>OY744481.1:160181326-161559993 GCA_963556165.1 Tipula helvola | reverse complement strand
AATTGTTAAGGGTTTTGCAATTCAGTTTCGATCTGCGATCATTGTGAAAAATAAATCATCTTTTAGTCATCTCATCAGGCTATAGCGATTGAAATGCTAAACTTATTACTCTGATTTATTCCTATATAGAATCAACCATGTACTTGTAGTACTAGCGAGTTTTATATTTTTCCTTAAAAACTTTTAACAATTTCAATTTTAGTGTATTTTAACGCATACATGCGGGTTCTATATTCAAACAATAAATTATTTTGGAATATTCAAGATTGATAAATATTTTACGAAGAGGAGAAATTGTTAATGGTTTTACAATTCATAGCTTGATGAGATGACTGAAAGATAATTTATTTTTCACAATGCTCGCAGCAAAACTTTTAGCTTTTATTTTTAGGAAAAAAAAATTTCATTACGAAATGCAATAAGAAAGGAAAAAACCATTTGAAAATTTTAGTAACGTTCTGTTGCGAAAATTTTCGTAATCTGATTTCAAGAATACCATTGACTGACACTTTAATCATCTCTGCCGAAATTTTATTATTTCTTTATTCCTCCCTTCGCTATTTTCGTAATGCTTTCAAGAATAGTAATTAATTTATGATTTCACCATTACTATTACGAAAATAGCATTACGAAAATTTTCGTAATGGTTCAAGAATAGCACCCGAAATTTCAATTTTCTGTCTCGTTTCGTTTTGAATCTGCTTCTTCATACCAGGGATGAAAACGTTGATCCTACAGCATTTTTTTTTCGAACCCTTTCAAAACAAAATAAAAAGTTCTTCGATACTTTATTGAGCGACTTTTAGTTCTTGTTACGTTTGTTTAGTTTACTTGCGTCATGGATACATGCTTGTTTTCTTGCCGCGTGCGTCGATGTCAATTGATTTGAGTTGCGCTCGTCGGGCGGGTGTTGTTACCGCACAAGCTCATAGAGTTTGTATTCATTATGGAAGAGATGTGCGGTCAAATCTTTTTTGGGTGTGGTTGATGATGATAAAAACGAAGAAAAAAGAAGGGAGTTGATCGA
The DNA here is from genome assembly GCA_963556165.1 of Tipula helvola. Lineage (NCBI taxonomy): Eukaryota > Metazoa > Arthropoda > Insecta > Diptera > Tipulidae > Tipula > Tipula helvola. Next base: position 161,558,966 of record OY744481.1, on the reverse strand, counting down.
AGAATACGAGCGAAGAAACATCTGTGATCAGCTTTTAGGTGATAAGTTTTTTTTTATATTGGAGACAAATAATAATAATAAATAATAAAAGAAAACTCCAGAAAGTACAAAGTAAAACCAAAATAAATAGTTATATAAAGAGTGAAGTTAATATCACAAGCTAATCACAAGTTAATATCGCTAAGGCAATATCGCAAAAACAGAGTACCGTACTGTATTTCTTCAATAAAATAAAACACATAAACGGATAGCCAAACAAATTGAAAACGCAACAGCTAACGTACTCATATAAAGAAAACCATATTCTAAATCAATCCGCTGGTGATTCAGCAGGATCTACAAGGAGGTAGCGGCTTACACATTTGGGGCTGATATCCAGAACTTGAATTGCGGTTATTTGGTGTACAAATAACGGAGGGATTACATCACTAGTCGTTGCTGTAAATTTGAGGTTTCCGTGTTGGCGGAAAATAATTCAGTTGACCATCTTGGAGTTGAAAATAAGTCTGTTCATTTTTTTGTTATTAAATAAATTAATTTCATTTTTTTTTGTATATTTATGATATATTTTTCTTTATATTTTTTTTGTATATTATTTCTTTAATTAACTCCATTTTTGGGGACCTCGTTTCTGTTTTTTTTATTGTTTATTTCAGGCTGATACACCAGCTCGGGTGTTGGCGGTACGGCGTGCTTTCATTTGGTGGTCCGAATTAATAAGAGAAATAATATATCATAATATTTTTGATTCTTATTTGTATTAAATTTACTATTTTTGCTTTTCATTGTGTTAAATTAGTAAATTAGTAAAATAAACAGATTGTTAATGTTCAGTAAGTTCAAGATGGGTGTTTGAGTTTTCGTAAATTTCAGGAGATGAGTGTGGTCGTCGGCTGTGTGGTTATAAAATTTTGTTTCGATGCAGCATCTTAGGTTTCAACGGCACTCCACCACAAAAGAATCCATCCCGGGCTGAGCATTAGCTGGCAATCGCTGCAGGTGGAGACCGTGAGATATTCTGCTTGCGTACACACGAATAAAATCAAGTGTTACGTAACATTCTCTCGAGAAACTATTTAAATTTCAATTTTTTCAGTAGATATTTTTAGGCATAAACTTAGATCTAGGTCTTCCACACCTTTTACATTACTAAATGAGCCTTTTGTTGACTTATAACCAGTGGCGGTTGCTAATTTAAATTTTCACGGATGCGATAAATCGAATTAATTGTTTAACAATTTTGCACGTATAACTGCTTCGGTTTGAAAAAACAAATTCTTCGAGCTAATTCTCAGCTTCGCAATTGCAAGAAAATGCGATTATTTAGGCACGATCACTCGGAAATGCCTTACATAATTGCGTCATAATTTTGACACTGAGTTGCGCCAAATGTTACCGAACAGATTTTTTGTTTATAGAGCGTATTCGATATTTGCGTAGTATTTTTGGTTTAATGCAGATTTTATTCAATATTATCAACTTTCAGTTATTTTTAGGAGAAATACCTTTTCATATTTTCAATCGCGTAACATTAACATTTTTGAAGAGTATTCTACAATTCCTAACTTTATTTGAGATTTCCGAGAATATTCGAAATTTTTTGAGAATATCAGAATTATCGAGACATATCGAGATTTTCGATATTTTAAGGGCCTTTTGAGTGTTGATTATGTAATAGAAATTGTCTGATATTTTCTTTATTTTTCGAGATTATCGGAGATTTTCGATATTTTTTGAGGTTGGAGGTGAATTAAGCATAGCTTTGAATTAGATAGATTCTCGAAATTCGAGATTTTGCGGTTTTTGGATTAATCTATATCAGTGCTTCTCAGACTTTTTCATACTCTGGCCCCTGAAATCGACAAAATAAAATCCAGGGCCCCCAAAAATTTTATTCAAAAAAAAAATAAATTTACAGCTAAGCATTCATGTTCAAGGATCTCAGCGGTCTCATATTCTTGCCTCGCCAATTTAAAAAAATGTTCTACCAACCGAAAATATTCTTTCAGCTTCATCCGATTTTCACGTAAAAAAATTCCTTTGCGCAAAAATTGTAGAATACCAGAAAATTGTTAAGCTTGGTTTTAAATAAAATTAAACGATTATACATTATGGAACTAGTTGAAATTAGATATACATATCTGTGAAAACTCCGAAACTAATTATTTTAGCTGGACATATGAGTAGAGTAGTATAGGGTATCCAAATTACTCTAGTTTCAAAGTACCCGGGTAGTCGAGTGCTAGTTTTTTAAATACCCGGGTAATAAACAAAAAACATAAATATACAAAAAATTCTTTAAAAAAATCATAGACCATGCTATTGTCACCCTCTCTTTGGATTAATAAGTGGCACGTACTACATTCTAAGTCCTATTTCTCTTCCTTCTTAAAATGATCCCATATGAATTATTTGTTAATGACATGCGTTAGAATTTATAGATTAGATCAATTTTGTTTAAAATCAAATCAAATATTTGTTACATTTTTGTCGTAACTTAAAATTTACGGGAATGGCTTTCAAATATAAATTTGTAATTATTTTCTGTTGTACTCATGACTACAAGCCAATCAATTTAAATCATTGTACATACTTGATTAAATTTAGTTGACTCCAATTAATTTTTATTTTACCATGTTTTATTAACAAATGAGATTTAAATCCTTCATGGAACGTGAAGAATTTATGTTCTTGTATATTTAAAATATTTGTCACCATATACTCGTGATTTTCTAAATTTTATTAAAACAAACTAAAAATCTAAAAGATAACCAAAAGCGCAAAAACATTTCGTCAAAAACAAAAGTTATCGAAATTTTAATTAATCTGAAAAATGGATAGAACTCATCAGATTAACATTTATTACTCGAACCCAAACTAATGTCGTTTTAGATTGATGTTTCCTCTCTATGAAAAATCAATCGCAATTTCGGCGTCAATCGAACAAAAAAATCTCATTGATCTTTTATGTTTGTGCATAAAAAATTCGTTTGCCAAGCAATGTTGAGATTCATTTAATGGCATTTCTAACAATCACATTAACCACAATAAAGTTGTCAAACTGAAAATGTCAGCCAATTAACCAAATGGCTAATAAACCTTTAAGCATATGTAAAAGGAGAATAAATCTACGAAAAATCTAAATCGAAAACGTGCCCTCGAGCTAAAATATTTTGCTCTCAGAACAACGTTTTTTCTTCAATCGAACAAAATAAAATTCACCCTTCAAAAATTTCCTTTGAATCAAGTTACACGTGTAGTCGCTCAAATTACCCGGGTAATCGAGTACTCGAAAAAAGGCCAAAATAGCCGAGTACCCGATAGTCAAACTCGATAATCGGTTTTGGATACCCTAAACAGAATAGATACCGAAATAACTAAACTAAAGTTAAAGCAAAGCATTTTTGAGCTTATGACTATTCTTAATATTTGTCAAAATTCAATTTTTGTATGTTTCTCTAATTTGACCGCCAACCCGAATTTTTGTGTCAAATTATTTTTACTTAGGTATTTAAAACCAAATTTGATTTAATATACGTATTCTTCAGAATTATCGAACTTTGAAAATTTTAAAGTACTTGAAACAGTAAAAAAAAAATTGAATTTTTCTGTATAAAATTTAGAGTTATCCAAAGTTTTTTTTTAAATTTTTTAAACTACCAATTTTTAAAGTAATCTCCACATTTGAAAGCTTTGGCCCTCGTATAGTATAGAACCCGCCATAGTATAGAAAATGATAGCTCAGTAGATGAGAGTTACTCCGTAACTTACCGAGAAATTGAATTTTTTAGAAAACAATTAAAGAATATTCCTACTTCCCTTATAAATTCTAAGTGAGCAGTTGAGCACATAATTTCTCAGAATTGAAAGCTCATCTTTGGTTCTTAATTTTTAGAAAACTGACTGATCTCATTATTTTACGCTAGAAATAAGAATAAACGTTTAATTTAAATTTTATACATATGGTCGTTTTGAGTCTTAAACAAAGCTTACCAATAGTTATGATTACAGCCAAAATTTATATTTTGTGCAAAACTGCAATACGACCGAAAAGGCACTTTCGATTCCACGGAAGTTAGTTTTATAGTTAAAAAGTGTTGACAGGCTAACTACAAAAATTCCTCGTAATTGTTTACTTTAAACTAAACTGCTACTCATTTTATAATTCTAGTCAACTGTGTTGCGTTGAATAGCAAACGGTTTTATTCCCCAAACCTGGTGCCTTCTTTTTGTCAACTTTCATGATAAATTGATCGGATTAATTGAATTTTCTTTTGATTTGGTAGATTTGGATAGATTTGCAAACGAATCAAAAGATTTTTAGTCTAAAAATTAGAATAACTTATGACACCAATTGATGAATATGGCATTTTTATGTGTAAAACAAAGGTAAAGATTTCGACAAATTTATAAAAATTATTAATAATTTGTGTTTTAAGTATAGTTAGCATTTTATCTAAAGATAGTTACAGTAGTTTTCGGCAAGTATTACCAAAATTTCGGTAATCAATCGTTTTACCAAAAATCGGTATGGGCCTCAACACTAACCTGATATACAATTAAACCAAATTGAAATTGTTGAAGCCAAATTTGACAAGCTACCATTTGAAATTTCAAATTAAATTAAAGTACGAGTAACTTTTTAAAATTACATACTAAAAACGTACATTTTCAATATCCAATTTCGCAAATTAGTAGTAGTTTTCAGTTTTAATTAAGCTCCTAAATTTCCGAGAATTTACTTCGGATTTTGAACGCCATAAAACGCCTCAATTTTAGCCATGATTTTTTTATCCTGCAGATTAAGGTTTGCGATCTATTCTATTCATGTTCATTGTAGAATAAGAATCCTCCCAAAATCCTCGTGATTGTGGAATTGATTTACGCATCACATATCTTACAAAAACCATTACCAGCGCAGAAAACTGAAGCACTTATTTATAATATGTAGCTTCAGAAATTTGTGTGAGAGAAAGTTGTGCGATTTATTAGAGATATTAAGGCGATGTTTTAAGGCTACTTAGCATCAGTTCCAAGGCTCTCTAGGGGCCACGACCCACAGTGTGAGAAGCACTGATCTAAATTTCCGGATGCCAATGTTCTGGTATCGAAGTTCTGGTATGAAGTTATTCGAGACTCTTAATGATTTCCTAATTTTAAAAGATTATTGTAGGACTCTAAGTTTTTCGGTTTTATTTGAAATTTGTTCTGAATATCGCTTTTTATCGAAATATTACTCGACACTTTCAAAGGGTTGAGATGCCGGTAAGGCCATTTAGATATTCAGTCCCATTTTATAAATGTGTTCTATTTTCTTTGAAACTATTTTTATGCATCGAATTTAAAATGTTGATTGGTTCATTGTTATATTTTGGCATACATGCATAATTCAAACAGTTTTTTTCTCCATTTAAACAGCGAATATAAGTGTTTGTATGTGTGTGGATTGAAATGCGGGCGAAAAATGGTTGTTCTCTAAAAATTGTTGGGGGCTCTTGAATTTGAAATTTATATGAAGAGAAAGAGATGAGAGGCTGATGCTAATTAGTTATAGTTCACAAATGGTTTATGAGGAAATAATGAAAAATACATTTTGAGTTGCATGTTTATTTTGCATGAACAAATCTGGATTTTTTTAAGCATGCAATGCATGAAATTCATGGAGCAGTCGCCCCTACGTAGAACTATGCCTTTTGTTTCCTTGTTCATTGTATATTTATTTGAACAGATAAATGAGCGAAAGGAGAAGTATATCACTGTGTATACAAAATAGTACCAATACGGACCAGATCCATTACTCTGAAATAGTGGCAGACTATAGGCCGAAACCAAAATATTTTAATTGCCACTTGCAACAAACAACAAATGCATATTCCTTAAAGGGAGGAAATAAAAGGTCTAAGGATAAACTGGAAACTTTTACAACAACATCTCATTCAATATACCTACGCACCTCAAAATTTTCAGTACAAAGCACGAGTACAAAACGTTTCAATAAGCAAAAATTAGGAAAGATGTAATTTTGTATTTTGTCCGATTTTATTCAAGTGAGCGGACTCATAATCATTTCCTTTCTTATCAGGCCGACTCTGGTTCTGGTAGAAACCGGAGCCAACCCTCGAAAGAAGTGGAGCAAGCCCCAACCTTAATCGAACTTTAAAACTCAGCTTAATTTCACATTTTACAACATAATATTTATGTTTATCCGATAACTTATACATCATTTTAGTTCACATAAAACTATCACATAGATACACTGACTTAGTGAATTATAAAATATTTTATTAAAATTTTGCCCAAATCAATAGCAAATTGGCAATGTAAGCAGGCTGAGATATTTAAAAAAAATACGAAATTATTCAAGAATACTTTAACCACTTGTGAATGTGGATAGCTAGATGAAACTTATAAGGCCCGAATTTATAGTCGTAACTATCGCTGTTACTATAGCAACTCCATATGAATTTCGAATTTACTGTGCTGTCTTGGATATATTGTAGCAACGTTTATAGTGATGGATTTTGATCACTATAACGATTGTTACATTAAAAATAAATTTTATAGTGACGTTTATAAATACGAAAACTGTTACTATAACAGTAGTTAAGGCATTGCCACATGTACAAACAGCAAACCGGCATTTCAAACCGGCAAATCCAATCATTTGATCAAATTGTTTAATTTTAAATATCAAAATTATTAAAAAATAGTTCGAATCTATAAGTTCCGCCTTATTTGTACAAAATTTTATTAAAATTGATTTCATTCCATTCAAAAAACCTCAATTTTATATTTTGACGGCCGGATTTTTGCTTGACGGCCGGCAAATACAAAATTGCAGCTTTTTGAATGAAATTAATCAATTTTAATAAAATTTTCTTAGTATAAGGTGGAACTTATAGATTTGAACTATATCTTAATAATTTTAGACTATAAATTCGGGCCTAAATGTTTTTATAAAAATTTCTTATGTTTTTTGCTCAGATACGATTTTCTACGAATAAAAGTATAAATTAACGTAAGAATGCTTAAATTTACCGTGGACTCGTCACCTCTTGCATGTTTCTCCATAAAAATTGTTGGCATCTTTAATAAAAGTTCTTTATTTTCTCTACATAAGGTTCCAAGTTCCAATAAATTCTTCTCAAAATCGAACTAAACCATCTTTGTTCGATTGTTCAGAGGCTGCGTAAGGTTTGACTAGCAGTGTTGTCATTTTAACATAATTGTAGTAGATCTACTACAAGTGGCCACTAATCCAAATCGTCTCCAATTTTTTTTTTTTTGCTTTTATTCACTAATCCGTTTTTATACTAAAAAAACACATCTATCGTAATTAACTTCACACTTTGTTTCGATTTTTGTTTGTACACTGAACTATCATTCATTACACATGTTGCCTATTGTGTCAATTCTCAGTACAAATACAGCCAAGGACATCTCAATCTATTCAAAAAACGGCGTTGGGATTTGAGAAATAAATTTAATTAATTGTCAATCAATTCTTTTTTAATTTTTTTTAACACGACTTACGATAGTTTTCCAGATAATCACTATGTATAATTGAATGCTGTTGGGCATCTTTACATATAGTAAAGGATGAAAATACCCTTGAATACAGATTGAAATAAACTACTCCAGATGTTTACTGTTGAAGAATATTATGATGATCTCTTTTATACTTAACTACAACTAACACAATAACAATTAACATAATCCGAATAACTTTATTAACTTAACGTTGTAGTTAGATGCAGATCCAGGATATTTATTTATTTATGTTTAATTTAAATATTTAGAAATGTTTCCAGTGGCATAGCCCCCTTGACTTTACCCCCAATTTTGAACCTTTAAAAAGACTTTATAATGTCCACTTAGAAAAGAACCATAATACCTGAATTGAAAAATTCGTAATACCAAATTACTGAAAAAGGGAGATTTAATATTAAAATATTCTGGAAAAGGGATTGCATTTCTTCATATACATAGTGATATATTATTCCACCCTCCAAAAGAGTTCCCACAATTCCAGTGGAAGCTACCGGTAATACATTTTGTCCCTTTCCTCTGAAAACACTTAATAAAGTGTTATATAAAAACGTTTTCCCACTTCCTCCTGGTCCATCAATAAAGAATAAACGGCTCGGCTCTGTCTTATCATCGATGGCTTTCATCACAATGTCGTAGATATTTTTTGCTCACAATTGAGCTGAGATACAAATAGTTCTCTTTTTTCTCGTTCAAAGTTCAAATTGTATTCAGACAGAATATCATTAGTTGGTGTTGTTAACGGCAATCCCAACTTATCATAGTCTACAGAGTCTTGCCGAACAATACTTTCAATGTCTAATGCTCGGTTTTCAGGATCACTTTTCCTGAGATGTTCAAATCCTTAGTCATACTTGATTTGTGTTTATTCCAAAGAGTCTAAATGTCTCCTGGATTTCCATATGCGCAAATAAAAGCAAAGGTAAGTCTGATTTCTTTTGGCGACTGCAAATCTGCAGCTACTGTGAGAACATTATCCCACTCAGTATCATCAGTAAGTAATTTTCTTGCTCTGCAAGCCTTTTTAAGGCTATTACTTTTGAGTCAGGCAGAAGTCGATTTTATGCAATATTTAATTGATTTTTTAATTGATTTTTTATTTTTTTTCCTGATATCTATCGAGTTTAAATTTCGGTGATAATTATGCAGATTAGTTACTGCTGATGCGGATACTGATGATGCCACATAATAACGACCAGATGGAAATGTGAAAATTGGTTTAGTTGGAACGAAACAGTAATATTGAAAGAATTGTGCCGCTAAGATGTGATATTGCCTTATTTGCAGGAAATTTATTGTTTTGTCATTTGAACATTGACACAAAAAAGTACGATGAACTTTGTACATGAATTTACATGATTTACCATGTCTGTTTGCTGAATTAAAATTTCATTTTCCGAGCTATCCCTTTGAGAAGCTCCCATCTACCTGCTTTGCGGCAAATTCGCAGAGTGTTATTTGATTCAAAAAATTCTAGTGCGATAATCTGTTCTATTTAATAGATATCTTTCTGCCATCCGGTGTACTACAAAAAGCATCGATGGAGCTCAAAAATTGAAAAATCGATAAAAGTCATGCTAAGATGTGCATATCTGTCCTGATAATTTAATGAAAAGGACACAAGTTTCCCAGTGCCGAATGTATAAGTCGCCATTTGTAATACTTGATGGTAAAATTGTCATTTGCCAACATCGTTTGTATTCTAATCTATATTTGTGGCTTGTTTGCATAAATCCAGGTTACAAAATTGATTTAATAAAATATTTCGTTTCTCATATGTGGTCAAGAAGCAGAATAACTCATACTCCCGCCTACTGACTTCTTTAATCGAACAAGTGAAACTCTGTCACTTTTACCTATGTTTCGGCCAAACAACTGTTTTTTGGTCGACTAGAAATTACTGTATGATTGATTGCTTACAAAAAAATCAGTTGTTAGCGTTTAAAAGACGAATTAAATGAAAAATCGCTTGCAAATAAAACCTTTTCGATAAAGACAACATGCCATACCGCAAAATTAACTCCACAAATGCCATGAATTGAGATTAGTTTTGGTTCTTCAAAAACCGCACGGTTCCGGAAGCCCGGGGAATCAAATTAATTATCATGAGCTCGAAAAAATTTCTAAGGAAAATCGTATACAAATGAAAATCCATTCTTTCAACTTTCATTGTTCAGAATGTAAAATGGGTGAAAAATCCCGCCTAACGCCTCATGCTTGAGCTTGATTAAGATGGTTCAGACAATTTGCCTAGCTAATGCCTTTGTATGTTTATACGAATAAAGCAAACCCGAAAATAGTGCAAATCTCCCTTTTCCAGAATATGTTAAAAGTAAATCTTCCTTTACTAGAAATTCCTAAGTAATTGTACAATTTTCCGGAATTTTAAAATTAAATCTTTCTTTTCAATTACATGAAATTACATTCTTAGTTAAAAATTAAATCAGAGAGATTTCCAGAATATGTTAAGATTATTTCTTCCTTTTAATTTTAAGGTTACACAATACTTTAAATTATATTTTATTTTGCTAGAGATTCCTTTCTAGTTTTAAAATTTAATCTCACTTCTCCTGAATATCTTAAAATTAAAAATGTTTCTCCATTCTAATTTTAAAATGTACTCTCAGAAATGCGATTTTATTTTTAAATTAAATCTGGGTTTTCCAGAATATTTCAAAATTTAATCTTTTTCTGCCAGAAATACCATTCTAATGTTAAAATTGAATCCCTCTTTTCCAGAATATTTTAAAACTTAAAATATTTCCATTTCAATTTGAAAATTAAATTTCCGTTTCACAGAATATTTTAAATTAAACCTTATTTTTCCAGAAATTACTTTTCAATCCTTCAGAATATTTTAAAATTAAAATAAGAGTTACAATTCTAATTTGAAAATTAAATCTTACTTTTCCAGTAATTCCATTCTAATTTTAAATTTTAATCTCCTTTTCCCTGAATATTTTAAAGCTAGATCCTCTTTTTCCAGTAATGCGTTTTAATTTTTAAATTACATCTGGTTTTTCCAGAATATTTCAAATTGTAATTTTTTTTGCCAGAAACTCCATTCTAATTTTAAAATTAAATCCCATTTTCAAAAATATTTGAAAAATTAATCTTTTTTTCCTGAAAATCCCTTTCTTATTCTAAAATTACATATTCCTTTTCCAGAATATTTTAAAATTTAACCTCCTTTTTCCAGAAATTCCATTTTAATTCTAAAATTAAATGTTTCTTTTCTAGAGTATTTTAAAATTTAAAATATCTCCATCCTAATTTTAAATTTAAATTTTCCTTTTACAAAATATTTCAAAATTAAATATTCCTGTTCCTGAAACTCCAATCTAAGTTTTAAATTAAACATCCATTTTTCAGAATATTTTAATATTCAAACTTCCTTTTACAGAACATTTCTAGCCTAATTCTAAAATTTAATCTTGCTTTTCCCAAATATTTTAAAATAAAAAAAGGGTTTCCATTCTAATTTTAAAATTAATTCTCCGTTTTCCTGATTATTTTAAGGTATAATCTTCCTTTTCTAGAATATTTTTAGCTTATAAATATTTCCAGTCTAATTTTAAATTTAAGTTATCCTTTTCCAAAATATTTTTAAATTAAATCTCTCTTTTCCAGAAACTCCATTCTAATTTTAAAATTAAATCTATCTTTTTCAGAATATTTTAAGATTTAATCTTCCTTTTCTAGAATATTTTAAATTTGAAAATATTTCTATTTTAATTTTAAAATTAAATCTTTGTTTTCCAGAAATTACATTCTTATTTAAAAATTCAATCTCTTTTTTCCAGAATATTTTATAATTATTTCTTCCTTTTAATTTTAAGGGTAAATTTTCTTTTACAGAATATTTTAAATTAAATTTTATTTTGCGAGAAATTCCTTTTTAGTTTTAAAATTAAATCTCACTTGTTCTGAATATTTTAAAATTAACAATGTTTCCATTCTAATTTTAAAATTAAATCCCCGTTTTCAAAAATATTTAAAAATTAATCTTTTTTTTCTAAAAATTCCTTTCTTATTCTAAAATTACATCTATTTTTTCCAGAATATTTTAAATTGAAACTTTCTTTCCCAAATTAAAAATATTTTCATTTTTAACATAAATTATATTTCGCTTTTCCAGAATATTTTAAAATTAAATCTTACTTTTCCAGAAATCCAATTCTAATTTGAAAATTAAATGTTTTTTTTTTAAGTAACCGCAAAACTGGAAAGCGGTTACTAACCGAATTTATAAGTTCAATAAAACATCTGCTATACTGTAGTTCGGTAAAAAAAAAACAACGAGCGAGTTCACCCTCAACTCTCAAAATATTTATGTGAAAACTGTTTTGTATAAATATCTATTAAATGTAAATCATTTCTAACCATTTCGAGAAGGCTCCGAAACCCCTCCATAAAGACGTATGTGTTCGCTCCGTATTTAAACTAAGTTACATTTTTGGTTGAAATAGTTATTCTACTATTTTGAATTTGGAGGACGAACCAGCCATGTACGCTTTAAAATATACCATTACTCATACACAGCAATCTTGCTCAAGATTCCACAGTAATAAATGGTCATGACAAACTATTGTTGGTCGTAAAATCATTGCAATTGGAAAGACAGTAGCGCGAAACCCCCATAACCAAACTCACGAACAGCATGAGCAAGAGCAATACTAAAGCATACCGAACCGATTAAACAATTTTAAAATTATCATTTTATTATGTATCAATGTATATGTACAATTTTCACAGCTAGCTATTTCCATTTAATTTTTTAAAGCATAATTTGGCCCTTGTGCTCGTATGTAATTTCCATTTTCAAAAATACTTGCTGCTGCGGACATATGTATATAGCAGATATTTTCACAACAAAATTAATTAAAGTAGGCGATTTTTTTTTGTATTCGGCTCACGATGTTTTTGAAATGCCGGATGATGTTGTATATTTTATATGTATGCGTAGATTTTGAATTGATTTTACGTTTTATTTATTTTTTGTTCTTGTCGATATACACACATACCTGCAATAATTTTTGTTCGGCATTTTTATTTCCGTAACCCGAGCTCTATACAATTTTTTACTTACTCCTGCCGCTAAAGATGTTTTCACATCAAAAACAACAAAACTTAAAATTAAAATTTGAATTTCCTGGAAAAAAAACATTCATTAAACATAAAATAAAAAATCGGCGAATTTAAGCTAATTAGTTAATTATGTTACTAACTGTTGATGTTCGTAAAGAAATGTTCGAAATAGGTCGTGATAAACGATGATATAGTTTATCACGACCTTCGATGCTCTAGGAATAATCCATGCCATCAGTGGAAATGCCACACAACTGAATTAAAAAATACGCAGTGTCCACTCGGTGTCTTAAAAATATTTTATCACGCTCTAATTGAGTCAAGATTGCGTTACGGTATTTGTTGCTGGGGTGGGACTTATTATGAAACAATTAAGCCTTTGGTCATTGCTCAAAAGTATGCTATCAGATTAATGCATTTTAGCAGTAAGTGTAGTCCATCTGGGCCATTATTTACCAAAAGCAAAATTCTTCCACTGGACCACTTGTACGTCTCTAAAATTATGAATAAATATTTTGAAATGAGTGGAAATCGTCACTTGAGTTGAGCTAGCTATTCACTGAGAATAAATTCAATGTATTTTAGGACTGTACCTAAGTTTTATAAAACTCATTTTTTCAATTATTATTTAGTATCTCCTTCTACTATTTTTAGTAAGCTGTCTATCGCCATTCGTACTTTAAGGTTTAGGAACAAAATAATGCCTTCCTTGTAAAGTTGGATCTTTCAGCATACCTCAGTCATATTTTTATTTGGCCGTATTACGTAACGAGTCTCTTTCTGCACCGGTGTCATTTTAGTTTTAAGAAAATTGGAAGGGAGGTGGGATGATTCATGATCTCAACAATTTTTATTGTAATTTTTATTATTATTTTTTTTTTTTCAATTACATACTTTGTATTTTTATTTTAGTTTTAAAAAAAAAACCGCTACTGGCTTTGTTGTCAAAGTGATTTGTTATTGTTGTTTTCATTCGTACTTAAATGTTTTGCTCAATGCTATATTTGTAAATCAACCAAAATACATAAATAAATATCTGCACAAGCTTTAAACAAGAGAAAATTTAAAACTTTATTAGATGAAGTAGATTCGGTGTAGACGAGGCTTATGTATAACAACGTTCGTTGACTAAGCCGTGGGAAAGTTCTGCATCGATTTGTTGAGCGTTTGAAAGAAATTTATTTTTACAAAACGAGAATAAAATTTTTCAGTACAACGAGCTATTTGATGTCGAGTGGATTTCCAAATTACTCGAATTTTTTTATGCAATTGAATGAAATAAATATCAAGTTATAAGGCAGAAGCAAATCAGTTATGATTATGTTTGATCTTATTAAGAAATTTGAGCAAAACTGAAGATATTTCACCGAGATCTAAATTCGGGCACAACTTTAAATATTTTCCACGAAAACTGTTAAGATGTTATACATGTTAACTAGTTAGATGTTATAGATGTGGATATTCAAGAATTGTCCACAAGATTTAAGCAGATTTGGGAACTTGATGAAAAAATACACAAAATTTGAACTGTTTTGAATAGTTTTGAAAATTGAAGATTTTGAAATGCACCTAATAGAATTTCAAAGAAGTTCTATATGGAAACAGAAATTTATTGACTTGAGAATTGTATTGGAAACCTTTGAAAGAAATAATTCCGGAAACCTTTGTTATCAGTTTTTTCATCAACATATGCTTGCGAATTATTATTTTCAGACATGAATTTTATTAAGTTTAATTTTAGAAATCGCTTGACTTGAATCTAGTGCAGCTTGTATATTACTAAAAGCCAATTCGTATATGAACCGGATGAAACGCTATCCATAACGTAATAATTTGTTCCCCTTGTTGGTACGCGAAATATTTTTAAATTATTATTGTAGTTTTTTGGAACGCAATCATAAAAAGGTTCGCCATCGCTGTTCTATTTAATGTTATTATTTCGATCAACTAATTCAATTTTAGGCCCATGACATAAAACCTCGTTATAACGAAGCCAAAAAGATCGGAAAAACTAAAAAATCCAAATATTTAAATTTTTTGTAGTGAATTTATGAAAAAGCAAAATTTTCTAATTCTACTTACTTCGAAGAAGCAATCGTGTTTATTGCGAGATAATTGTTTCTCAAAACAAGAATTTATACTCCTAAATTGCCAAGGTAAGGGCAATTTTTGCAAAACATATCAAATCATTATAAAGGACAACAAAGTGCAAAGTAAATCATCATCTGCAGTAACTGTACCGTCGATAAGATCTTATAATTTTCGAATAAAAACTATACCAAAACGAGAATTTAGGAAGCCAAAGTAGGAAACTATTTTACTTTTATCAAATTCACTTAATTTAATATTTTAATCTGCTTAACCGTATTTTTCATTAATTCCAGGATTTAATTTGTGTATAGGGCAATTAACTAATTAATTACGATAAAATTAATAATTTGTGTATCTATATGAAAAAATTAGGTAGGTAAATATTTTGGTTAATGTATTTCACTGATAATATTTAATGATTGATTTATTGAATATCGATAAGCAGATATATATTCATAAAATAACGCGATAACAAAATATAATAACGTTTTTTTCTATCTGTTTTAATTTTATTGATCATCATTTCGATTGTGCTCAAGGTCGAAGATTTATTCCTATTGCCTATTTTCAAACATTTACATGTTAGACTATCATTTCGTGCAAATCCTAGTCATTTTGGTCATTCATGAAAATAATTTTTTATGGGCCCACCGATTTCTCAAAATTAAAAATCCCCCAAAATCTTCCGAAAAATACAAATTAAAGCGTCAGAAGACCCTATAAATTTTTATTATGGAACCACATTCTTTCTTGTCATTCATACCTTTCTTTCAGTTCGCTAGTTCAATATGTAAATATATAATTAATACAATTAAGTGAAATAATGCGAATAATGATCTCGAAGTTTTGAAGTATCCATTCCCTTGCCATAGAGAGGCTTATTTGAATCTCTCGGCTCCGGATGATTCAAAACATCTCTTTATCAACGGCTTCTATTAGAACTATAGTCTCACCATTTTACAAAAATTTAATCAGTGTAAGGTTTACGGTAATTACTGGCTTTTAAAAATTGGTAAATCGGCTAAAATCGACAACTCCAAAACCCGAGTTTGAAGTTTTAAATTTAAAGGAAAAATTTCAAAACTTAAGAATTCAGCCAAATATTTTGGAATTTCTTAAGAATTTGGTGAAAAACAGAGTTACTAATTTTTAAATCATTTTAATTTTCTTAGTTTCCATCAACATGAATTCCGTCAAGGTATGAATAAGTCGAACTCGTTAGAGATTCTGAATATTATTCATAATGTACTAAACTGTGGTGATGTTTGTGCTGGTTTTGCTTGTTAGTGTCTCTAAGGCGTTTGGTATGGATCATAAACTTTTATTGGCTAAACTATCTAACATTGATTTTAGAGTTGTAACAAATAGGCGGTTTGCTTCCTACTTAGAAAATGGAACTGTTAGGGTTAAAATTAATATTGTGTTAAATGACCCTAGATCTGTGGATGTCGAGATTCCTCAGATATCAGTGTTGGGTTCTTTGAGCGCCGGTTTGGCTGTTGATTTAGCTTTAGCTTGTACTATTAAATCATTGTCTGATGTTATTTCCATGATTAATTCCAATCTTAAGGTTCTACATAAATGGTTTGAGAAGCATTGCCTAATTATAAGTGAAAAAACTAAGCTTATCTACTTTAAGATTTTTTGCAGCATTAGATTTGTTGATTGTTTAAATGTTATCAAATTCATCTAGGCACTATCCTTACTTGGAAAGCTCATGTCACCCATTTAAAAGATTACCTTAGATCCGCTTCTACAATTTTTTACCTTTTTACCGATGTATGTTTTTCTATGCTGAAAATGGCATTTGTTATCTAACTGATTTGAAACCATTGTCGCTTAACTTCGCAGAAGAAGAAACTGGAAATAGTACTAATGAGTTTACTCTATGTTTCCAGAAGGGCCAAGTTAAATTATCTCCACTTGATAACTATCCCGAGTATTTAGAAAATCTTATGACCAATGCTCTGCCAGAAAGCAAACAATTTATGGAATGCATACGATCGTTTAATAGTTCATTTGCGTTTCCCTCGACTGGAGCTAACATTAAGCCACCTCAAGGAAAATGACCGTATTGTTTTCGCGTATGCGGACAAATAGTTAATCGGATTGGAACAGTGCATCCTGAAGGAAATGAAGCCAGAAAATTGACCAGATTTACGTGATGATGCAGTCTACCAACGAATGAACCTTCCAGGGAACAAGCAGTGCTCAGAAAAGACCATGAGAAAATTAACTGATATGATTAACAAACATCCATATTGAAACTGCCGAAGCAGATGGCGTTGAGCCAACCGATGTGACATTAGCACTAATTTATGATGGAGACAATGACCAAAGGCGGTATAATGCTCCAACGGTTAACGAAGTGGCCATATTGTTTCAAACTAAAGATGGAGAACCATCGTTTCATCGGGATATTACGTGCTAATCAGCCTGACCAACCAAAATTTAAACGGATTGACATTTGTTATCCTCATTTAGATACCAAACCATACGCGATTTTATTTCCGACGGGTCAGGAAGGATGGAGCACAAAAATGTGTCGCTGTAAAAGGAACGGGACAGATAAGCGATTCCGGGTATTAATGAAGGAATATTTTTTTTATAGTTTGTCAGTTAGAGAGGTGCTTTCCCAGTTGCTGAACGCAGGACGTTTAATCCAGCAGTATGTAACTTAAATCGTGACGCAGATTCTGAAAACAAGCAGGTTGAAAAATCTGTAGTATTGCCATCTAGCTTTCAGGGTAGCCCTCCCAATATGCAACAGCATTACCAGTTAGAAAGTATGGAACGCCGGATCTTTTTATCACCATGACCTGCAAAGGGTCCAAAATGGAAAGAAATCGTAGAAAACCTTGAACCCTGGAAAAAAGTGGAACATCGGCCAGACCTGGTAGCTAGAGTTTTTCGGGTAAATTAAATAATTTAGTAACGGACATTATGAAAATCTCTTTTTGGAACTGTAAAGGCAATAGTTCATGCAATAGAATTTCAAAAGCGAGGATTGCCACTTGGTTACATTTTAATCATTCTGGATGACGATTCAAAATTACGAACTGAAGAAGACATCGACAAAATTGTTATTGCTGAAATTCCAGACCAAGAATTATCGCCTAATCTTTTTAAAATCATTGTTAGAAATATAATCCATACACCATGTGGCAACCGTAATCCAATCTATCCATGCATGGAGCAAGCGAAATGTTCCAAAGGTTTTCCAAAAGAATTTCAAAATGTTACATTGGGTTATGTCAACGGATACCCCAAGTATAAATGAAGAGAGACAAACGAAATAGAAGTATTTCCCGATCGTCTCATTGATAACAGTTACTGTTTAGCTATTGTTCGGTCTGCTATGGTTCAATCAAGCTTAAAGTATTCGCAAAACTGGCACAATTTTGAGGAGCTAAGTTTAGTACTAGAGAACATGTGATGCGTTGATCAACACTATAATAATTGGTTGTTACAATTTGGAGTTGGAACACTTGATTGTGGGAGCAACTTACCACCTGACACTATTGAAATTCCCGAATATTTTATTTGTGGCGATGATTTGGTGACAGAAACTTTTGGAAAAGCAATTTCTTTAAATGACATCTCTTCCTTATCAAGAAAAGTAATTTTATGCCCAAAGAACGTTGATGTGGAAAGAATGAACAATCAAATTATTGGGTTGCTGTTGAGGACACAGAGCGAATACTTACCAAGAAGTTGCGAGTTAATGCACTCAACTCACCAACGAACAAACAAATAAAACACTTACGAGTTATTTATGTAATTTTTATTATTAACAACACAATTCAATACATTATTGCCATTCATGTTGAATAATTTTGTTGTAATCAGCTGTCCAGTTTCTGTAATGATTGTGTTGGAATTTAACTCTATAAAATAAGAAAATATGTATTATTATTATTATTCTAAACAATATTGTACTTAACTTTATGATAACACACTGGTGCACCTGAAATGATAATTTATAATTAATTCGCGTATAAACTTATATTATAAAATATTATTACTTACAAAACGTAAACAAATGCCTCAGCTGATTGATATTTTGGCATTTGCTGATCACCGATTAACACTGCCTTCTCGCGTAATTCAGGTGAACTAGTTGTGTTATAAAAATTTGTAAAACTGTTATAATTTAGTCGAGACGAACTTACCTTAGAATTTATTTGTCAATAAAATTTTGTTGTGTTCTGAAAATTGCGAGAGACAGTCATACGTGTTTAGTCGTAAAATTACATGTTTTGTAAAATCAAATCAAATAAAATCTCAGTGGAGATTATAATTTATAGTTTGGTGTTTTGATTCGGAAAATTGTCTAGCAAGATCGAAAATATTTTTGTGTACACCCGTAATCCGAACATGGTAGCAGAGCGTGGTTGATGAACCCTTATTGAAGTTTTGAAGTTTAGTGATTTCGAGGTTTAATTCGCGTTTAATCTAGTGATATACCAAACTTTTGTGTTTTTGTGAAAGCGTAAACTTTACGTAGTGATCTTACGGTATATTAATCTTTGTATGTGGGTATAAGCGAAACCTCGTGTGTTTATCTAACGGTTTGTCAAAAAATATTAGCCGATCGAAACTGTACATACTCTAACGGTGTACCAAACGGTGTGTATGTGTACAAGCGAAACCTCGTGTTTTGTCTAACGGTTTGCCAGAACATTAGCAAACGTTATTTATGTGTATAAGCGAAACCTCGCGTTTTTTGTAACGGTTTGTCAGAACATTAACAAGCGTTGTGTATTTGCGCAAGTAAACAAGTGAAGTTATATGTACGTAGAATCTAACAGTAATTAAGAACGTTCGTCATTGGTGAAAAATAAATCGTATGGTTGAATCTAGTCAACCGAGTGTAATTTTCAGCTGTAATAGAATTACAGTACAACATAATGACGGACAAGCATATAAAGGGAATCACAGCACAACGAGCGGCCCATATTGCAAAGATGAAGCGAATTCACGAGTTTAGCCTTAAAGTGAAGGAAAATGAAATAATGGAAGCCGTTACTATTCGACTATCGGAGGCTCGAGAAACTGCAGCTCAAATCAAGAGCTTAGACATGGAATTACTGTCTTTAAAACCGGAGGAAATTATTAATGCAGCCGACAGCGAGACGATCTATTTCGAGATTGAAGCTAAATTGGGGTCATGGCTAGGAGCACATTCCGAGCAACGAAGTTTCATTAATCTAAATGAAACTATAAATAACACACAGAACGTACAATGCCAAGAGTTACGTCTACCAAAAACGAGTGTCCCTACCTTCGATGGGAATTACATGGAGTGGCAAAGTTTTTATGACTTGTTTTGTGCAAACATCCATGAACGTGCCAATTTGTCTCCTAGTCAAAAATTCCAGTTTCTTCGAGGGTACCTTAAAGGAGAGGCAAGCAATTTGATCAAACACCTGCCTCTTACAGATGCTAATTATTTTGAGGCCATCGGAAAACTTCGAGATCGTTACAGCCGAAAGAAGCAGATCATCAATTCATACATAAATACGTTTCTGGATCAGCCGTCGGTTCACTCATCTAACACCACGTCACTTAAACAACTATTGGATACCTCGGATGAAGTATTGCGGGGCTTGAAGGCGTTGGGATCAAAGGCGGAATCGAGAGATCATTGGATTATACGACTGTTGCTAAGTAAAGTAGACAACAATACCAGAGAAAAATGGGCCAATGATTCCCGTGACGATGAATATCCTACCATTCAAAAGTTTTTCGAGTTTCTGCAGGGAAGGATCGATGCGCTTGAAGACCTCAAAACATTCCAAGTTGAAAAAGCAAGTACGATTAAGAAGCAACCAGTGCGTGGACATACCTCGTCAGCAGATGTTATGTGTCCATATTGTCATAAAGAAAGTCACAAGTTATATCTCTGCAATAAATTTAAGGCGCTATCCATTGATGATCGACGTGAGGTTATTCAGTCCGAACGAAGATGTTATAATTGCTTGAACCTGAATCACTCAGCGTTCAACTGTCTTTCAAAGAAACGTTGTACGAGCTGTAAGAAGAAACATCATACGTTGCTTCACCCGGAACAAAATGCAGTAGACAAACAAGTTAAGGTAGCGCATACAGAAGTGTCAACATCGAGTTCAACCAATAGTCAAAACACTCAATCCGAATCAAGTGCATTAAATGTCCAAGAAGCAAGTTGTGGCAATAATACCTTATTACCAACCGCTGTTGTGAAATTTTCATATGATAATAACAAAATTGTTGGAAGGTGTCGAATACTCCTTGATTCGGGTTCACAGGTATCATTTGCCTCCGAATCATTCGTGAACAAATTCAAATTGCCAAGTATTCAAAGGAGACTTAAAGTATCTGGTATAGGTAAGGTAACTGTGGGCAAAACCAAGGGATATGTGCCGTTACAACTTTTGAACGAGCAAAATCAAGTGGTAGTGTCAGTGGATGCACATGTATTACCCAAAGTGACGGCCAAACTCCCTCCATTTGGGTTCACTCAAGAAGATCAGAAGTATTTAAAGAATATTCAGCTAGCTGACCCATCATACAATATACCGGGGGAGATAGATCTGCTTATTGGAGCGGACCAATTTTTCAATATATTATACCAAGGGCAAATAAAAAATGATCAACAGCAAGTTATAGCGCAGAATACGAAATTTGGCTGGGTGGTAGCAGGCAGAATACCCCTTGAGGCAATTTCAAATATGATGATAAGCTTAACGGCGTTAGAATCAATTGATCGATCGTTACGAGCAATGTGGGAAACCGAGTCGATACCAAACCAATCCATGCTAACTGAAGAAGAAAATACATGTGAACTATTTTATAAAAACACTACCACAAGAAACGCAGGTGAGAGAATATCACGTGCTATATCATCATGCTGGCCCAACTCTGTTAGATAGCATACTGCGTCAACGATATTACCTGTTGGGTGGACGAAATATTGCTCGATACGTATATCAGCAGTGTGTGCAGTGCGCAAGGCTACACCGACATTACAAGAACAAATTATGGCCGATCTACCGGCTTGTAGAGTTCGATTTGAGAGGCCATTTTTGCAAGTTGGGGTAGATTATGCTGGACCATTTCAAGTATACCATACCAGGCGTAGAGGAGAACGAACAGTTAAAGTTTATATGTGCATTTTTGTATGTCTTGCTACGAAAGCGGTGCACTTGGAACTAGCTAGCGATATGACTGCAGAGGCGTTTCTAGGGGCCTGGAAACGAATGACGGCCCGACGTGGATGTTGCACGGATATATACTCCGATTGCGGCTCTAATTTCATTGCTGCAAGCAGACAATTAAAAGATTGGTTCAAAATGTTAAAGTTAAATTCTAATTTTATATCTCAGTCTCTTTTAAGGCAAAAGGTTTCATGGCATTTCAATCCGCCTAGCGCACCGCACTTTGGGGGTATCTGGGAAGCAGCGGTGAAGAGCGCTAAATCAAACTTAAAACGAGTAATTGGGCAGAATGTGCTAACTATTGAGGAATTCCACACTCTGGTAGTAGAAATCGAAGGGATTTTGAATTCTCGGCCACTATGTCGTGGTGAAAATGATTGCGAGGTGCTAACTCCAGCACATTTTCTTATTGGAAGTCCAATAACTTCACTACCGGAACCAATGAGTGAGCAGTCGAAGCTCAGCTATAAAGAACGATGGCGTATGGTGAAAGAGATGACACAACATTTCTGGTCTCGATGGCACCGGGAATATTTAGTAACTCTTCAACATAGATACAAGTGGCAGAAAAAGTCTCCAAATATCGAAATTGATGACATCGTAATTCTAAAACATGAGAATCTTGGTACAACGAGATGGCCAATGGGTAGAGTGATAGAAATTCATCCAGGTTCAGATGGTGCGGTTAGAACCGTAACAGTCAAAACTCAAGGAGGTAACGTGATAAGACCAATTCACAAGTTATGTAAGTTACCAATGAGTGAATCAACCGATTCACTGGGGGCAGGATGTTGAGGACACAGAGCGAATACTTACCAAGAAGTTGCGAGTTAATGCACTCAACTCACCAACGAACAAACAAATAAAACACTTACGAGTTATTTATGTAATTTTTATTATTAACAACACAATTCAATACATTATTGCCATTCATGTTGAATAATTTTGTTGTAATCAGCTGTCCAGTTTCTGTAATGATTGTGTTGGAATTTAACTCTATAAAATAAGAAAATATGTATTATTATTATTATTCTAAACAATATTGTACTTAACTTTATGATAACACACTGGTGCACCTGAAATGATAATTTATAATTAATTCGCGTATAAACTTATATTATAAAATATTATTACTTACAAAACGTAAACAAATGCCTCAGCTGATTGATATTTTGGCATTTGCTGATCACCGATTAACACTGCCTTCTCGCGTAATTCAGGTGAACTAGTTGTGTTATAAAAATTTGTAAAACTGTTATAATTTAGTCGAGACGAACTTACCTTAGAATTTATTTGTCAATAAAATTTTGTTGTGTTCTGAAAATTGCGAGAGACAGTCATACGTGTTTAGTCGTAAAATTACATGTTTTGTAAAATCAAATCAAATAAAATCTCAGTGGAGATTATAATTTATAGTTTGGTGTTTTGATTCGGAAAATTGTGTAGCAAGATCGAAAATATTTTTGTGTACACCCGTAATCCGAACAGTTGCTACACACATTTTTTTACGGCAGAAAGTTTAAAAAGTATTATTGGCTTGCTTCCTGAAAAAATTCGAGTATATTTAAGTACAGATGAAGTCGATACAGAAGATGAAAGTGAGCGTCTTAACTTTCCACTAGAATATATGAATACTACTTCGGATTCTCAACACTAAACCAGGATTATGCAACGGTACACGATTAGTTGTGAAGGTAACGTTATTGAGGCAGAAGTGCTCACTGGATCTCATATGGGTAACATCGTTTTAATCTTTCAAGTTCCGACCTGGAGTTACCTTTTAAACTTAAACGACGATAATTTCCTATTAAGGCAGCATTTGCTATGACCATAAATATGTCTCAAGGTCAAACAATGGACAAAGTTGGGATATACCTGTCGGAACCTGTATTTGGACACGGACAACTTTATGTTGCATTTTGAAGGATTCGTCGTTACTATGACGTCAAAGTTAAGATTCTGCTAACGCCGCACCAGGGAAATCTGATTCATGGAAGTAGTAGCATTTTTACTAAAAATGTTGTTTATAAAAAAATTTTTGATTTATGAATTCTAAAATTTGATCATATTATATTAATTTACAATATACCTTACATTTTCACTTTTTAAAATGAAATCGGCTTATTATTATGTTAAAAGAAGTCATACATTCTAATGCTTTCTTCGGTACGAGAATTTTCCAAGTGGTGGCTGCAATTGGGAAATGGAACACTGCAATGTACTAATTGACAAAACATGATTGAGATTCCCACCAAACTTAATTGTTCACCATACTTTTGGTGATTCTTGGGATCTCCGTAATATAGATCAGTATTCAGTAAGAGCAATTATTTGCCCGTTAAATGATAATTGCTACCAGATCAACAAAGAGGTGCTTAATTTAATTGACGGGGATTCCAAGGTGTATTGTAGTGTCGATTCAATCATCACAATTAAACATACCATTAGAGTATGTTAATTCTATTTCACCTTCTGGAATGCCACCACATAAACTAATCCTGGAAGTTGGTGCAATAGTTATGCTTATTAGGAATATGAATTTACAATCGGGTTCATTCAATGATCCCGTATGGTGCTGACTGAATTCTTTAGAAAATCTGCAAAACTAGGAGTTATTACAGGTGTTGGAAAAAGTAATATTGGTTTTATGCTAAGAATAAGCTGATAACTACAACTGATCCAAATATGACATTTACAATATCAAGATGGCAATTGCCATTGAGACTCGCATTTGCTATCACTATAAACAAAAAAACTAGGAGCTACCTAAACCAGTATTTACTCACGGGTAGCTATAAGTGGTTTTTAGTCATGTGAGGGCTCCCACTGATTTAGCGAACTAAATTTACCATAGATTCGGCTCCGTAGAGGCCACAGGCCACTAGTTTTTAATAATCTTTAATTAAATTTAAAAAATAAAAAGTTAACTTATTTTACCAGAATTAGCGGACGAACTCATTGAGTCATCGAAAGCTAGGGTGTCCATATTGCGAAGTCAGAAAAAGAGAACATTCCTTCAAAAAAAAGAGAACATTATTCGAAAATGAAAACAATTACGGTTATTTTTGTAAATAAAGATTAAAAAAAACAAATAACTGTCATTACAATATTGTACTACATAAAATCATATAATTTCATTCATATTCAGAGGATTCCGAAAAACCATATTTATTTGAGCTTAGAAAGCCAATAAGACTTTTTTGCCGGATTTGATTTTATCTAAGAATTCCACACAAAGCACTTCGAGTCTATTTCGCCATCGGTCCATTCCCCTCCCTTTCCCCCTGTCAATAAATACAACCTTTCTATATTGGCATTTTGGACCGGTTTCGGAAAAAAATCTGAAATTTTACGAAGCTCTTGTAAAAATTCATCATTTTCGTTTGCAAAAGGTATTTCACCCATTTGTCACTCGATAATAACCTTAAATATTCTGGTTTCTTCAATTGTGAAACTGGTCAAATAATTTGGAATAATTAATTTTTACTTCCTTCTCTAGCATATATTTCAACGAATCTTCCAAAACATCCTGTTCGGGAACTTTATCTAATTTTATCCATTGAAAGCATCTACATTCTTCGAATTAGTCAGCCCAAATTTTTATATATTCGACAGAAATTTCGTAAGACCTAAAAACGTAGTATTTAAATTAAATGACATCTGCTTCATAACCATCTCTTATTAATTAACGTTAAATTGAATTCACTTGGAGAGGTAAAAACGACTTTCATGTTGAATTTTTAGCCCATTTCCGTTCACCGTACTCGTTTGAGTACACCACCTTATAACGTAAATTCTTCGATACTAACGGATTTAAAATATTTTTGTTTCTCGATTATTTGTCGTTCGATTAAGAGAATCGGCCTTGAAATCAAAAAATATTTCCATTTGACCAATAATGATGAATTTGGAATTTCAAACGGTCGGATGTTCAAAGTAAGACCGCTTATAAATATGCTTAGGAAACAGTTTTACCAGTAAGTTTTTTTTCACTAGGATAATTCAAATAGTAAGCCAGTGTGAGGCGCGGGTTTACAAAAATTAGATCATAAGCAGTTCGAGTGGATATTGTTACGTTTTCGACATTTATTGTGAAAAACCAGCAGACGAATCAGGGTTAAGGACACTCATTTTTTCGCGAAAATAAATAGTTTTTCTTTAAAATTTTTATTTTATTTATGTTCTTTACTTATTATCACCCTGTGATTGCAGTTTGAAAGTTTTTTTTCAGGTAGTTATTTTTTGGGTTATTAATGTACTAAATTTACTGTAGCAGAGTTAGCTCAGTTTAGAATAGAGATAAATATAGAAAATTAAAAAAGAGAACAAAAGAGAACATTAAAAAGAAAAGAAAGAATAAAAAAGATCGGGGTGAAAAAAGAGAACATGTTCTCTTTTAAAGAGACCTTCTGGCCACCCTATCGAAAGCCCTACAAGGTTTAATTTTTACGCTAATTTGCAAATTCCTTATCAAAACAGTCATAATTTGTCCTAATTTTCTTTCTTCTAATATTCAAATCATGTACAAGTCGTTCGGCTGTTTTCGCAATATGATAAAGCATTTTTTTAATATATAGTTTAAAACGTTAAAACTACTTTCAAGATGAATATAATTATAAATTAATTGTTTTGTTCAAAATTTGCAAAATTAAAAAGTTTTAATAATTAATTTCAAAGTATGAAAATATTTCCTGGACCACTTCAATTCATGTTTTAGTTTACCAGTAAATTATTTTAATATATGTACATAAGCCCATTTTTACCTAGAAAGCCATACCTAATTTTAAGGTACAAATGTAAGCCGATATGGGCAGAAATTATTCAATGTATAAAACCTGGAGATGCTTTAACACAGGTACGTACCTTAAAATGATTTAGACAGGATTTATAAGGTAGTCTAAACGTAATTAATTAGATACGAGAACGAGTTTACTAAAGCCATCTAAACCCCATTAAGGTAACTGACTAAAAATGATTTCCCAATCATAAAATTCATTTAAATCGCATAGAGCACAAAAAAATCGATATTTTTCTGTGTATCGCTTGGAAGATACCGGATTACCATGTATGTGAAGTTGATCCAAGAGGTTGTAACGAGCATCGACACCGGAGATGTCGGCTGTTAACAGAAATTATTCACTTAGAGGCTTCGGGGCGGTCATCTCTGGCCGGCTAAAGCTCAGGGTGTTGGGTGTGGGGTTTCCCGAAGCATAAGTGAACCGTGTAAGACCGCGATAAAAGGAACAACGAAGAAGGTAAAGGAAACGGGGAAAGGCAGGACCAACTCACCTCACTGTAGCGACTACACTCACCACTTCATCCTCAAAATTAAGCTTCTTAGCTACTCATATTCTGAAAAGCGAAAAAAACGGAATTCTCTGAATTTATACCGAAGTTATAACTTTAAAAACAAAACATTTTGATTATGCAGCGAAGTGTAAATAATTCAAAATAACAAATTTTATTGATTTTAATTTAAGAACAATTATCAGTCGCAATATAGATCTTGAAGAGTGAACATCTTTATTGAGCTGGTGGTCCCGGGTACTGCGTAATATACGTAAAAGGCCCGTTATATCGTGTACAAAAGCGAGGGTATCACAAATATCAGCTCAATAAAATAGATAGTGGTGCTGGGTACTGCATTTTTAATGTCTAAGGCCCATATATCCGTGCTAGTCGGTGGTATCACAAAGTGCGATTCAGTGTATGATATAAAAGATTTAGGGCGTCCATTTCTTCTAGAAGTTTTGGATTAACCCGCTTGAAAGTAAAGTGATGGGTCATATACAGCTATTATTGCTAGTCGACCTGAGCAAACGAAAATAACAAACAAACAAACAAACAAACAAACAAGAACAATTAGAATGGCAATAATGATGAAAATTCAAAAATAAAATTAACAGCTGTGTTTTTTTATAAGTCTCGATAGATCTATTCAGATATTTGCAAAATTAAAAAATGGGAAATTCTAGCTACTCCTATCATCCACTTAAAAATACTGGCACTCGCAGCCCTAAGAATTGTGTTTATTTTGACAACGCTACGCCATGTTGTTTTCATTATATTTTGTTATTCATATATATAAAAATGAGACGGACACACTAAAACTTTTTTTTTTCTTTCAAAATGCTACTATGATCTTTTAAATGTTGAGCAACTTTTACGAAAAATGGTAAACAGGTTCATTTTTCGATTTTTCAATTCTTTTTCGCTAAAAAAAGTTGTGGATTGCGGTAATTAGTATTAAATAACATATTTTTGATATGCATCTTCATAATGGAAGGAAATAATAATAAAATTAATACTTTTATCGTACATATTCTGTCTTTTAAAATAGAGCAACAGATTAAATGTAAATCAGCTACTAGTTTCCTATTGTATGATAGATGTACTAAAAATTGACTTTGGTATGCTTCCATGCTAAAATACAAATTTTTAATTTGTGTCTTTACTCATAAAAGGGAAAATCTGTAGTCTCGATAGCATATCTGGATAAAAAGCAAGATTTTCATGTGCAATTAATAAGTTATGTAATTCAAGGAAATTAATTAAAAACGATAAACTGTTGAATAAAATGTTATTCTTGATTCAAATAAACTGAATCAATTGCACTTTAACCACAAAAATAGAGAACATCTGGATGCAATCTATTGAGATCTATCGAGACTTATAAAAAACACGGCAAACATTATTTTTGTTTCTTAACGATATATGACGTCATTTTACTAATAGCTATAACAGTAATATTTTCCTTTCCATTTTCTTAGAATAATAATGAGGAAAAAGTGGAAAGAAAAATAGTACACTAAAACTAACTCCCCAAAGAAAAATAAGAGAACAACAAAAAAAAAATCGTAAGTAATACAAACTTATTAGGGGATTCAATTAATAATTGATTAAATGTAATAAAATATATGTTATAGTAATAATATAAAATATAAATGAAATAATAAAAAAAAAAACCTGATTAATTATTTAGGTGGCGACCGTTGCAATTTTCCATCTGTTGGTCGTACGATTTTTATTATTAATTTTAGCAATCGCATAAACAATTGTTTTAAATTTATGGTTCACACACACATTAGATATATTGTTTATCACGATTATCACACTGTTACTGTTATTTATTTTGTTTTCGTGGTTTTAAGTTTATTATACCACATGCGCAAAATCACTACAATTATTTAGTTTTAGTGGCTTAAGTTTTTATCATACCACATGCGCAAAATCACTACATTCGTTGAGTTTTGGTGGCTTAAGTTTATTATACCACACGCGCAAAATCACGTTACTTATTGCCACACCCAATCATACCACAACACTCACTTGGGCAATTTTAGAATCTTTGTATGTGAACATTTTGTTTTTGTTTGTTTTTGTTTTATTATTATTTGATTTTAGTCTTTATGTGTTTAAGAATTCAATACATTAATCACTATGTTCAATGTTTTAGGTTTTTTTTCTCTTTATGCGGTTTCTTCTATCAAAGAAACTTGCACTTATGTTAACTTAAAATTAAACAGCACAAAAACCCGAAACTTATGATAAAAATTTGGATTTTTCAATTTTCATCAACAAAAAAAAAAGTAATTTAATTTATCGTCCAATTACACAGACAATTCTCGATCGAATGTTATTTTGTATTTGTTTAATATTTGTTTTTTTTTCTGTTTTTGGAGTTATAAAATATTTTAATGGGTATCAGATAATAAACCCAAAATATTTTTATTTAATTTTTTTACACAAATCAATAAAATTCACAAATTATCACGATATTGTTTTCGATACACTATAGGGCCGAGAAAACCCACAAAATGATAAGATAAAAGACAAAACTCAACTGATCTCGTCATCATAAAATCGAGCGATATTTATAGAATTGAACACAATAGACTATCCCACCAATAACTCAATAACTGAAACGGAACAACCTAAGGTGATTTCTCCTACAAAACAAGCTTTTCGCGCGATTTTTATTTTTATTTTTATTTCAAATTGTTGCTCTATGATGAATGAATTCTGTATAACGTACCAAAAAAAAATACTATTCCAGAAGTATGAACCTTACGAACTTGGAACGCCGTTTGCAGCGCCGGTCGTTACAAGGTATCGCCGATAAGGCTTGCATGATAGTTCTAAATCATAATTTTTTGAGATATAATTTTGGGCCAATTTCACAGACATGGGTTACCGTATCATAAAAATAAGATTCACACACCCCCTTAAATATTGAAATCTAAACATATAATTGCAACAGTGCGGCTAACGAAGAACAAAACTACAACTAACAAAAAAGAAAACGGAAAAAAAATTCAATGGAAACTAAAATATTTATGACTTCTTCTTGGGGAATATTAATAAGCCGTCGATTCCAAATGTGGTGCAAATTCATCAAAAAATGCTCAAATATTTTTTTTTTCTACACATTCACACAGTTATTAAAATTATGACCTGTGTACATGGTGCCTTAAGCACCACATAACAAATTGTATAGTTAAAAAAAAACTGAAATTGAATCTCATGTTTCACGTAAATATATACATGCCGCAGTATGAAATATTAAAGTAAACAACCAAACATGAGTTAATTGATTATTTTATATGATAAACATTTCAAAAATTTGAATATATATACGGGAAAGATGAAAAAATCAACATTTTCAATCGCAAATAACTCGAAAAATATTGATTTATCGAAAAAACTTCATACGATATTTTTTGCTTAGAATTCATCCCTCTATCGATTTCTGTGGGTATTTTGATTGTGCTAATTTCCACCCCCTAGAAGGGGTGATATCTACCCCCAGGGTAGAAGCACACATCGGCACTACATAATTTTTGTGCTTTGGTCTATTCTTTACTTACAGTCCAAATTTCAAGAAAATCGGTATTGTCCGTAAGAATTCAGAGGTAATGACCTATTTTGACCGTCAATGACTGGACTAATAAAGTAAATTGTTCAGAAAAGAAATTTCAAATAAAAAGTCGCAGTAGCTTTTAGTACTACCTAGTAATTATTCATTTTTATTTAGATTTTCCGGAAAAATGGTGAAGAACGTTGGAAAACTGAAACTTATTTATGCAGTATCATGTTTAAACAATAAAAGGCTAACGTCAACTTGGTTTGACAGAAAATATTTTAGTAAAGTTTTCTATTGACGATTTTACTGATATAGATGTCGCGTAGGTTTAGTGCTATACTGCTATGGATAAATCAAATTTGACGTTTAGTGAATGTTTTAGTCTGAAATGGCTGGTAGGTACAATTTTGTTTATTAAAATTAAATTATTATTAATTTGAATTCGTTTGTATATCATTTAAATGTTTATTTCACATACTAAATCAAACATCAAATTAATTGTATAGCACTAATGTTAGTTCATCATAGATGGCAACCCTTTCGCGGAAAATCGTCAATATACAGCTGTATTGTAATGAGTAAGGTTACATTTTCGTTTGTTATTCAATTTTTTTATAAATTCCTTTTTTTTTTGTATTTAAAGAGTTGGCCATGACTTTCGAGTCAAACGGTTGTGTTTTTTTTTCTCTCTAATTTATTTTCTCGAGAATTTATTTTTTTTATTCATTTAATTTAATTTATTATTAATTAAGAAGCGAAATTGCATTCCAATATAATTTGTGTATATTTAATTAATTATAGTGTTGTGATAAATTTTTGTGAAAACAGTGAAATTTAAATATGTAATCCACCGGGATGCATTTATCACACAATATTTTAAATTTATAGCGAAAGAAGTCAAATTTCTTGATTTCTCGCTTAATGTTTGTGTAGTTGTTGGGTTAGAATATTCTAGTAAAAAATTTGGAAATTTATCGTTTTATAAATTAATGGCAACTGATAAAAGTAAAAGAAGTATTTTCGTTTACTTTTGAGCATAAATTACATTTTATTTTGTACAAATTACTACTGTAGTTACCAAGGTAAAACGGCATATATGCTCTGCCGTGCTGGGGATGTTTTACATAACCACATTTTTGACCAAATTGAGTTAGTGATGTCAATCGATAGCTAATAATAAACTTTATCAATAAAATTAAAAAAATAATTAAAACTAAATTGAGAAACACGTAATAAGACAAACAGTTTTCATTTTTGGTGCAAAATACATTCATTTCAAAACCTTATTAACATCAATTTTCATCAAAAGGCATTTTATTTTTCTGTGGTTATGTAATAGTATATTGTATAACAAGTGAAGAAAACGAGTCATTGCAATACGAAAGTGAAATTTGCAGCCTGAGCGATAGCGAGGGCTGCAATCACTTGAGTATTGCAATGACTCATTTTCACACGAGTTATACACGCTATTTTTTCTACGATACAATAGCCCTGTAACATTTATAAATAAGTAGAAACATAAAAAATTACAAACTTCTACGGATCAACACAACTTTATTAAACCATTAAAATATTTGGGTTTTACAAATCGCGTAGCAATATTAAGAAATCGTTGTGTAATGAGAATATTTCCACACGATTTTAGTAAACGACGCATAGGCTCCTTTTCTTATATAATTTAAATTCAAAAATCATCATCGAAAGTATAGGTTACTGCACTATCGTAGAAAAAATATGTTTAGTACGGCAGTATTGGCTTTGGTTGTACAGTTTCACAATTTAGAGTTTTGATGGGTATGGAAATGGCTGTGGTCAGCTTCAGCTCCTTTATCACATTTATCACACTTTCATTACGGGGCGGACTTCTGTAGTCTTAGTGGCGGATTAGCGACTGTAGTTTTAGTGCTGCAGGTGACTGGAGTGGCGGAGATCGTTTGAATAGGGGCTGATACTGGTTGAATTTGTTATATTAGGTTGTCTCTGAACTACTGAAATAATTAAACAGAATCTACATGAAATTACGGAAATAGGAACGATAAACTAATAATAGAGTAGGTATAAATAAAGATTAAATAAATTTTAGTTCGGTTTATTAGCTACTAGGAATTGCCTGATGAATCTGATTTTAATTTTAAGGTTCCAGAACATTGCTGCGTCTTCGTTGGCTTACTGAATGATGTGAGTGGAAATTGAATCTTAATAAAATTAGTTAACCGTTAAAATTTAAATATTTACATTCTATTTACATTTGATACTGGTTGGATTATTATCGATTGTTAAGTATTAATTAGAAATAAACCAATAAAGTATTTTTCATACCAGACGCCTCGCATAGAAATTTTTAGTTACAATAAATGTGACGCTAATACCCTTTCACACTGGTGGCGTCGGCTTTCAACATTATATCGTGAATTATAGCAAGAACGGAGGTATTCTAAATTTGTAACGTACAATTAAGCTAGATTTGTCGATAAATATAAAACAGTTGTGCCAAAAATGTGATTTGTAGGTTATATTGATAAATCACTTTGCTTGGTACTTCTTTAAAGTGTTGCAGTCGAGTGTGGAACGCATTACCTTGGCTTTGTAGATAACTTCATTGCAATATATTTTGATTTTCCTAAATTATCATTTAAATTGGATTATTTCTCAGCAAATTGAATTTATTTCTATAAAACTGAACACCATCAATCGATTCTATAATCAGCATCTTGACGGCTTGTAAACCAGTGCTGCCGTTTTGGGATGCTAAAAGGAAGTACTTTCTATTCCAACATAATTGTACAGGAGAATATTCATCACATACTATATATGTATGTACATAACAAAAACAACCGGTTTTACAAATATTATTTCATTACTTTAATAACTTAATGAATTAACTAATTAATCACGATTTCGATTTCGACTTTGATTTTAGAAAGTCCTGTCGAACCTGTCTCAACCTTCCAGAATCTTCAAACATGTAGCGGATTTGTCGTTTTTCGAATTGTGCTTTCTTGGGCTAATCTTTATCTTGATCATATATGTAAACATAACACTATATCACAAAATACCACCTATTCAATACTTAGGTGTCGGTATCGCGTACAAGATCGCATCTGCGTTGTTTTATTGTTATACTCGAATACCTATGATACAATTTTTTAATCCGTGCAGGTTATTATTTTGAGGCTTGTTAAATTTAGTAATTAATTTGTTGTCATACACACATTTTTAAAATTTTTTAAAAACACTTGTTAAATATTTCGCAAAATTACAAAAGGTTTAAAAAATCACTCGATCGATTTCGGCTTATTAGGCCATCATCAGGAGTATCTACTAAACTGTAAAAATAAAAATGTAGTTAGATATATATATATATAGTTGGAAAAAGCAAAAAGTGAAACCAAAATATACCAATAAAAAAATGTGGGAGTGGTAAAAAAATAAAAATTAAAAATTAAAAAAGGGGTGAGTTAAACACAGGTAAAATTGGTGAGAGCAATAAACATTAAAAAATAAAAATTAAAAGAGGGTGAGTTAAACACAGGTATATGATTATTGATTAGTCAACGGTCGAATAACAAAATTCCAGATGTTGATTTTTTTATATTTTTTTATTTTTTATAACCCGACGAATTAGTAATTTTATGGTATGGAATGAGTATGTGAATAAAACAATGCGGGGTCGGTAATTGGTGAGAAACGGATTTCTCTCTGTTCGTTGAGGATATTTTGGTTAAGAAATATAGCTTTTCGGATTTCGTAAGATTCTAAGTTGTCTAAACGTCTGCTTTTTGGTTGTACATGCAATATTTCTAAATTGTTTAAACTGGATGTGTGATTTTCTAACGTTAAATGATTATAAAGGGATGATTCATGGCTACCAGATAAATGTTCTTTAACTCTAACTTCAAAATTACGCCCAGTCTGTCCGATATAAGAGGAACTACAATCATTGCAATTGATCTTATAAACGCCAGACTTGGAAAGGCGATCAATTCTTGGTTTATTGTTAAAAATCATTTTCTTAATTGTATTATTGTTATAAAAAGCAAAGCTAATATCTGTATATTGTGTCACGATGTTACTAATCCGTTGACTAGTTTTTCCTATATACTCTAAGCGGCGCCAATTTTTCGGCATTGGACTATCAGGTGGATAAATGTTAGCTAAAGCTTTATGCTTCAGTTTTCTGTTTAATAGCTTTAATATAGTCTTAGCTGCATAACCGTTATTCGCTGCTATTTCTAAAATTATATTAAGCTCTTTGTTATAATTGGATATGGTCAAAGGAATGTTTATTAATCTACCTAAGAATGAGTGGAAAGCTGACATTTTAATATTATGGGGATGGTTTGACGAGTTAGGTATAATGGCGTCTGTATACGTGGGTTTTCTATAAATTTTGAACTCTAATGAAGAATTAATTCTGGTTATTGTTATATCTAGAAAGTTAATAGATTTGTTTTCTTTTTTTTCTACCGTAAAATTAATGGTGGGATATTGAGAATTTAACCAAGTGAGAAAAGAGGTTAATAGCCTATCAGTTCCATTCCATAGACATAGTATGTCATCAACATATCTGTACCAAAAGATCATATGACGGAAATAAGGATTATTGCTTGATACAATCGTTTGTTCGAAGAAATTCATGAAAATTTCTGCTAACAAAGGTGACAGAGGGGAGCCCATCGGTAGACCATCAGTGAATCTGAAATACTTATTATCAAAGCAAAAATAATTTTGTTTAATACAAGTTTCAAATATCAGCTTCAGTTCATTCCGAAGGCTTCCATCCGCAACATCCCTATCTAAGTAAGTATAAACTATTTGAGACAAAATGTTAATTGGAATAGAAGTGAAAAGACTAGCAACGTCAAACGAAACTAATTTTGAGTGTAGTGGAATATCAACATCTTGAATTTTGCTAATCAATTCTACCGAGTTCTTAACCGAGAAAGCCGAAACGAAATTGGTATGACTGTTGAAAAAGTTTATGAAACCCTTACATAGCTTGTAGGCAGGTGCATTGCAATACGCTACTATTGGTCTAATTGGAATGCCTTCTTTATGGATTTTAGGTAAACCATAAAGAATTGGGGCAGATGGATTCATAACCGTGTACCTCCAACCAGTGCCATCAAAGACCTTTGGGCATTGGTTGATACACTTACTGACCAAAGTCTTAAATGACCTAGTAGGATCTCTATTGAGCTCTAATGCGTTGCTTTCTGTAATGAAATCAGAAATTTTATTGTAATAATCGATTCTTGTGAGAACAGTGATCGTATTGCCTTTATCCGCTTTACAGGCTATCAGGTCATGATCACTTTTTGCTTTTTCCAACTATATATATATATCTAACTACATTTTTATTTTTACAGTTTAGTAGATACTCCTGATGATGGCCTAATAAGCCGAAATCGATCGAGTGATTTTTTAAACCTTTTGTAATTTTGCGAAATATTTAACAAGTGTTTTTAAAAAATTTTAAAAATGTGTGTATTAAGTGTGTTTCGCCAAGTGCCTACGGCAGAAAGTATAAGAAGTAATTTGTTGTCCTGACAATTTAGATGCCTAATTTAATTTATTTAAATTAATCATTAATTTGGAAGTAAATTAGGATTTAAGTCTCACAGAATAGGAAACGAACACCAGTTGGTTATTAAAAATGATGCCATGTTCTAGCTTAGGAACACGTTTAGAAACAATGATCGGATTTCAGGAAACATAAGGCATCCAACGGATGTTGGTAGTTTAGAAATTGGGTTGTTTTAATTTGTGCCTCCTGTTGATTTACAGGCACTCCAGTTCGGACTTCATGCTTCAAAAACTAATTAACGTCTTCTCATTTTGATTTTGGTCACTGGTGGCATTAATTGTAATTCATTACAGACCAGCGTCCATCCAAACTTCTATAATCTCAGTGGCTAGTTAGCGGAAATGCTTTATTTATAAGAGTAGGTTGGGCTAAACTGTAGCTTCAAGTTGCGACAGCGACCAGTATGGCGGAAATCATGGGAATAAGTAGCTGAGACTGATTATATTTATTATGTTAGGTCATCTCTGAGCTACTGGTTTATTACTCTTAAGTGGAATTTAAATTAATAATACTTACGATTTTCAGAAGTGACCAGAAATCGGATTCAGCAAAGTAATAAATGTTATTTCAGAATGCAGTTGTCACTCAAAAAAATTAGACTTAGAGAGTTAGTTAATAATTAGATTTTGACCGATCTTAATCAAATTGCAACAACAAATGTCAGGAGGCGGGTTCTGGAAGCTGAAGTAGCCAAGGGAAATAGACACTAATATTAAAATTTAAGTTGTTTGTAGATTGATTAATAACAGGTCTTTAGAAATTAAATTAAACTTAAATTTAAGTAAGGTGGTGGGAAATATACACCCTGCACCATTGAAATGTTCGATTTGAATTTTTAAAGTAAATTTTGGAAATACCACTGTTTGCTTCAAAAGTAGATGGCAAAAATGATAGATTCTGATTATCAAAACAATTTTTACACTATTCCAAATATATTCAAATAAAAAGAACGGTAATCCGACATTTTAGACCTACATAACGTCGGATAAGGAATATTACCGCCCTACTTCGTAACAATTTGGTAGGTCTTTACAGTGTTTTTAACAAAGTTTTTTCAATTGAAAATTAGTTTTTTGTTAACAATGGTAATTTTTATTCAAAATAAGAATTAACAGAAATAAAATAATTCATCTCAGCCAAAATATTTTGAGAGAAATTGAACTTTTTAAAATCAATGATTAATAACCCAGCCCTTCGCTTTTATGATGGCCTTAAACCCGATCAGCATTGAATTCTAAAGTTTGATTAAATAATATATTGTTATTTCTTCAAACCAGACTATTTCTATAAGTTTTTTCCGCTCTTTGGCACTTTTCAGCTTGTAATTTGTAATCTTCTTTCCCATGAAGGACCAAATATTTTTAACAATATTGAGGTCAGGACTATTTCCTGTCCAGGATAACGACTCAATCACCAAGCTATTTTTAAATTCGGCTACCTAAACAAAATAGACATTAAAATTAAGCATTCTTACTTCACAAATAACATCAATAACTCGCGGAGAGTAATCGTCCTGGAAGAGTGGAATACCGATGTATTGAGTCGGGTCCTCAATATTCACGATTCAGGTTTCGATAATTTTTTTATATTTTCCTCCGCTTTCTGAACTATCCAGAAGGCTTAGTGATCAAACTCCAAAGGCTGTTATGGCTCTCCAGGCCATAACATATGGTGAATTTTTCACTGTCGGCGAAATACATTCTGTTAAATACTGTTTGCCTTTTCGTCGCCGAACCCTTGTCCTTACATCGGGTCCAAAGATATTGAATTTGAATTTATCCGAGAATATGAACCAACGCCAGTCCCTGGGCATTCAGTTTTTCATTCTATTGCGAATTTGAGGCTTGCAGCTGCACTCAAAAAAATTTTAAAGTGAAATTTATAAAATTATTTTTGTAAAAGTGCTTACAAAACGAAATTGTGAATTTAATTTAAAATACGTCAGTTTTGTTAAACTTTTTGTAAAATTTATTTGAATTTTTGTCAATTTAATAAATTTGTCTAAATTTAACAATTTTTTTTTGTAAATTATTTTGAAACTAATTATTTCGGAATAATTTTGATTTACAGATCATTTCTGTAATTTTAATAACATTTTATTAAAATTTATTTCGGTTTTTTTACATTTTATTTTAAAATACGTTTATTTATCACAAAATACAAATAGATTTAATAAAATTTCTGTAAGATTTATTGAACATAAAAGTCGGAAAAAATGATAGTCTACAATTATTTTTGTAAAACTAATTAAGAAAACTTACGATTGTTTTTTAAACTATAGACGAATTATTTTGTGTATTTTACAAAAATGATCGATAAAATAGCAGAATACCAATTAGCAAACAAACTGTTTGAGATTGAAATTAGATTGGTAAAATTTCAAATAGTTTGTTTGCTAAATATTCAATATTTTGCTATTTTAACGATCATTTTTATATCTTCTTTGCTAAAATGGTATATTAGAACGTTTTTAGGTTTTAATGTCGTTAAAATACCCCTGGAACTGAGGATTTTAATGCCTAAAAATACTCTTTAGTTGCGTGAATTAAAATATGACGTATGTAGATTTTATAAATTTAATAGAACATTGTTGATTGTACATAGTTTGAGTAAAATGTATAAAAAAATTAAGATTTTTATTATGGATTCTTACTATAAAATGTACAAAAAAAATTGTACCTTTGAAAGACACGATTTTCGATTTTAACAATAATACTCTAAAAATGAAAATGTTTTTTTATAAATTTGTCAAATTTTAGTGAAATATACAAATATTTTGTAATTTCACTTTAAATTATTGTAAAATTGACAATCAATACGGTAAGTTTTATAAAGTTTTGTCTTATTCACAACCATTCTTGTAAGATCGTCGAAATTAGTTTTAAAACAATTCAACTTAGTTTAGTTTTAATTTAATAGCCAGCCGCTCAACACGTGAAGTAATTTGTCAGTATAAAAATTGAAAAAGTTGTGAAGTGAGTGTTATATTAAATAAGTGAAGTGCAGTTGGACTTCGGTTTTTGTGTTTTTTACTTTTTGTAATGGATCAATTTTTATTCAAAATTGGATTATCTAAAGAAGAAATAACTAAATCAAACATTGTGAAGTCACTAGCAGGTAAATTAACGAAGGACAAAACAATTTTGACTCTAAACTATTCATTGCTTTAACATTGTCTACTGTTTTTAGATGCAGGCATAAATTTCGAAGCCTTATTGTACATAAATCCGAAGCATTGGGAACTTTTTTTTAAAAAATATTACGTACTACTTGGAATACAAATAAAACTTCAGCATCAAATTGGCATATGGCAACGGGTGAATGTAAGTAATTTTTTAAATTTTCGTTTTATGTTATTTAGATGATTGTAAAAGATATTAAATCGCTTAATTTAGTATAATTTTAGGCTTACTATCACCACTGATTTCCTTAATTGAAGTTTACGATTTTAGTCAATAAGTTGGTTTTGAGATTTCTATATTTTTTTAATTTGTTTGGATATATTCTAAGATAATTTAAAATTGAGGGTAAAAATGTTTTGTTTTATATGTAAAAACGGTTTTTTATCGCCAGACGTACTAATAGTCCATTTAAAAGTCATTCATGCTCTTGGGAAAAGTAGTGAATACTTTTGTTATGAAGTTGGTTGTAAGAAATATTTTTCAAATTTAGATACCTTTAGAAGACATATCAAAAAGCATAAACAAAAAGAAATGTTACCCACTTTGCCTAAATAGGTCAGAAAAATAAAACAGTATCTCAACTCCGTCAGCTAGTCGTTCTAGAAGTAATTTAATAATTTAAAATGAAAATAAACACAATACGATCATCCCAGCAACCCCACCACTTTCTTTAGACTTGACAAAAAATAGGAAAATAATTATTGAATTAGCTGTGAAATTTGTAATAAATTTACATAATAATAACAATTTTAATAATAAAAATGTTAAGGATATTCAAAAATTAATACTTCTAGTTAATATATAAATTATATATTTTATATTTGTCAGCTGTTCAAGAAGACAACTGTGAAGAAAGCAAAAACGCTTTAGCAGTAAATAACTACAGTTGGGCCGAAATATAATATCACTGGATTAACACTAATAAAGTACGAAACACTTTTATTAATTCTGGGGAACAACTGAAGACATATTTAGAAGATGGCCACAATATAGGAAGCCGTTAAATTGGTAATAAATTGGTAAGTTTGTTAAACGTGTTTGTGAAACTGACTCTTAATAAATCATTTGATATTTTAAGATTGAAATGGATTTTAAGAAGATGTATCCAAAAGTGCCTAGTGTCATCAATTCATTCCCGGAACTTTTGGTAAAGATCACCCCATGCTCGAGGAGAAAGTAAAATAACACATAACCAGAATTTGCTGTCTGTATTAAAATGCAAAGAAAATTTCAATGAAAGTAAGTCTAAATTTATATAATTGTGTATGTTTAAATAAAAATTGTAAGTTATTGTAAACAAAATATTTAGTTAAATGTATAGAAAGTATTATTATATTTATAATAAACAGTAAGATATGTATAAATAAATAAATTACTGTTTCTTTACAGACGGTCAAGCAGCCAGTTTATTTCACCTCATCTACCATATTTTGCGATCAACAACGAGGGAGGTTCGTGTTAAAAATCATGAAAAAGTGCAACTACAGTGGATGGTCTGTTTGGTAGTTTATCCAAATATATTTTTTTTTAATTAAAACTAAATATGACGTAGATAACAGAGTCGTCAAATAATTAATTGAAAGATTGGAGATAGTATTAGTAATTATTATGGTTTATTAAATAAATAAAATAAATTTAAAAACATGTTATGAATAAAGAAAATGAATTATAATAAATGTTATAAATATTTTATAGTAATAAGGTTAAATATAATAAATATTTAAAATAAATAAATATCTAAAATTGATGAATTTTGTTTTATATCTATGTATATACATTTTACACATTAGAAACCATTTGCCTTTTCGATTTTAGGCCTTTCGCTTAATTTTTTAATGCTGAACCAGGAAGTATGTAAAACTTAAGTTGTTCGTTGCCATTATAGACCAGTGAATCACCAAGGATTTGTCGTCAAAACTAATATATAGGGTCGTCATTAAAAGGGTTATTTTTGAATTTTAATCGGTACGCGTCTTACAACTCTTCTAAATAGTTAAAAAAATC
Source organism: Tipula helvola (assembly GCA_963556165.1). Lineage (NCBI taxonomy): Eukaryota > Metazoa > Arthropoda > Insecta > Diptera > Tipulidae > Tipula > Tipula helvola. Next base: position 161,517,404 of record OY744481.1, on the reverse strand, counting down.
TTGCACATTTTTAGCTCTTAATATTAACATTAACCCGACCCCCAAGGCGACGTAAGTTTTACATGGGAAAACACATGTATTTTTTAAAATCAAACTTCGAATTTCTTTAACTTTGGTAATAATTAAATGATATGATAAATATGATATATAAATGGGTGCATTGGAAATATTTTTAAATAGTTATTTTCTTACTTCTATAGACATGCAGAATTCTTTTTTTTTTTTTCATTTTTCTGTTATCACCCGTTTATATATCATATAAGTAAGTACATTAATGCCAAATTTTAAATGTTTTCATCAATTATTACTAAAGTTATAGAAATTCGAAGTTTGATTTAAAAAAATACATGTATTTTCCCATGTAAAACTTTCGTCGCCTTCGGGGTCAGGTTAATGTTAATATTAAGAGCTACAAATTAGCAGGATTTTTTTTTACCTAATTAGAAAAGTTGTAGGAGGCGTACCGATTAAAATTCAAAAATAACCCTTTTAAGGACCACCCTTTACAAATCAATGGTCAATATAATAAAATATTTTTGTTATTTTTACAAAAATGTCATTTAAACAGACGAATTTTTTTTGAGAATATTACAAAACTTATTAGTATATTTAATCAAAACCTGTTTGGGAATTAACAACATTTTTGTAATAATCACAACATATATTGTTAATTTAACAACTTCCGATGTCAATTTTGTTTGTTTTATTCTGAATTTTGTTATTCCAACCTATATTTTTTTTTGAGTGTGCCTTCAGTAATGATTTTCTCGCAGATCGACAAGCATATAAACCAAGTTCCTTTTAATAGTATGAACTGAAATAATGGCGGTTGTTGCTATTAGAAGCTAACTTCTCAGCTCCAAAGCCGTAGCAAACCTTTGCTTAGGGTCTAAATATCTGAAATTCGATTTGTTGAAATAGAAGTTCTCCTCTTTGCATCAGAGCCAAATTATCGTTTGATTTTCGGAATAGTGCCTTAAAAACTTGCTAACTGCTGTTTGGTTACACTAAATTACTCTTGCAATTTGTGAATGTGTGTACTTTTTGCCTTTGCTTGCAAAATTTTGGCTTTTTCGTTAGCATTTAATTTAGAGCGACACTTTATAAAATTAACTCTTTGACTACTTAATTGAAACCGAGTGAATACTTCACCCTTAGTTTGGTTTTAAATACCTAATAAGGCGTGAAATATGCTGAAAAATAAAAAAACAAAAAAAAAAGTAGCGAATGAGGTAAAATCTAGGAGAGAATTGCAAGAAATAGTAAATAATCGAAATCGAACATTTCAATGGCGCAGGGTGTATATGAAGTAATTGATAACTAATTAATATTGACTTTAGGATGCCAATAAAGGAAAACAGTTTTTAGAAATATGTAGTAAAGTAATTATTAGAAAACAAATATAATTAGTAACAATTGACCGCCAAGGTATTTGTAACCGAGTCGATCTCAATCCTATACTAATAATCCTATCCAATCCTTCCAAGTAAATGTAAAAAAGGTGGGCCCGGCGTCAAAAATTCTTGGAATTACCGGGAGATCCTTGGTCGTACATTCAAAATCAATCAAATTCCTTTTTTGTACTTAAAAAATAATTGGACACTCGATATTGAAGCCAATAAATGATGGTGTTTGATTTCGAGTTATACATAAAATTATGTTGAATCAATTTATTTTACTGTGCATCATCAAAGGAGGACTCCAACACAAATTTTTTTATCTATCATACATAATTAGAAAAATCCCAGTTTCAATTTATTTTAACTAATTAAATTTTACTTGATTTATTTAAGGATATATAGTATAGATTTTGCACTCCAAATTCAACCTTTTACAAGTCAAGTTCATCAATTTGCAAATGAAATTCATCCTTATCCAAAACATATTCACTCTTTTCCAAATCAAATTAAATCTTTTCCAAATCGAATTCAAATTATCAAATTCAAATTCATCATTTATCAAAATATCACGTTGAAATTAAAAACATCCGATAATTCGTATTTAGAATTTTTGAGATTCTTGGTGACAATATTTTTGAGATTATTTCGAAATTATTAAAAAATTTCAAATTATTCCAAGTTTTTCTCAATTCAATGATGAACCAGAAAAAAACAATTGTTTGTATCGGTAGGCGGCGGAGAAACTAAACTAGCCTGGCGCTCCGTTTTTCCTTAACCAGTGACTGAATGAGAGAGTCCATCGCAGTTTCTCGTGAAATAAGAAACTGTTGGTTTCTAAATTTTTCCTTTTAATATGAAAGAACCTAAATTCAAAAATACTAAATAATACCACAGATAAGAATAGACAGATATACATCTTGTATGAGCCAAATTTACATTAGAAATTTCAATACAATAATTCCAATCCAATCCTTTTAGAGCAGGACGTACATTTCTGTCTCTTTTTATCTTTTTTTACGTATGGCTATTTTGATTATATCAAAGCAAACATGGCATGGCTATTTTGATTATATCAAACCAAACATAAACCAACTTCAAACAAAATTGTATTTTACAATATATACGTCCTGCTCTAAAAGGATTAGATTAGAATTTGGTATTGAAATTTCTAAAGTAAATTTGGCCCATACAAGATATACATCTGTCTATTCTTATCTGTGATAATACTCTATAATTCTGTATTTCTAAATTATTTAAATTTCGATATTCCTAAAATTTACAATTTCTATATTTGTTAATGTTCTAAACTTCCAAAATCTTAAATTAAATGTATTGTATTTAGTATTAAATTTGAAAATTAACTAATTCCTAATATGTACAATTTCTAAATTTTGTAAACTCCCATTTTCCATTTTTACCTTCCCAAATTTGCAATAATTTTATTAAATTCTAATATCCCCACAATATAAATAAAACTTCTAAATTTTCCTAAATTTCCAACTTTCTTTTCTTTCCAAACTACTACGTTACAAATAATAAATATGAATTTAACGATTTTATAAAATTTGTGAAATCATAAATTAATTTTTCCACTATACGAATTATCCCTCTATTTAAAATTTCCAAACTCCAGAATTCTTAAAATTGATGAAATTCTTATTTAAGTTTCTAAGGGGTTTCGCTTTCTACATTCCTGACACTTACCGCCGTATTATTCACTCGGTTAAAAAACGTGATATAAATGCTTTTAAACCAAATATATTAAACCAGAATGAACCACCCGATTTCAAACCAGAAAATTTTAAACCATATCCGTATTATTCACTGCGTTTCTGGATTCAATCTGTATGGTTTTTATTTTGGTCTATTTCGCTATTGGTTTATTTGGTTTATATTGGTTTAGTTTCTAAACCAGGCAATTTGTTGGTACTTTTTCGTGTTATTTGTGTGGCGTGTGTGTGAAATAGTGAAAATAAATTTCAGCCGCAATTCCACTTCATGGGCCCGCACACACTAAATAGTACATATTGTTTTCTATGCATTTATTTATTGTTTTGTACTTTTTTCGTTTGTCTCAGTGCAAAATAAAACTTTTGTGCACCGCAACGTCCGCAACAGCAACAAAATCAACAAAGTGACGAAATGGAAGGAATAACGAATCGAAAAGTCAAAAAGGCAGTGAATGTGAAAGACGCCAAATTGTTGATTGTGCCACCAAAACAGCCACCGTGTTTTGAAAGAGCGGACAAACAACATAAAAAAGGATTTGAAAAAGTTAGCGCAGTACACAGTGCCGTGCACAAAGGAGTGTATTTTGATCTCCAGGCGCAAATGTGAAAAAGGTGGAATTGGCAATCAAACGGGAAGAGTTTGCGATCAAACGGAAGCAATTCTATAATTGTGGGATATGGCACTGACCACATTACAACAGAACACAGTATTTACAATTAATCGGTTTTTGTCGTTAACTTGTTTTTCATTTGTTGTTTATGTTTCTGTTACAGGCATCAATCGCAGACATTGCGAATCTTGTGAGTTCACTGCGACCGAACGAACATCCAGTAGAATACTCCCTCAATTATCCAGATCAAAATTCTCAAAATGCTGAAACATCGCTAGATTTGGCCGACCTCTATTTCTCCCCCTGATGACGACCTGGAGGACATCAAAATCTCATCAATTTCACGTAATACATCCATTTCTGAATTGATCAGACACAATGGTGGCAAATTTCTTTTCTCTCATTGTGTCCATGCACAGCAAAAGGGCACGAAAATGGCGAAATCAAACGATGAACTTACCTTCAATCAAAAATTAACAAAATTCACAACATGATTGCACTGGTTGGATTGAAAAAGGAGTGAATAATATGAAAATATGGATTAAATCAACGAAAATGTTCATAAACCGGCCGTCGCGTCGGAGTGCGGTTTAAAATCGTCGTGATTTATCCTGGTTTATCGGCCAATTGGTTTAAATTTTTTAAACCAAGTGAATAATATGAAATTTCAGAAAAAATTTGGTCTAAAACGATTCAAACCATGGTCTAAAATAAAACAAATTTAAACCGAGTGAATAATATATGGCCGTTAGGGTAAATTTTAAAGTGAAGTTCAGAGTTAGTTTTAGAAAGGGATTTCCAGTGAATTTTAGGGTTAATTCTAGGGTAGGTTAAATTAAAGGGTATATTTTAGAGTGAATTTTAAGTAACATTTTAGGGTTAATTTTAGAAAGACTTGTAGGCTAAATTTAAGAGTAAATTTTAGAATTAATTTGTCGTAATTTTAGGAAGAATTTTAAAGTAAATTTGGAGTAAATTTATGATGAATTTGATGGAGAATTTTGGTTGATTTTGGGGTAAATATTAGGTTGCATTTTAAGGCTGGGTTGTACTGTGAAGTTTAGTGAGAGTCTCTCTCAAAACAGATAAATCTTCAATAATCTCAAGGTCCAAAATTTTCATGATTACTACATACTTTATTTTACTTACGTAAAATAAAGTTTAAAGCATACCATAATTACTGCCTGTCTATACTATCCCGTCATTATCTTTTGACAGTTTTTGAATCAGGAGTTATAAACTTCTTCACTGATGGTTCAAAACGGGATCAAAATATCGGGGCTGGGGTGTTCTGCGAGGAATTTATGTTAAACCTCTTCTCTTGTCTGCCGGGCTACCATAGCATTTTTCAAGCTGCAGTAACTGCGATAAAAGGAGGCAAGGACTGGTTGAGGTATAATGTAATATCGATTTGTGATATTCGCATATATACGGACTCTCATCTCTTAACGAGACGACAGACCAGTTCAACATCCATATCATATGGATTCCAGGACATTTCATTAGTAAAGGGAATATAAAAGCCGATGAACTGGCTCGAAAGGAGAAAAGCAGAAAGGATATTGAAATGCCTCTCGCGTCATACAAAATGCTGCTTTAGGAAGAGGCTAGTAAGTTGACGAACGACAAATGGTCAAGTGGCACTTCATGCGTTATAACTCGGAAGGTCTGGCCAAAGTTGGACTTGGCGAGATCCAAACAGCTGATCTCACTTCAGCGGAGTCAGATTAGTGTGGTTGTTGGAGTGATTACCGGGCACTGTCTCATAGGCAGGCATGCGAGTGGACTTTGTTTCTTCTCACATGACTTCTGTCGTAATTGCGAGGACGAACAGGAGGAAGAGGCAGTACTTCATCTTCTTTGCACCTGCGCCACGAAGCAGAATAAAGTTTCTAGGGGCGCCCTTCTTCAATGACCTGATGGACCTTAGCAAGATGAACTGCAGGAGTATCGAGCGTTTCGTTAACAGCTCAAAATAGTTTCAATGAATTGGAAGATAAATAATTAAATCATGGTGTACCTACGAACCTTTTTGGGTCTATGCCTGGTCCTAGCGGACGCCTCCTAAACCGTGCCTAACCTAATCTGCCTGCTTGCCAAACAGCAATAGTTTTTTACCACATCAATAACAGCGTTTCACGGAAATGTAAACCCCATTTGCTTAGAAAGATATATATTTGGTGTCGAAGCAGTAGCTGGAGTCGGAGGCGGAGCCGGTGTTGAACTCGGAGCTGGAGTCGCTCTAAATGTTTGATATTTAACTGTAAACAAAATTGCATGACTTTGACAATTAGATTGAATATTTCATATTAGATTGAATTGAATGGTCACTGTTCAGAGTGCTCACTCACATTGACAGCGTATAGGAATTTGCTTCATTTCCAATCCAATATTCTCGCTTACTTAATTTTATTTTATCTCAAAATCAAATGATTTCTAAATTTTTTTAGCAGACACGTTTAATTTTTGCAAAAATATTAAAATTGTTTGCGCTCCCTCCCGCATCTTTGGTATCACCCTCAAATCTCCATAAAATATTTAAATATGCAGGCGAAATGCAAATTTTTAAATTAATAAAATAAAACCGCAAAAACCGCATACCCACAACACTTAAAACTCATCATATTTATTTAACATTTTTATTATAGGTACAACACAACAAAAATTTAAAATGATACATCCGGTTTTTCTTTCGCCGCAAAAATTTTCGCTAAATAAAAATAAAATTTCAAATTGAATGAAGACACAGGAATATGATGCCCATGATCGCGCGCACTCGAGTAACTTTATATTCGTGTATGTAAAATTGTACAGTGGTGCAGTGAAAATGACCATGAACTCTAATATAAATTTGCTAGCAATTTGTGCCTTACAAGGCATCTTTGTTGCAATAACAAAAAAAAATTAAATAAAATAATTGGGCACAATAAATTAATAATTAATGTCCACAAAAAGACGGTTTTTCAAAAGTAATAAATTTCAAATACTAATAAAAATATAAAAATTATTACGTTGAACATTAATTGTATACGTTAGTACTAACCGCGGAATGTTAATATAACCAAAGCGTTCCTAGATATACAAGCCGTCAGGTTAAAATTTGAACTTTCAAATAAAAAACCCTTTATTTACAAACACATCTTTATGTCATGACGTCATACCATTTGTTCGAATTTTTTTTATAATAAGCCATTAGTGCCACCTACTTATAAACTCGACTAATTAAATATATTTAAAAAAACAAAATGGACGTGTAGTTTCTGTGTTTGAAATCAGATGGCGGTAATAAAAAAAAAATTGAAATATTTAAATTGAAATTTCAGCAAAACAATCCAAAATAATGTTTTAGCAAGTTTAACGATCATGCGAATGTATTTCATAATAAATACGCTAAAAAATATTCTAAATATAATCAGCTGAATTTAACAAAGATGATGGCGTGGCCAATTCGTAGGATTCTGATGCAATGTAGTACCGAACGGGAAAGCAATGACATAAATGCACAGAGCATAAATTCCATCCGGACAACACTATCGAAATTTGCATTTGGTGATTTAAATCGAATAAATTTGTGAATGATATTCCTGGACGGTGGAAATGAGTTTAACAAAAAGAATTCATCAGCTCAAATATAAACAAGGAAATTCATTCAAATAGAAGGTGCCATTCGTCAATTAAAAATTAATTAATTTACAAAAAAAAATTTTGTGATTTTAATAAAATATTGTATTTATTTATTCATTTGTATAATAATAATTTGTTGGGGCAATTCTCAATTGCAAAAAATAATAAAACTTTTTTTTGTTGAGCAATTTGAAATTGCAATAATTCCCAAGTTATTTGGAAAACATTTATTAGTTTTATAATGTTGAATACACTAATTCTTTTATGTGTATTTCGTTCTCTTATTTGACACGGACTGAATAATAAAAAATAAAACTAAAAAATTATACATAATAAAGGGTGACGACTAAAGTTTCGAGTTCGAAGATTATGTTCGAAAATATTAGCTTTTTTCAAATTAACACAGGTGGCGTGTCGATCATAATCTTCGTTATTAATCGATCATCTCGTCTAAAAATTGAACTACATTTGAATTTTGTTTACATGTTTTTTGTTTACAAAGTTAAATTATAGATAAGTGAATTTACTATTATTAAATAATAATTAATTTTGATTTTGTTTTGTAAATACAACAAATTAAATACCGGATTTATAAAAGACAGTACCAAACATACCGCCGGCCTTGAACTACCGGGTTCAAGATTATGGTTTTGCTGCGATGTGTATACGGGAATTTATTATTGTATCTACTGTTGACTGGGAAACGATTCATCTTGATGCTTCCTCCGTGTTAGGGCGGCGAATTCGTCTGAGCAGACTGATACATCTGTCGTAGAGGTTGATACGGAACTCCCAGATTCGTTGAAGGAAAGCAATGTGTGGTATTTAAGTGAGCAGGTTTGAAATCGACGATTTGATTTACTTCGGAATAGTACATATCTGCTAATAAAATAATTAAAATCTCTCTGAGCACTCTTTACCCATTTGTAACGAAAACGCTAGGTTTCCGTTAGCAGACATGATTTCAGCGGTCCGGTGCGGTATGGGATAGCCGGCTAGGCTCAGGGTATGGCGTGGGGGTTTCCGGACATGAAACCATGCTTGAATAACCGCAACTAACAAAACGAAATAAAAGGAAAAGATATATCTCACCAAGGTTGCAGGATAATAAAAAGAATTATAACCGGTGTGCAATCGCCCAAAAACGGTCAGCACCCACGCCGGGTGTATCTCTCAAGTCACCCTCCATGAGAAACCGACCCGGCCTGAAATGTATAACCATCCCCGAACACGAACAACGAATCATCACCCACGAACGACTAAATCCAACGACACTACTCCAACATCATGTATATGGTTGGTTCAGCTTCCGATTAACAAAGATAAAGATGGCTAACCCACCAAATATTATAACTCAAATAATCTCAATCGCCACCCAGTGATTCGTTATTAAAACCACCACCGTGGTAAACAAAAAAAAATATAAATCAAATGAATTCGGTTCCTAGTGTCCCGTAAAATGATCAATAGAAAAAAAAACAATCAACATTGAAGAAAAGTGGAGAAACTACAAAGAACGTGTTCGAAAGTTAGATCAGGCTGGCTGGAAAAAATGTTTATATAGCAGAAGAAAATCTTTACAAAAGCAAAAAAAAATTGCCAATAAAAGTAAATTATGTTAACAAAAAAAATTTGATTTTTAAAATATTGTTTAATAAAAGCTACGTTAATAAGGTCAGCAATAAAAAAAAATTTACCTTTTACAAAAACAATCCAACGGGTTCTCCCTGAAGCGTTGCGACGCAGGTGCCCCCTCTCGTTCACTATCTCTACCTCGCTAATTGAGCAAGGTTGCTGACAACGTACACGTGAGTCACTATTTACTGTAACCAACCCGCAAACTAAATTCCAATACTCTCAGCTCACAGACTAACAATTTATTTTTCACACCGTAGACAGCTTGCAAATATAAATTTCAACCTCAGCCGTAGACCGCTTACAAATAATCAATTTTCTTTTCAGCACCGTAGACAGCGTACAAATAATCAATTTTTCTTTTCAGCACCGTAGACAGCTTACAAATAATCAATTTTATTTTCAGCACCGTAGACAGCTTACATCAACACAATTCCAATATGAACGGTGGATTCACTGTTTTTTTTTTTTTTTTTTATTACCTTTTTCTTCTAGACTATTCTGCCAAAAGAAAATTCTCCACGCGCCCCGAGTAACATATAGCGACCAACACGCAATTTTTTATTATTCACAATTGAGTGACGCCGTGCCTTCCCATATTATGATCGGGTCCCCAACAAAAAAACAAAACTGATTGATTTGGAAATCATCAGGCGGAAACAAAATCAAGCCAAAACTTTATATTTTTTTTTTCTTAGTTTTATTTATCACACAAAATTTATTTTTATTTTATTACGTTATATACACCATAAGATTTTGTTTTTTCTTTTTTTTTTTTTATTTTTATTAATTCAACAAAACAAAAAAATATGGATTCTCGTTTTTATTTTTACGAGAACACCAAAAATAAAAATTAACTTGTCCTTTTCGAGACCAAAAATTGACTCCCTTTTCAAAAAACAAAAAACCCAAAAAACTTTAGATTTTTCTACTTATCTATCCATCTCTTTCTCACCAATATCATCCTCCTCACGAACACGCTCTCTCCCTCCTCCACCTTTCGACTACGACGCCAAATATACACATATAAGATCGAAACTACGAGTTGCTTAACAATGAAACACATTCAAATAATATCTATACGCATGTATACCCAAAATATTGGTATAGAAAACGGAGAAATATATATGATGATTAGACACGTCATAATGGTAATACACAGGCGCATATACATAAAAATAAAAACAAATTGTCATGAAATGTAGGGGTATATATTTGGCGTGAAGAAAAAAAATCGAATACTGCAATACCCACACATACATATAAATACATATTCAAGCACAGGAGTAATCTATATTAAATAAGTATGATAGTTATACCAAAACCAACAAAAATATTAAAATATATATCCCTATGTATGCGTGCACAACTTTACTGGGCAACATTTAGACATTGATGGACACAAAAATTCGGTAGCGAGTGCGTGTACAAACAGTACAAAAATTTCAGGTACGAAATTGTACCGATTTCGTAACAAACGTGGGGACGTCCCACACCCGAGAAAAGTCTCATAGCCGGGCCTAGTTACTAAATGAAGTTAACAAATCAATCGTACTCAAATTTAAACGAGGATTAATCAACATATGATAATTAATTTCCTTTTCCCTTTTACGCTCGAATATCCTTGATGTGAAAGATACCCAACGGCTTACCCGTGGGATCCTGTAGTTGATATGCAACTGATCCGACTTTGTTTGTAATTACAGCGGGTTTGAACTTAGCGCCTAATTTGGCTGAAAATCTGTTAGAAGCATCACTTAAAGTGAATGAACGAACAAAAACGGGTTGACCAATTCGGAAACTACGTTGATTGCTGCGGAGGTTGTAACGCTTAGCACTTTTTTCATGCGCTACTTTTAAATAGTGTTGTATGCGACCTTTGATCAGGTTAAGTCGTTCTGGTTTAAACATCACTTGAATTTCACTGGAATCGTGGTCATCGAGTAATCTTCGTAGAGCATAGTCGGAACCATGTAAGGACATATGCTGCCCGAATACGACATAATGAGGAGCATAGTGCAATGTGTCGTGAATGGCATTCCGTAAAGCAGCCGCTATCTCTTGCAGGTGCTTATCCCATTCGTTATGTGTATGATCGCCCACATAAGATCGCAGGGCTGACAATAAGGTTCGATTCACGCGCTCCGACGCGTTACTCTGAGGAGGATAGACGGGCGTGCGAATGTGAGAGACACCATATTTACTCAGTAAGTCTTTAAATAAATTGGAAGTAAATTGTTTTCCATTATCCGAAGTTATAACCTCAGGAACGGAAAATAATAGGAAAACGTCATTTTCCAAAAATTGACACAACAAGGAGGCGGAAGCTTCACGCAAGGGTCTTATCAAAACAAATTTAGAAAAATGATCCAGAACAATAACTAAGCAAGAGTTTCCCCGCTTTGAGCGCGGGTACGGACCGAGAAAATCGACGAACAATTTCTGAAAAGGTCTCGAGGACACCACGGCTGATCCCATTGCTGGTTGAGTACTGAAATTCACCGCTTTGTTCATTTTACACTTAGAACAACTAGCCACGAACGACTTTACTTGACTTGCCATTTGTGGCCAGTAAAATTGTCGCTGAAGTCGTTCAAGCGTTTTGCTGCCGCCTAAGTGTGCTGAAGTGGGTGGGACGTGCGCCTGTTCGATGAGATTCCTAGTTAGGGAGTTGGGTACGACTAATCTCCAAAGGGGAATATTGGTATCCACATAACTAATTCCATATGACGAAGAAATCAACAATTTGTCATCCTGCACCTTAAAATTATGCCCACTAGTGCCCAATTGTTTCACGCTGGCGATTTGCTTGACATATTCAGGATCCTGGAATGACGGTGACGAAAGATCAATGTGCAACACTGGCACTGACACACAAGAAGAACGCAACGAATTCACGGATTTATCAGGCAATGCTAACTCGTCTTTACTGCCACCAGATGATTCACCAGGATCGACGTTGCCCTTACTTTTGGATTCTACCCCACAAAGAAAAGTTTCATCGCAAAAAGCTCGAGACAACGCATCTGGAACAATGTTCTCCGATCCTTTTCGGTATCCAATCTGGAAGTCAAACGATTGCAATTTTAGGCTCCACCGTGCTAAACGCCCCGACAAATCCCTCTGACTCATCAACCATTTTAGGCTGGCATGATCAGTATAGATGATGAAAGGGTACCCTTCTACATAAGGCCGGAACTTTTGCACACTGAGTACCGCGGCGTAGCATTCCAATTCAGTTACCGAGTAGTTTCTTTGCGCCGCATTGAGTTTATGGGAGAAAAACTCAATCGGCCGCTCAACACCCTCGGAATCCACCTGGAATAAGACACTACCTACGCCGACGGCACTGGCATCGCACTGTATGTAGAAGGGTTTACTATAATCGGGATGAACTAACACGGGAGCGGAAGATAAAGAGAGTTTCAGAGCATTAAAAGCTGAATCAGCAGATGCGGACCAAACGAGTTTCTTTGATTTTCCAGTGAGATCTGTCAGTGGAGCAGCCAAGGAGGCAAAATTTGGTATAAAGCGGCGGTACCACCCACACAAACCCAGAAAACTTCTAATCTGCTTAGTGGTTTTAGGAACAGGATATTCCTCAATAGCTTTGCATTTTTCTGGATTTGTGCGGAGACACCCTTCGCCGACGATGTATCCCAAATAATTAACTTCTCTCAGAACGAATTTACTCTTAGCTAAATTTATAGTTAAACCAGCTGTCTTTAACAAACGAGCGACTTCTTTCAATAATACCAAATGTTCCTGCAAAGTATCGGATGTAACCAAGAGGTCGTCAAGGTACACAAATACCTTATCATGTAGCTGATGAGGAATGACTTTGTGCATCAAGCGACAAAGGGTCTGTGGCGCGTTGCATAAGCCAAAAGGCATCACCTTGAACTGATACAAGGGCCGTCCAGGTACCGTAAATGCAGTCTTATCGCGGGATTGTGGGTCGAGAGGTATTTGCCAAAAGGCGTCTTTTAAATCTATTGCCGATATAAATCGGGTTCGATCCAAACGACCCAACAATCCGTTGATAAGAGGCAACGGATACGCATCCTTAACGGTGACCTTGTTCAGTTCTCTAGCATCTAAGCACAGACGAACTTTGCCATTAGCCTTCCGCACTAAAGTCACTGGTGAACACCAGGAACTCTGTGACACCTCAATAACCTCTAGTGACAACATCCGATCCAATTCCTCATACATAAGTTTTTGAACTGCTGGCGACACGGAATAAAACCGCTGTTTCACTGGTTTCGCGGACCCGACATCAATAGAGTGATTTATAAAAGAAGTTCTACCCAATCCGAGTTCAGCACTAGAAGGAAATGAATTTTTGATTTGGTTCAACTTTTGTTGGTCAGCCTTAGAAAGAACATGAAATTTGGAGGATGCCGATTCATCCGAGCACTCATCCGACAGGCTTAACGAGGATATTTTTGGAACAATCCCAAAACGATTCCAGAAATCCATACCCAGATAAAGAGGTTGCTCCAAGGAGGGAACTAGATACAGATTAAGATTATGGGTAACTCCGTTAAAAGTTATCGCAGCGTGAATATATCCGAATACGCGTTGAGTTTGTCCACTGGCTGTACTAATCGAAGAAGGAAAATTATGAAACTGGGTCGGGTGATCCGTGATGAACTTTTCCGAACCTCGACCAAGAACGCTGACACTGGCCCCGCTATCGAGAAGACCTTTAAGAGGCACCTTATTTATTAAAACGTTTGCGTACAGCCTAGCGTCATTGTTCTCGTACGATAGCAAAGAAGATACAGTAGCAAACCTCATACGCCGACGTTTTTCCCAATAAATTTTTGATCTCTTTAATCTGGATAAATTACTACATTTGGCACGATGATTGGAACCGAGATGGCTTGATACTGAATCTAATATGGGAAAATTTGAATTGAGAAATGAGTTGGAAATTAAAGGTGTAGTGGATGTGGAATCTACAAGTTTTTCTTCGGTAAAATGGGATTTTGGCGATGAAGTTCTCCATCCGTATTGCTCGCCGCATCCTCCTGGTTCGGTCTGGGTAGAATTGCAGCTGGTGGCCCTCGCATCCCAGTTCTCCAAGAGCCACTTTGTTGGTTTTCCGACCGGCTCTTGTTTAATTCCCGATTTCCCGCGCAACGACGACAGCGTGGAGTAATGGTATCTCTCATACCGCACTTATAACAGAATAATCCGGTCGGGTCTAAGCGACATTCGATGAAAGTATGGCCCATATCCGAGCAATTAAAACATCTAATATAACGATCAGTGTTTATCCCGATCGTTGATTTTGAGTGCCCCGCTGAGGATTCCTTATCCCGACGCCCTTGAGTCACCATTTGAGTTCTCCCATCCATTTGAATCGCGGATACTGAACTATGCGTTGACCCATCAGCTTGGGCCTGTTCCAAATAATAAGGATGCGCCTCGATATCATCACCTGAATGAACGGATAGTTCATTGATCACGCGACGAGGGTATGCCGGAGGCTCCATGGGTCTTTTAAAGCGACGAAACGATTCCTCCCAAGCGGTGCAGCTCTTAATCAACTCGTTGATACTATAGAATTGTCGATCGGTAAGATAATATTGTAACGCAGGCTGCATATTGGTCATCAGAATTTGTATTAGTTCTTCGTCCCGGTAAGGTATTCGGCATTGTAATGTAAGTGTCCACACGTGGTTATAGAAATCCAAAAAACTCTCGTTGGGCTGCTGTTTTCGTGATTCCACCATTCGTCTTATCTCGTAGTTCGTTCGTCGATCTTGAAACCGCTCTACCATATCACGTCGCAAATCGGACCAGGAGGCGTACGGATTGTGTTTTCGGTAGGTCCAATACCATTGGAGAGCCACGTCTTTGAGAATGGTATGAACTTCTGAGAGGAGCTGGGTTGAAGACAAACCCGTGGAGGAAACAACGGTGTCCAACTGGAACAAAAACATATCTATAGTGATCCCGGAAGGAGAACCATTATAGCTAATGCCACTGCGCGACAGAGGGCGACGATCACTGGCAGTTGAAATTGGGTATGATGCTGGTACAGCCGAAGAGAAGGTATTTGGTGGCATTGCGCCGAATTCTGGAATAGTAGTCTTGTGAACCGTAACGGGGCTACTAACTGATCGGGAAAATTCTTGACTTAGCGGACCAATAGGTTCAAGCGTGGATCGCGCTTCGAGAACATGCTGTTCACCGGGAGTAGACACGGAAACTAGGCGATCTCTGGGTGGTATACTCTGATTGTCCACAAATCCAAATGTTACGCGCGTTTGAGCAGTAGATGAAGCAGGGTCTAAGACGCCAGCCGTCACAATAGGAGGGTCGCTGGATTTCTCACCTACAGATTTTATCCCGTCTGTATCCTCGGCTGTTTCATCGAATTCAATGTGTACTGTTGTCAGAAGGGTTATCGACTCGTCTGCAGTTTTTTCACCCTTCTTAAATTTATTTACCAAGTCCAGAAGGGCATTACAAGTAGTTAATAATTTCAGCGCGTCCCCTCGAGCCGACGGCGAACATTCCATCCGTCTCAAACGAAAATATACATGAGTTATTCGTGTAATAAGCGCGTTGCATTTATCAGAATCCGTTTCGGCGGCGAACCCGTCCTGCAACGCCTCTTGTAAATCTTTTAATTTTTTTGCGCAAATACCTAATTCTCGCTGAGGAGACTTAGCCGCAGCCTTCGACGGACGAGCGATAGCTGAATCAGGTTGGTCGGTGAAGATCGTAACGAGGTTTTCTCTGGCCAATGCTATGTCCAGTTGTTCCACTTGTAATCCAATGGGACCGGTTATTTGACGAAGCTCGCACTCCACCAAAAACTCGTCCAACTCTAAATATCGACTTTGCATGTATTCCATTTTTTCTTTATTTCTTTAATTCCCTTAAATCTCACAACGTTGTATTAAAAAAAAATATTTGAATATTGAACCGCGCGAATAATTCGTTATACGAGCTATAGTCACCACTTGACTTTAGAACAGAAGAAAATGTTTAACCGACAACCAAATAAAAAATTCAAAATTTACCTCTATAGGTAATAACGTGTAATTAATTTTAAACTAAAACCCTCAACCAACGAAAAATAAAGAGAATAGTAAATAAATCAATTATATATGTATATGTATATATAAAAAAAATAATCATGAGAGTAACAATAAAACTAATAAATGGACCAAACCTCAAAGAAAAAAAATTATTAATAAGTAAAAAAATAAGAAAAGAAAAATATATCCTATATAAAATTTGAATTAACGTTAAATTATAATGATATATATCCAATGGATCACACTGAATTGTATGGTTTGAGGAGCTGGGAAAACACTATTTTGATCCCACGGAGTTGTTCTTGCAAAACCTTCACTTGGGCTCGACTCAAATACTGAACGAATCGCTGCACTAGCGGGGTTATTCCACGGAATATGATTATAATTCATTTACATAAACTAGATAACTATAAACTTATATGTCTAACTAAGGAATACGGAATACGCTATACAAAGAAAAAAAAATGTTTACTAAAATTAAGCAACAAAATTATTTTAAATATCAAATTAATAAGGAAAGTCGACGTGGGTGATTCCGTCTCCGTGCCGGAGAGAAAAACAATAATGATGAATAATAATTAATTTTAAGATATACTGTTAAATAAAATAATAAATCCTGCAAACAAGGTGTTGAATCCAAAAGACAGAAACCAAAATAATTAAAGACGAGTGACCAAGGATGCACCGCTGATCCCCGAAACGACGAACCGCCCAATCAACACTACAGCAGTGGAAATAGCTGGTTTCGATGTTTCAAAATTCAGGGTACATGGAACCACATGGAAGGACGTTCCGCCAAGATCAAACAACACACCGGCCAGAACATGCACGGGACGCTCCATCCATGAGGTGGTCGGAAAAAAAATTATAAAAAAAATTGAAATATAAAGTATATGGATACAAGGGTACGTAGAAATAAGAAAGCGAGAAGAGAAAGTAAATTTCAAACAAAACTAAACCCAGAACTAAGGATGGACGAGAATCAATCACAATCGGACGCAGCATAGCGGAAATGAAGAAACTCGCCCCACCGAAGAACTGAGTAAAGGGGTTGAGAATCCACATCTGTGCGCAATCAAACAGCTTTTAAACCGGTTGCAAACACAGATGAGGATACCAACCGGGAAGGAACTCTGATGCGCGCGTTTGTGTGCAATCAAACAATGTGAACATTGGAAACAACTACGAACGCGTACATCAAAGGAAAAAAAAAAATTTTTTGAGAAACTAAAAGGCGAAAGAAATAAATTTAAGTAGCCAAGTTTGGGCGCCACTGTAACGAAAACGCTAGGTTTCCGTTAGCAGACATGATTTCAGCGGTCCGGTGCGGTATGGGATAGCCGGCTAGGCTCAGGGTATGGCGTGGGGGTTTCCGGACATGAAACCATGCTTGAATAACCGCAACTAACAAAACGAAATAAAAGGAAAAGATATATCTCACCAAGGTTGCAGGATAATAAAAAGAATTATAACCGGTGTGCAATCGCCCAAAAACGGTCAGCACCCACGCCGGGTGTATCTCTCAAGTCACCCTCCATGAGAAACCGACCCGGCCTGAAATGTATAACCATCCCCGAACACGAACAACGAATCATCACCCACGAACGACTAAATCCAACGACACTACTCCAACATCATGTATATGGTTGGTTCAGCTTCCGATTAACAAAGATAAAGATGGCTAACCCACCAAATATTATAACTCAAATAATCTCAATCGCCACCCAGTGATTCGTTATTAAAACCACCACCGTGGTAAACAAAAAAAAATATAAATCAAATGAATTCGGTTCCTAGTGTCCCGTAAAATGATCAATAGAAAAAAAAACAATCAACATTGAAGAAAAGTGGAGAAACTACAAAGAACGTGTTCGAAAGTTAGATCAGGCTGGCTGGAAAAAATGTTTATATAGCAGAAGAAAATCTTTACAAAAGCAAAAAAAAATTGCCAATAAAAGTAAATTATGTTAACAAAAAAAATTTGATTTTTAAAATATTGTTTAATAAAAGCTACGTTAATAAGGTCAGCAATAAAAAAAAATTTACCTTTTACAAAAACAATCCAACGGGTTCTCCCTGAAGCGTTGCGACGCAGGTGCCCCCTCTCGTTCACTATCTCTACCTCGCTAATTGAGCAAGGTTGCTGACAACGTACACGTGAGTCACTATTTACTGTAACCAACCCGCAAACTAAATTCCAATACTCTCAGCTCACAGACTAACAATTTATTTTTCACACCGTAGACAGCTTGCAAATATAAATTTCAACCTCAGCCGTAGACCGCTTACAAATAATCAATTTTCTTTTCAGCACCGTAGACAGCGTACAAATAATCAATTTTTCTTTTCAGCACCGTAGACAGCTTACAAATAATCAATTTTCTTTTCAGCACCGTAGACAGCTTACAAATAATCAATTTTATTTTCAGCACCGTAGACAGCTTACATCAACACAATTCCAATATGAACGGTGGATTCACTGTTTTTTTTTTTTTTTTTTATTACCTTTTTCTTCTAGACTATTCTGCCAAAAGAAAATTCTCCACGCGCCCCGAGTAACATATAGCGACCAACACGCAATTTTTTATTATTCACAATTGAGTGACGCCGTGCCTTCCCATATTATGATCGGGTCCCCAACAAAAAAACAAAACTGATTGATTTGGAAATCATCAGGCGGAAACAAAATCAAGCCAAAACTTTATATTTTTTTTTTCTTAGTTTTATTTATCACACAAAATTTATTTTTATTTTATTACGTTATATACACCATAAGATTTTGTTTTTTCTTTTTTTTTTTTTATTTTTATTAATTCAACAAAACAAAAAAATATGGATTCTCGTTTTTATTTTTACGAGAACACCAAAAATAAAAATTAACTTGTCCTTTTCGAGACCAAAAATTGACTCCCTTTTCAAAAAACAAAAAACCCAAAAAACTTTAGATTTTTCTACTTATCTATCCATCTCTTTCTCACCAATATCATCCTCCTCACGAACACGCTCTCTCCCTCCTCCACCTTTCGACTACGACGCCAAATATACACATATAAGATCGAAACTACGAGTTGCTTAACAATGAAACACATTCAAATAATATCTATACGCATGTATACCCAAAATATTGGTATAGAAAACGGAGAAATATATATGATGATTAGACACGTCATAATGGTAATACACAGGCGCATATACATAAAAATAAAAACAAATTGTCATGAAATGTAGGGGTATATATTTGGCGTGAAGAAAAAAAATCGAATACTGCAATACCCACACATACATATAAATACATATTCAAGCACAGGAGTAATCTATATTAAATAAGTATGATAGTTATACCAACACCAACAAAAATATTAAAATATATATCCCTATGTATGCGTGCACAACTTTACTGGGCAACATTTAGACATTGATGGACACAAAAATTCGGTAGCGAGTGCGTGTACAAACAGTACAAAAATTTCAGGTACGAAATTGTACCGATTTCGTAACACATTCCTTTCGTTTATTGACATCTAAACTGTTGAATCGCGAACAATCAAACAGAGCACGCATTTTGTCCCGACAGAAAACGCAGGCATGAATGGCTGCTTCACTGGACACTGCTTGATACCAGATCCGGAGCGTTATTTTCTGTCTAATGAGAAAATTGAAAATATAATTGACATTCTGTAAATTGAAATTATAATTGAGTTTGGTGTTTGAACAATAATAAATTTCTTTGAAGTTGTCGGCATCTTCCGTATCATCGACGTAGAATATTTTACTCTCCATGACGATGAACTCATTTAAAAGTAACTCAACTCTACTTAATCTGGTTCGTAAAGCCTCGAAATCTGTGGTGTCAACAAAACTACTAATGCTCTTTTCTACATTGGTAAGCTCCGTCTTAATCGTAGAAATCTGCTTCTTGAGCCTCGCTAATTCAGTCATGTTTCAATCATGAAAAAAAAAAACAGCACGTTTTAGAGGATAGTGACGAATAGTTTAGCTTCGCTGTCGACTTGATTTGTTTGGCTTAAACTGATCACTTTGAAAATCGCAAATCCTCTTTGCTAACTGGTTTGCGTTGTGTAAAATGGCGGTTTATTCGTTATATAATTTTTAATTAGGACAATCAACGTTTATTTTTTAAGTTCGTGGTTCCTCCAATTCCAATTGCCAAAATTATGGTAGCGACGACTGCGTTGCATATGTTATCAATACCAATTTTCGCCGTATACTGACGATGTGTAGACTTTCAGACTGGAGAAAACTGCAAACCTTTGTTTACGGCGAATACTTCTCAATATGCAGTTGATTTAATTATTCCATGATAACTTTATCGTCACAAATTCCTGCTATGCACTTGTAACCGATGATTAAGCTCCACACAGTGAAAGACGGTGATGGACCAGTGTGACTCAAAATGGTGAAAACTATATTGCTATTAATAGCCACCACAAATGTCGATTATTTCTCAAAATGGAGAAAACTATTTTGTTATTAATAGCCCACAGAAACTTCGATGATTTCTCAAAATGGCGAGAAGTATATTGCTATTAATAGCCTGCACAATAATTAGATGGTTTCTCAAAAATGGCGAGAAGTAAATTGGTATTAATAGCACAACACGTCGTAGATTTCTCAAAATGGCGCGAACTAAATTTTTATTAATAGCTGCACAACACGTCGTAAATTTCTCAAAATGGCGAGACCAATATTTCTACTAACAGTCTGCAAAACACGATGATGATTTCTCGAAACGGCGAGAACTAAATTGCAATTAATAGCCTGCAAAACACGATGTAAATTTCTCAAAATGGCGAGATCAAAATTTGCTATTAATAGCCTGCAGAACACGATGATGATTTCTCGAAACGGCGAGAACTAAATTGCTATTAATAGCCTGCAAAACACGATGTAAATTTCTCAAAATGGCGAGAACAAAATTGGCTATTAATAGCCTGCAGAACACGATGATGATTTCTCGAAACGGCAAGAACTAAATTGCTATTAATAGCCTGCAAAACACGATGTAAATTTCTCAAAATGGCGAGAACTAAATTGCTATTAGTAGCCTGCAAACACGATGTAAATTTCTCAAAATGGCGAGAACAAAATTGCTATAAATAGCTTGCACGTTGCACACAATTTTAATGATTTCTCAAAATGGCGAGAACGATATTTGGTATGAATAGATGCACAACACTATAATGGTTTCTCAAAATGGCGAGAACTAAAGTGGTATTAATAGCTGCACAACACGTTATAATTTTCTCAAAATGACGAGAACAATATCTCTATTAGCAGCCTGCAAAACACGTTGATAATTTCTTGAAACGGCGAGAGCTAAATTGATATTAATAGCCTGCAAAATACGATGATTATTCCTCAAATTGGCGAGTTTTCCTCGTGTACAGGTTTCAATATGATGCTGGTTGAAATTAAAAGAATTCGTATATGATTCTCTGCTCAAAATGGCGAGCACTTTGTTGAATTGATCAATAAGGCGAGCTTAATGTATTTTTATAACCAGATGGATTCACATCCGGCTCGAAGGACCATTGTGTTGGGGCAATTCTCAATTGCAAAAAATAATAAAACTTTTTTTTGTTGAGCAATTTGAAATTGCAATAATTCCCAAGTTATTTGGAAAACATTTATTAGTTTTATAATGTTGAATACACTAATTCTTTTATGTGTATTTCGTTCTCTTATTTGACACGGACTGAATAATAAAAAATAAAACTAAAAAATTATACATAATAAAGGGTGACGACTAAAGTTTCGAGTTCGAAGATTATGTTCGAAAATATTAGCTTTTTTCAAATTAACACAGGTGGCGTGTCGATCATAATCTTCGTTATTAATCGATCATCTCGTCTAAAAATTGAACTACATTTGAATTTTGTTTACATGTTTTTTGTTTACAAAGTTAAATTATAGATAAGTGAATTTACTATTATTAAATAATAATTAATTTTGATTTTGTTTTGTAAATACAACAAATTAAATACCGGATTTATAAAAGACAGTACCAAACATAATTTATTATTAAAAGGAAAAGCACACATGGAAGCAACAAAAAAAACAGAATAAAAAATTAAGATTGGACGATTTTATGTGAATATCTCATTCGCCCTATGTATGTTTGACTACAATTACAATGAGCTCGATTTTGCCGAAGGTAGTGATGTATCAGTTGCAGCACTATCCAAAAAAACAAAAATGCTTATCAATTTTGATGTAGATGACAAAAATTGAAGCTCATCGAATTCGGATCCTAACAAAAAGTTGAACGACCATGCCAATCTACTTCATAAGAAATACGCTAAAAAAATGTTAAACATATAATCATCTGGATTTAAAAATAGATGGTGGCGTAGCAAATTCGTATGATTCCGAGCTAGCACCGAACGTGAAAGCAACGATGAAAATTCAGAGCATAAATTCGATCCGGACATTATTGATTTGAAAACAAAAAATTCGGAAGGTCGGTCTGAGTTCAACATTGAAAAAATTGCAACACTATTGATCAAAACAGGCATTTGGTGATTTCAATCGAATAAATTTGAATAATGATATTCCTATCTCTAACGGTGGAAATGAGTTTAACAAAAAGAATTCATCAGCTCAAATAAAAACACGAAAATTTATTGAAGTAAAAGATACCATTCGTCAATTAAAAATTAATTCATTTACAAAAATTTTTTTTGTGATTTTAATAAAATAATGTATTTAATATTTACATATTTGTATAAATCCAGGGAAACCAAATCTTAAATCAAACGGATTATTAATTTTTAAAACTCACTCGAACAGAAAATAGTAACCGAAATATATAATTTTTGTGATAAACTTCAGATGTCACTAATTCTACTCTAACATTTTGACAGTGTACAAAATGGAAAAGTTGTATGGGTAATTTTTGACATTTACGTCAACAACTGTCATCCAACATAAATCAAATCAAGTCGTGAGCAGTTAAAAGTTAAATTAAAAATAAAATCGGACATTTATATTTATTTACGATGAGTGATTGAAAATACGGTATTTGTCTACAACCATGTACTATTCAATTAATACCAGAACGTATGAACAATATGGGTTTTTAAAGCGCTGGAACATTTTTCCAAAGAACGATGCAAGAATTTTTCAGAAGTTCTAATAATAAGACTTGAATGAGAGTAGAACTCGGTTAAATTATGAAAACGAGGCGTAATTTGTAATACAGTTTATTTTAAAGAAATCGACTATACATCATTTCTATTGTTGTTGGCAGTAAAGCTAGAAAAAGGTGCAATTTAACAAATGACGAGCAATTGACGTTTGTGCTACGTAGTTTCGATTCCAAAAACATTTCGTGGTAAACAAAATGATTTGGATTGTGTTGTGCGATATATTGTATATAATTTACCCCGGTTCCGAATAAAGTAGTTGCGGATATCATCAATAAATCAACACAAAATGTAAATCGTGATAAATTAAGACAAAACAATGAACTTTTGATTAAAGAATTCGATAATTTGAAGAATTCTAAGAATATTGGGCTTAAAGAAAATGATGGATTAAACGTCAACCAAGCTGTTGTTATTCCTAATCAAAAACTAGTAGCACCACAAAGAAGTAAGTATTTAAAAATTTACGCTTTGTTGTTTATATACCTACTATCATATTGTTTATTTAATGCTTTCAGAATATAAGTGCTCCTTAAAATCTTGCTCTTTGCAAACACGATAACGTCGTCAAACCGATTATAAATGGGATGGCCACACAGAATTTTATACCAGCTCAATTCATCAAGTAAAATATGGTGATTGTCAAGAATTAAAATTAAAATTTTACACGTGAAAGTTGTATGGTGCTAATCGGAAATTTAGTGCTTTCATTGCTGTACTTAAAGAATCTGGTTTTAATGTTTCATTCCCAGAAAACAAATATCTAGCTGTTACGGATCAATTTAAAACGAAAGTAATCGACCTTGATAAAAATCGTGAACCTTACTATGCATGTACGATTCGTGCACATATCACGATTAATAAAAATAGTTTCAAAACATTATGTAAAAAATTTAATTCAGCCGTGGATGTATCTCAAGGAATTTCGTTGGCAACGTGTCATCATGTATTTTGCAATAATTGCATGACGTCCCATATAAAAAGTACTCAGACACCAGTAATGAAATTGTCCAGTAGCGAAATGTTCACATAAATTGAAGGAAAATACTATTCATGCGTATATGACCGAACCAGAATTTCAAGTATATTTACAAAGTTTGCATGCGGCTGAGGCTGACAATTTATTCTACTGCACAAATAAATCGTGTAATGGATGTATTCCGATTAATCAAACTAACCGGGATAAAATTGTACTCCTTTATTGTACCGAATGTGGTCAGTTTAATTGCATCGATTGCAAAACGATTCACACTGGGATAACATGTGATTAATTTCAAAGGAAAAATAATTCCCAAAATTTGCCAACCGTTCCAGCTGCAAATAATAACATGGGAGCTTTTACTAAAAATATAATTTAGAGATTATATATTACAAATGGGACGATCGATTTGCAAGACAGGCTAAAGTTGAGCTTAACACTGCTTCTGCGGGTGATTTTAAATATAGTTCAGCCAGACGAAAATATGAAAATGGATCATATAACAGTATGGTCCTACTCAAAGGCGGTCCAAGAGAAAATCGTTACTGATTCTTTAAATCATGTGTTCATCAACAATATGTATGAATTTTTATCAGGGTTTGAGAATTACCTATTGCAGCTGATTAAAACCGATTTATTTCGAAATTCGGAGTCCTTAAAAAACATATAAAAATTCTATAATGCCGAAGAAATAGCCGTGTTCGAGAAAAGAGAAGTTTGATAAGAAACAAGAAAGTTACGGATCAACCGAAATTTGAGCTTTTAAATTTATACTCGACGAAAGTGGATCAATTTAACTGGTTGCGAGATTTGACGGCAGAAAATAACAACACTGTCGAAGGAATTATTTCAGTAGATATTTCAACGAAAATTTAATTTTTTATAAAGAATCTTGCCGGTTTTCGGGCAAAAAAACAATTGAACCAATCATAAGCACAATCGATATATCCAAAGAATATTTCGAAATCAAAGGATTAAATATTTTGCGAACAGGACTTAATAAGTGTTTCAGTATAAACTCCATCGACTACAATAATATGAGAATAATGAGCATGTTCGTCCTTCATCTAATTAACAATACTGATACAAATGAGTTTAATTTGTGCGAACATTTGTGGTGCTCGTTAATTAAATACATCTATAACGAATTTAACAGAAAGGAACCTTGTAATATTATTAAACATTCAATAAAAAAAATGTAATACAAAAATTATTCAACTTTCAATAAAAATCTGGTTAAAATGATAGTCTTATGAATTGAATTCAAATTTCTGTAGAATTGATAAATTTGATCTTGTAAAATCGACGATACCTATAAATGGACGTCCAATTCTTACCGAATAGGTATATTTTTGAGATGTTATTAAATTCGATCGGTAATTTTAAAACTGTTGGTCTCATCGAAATGAATACGATCAAATATACTTTAACACCTACCTGCAAAATACTTGTAAACATATTATGACACGTCAAAATTAAACGGGGTCAATCCGGCCGATATGATAAAATAATTGATATACATAATATGCTGGCTGGTCGGTAATAAAGAAAAAAAACAGTACATATTGTACTAGAAAAGGATAAAATATATTTTTAATTTTAAAATTTTGCAATTTTTTAATTTATACTGTTTTTAATTTACTATTTAACAGAATTATTGCACTGTTAAAAATATTTTCAAAATTCGAATTTTCGAAAAAGAAAAAAACCTTGTGTAGCTAACTTCATAGTATCTTACGTCATTGATTTCGTTTTTATAATTTTATACTGTATTTACATTACTTTTTTACATATACATACAAAGAAAATGTAAAATTTGTACAATTTTATTTTTAATTATAATTATCAAATTACTAAATTTAATTTATTAGTTTTAAAATATGTTATACTAAAAGGTTTGCTTTAAATATAAACCAAAAAACATTTTCTGTTACGAGTATTTTTCATTCATAAAATTGTAATCAAAAATGATCAATTTTACATGGGTTCTTATGGGAAAACGTAAAATGTAGACCCATTAAATTAAGCTTCTTAATTTAAAGGGTCGATGCTGATGGCTTGTATATCTAGGAGCTTTGATATAACCAACAGGACTATAAAATATTTTTATCTACATAAATACTTACTCAACTTTCTGTAAGATGGTGAATTTGAAAACATTGAGATAAATAAAAGAATTAAGGTTTTTAGTTATGCTGGTTTGTACATATGCAACTATAAACTACATAACTGCCCTTTTGCATATCATAAAGTATTTATCTTTTCTGTTAAAAGAAACATACAAAGTATATAGTATGTACGTGCTTATGTGACTTTCTTATCAATCACTTCTTATTTTATGATAAAACATGGTCATAATTATTAAATATTGACGACTAATTTATTATTCATTTACAACATGTTTGTTATTACAGAAAACACACCATAAATTTGTTGTATAACTTAAGTAGGTGTACAGTCACATGTGCAATTTAACGAAGTGAATAATTGTTTTTAATTAGCGGGAAATTTAAATTCAATTAAGACATTAGCGGTATTAATTTATTTACTTAAGTGTAAAAT
This sequence comes from Tipula helvola, assembly GCA_963556165.1. NCBI lineage: Eukaryota > Metazoa > Arthropoda > Insecta > Diptera > Tipulidae > Tipula > Tipula helvola. Next base: position 161,490,636 of record OY744481.1, on the reverse strand, counting down.
ACAGATGCATAATTGGTTAACGATCCAATCAACCATCAATCTTCACAATTTCGTTTATGTAAAATTAACGATGTACTATAAATACAGTGATCACATGTACAGAAGATTAAAATAATGAATAATGTATGCACATTAAATTAATTATCCAATTAAACAATTTCGTCTTATTTAAATTATTGCGTTTTTTTTTTAACTCGTGTGGATCGCGATGCGACTAATTTATTGAGAATATAACTATTAATCATTACACGGGGGTCGGATAAAATTTAAATCCGGAAGAATGTAACAAGTAAGGCATCCAATTCCGGAATACCGGTTGATATTTTGGTTTCGATTATTCCGGAATTGAAAACATTAATTCCGGAATTAATGAATTTCTATTTTCCACAATAATTTAAGTAAATTCAACATAATTTTGTGTAATTATGGTATGTCTTGTAGATACTAAAAAAATAAGGGAGAGTTTCCGGTTGTGGGCACAGTTGTGTTTTTGCTAGAGAATATCAATGGAAAGCCAGAGGCATTAGCTAACTGTTTGCTAAATTAACTACATTGATTCTGTCAACTAGAAAAATTTTACGACCAATTTTGTGAAGTCATCTTTTTGGCAAAAAAAAAAATCGTAACCGGTTACGGGCACCCTTCGAAAATTCGCTGAAAATGGGAATAGTTTAAGGAAAACGCACCTAATTTGAAAGAATTTCGAGGTTTATTAATTTTAAAGGCCTTCAGTGGTAAACTTAACCAAAAAAGTTTTTTTTTTAAATTATTCAACTTCAGTCAACTTCGATGGCAGAAGCTTCAAACAGATGATGCAAAGTCGATATCATCATCGGATGATGGAGAGTTCTTTTTTTTAAAGCGTTTGGCCAACGGGTTGCCTTCATTTTTTATTCTTCTTTAGGGGTGGGGGGGGGGAGGGGGGAGGGGGGGGGGTAAACGGACGCTTTAAATGAAAAAAAGATGGTGCTTACAACCGGTTATATTTAAGTGCCCTCAACCGGAAATCACGAGCTTTCTCGAAGTAACCAAAAAAAATGTGATGTGTCATGATTTTGATATAAATCGATGTGGCATCCCAAATCATAACGAAAATACTGTAGACATCGAAAAGATTGACTGTCGAAATTTATGAATTTATAAAATTTATGGAATTTATAAAAATTATGGAATTTTTAGAATAAGTAAAACTTGGGTGTATAGAATTTTTAGAACTGACAAACTTGAAACAATTTCTAGAACCCATTGAATCTATAAAATTTAAAAAATTTATAATATTTCTGGAGTTTTTGTAATTTATAGGATTCCTTGAATTTATTTATTAAATTCATAAAATTTATAGAGTTTATAAATATATTAGAATTCACCTATAACATTAATTATAGACTTTGTAGAATTTAGAGAATTTATAAGAAAAAGAAAGATTTGTAGAATTTATAGCACTTACTGAATTTTTAAACTTTATTTATAGAATTTATAGAACTTATAAATTTTTAACGAAATTATTGAATTTACAGAATTGTTAAAGTTTACAGGATTTTTCAAATTTTTTTTAGTTCTGAAACAAATAAAATTCAAGTTAGTAGAATTTATAAAACAGACGCACTTGAAACAACAAATAGAACACAAGGAATCTACAAAATTTAAAAAATTTGTATAATTTGTATTTGTATTATGATAAAATTTATAAACTTCATAGAATTTTAGATTTTATAGAATTTATAAAATTCATAAAATTTAAAAATTTATGGAGTATACGTAGGTATACATATATTAAAAATTATAAAATTTATAGAATTTATTGGATTAATTATCAAATTCACAGACTTGATAGGATTCATAAAATTTATAGAATTTAAAAAACTTACCTAATAGATTTTAGGCTTTATAGAATTTATAGGATATACAGAATTTACTGAATTTATAGAATTCAAAGAATTTATTGAGTTTATAAAATTAAAAAAAATTAAATTTTTTTTTAGAAACATGTATAATGTAATATGTCAAATTTGAGTTTGTAGAATTTATAGAATCCCTAGAATATCCACCAAAAAAGTAGAAATATCAAAATCCCCCCCGTACTTTAACCCGAGAGTCATACAAAGTGTATCGAATCCAAAAATGTTGTCTATAAAAAGCCGAAAGAATCTTATTGATATTATTTGAATAAAATAAATTCCGGAATTGCGGAATCGAGAACATTTGAATTTGAAAATTCCGGAATTACTTTATGGCAAAAAATTTAATGCCCTAGCTAACAAGCGAGACTGGAAAACAAAACCAATTACTCATTCGAAAGAAATTTTAAGTTAGATACATATTGGACATTCGACATTTTGCACAAAAATTGGATTTCAATTTTCAAAACATTTTGAAGCTCAAAAATTAATTAAATTACATTTTGAATTAGATAGAAACTTTATATTTCGCATTCGCGGTTTCGTAATTTAATATTCAAAATATTCAGCATTGAATGGAGAATTAGATCTAAATTTGGTTTATAAAATTTAACATTCGATAAATTATGAACTATGAATTTTATCGAAAAAAATTTGATAAACAGAAATTTAAAATTTCGAAAATATATTTTCTGTGCACGTTTAACTTGGAATTCCAGAAATTTAATACAATTTTAAAAGACACGTTTTTCATATTTCAAAATTAAGAATTTCAAAAGAAAAATTCAAAAAATTTCAAATTATTTTCTAATTTTATAAATATGTATGTACCAATAAATTGTGGATTGTATGAGTGATTGATCAAGTGCGCCTCGTACCTGAGAGGACATCTAAGACATCCCAGATTGATTCGTGCACGGATGTTCGGTGGATTAAGGAGAGGATTGATTAAACAATAAAGGACGCCATTTAGACGAGATGTGGTAGATAGGGAAGTATTGAATACATGTCAGGGGTGCAATTATGTAACCCTCGTACTACGAGTTGTGAGTTTCGAGAACTCAAAATATGTTGAAAAATTTTCTTTATAAAGAATCTTTTTAATCACTACGATTTACTTAAAAAGTTGTATGAGTAAAACAACAACAACAAGTCGCAATTACGAGAACTCGTAATGTCTTGAACATAATCATGGTGTGTCGTAATTTCTCGTGACTCTAAACTTGTAATGTTTACGTAATCGCACCCCAGGACAGGTAATGGCATTTATTGTTTACTTAAATACCATTAACATGATTTTCAGAATCCAGGTAAACGTATGCATATTTAAATTTAATAGTACATACATGTATGGCTAAATTTGTGTTACAGGAAGCAACTATAAAGAGGTGAGCAATTCAATGAATGGCAACGAAATATCAATTTATGATTGAATATTAAATTTTAGTCAGAGAAGAAATTCTAAACTTATACCGTAGAATTTAGACTTAATATACTTTGCTTTCAGAATGCAGGTCTTACATTAAATGCTTAATGTAGTTTAGAACCGTGTTGTGCTACTAGCATTATATTACTTAGGTGCTTGAAACCGGGTCGATTCTCTCCTTTCCTTTCATTTCTTATCCTGCCTTACGTGTAACAGCATGATTGTCGCATGATTATGACAAGACATTTGAGTTATTTAAGTCGCACTCGCAACTACTTTTTGCGCAGATAACTGGAAATTATGAAATATTAACTTTTAATTGTTTTAATTTTAATTGTTCAATCACTATATACAGTTTATCACAATTTTTGTTTTAATAGACCGCGGCTAGGTGAATTAAACAACACCTCAAAGTCTAGGCTGGGCAGGGTCCGGCAAAGCGGGCCAAAATCAATCAAAATGTCACTTTGAAATTATTAATAGTATAAAATTTCATCGTCCAGTTATCCAAATCAGTTCGTTAATTTTTTTAATTTTTTACGAAATTTTTATATATAGGTACTTTTTTTGGGTCATTACATTACTTAGAATAACTGAATGTAAATTTAATGTAATCTATTTTACAGATACCTGAGTAACCAGGCAAGGCTTTCAGAGAAACAAGCATCCAAACAACATGTAGATGTGTTGTCTTGTGCTAACTAATTTATCATAAATTATACTAACAAATTACTAACTATTGACTACAAAGGTGTCTGTAACCGGGTCAAGTCTATCCATACTAACATTTCTTTCCTATCCTTCCTTTTGTGTTATATGTAATGGGTGTACGGTGGGCCCGGCGTCATCCGGGAGACAGGTTTAGGCTTCTTGATCATACTCTCCAATCAATCAAATCCATCAATCAATCAATGTACCATAATAAATTTGAAATAAACCAGAACTAATGCTCTGGGTTTACCAGAACTAATAATGCATTTTGAAATTTAGCGGTTAAGGAACTATAATCAATTCAATTAAGTAAGCAAATTGTAAATCGACACTGCTACTTATTTTAAGATTATTTATTCAAAATATTTCAATGCAGCCATTTTTATGTAATAACTACATAGTACAGAAAATGCTGTAAAAGTTGACTAAACCAACTTTAATTACAAATTACTACGAAAAACGAAATAAAATTTCAAGTCAAATTTTAGAATTTCAGAAGAAACAATTATGAAATTCTAAATCAAACTTTTAAACGAATATGAGATGGCGGCCAGTAACGCTGAAGTTGGTAGTTATTGCTGCAAGGTAAAAGGAGCATTGCCTTACGATCTGCAGATAGTACATATGTAGATGGTTCCAAGAAATAAGCGCGAAGGTAGAAATGTAACCCTTACCATAAATTTTTGCATACTTTCAGGCGAAATAGTTAAAAAAACTGGAAGTTATTTCATTTATTGAAATTGGGAAATACACCTAAACCTGTTTTTACACAGTCATTTATACCCGGTTTTTTGTTTTTAAATTATCACAATTGGAAAGCAAATAAAAAAGAAGAGCAATGTAATTCCGTTATTTCGGAATAAATGAGTACACCTTAACCTGTTTTTACATGGTCACGATGGGAATGTATCTACAAAAACAGGTTAAATGCATTTCGTTAGCCCTTAAAATTTATTGTTAGGAGTTATATCATTTTTGTTTAAAACCGAAATTCCAAAATCTTGTAATTTGTATGGGTATAATGGGTTAATGCCCGCGGGCCTTTTTTCTCATTTTTTTAGGAATTAAAGTACAAGGAAGTCATTTCTTTTACTGAAATACTATAAAATTCCCAGGTCTTTTCTGAACTTTTTTTCTGTCCCTTTAAAAAAATAAGGAAAATAAAATCTGAAAAATATCACAAAAAACAAGGTTTCAAACAATAACAAAATAATAAAATGTTATTTAAATTCGTTTTTTTTTTTTAGCTTAGAGGACGAGTGCTACCAGTTCTACTTTGGTGATTTACAAAAATTCTTGTTTATGATTGGCTTAGTTATGTTAACGTTGTACTGCTTTTACTAATAGCTGTATCACAAACGTTTAAAGTTTTTTTTCGTTGGCTTTAGGATGGGGATTTTTTTCTGGAAAAGGAATACCCAATTTTAAAATATTTAAAATTAAATCGTCGTTTTCCAGGTTAAAATCGGGACCTATTTCGTTTCATTTCTTTCTCAGATTTATTTCTTAACGAACTAAATCCTAGCAAAGTTGGGAATGATTTTAGGTCTTTATTTGAGAGTTACATCATTTACACAGGAAGCTTTTCCTTCTAAATTGTAAATATTTGAAATAATGAAATAACTCGGCATTAAAATGTAAAACTTGGGACTTGTTTCGTTAAGAGTTACTCATTTAGGAGTTATTTTATGGAGCTAGTACAAACATTTATTACTTTCTTTTACGTAAGTAAAATAAAGTATAGTAATCATGAAAATTTTGCACCTTTAAATTTTTAGAGATTTATCTGTTGTGAGGTCCCCGGAGTCCGAAAAAGTGACTTTCGAAATGGTGTCTTTCTGTCAGTCTGTCAGTATGTCAGTCTGTGGCCTCTCTACAGCCGAGATGGTTTAACTTCAGATTTAAGCTTTTTTAATAAATTGGGAGGTACCAGTGAATTTTACTCCAAATCAGCTAACCGGAAGTGGCCACTCCCTTGGTCCAGAAAATTTATTTTGCAAATATCTTCAAAAGTATAAGGTACTACTACTTAATACAAAATGTTTCCAAAAAATAAAAAAATCTTAAGTTTACATGAAATAATAAGTTTCTCAAAATTCGTTCGTAAAAGAACGTCGTGTATTGCCCGCATCTCAATTTTTTATATACAAATAAAGTAAGTTTACTAAAAATTGTTTCCAGTAGGATTTTTCTTTCCATTTTCTCCTAATTATATAACCAACATGATCAACAATTCAATAATATAACATCTTTGAAAACGCATCATCAATTTATTTCTGGCCGGCTTCAATATTTCCATGCAATTACAAAATTTTTCCAACATTATCAAAATTATATTTAGGTTGTTGGTGCTTTAAAAGTTTGAAAAGAAATAAGCACACTCGAAAAGTACATAATCCATGTAGCGATAGCGAGCAACCGAATATCAAATTACAATAACATGAGACTTGGTCATATTTCGTTATTCTGAAGAAATATCTGACCCAGCTAATAAGGAGTATTTGTAACTCAGTGAAATGTTTTTTTGGCAGGTGACAGAAACATGCGACCACATCTTCATACAGAAAATTAGGTAAGACATAAGATTTGACCAATCAAAGTCTAAGGTTATTATTTGTAAAGCATTTGGTCGTAGCTCATAACATTCTTAATAAAAATGATGCGGGTCCATAGACAAATATTTTTGGAAAGCCGCCCATGGGTCGAATATAAGACGATATTAAAATACATTGGGCTTTCTCACTATTAATAGACAGTCAATTTTTCAAGGACCATTCAACAATTACGCTTATATCCAAATTGACTTTATTAATACAATCCTCAATACTCGGTGGATTACAAAATCTATAAATTTGCACATCATCAGCAAATAAATGATATTTACGATGCGTTATTACTTTCATTGGGTCTTTAATTTGCGTAAAAATGGCTCCAAAATTGAGCCTTAGGAAACACCAGAATAAATTTTATTGGAACCGAATGTGGAAGAGTGCACGGTTTCAATTTGTGAGCGATTAGATATGTATGAATGAATCAATTGACTCGTAGTGCAAGACAACTTGGAATATATAGTAAATCAAAATGTGATGATCGACCGATCAAACACCTTGCTAAATTGCCTCATATCAACCGTCGTATCATCACTTTTTTGAAGCAGAGCGCACTTGTTGTACTGTGGTTAGATTTATAAGCTGTTTGAAATTCAGAAAGAAGGTTTTTGGAATTTAGATATTTGACTATCTGTGTTTGTAAAACTTTCTCAAATACTTTGAATAGCCCTGGTAATAAACCAATAGGTCAAAAGTCCACTAAATTCGTGCATATTTGTTTCTTAGGAATAGATAGAATGTGTCCAGATGTTGTGGAAAATAACTTTGTGAACTTAATCACTGAATAATCTAGTAAGTATAGCCTTGTAGTCAGGTTGAAATGAAGTTGTAGGTTGAAGAAATAAAAGGACACAAATTGATTTTACCACATTGGTGGGCCGCGGTTTTTCACTAATGATTCAAGATTATTCACTTATTATTCACTCATTATTCACTCAGTATTCTATCATTATTCACGGATTATTAAATGTATATTCACTGTGGACCGCCACCCAAACCTAACCTAATTTATTAAATGATGAATAATTGTTGGAGAATTAGGTTATTATTATTAAAGACAGATTATTATTAGCTGTATGTTATTGGTAATTCCAAAAATGTATTAAAAGATATTAAAACAACAATTGTGCTGTAAAAATCCAAAAAAGAATTAACTAATTCTCTTTTGGATTTATATATTTCAATTGTTGTTGTAGTATCTTTAAATGCTTTGTGGAATTACTAACAAAATACAGCTATCATTCCTATTCAAGCATTATCAAGGTAGTATTCTTTCATTATCAGTCATTATTCATTGATTATCCACGTAATATTTCATCATTATTCACGCAAAACTATTTCATAATTCACTGATTGTACAAAAATATGTGAACTTAACCAAAAATTCTATCTCGGAAAATTGAATTTATCGAAAACCTTGTGGATTTTTTATATAACGGTGGTCTGTAATATAGGCCCTTGAAGTCAGAAAATATTTGTTGGCCGTCCTAAATAAATACTACAAAGAGGATGGTTAAATGTATTTGTTGTTTGAATTTTTCTAGAACTTTTTTATGTCGCTGAGCTGTACTATAGTCTCTTGAAGTCAGAAAATATTTGTTGGCCGACTCAGATGATTAGGGAATTAGATAGAGGATAGTTTAATGTATTTGTTGTACATTTTTAGAATTGTATATCGGTGGGCTGTTGTGTAATTTCTTGAAGTCCCAAAATATTTGTTGGACAGCTCAGATAATTATGGCATTAGATAGAGGATGGTGTAATCAAAACCTACTTAATAAATAAAGCCTCCATGATGAAAAGAAGCTTTTTTTATGGTAACAAAAAATCCAAAAAAAAATGTTTATTTCATAGTTTTTGTATGGAGAGACATGACCTCAGTTTATTCAAAATATATTAATGAAAATTGACTCGGAATTAATTTTATTTTAATTCAATTGCATATCTAAACTACCATTTCCACCTGACTTGGAGGATTTTTCCTTGAGCTTTTCCAATTTACGATAATAATGATAACAAAATAAGATATTTTTTATTTAAAAAAGCTTAAAAATAGAGTACATATATGTAAAAAAGAGACAGACATATAAAGGGAAATACATGACATTTACAATACTAAACATAACAAACAATATGGAAACACGGTTAATATACGGAAAATGAAGCAAACCTATAATATAAAGCATTTTATCAGATGCAGTAAATAAAAAGAAAACAAAAAGTATGAAAACAAATATTGTTGATTTAAAATTTTCAAAATATATATTTAATTGTTACATATTTATTTGTACATTAAAATATTTTTGTCAAATTATTATTATTAAAATATCTTTTTATGTATCTGAAAAAGCTTAAAAATGAGTACACAAATATAAAAAAGAGATAAACATATTATGAAAAATAAAATGGCGCCCGCACGGCATTTACAAATAAACATTAATGAAGTAGGATGAGAAGATGACAAACAAAAAAACAACAACAAATTATGAAAATAAAATTTTTATTTAAAATTTTTTTCAATTTATAATTTTAAAAACGATTAGGCATCGTTTTCTGTTGAATTGTGATTTATGCAAACTGGATATTGGATATATTTAGAAGATTATTGTGTTTTATGGTGTAATTAAGTGAAAAAAAGTGCAAAACAACATTTAGTTTTCTTTTTCTTAAAGAAAATAAAATCTGTATAGTGAAAATAATATCTCAGCGAAACTCATTTTTCCATCGTTGTGCGCAGCCAACAGTGAAGTAGTTAAACAAAATTAAAAATTTAGAGAAGGGTCGGCTAAGTAATATTTTTAAAAACAAAAAAAAATTATAAATAAAGATATGTGAAATTTGACTCCATTAAATAATATAATTTATATTAGAAAATATTAAAAATTCTCATTATTTTATAGGTAAATTCTAAAATAATATGTGTTTAAAAAAAATATAAAAAATACTAACAACACCACTGGATATGTAACGTTATACCCATTTAAGGTACGAACTAGGCATATTTAGAAAGAAATGACATTTTTCGAGTTAAAGCAAAACAATAAAAAAACTCGATTTTAAATTTCAATTTGTTCGAGGCAAACTAATGATATTAAAATTATCTTAAATGTTATCAAAAGTTCTAGTGCTATTGTGTTATATAAATTAAAATTACATTAATTATTGCGAATAAATTTGAGGGAAAAACACAATTCAAAATAGACAAATTCTAACCTCAAAATGTAAACAAATTAGCCTAAATACATCGCTGTGTTTATGCCATTTGTTTTTGTTTTTGTAGATGCGCGTGATCTGTCAGAATTTCGCTGAGATATTATTTTCACTATACCTTGGTAGAAAAAGTGACCCTTTGTGTCCAAAATCTGATCATCTTTGGTATTTGTGGCAGTTTAACAAATAATTATGGGCATGCATAATAGAGATGTGCAAACTCGTTACTTTTGAGTAATCATGAGTACTCGTTACTACTGATGCAAGTATTCGTTACTTTTTATTCGTTACAAAAGCAACCATTACACGATCAATATTAATGTCATTACCAGTAATGTCAATACTTGTATCAATACTACTTCAATATTTTTTAACCTTACACAATCATTATTAATGACAGTAATTCCATCATTACTAAGCTTTCATTACTGCTAGTAGAAGTCTTTTCTTAAATTTTAAATGGATCCTAAAGATAAAGCGTGTATTGTATCTGTATCCTCTAATACATAAAACATATTATCCATAGTTGATGAATTTTTACTATTTATTTACAATTTAATAATTATTACTTTTTTTATATATTTATTAAAAAAAATATAATTACGTAGATAACCTCAAATTTATGTAATATTCAATAGTAATGACACGCAGTAATGACGCGAACCCTACACTATCATTAATAATGACAGTATCCCCACCACACATCAATAATGATGTCTCGAAATCAAAAAATCCGGATTTTCATCATTACCGACCATCATTCGTCATTACTTCAAGTTACACGATCAATATTAATGTCATTATCAGAAAGTAATGACATTATTATTGACCGTGTAATGGTTGCTAAAGTAATCGAACTCGAAAATCGCGTCTTCCAATTTTTTATGTTTTGTTTATTTGTATAGCTACGTATTTTGAAGTTTTCTTTCGTGCTAAACAATGGATATACATTTGGAATATTTATTATAAATTCAAAAATATATTTTTATTCGTTTAAATGTTAAAAAAATTATAATTATATAATGCAGCTCAATATAAACCAAATAAAATAAATTAAAATAAAATAAAATAGGAACATTTCAGACTAGAACTATTTAAATAATAAATAAGGTAATAAATACTAAAATAATAAATGCTGATTAGCATTTAAAAATATAATTTTTTCAAAATTTTCAGGCTTTAACCGACTACGCCTCTCACTCAAAATTTGTCCGCTTTTAGAAAAAATTCGCTCCGACGGAACCGAAGTTGCTACAATGCAAAGATGTTTCTTAGCTAATTTTGCTAGTCGAGGGTACATTAGCTCTCTGGACTTCCACCAGCTTAAAGGGTCTTCTTTACGACCAATTTCTGGCTCTTCACAGTACTGCCGAACTTCGATTATGGCACAAGATTGTGGCGTTGTTATAATTTGATTCCTCTTGCTGTCGAAGTCACCCCAAATCAAATCTTCGGTGTCTGGAATCGGATTTTCAATGATCACATTTCTCTCATTGGCTTTGACTAAGTCAGATACGTTCGCGATTATTGCATCTTTTGCCTTATTGTATGCGTTTATATTAGAAAACGCACGTTTCTTAAAACGAGGATCCAAAAATGTAGGCTTGCTTATTACTATATTGAATTCCAACTTATCAAACCGTTTGGAAATGCCAGATACCAAGGCGTCAAATAAACTTTTGCCGCAAGCACTCTGTACATCCATCGCCATCCTTTGTAATGCTCTTATAAGGCCATCAATTAAAGCCACGACTTTCGATATAGAAACATTGGCTTCTGAACTTAGTTCCACCGTTATTAATTCAAACGGCTCCAATAGTCCGCACAATTCGCTGAGAGTGGCCCATTCATCTGAATTTAATTTCTCGATCGGATTATCGAGAACTCCCAATGCTGCATTAATGCATTCTTTCAAATTCCCCATTCGTTTAAACATGTGGTATGTGGAATTCCACCTCGTCACTACATCGTTTTTCAGTTTCAAACCAGGCCCAACATTCAACTGTTCCTGGAAACTTTTTAATTTAGCGGCTGCATTGGTACTCCTATTAAAAAATTCTACGATCACCTTCGCTTTTGAATGAATCGGTTTTATTAATTTTAGAGCATCTTGAACTACCAAATTGAGGGTGTGGGCGAAACAAGACAAATGGTTGAATTTCGAGAGTTTGCACGCTGCAACAATGTTCGCTCCGTTGTCCGTAATAATTGTGTGTACCTTGTTTTGTAGGTTCCATTGCTGCAATATATCGTCAATGCGCATTTTAATATTTTCTGCCGTGTGGCGCTCTGTAAATTTGAAACAACCAAGCAGAACCGATTGCTGAAACCAATTTTCATCTATAAAATGGGCCGTAACTGACATATACGAATCGGTTGAGCAACTTGTCCACATATCGGTCGTCAAAGATACAGATTCAACTGATTTTATTAAATCTTTTACACGCACCAACGAACTCTCATACAGAGATGGCAACAGCTGCCTACTCAAAGTAGTTCTGTCTGGTAATTTGTAAGCTGGATCTAACCCAGCAATGAGTTCACGAAAGCCTTTATCATCCACGATTGAGAAAGGCTGCATGTCCCTTACAATCATTTTTAATACCAAGCTATTTAAATGTTTTTGTCGGGATATGGTTGTGGGGCGCATGATAAATTGGGTCATATCCAGTTGCTTTTTTGGTTTTGAAGGGCCTGCTATGTTAATATCACTGGTCGAATTTACAGGTGTCGTATATACTGCTGATGGAGCAATTTCAGTAGTGGTGGATGTCGATTTCGACGATGCTGGTTCTAAATTTGTGACTTTTGTTGTTGCGGTGAAAGTTGTTCGACTTTTTGTCGGCTTTGGCTGTTCAATATCAACAGTCGGATGTTTTGCGTTAAGGTGCTTTCTAAAATTAGATGTCGAACCCCCTTTATAGGAAAATTTATTTTTGCATAAGTCGCATGTAGCATAATTATCTGATATTGTAGTAAAATGCAACCAGATATCACTACGTTTTCGATTCATTTTCAAAATAAATGATTATCAATAAATTATTGTATTTTTAATTTAAAAAAACTTGTAAAAATCGATGAACGGCAAAGCGAACAGCGAAGGGTATTTAAATTTTAATGAATCTTTCTTCAGTTTCAGATGTCAAAATACATTCAAATTCAAAAACAAAAAGATTATTTTAAGGTTATGTTATTCCCCAAATTATTCAGTCGGTGCATTCACAATACAGACATTTGTTTACTTTTTATTTACAGGATTGTATGAATTTCCAACATAACGAACAAAACATTTTTTTTCTCAAAATACAAACCTGTAATAAAAAATGTTTGTATTGTGAATGAGTCGTGTGTTTTGAAATGACAGAAAAAGAAACGAGTGCGTAGAATTCGATTTATTTTATATGTATGTGTCAAAAAAAAATGTATGGGAATACGATGAAGCTTTGTTAATTTTATGAACTAACGAGTAACGAATACTTTACATAATGAGAAATCGTTACTTCGGGTAATTCAAAGTAACGAGTATTTAATACCGAATAGTTACTACCCGCACATCTCTAATGCATAAGGCATTTGTTCTCTTTCTACCAAGGCACATAAGAAATATTTAATCGATTCATAATATAATGTGATTCACCAAAATACGCACATAATCTTCTTCAAATATGTATGTACAAAAAAAAAATTTCTCTACACAGCTGTTTTTGTTTTGATTCTTAATTTTATTTTTAGTTGCAAAACCAACATTATTTAGGTACTTTGAAGATATAAAATACGGAAAACTGGAAATCGTTATCATAACTAATTCAACAAAAAACGATGCCTAATCGTTAATTATGTATTTTAAAATTTTAAATTGAAAAAATTTTTAAATAAAAATTTTATTTTCATAATTTGTTGTTGTCTTTTGTTTGTCATCTTCTACTTCTCATCATACTTCATTAGTGTTTACATATTTTCCATTATTTGTGTTGACCTTGTTCCTATGTATTTTGTTCTTTTATTATTGTAAATGCCGTGCGGGCGCCATTTTATTTTTCATAATATGTTTATCTCTTTTTTTATATTTGTGTACTCAGTTTTAAGCTTTTTCAGATACATAACAAACAAGATATTTTATTTCATTATTCCTGGCTGGAAATCGTCAATAATAATAATTTGACAAAAATATTTTAATGTACAAATAAATATGTAACAATTAAATATATATTTTGAAAATTTTAAATCAACAATATTTGTTTTCATACTTTTTGTTTTCTTTTTATTTACTGCATCTGATAAAATGCTTTATATTATAGGTTTGCTTCATTTTCCGTATATTAACCGTGTTTCCATATTGTTTGTTATGTTTAGTATTGTAAATGTCATGTATTTCCCTTTATATGTCTGTCCCTTTTTTACATATATGTACTCTATTTTTAAGCTTTTTCAAATAAAAAATATCTTATTTTGTTATCATTATTATCGTAAATTGGAAAAGCTCACGGAAAAATCCTCCAAGTCAGGTGGAAACGGAAGTTTAGAGATGCAATTGAATTAAAATAAAATTAATTCCGAGTCAATTTTCATTAATATATTTTGAATAAACTGAGGTCATGTCTCTCCATACAAAAACTATGAAATAAACATTTTTTTTTGGATTTTTTGTTACCATAAAAAAAGCTTTGAAAAAAATATCGATATCATGGAGGCTTTATTTATTAAGTAGGCTTTGGTATTGTAAATGTCATGTATTTCCCTTTATATGTCTGTCCCTTTTTTACATATATGTACTCTATTTTTAAGCTTTTTCAAATAAAAAATATCTTATTTTGTTATCATTATTATCGTAAATTGGAAAAGCTCACGGAAAAATCCTCCAAGTCAGGTGGAAACGGAAGTTTAGAGATGCAATTGAATTAAAATAAAATTAATTCCGAGTCAATTTTCATTAATATATTTTGAATAAACTGAGGTCATGTCTCTCCATACAAAAACTATGAAATAAACATTTTTTTTTGGATTTTTTGTTACCATAAAAAAAGCTTTGAAAAAAATATCGATATCATGGAGGCTTTATTTATTAAGTAGGCTTTGGTTATGTTTAGTATTGTAAATGTCATGTATTTCCCTTTATATGTCTGTCCCTTTTTTACATATATGTACTCTATTTTTAAGCTTTTTCAAATAAAAAATATCTTATTTTGTTATCATTATTATCGTAAATTGGAAAAGCTCACGGAAAAATCCTCCAAGTCAGGTGGAAACGGAAGTTTAGAGATGCAATTGAATTAAAATAAAATTAATTCCGAGTCAATTTTCATTAATATATTTTGAATAAACTGAGGTCATGTCTCTCCATACAAAAACTATGAAATAAACATTTTTTTTTGGATTTTTTGTTACCATAAAAAAAGCTTTGAAAAAAATATCGATATCATGGAGGCTTTATTTATTAAGTAGGCTTTGATATTACATTAACGCACAAACAAAGAAAAAATTTCATTCTAATTTTTTTTTATTGGCGGTTCCGCCTACTTAGGCACCGATTACAATTTATCAAAAAGAGAAGTATCAAAATTATATTAGTACATATAGGAAAAATTTATGGGAAACCCTAATGACTTTATTACGTTGATCCTTAAATATCTATTTTGACCGATCTCAAATATAAAAATTCTTCTTGTACATTAAAGGGCGTTATGAATAGACACAGAACCGATTTAGACGTGTTTTCTTGCATCAGTGTCTTTCCTCGTTTCTTTACCCCTCTCTCTATAAACTGATTTCGAAGGTCATATTTTTGTGATTCTTTTTTCAACAAATTTTTTTTGCGATTCTTGTGTTTCTCTGCACTAACACAAACAAAAAGTTATATAAAATTTCCGAAGGTCATATTTTTATTTCTATTGACGATTGTAAATGTTCGAAAACACCGACCTACCAGAAAATTTAAAAATCAACCAAGCTATCCTTAAATTACATTTCATAATAACAAAATATCAACATAAATGACATTTCATAATATCTTAAACGTCAAATTGGGATAGCTCGTTCAGTTCCAAATTTCTCCGCTATGTGGTACCCACGATAGAGAAACGTAATGCAAGAAAGCATGTGTAAATTGGCTCTATGGTTGTTTGTTTAAATATTAATTTCAAAACAGAAAAACTGTTGAAATTACCTGAAATAACAATCAACTCATACATTCATTCATAATTCATATTTATCAATTTTTAAAACAATTATTGCCGAAATAAAACAAAAGAAATCGTAAAAATGTACCATTCTGATATTCTTTATAAATAAAGAAAAAATTTCCGAAAGAAAAAATTAAAAAAGTAAAAAAAATATTTAGAAGAGACAAAGAAAATAATGTAACATTTGGATTTTGTCTCATTTGGATTTTTGTTATTTGGATTTTGTCCCATTTGGATTTTTTTTGTTTGGATTTTGTCTTATTTGGATTTTCGTTTTTGGATTCTTAAAAAAATTTGGATTTTGTACCTTTTGGATTTTTTTTTTGGATTCAGTCGGTATATTGGATTCAGTTGGTAACCCAATATTATTATGTAATTTATTGCAATAAATGCTCTCAATTTTTTGTAAAAAATTATTGAAAAATTTGTTATAAGGAGGAGATTCCCTTAAGGTAAAAAATCATAATTTTAATTTCTTATATGCAGTATTTACACTAGATTTATGTGAAATCATAAAGAAAAATCTTCGAAAAAAATTAAACTCACCTAAATTATTTTTAATATTGTTCTTGAGCACCCAATCTACTGACTGCATAAAAGAAGCAAAAAACTTAAGCAATACAAATACGTCTGGACAAAGAATGCGCTTATGCTTATGAGGAACGAAGAAAACTGTTTCTTTTTATCCCAACGCGCAGGTAAATTTTCTAATTTGCTCATAATACATCAAAATATTAGAAGCCTACTGAAAAAACTAACCGGCTCAAAAATGTTGTCTGGGGTAGCCACGAAGTAGTCTGCAACGGGCCTTTGGTTACATAATTTTGATGTGTTCAGAAGACTGTTACAATAGCGCCCAAACGTATAATTGAATTATGGTGTGATATTTTCGTTTTTTTGTGTGCGATTGAAGTATATAGTGGTAAAGACAATTACTGCGTATTTATTCTGTCCTGGGACATTTGAATTTTAATGTTGGTACTGTACTTGTCAAAGCATACTGTTTCAGTTTCAGCCATTTAATAATTGTTTTTTCCTTTTCAATCTTTTTTCCTTATATGGAATTTTCAAACATTTTGCTTCAATTTTGATCAAGCGCGCATTTTTATTTTCACAGTCCTGTAAGTAACTCCGGGATTTCAAAATTATTTTAAGTTACACATTTACAATAATTGTAATACATTTGAAAATTGTTAAGGCTAGCACATTTTGCATTAAATTGCTACCATTTTTATTTTTATTTTGTAAAGGAGAGGATTAAAGTTGATCGGATTTGTTTCTCCTTAAAATGTTTGCACAACATCAGAGACACAGCACTACTTTTTTTTTAGATTAGAAAGGAAACTTTTATGAGGCTTAATGCACTTCATATGCACAAGTCTATACACACTGTGGAAATGTATCTGATATTTGTTAGTATTAATTGAGCCGAAATATCTTACCCTTCCGAGTCAAATTTACTGGCCGTTAGTTAATTTGGTTTGATAATTTTCCAACCGTTTCGCCATGATCATACTCACAATCATGAATCAGTTTTGACAAAAAGTGTTTATAGTGCATATTTGTGGAAAGCTTGTTGGTATTAAAGCCTATTATATAAACTATATCGCGATTTTCCGTCAGAACACAATCA
Organism: Tipula helvola; assembly: GCA_963556165.1. Classification (NCBI taxonomy): domain Eukaryota; kingdom Metazoa; phylum Arthropoda; class Insecta; order Diptera; family Tipulidae; genus Tipula; species Tipula helvola. Next base: position 161,472,970 of record OY744481.1, on the reverse strand, counting down.
CGGTTATAAATCTGGGTATGCTCTTTTGTAACAATTTGATAAATTACTCCATGCGAAATTAATTTTGAATTTTTGTTCCGAATAGAACTTTGGATTATACAAGTAGGGGTACTAAAATCGTTTGCCAATCACAGATTTCGTTATATACATAATATTTACAAAAAGTACTACTCCAAAGGAAAAATTTGCAAAAGTGCATACAGTTTATGTGGTGGTCATTATAAATATATTTACGAAGTGTTTGTGTTATATACCTTGAATGGTCATTTGTGTCTGATTGGAAGTATATTTTAGAAAATGATTATGAGTATTGACAATATGAGCGAGTGTTTTTCCTATTTGTGTTTTTTTTTAATGGTCAGTTCGTTTTGAATTTTGAAGCCAAATTTATATGAAGCTAAGTGCGCGGATTAAATATTAAATAAGAATAAATAATAAAATATAATTATTTGAAGTGTTCATTCGGGTTGATATTATAATCTTTAAATAAATATATGTAGTGTTAAATTAAAGGTAATTTCGTTTTAGTTAAGATCATTTTCATGTCATATTTATTTTAAATATGTTTTTTTTTGCATCTACCTATTTGTAACGCTTCACTATTGAAGTAGTGTAAAGAACTTGCTTGAGATGTTTTGAGGTTTTTATTTTTTACCGCGAGACGCACTCATTATTCAGTGATTATTCACTCTTCATTGCCTGTATTATGATGAATTCAGACATTATCCACCCATTCTTTCATTGCAGTCATTATCTGTATTGGTTTCATGGATATACAAACATTTATCAAACAATTATTTTGGATAAATACAGCAATGTTTAGCCAAATCCAAAAAAAAAAATTAGATTTACGTAAATCAAATTCGATGTTTAGTTATAATACTAGAATAAATTAATAAGAAGAATATCAACAAAAATGAAATCCAACCACGGAAGAGGACATCCATCAGGCGCTTGAAGTCTTCGGAGTAACAAACCGGAATGAACTCGTTATCAAGAATTTGAGGAAAGGATATGGGGGCACGCAGATAGCGATAATTAGTTTACCTGCAGAAGCAGCAAACAAGCTACTACAAGCCGGGAAAGTAAAGATTGGATGGGTAGTTTGTAAAGTTAGAGAGCTGATCCAACCCAAACAATGCTATAGGTGTCTAGAGTTTGGCCATATAGCAAGAGATTGTAACAACTGCGATAGTTCGAAACTCTGCAGAAGATGCGGCGAAACCGGACATATAGCTAAGACCTGCAAGGAGGAACCAAAGTGCATGCTCTGCACTGGTGATCAAGGGCACATCGCAGGAAGTAGTAGCTGTCCACTATTCAGGATGGAAATAAACTCAGCCAAGATAAATCTTAATCACTGTGAGGCAGCTCAAGATCTCCTTGGGTAAGTTGCGATAGAAATAAAAGCAGATGTGGTATTAGTGTCGGAAACATTCAAAATACCCACAAAAAATGGATAGGAAACCGGACAGGAAAGACGGCAATATGGATTTGCGGAGAATATCCTTTCCAAGAAACCAAGGTGCGGTAAGTGGACGGATATGCACTGGCAAAAACCAATAATATATATTTCTTTAGCTTCTATATCCCGTCAAGTTTACAACTGTCAGAGTACGAAGCAATGCTCGCAAAAATTGTGGCGGAGGTAAGAGGGCACCATCCAATTGTTATTGCTGGGGACTCCAATGCTTGGGCCGAGGGGTGGGGTAGCAAATATACTAACACTAGAGGCATCACACTGTTAGAGGCATTTCCCCAACTGGACGTCATTCTGGTCAACAGAGGGAACACCTGCACCTTCCGTAAGAATGGTCACCTATCAGTGATTGATATTACCTTTACAAGTAGTCAACTAACGAGGGAAATTAAGTAGCATGTCAGTGAGCGATATACTCACAGTGACCACCAAGCTATGTTTTTTGAAATAGTATCTCAGAGCAAGGCAAAACTAAAACCAATGACCTGGAAAAGAAGAGGCTGGTTGCCCAATGCTTTGGACGAAGAAATCTTTCTGAAATTGCTCAGAGACATCAGTATACCAGCAAGCACAGCCGAAGGTAAAGTTAACCATGTGGCCAGACAATTTTACATGGTATGTGACGCATCTATGCCAAAAGGACACCAAATAACAGAAGGAAACCAGCCTACTGGTGGAGTGAGGAGATTAAGGAACTAAGGGCTAGATGTCACAAGGCCAGAGGAAAAAGTCAAAGATCTGCAAGATGCCTAGAATATGAGGAGCTAAACCGAGAGTACATAAGGCTGAGGAAGCTGCTCCGTGATGAAATAAAGAAAAGCAAGAGAGAGTGTTTCAAACAGTTGTGTGACGAGGCAGACGCAAGTCCGTAAGGAAAAGGCCAAAGAACCCCTCAAGAAAGCTGTCCAGAGATGCTGCAGAAGATCAAGGCGCTTTTCCCGCAGCACCTTCCCAAACCGTGTAATCGTGAGAAAAATCATACACAGAAATATATTGAGGGAATACCCGAAGTGACGGTAGACGTTGGGCGCGTGCAATAAAGTGGGTGTAAACAAGGTCCCTGGTCCCAACTTGATACCCAACAAAGCGTTCAAAGCACCTTTACGAAGTAAACCCTAACCTCTTCGATAATACCACGCAGTCTTGCTTAGAAGAAGGAGTGTTTCCTAGGATATGGAAGAGGCGGAGATTGGTATTCTTGCCAAAAGCGGGAAAACCACCAGGTGAACCATCCTCATATCGCCCGATCTGCCTGCTAGATACAGGGGGGAAATTACAGGTTGCTTCCGATTACAGAAGGCGATGGCGGTCTCTCATCTCAATAATGCGGATTTCGCAAGGCACGGTCCACATTGGATGCCGTTAATGCAGAGGTATCTAAGGCCAAACAAGCCTTACAGGGGAAAAGATGGAAAGGAGGACCTAAACAGTACTGTGCGGTGGTCACACTTGACATAAAGAACGCTTTCAACACGGCTAACTGGGCCCACATTATGAATGCCCTACGAAGGTTCCGGCCTGTCTCTTCAGGATCCTGGATAACTACTTTGAGGATAGAGTGTTAGAGTACGACACTGAGGATGGCCCAAGGGAATATAACGTAACAGCTGGAGTCCCACAAGGTTCTGTCCTGGGACCAATCTTGTGGAATGTTATGTACGACAGTGTCCTAAAGCTGCGCATCCCAGATGGAGCAGAAGTTATAGGCTTTGCTGATGACATCGCGATGTGGTTTCTACAAAGCACCTATACGAAATCGAGATGGTAGCTAACGAGGTAATTGCAATAATAAAGGACTGGCTGGGATCCGTTTGCCTGGAACTAGCGGAGCACAAAATAGAAGCAGTGCTGATTACCAGCTGCAAGAAAAGAGAAACGAAATACTAAGCCCCCCCCCCCCCCTGCCCGAAGTAATACTTTGCGGTGGTTCCGGGGGGAACAACGGTCCGGCGAGGGGAGGGCTTTTAGTGGGTAAAAATCCCACACGTCGGTAAGTACGCTTACTGTGTCTTTTGAAGATTTAACCTCCTCGTATAAAAAAAAAAAAAAATTAAAAAAAAACACACACCTATCTGGGTGTGGAAATAGATGAACGTTTAAATTTTAGGGAGCACTTAAGGATAGTGAGCAGAAAAGCTGCCAGTGTATTATGCAGTTCTCTCTCGTATTATGCCCAACACTGGAGGGTATAGACAGTGTCGTAGAATGCTGCTGGCAAACGTTGTAACCTCCATCATTCTCTATGGATCGCCTGTATGGACTGTATGCGATGGACTTCGAAGCATATAGACGCAAACTGGTATCGGTGTACCGCCTAAGTGCTCTAAGAGTGATATTTGGTCTTCGCACAGTATCTACTGATGCAACACTCGTTATTGCGTGGATGCTCCCGGGAAGCAATGGTATTCTAATCGCGAACAACCAACACAACATCCCAACACAAATGTGAAATTTCATAATAATCGGTTGAGAAATGGGCAAGTTCTATCATACTTGTCCATATTCCAGAACTTTATCCAAAAATATTTTAGAATCCCGTTTTCAACGTACATGTCAAATTTCATAATAATCGGTTGAGAAATAGGCAAGTTCCATCATATAAAAAATTGGTTAATTACTCACTACATCCTAATCCAACCCCAATTCAACTCCAACTCATCTCCAACTCAACCCGCAAATTAACACCTAACTTAACCTTCAAATCAATCCCAAATTCAATGTCCAATTCAATAATCAAACGATCATATAAGCCGTTTATTTTGAAAGTGGAATAAGTCAATGTTTTGTTGAAATGAGATAATGAAAGAATAGGAAAACAATACATGGAAAAACATAAAGGATTTTGAATTTTCTTATTTTTTGCACAAGTGTTAGGGATTCATTTTTTTTGTTTTGACAATAAATTATTTACCGCTAGAAAGATTATATGTACTGCCATTTATCTATTGTTATCATTAACTAGATTTTTTGAAAAAGTGACTTATTCCACTTTCAAAATAAACGGCTCATATATAAAAAAATCATAAATATTTATAAAACCAGGTATTTTGGGTCAATACGTATGGAAGATACCCCACCCTCTTGGCGTATAGTCTCCAAAAGCTTTTCAAATCTCCGCCTTGACCATACAAACAGATTGACGAAAAAAAATTCCAAATCTAACAAACAGACAACAAAATTCAGACATTCAGACATCCAGGCGTCCAGACAAACGGACAGATATTTTTTTTTTTGCTTTTTCAGACCCAGGGACTTTCAAAACGTCGAGAAAAGTGGTTTTGGGCTAGCCAAATTTTTCGTCATTTTTGACAGGATTTCAATATTTTGATCTTTTTAGACCGAAATAAAACGGCGATTTCTGAACATTTTTTTTAGAAGTCTACCATTTTGTTATTTATTAATAAAATTGTTTAATGAGTAGATGCTCGATACGATCTAGCAAGCAAATTAGCAACTTGCGAGCTGAAAATAACTTGGTATGCTCGAACAAAAAATTTAAAAAAATTACGAGTGACTTTGAACTCGCAATACAGAAAACAAAAAAAAAATGTGTTCAGGACAAAAATATTTTGTTTGACATTTCAATATTCTCTAATAATGGAGGAGGCATTTAAATCTAAATTACATAAATCAACTTTAGGGAAATTACAGAATTAGTATTAAAAATAGGTGATTTTTTTAAACATACTTGTGACAAAAAACATAAAAAAATAACCAGAAATGCATAACTGCATCCCTCCATATTAGTTGATGTGCGAGATCTGCGATTTTGATTTGTACAATATTTTGCACAAACTATAATTGTGTAATTTTTCGGGCTCCCAATATATTCAGGAAGCACATTAATTATCCCTCACCGAAATTTGATTTACGATTTATTATTTTGATACCTACTCATATTTTTTGCTTAATTTATTTCCATAAATTAATTCAAATTTGAAAAGGCGAAAGTAAAATATGTACTGAAAGAAATACATAAGATAATAATTAATTTCTTTCGTGGTTATGTTCTTATTTAAATGTCAATATAAAATTAAGCAATTTCCTGAATATTAAGTAATATGGCGGATTTGCTAGATGTATTGAGAATGCCATTTCTAGCAATCTCAAAAAGGTGTCGCAAATCCGCCATATTTAACCATCGCAATTTGTTAACTTACTATACGTACGAGCATCTACCCCTAAATCTGCTACGGGACAGAGCGACAAGATAGTTGCTCTAGTTAGGAGTAGAATAAACGTCCTCCTTATTGTCTAATATAAAAAAATGCTACATAGCGTGAAGCAATAAAATAGGACGGCAGGAACTAAAAATGTGTGCTGTTTTCCCTCTTTCGCAATTTATAATTTTTTTTTCGATTTTATCAAAGCCTGCTACATTGCTATATCTAATATATAATATAATAAAATGCCAGCCGACATAAACATCCGAAAACGAGCCAGACTGGAAACAAACACAATATAGCCCCTACTGACCGCTTTAATAATTAAAAATGAAAAGAAATCATTTATTTTCAAATTCAATTTCCATTCAGCTTATTTTTGAATATTTTCCGAAAACGAAAAATAAACTGTTATTTTCAATTGTTTATGTCATAAGGGTTAACAAGAAGGGGGTTAAATTAAAATCATAGCGATTATCAGCTACTTCACGATTCTAATTTTTTTTTTGTGAAAGAAAATCATTTTGACGTAAGAATTAATATAATTTTTCATTTCGGAGATATTTTAATATTAGGTATTTGAGACTGCCAATCCACCTTCCAGATGATCAAACTGTCTTATTTACCGAACAAACCATCGAAGAAAGTGTTAATCGAGCTGCCAACAAAAACACAATGCTTACAGGATTTTTTAAACTAAATCAAACCGACGAAAATAAAATGCTCGAAGATATTTATATCCCGACATCCCAAACCGTTATGTATTTGACAAACCCCGACAAAGATAAGGAAATATTACCATTGGCCGAATGTTTTCGGTTAATATGACAGATATCGAAAGATTTTGTCTAGCGGCTAAGCGGCTCAAAAACTTGGTTTATTTAATGATACATACATAACAGTACATGTGAAAATACATTACCAGACATGTATTTGTGTTTTGCATCCCCATCAAATGCTTTAGATTTGTTTACAAAGTTTAAAAAGGAGCTATGCGATGATTACGTTCACTACCACAGAGATCATACTGATGAATGCACAATTTGTGAGATGTTTTCTTAAGAGATATTGAGGGAACTCTAAAATTACATGGCAAACAATGTACTGACTTTGAACTACCAACTCTCCCTACTAATTTAGGAAAGCCGGTACAATATTACGATGCACATATCCAAAAAGAAATCGGAGATGCTTTGCAATGCAAATTAAATCAAGAACAGAAAATAACTTTCGAAACCATAATGACAGCTGTAAATCATAATAATCTTCCATATCGATTATTTTTCATAGATGATCCAGGAGGTTCCGGTAAAACGTATCTGTACAAAACGCTGCTTAACACGATTCGCGGAGAATCAAACGTTGTATTTGCCGTTGCTTCTTCAGGAATAGCTGCCAATCTTTTTGACAGAGGCAGAACATATTACTCCCAGTTTAAATTACCTGTGCCAATCGTAGAAACCTCAACGTCCTCTATGCGAATGACATCTATTGACGCAGAATTAATTAGAAAGGCAAAATTAATTCTATAGGATGAAGCTACAATGGCATCTGGTGTTGCTATGAATGCTGTCGATAAGCTTTGTAAAGAGATAATGAAAAACTAGAAACCATTTGGCGGTAAAACAATGCTACTTGGTACCAGTAGTTGTACATGGCCTGCAATTGTTGAAGCTAGCTTAAAATTTAATGGTCTTTGGGAAAAGTTAAAAAATAACGTATGTAATAACGTACGTTCAATGGACCCACAATACAGTAATTGGTTACTTAAATTAGGCGATGGAACTTTAACCAACAATCATGGTCTTGCCAACGATTTAATTGAAATTCCGAGCAATCTTATTTAAAGGCTCTATAATAACCGGAATCTATGATGAAACGCTGTCGCCAGTTGATGCCGAAACATTTTCAAAAATGGCAATTTTATGTCCAAAAAATGCAGATGTGGATTTGATCAATGAAGAAGTGTTGACACGTTTTACGGAAAGCCCCGTCACGTATTATAGCATTGATTCGATTGATGATGCAAATAATGAAGACATTCAGAATTACCCGTCAGAATTCTTAAATGATTTAACACCATTTGGGATGCCGCTTCAAAAATTGAACTTAATTGTTGGTAGTATCATAATTCTATTAGGAAATCTTAATACAAAGCGTGGTCTTTGTAATGGAATTCGATTAATTGTTCGACAGCTGAAACCAAATCTGATAATTGCCGAAATTTTAACGGGAAGTGTAGAAAAGGAAATTGTATTCATTTCCAGAATTGATCTAGCCCTGATCAACTTAGACTTACCATTTGTTTTACGACGAAGACAATTTCCAATTAAATTGGCATTTGCAATGACAATCAATAAATCTCAGAGACAGACATTAGAAAAAGTGGGTTTATTTTTACCGGAACCGGAACCTGTGTTTGGCCATGGTCAATTATACGTAGCATTATCACGAGTTCGAAAATCTACGGAAGCAAAAGTTAAAATTTTAGATGGCCTCTATCAGGGGAACTTATTAGCGAGATCAAATGCAGTTTTTACCAAAAATGTTGTGTATAATGTAAGCAATTTTGTAAACAATTTGTTATGTGATGGTAGACCACCTGGTGGTGAGTGGTGAAATTAAAAATAATATAAAAAAATAAAGAACAAATTTACAGAAAAAAACCAAGAACGTGTGGAGAAAAGATGTAGTTTGTTTTTCTTGTGTGCTAAATTGAAAATCGAATAAAAAAGATCATCGTAAATTATAGCCATTCTATAATTTTCAGAAGTGGGATTATCAATTTAAAGTGTGGAAAATAGTGTTTATTTGAAACATTAAACAATTTCTATCGTTTGGATAGTCAAATTTGGGTTTTTTTACAAAAAAAAAGTGATGAACATGAGTTTAACGGTTGGTGAAATCTTACAAATGAATGTAGAGCAGTTACAAAATCAACTGAAAAAATTTGATATTGATACAAGTGGAAAAAAGGTGAATCACAGGAACGTCTTATTCTTCGAGTGCAAGAACCAAAGTCGAATCAGGTATCTGGTCTAAAAGCATTGTTGGTTAATTTACAACAACAAATACACCAGATGGAGGAGAAACTTAACTTGATTCCACAACAAAAAATCGTATTGCCATCTATGTTACAGTCTACGGGTATTTCACGATCCGAAAATATTAACACAATGGATGAAACAAATTTTCATCATCAGAATAGCCTAAATAGTGTAAATGAGTTATCTGAAGCAGTGAACCGAAACATTGGAGTACAGCGTTGGGAAAATTACTTCCATCTTTCAATGGAGATTGTGAAAAATTCCAAACTGTTATCAATAAGGTACGCCTAATCATGGATACTTATGAACCAAATGAGAGGATGAATTCAAGATCGAGGTAATAGACAAACTAGTCGGCAGAGCAGCTGAGTGGTTTCATTCCCGATCTGAGTGTATCATCTACAGATTAGATGATCTTTTGGAAAGCATGAGGCAGATGTATGATATCAGACTTAGTAAGATTGAGCAGAGGCGAAAATTTGAAAATCGAAAATGGAAAGTACAGGAGGAGGATTTGTTAGAGGCGTTACGAAATATAACTACTGATGAACGTGTAGTCTATCAACAAAACAAATTTAAAAGTATGGCACCAGTATCCAAATTAGGGGAACAATCAACTGTGAATAATCGAGTTCGACAAGTTTCGTGCTATAATTGTGGAAAGGTTGGGCCAATGTCAAATAAATGTAGCCAACCCAAACGACCTTACGGGTCCTGCATGCCATGTGGTCTTGTTGGGCACCGTATGAATGAATGTCCAACCAGAGGTTATTCATATTCACTCAACGGTCAATCGAACAGAATGGAGTCATCGAATAATCACGGCAAACAAAAATCAAGTTTACATTATTGTTCAAATGTTATAGTTCCGGAAAGTGATAGTAATCTCAATAACAAGAAGACAACACGTGAAAGTAATACGTCATCAGATACAAATGAGGTTATGACAGCATCAGTGGATATTATTAATGAATCAACCAAGACAAGTGATAATTCAAGGTCTATCATTAAGACAGCATCATCACCATCCGGTATTTTTGTAGAATTAAAATTGTTTATTCAGAATAATTTATGTATTAATATTTCTGCTCTGGTTGATACCGGAAGTCCAATCAGCATTATTAAAGTTAGTTGTATTCCTGAGAATGTGGGTTATGGATTGAATCTTGATGCTGATTGTGAATATTCAGGGATCAGTCAAAGCCGTCTTAATATTCTTGGTAAGATAGATTTAATGATTTTATATAACGATAGTTTACATAATATGAAATCATGTCTCACGATATGATAGTATGGGCCGTGATTTTTTGGAAATATCCAAATCAAGAATTATCATAGGTGAGACAGAAGTGAATCTAAATTCAATCCATTAGGTTCATTGATTGAAAATAAATTTGAAAAAGAAATCTTAAATATTACGGTAGATGACGAAGAGCTAAATAAAATGGAAAGTTTAAATTTTGATAACAGTATTGACCATAATACTAAATTGGCGGTTTACAATTGTTTTAATCAATACTATTTTAATTGTGATAAGCCAGCCAAACCAGCGACGGAATTCGAGATGGAGATCATTTTATCAAGTCATGAATATTTCTTTACAGTTCCTCGTAGATTATCGTTTTCTGAGCGTAATGTACTTTCGGAAATGATTAAAGATCTTTCAAATCGTGGGGTTATTAGAAGAAGTAGTTCGCCTTACTCTTCACCAATTGTATTAGTGAATAAACGAAATAGTAGTGAAAAACGGTTGTTACGTGATGAGAAAAAAGGAAGGTGTTCACTTGTTGTGGGAGCAGCACAACCAACAATCCAGTTTGGGGGACGAGAGATATTGAACTCGAACCCGAAACACTAACTCACTTCAGTAGCCAAGTTGCCCAGGCTACTCCTAAAAATGAGTTGGGATCAGGAACGAGTCCTCACCCGGTCATCGCTGAACCCCAATCCAATCATCCACTACGTTGCCGTGGAAGACACCCTTGTAGTAGATGATGGCCGAACTGGACTGTCAGCTGTGTATCCCATTCCCATCACGCAGACAGAAAATTGTCCACGGAGTCCTCCACCTGCAGCTTAAAGTCTGACCAAACTCAGTCCAGAGGGGTAGGTGGTATGGTGGAGGCCCATCCGCAGATTACATCGCTGCTAACATTGATTTGCACAACGCTGCACCCATACTTACGTTGAGGACATGATCAACACGCACATACTCCCACGATGACTCTCACAAGTGATGTTTAAATTAATAATTCATCATGATTAAGCACGTTATAAATCAGATTTTATTTAATTAAGGTTTGGTTTTATTTTAACACATATATAGAACGCGTAATCAGACAATACAAATATCTTTCCGAGGTACTCGCTGTGATACCGGTCGTTATCGATCCACTATGGTGGACACGTAGTCCCGATGATCCAATCAGGAACAGAGCTCCACTCCTGCGGACCACTGTAAAGAAAATTGCCAACTCGGGAGAAAAAAAACAAAAAAAAACCAAAAAAAATAATCGGCCACACCACTAGTGCATCTGGCCCCACCAATACCCACCTGGAGATCCTCCGAAAGATATTCCCGTTACGGTTACTTGTTGCTTGGTTAAACGGGTGGCGATCGGCAATCTGTCGCAGGAACACCGCAGTTGCTGGATCTGGTTTAGGTTTCTCCTTTTATCCTTCCTCCTTCATAAGACCCTCGGTTGGATGGCTTGAGGACCAATACCACGTAGGTTTTATATGAGTATTTATAATTTTATACCAAATATTAGTTGTATATTTTTTTTCCCTCCGGTATGTGTTATCCGAATTAACAAACAAAAAAAATTGTTTTTTTTTTATTTATAACTGAGGTGATGATTTTATTGATTTCCTCAGTTATATTTTTTTTTTTTTTTTTCTTGTTTGGGATTTTCTTAATTAATAATTTAATATTGGCTGTGAGTGTGGTCCTCTTGCACTATTATTGTCAGCTTTGTATCAAATCCAAAAGGTAAGAGAGCGAATGACATTTGTGGTCCGCTTATAGACCTTTTTTTTCCGGTCCAACAACAACATTTTTTTTTTTATACCGATTTTCCATCGTCAATAGTATAATAGCATAATAGTATAATACTATTATACTATTATTCCTTGTCGGTTTTCCATCACGCGCGCTGAAGTTAACACCAATTATAGTTCTTTTTAAGTGAACGTAGGTATAATTCCTATTTTGAAAATTTTAACGTATATTCATAAATAAAAAAACAATTTTCCATGATTTTTAGACATAAATGCCGATATTCACAATGTTAATTTCACAAAAATAACTTTAAATTCCATTATAATATTTGAACAAGCCATACAACTCACAAAAAAAAAACAATCGAATGCTAATTTTGCGAATTGTCAAAATAATACACTGTCAGATAAATTTACAATGTTAAAAACACAATTTGCTACCTATTATATTTTTGATAGCTAGTATAACGAAATATTATAATTATACTATTATACTATGAACTTCGGTTTTCCATCGTCATAGTATAATAGCAAAATACTATTATACTATTATACTATGACGATGGAAAATCGGTATTAGATCAATTTTAGTTAGTGCTCCTACAGGTGGTCACTCCAACCACATTCTGCGCACGCAACCAAAACCATAACGCCATCTGCACAAAGTATGCTTACAGTACGGAAAAATAAATAGAAAAAAAAACCTTCACCAGCTGGTGTTAGTGAGCTTTATTTACGTTCGTTTGAGGTATATTTGTGACAGGTGAAAAAAAAAAATATGTGTTTATTTATTTAATTTTAGCAATTATGGGACGCAAAAATGAGTAACCGATCAACAACTTAAGTCAGATAAGTAGAAATAGAATAAAATAGCTAACGAACGAAATTCTTGGTGAAATGTTGTGTGTTTGTTTTTCAGGTTATTACAGCTGGATGTCATCAAATGAGTGTATGCATACCCAACAGATTTCGGAATTTTGGAGCCTGTACGTATTTATCCGAGTACATACATGGATAAGTGGTGTCGTACCACACAAAAAAACAGATTGAGGTAAGAAATATACCAATTTTATTTTGATTAAAGAAGTTTTTTTTTTCTCTGTGTTTCATTGACAGATTATACAGTCGCCGAAATTAATATACGGTGCGTGAAGCACAAACAATAAAAAATTGTAGACAACAAAAAAAATAAAAATAATATTTGAAAAAGGAAAAAAAAATGTTTCTAATTTATTTATCCGGGACGATGCATCGCCCCGTAACACGGTTATGTGTAGATTATCGTAGGCTCAATAAAGTAATGGTACGGGATAATTATCCTAATCCGGAAATTGAAGATATGTTGGGCTATCTTAATAACAAAACTTATTTTACTACATACTTTAGACCTTAAGTCAGGATTTTTGTTACGTAACCGTCGCGGAGGAAAGTGTGAAATTTATCAATTTTGTGACACCGATAGGGCAATTCGAATATATAAAGATGCCCTTTGGATTGAAAAATGGTCCCGCTGATTTTCAAAAATACATTAGCTCAATCTTCCGTGACTTGATTGAAACAACTCAAATAGTTGTTTATATTGACGATTTACTGATTGCAACAAAGACAGTAGAGGAACATTTAGGTATTTTAACGAGAGTTTTAAAATTGTTTTCGTCCAATTTATTAGAATTACGTCTAGATAAGTGTCAGTTGATGGAACGGAAAATTGAATTCTTGGGATATAGTGTGGACGAAAAGGGTATTAGACCAAATCAAAGAAATATACAGGCAATCTCAAATTATCCATTCCCAAAGAATATAAAAGAGCTTCAACGATTTTTAGGAATGTGCTCCTATTTTAGGAAGTTTGTTAAAGATTTCTGTCATCATGCTAAGCCATTACAGGATTTAGTTAAGAAAGAGTATAATTTTGAATTCGAATCGGATCAAGTGAATGCTTTTAATTATTTAAAGCAGAAATTAGTAGAAGAACCTGTGTTAGCAATATTTTCGTCAAACGATGAAACGCAATTGCACTGTGATGCCAGCTCAAATGAATTCGGAGCAATATTGATACGAAAAAAAGAAGATCAGACGTTTCATCCTATTTGTTATTTTTCAAAGAGAACGACACCTTCTGAATCAAAATGTCACTCATACGAGCTCGAATGCCTAGCAATAATCTATGCTCTGAGAAGATTTCGTATTTATCTATACGGTCGACAGTTTAAAATCATTACAGACTGTAATGCGTTAACACTCACGTTAACTAAAAAATTAATAAATCCCAAAATGGCTCGTTGGTTTTTAGAGATGCAAGAAATTGATTACACCGTAGAACATCGCGTTGGTGCACGAATGCAGCATGTAGATGCTCTTAACAGAGCTGAAGCGATTTTAGTTATAGACGAGAACACCGTTGAGCAAACGCTATTCTGCAATATAGAGATCCAAAATTGGAACAGTTGCGTAAAGAACTAGAACAAAGTGAAAGTCCTTTATATGAACTCAGAGATGGGCTAATTTATGGAAAATTATCGAAATCAAGGATTCGTTTTTGTGTGCCCGAAGTGTTGGAAACCCAGATTCTTCGAAATTCTCATGATTGTTTAGGGCATATAGGTATCGATAAAGTTGTTGAACATATTTCTCGAAACTATTGGTTTCCTAATGTTCGGGATAAAGTAAAAAATTATATTAAAAGTTGTTTAAAGTGTATAACCTTTAGTGCATCTAGTGGTAGAACACAGGGATTTCTGCATTCCATACCAAAAAAGGACAGACCTTTTAAGGATATTCACATAGATTTTTTCAGACCACTAGAAGTTACTCGTTTCAAGCATACATGTATTCTAACAATATGGACGCATTTACTAAGTTCGTTCGCCTATATCCTACTAGAAGCACCAGTACGAAAGATGCTATTAAAGCTTTACAAGATTACTTTAAAATTTATAGTAGATCTAAACGTTTGATTAGTGACCGAGGAACTGCATTTACCTCGGATAGTTTTAAGCTGTTTATGACTGATAAATGTATACAGCATATACTGAATGCAGCCGCAACACTCCGCGCTAATGGGCAGGTGAAGCATGTTCACCGAACTCTAAAACCTATGTTAGCAAAGTTAGTAGATCAACACAGAAATGTTCAATGGGACGACGTTCTGGAGCCTGTGGAATTTGCTTTTAATAACACGGTCAATCGATCTACTGGTGATACGCCTAGCCTGCTACTATATGGTGTTAATCAGAAAGGAAACGTATGTGACAATTTAGCTGATTTTTTAGATAAATACGTTGAATTGGATTCTAACCCTACATCGTTAGAAGAACGTCGGAAAGAAGCAGCAGAATTAATACAAAAAAATCAACGTTATAATGAGAGCTATTACAATAAAAAGCGCAAACCCCCTCATGTGTAAAAAAGTGGATGATCTGGTGGTGATACAAAATATAGACATAACTCCAAGTGTAAATAAAAAACTGATACCTATTTATAGGGGTCCTTATAGAGTTTCAGCTGTATTAGGAAAATACCGATATTGTGTCGAAGATCTGGAAGGTTTTGAAGTCCCCAGTAGACCTTTAAGGGTGTTACATAAGTAGAAAAAATGAAGCGTTATGTAAATATTGTCTTGATAGAGTGATTCTTCATTTGGGTTTCGAAAAAAAAAAAAAAATTAAATTTTACTTTGATTTTCTCCGTTTTTTATGGTTATTAAATTTATATAACATAAAAAGAAGTGTACATTTTGATTGTCACTCCATAACTCGAGAACGGCTTAACCGATTGCCATAACATTTTTAGGGAAGGTGCAGGGAGGAGTGATGATGGTAAGTTGATTTTGAAATCCAAAATCGGTCCAGTCATTCTCGAGTTATGATTTTTTTCCTGAAATGAACTCGCTCTTTATAAAACAACAACAAATACACGTAAAGTCGAAAAATTGCAAATATCTCGAAAACGGTGCGTCTGAGCGAAAAAATACCATCATGCAAGCTGTACAAAATAAAGTCGGTGGACTTAGGGCCAGCAAGGCGGACCGGGCTCAGCTAATAATGAAATAAAAATGAATGGAAAAACTTTAAGTTTGTAGGTATAAGGAGATTGGGATTTCTCGACATATTTTGTTTCTCGAGAAATCGAGAAATTTTTTTCCCGACGTTTTTTACTTCTCGAGAAATCGAAAGTTTTCAGTAATTTTCTCGGGAGTCTCGAGAATTCTCGAGAATTTTTGAAATTCTTAATAAAATAAAATCAGTGTATACTTTTATTGCTATTTTTAGGACTGAACTGATAATTTATTACACTGATTTTTTTCTATATATAGGAATCAACCTATATAAGAAGTACTGAAAGATGATTTATTTTTCACATGATCCCAGATCGAAACTGAATTGCAAACTTTTAACAATTTCTCCTCTTCTTAAAATATTTATTAATCTGGAATATACCAGAATAATTTAAAAGTTTGGATTATTTTAGATAAAATTATTAATTCATTATTCATTTTTGGATAAAATAATAAAAAATTATAATTTATAGTAAGAAATTACGACACAAGGTATCTATGGCCCTGACTGTTAACCGAGTTCTGTATTTTATTATTTTATTTGCTCTGTGATGATGTTGGCCGCAGAGTAAACAAAGCATTTTTCAGTAAACCTAAATTTGGAGTAATTTGGCCAGTTATTTCAACTAAATTGATTTCTTTAATTTTGTGTTTATGTCACTTTTAACTTTATTTGTTTCCAAACTTGCATGTATCGAAACTTCTAGCTTTTCTTTCAATGAAAGTGAATATTGTTGAGTGAACAATAATTTTCGATAGAATTGATATTAACATTTTTGGTCGGATAATCTTCTTCTTTGTGTTCATTAATAACAAGCAAACTTTTCACCAAAGACTTGACGGTTTTCACTATTTCAGTTTTTGAAGCCATCCTAAATAATCTGTAGACGAACGTTCGCCATGTTGCGATATCATTATGTTCTCTTTCTATTATTGTTTACGCCTGTATTATGGGCTTTTTCCGCTAGTTATACAATAATTATATAAAAGAAGGCTTATCTCAGAAAAAAACGCAAATAGGAGTACTTTATGAGCCTACTTCTGAGAAATTGAATATCAATTTATCATTGGGTAATGAAAAAATATTTTTTTCTTATTTTGCCATGTCAAAATTTGAAATATTAATTTTCAATTTGGTTCTTCTAAAACCAACGCTATAGTTTTTAAATGCATACTTACAATTACCTACCGCTCCAAAACAGATTTACCTATATAAGAGTAAACCAAACGCTCACTCTTAAACATATTAGCCCAGATAAAATGCAACCATTTTTTTTTCTTTCAATCATTTTATAATCTCATTACAAATTATAAATTTCGTTTATTCAATCATAATAATTAATTTTAATTTTAAATGTATTTATTTAAAGGAAACAAAAAATCTATAAATATCACTTTTTCGTCATAATTGTTTTTTTTTAATTTTATTTAATTATATAATAAATTCTTCATTTTTATTTTAAACTATAATAATATTTAATTGTTTGCTTACCAAAATTATAAATACAAATAAATTTATATTTTGTTCATTTTAATTTTAAATACATATTTATATTTAATAGTAATTTCATATAAACCCCTAACTAATACATAACGAAATACAATAAAAAACATGTGACATTTTTTTTTTTATAAATCTAAAAATATTAAAATTTAACGATATTTTATTATAAAAGTTTAAAAAAAAAAGAAAATTAAATTCAAATTCAGGCGTGTTTAAAATAAATATTTCGTTTTATTTTTTTAAATTAAATAATTATATTATAAGATTATAAATTAAAGGAACAAACAGGGCTAGGATAATACATTATGTATAAAAAAAACTTGCTATATAAAATAATTTAAAAATTATAAATTCAAATCGAAATCGGATTTAAAATAAATACGCACGAGTTTAGAATTTAAATTTAAGTCTCTTTTTTCGTCATAATGTCGTGTTGTAATTTTTTTTTTTTTTCATAAATTTTTTTATAAATATATTTTGTTTTATAATTATCACATGAAATTAATATAAAATTTGGATAGTTTATTGGCGGAACTATTTGTTTTAGAAAATAATTCACCATTTTGTTTTTACATTTTTTTTTTTATTTTTTAAATATAATTTATAAATAATAATCAATTTTTTATACAAAATAAATTTTAACTAATTTATTTAAGAGTTCTATATTCGAGGGCAAATCACCGTTCGCTGTTGTCCTTTTTAAAAAATCCTAAATTATATAAAACTTTAACAGATCGTTGAATTAATTCATCCTTGAATTTCCATATTGTTGTGTCTTTCACTTGATTCTCTTTAAATTCCTCACAACTCTTTTTCAGTGTTTTAACGCAATCCGCCCGATAATGTTGTAGCTGGGCATCCTCCGTGTCGACGGGATACGATGAACAGGCACCGCCTAGACAAGCGAGCGGGAAATGATTGTGTAGCGTTAGTACACGTTCCGGATTGTGGAAGCATTTTATGTATTGGTTAGGTTTAGTGAAATTTTGGGCACGATACACATGTTGCAACATATGCATATATTTTGGAACACCTTTAGCCCATCCGTGCTCGTGTTGGTGTTCATCCAAGAAATAAACATTTCGTATATTATAACTGGGATATGTTTGATTTTTAATTTTATGCGATTTAGGTAGGACACGTTTCATTAAATCTTTCCATGTCATGTCATCGTGTTTTGGCATGATCACTTCGTCTATGTCGAGCAACGCTATAAAATCGTACATATACATATTTTTATACAAACAATCGTTATACGGAATCAATTCATTTTGTCGTTTGTGATTTGTTTTCTTCGTTAAGTACATGTGCTGAAAACCGGGCACGTTCGGTTGTCCGCCGGGCAGTGTTAATGGTGTGACCTGTACTTTACCTTCGTTTTCGTAATACTTAAGCACTTTTGAGATATTTGGATGTACTTGCAATTCGTAGAAATATATTTTATCCGCCCCCAAAATATTTAATAGCTCAATCCACTCGATAAGGCGCACGGATAAATCGTCATACAGAAAGTCTAATCCTTTGACACACACGGCAAATCCTTTTTTCTCATCATCTGGTGGCCGATTGTAAATAACCCGTAAATTATTTGTGGCGGTATCACATTCCTTTTCAACAATAGAAATTGATGCTGGAACAATTTTGTGGAAAGGCTTCGGAATTTGACATGTGATTAAATATGGTTGATAAATACCCTGTTTATAATTTCCCCACTTGTGTACCCAAATATATTTGTACTCGAATGTTTTAACGATAAACGGTTCTTTTTGTCCGTCAAACCAAAATTGACAATACGTTTGTACTTTTGGTTCGATTCGATCGATCATACCTAAAATTCGGACGGCCGGACCAATTAGGGAATTCTTTCGGATGTCGTAATAAGCGCCGAACAATTGAAACGTTCCGTTTGTCGAGCGCAGCGTTTGCCAATAGATATTATTAAATTCTAATTCAAATATCGATGGAAATTTTGCGCACGTTGCTGATTTTTTCGGTGGAACATTTTTTTGTTTGCTCCAATAAGCGATTGGTAGTGACGGCAGTCTTGTTTCAACATCTCGCACCAATTCATCATCATCGATTCCTATAATGAAACATAAAAAAAAATGCAAATGTTTAAATTTAAATAAAGTATGTTTTAGAATTTTAAATATTTAATGAGTCAACAACAAAAAGAAAATCCAAAAGTCATACAAAAATCTTTCACTTATTCAAAACCAAAGCTTGCATCATAAGATCGTTATTGATTATGGTATTACATTAGCATATAAAGACATATACAATTCATAAACGCAATGCCAATTTCTCAAGTCTTTATAATATTGTGGGTGATCAACACATATGACTATAAATTAGAGATCTCTGATTAGAGGTAGTCTTGACGCATGACATCATTTAGTGTATAAAATGCAGCCGCTAGATTTTATATAATTCAAACTGTTAACCAATTTTATTGGTCTACTTTAAACAACCTTTCGCCAAAGTAAAAGTAACAATTTTATTATCAGACAATTTAATTTTTATAGTTTTTGCCACAACTAGCTATACATAGTTGCGTGCTGCTAGGGAGTAAAACGAATCGACCAATAAATTACACTTTTTATTCAACAACATGGATCGCGCGCAACTTGACCGTGATCTATAAACCAATTAAAATGTTGTTGGTTTTGGTTTTGATTTTGATTTTGTGGTGGGTGACAAGTAACATTTTATTTTTGTCTTAGTTTAGAAAGACAATAAAATGAACCGTTAAACGTGGATTGTTAAAAATCGTATATATATACGTATATACTACTTGTAGTTTTATCGCGATCACACGAACGACCTTGGCTAATGTCTTAACATGACGGTATTTTTTGTGGACGTAAATTAAAATTTAAATATGTACTTTGATCGACAGTGCGACACATAGTCGGTCAGTAAAAAAAAAAAATATTAACCGTTTTTAATCTACATGGTCATTAGTCACGCATTTCATGTCGTTAATTAATAAAATTGTGTTTTTTTGTGCGCTTGGGTGGGAATTTGTACGGATTACATTTAATTATGCCATTTAAACTGTAAATTAAAAAACTATTAATTTTAAATAGATTTGTGTGTAAATTATAAATAAGTTAGCAACTGTGCCAATTAAAATCTGGTCTCGGTAATAAATTGTCCTATACGTAAAAGTATTCATTCAGATCATTAATCGGCAAATGAAGCGAGAACTGTTCGATTAGTATGTTCCGTGGCGTTTGCTTGAAGCAAGGAATTTTTTGAGGACCCAACAGATGTGTTGTGGAGGAAAATTTACAGCCAAAGCAAATAGTATCCTCGATAGTCGGAAGGGAGGAGACTCTCCAGTACTCTTCTTGACACAATTTTGAAAATTCTAGCTTTCATTTGAGCAAGCTGAGCTTAGATCGAACATATCACGGAGAGATCATATAAAGACACCCAAACCAAATATTTGAGGAATCTGTGAAACGGAAATCTATAGGCTTTTTGTTACAGTATCCCAAGACATGTCATCTGGAGTACGCTAAAATATTGTGGCATTACGGAAACTTTCTTTCGACCTGTACTACAAGCAGAACCACAAAATTGAAGACCATTCGTGACAATCTAGATGCAACCGACGGATTTTAGAAAGTTTAGCAAACATTCAAAATCATGTTTTGATTATAAAAGTGTTTCATTCTCAACATTAAAAATGTTAAAATTAACACAAGCCGTACATCAAGTTGAATATTCGCTGAATTATAATATTAAAATTTTTTTGAAGTGCTGGCATTAGACGGAAAGCATTAGAAGTTCCTCCTATTTCGTCGAATATTATTGTAAATCCTGTACAATCGAATACTATTGTACAACCTTATTTATATTGATCAATCTACTCCAGTTACGTTAGGAAAAGATTCGATATAAAATTAAAATTATTGTATAAATTGGACCCTTGACAATGTTGGAATATATCGTCGAAACGTCGGTTGGTTTTTAAATGATGGTAGCATTTCGAAATGTTGTATTGTGAAATATCATTTTTGTTTGGCACACCGATTGTGAGCCAACCTGTAAAACCAAAAGAAAAAAAACGAGATATGAAAACCCTATAGAGTTGAGCAGAATGACTTTAAAATGAAAGTGGATTTCAGTTCTATTAACTAAACCGGAATTCGATGTAGCAGTATTTTATTGGTTACATTAATAGCAATAGGGATAGAATTGAGAATTATATCCAATAAAATGACCAAGAATTTTTCTTTCCTAACAGTTGGTAACAATTTCATCGAAAAAATTTGTTATTTCATTATTTTTATTACAGGATTTTCCAGAAGAACTGCTGCTGTTGTAAAACCAATGGGCCCGATTTTACACAAAAGAGCTGTTAAACGTTTGACAAGTCTAAAATTATAACTGAAAAGGGCATAAAGGCTTACTTTAAGGTAAGTCAGAGAATTCAACAACTAAAATAGATTTGGGAACATTTTATCAAATTTCGTAATAATATTAAGAATATCTTGATGGATTCCAGTTAAAGTAAAAAATAAAAATAAAATCGACTAAGCAGCCGATTAAGGTACGCTATCGATGCGCAGTTAGTGGATCTGTTTGATAATTCTCACGGCACTGTGCCGTGCACTGTATCGCCCAGTCTACATTATTTTACACAAGGAATGTACACTAGATGAAAGAGCAAGTAGTGCAAATTATGAAAAAAAATGGAAGGTGGCAAAAATAAGTATGTAATAAGAATCAAATAAATCGGTACTAAAAAGCAAAAGTCGCTTATCTGCATTTTAGTAGAGTTTTGAGTAAATGCGAAGGTTAAAGTTTTAAAATTAAATGGGAAAACATTGAGAGAATTATGGGTTGGTGATGTATTCACGAAGGACAAAATCCCGCGGGACATAATCCCGAGCGACAAAATCCCGCAAATCAAATTCCCGAAGGTACAAAACTCGAGGGTACAAAATCTCGAGGATACATAATCCCGAGGGTACAAAATCCCGACAGTATAAAATCGAAAGAGGAGAAAATCCCGACCGTACAAAATCCCGTAATACGAGGAAACCCTCTTCAAAATTCCGAATTCAAAATCCCGGCTTCCAAAATCCCGGTTTTCAAAATCTCGATTTTCAAAATCCTGGTTTTCAAAATCTTGGTTTTGAAAGACATATATTTTTTAATTCGGGCTGCCCCTTCTGGTGAAGGAGAACTGAAAACTAGGATTTTTATTTTTGCAGAACCGGGATTTTGAAAAGCAAGATTATGAAAATGGGATTTTAAAAAGCGTGATTTTTTTGGGCTGCATTTCGATAAAGTCGAATTTTGAATGCGGGATATCATTACGACCGCGTTATAACCGGGGTGGTATCGTTATCCAGAATTAAATAATCCCGAAAAAACAAAAAATCAACTTTTGTATATAACAAATTTTTGAAATGTTATTTTAATTCGTTTTATACTTTAGCTTAGAGGACGGGGTTGCCGCCCCAAAACCTCCGCTGTGACGATTTTTTAAAATTTTAACATTCATAGATTGATCACATTGGATCAATTTTGAAACATTTATGTCTTTTTATTAATTATTGATATGAACCCGCTTAGCATTGGATCCTTTGCGCAAGGATGACGACAGGAAAACATAAGAAAAATTTCAAAAACGTTTACATTTGTAAAAATATTTACCTTTGTGTTTCACATACTAAAATAAAAAACTCCCCAAAGCCGCTTAGCATTGGTCCTTTCCGGTTCTGCGCAAGGATAACATGAAAATATGTAGCTTCATTTTGTTTTCATATTGTATAGTTAACAAACATTTAATGTTCTTTCTTTTCAATGGGGCAGTTTACTCTGTATTTTTCGGTATTATTTTCGGGATTTTTTCGTTCAGGAATCTGAAATCCAGAGTAGTTAAATGTAAAAATCCAGAAAAATAAAATCCCGAATAAATTTTAATGTTAATTTGGTCCACACTTTGATAATTGCGTTTCTGGATTTTAGTTTTCTGGAATTTTGTTTTTCTAAATTTTTTTGTTCCTGGATTTTTTCTTTCTGGATTTTTTTTCGGGATTTTCGGGATCTAAATGCCCGTTTGCATGACAATTACAGATTTCAACACCTATTGATAGCGGTATCAATCATCGCAATCGAAGCACAATTGCAGATTTTCGATTTTTAGGGATCTGAATTAGTGGACTATATAGTTCAGTTGATTTTCCATAAAACTGAATTTTCTACGAAATGTGTAGAAATATTCGGGCGATTTAAATGCCCGTCTGCATGACAATTACAGGTCTCAACACCTATTGATAGAGGTATTAATCGTCGAAATCGAAGCACAATTGTAGATTTGAGAATTTTGGGGATGTGATTTAGTGGACTAGTTGATTTTCAATAAAACTGAATTATCCTCAAAATGTGTAGAAATATTCTGGAGATCTAAATGCCCGTTTGCATTATAATTACAGGTCTCAACACCTATTGATAGAGGTATCAATCGCCGAAATCGGAGCACAATTGTAGATTTTAGAATTTTGGGGATTTGAATTAGTGGACTATTGTTCAGTTGATTTTCAATAAAACTGAATTTTCTTCAAAATGTATAGAAATATTCGGGCGTTCTAAATGCCCGTGTGCATGACAATTACAGATCTCAACACCTATTGATAGAGGTATCAATAGTCCAAATCGGAGCACAATTGTAGATTTTAGAATTTTGGGGATCTGAATTAGTGGACTATTGTTCAGTTGATTTTCAATAAAACTGAGAAATATTCGGGCGATCTAAATGCCCGTTTGCATGACAATTACAGATCTCAACACCTATTGATAGAGGTATCAATAGTCGAAATCGGAGCACAATTATAGATTTTAGAATTTTGGGGATGTGAATTAGTGGACTATTGTTCAGTTGATTTTCAATAAAAATGAAATTCTACGAAATGTGTAGAAATATTCGGGCGATCTAAATGCCCGTTTGCATGATAATTACAGATCTCAGCCCCTATTGATAGAGGTATCAATCGCCGAAATCGGAGCACAATTGTAGATTTTAGAATTTTGGGGATTTGAATTAGTGGACTATTGTTCAGTTGATTTTCAATAAAACTGAATTTTCTTCAAAATGTGTAGAAATATTCGAGCGATCTAAATGCCCGTTTGCATGACAATTACAGATCTCAACACCACCTATTGATAGAGGTATCAATAGTCGAAATCGGAGCACAATTGTAGATTTTAGAATTTTGGGGATCTGAATTAGTGGACTATTGTTCAGTTGATTTTCAATAAAACTGAATTTTCTTCAAAATGTGTAGAAATATTCGGGCGTTTTAAATGCCCGTGTGCATGACAATTACAGATCTCAACACCTATTGATAGAGATATCAATAGTCCAAATCGGAGCACAATTGTAGATTTTAGAATTTTGGGGATCTGAATTAGTGGACTATTGTTCAGTTGATTTTCAATAAAACTGAGAAATATTCGGGCGATCTAAATGCCCGTTTGCATGACAATTACAGATCTCAACACCTATTGATAGAGGTATCAATAGTCGAAATCGGAGCACAATTATAGATTTTAGAATTTTGCGGATCTGAATTAGTGGACTATTGTTCAGTTGATTTTCAATGCAACTGAATTTTCTACGAAATGTGTAGAAATATTCGGGCGATCTAAATGCTCGTTTGCATGACAACTACAGATCTCAACACCTATTGATATAGGTATCAATAGTCGAAACCGGAGCACAATTGTAGATTTTAGAATGGGGATTTGAATTAGTGGACTATTGTTCAGTTAATTTTCAATAAAACTGAATTTTCTACGAAATGTGTAGAAATATTCGGGCGATCTAAATGCCCGTTTGCATGACAATTACAGATCTCAACACCTATTGATAGAGGTATCAATAGTCGAAATCGGAGCACAATTGTAGATTTTAGAATTTTGGGGATCTGAATTAGTGGACTATTGTTCAGTTGATTTTCAATAAAACTGAATTTTCTTCAAAATGTGTAGAAATATTCGGGCGATCTAAATGCTCGTTTGCATGACAACTACAGATTTCAACACCTATTGGCAGAGGTATCAATAGTCGAAATCGGAGCACAATTGTAGATTTTAGAATGGGGATCTGAATTAGTGGACTATTGTTCAGTTGATTTTCAATAAAACTGAATTTTCTACGAAATGTGTAGAAATATTCGGGCGATCTAAATGCCCGTTTGAATGATAATTACAGATCTCAGCCCCTATTGATAGAGGTATCAATCGCCGAAATCGGAGCACAATTGTAGATTTTAGAATTTTGGGAATCTCAATTAGTGGACTATTGCTCAATGACATTGAATTTCAATGACAATTACAGGTCTCAACACCAATTGATAGAGATATTAATCGTCACAATCGGAGCAAAATTGTAGATTTTAGAATTTTGGTGATCTGAATTAGTGGATTATTGTTCAGTTGATTTTCAATAAAACTGAAATTCTTCAAAATGTGTAGAAATATTCGGGCGATCTAAATGCCCGTTTGCATGACAATTACAGATCTCAACACCACCTATTGATAGAGGTATCAATAGTCGAAATCGGAGCACAATTGTAGATTTTAGATTTTTGGGGATCTGAAATAGTGGACTATTGTTCAGTTGATTTTCAATAAAACTGAATTTTCTACGAAATGTGTAGTAATATTCAGGCGATCTAAATGCCCGTTTGCATGACAATTCCAGGTCTCAACACCTATTGATAGAGGTATCAATCATCGGTTGCTTATATAGAAAAAAATATTACAGAAACCGAAAATCCTGAAAAAAACCCAGAAAGAAATAATTGAGAAACAAAAGAATTTAGAAAAACAAAAATTCAGAAACACAATTATAAAGTGCAGACCAAATTAAAATTAAAATTTCTATCGAATTTAACTTTTTCAGTAAAGTTCTTAATATTTACGATAATGGAAATTGATTCGTCAACCTTTCAGACAACGATCAAAGGAATCGCATCGCTCATATCGCTTCTACTGATAGTTCTACCACAAATGTAAGTTATTTTGTGATTGGCTTAATTCGTTGAGTTAGTATGTCATCGACGAATGTATTGTAGCGAATTGCGGATTTAATGCTTCGTAAATGCTTCGTCAACCTTGCAGATATAGATCATATGTATCGTTTCACTCATATCGCTTCTACTGATAGTTCTACCACAAATGTTTCAAGTGATGTCAAAAGTCTAAAAATTCCTAAAAAATTAAATTTTTTCATTTAATTTAATGAAAATATTTTTTCTGGATTGCTTTTCCGGTAATTTCTAGATTTTTTTTTCGAGATTTTATTTTTCTGGATTTTTACTTTTCAACTATTCTGGATTTTAAAATTTCTGGATTTTTTTTCAGGCAAATGTAGTGATCCCCAATTGTGCAACAACTAGATTTTGAAAGTTTCATAAGCTTTTGAGATTCAGTATTCTCGGGATTTTGTATCCTCGGGATTTTGTACCCTCAGAATTTTGTATCGTCGGGATTATGTATGCTCGAGATTTAATACTCTCGGGATTTTTTCAAAACCTCCGAATTTTGTACCCTCGGGATTTTGACTCTCGGGATTTTGTCTCTTTCCCGAGAATTATATGGATTGATATCGTTATCCATAATAAAAAAATCCCAAAAAATGAAAAAAAAATTCATTTATACCTTGGAGGATGGGAGCTGTTGTCCCCAAACCTCCGCCCTGACGATTTTTTGAAATTCTAATATTCATAGTGATTGAACCATTTTTGAAACATTTGAATTTTTTAATAATAATTCACATACTAAAATACAGAACTCCCCAAAGCCGCTTAGCATTGGTCCTTTCCGCGCAAGGATGACATGAAATTATGTAGATTTCTTTTGTTTTCATATTTTAGTTATCAAACATTTATTGGGGTCTTACCTTTCGATGGGGCAGTTTACTTTGTATTTTTCGGTATTTTTTTTTTGGGATTTTTCCGTTCGGGAATATGATGGTAACCCGAATTATATGCATTACCTCATAACTTTTTTATTTTTTAAGCGATTTTCACCAAAATTTGATACAATCTAAATAGTGGACAGATCTAATTATTTAGGCGACTTTTTCTTTTAAGTACAGAAATATTCCTTTAATTTGTTTAACCATTAATTTATTTTTACGCACAAAACTACCTTCACATTGGGGCATGGATGATTATACGGTTTCTGAACAAAACGAAAATCGATTAATTGATCATTTTTAGATCGATTAATCGATTAATCGTTTACGTTATACGTTATTTTAAACGAATTTCTGAAATATAGCTATTTAGGAAAGAGCTTCGCTGTTTCGTAACAGATTATGATTAAATTTGACGTTCGCGTTGGAAAAAGGATCCTGAAAAGATTTTTAGGTGATTTTTTGGAATATGAAACACACAATGGATATACAATGGAATTGGGATTCTGAAATGAGATTGAGATGAAGTTTTGGAATTTGACCAATTTGAATGGAACATCTGTGGTGGAAATGAGATTTTAAAATAATTTTCGGACATATACATAGTTCTGGAATATGACCAAGTAGGACAGAACTTGGCCATTTCTTAGGCGATTATGATGATATTCGACATGTGCGTTAGAAATTGGAAAAGTTTTGAAATATGGCCAAATAGGCAGTGGCGTAACTAGGTACCCGCAGCTGCGAGGGGCCCACGGCTATTGGGGTGCCACGATATATATGAAGCGTTCAAATATTAGTTCAAAATGAAGATAAGATAGATGGTAGCTCAGCTCAAGCTGTAACTAGATATAATTAGAAAAATGGGAAGGATCATCATCTTCCCAAATTTGGAGAACGGCATATTTCTAGGGAATTTGTAAGTAAAGTCTGTGGTATAATTTTTAAAGAAAGATTGTTCCTGTTGCTACTAAATATTTTCTTGAGATAGGCCCAATAATTCCTTCTCGAGTATTAAAAGTGAATATCAGAGTAACTACACTTAATCTGACTATATAGAAATAAAAATGTTGTTAGATTTAGCAGAAACTTTGCTAAACTCGTTTGAAATCAAAAACGATAACGATTTTAGTGTTTACTGGGTTGATTTATTTGTAATAAACTATAACATTTTACAAATCAAGTTTTGATAAGAAAAGGTTAAATTTGTAAAAGGTTAAATTTTAATTGTAAAAGGGAGCTATTACTAATCTGCCTTGCTGCTAAGTAGCTTCCGAAGTATCATTGTGACGTTCGTAAAAATCAAGAAGAATTGTTGTAACTCTCTTCCTAGAAAAATACCTTACAGCGACTGAAAATAATTTCTTGTTTCTCTAATTAGGATCGCATTTGTTCTTAGAAAGAGACCAACGGATACTTGAGAGAAACCTATCTAACTCTATAACGAATTAGAGTTCGTTCGACTTATAGTTTCAGATCTTTTTGATTACAAAAATTAAATTTACCGGTAAACCGGTTGAAACCGGTTTATGCAAATTCAAATTAATTTCGCAATTAGTGTTTTATTTGTTTTCGGCGGAGTCCGCCTGAAAATTCTTGTCGCTTCCCGATTCGATATTCCTTTGTCTCGGATTTCACCTTTTGATCACTTATTAAAATTTCTCGAGGTTACTGGAGTGTAGCATGGAAACGAGATGCTTGATGTTCGAGCCTTAACTGGTGATTCAGTGTTTCGAAACAATCAGGTTATTCGAGATTTTCGAGATTATTCAAGCATGTATTATCGGATGTATTTGATAGTTCGATGTTACTCGCGAATCTTAGAGACGATTTGCAGAATATGATTGTTCAATATTTACGAAATTATCCGATACTATTTGAGGGTTCCATCCTTATTGCATATCGTTTTGTTGAGCTTAGCCTTAACTTGCTTAGTTATTAAGATATTAATGAATGATTTCGGAAGTTTCGAAAATTCGTGGAAATATCGAATTATTTGTCAAGTAACTTAATGTTACTCATATCAACATTAGTTACTTGACAAATATTTCGAAATTTCAAAGGTTTTCCGAAATTATTCATTAATATCCAGATTTTTCGGTACTGTTGAAATTGTTCGAGAGCAATCGAAATTCACATAATAATAGATTATTTGATTTTTTCTGGGGTAATCAAGATTGTTCCGCGGTTTATTCTAAATTTCTTAAGTTTTTCGATATTTCTAGGATTATTCGAAATTTTTAAAGATTTTTGAATTTATTCGAATTTTGTTTGGTAATGTTTTGAGCTTATCTTTAAGTTAAGAGAACTTGCAGAATCTCACATCGTGATATTTAGTAGATTTTTCGAGATTGTGCCAAAATTTTCGATATTCCTCCGATTTCCAAGGTTTTTCAACAATGTGTAGGTTATTTAAACTTTACCACGGCGGTGATAAGCGCGTATAAGATTTCTTTTGGCTTTATATACTTAAGGATAATTTGAAATTTTTGAGATTATTTCGAAATTCTGGATATTTTTCAAATTATATTCGAGATATGTGGTGCTTTATCAAAATATTTAGAATCAAGTTCTATTTCGTCTACTCTCGTAATCAGATAATACTAATTAATGGTAGGATGGACAATAGAAAGAAAAAGGTTTCCAACTAAAAGTTTTACATGTTCATAGGTACAAGAGGG
Organism: Tipula helvola; assembly: GCA_963556165.1. NCBI lineage: Eukaryota > Metazoa > Arthropoda > Insecta > Diptera > Tipulidae > Tipula > Tipula helvola. The sequence goes on along the minus strand of OY744481.1, from coordinate 161,443,095 downwards.
GCTGTTTAGGGGCTCGAGAAAAATTTTGCGAGGGGGTCCAAAATTTGTAGTTACACCACTGCCAGTAGGGTGGAACTCGACTATTCATTAGTCGAGTATGAAGAAATTTGAAATGTGCTTTGGAAATGGTATTCTACATTGATTTTTGGATAAAGTTCTGGAATATGGCCTAGTAGGATGGAACTTGACTATTCTTGATTTTAGTGAAATTTTGCATTGTGTTGGAAATGGGATTAAAAAAAGATTTTTAGATGAAATTCCGGAATATAGCCAGTTATTATGGAACGCGGCTATTCCTTAACCGATTATGATGAAATTTAGCATGTGCGTTGGCATTATATTTCTAAAAGTTTTAGATGAAGTTCTGAAATAAGGCCTATTAGAATGGAACTTAGCTATAGTTTTAAACCGATTTTAGTGAAGTTTGACATTTGAGTTAGAAATGGGATCCTAAAATTATTTTAGATAAAGTTCTGGAATATCGCATAATAGAACGTGGCTATTACTTAACTGATAATAATAAAATTCAAAATACACTATGGAAATCAGACTCAAAAATCATTTTTCTAATTCCGGGACCTTACATTACCATTAAAAGTTTACCTAATGCCACGCATGATGTCACATACATGTTTTTTCTTTCCATTGATTGTGATTAACTTTCTTGGCAGATGTATAACAAATATGTGTGTGTATATAAGAAATCTCAATAGCTGCCAGATTCACAAAAACCTTAACAGACAATAACATAAAAGCTATTGAAATTGGATCGTGTTTAGCGAGAAGAAAGATTGGCTGCCAAACTTTTGTTTATGTCTTCCTTGAGAGAGAACTTACTAAGTTTCATATAAACCCTAGTTTTATTGGACTATTATAAATTGTGATTATTTTAAGATAAACTTCTTTCGCAAGTATTTCAAATTTTGAATTATCGTTCGGTATAGCACCTATGGAGTCTGAAGGTCAATTCAAGTTTTAAAACGTTTCGCTTGCCATATTTATATTGAATAATGAAATTTGATAACCAATTCCCAACTTTCGTATTTCAGAATACGATGGATTCAGATGTAATTATCACATACTAAATTATTGTATCGAAACATATCTCTATCTCTATATAGGTAAAGCAACGTTGTCGTTTGAACATGATAATCTTAAAAACTATTGAACCGATCTTGATTGACCGATTTTTTTGTATCGTTTTTTCAGTTTTTGTTTTTCATTTATTTTATTGATGTCACACATATGTCCGAGATGTGTTCAAAAAGTAACTGGAATTTTGTAATTTCACTCACGGTTTTGTTATGTTGAGAAACATGTCTAAAAAGAATCAGTCTGAGTGTTAGCTATATTTGATATTTAGGCTGTTATCAGCTGTCAAAATGTTTAGACGTGTTTCGTAGAATGGGCGATTATAAGATGGGTCAGAGAATTTATATTAAATTTTGCGTTAAATATTGTTAATATAATAAAAATAAACAACACAAAAATTTAAGTTAAAATTAGAAATCTTAAATAAAATGAAATGACAAGTTAAGATTGTCAAAATTCACACGTGTTTTGGCAAAAATGTTGTTCAATTAATTTTGTCAGGGCGAGTTTTCCGACATACCACATCCATATGCTTTAAATAGCTCATATATATGCTATCGAAATGATAATGTCGATAATGACGACTACTAATTATTCATTATAGGACCCGAAGGGGCAACGAAATTGTTAACCAACTGACTAATGGCAAACCACACGTTTCGTTTCTCTTTTATACCTCGCAGAGGCTCCCTATACACGGGCTCTCTGTATTGAGTGACGTGGGTCCCATTGGCTTGGGCGTTCCGTATGAATGGTTGTATGAACGAGGATCCCTATAAAAGGGCTCTTCAGCATGAATGATCGTGTGAAGGCTACAGAACGAAACGTTTCGTAGATCACACGGAAAGGTGTCACTGCGAGATTTGACGATTTATTAATTTTCAAAATTTTTTTGCAAATGCCTACGATGTGTGATTTTAATTCCTCAGTGTATTTCCTTTTCAATCTATATGGTCACTATATGAGTCAATCTCTGAGATTCGCGCTATTTGGTATAACAGAGAACAACGTCCGTATTAAAAAAAAATTCGTTGATCTGTTAATTTCAAAATTTTTTTTGGAAGAGCCTACCTCTCCCGTATGCCCTTTTTAACCTTCATAATCACCATATGGCTCACTCTGAGATTGGTGGTATTTGGTATAATAGGATGTACACATGTGAATTTGACTATCTTTTCACTTCAGAGCTTGTCAATTCATATGTCTGTGAAATATTTCCCAAAATAAAATCCCAAATTTTCCGTATATGTATATATTTTATGTATGGGGTGGTAATTTAATCGCCTAAATGCATTTTCAGAAATAAGATTTTTCAAATAATCATCTTTTAGGAGAAATCCAATATTCTATTTAATTTAAAAGGTCCCATTTAGGCAGCTTTTATTAGTCAAAATGACTAAAGCAAAAAACGTTCAGGCTTGACATTTTGATTTTATGTAAAATTAAATAAATAACGGGCCGTTCGAGCATATTACGGTTTGAACGGGCCGAACATATTACATACCGTCATTTGCATCAAATTTCAACGATGAAATCTGTTCAACAAAAACCGAAAGATCGACATTCGGCTATGGTTTTTGGAACTCTTTTTTATAGGTCTTAAATTTAAAATGGAGCATGTGGATTGTCGGGATCTCGTGGTCCAATGGGAGGTGATCTCCTGCACTCGGTGTAAATATCTGGAACTTCGGTACGGACGATACGATCTATGGCTTCAGAAGTTTTAAATTTATCTTATGCAATAAATGATAGGTGGGCATATAGAAATTTTCGCTTTTAGAACTCTGATGTGGTTTCTTCTTTTGGAGGTTCTTAACAGTTTTAGGCCATTTCGGATTTTCCGTAACGGTAACGAAAACAACAATCAAGCCGAATTTTCCAAAGGTTGACATTGTATCATTGCACCTTTCTATCATGTTCTTGGTGAACCTTCGCATAACGATGGCAGAATCACTAGAAGTCTGAACTTACAAATTTGCACTTTGGTGAGCCAAATGATCTGCAAGTCCTTGGTCTTATTCTGTTTACAACGTTTCCTGACGGAAACGAATGGAATTCAAATTTTTGCCTCAACTTACAAATATAAATCTACTATCCATTGTTAAATAAGGCGACCGGCATTAATGAATGGAGTAAAGGAATTTCTAAAGGTCAGTTGAAAAGCATTAGACAGCAGCATGCTAATATTTTGCCGGATCCGCCGTATATGGTCATATAGCTACCTCCCCCCAATTTGGTTCCAATCCCGACTCTCCTATAAAAATTGCATATGTATTTGGATCCATATTAAAATTTTAATACGAATGAATTGCTGGGTGAATTTCCATCTTTATTATCAGAATATATTATAATGACCCCATCATTTTGAGTTGAGTGTTATAGTGCCTTTGATCTGAGCGACGAGCTATCCATCATTTCTCCTTTTGCAGGTTGAAGATGGAACGTGAGAAAATAAACCTGTGCATCAATATGACACACATAAGGGCCGGAACAAGGAGGTCTCCCAATTTTTGCTCCTATTGATGCGCACGCAACGGAGCTATTGTAGGATCTGATGTTTTTTCGGAAGTTTTTGTAATTCCGATGATGAAAGACGATTTACTATATGGTAATGGTGGAAGGCAATGATTTCGCCGTTGAAATTTGATGCAACATGCCGTATATATTGCCTATTATTTATAACGCTGACCCCTAGGATTGACCACGTGATCCACCTTGGGATATTTAGCGTACTAGTTAATATATCTACACAGCTTGGAGCGTTATATTCAATATTGGATATTTCTGATTTCAAATTAAACGTTTTTGCGATTTACATGCAACATTTATATCGCCTGAATGAATGCAATTTGTATAAACACAGCCATACATATTTTTTATTATTTGGGAAGAATTTCACTTCGGTCAATTAATAGTGTTCCCAAATAGCAATTAATTTCACTTTGTTATATCGATAGCTTATAGTATGGGCTATTTAAAGCATATGATGTGACATGTCGGAAAACTCTAGGATCGCCCTGACAAAATGAAGTATTTCAGAGATTGGGGCCTAGAAATGTTTCGGGGATTGGAAATGCGTTGGAATAAGTGTATAATATCTAATTGGGACTATTTTGAAGAGGATAACATTGATGAAATAAAATTCTTTCTAAAAAACGAAAATTCCCGGTTTTTTTCACACTTCTCGTGTAGTGGGTGTTGTGTAATTTATATTGCCATTGATAATTCGCAAGGAAAATAAATTCAACATATAAAGCTGGTGCTGACCGAAGAGCAGTAGATGGTGACCGAAGTCGTTTCATTGCTCAAATTAAAGAGAATTTGCGGTTGTCGTTGGCCAATAATTTGAGAAAAGAGATAGAGCTTTATGTAGGTCTTTCGTGTTTTGTTTTTGTAGATTTCACTTGAAAATTCTTGAAACAAATTCCGAACACAAGAATTTGCACTCAATATAATGTAGATTCGTATCGTAAAGGCTTTTATATGAAAATGGTTAACGAGTGTTATTTTATCTAGAACAGATGGAATGAATGAATTTTCTACATATTGTTACAAATTATGGTTGACCTTGCGGTTGCCTCTTCATTGTCTCTAATTTTTTGTTGTAATCTATCTACATCTCACGTTACCGCAGGTTAGTTCTGATTTTCGGGTTTGGTGATTTTTGAGATTTTTTAGAAATATCAAGTTAATTCAAGTGTGCTTGATATTTTCGGTATTATTTAAGTTTTACGTGGCGTTGCGAAATAGTCCTGTGATATCCTCAAAGTTCAAGATCAGGAAAGATTTTTGACGCTACTCAAAACCTAAAATGTAGATTGGCTAAGTATATTGAGGTTTTGGCAAGATAATGCGGATTATTAGAGATTTTCCGAGATTATCCTACAATTCTAAGATTGTTCGATAGTTTTGGGAATCTACTAAGATTATTCGACATAATATACGTAAATCTTTTTGATTTTCTTGACCTTATCGAATTTTGATCGGCATTGAGTGGCAACCATAGACATTGATACAAACATAGTATAAAGGTTTTGCAGTTTAGAATTTATTGTATTTAAGAGATTTTGCGTAATATTATGCGATATCGTTTCAAGATACTATATTGATATTATTCAAATTTAACATGAGTAGATTCGAGAATATTTCAATTTTTTCGTGATCCCTTGTAATTGTACAAAACAGGTGATTTTTCTATTAATCCAGCATATACCAAAATTATTCGTTGATTTGAATGATTTTACAGATTATGCAAAATTGTCGAAGATTTTCGAGATTAATCCAAATTTTCCAGAATTTTCCTCCAAATTATTCCTGAATTTTTGAGGCTATATTAATAATCGCACGGTTTAATGCTCATTAATAAAACTAACTAATTAGATTAAAGTCCCTTTATAATAAAAACTCTTTGGCCAATATTGTTTTTAATCAACTGATTATGAATCTTCAAATGATGTGACTAAATTCGAATTTATTAAGCTTTCGTTAAATAATGTGAGGCTGTAATTCTTGAAAGTTTTTGAAAAAATAGCAGTTTAAGGTATCGTATAATATCGATAAAAACTAGATTCGATGACGGATTCTGATTTGAAAAACTGGAAAAATAACCGTAATTCGAGTTTGAATCACTCATATTCAGTCTAACATTTTCAAACCATATTTTCTAAATTCGCTTGAATTACTAGGAATCTCTTTATATAAACTAATCCATAAACTTGATGGGGAAATTATGACTGGCTGTCTGGTTTGAGAATTGGTTAACTGCACCCTAGTTATAGCCGCAGCGTTTGCATTGAATTCATATTCCGTACTTTCTCCGATTTGGCTGCTGTTTAAGGTAAAACGTTAAAGGCTTACTGCAAATGAGGGGGAGGGGGTGTCTTGGGCCCAGAAAATATTTCAAATATAGAAACAATCATATATAAATGCCGAGGGAATTGCAAGATATCCCTTATTCAACTTCAATTTGGATTTCTACAGTCGTAAACTATTGTGTAATGCAAAAATATTTTACGAAAACTTTAGAAATTTGCTCTTTTTTAGTTTTTACCAATAAAAACCCGGAATTAACGAATAATCTTAATACTCGGTATGTTGGAATATATTGACTACCATCACCATAATACCCGCAAACACATAACTCTTAACAGCATCGGCAATGGCTTGTTTGTAAAACAACTTTCGATTGCTTCAGAAAGTTTTAAGTGAGCTGAACAGTGATCATCGACAAGTGTCACAAAAATGTATCCCACTTCTTGATTCAAATTTTAACCTTTGTGTCAACACGAGTATAAAACGACTTGTCAAAACAGACAAACCCAACTTATCACTCCTAGTGTATCAATTTTATCATGAGGTTTGTATGAAAGACGATAAATTAGGATATTACACAATAGTTACGATATCATAATTAAAATGTAATTTCACTTTATTATGAAAAACTTCATTCAATACAAAAAAAAACAAAAACATACCACCCGGGTGTGTCATGTTGACACAAGGGTTAAACCACAAATGATTACATACAGATGAATTAAGATTAACAAAAACATGAAAAAAATTGGTAGCGCCATTTTTTGAAGCTGCATATTTTTTGGTACTATAAATGGGTAATATAGATTAGAAACAAACCAACACAAATCAGAGCCATCTAGTATAAATAAATAACCAAAAAATAAACAAAAAAATTGATGACAAAAATCAAATAAATTTGTGTATATAGTAGGCACAGTGAAGCAAAAATCGCTAATCTAGAGTAGGTATGTAATAATGTATGTCAAAATGATGAATTGAATACGTGTATCAAAACCAACACAAATGTCTTATACAAGCCATATTATTGCCATACAAACACAAAATAAAACCTACTATTTCTGTAAGTATTAGCGTCATATTACAGTATAATCTTTACATACTTTGATTTTAAATTGTAGTTTGTATCAATAACAGTATAAAATATCACTAACACTTACAAAAGATAGTAGGTTTTGGATTTATTAATATGCGTGCGTCAAGGAAATAATATGGCTTGTATAAGACATTTGTGTTGGTTTTGCGTGTATGCATATAAATACAGAATAATTTTGTATTAGTATTAAACATTCTTTTGTAGTATGTTTTTAATATGCAATATTTATTTTGAACTTTGAGATCGGATAGCTAAAAGTAAATAAAATCTAATAAATTTTAATTGAAGTTGAATTCCCATTCGCGTAAATCTGAAATAAAGTGTGCGATTGCAGGTTACAAATCTTCAAATCGGTATAATATTCGATTATTTAGATTGACCATTAAAAACCCAAAATAAAACGAATGGATTTCCAATTGTAATTTACAAAATAACGACTTGAAATTTGCCAAATTATGTGCAAACATTTCGAACCATGGTGCTATTCTACGAGTAAATTAAAACGAAATTCCGTTCCCACAATCTTTTTTCATCTAATAATGGTCCTTCGGTTAATCATACTGTTACTTCTGGTATTTCTCTCAGTATTATTATGAGAATGATGACGAAATGTCGAGCAGTTCTTCAGTGGTAACAATTTTACGACTGGTATACAACCAAAACGAAAGCAGCATATGTAGCATTACTGTTTACATCCAATTGCACTTACAAAGGCTTACAGCCGTTCAAAGGCTACATTAGAATCAGACATTAACTTCATAGAACGCCAATACAATTTTTGTAATTTTCGTAATTGAAAAATTTTGAGTCAATTTTCAATAATCTGGAGAAATTCTCATAGTATCCAAATTGCATTAAAAATATAATAAATTACCCGTTTTATCATCTAAAATATTTTACGATTTTAAAAGTATTATAGCCAAAAAATAAGCAAACTTTTCTATTACACCTAAACTGTAAAAATTACGACCAGAAAATTAAGCGCAATAAAATCACTAAATATATCAACGACCATATAGATATTTTAAGCATAAATGAAAACGCCAAATATTTAACTAAATTTTACTGAATATGCGGTTAAAATCAAACAAGTTATCCGATGAATCGAATATAGAATTTCTAACGAAAATTAGCAAAATCTTGAGTTCAGCGAGCTTATGCTTAAGATGGGATCATTTTGAACCTGACATTTCTGATATATCCGGAAAGAGGGGGGGGGGGGGGGGAATGTAGGGATAATTACCCCTCTCAAAATGAAATAAAAACCTCTAAAAACACCTGAAACGACAACATATTAATTGACAAAACGATGAATAACTAATTTAAAATTGAAATATTAGGTTATTCCGAAATTAACTAGCCGGATAGATAAATAATTTTAAGAAGTGAAGAAATTGTACATACATATGATACATAATTTTTTTCATATGATAAATAATTTTTAGTACTAATTTTTGACATTTATTCAAAAAACTACACACACCCAAATTAGCATAGTCAATTCCTATGATAATTTGTGACCGCTACAGAATAAATTCATTATATGAAATATTTTGTCAAAGAATTATCCATTTCTCGAATATTATAGTAATTAAAATGAAGCAACAAAAATGTGAAGCGGGGAAATGTACCAAAAAATTATTACACTATTCGGACACCATAATAAAAAATTGTTAAATTTGTTTTAAAAAAATTGTATCACAGGTTTCGAACACGGTCTTAAATAATTAAAACCGGGTTTTGTTAAACAAAACAACAAAAAATGTGTTCCTTTTTAATTAACAACTTGCCTCTAAAAGATATTTCTGTTTACGTGTAAATAATTACCTCCCTTCCCCCAAAACTTAAAATCTGGATCCGTCCATGACTTTCGGTGCAAGATGTTCATCGCACATAGGACGCATGCAAGGCAGACATTGCATTTTAGTTTTTTTATCCTTCGCGTAAGGGCAAATTGATCATCTTGCTCTTTTTTATAATTGCGGTCGATCATCTTCTGGTACAGCTGGTTTTTGATCAATGAATTTTTGCCCTTTGTGTGTTTGGGAGGGTTAATGAAACTCCATGTTTCTAATTTCATTTATTTTCTTAAGATTAAATTTCGTTCATTTATGTATATCAAACTTTATTATAAATCATTCCTTATTTATGTAAACGTATGCAAAACTTTAATGATGTATATTTAAAAAAAATAAAAATTTTATAATTTTATGTTATGCAATATTTTTTTTAAAAAGTTTACCACTTTTGACTTATAATTCATTTTAAAACTACTTTTATTAGGTCTGTATCGTTTTTGATTTCCAAAGCATAATTTTTAGTTCCGATAAATTTCTTGCATTTTTGCATTCTGATTGAAAAATACACTTAATCACCAATTTTACTGAATATTGAAAGTATAATTGCTGTTTTCATGTAATATTATAGTAACAATGTAAATTTACGAGAAGAAATTCACAAAATTTTTATTAAAAATTCAATTTCTTTTACTGTGTATGTTGCATTCAACATGTGAAAAAAGTTATCATGTAATCGTCAGAATATTTGATTCAATACAAAAATAAAAGCGTTAAACACGAGTTTGGTAAACTTAAAGCACCAACTGAATCGTTTTTCAAAATTTGCAGAGAACAAATTTATTGGTTTGTAAGAATATTCAAAAATTATCCTAAAAAACGAGGTCTTAAGGGGAGGTTCTCATCAAGCGACCAAAAAATAATGTCATTTTCTCAATTTTTGACGTAAATAAACAACTTAATGATTTTGGACACTTAATTATTGAGTTTTAGAGTACAAAAAAAAAAATAATTTAAGAATAATATCGTCATGGGCGGAATTGCTTATACGTATTGTAACGTGACCTTCTCCAAAAAAGGTGACTTATCGGTCTCCACTGTACCACTTGCGAAAATTATCAAAAATCAGAAAACCAAAAATTTTTAATAAAGTTTGCTGGAGGTTGTACCAACAATATCAATAAAATGTCGAAAATTAAAAAAAATGGCGGATGTGCAATCTTTTGGAACCGTTTTTTCACGCCTTTTTCACTCTTTAAAGTGCTATAAAAAATCAAAAAAACGTAAAATATTATCTGCATTTAGGTTTATCCTCCAACAAATTAAATAAACTTAACAATAAAGCGTGATTTACACGTTCCAACAATGTTTTTCCAACTTTTTTTATTGGAGACTTAGAGCTACACGCAATATAAAAAATGTTCATGCGATAAAAAGAGAAAAGTATAAAACGAAAATGTCGGGCATGCTATAATTTTTTGGCGGTATTATATCGACGATGTAATGTTTTTGACGAATAGGGCAATGATTCTACTTTATTTATCAAAATTACGACTTTTTCGGCTAAAATAAAAACTTTCCAAACGTAAATTTTAATTTTTAAACAAAATTTTTAAAAAAATAAAACAAAAATGTCAGACATGCTATAATTTTTTGGCGGTATAAAATAGACGATGTAATTTTTGACGAATTCCGCGGTGATACTACTTTATTTATCAAAATTACCATTTTTTTGGGCTAAAATGAAAACTTTTCGAACGTAAATTTTAATTTTGAATTAAAATTTTAAAAAAATAAAAATAAAGCGCTATAAAAATTTCACAAATCGCCATTTTATTATTTTTGTTTCCATATTTTATGGTCAAACAATTTTTTTTATGGAAACAAAGTTTAAAAAAAAGAAAAAAAAAACTCCAACAAAATTTTGTTTGTTTATATATTTGTTCTTGTCTTTCAAATTCAATTCGCGATATACTAATCTCTTCATTTTTTGTTGGCCAACATTGTTGGAACGTGTAAATCACGCTTAAAAACAAAAAAATTGTGATCCATTGAGTAGTTTTTGAGTTATCGTGGACTGTGGAGGCAGATATAAAAAACATTGTTTTTCAGGAAAAGCAATTAAAGATTGTGTTAACGATTTGTTTGAGTTGAAAAGTAGAAAAGTGGGTCGAATTATTATGCCATAACTTTCTATGAAATTTATTTCATTCAAACGGTTTGGGGAATATATTCTACATATACATAATAGGCTATCAAAAGTTAAATAAAAAAAGCCGGATTTACGGATCGGGTTTCATGAGAACCTCCCGTTAAAGTTACTGTTATAAGCAATGCATTCTTTTAAAAAGAGACAGTAATTTTTAAAATGATTCCATCAGCTTTTAGTTTTAATTAGAAATCATTGTATAGTTGGCACGCATAATTTTCTTGGGTATTTCCAAGATCCGCACTGGTGAATTCTGTTACAAGGAAAATAAATTTATTTTTCTTATATATATTCATTTGTAGTTTTATTTGGTGATGAACGTATTTTTGTACGCGCGTACCCACTCTTTCAAGATCACAGTGTTGATGTGGTGATAGGGCCTCACTATTGCTTGATAGATATGTTTAGGAATCTCTAGCAATGAAATAATTGTGATCCATTTAATATTTTGGTGAGTTTCTGAATCAACTGGTGCCAAAAATGGTTAGTTAACTTAAATACTGGCATCTATTGCTTTATCTATTGGCAACAAACCTACATACTTTCTATTATTACACGTCAAAAATTAAATTATGATTTAAGACATATAACCGAGGAAGTATATGGGTTGAAATTAGAAATGTTGAAAATTCCTTGGATTAAGCTATAAAATCCCGCAGTAAAGGTTTGCCATTCAAATTTGAAATTACAAAAAATGCGAGTGGTCTATTAGTAGTTGAAATAGTTACGTGTAAATATCTTAAAGCTTAAAAGAACAAGCTCACACTAAAACCCGCAACTTCTCAAATAAAAAAATCTGAGTCGTCTACACGACCGTAAGTGTTTTGCGTGTAACGTTTGTACGCAGTGAGACTAATGATAGACTGAAAATAAATGTTTGTAAAAATCTATTATTATTAGCTTCAAGTAGATTTATTATTTTAATGTAAAATTTATTAATCGCCACTATTTGTTTACGAAAATATTGACAACAGAATTGCTTTGATCAGATGAGGCGTCCTTTCGCTACAGTGATCTCAAGCATTGCAAATCGCTTTGTTGTAGTTTGTAATTTATGTGGCGATTGTTTATTTTAATTTAAAATTAATTAACGGCCACTGTTTTTTTACGCACAAATTGACACCAGAATTGTTCCTATCAGATGTACCGTTCTCTCTTTAGAATTGTTCTTCTTTCGCTGGCGCTATATTCTGTAATGACATATTGGATTACTTTCCTTATGATTAAAAATGAAAACAAACGCATTCCAATCGTTTGTATATTATGAAATATAAGCTTGTAATATAGGTAAGAATTTTAGTTATGATTAAATACTATATGAAAACTCTGAATCATCAACATTATAGAATTAATATAAATATAGGTAGTTGTTGTTGTAATATATTTTAATTGCAATAAACGCGTGCACAACAGTTGTAATAATGGTATACAGGTAAGTGCGTGCACGTATAGTTGCTAGTGTAATAATTAATCAAATTCGCTGATTTAATAATTCAATATTAAATATATATTTTGTCAATTAAACAAATTAAGAAGTAAAGTAAATTTCAATTAGAGTATACATAGTTTGTATATTAAAATTAAGTATAAATAAGTAAGAATTTGTAACCGAAATGTGAATAATAAATTGGATTTAATTGAGTAACAACTAAATCTTATTAATCCGGACAAGGAGTCTTCCCTGCCGAAATCAAGTTGGAATTTGCTTTGCAATATAAGGTGGGTGAATGGCGAGGGCCAAACAAGTGCTTTGCACGATGCATTAAATTGCATTATGAAGCATTGGTCTCTCTTCTACCTTGATCCATTAAAAATCCTCTATTCTAGTATAATGTATAAATAATTTAGTAAAAATAAAAATCAAACATATTTTATTTCGTACGGCGAGCTTGCTAAACACATTTAATTAAGTAATATTTCATTTCAATTCCATGAATGAAGGGATTTGGCCGCCTCAACGATGCTGCTCGAAATAATTCGATCCGCAGCAACAAAACGTCAAACACGGTGACTGAGTGTATTTAGGCCCCATTCAACGTCGTCGATCCATCGGATAGGTGGTACCGACTCCAAGGCCTGTTTAGTGGTCTGATTTTGCGAACGAAGTACGTGCCCAAGCCATCTTAACCTTGACGATTTTATGAATCCGATGATGTAAACTTTATCGAAATCATTTCTGATCTCGTGATACATTCGTATTCTGTACCTTTAATGGGACCGGGAATCATCGTTATGATCGTTTGAATGGTTTAAGCATTATAAATCGCTCGAAATAAGAGGTTCGTGGCGCGGATTTTATCGCTACTAGATGATGTAATTTCGACAATATAATATATACGTGAGGCATGAAGTCTAAGGACCAAACTATGCAAATGTATTTTTAATTTAAAGGTAATGCTTATTATTGATGATGATGAGTAATTGCCCACGACTAAGGGCAACATTTGGGGTCGCTCGCTTTACGAACATGAGGCTCTGAGGTGTAATAATGTTATCACGGAAAGATTAACAACATTGAGTATATAAGTAGACGTAGATTATAATTTACTTTCGTAACAACAACAACAATATTTCTGTGGCCACAAGGAAAAACGGCATAACTCGAGTTATTCCATATTACGGTTTATTTCAAATTTGAAATTTCTATATTCGAATTCATATTATATCAATTTTTTGTAATAATCCAGCAACTACAAACAACCGTAATAATCATTTAAAAAAACAAGAATTCAAAAAACTCATACGATTTTAAGTAACTCTTAATTTTAAAAACGTTTTCCTGAAAAATGTGAATTTATGAGTTTGCCGCTTTTCCTTGTGGCCACAGATTTATCTTGAATATTCAAAATTCAAATAAATTATAAATCAGAATATGTACGTTAAGTGAGTACATACGTAATTACGTACCTAGCCCTACTCGTATTCTTTGTTTTGTTTTTATCCTGCATACAATAATTTACGGAAATTTCTTTAAAAACCAAATTGTAAAATACATATTAGTTGCTTTCCAATCGACCAACCGCAAGCACCCGCTAGTAGAATGGTTTTTGTCTTCGCTAAATTTCTATAGATAATTTAGCGAAGACAAAAACCATTCTACTAGCGGTTCACTAGCGTGTGCTTGCGGTTGGTCGATTGGAAAGCAACTAATGCACTAAAAGCTAAATACCTATGTATGTATTGTATCTATGCGTACTATAGATTTAATAAATGCATACTTAAAGCAAATCATAAGTGCACTTCGTTTATTTCAGTTTTAATATGAATCGGGTTTTTTCATGAAAATGGTTAGAGGAGAGCTATGCAAGAACAAAAGATTGACAAAACGAATAATATTTACACTAGATGCAGACACTGAATATTATAATTATAAATAGTAAAGATTTATACCATCTTAGCAAAGACAATGGGTTACATGGCAAACTACTTTTTTTACTCACGCAATTGTCGCTTTTATCAGTGATTTTGTAAAATTTCATAAATTTCTTAGACATAAAGCATCTGTATATATTAATTTGTGGTTTAACGTATCAAGCTAATTTCTTCTTATTATTTTTTTTTCAGAAGGCATGTGGCTTTGTTGCGATGTACGAAACTATAGCAATCAAAAATCTGATTGTTTGACTGATTAAAGATTGACCAACATTTGAATGTACGTAATTTTAAAACAGAAATATCCGAATTCTGCTATAACGAATTGGTTTTATCAAATTTTAAATTGGGAAAAATACGTTTCGTAACATACAGCAGAAACTCATTTTTACAGATTATGAACAATTTCAAGAATCGTTGAAATAATGTTGTGCAGTGATAAATAAATATTGAGTTACATTTATCAGAATTTAGAAATTTGTCAACCGAATTGTTGGCTGAATAATAATTGGATTTTTAGGGAGCGAGTTGGTTATCTCCGACAAAAATTTTTAAATTATCGATAATAAATGTTCAAAACAATAATAGTACAATTTACCCGAAATCGTAAATTGATAAATTCTGAAAATCCAATGACTAGGTAGTAGGTACACCCAAATGATGAAATCTGCTACTATATAAAAGCCAAATTAAATTGGATAGCCAACATATTCATAGTTTAACTGTTGTGAATTAGTGATCGTTTATAAAAAGTAGAATACAAAAATGAAATTATTTGCCGTTCTATTGTTGTGCACCATTGGTATGGCATATTCTGCCACATTGAATGTGAATCCACAGTGTAGTGTATGCACAACCACTTTGGATTGGGTACGATCGAACGAAAATGTTTTAAGTTTTATGAAAACTGATGAAGAGGTGTCAGACGAATTGATGGCTCTTCTTGAATCTGATGTTGCATCTGAGGTTTGTATTGAAACCGTGTATTCGATGAAGGTTTTATTTTGACATAACTCATTCGATTATATTTTTCAGGACGTGTGTGCTCAATTTTCGATGTGTGAAACAGATGCCGATGAAGATGAATATTTGACTGTTTTGAGAGGTGGTGGAGGTCGTTTACGCCGTAAAGGCCGTAAAATTCGACAGGTTAAGAAACCTCGTGGTCATGGTGATCCCGATTGTGCAATTAATGGGAATTGTTGATTACGCGTGTAAAGGCATTTGTATAATTTTGAAACCATGTAATAAAAAACTTTAGCATTCAAATTTGGATTGAGTTCAGAATTTCGTTTTGTTTCGTCTGTTTATTATTCGAATTTGGGCAACATCAAAGCTCCTCCTTTTTCATATTTCTAATAAGCAAAGTGTTTCAGTTTACTGCCCGATTTGATTCCAGAATAAAAAAACATTTCACATTCCATATTTCTCTAGAAAAAGGATTAATTAAGTCTTTTGTTAACTTTTTAAGTTTTATTATTTAATACAAATTATATTTGTTTGGTTTTAAACTTATTTTTTTAATTTACGCTTATTTTTCCGAAACGTCGGAGATTTAAAAAATAAAAAAATAAGTTTAAAACCAAACAAATATAATTTGTATTAATTAAGTCTATTTAACTTATTTGGAAATATTGATCTAATTACGTTAAAATTTAGAGTTACCGCAAATCTTTTTTGAATAAAATATGAATTTAGTTTGATTAAAGTTTTAAACCCGAAATGTTGCTCTTCATTTTTCGATGAGAAACAAAAAAACAATTTTTTTACTAAAAAATGTGAGTCAATTGATCAGATATATCAACTCAAAGTTGTCAAATATTCCAACTAAAATGCTTTTATTTGTACAAAGCTTCTTGAGAAATGGAGAGATATTGAAGCCTTTAATGAGAGGTGTCATCGAATTTACCGGCTTAGAAAGTAAACCCTAAAAGGTTTGGGGTTTACGATTTAGAGAATGGATCAAGCTAAAATAATGAAAAATATGGTTCTACTTAAAGTAAAGTAAACATATGAAGAGCTAACCCAGGAGTTACTATGGTAAGAGTTCCAACGAGGCAAACAGAAGCTCCTGTTCATAGGCTTGATGAACCTCTGTGGTCACTCAAGGAATGGTAACGTTTTTTTGCGTAGACCTTTAGAGAGTTATAAAATAAAATTCGTAGTAATTAGCTAACGTACCGCCTGTAACCAGTATCGTATAACCTAACCACTTCAACAATATAGCAATCTAATCAAATATGATGATAAAATTATAAATAATGAGTACTAAAAATGTAAACAACATGCACACAATTTAATCATATGTGACTATTTTTAAAAAATTGCTTATTATTAAAAAAAACTGTTTGGATGCTGCATGATAACGAGTTTCTAGTAACATGTACACTCATAAATTACGCTTAATTAACTTTGATTATATTCGTTTACGATACGTAGTAGTAAATAATGAATTTTTAACTGATTATTTCCTGAATATGTAATTCACGTATAATTAATTACTAATGCAACGTACGAGTACGAGTATGAACTTGCATCACCGGTTCACATGTCCACTATATTTTTAATTGTACTTCGAATAAATCATTTAAAATGCCTTATAACTCAAGGAACACCCGTTATCATCAAATTAGATAATGCATTACGTTATTTATTACATTCAAACACGGAACACGCTAATTTTAAATTGCGATTCAGCTAAAATTCTATTAATTGCATTAATTTTGATATTTATGTTAATTATTAGGTTATAACGATTTCCTTGACAATAAAAAGCTAATAAAGTTTATTACTGCTATTACATTTTGTTGCTTTAATAAATTATTGTTTATTGTAAACTTATAAGTGGATTATCGTTTTTCAACATTTAACATTAGATTTTGAAAGTTTTGAAGATTTTTTAGTGTAGCTTTGCTAGCACTTTGGATGTAAATTGAATACGTACGTACAAAGCATATTTTGTAATTATTGATTTTATAAATATTTAATTAATCAAAAATTAAGGTTATGGGTCCCCCTCGTTATATCGAGTGTGTATAATATAGTACCGCGCGTTTCGGTGTAATTAACGAATAATAAACCGTCTAATGAAAATTAATTCGGCCAAATTTTGTTGTTAAATCAATAATTTGTGCTTTTTTTTTTTTGATTTATGATTAATGAAGAGGTTGAGTGATGAATGGTGGGTGTAGGCGCCACCGTCCAATGATATTGTATTTCGAAAACTATATTAAGTCAATAAATTATTTATCGGTTAGTAGGTCTATTGTATGTAAAATATCTAGACTAAAAAATTGTATGTCGTGTAGGTACTATATATGCGCATATCGCGATTACACCACATTGATTTGCATACTGGACGATCAGCAAGTAGTTTTTTTTTTGTTTTACATTTTCTCATCAATACGTGATTTAATTCAGGTTGACATCAATTTTGCCTCGGAATAAAATCGAAAATGGATAAGGAATGTAATACGAAACAGTTTATTTTAGTACTTAAAATTAGTTTCATTGTACGTTGTATTTAGACGTGCATTTGTTCTTAACCTAAATATTTAGTTGAAAACTATTTAAAAAAAAAATTTTTAGAATAATTTCAAATAAAAATTTATCGAAAATTCTAAACTTATAGCTTGAAGAAACGTATCTTAATGTGATTTTGACGTATAGGTGTTAATAAAAATAAACTCCTGTGTTAGACGGAAGGTGAACGTTATAAATGTTTACTGCCAAATTACATGAATCTAATAACAAATAGTTAACATTTTAACTGACAAAATTAGCAGATAAGAATGTATCGACAAAGTTAATGCATAAATTACAAAACTCAAAATAATAAATGAAGTAACAAATGCAGAAGTAAAACTACGATCTTAATATTTATTATGAGCAATTAAACACAAAAAAATGACGAGTGTGAAGTTTGTGCTAAATTTGTTCTAACTTCTTTATTCACTTGAGAATGGATTGGTCATTCGAAAAAATTCCAGGACGGTATCTGGGGCTTCTAGAAGTAATCATTATGGGAGATTCGCGAGCACTTGTTGCATAGCGTTGGATTCGTTGAAGTTTTCTCTAAATTGATGAAATTTTCGAAAATTCTCGAGTTATGGTCTTTAGAAGTAATCCTTATGGGAGATTCGCGAGCACTTGTTGCATAGCGATGGGTTTATTGAAGTTTTATTTACGGTTCGTGAGAGTTTTGGAAATTTTCTATTACGCTGTCTTGAGTTGTGGTATTTAGAAGTAATCCTTATGTTAAATTCGCGAGCACTTGTTGCATAGCGTTGGATTCGCTGAAGTTTTCTCTAAATTGTGTGAAAGTTTCGAAAATTTTCCAAAATGCTAGCTCGGGTTATGGTCCTTAGAAGTAATTTTTATAGGAGATTCGCGAGCACGTATCGCATACCGTTGGATTCGTTGAAATTTTTTGTACGGTTCGTGAGAGTTTTGAAAATTGTCCATGACGCTGTCTCGTGTTATGGTCTTTAGACACAATCCTTATGGGATTTGCGAGCACTTGTTGCATAGCGTTGGATTTATTGAAGTTTTATCTTCGGTTCGTGAGAGTTTTTAAAATTTTATATGACGGTGTCATGAGTTGTGGTCCTTAGAAGTAATCCTTATAGGATATTCGCGAGCACTTGCTGTAAAGTTTCGAAAATTTTCCATGACCCTGCCTAGAGTTATCTAAATAACCGATTGGGCCCAATCTTTTTTGTTGTGTTCGCAATTGCTAGGAGATGGTTCTTACGAAAGAAAATTTTGGGAAAATCCACCGGAAAAGTCGGAAAATCGAAAAATTATGTTTTTGTACGGGATTTAGCGCGTATTCGATCCTGATGGTCTTTTAGAAGAGAAACATTGGAAAATCTGAGTGGAAAATCCGTAAACTACCGGAAAAACTCGGAGAAAATTGAATTTTTGCTTCTATGAAATTTTGAATTTTTTGCATGTTTTGATGATTTTGGATGCTGTAAAGCGTGAAAAGTCGATGCAAAGCTTGAAAAATTTCAGAAAATCGTGAAATAAATTGATAAAAACACAAATTGACGAGATAAATAAGAGATGACGCTGACGTGTGATAATTAATGCTACAACCCAATAGATGGCTTTCTACGTTGACTTAGGCGTTGTGCAATTTAACAGGTGTCCTTCTTGCATTGTCATTTTCGATTGTGCAAACGTGTTGTTTTCCTTGCTGCTATCAAACTGGAAATTTGAGTATTAATTCAGTGTTTTACGATATTCCAATTGTGTGCAATGCATTTATAAACGGTACCATTATTATACAATCATTGGAAGTTCGGTGACAAGTGTGATTATCAAATTGGATTGCGGGATTGAGATTGTTTCGATCGGTAAGTTCATTTTTGTGGATTTATGACTTCAAAGTAAATTAGTCAAATGAATCATTGCAATTTTTAGGAATTGATTTTTGATTAAAATGCTGGCTATCAGACGATCGCACCTAGGATGAAGGAACCGTAATTCACAAAGAATGCACGGTGTCCATGAGAATGAAACGCAAGGGCAACGCGAGGAATTAAATGAACAGAGATGTGCTCATATCGGACAAGTTCGCGCTGCACGGGCACCAGCTCAGGATCGACAAAACGTAACTCGACGAAGAAGTGCGGTGAACGTCGACTTAAATCGCGTGGCTTTCAATTATGACCTTGCAATCGCCCACAAAGATCTTCGCTGCGTTGATATTGGCGCATTGTCTGCCGTGTGCCGACATTGCCACGCATTAAAGTTCCAAGCAGAAGCGCCAGGGCTAGGTTGTGCCGATGGCAAAGTTAAATTGCCGGTTTTGACTTCGCCACCGGAGCCATTGCGTACTTATTTCTATGGTGCAACAGTAGGTACAATCAATGCTTTAACATGACGTCATTTGGAACCGATGTTGTTGTTCGTCAACCCGGCTATAATCCCACCTATAAGGTTCATTATTTCGATAATGGTGACTCATTATATTCAAAAAATGCCCTCTATTTTCAAAATTCAAGGGAAAATTTATCATCGAAGCGGAGCGTTGATGCCACCAGCACACAATGTTGGATGTACTCTGTGGAGTGGCAATAAAGAGGATTGCCACATGAGCACATCCTAAATCACGGCTTTCTGTGAAGATAACGTCAAATGAAATAGATAAAGTAAGATCTGCCGAAATACCAGATCCCACAATTGATAATGGTTGTTTGAAGTTGTGACCAAGAATATGATGCACAGACCATGTGGAGCAATCAATGCAAATTAACCAATAGTGTCGAGAGTTGTTAAAAGACAAAATTACTGGTAATGATGGTTACCCACTATATCGACGAAGAAATACATCAATGGAAAATCAATTACTTTGAAAGTGAGAGGAAATGACATTGAAGTCGATAATCGTTGGGTTGTTCCATAATTGCCACTTTTATTGAAAACTTTCAAAGCACATATCAACGTTGAGTATTGCAATTCTGTGAAATCCCTAAAATACATTTGTAAATACTTCAACAGAGGCAGCGATATGGCCGTGTTTGGAGTTTCAACAAGAAGTAATTTAGATGATCTCTCAATATCAAATCGGCAGATATATCAGCAGCAATGAAGTTGTGTGGCGTATTTTAGGATTTCCAATCCACGAGAGTATTGCTGTCCATCTTGAAAGCAGACAAATAGTGTATTTCACGGTGCAAAACATAACGGGCAGAGCAACAAACCCACCGAACAGAACATTAACAGCGTTTTTTCTATTATTTCAAACAGGAGATTTTGTAAGAACTTTGATGTATGCAGACATTCAGACTTATTACACTTGGAACGCAACAAGAACAATTTTTGAAAGAAAGAAGACAAGCAAAGCAGTAGTTGGACAACCTGGAATATTTTCATCAAATGCTTTAGGAAGAATATACACTGTACATCCGAAGAACGCTGAATGCTTTTATTAACGGTTGCTTCCGATTACCGTTCGTGGTACAACATCATTTATACATTTACGAACAGTGGATGCGGAATAGCACATAATACGTATCGTAGTGCATGCGAGACACTTCATTTGCTGGAAAACGACGATTATTGGGACAAGTCAATTGAAGATTCATCCGCTACTTCTAGTCCATTTCAAATACGCACGCTGTTTTCAATTATTTTATCTACATGTTCCCCGACACAACCAGTGACTACATGGCCGAAGATATTCTGCACAGAATGCGTCATGAAACACAAAAACATGGCTTGCACTTCACAGACGAAATATACAATGAACCGCTAATCTTCATTGAGGGTCTTTATCTTGCAATGTGCGGCAAGTTGTTAGCACAAATGAGAATGACAGCACCAAATCGGGCCAATGCAACATTCGACAGAGAACTGCTCAGAGAGCAACCATGCAACAGAAATGACTTAGAAAATTGTTTATTTATTTGCTATAATTGGAGACAAATTTGACAAATTTATTTGTTTATTTACAAATAATTAGACTTATACCAGCCCCATACTTAGACAATCTATTTTGAGCTAGAGATCATTTATAATAGATCATAGAAGATGTGGCAGGTCATCAATAACGATATATCTTTAAAGCTTTATGATATAGGATCCCAGCACAGGCCTTAATATTCACACGGTTAAATGGCCCATTCATTGCTTGGAACATTGCATTTTTCTTGTGGCTCAGGTATGGGTTGAATTACAGGAAACCTGCATGTTATAATTGTCGTATGGATCAAAAGTTTTGGGTAATTTTTGCATCCAGTGACTTCTAAATTTCATATATTCTAATTTTTGGGATTCAGCATTCGTGGTGTTAATTTGTATTCGATTTAAGCTGGTTGGCCTTTCCATTGATCGTCCACAATTTGATCGTTTTAAATAAAATTTAAAAAAAAAAAAAAAAAAAAATAATAATAATTTTGAAAAAAAAAACATAGAAAAAATTTCCGACTGACGCGAAAGTCAAAGCCTAACAGCTGTTCGTCCTAGAAAAAACACCGAAACTCCTTCCAGAATAAAAGATAGCATTTGATACCGTCAAACAAACTGGCTAAAACACGTTCAAATGGCCATATTGCATTAGCTCTTGCTTCTTCAAGCATTGCTGCCACGTTGATGAAAGGAGGGAGAACGGCGCATTCAGCTCTTAAACTGTCACTAAACATGCAATTCACAGACAACCCAACATGTAGTATATCAAAAGCATCAGGAATGAGAAAGGTTATTCAGGCGTACAAAATCATTGTATGGGATGAGTGTACAATGGCTCACAAGAAGTTATTGGCAGCATTAGATCATACATTGAAAGACTAGCGAAATAATCAGGTTTCATTTGGTGGAGCATTGTTGTTACTATCCGGTGACTTCAGGCAAACGTTTACAGCTATACCTTGCTCAATACCAGCTGATGAATTGCATGCCTGCTTGAAATATTCAACTTTTTGGAACACATAGTCAAAAAAATACATTTAACAACAAATATGAGAGTTCAGCTTCAAACCGATCCAACTAGCGGTTAAAAATGTCGATGTATACGATATGAACAATAGCATTTTAAACAGAATCGCAGGTGAAACGGTGACATATAAATCCATTGACTCCGTGATGAACCAAAGTGAAGTAGTAAATTTTCCAACGGAATTTCTTAATTCTTTCGATGTTCTCGGATTACCGCCATACATTCTTAATTTGAAAATTGGAAAGCCAATTATATTACTCCGAAACATATATCAGCCAAAGTTATGCAATGGCACACGATTGTAGTAAAAAAGTTGAAACAATCTAATTGAAGCAACAATTCTGATTGGCCGTCATAAAGGTGAAGACATACTTCTATCACTCATCCACGAATACCATTCATTCCGACCAACATGGCATTCGAGTACAATCGAATTCAATTTCCAATACGTATTGCGTTTGCTATAACAATAAATAAAGCGCAAGGGCAATTTTTGCAAGTGTGCGGTTTAAATTTAGAAAACAATTGCTTCTCTCATGGGCAATTATACGTCGTATGCTCCAGAGTTGGTAAACCGTCTGATCTTTATATTTATGCAGAAACTGGACAAACAAACAATATAGTCAATCCACTAGCTTTTCTATGAAAACAATTTTTTGCTTCCTTTCCTTTCACTCCACAGCATAGCCACAGCAACGCAAGGCAGGTTATTGAATTGAATGATGGGTTTTCGCGGTGAATCTATGTTCACTAAAATACTTTTATTTACTTTCTGATTCATTTCATATCAGACCTAGCCACAACAAAGCGTGGCCGGGTTTAGTTCCAGAATATGGCCAACGGGGCCAGCAAATGGAACTTAGCCATTTATAAACCAATCATAACGAAATTGAGTATGCAGCTTGCAAATGGGATCAACCAGCCATCAAAATGAAATTTACCCACGATGGTAACCATAAAATTATTAATTTTTGCCGAGCAACGCCGGGTGTTTAAGCTAGTGGTCTATAGAAATAATCCTTATTCGAGATGAGCGAGCACTAATCGCGTAGCATTGGATTTGTTGAAGTTTTCACTACGGTTCGTCAGAGTTTTTAAACGATTCTATTACGTTGTCTCGAGTTGTGGTCCTTATAAGTAATCCTTCTGGGAAATTCGCGAGCACTTGTTGCAAAGCGTTGGATTTGTTGATGTTTTCTCTATGGTTCGTGAGAGTTTTAAAAAGTTTCCATGACGCTATCTCGAGTTATGGTCTTTAGAAATAATCCTTATGGGAGATTCGCGAGCACTTTTATCGCATAACGTTGAATTCGTTGAAATTTTCTCTACGGTTCATGAGAGTTTTGAATATTTTCTATGACGCTGCCTGGAGTTATGGTTTTTAGAAGTAATCCTTATGGAAGATGCGCGAGCATTTTTGCATAGCGTGAGTTGGGCCCTTAGGAGTAATCCTTATGGAAATTCGTGAGCTCTTCGGTGAAGCTTTCTCTAAATTGTATGCAAGTTTCGAAAATATCTAGAGTTATGGTCTATAGAAATAATCCTTATGGAAGATGTGCGAGCACTTATCGCATAGCATTGGATTTGTTGACGTTTTCACTATACGGTTCGTGAGAGTTTTAAAATTTTTCTATGAAGCTGTTATAGTCGAGTTATAGTCTATAGAAGTAATCCTTATGCGTTGGATTTCTTGATGTTTTCTCTATGGTTCGTGAGAGTTTTAAAAAGTTTCCATAACGCTATCTCGAGTTATAGTCTTTAGAAATAATCCCTATTGAAGATTCGCGAGCACTTGTTGCATAGCCAAAAGTTGAAGCTGGCCAAATTAAAAGAAAAGCTTTAATTTAGAATTTTTGGTTTTTATATTTAGGAAACGAACTACGTTTACCTGCTCTAGAGTATTAGTGCCTTTGCTCAAGCTACAGTCGTTGAGCTAAATTACTTAAAAGACATTAGTGCAAAAACATACGGAGAAGTTTAAAAATACAACTAATTTTAATCAAACAAAATGGAATCGACTCCTGGAGGTCTGCAGAATATAATAATACGTTTAACGAATTTTAACGAATACGGAGGTAATAAGGGATGAAGGGGTAAAATTTTGTAATTGGGATGAGTAAAACATATTAGAATTTTGGCCAGATTTTCGGCAATCGTCCCCATTGTGTGCCGTGGAGGAAAAAAGACGTTCTCGCACATTTTTATTAATATCTCAGAAATGGTTCGACAAATTTTAATCTGCCTGTTGTTCTGGTTTAAAAAGAAATCAATCACCGTCTATACATATTTAATTTCTAAAAACGCTTTCACTTCACATTTTCATTTGACCTTGAAAAGTTTTATATTTTTTTTTTGTTTGTTAAAAAAAAAATAAAAATTTGTTCAAAAAAGGAAACCGCGATATGGCCTACTCAAAATCGGTTATGCTAAAGGAGAAAGAAACGAGGAAAGAAACGTAATGCAAAAAAGCCAGTGTAAACAAGGCTGCTTAGGACTAAAGCAGCCAAACATAAGAATCACTTCTAAAGACCATAACTCGAGACAGCGTCATGAACAATTTTCGAAACTCTCAGGAACCGTAGAGAAAACTCCGACGAATCCAACGCTATGCAACAAGTGCTCGCAAATCACCCATAAAAATTACTTCTAAGCATCATACCTGTAGATAGCGTCATGAGATTTTTTCGAAATTTTCCTATCGGTCATATCTCGATAAAGAGATACTCCTTGATATAATATTTCTAACAATATTGCGATGCTGAGTTGTTTAAATAAAATCCTGTATACACTGTGCTTTCGATTACCATTTAAAATGTTTTTTAGCTTTTGACATGGAAAAATTACAAATTTGGGTTTTTAAGGATCGCATAGTCGGTAGTCACAACACTACAATACATTCTCAGACGTAAAAAACAGGACAATTTTTGGATAAACTTCACGGCCGTCGACAAATATGTGAAGTTTGTCCTATACTTGTCCCAAATTTTGTTTTTGTAATTTTAGGACAAATTTTGGACAAACTTCACGCGAATAAAAATGCTATGAATCTGGTCGTAGAGATTTTGCCAGTTGGTCACATACATACGTAATAAAGTAACTAGATCCCTGCATAAAAAAATAACTCCTGTATTTTTGCGGTTCGTTAGGGACCCACAACTTCGTTTGATGCCATATGGTTGTCCAATTGGCTTAATAAAAAATTCTGGGTAACTAATCCTTAGATTTAGAGATTTTACCAATTGGCCACACGCATATTGAAATAACTAAAGTGAAAATTGGCTTAATATGTGCTTGTTACTTCATTATGTATGCCAATTTGCAAAATGTTTTGTGTAACCAATTTTCATTTAAAACGGTATGGTATCAACCGGAATTGAAAGCTCCTGATTATTAGCAAAAACAAGGGAGGTATTTTTGTTGCTGACATGCCATCTTCTAGTTACTTCATTTTACCATGTAGTCAATTGGTAAAATTTCTAGGGTCAGATCCACAGAATTTTTCATTAAGCCAATTTTAGTTGCTAACGATATGGCAACAAATTTTGAAGATGTTCATTTCAAACGACGATCCGTAAAATTATGGGAGGTATTTTTGTTACTTGGGGACCTTCCATTTTTAACATTTTATGTATTGCGAAATGCAGGAATCTTCTGAAAAAGGAAGCACTTCCCGGACATCTCTATGGCCCCAGGCGCCCAACGGCGATTTTAGACAATCCACTTAAAAAATGCACCCAATATTCAATATTTTAATTTACTAAATCATCTTCGGACTTTAGGCCAGAAATAACACTATATAGGAATAAAACGTAGACCAGGATTCATTCTTGACTTAAAACGAATTTTGAAGATGTTCATTTCCAGCTAAGAGTGGTTAGATATGACCAAAACCACCCTAAGTCCAAATTGAAGGGTTAAACTTCAATATAAAACCATAATTGTCTTTTACGTTTTCCTTAAATTTGAAGATGTTCTTCTGGATTTAAGCGGGTTAGGTATGACTAAAAACACCCTATATTTAAATTGGAGACCGTTCAATATATTCTTATGGGATTGAGTTTAGTTTGGAAGCTGGGAATGAAAATATTTCATTTTAAGGGAAACACAGGCAAATGCTCGACTTTTAAAAACTGGCCATTCCCATTTCAAATAATATTTTGTTCGTGAAAACCTGTGGAAACCCTATATTATTATAACATGTTAGGACCTTATCATACCATTCATCAGGTTTTGGGCCAAGTATTCTGTAATATTGAATAAAAATGGCACAGGAAAGTCGTATCAATGAATGCATGGAAATTTCGCTTTAAGTGTTACAAGTGTGGTAAAATCGGTCACAATTAATCGGAATTCACCATTAATGTGAAAGCCAATAAGAATAAAGCACACGTTTCGTCTAGAAAAGACTTAAAGTGAAGTATTCGATGTATTTCAAAAATTTTGGCTATAAGTACAATACGGCACATTTTGGCGGGAGAGCAAAAATCTTGCGACGAGTGTACAATGTTGGTGGATATTTATCAGATCAATTCAAAGAATATTGTAAGAGTATACAGTTAGAGTATATAGAGTATACAGTCTGTTAAACTCCGGAACTGAATGGCGTTGGCGTTGCTGAGAGATGCAACAGAACAATTATAGAAAAGGTAAGAACAATGATATATGATGCAAAATCGGATAAACAATTTTGGAGCGAGTCTTTTTTAACTTCAGCATATTTATTTAATAGAAGCCCGACTCGCGCATTGCAACGTGATCGTGTAAGTTATACACCGGCCGAATTATGGTATGGAAAAAGACCAATCTTGTCAAAAATAAAAGTTTTCGGTTGCTAGGCATATGTACACATTCCAAAAGAGTGTAGAAAAAATATGGATCAGACATATGATAGGATATGCAAGGGATACAGATTATGGAATTCAATTAAAAGAAAAATTATTATAGCTAGAGACGTTGTGTTCAGAGAAACTGCAGCGTGTAATTGGCGATCTCGGAAAGTGTTGACTCGTCAAATGAGAATTTGGGAAGTGATTCAAATAACGTTTAGGATTACCATATTGGAAACAAACAATGGGTTACAAATTATGATATATATTCAAATCTAAGTTTTTTCTTGAGTGCAGAAAGTTATATTGCAAATGATCCAACAACATTGGAGGAGGCGGAGGATCCCAATGGCAAAATGCAATTCATGATGAACACATTTATTCTCTGAAACATATTCATGTGATTTTCATTTTATGAATATAATTCACTAAGTCAGTGCGTTCTGCTTGATACTTAAGGTATCAAGCGAGAATTGAATTTTGTCGCGTAGTTTGGTCGTAGCTACCTGATGAGTAGACCGAACTTTTCAGTACGAAACCAAGGGTACTCACTTCTGATTTTTGAGAGTCGATACATTTATATTGACTCTGGGGTAAAGTAAAGGTGAGGGGGAAATGACTAATGATATTTCTACACTACTTTTTCCAGTAGATATTAACTACTCTTTAAATTAACTATTTGTTATAGTACAACAATTTTCTATATTAAGCCACAATCCTGTGGGCTCCTATAAATTATTGAAATGCATCCTATAATTTTTTTCCGTGTAACTCCTTATGGCTTCTTTATAGCGGATTTACATTCAATCTTTTCGTTCTTTTCCAAAAGATAAAAGATGTACGATAAAAAATTCGTTTTAGTATGATTCCCTTGTATTAAAATCAGAAGGAATACTCAAAAAGTATTTTTCAATACTATTTACTGCAACACTCAACTGTTTTTGGTGAAAAAGAACGGAAAAACCTGAAAAAGATGAACTGGTTTATCTTTTTTCGTAAAAGTTGCTCAAAAGATATAAAATCCAAGTAACATTTTGAAAGGAAAAAATGAAATTTTGAATATGCCCGTCTCATTTTTATATATGGGTAAAATGTATTTGCACTTTTCTTCGTGATTCTATTCTTTTGAAAAGAACGAAAAGATTGAATGTAAATCCGCTATTATGCTTCCAAACATGAAAAAATGGCTGGCTAGGCGGAAAATAGTTCACATGAAACTAGGCCTAATTTACAGAGTTCAACAAATCGTATTTTTTGTATGGCGTAAAAAAAAATGGAATGTCCGGAGCTAAGTGTATCAACGCATTATTGTTTTATCGGAGATATTTATAAAAAATGACGAAGTCGTATACTATATGATAATGTGCCTAATTATACATTGTTTGCCAACTGTAATGACAATAATAAAAATGCCGGTGTTGCGGTTTTTATTAACACATCATTTAAGTTTGAAATTAAATCATGGAATTTGAAATCAGCTGATGTGATTGAAACTATACACAACTATTAATATACAATTTATGTTTTATTTTAATTCAATGATTATTTATTTTTATATTAAAATATATGAACAATATCATTCGATCATTGCACCAATCTATCTGATTTTTTATCGACAGATTTGTTAATGTTCTTCTTATTTTCTTAATTTCCTTCAACAGTAATAATGAGAGAGGAGATCATGAGAGATTGATTACCAATCGATTAGCTAATTGCTTTATTGTAATGTAGAGCATATTTAATATTGGTATTCGTAAGTCAATCCAAATTTATTTTGGAAACAATTAGAATACAACAGTCATCATAATTTTCCTCCTGTAATGTTTATAGAAGAATTTCTAAACCATATATCTGATTTTAAATGTAATTATCTAATTATTTTGGGTGATGTTAATATTGATTTACTTTCAAATTCAAAAATTAAATATGAATATTTAATGGTAATGGCATCGAATGGTCTTGGACCTAGGATAAATTCAGCAACTTATTCTTCAACTTGCATAAACCATATTGATAGTTTTAATTTTTCATCTGCGATTTATGATAATGTTACTGATCATACTGGTGAAAAAATGCGAATGCTTGCTATAGTGGAAGAACAAATGTGAATCCTTGCTAGTGGAAGGACAGTGGGAAGGAGTTCTGTTAATTCAAGATCCAAATTTAGCTTTCTCCAATTTTTTGTGTACCTTCTTAAATATTTTGAAGTCAAGTGAAAATATTATCATACTTTTCATCTAGGTTCCCGACGACATAGCTTTACCTAAGAATTTAAGTATTTTTTCAATTAAGTTGAGGAACTGTCTTCAAATAAGTTGAGGAAAGATGTGTGAGTATTTGTAATAACAACTAAATAAGGGGAGGGAGGCAAATTCTCAATTGGCCTAATTTAGGCCCCCTTCTTCTTTATGTAGAGGCTGGTTTTGGTGAAAATGTTTGTAAAATAATTGAGAAATCTCTATTTGTAGCTGTGTATTTTGGAATATCTGCCATAAACTTCTTGCCAGCTTTTATAAATTAGAACCCAATTTATTGTATTTTGCAGATGTTGGCATTTTATTTGATTGTACTACTTTCCATATAAAATATGAATCGTGGTTAAAGTTTTTACTTTTAACAGCCACTTTTACTTTAGCTTTCGAATTTCGGTTGACATTTCAAATCAAAAGCGTAACTAAACGTTGATTTATAACCTAGCTAGCATACGTCATAAATCTTTATTTATTCTGGTTTGGAATTTAATTAGTGAGCGTTTAATTTTTTAGGGTTTTTTAAAATAAGTTACTTAATTTTTTTTTTTTTTTACTCAAAATATATAAAACACTGTTTTGACGCCAATTGGCACACCACTGGAATAAACCGAAAGAGATTGGACTGACTAAATAATTAGTGTAAAGTTATTGCAATCAATATCAACATTAAAACCATCACAGGCGAACGTGTGTTAACATAGCTTTGTTCTTCCGTATTCTGCACATTTGCTATTAAATTTAATTAGTAGCCAAAATAGATTCCATGACGATTGGTTTGTTTTGTTTTTAGCAGTCTATGCGATGGATGTGCCACATTAAAGCAACTAAACCTTTAAGATTCCACTTCGGTTAAAATCGGGTAAAAAACAGCCTACACTCTACGAATTAATTCATCGTACGATCCAAAATAGTGAATATGCCACTTGCCTTTTGAACCAAACAAAATCTTCCCTACTGTAAATGAAAAAGGTCAAAAAATGTAAACTTATAGACTTATTTTATTTATTTTCTCTTCAAGGTTAAAAATAAACTAGAAATCATTTTATTAAATTATATGCGAATAAATTCATCGATTATTACTTAACACTAAACAAAATATTCACTAAAACAGCTTTTAATCGATTATTCATAGACGAAACCAACTTTCGAGTAAACTCAGGCGGTACTCGAGCCCATTCTTGTGTAATTGCTGCTTTCATTGTGGCTTTGGATGTAATGGTATGTTTATGGAGTTGCCTTTCTATAAACCCCATAGATGTTCCATGGGATTTAGATCTGGACTTTGTGGAGGAGAATATGTATAGTTATTTGAGGGTGTTATACAGCAACCATTCTTGAATAACTAGCGCGGTGTGTTTGGGGTCGTTATCCTGCTGGAAGACCCGATCTTATGGTAATCCTAATTTCTCAACCGATGCATGTAAATTGGCTTTTAAAATATTCAGGTAGTGCCATCTCTCCATTGTCCCTTCGATAAACTCCAAGTTACCGACCTCCGACCACGCCTTACACCCTAAACTAAAACACTTAACTGTTTAACTGTGCATCGAAGATTAGCGATTTCCATCGCTGCTCCTTTCTTGCGCCATACTTTGGACGGTCCGTCATACCCAAAAATGTTATATTTACTTTCATTTGTGAATATTAAACCTTTCCAGAAAGTAAAGTCCATATCCAGGTACAATTTAGCGAATTCTATGCGCTTCTTTCGGTTTACGTTACTGATTAGTGGTTTTTTCCTGGCAATTCTGGAAGAATATCCGTGCCGGTTTAATGTTTTTTGAACTGTACGAGAACTTACAGCTGTTCCATAATCTCTGCATAGAATTGTTTGAATTTGTGTGCTTTCCATCTTCTCACTCAGAGCTCGATGGTGGCCAGTTCGTTTTGTATAATCAATACCTACTTCCATTTTTTTTTATATGTTTCCACAATATATTGGATTTTGATTTTTTGGTTAATTTTGCGATTGCCGAAAGCGATTGCCCCTCCAAATGCATGTTAATTACAACTTATAGGAAGTCAGCACTGGTTTCTTTTCTTGTAGACATCACGGTAATTATCAGTTTAAAAATACAATATCAACTAATAGCTTTGAGGGCTAATAGTACAATGAGCGAAACTATCACATAAACCATTTAAAAACAAAGAATTGACATGTTGCCATAATTACCGTTTGATAAATTTGTTCGTATACATGCATTAAAATTGTAACAGTTTCGTTTTTGGCCTTTTGTTTACATTTTTTGACCTTTTTCATTTACAATAGGGTTGATTTTGTTTAGTTCAGTATACAAGTGGCAAATTCTCTTTTCTGGATCATACGATGAATGAATTCGTAGAGTGTATTTTCAAAAATTGCCGGTTTTCAACTTTCTATGTTCCGTCGTTCGTTGTGCAGTATTTTTATGGGAGATAAACATAAATGCAATGTTTCGTAACCTAAAATATTCCAAAAAGTGGAGACACTAGTGGTTAACTGGTTAGAGATTACAATTTCCCGAGAAATTTAATTTGTCAAAAAACCAAGAATTTTGTTTCCTGACGAATTATATTATAATAAATGCGATCACAAATCTTCACAATTGGTATCAAAATGAATGAGTTCATTTATTTAAATCATTGATATTTAGCTCAAAAATTGAATCCACCCCAGACCTCTTGACGGAGAAGGTGGGTTGCGAGATAAATTCTGGTAAACTACATTTTTTCATTATATAGACTTTAATTTCAATAATTGTAATTTTGTGGTTTCAATTGTAATTTTCGGTCAAATTTAGTATCGACTGAACATGAATTTTAAAGAAAAATTATTCCTTAATCCAATGATGTCACATTATGATTTAATCTAATTTTTATTTTTTTTAAATGTTAGTAAAAAAATAAAATGCGATTTTGTTACTTTAACAAGTTACACGTAACGAATTTCAAAAAACCGATTTATCATTTATTATTCAGAATCTTGTCATCTATCACTTCCCAATATAACATCATCAGTACCGGACACCCTGCATTCAGAGAAACCAGATTTAAAAATTTCTATAAAACGATGATTCCTCTATTAATGGAATGAATTTGAATAGTGGTGTTGTTATTCTGGCTGTAATAAATTTTATCTTCTTATTATGCCAATCCTCTTCATAATATACACAATCTGTTGTGAACTCTTGCTAAAGATACATTGTGAAGGAATATCTATTGTTTAAACAAATAAAATGAAGGTCGGTCCCTAAATTATTTATTTTCCTCAGATTTTTTTCAAATAGTTGCCGAAATAAATCTTGCGGGGGGAAGAGGGAGCGCCTTACAAACTCGCTGCGGTGCTGACATTTAGTAACATATCAATATGAATCTTGTATCTTACCATTTACCTTTATCTATTATACTTTACTTAAATCCAAAATTACGGCTAAATAAAACTTTGGGTACAATTTTAACAAATAAGTTAAATATTACAATATCTCGGGAATTCTATGCCACAGTTTACGGTCTAAAACACAGAACACACCTGACGATGACATAATAATAGAAATATTGTACGACAAATTCTACTTTATTACCATTCTTATATAAAATTAAAAACATGACAGATGACCTAAATAAATTCCCCATTTTAAAGAAACAACATTCTACAAAACCAATCAATGAGGTCTCGAATTGATCTAAGATTGTTCTATTATATCCAAGCTATACGCAATCGATAAATATGTAAAAGGTTGATGAACTACATATTTGTGTTTTGGTTTCTTTATTAAACTTGAAACTGATTTATGACACAATAATTAATAATTCATTAAGTAACACCCACAAAACTAACACACACAAAAACATAATAATAACACATTCATACCACACACATTAACCTCAACCAAACTTACTCCCTGGATAATAAAAATTCTTACCTGGTCGATTATCAATAAGTACATCCGATGGTAACACATCAGTTGTTGTAGATGTCGCCTCTATATATCGTATATCCTTTTGCAGTAATAGTCGGCCATTTTTTGAATATACATTTGTTTCATCAAATTTTATCATATGATAATCTTGAATTTTATATAAACCTAACATTAGAAATGACCAAACGCCTAACGCGAATAAAATTTTTAAGATAAATTTCTGTTGTAATTGAAACATATTCATTTTGAACATATATTATGTATTTTTTATCTATGTAATACTAAAATTTATAGGTATAGGTTGTTGTGGTTATGCTGTGTGTACAATTTTCCTGGTGTGTATTTACGGAAAATCTGAAAATAGAAAAAAAAATTTTTGTTTTATAGACAATAAAAAATACTTGATTTATTTAGTTTGTATAATATTTCCAGTTTACAATGAAATTACATATCGAGACTTTTTTTTTTGGTGTTTTTCCGCCTACACCCGGAAAACTATTTATTTTACTTTCATTTGTACATGTGATTATAAAATTAGAAATGTCGCAATAGTATAAACTGACGGCAAATGTAATGAAATTATTGGTTTTCGGGTAAGCATATGGTAAAAATGAGGCATTTTGATGCCAATTTTTTAGAAATTGAACTAGACAATTTTGTTTTCGGCAGAAATCACCACAGCGTTAGCATAAAAATGGTCTACAATCGATCGAGAATATTACTAATGCGAGGTGACAGGGATTTTAATCCACTTTACTCAAAATCCATCAAAATTTAGGAATTTTGGAATTTGATTATTTATTAATGCAGATAATCTAGAGTCGCTTTAGTAATAACACAGATAATTATTTAGAAAATTGAGAATTTAGAAAAAAATATTTAGAGCGTTGGATATCAAACAAGTCAAGAAATTTGAAAGTTTCAAACAAGGCTTTGACTCTTTATCACGCGAGTACAACATTCTATGCCAGAGGAATACTTTGACAACTAGCAGAATGAAATACGATTATGTATCATAAAAGATCAACATCTCTGAAGAGGCCTTTCAAGCAGCGATATCATCCAAATTATGGCCGGATGAACTCCGGCTAAACCATTGATACCGATAACACAAAACATGCGTTGTGCGCAGTTAACGGTGAAATTCTGTTTGTTAAATTTGATAAATTATATTACCGAGCAAATACATACCTGCTAAAAGTCAAGTTTATTGAAGAGTTTACAGACGGAAATCCTGCATCAATAGGCAGATTCAAATATGTATTGTTTTCAAAGCTCACCTCGAAACTCCGCAAAACATCTGCAACCAAAATAGTGATGTGCTACACCGGTTCTTTTTGTTCTGTTTTGCTTATTTTCTCTTACGTTTTTAACAAAAAAGAACCGACTTAGCCCATCACTAAACCAAAACAAATTTGGCAGAAGATTGTGAACAATGCTTCCAATTCTTAGAATTGCTTCCTAATAAAATATTCAACTACAATGAACCAGAAGGAATCTCTTCGATAAAAGCTAAATCGCTTACGGATGTGATCACTACTAATCGCTGTAGCCATGTATGAAAATTTGGGCAATTGTATGCTAAGTCGTACTTGAAGAAGATGGATATTAATCTCAACAAACATTACCTCAAAATAATTAATCCATTAACCTTGAGTTATACAAGGCTGAGCATAAATAAACCGTTGTCATAATTAAACATAACAAAATCATGTGCCGTGATCTTATTTACTTGGTACGTAAATTAACCTCTTCATTACAATATCAAAACCTGAGAGATTCTACCTTGTACTTGATGTCTTCTGCAATGTCGACCGTCTGGAAAAAGTAATTATTTTGTGGCATAACTTCTTCAAATGTCAAATGGATACTGAATATGCCATTTATCGATTCAGTTAGTATAGACGGCCTTTATCATCTAGATGGATTGTTGATATACTACTACCGTACATGACTCACTGAAGAGATATATTTATCTAACAACACACCTCTTCCTTCAGCACTTACTTACTATTAAGAAGTAGCTGATCATTACTATCGGAATTCAATAAACGAAATTTTGACCTTTATGAAATTCCCCAACAATCTTGCAACACAGGCACACAAAAAAAAAGTCGTGACCCAGAGAGGAGACCCCACTATTCCTACGTTTTCGAGGTCGCTGAAACCGATTATGACCGTAAAAAATGATTCCAATTCCCCACTCTCCCGTTATCAGCCCCCTGAGGGTCGAAATTTCAATTTCCATGCAAACTTGAGATGGATGTACATTGTACATTTCTATGTTTTTTGAGTCGCTGGAACCGAAAATGACAACAAAAAGTAAATTTGACCCCTCCATTACCCCCTAGCACCCCTTAATACCTCCTGGAGAGGGTTGGAATTTCTATTTTCTTCCAAAATTAAGATGTGTATTTTTATGTTTTACGCTTTGACGCGCAGCGCACAATTCGGGGTACTTCTTTAAAGTGAGTCCCCTTGCATCTCACTATTCGGGGTACTATTCAACGTAAGTTCCTTCGCCTCTCACGATTTTGGGTGCTTACTTCTTCCTGTGGTACCGAAATCTTTTGCTTTCAAACAATCTTCTGAAAGGTTTCCTCTTATTGGCTCTCCTCTGTTCTGGCAAGTCCCTTTTCAAATTGCAGCAGTAGACAGCCAACATACTGACATCCCGTTTACGTTGGTAGCGTCGTTCCATTTTTTTAAGATCCTGGTGAAAGCTTACATCTTGCCCCTCGCTATAGTCCCCTAAATTCTACGGAAAGTAGGCTACATGGGACTCGAGGAACTGCAGTTTTAAATTCATCAGGTAACCAAGATTCTAAAAGTTTATTAGCAGTTTTTTTATTTCTCTCTTGTAGTTCGAACTCTTTTGATTGCCTAGGAAATTTTCTACCATACTTTTAAAGCTGAGCCATGCGTCTTTTTCTTTAATACCTATTGATTGGATGAACTCGGAGTCGAGCAGAAGCTTCCGAATTTGCGGACCGTCGAAAATTCCTTCTTTAAGCTTGCTTCCTTTTTGTCTAATGCTTTCACAAATTGCTTCATTAACTCGAGCTTTATATGTTGTGGAGGAAGAAGAACTTTTTCAGTTGGTACAAGTGGTTACTGAGAACATTCTCAGAGCCAGCGATTAAAGCGGCCCTAGCAATTTTTTCCCTACTTTTTGCCATGAAGGCATATTTTTTACCTAGGAACTTAGCCGGTTACTCGTTATCCGCCTGTACCGCGTGGAGGTGTTCTAGTCACAAAAGTAGATCCAGACTCAGTTCTACTCCGGAGGCATGGAATAAAATTGAGTAGCTTTAAAGTATAAATAAGACTGATCTCTGAGTAGCAGAAAAATTAAAACCAAAGACAAAACGAAATGCAAACGGAAGAGAAAAATATTGACATATGTTGTTGAAATGAAATGTCAAGTTCAAAATATGAAGAATAAACCCGGATTATGATTTGGACAAAATAAAATTTTTTAGTTAATGACTCGGCAAATAAGAAACAAAATAGTGGCATGTTTGAAATATGACAACCTAGCTTCCAGAGCTTCCTCCACCCTGAGCGGCAAATACGGAACCTACAAGGTAAGAATCATACCCCCCCTTGTTAACTTTAATGGCAATCATATTAAACTAGTTTAAGCTCTCCAAATATACGTCGATTCTACATTGGTCTACAGAGGAGTGTATCCATCCTACTTGAGGGGTTTGTCACGAGATGAAAGGTGTAATTGAAGGGTCAAATTTGTATTTTATAGTAAATTTCGTATCGAGCAACCCAACAATCGTAGCAATTTACATCCAATTCAACTTCGCATGAAAATTGAAATTTCATCCCCTTTCTGCGGGTAGTAAGGGAGTGCTTTTCGTTGTCATTTTCGGTTCCAGCGCCCCAAAAAACATAGAAATTTAAACCCCTTTCTGGGGGTAGTAAAGGGGCGCTAGTGGTGATGGAAAGGTCGAGTTTATTTTTTAGGGTATAGCATGCCAAGAAACGTAGGAATGTACATACTTTCGAACTTTGCATGAACATTGAAATTTAACCCCCCCCCCCCCCCAGGGGAGGTGGTAACGGGAAAATGGGCAATTGGCATCATTTTTTATGATCATATTCGGTTTCAGCGACCTCGAAAACGTAGGAATAGTGGAGTCTCCCCTTTGGGTCACAACTTTTTTTTTTGTGTGCCTATTTATTAAAAGATTTTACAATGTTGGCAATTCTCCTCTGTGTCTTCTATTTAATCAATCATTAAAATCGCAAGCAGAATTTTCGCAGAAAATGGGAAACACCATAGCGATAAATTTCCAAAGCTGGAACAAGAAATTTTGTTTCTTGTTATGGAGGAATTACAACAATATTTTCATTACCTAAATTATTTGAACATGCAACTCTTTCAGATCATTAGTTCCTCGAGTTATCTTACAGTGTTAGCATGGCTTTATCAATCAATCAATAAAAAATCAATATCGACAAATCTCATTGAGTATACCAGCAAATTCTATTAATGAAATAAAAGCACAAGTAAATAAATTTGGTATATAATGACTTTGGGAAAGCCTTCGACTCATTAATGTAACGCTTATATTGGTTTGAATTCTCCGGACAGTTTATTGCCTGGTTTAAATCGTATTTGAGTAACTGTATTCAGTTTATTGAGCTTGGAAATAGAAGATCAGAATTAATTCAAGCTACGGCAGTTTATCCTTGAATCTTTACGATCCTCATCAATATCATTACTGAAGTAATACAGCCCTCTAAATATTAATGTTTGCAGATGCTCTCAAAATCTACAGACATCGACAATCTAGTGAAATGGTGTGAGTCTAACCTTTACAGCCTCAATATTAACTAGTGTAAGAGTGTATCGTTCCACCGAAAAGATAACCCTGTTATACAATAATAGAAAAAAAGGCACTTTTTTACAAAACTTGTTAGAGAATAAAGACCTACTTAGGGGTTACTTTCGTTGAAAACATGATGAGCAACACATCGCTAGTGATCTTTATCACCTCGAGTTAGATCTAAATTTGAGTCACAGTAAAGTAAAAATAAATTCTTCATATATTTCACATTTTTCTGTCGATTGTAAAAAATTAGCTCGTCTTGACGTGAGGTAACTCTCAATCATCCGAATGTGGCGCTTAAATATCATCACTGTAAAATGTTTACACTTAGTAATGTCTATTCAACTGACTGATATGTACCATTTTGTTTTAGTAGAAGGTATTAACTAGCATAATTTTAAGTGTGGACGTCTTATTTGCAGCAACGAATTTACTGTGACTGCCAATAAGCCACAAGCAATCAATAATCTAAAGAAAAATATTCGCGTTGCAATTTTTGAAATAACCCCAGCAAGTTGGGTTGTCTGCTGCTTCAGAACACAAAATATTTAGTCGATAGACTCAATTTGGACAATTGTTTGATTGAAAATCTGTGCAACTTGTAGAAAAGTCATTGAACATTTCGGAATTTGAATTGAAGCCTGCAAACGCATTGGTGGTGGACATTTCAATTCCATATTCTGTTCCACATATAAGTGTAGTCGTACTTTCAATAAAAAAACAGCTTATAAAATTCGTTTGTGTTTTATTAAACAGTGATGCCAGAAATAAAACATTAAAATTCCCTACAAGTCAACAAAAAAAAATCATACATTTTCCTGTAGGGACCATATTTATTAAACTTGTTTAGTCCTTTGGTGCGTTAGAAATGGGAAATGTGCATTTAGCGAAGACACATTTGAAATTTTTATAATCTTTTTGGACCTTGTAATTACATTTACATAATTTTGTTTCTCTACGTCTGGTCGTGACTAGAGTTTATCCTCAATATTTCAAAACGATACGCAAAACTTACAGGGATAATAAATTAATAAATTTGAATAAGGCGGAATAAATTTTGTTTGAAGGTAAATTTCTATCACACTTCGGCGGTAATCGGTTAAGAAATAGCGAAGTTTTAAAGATAATATGCTATTTTGAAACATGCCATGTTAAATGGATTTCAAATTTGACTAAATTTTACTAAATTTTCTTAAAGCAATGGAGTATTTATTCAATATATTTGAACGCCTTCTAAACCTTATTTGAAGAAAGCTCTCAGCTGCCACTTCATCTGGTTCCTGGTAGTCATTTTTCGAGTTTAGCTAAGGAGTTCGCTCTTTACGAAACAACGGGTGAGGTTGAATTCGGAATTACTCCATTAACACAAAATTTAAAACGATCATCGACGCAAACTGAACGGAATTTTCAGTTTCTAGAAGTAGATTGTGTTTAAATTGTGGATTTGATTTTCAATGAACTTGCAAAGAAAACTTCTTGTATTTGCCTTTGGTCTACTAAGCTCAGTTTGAACGCCTTCAGCTCTTTCTATCTGGCAAATAATTAAATTACTATAAGTTAAACGTCCAGATTTAATTTTTAACAACCCTTTTTTTTTTTTTTAATTTGCCTTTTCTCGATTTTTTATAAATGTATAATAACACCGCAATATTCTTTATTATTGGTGAGTAACGGACTGCATTTCGTGGTTCGTAATTTGATGTGGATAAAGTGCTAGCATTACCTTCAAATTTTAAAATGGAAAAATAATTTCGACTCGAATTTCGTCTCAGAATCGCTGAAAATAACTTTCAGTCCAAAACGGAAGAAGTTGCAGTTTATGCATCGTGAGTGTTTTTAAGTTTTAAATCTCAAATTGGAAACAAATTGACGATACCGGCATCGTTTGATAACATTGCCAGCACAACTTGGTGAAGACCTGGAGTCCAAGGTTTTAAATCAAATTATGTATGTTAATTTCTTATTAGAAATTGAATCTGGTATCAACTCTAGGCCAATGTGGTTTTAGCAATATATTAACTCTAAATGAAAGACTGGTGGTTTACCCATACAATGATAGACCGGGTCATGAGCTAAATTCTGTTTGCGAGTTCGGTTTGCTTTTTTTAGCAAAAATACTAAAATGTCTATGGTTCCATGTAGGTATTTACTTGGTTACAGCCTTATATGCAAGATATGCAAGATATTTTCAGCAATACTAGAATCTTCGTACGTAATTCCAATATTTAAATCCGCATGTTTAAAAATACATATTGTAGAAAATAACAGAGGGATATCTATTTTAAAGGTTTTACCTTTGAAATCCAACTATTTGAACGACTTCTGCACCCCAGGCGGGCTCGTGCTACGTCACGTACCTATAGAAACGAGTGAGAATGTGGTTGTTCCTACAGAGCGTTGGAGGAACATAATGTAACATAAGCAAATCAGTTTGTTTGCAGTTATCTAAATATCACTGACTTTTCCGCCCACTGTAAAAGCAGAATGCATTTTTTACAATTTCATTTACTAGTCACTTATGAATCAGATTGTGAAAAATTCATTCTGCCTTTTTAGAGAGTGGGAAATATTTGCATAATGGGGTAAAATGAAGACCAGTTCAAAACGATTTCTTCCCATTATATTCCAAATATCTGTGTTATCGCAATCATTTAAACCCGGATCTTGAATGGGATTTCATAAGGACGAAAGATGATTTCTAAAGTCGACTATTTAGGAATTCCATTTAATGCAAACTAATATTGATAATTCATTGAAAGAACATTGGTGAAGCTGTTCAGGTTTGTTTTAGTTCGGGGATTAAAATAAATCCATTTTAGAAGTTCACCGATTACCGTTACCTAGTTCAGTGACAGTGCAAATTTATTGATGTTTTTATTTAGTCAACAACTCATTTTACGGTTTATCGCTTCAGTCAATCGCCCGATTACCGGAGCAG
The DNA here is from genome assembly GCA_963556165.1 of Tipula helvola. Classification (NCBI taxonomy): domain Eukaryota; kingdom Metazoa; phylum Arthropoda; class Insecta; order Diptera; family Tipulidae; genus Tipula; species Tipula helvola. The sequence goes on along the minus strand of OY744481.1, from coordinate 161,401,513 downwards.
ATTTTCTGACAAGTTTAACCTAAAGGTAGATTTGAAAAATTAAAAATTAGTTGATCGTAGTACTTTACTGACAGTAAACGCTATGGCTGCCATTACCACAATGCCAACATTGAAACATTTCAATACAGATGGCGATTATGGCGTACTTTTAAGCAAGTTTCCATCATTAACATCACCACCTCAATATGATAAAGAAGTGAATTACAACGTGGTACACCACATTCTAACTAAAGGTCAGCTCCCATTTTCACGTCCTCGCCGGACGTGGATCTTGGGATTTGCAAAACTTCTTCTTTGCCCGTACCTTTACCACTTCATCTTGGCATGAAGAAAAACCGAGATGACTGGAGACCGTGTGGGGACTATCGACGTCTTAATGCGTACACCGTGCCCGATAGGTACCCCATACCCCACATTCAAGATTTCTCAGTCTCTCTCCACGGAAATCAAATTTTTTTCAAAAATCGACTTAGTACGCGCGTATCATCAAATCCCGATTGACGCCGATGATGTTTATAAGACAGCAATCATAACACCATTTGGACTGTTTGAGTTCAGACGAATGTGTTTTGGGTTATGAAATGCGGCTCAAACATTCCAAAGGTTTATGTACGAAGTTCTACAAGGTCCGGACTTCACATACGCATATCTTGATGATATATTGGTGGCCAGTTCATAAGAAAATGAACACAAACGTCATTTGGAAATTATATTTGAACGTTTAATTCAATATGATATCAAAATTAAAAATATCGAAATGTATTTGAGGAGTAAAATCGGTAAATTTCCTTGGTCATATGATAACTCCAGATGGTATAATGCCTTCACCTGAACGTGTTGAAGCTACACCATCACTGGAATCACCAACATCCGTCAAGAGTGTACAGAAAATCGTGGGGATGATAAGTTATTATCACCGTTTTGTGCCCAAACTCACCGAAATTCGCCCGTTTTGGCAAAAACAAAAAAAAACACTTTTCTTGGCCTGATAGTTGTCATACATCATTTGTCGAGGCTAAAACAGTGATAGCATCAGTGACGTTACTAGCACATTCAGTCGACAACGCAATATTCAATTTTCAATATAACGACAGCTTCGGGTACTGCTGTAGGAGCAGTGCTACAACAACATCACAACGGATATTGGATGCCACTTGCATTTTTCTCTCGAAAACTTCAATCAGATGAAAAGCGTTATTCAGCATTTGATAGAGAATTCTTGGCCATATACTTGAGTATCAAGCATTTGAAACATTTCGTGAAAGGCAGAGTTTTTTCAATCTATACGGACCACAAACCATTGGTAAGCGCAATAACTTCGAAGACGGATCGGAGCCCCCCACAGACGCGGCACCTTGAGTATATAGCTCAATATACCACAGATATAAGGCATATCACAGGTAAATCTAATGTGATCGCAGACTTTTTGTCATGTTCAAGCGACACAGAGAATTGCACAATCGATTATACCGGAATCAATCTCGAGCATATCATTACACTTCAAAAAAATGATCATGAACTCAAACATTTATTAAATCACCGATCCACAACAGAGTCTTGGAAACTTCAACCAATAAAGCTACCGAATTCCGAATCAACTATATGGTGTGAAAGTGTTACAGGACAAAACCGTCCGTATATACCTTTAGATTCACGAAAAGACATTTTTTTAGCACTACATAACCTGTCACATTCAGGAATTCGTGAAACCCGGAAATTGATATCTAGTAAATATTTTTGGGCTAAAATTAATGGAGACACGTCTCTATATGGACGAAAACGTGTAGAAATTGCCAAAAATCATCAGTTCAATCTTCGATGGACGTTTCGAACACATACATCTGGATCTCGTTTGGCCCCTCCCGCCATCCAATGGATTTACTTATATATTAACTATAATTGACAGGTTTACTCGTTGGCCAGAGGCACACCCCATTAGAAATATCACAGCATCAACCGTGGTAAAAACTTTTGTTGCAGAATACATGTCAAGATTTGGATGTCCCCTTCAAATTACTTCAGATCGAGGAACACGGTTCATGTCAAACTACTCCGAACTCTCTGCTATTATCGGGACACATCAAATACATACAACTTCTTACCATCCATCTAGTAACGGCATAATAGAGCGCATACATCGACAAATCAAAGATTCCTTAAGAGCTCGCGCAAATACAGTAAATTGGAGAGACGAGCTACCTTTGGTTTTGTTAGGAATGAGGACCACGATTAAAGAAGAACTTAACTGCAGTCCTGCTGACTTGGTATCCGGCCAAGCACTCAAAGTTCCAGGTGAATTTTTAATCCGATCAACTGATAGTTTACCGATCGATCCAACGAGTGTTGTTCATATATTAAGACAATAAATGCGAAATTTAACAGCAACAGCACCAAGAAGTTCAAATATGGCTAATTATCTTCCGAAGGATTTGGATACATGTAATTACGTATTTGTGAGAGTTGATCGAGTATGTGGGGGTTTGGAACCTCTATAAGAGTAGTAATTAGTGATTTAGATGTTTTATGATACATCTAATCTTACTTTTATTGAACCATAAAAACGGTTGTTGCTAAGGCCGTCACGATGCTTGTTTGGGTAAATTAAGTTATTTCTGACCCATACACTCTCAAAACATTCTGATTGGTGAAAAACTACCTCAACAGTACTTTGTAAACAAAACTATGTGCACCAAATCAAAAGAAATCATTCGAATGATAATTCGAATTCCGACCCGATTTAGTTGGAGTAGTGTTCACAGTTTAAATTGATCAATTTTAAAAACTTCGGCTCCTCATAAATACTTTCCTTTTATTTTGAAAATGAAGAGCCAAGTAATCCTAATTTCTCTATAAATTCATGGTCGACGATTAAAAATCCTCAGCTCAGTTTCAAGCCGCTCTTAATTTTGATACTCACAGCATTTTTTAAATTAAATCAAACTCACTGTAAATGCAAACCCTGACGAACAGGTATAATACAACAATTAGTCATAATCATAAGTATGCATCGTGTGAATTTAGCTGCTTAGGTAAAGTTTTGCAATAAATAGTGATGAAGAAAGCCAACGCCAACATCAAGAAGTACACATCGCCGCAGTTAAGAGATGTAGTAAAAGAAGCCTTTTTGTAATGTATCATGGAAGAGTACATGGGGCCAACGCTGGAAATAGCAAAACAGGAATAAGCGGAACAAGTAATACCCCAGTTCAAATTAGGAAGACCACAAATATTGGTGCAATTCTTAATGCAACTTTATCAAAAAAGAATCCAACTTTCACTCAAGTTTATACAAGTAAACTGTAGAGTTGATCTGATGGACTCAATAAAGTTAAACAACAGAAGAACCAACAAAATGAGTAATTGGATCTAATGCAAGGCGTGCGAGCACGGCTGCCATAACAAGTAGAATGCAAGAATTTTATAGAAATTAATCTAGCCTGATATCACAGAAGTTCGCAAAGGGCAGGTGGAAGATGAGATTAAATATTTACCGTACTTTAGTTCCTTGCTAAGTCGGTTTTTGGTTCACATACTTCATGCATCAACAAAATATAGAGTGAAAGGTTTGATTACATTAATAATAAATAGGCCCAACTTAATGGTCGCTCTGACCTTTATATATAAAACATTCCCCGGCATTTCCTTAGAAAGAAATCATAGATGCAACCATAATGTATGCAAAAACTCTTCTGTGCAAAATTTCAAAAGAAACCAACATTACGCAAGTGATCGGCGAAGATGCTGCAAGCAACCAAGCATCATTTACTGACAAATTTTACTGAAATATTTCTTAAAATCGTAACAGCTAACAGGGATTAAACTCAAACAACATTGTAAACTTTGTTAAATTCTTATTATTGAAGCCGTGATATACAAATTGTAATCGCCTTTGTTAATCTAAGCTATAAACTATTTATTATTCTAAAGAAAGCAATAATATAGAGTTTCACGATCAAATTTAAATTAACCACTTCACTTACTTATCTAACATGTTAATATTTTCGTGTACAATTAGATGAACATTTATTCTCTTGGTAATCGTCATTTTCGTGTCCCTTAGCAGCACGTTTAATCATTTTGCCAATGCGACGAACATGGTTAAATGTTCGTTTAAGGCGGGCACTGCGATTACGGCTAACGTTACGTTGAACATTACGGCGAACGTTACGTCGAACATTATGGCGTACAAACTTTAACGCCACGACCAACTCTACGGCCGACGCTGCGACCAACTCCACGGCCAACCTTGCGACCAACACTGCGGCCAACACTGCGGCCAATGGTACGACCAACGGTACGACTAACGGCGCGACCAACGCCACGACCCACGGCACGGCCAACACCACGACCAATGGCACGGCCAACCCCACGACCAATGGCGCGGCCAATGCCACGACCAATCACATGACCAATAAGGCGTCCAATGCCGCCAAATATAAATCTATCCGAAAACTCATCGTTGCTTGCACACATTGTAATTAGGCCACAAATTTTCTGTAAATAAAATCAATGAAATTCAAATTTTAATTTGCCCCAGATGCACGCGGAACAAACCTCAGATGATTCATTTGACTCGAGTAATTCGACAAATTTCAACAAAACTAGTCTATCAAATACAATATAAGTTAATACATTTTTATCCGTTATCAACCAATCCAAAGTGATTTTGCAGTCAGCACATTGTTGATTTATTGGTGGCGTAATCGTACAATGCGCCAATCCAACGATGGATATAAAAAAAATGATAATAAGATTCATTATAAAAAATAATTAGCACACTGAAGTTTAGCGATCGATTCCAATGTATTTATATCGCTTCGCTATAGAAAACAAAGTTACTAGTACACCGGATTTAAATAGTTGATGACTATTTCGCTGCACCGTGCTGTAATCTTTTTAATAGCGGAAATGCACAAAGCGCAGTGTGGTCATAATTTTAAAAAACGTGAGAAGTTATCTATGCGGTGATAAACGTTGATTATTTACATTTACATTCATAGCGCATACTATGAAATATCACCTAATACAAAACTTCACTAATAATAAAGGGTTCAAGAATGGGAAAGTTCAGCTTTCTACCAATTCTAAAAATCGAGATTAACTCTCAACTTTGCTTATTTCATTTAAGAGGCCAACATTTTATCGAATGTCTGTTTTACCATTAAGCAGTACAACCAAAAATTCTCAAAGTTTGTGATCAATCTTATCTAACCTATTAAAGGCTGCAAAACCAAAAAAATGTAGTAGATATAAGATTACAATTTTGGACGACATCATGACTTCTAAATGAAAATTGATGTTTTAAATCCTCGAAATTATAGATAAGCTTCCAAATTTCAGCATTCAACGAACTCGAATTTTTGAGAAAGTTACCAAAATTTGGTAGAGCCTCCGAATTTTACCAAAATTTGATTTCAGAGTTAGAAATTTGATTATAAAATAATCCGAATTTTTGAGAAAACTTACTAAAATTTAAGAAAGTTTCTAAAATACAAAAACCAACAAACGATAAAGTTTGGATTCCAAAACCAAATCCATTCCATTAAAATTTCAAATTTTGCTATTAGAAATTTCCAAAGTTGGGGGATTTTATCAAAATTTTTTTTAGCATAAGAACTAACCAAATGCTCAAAATTTCTGCATTTAAGGAACTCAAATTTTTAGCAAAAGTGTACCATAATGTCATATTAAACTTTAATATTATCAATTTTTTATGTAAACTTAACAAGGCTTCAAAATCTCAAAATCTGATAAACATTAAAAAATAATGGGGTCCATACCATTGAAATTTAAAATTTTGATACTCAAAATTAGAAATTTGGATTTTAAAAATGAATTTATGCCATTGAAAGTTTAGATTTCGAAATTAGAAATTTCCCAAGTTTCTACAATTAAAATTTGATTTTAAAATTTCAGCGTCCAAAGAACTCGAATTAACGTTCGTTGGTAATCTTACGAAAATTTCGCATTTGGATATTTAAAATTCGCAATTAAATTCGTTCTTAAATGTAAACTTGAGGATGCTTATAAGCTCAAAAACCGATATGCTATGAAATATGGATTTAAAAAATGGATCCGTTTCATTGAAATTTAAAATTTTTTTATTCGAATTTACAGAGCTTCCGAATATTACCGAAATTGAATTTGATAGTTAGAATCAAAATTTGATTTGCAAATTTCAGCATTGAAGAAACCCGAATTTTTGAGAAAACTTACTAAAACTTAAAGAGGCTTCAAAAACTCAAAAACCGAAAACTAAGAAATTTGGATTTTAAAAAGGTATTCACTCCATTAAAATTTAAAATTTTACTGTTTTAAAATTTGAAATTTCCAAAGCTGTATGATTTATCAAAATTTGTTTTAGAATAAGAACTAAAAATATGCTGAAAATTTCAGAATTCAAGGAACTCAAATTTTTGGCAAAAGTGTACTATAATGTCATATTAAACTTTAAAATGCTCAATTTTTTATGTAAACTTAACAAGGCTTCCAAGCTCGAAATTCCAAAAACTATGAAATTATAATTTTAAAAATCGCCCCATCCCATTTAAATTTAAAACGTTAATATTCGAAATTAGAAATTTTGGAAGCTTTAGGATTAAAAAAAATTGATTTCAAAATTTAGCATTCAATAAAATCGATTTTTTGCGAAAACTTATCAAAATTTGCTAATTAAAAATTTAAATTTCTTATTTTGAGATGTAAATTGACGATGCCTTTATAAATTTCGAATTTGGTTTTAAAAAATGAATTGAAATTCGAAATTTTTAAAGCAAAGTTTGATTTTATCAAAGTTTAATTTGTGAATTAAAATTAAAATTTGATTTCAAAATTTTAGTATTGAAGGAACTGGTATGTATCTGGAAAACTTATAGCTATAAGGAGGCCTCAAAAACTGATAAACCATTTAATTTAGATTTTAAAAACGAATCCATTCAATTCAAATTTTCTGTTACAAATTTCCAAAGCTGTGGGATTTTATCAAAATTTCTTTAACGAATAAACAATTGTTCAAAATTTCAGCATTCAAGGAACTCAACATTTTTGAGAAAATTTACTAAAATGTCGTATTAGATTTCAGAATTCTCGACTTTTTATGTTAAGGGACTATTTAAAAGCTCAATAATAGATAAACTTCGAAATTTGGGTTCAAAAAATTTCATTGAAATTTAAAAATTTGGTATTCGACATTAGAAATCAAAACAAATTGATATCGGGACACGCGCGTCATTGAGTTTGAGACAGATAATTATGAAAAAGTTATTTAACAATAATAATTAAAAATACGCGTGTAAAAATAAATCTATTCGTATTTACAACTAAATTAGAAATTAGAGATAATGATATTCAGAATCTAAAACAATTGCAATAAACAATAAATCGTAAATAGATAAATTCTAAAAATGTCATGTGCAGTTTGTACTCAAACTGCAACTATATAAAAGCCGATTAAAATTGTATCGCCGGTATTCATAGTTTAACCGTTATAAAATATTGTCAGTTTCTAATAACAAAAAAAAAAAAATGAAATTATTTGCCGTTTTGTTGTTGTGTACTGTTGGTATGGCATATTCTGCCACATTAAATCCACAGTGTAGTGTATGCACAACTACTTTGGATTGGGTACGAACAAACGATAATGTTTTAAGTTTTATGCGAACCGACGAAGAGGTGTCAGACGAACTTTTGGCTCTTCTTGAATCTGATGCTGCATCTGAGGTTTGTATTGCTTACGTGTATAGACTTACGGTTTTATTTTGATATGACATTCTTCTAATTTTCAGGATGTGTGTGCTCAATTTTCGATGTGCGAAACTGATGTTGGCGAAGCGAACTATTTGACTGTTTTAAGAGGTGGTGGAGGTCGTAGAATTCATGGTGGTCATGGTGGTCATGGTCATGGTCATGGTCATGGTCATGGTCATGGTCATGGTCATGGTCATGGTCATGGTCATGGTCATGGTCATGGTCATGGTCATGGTATTCGCAATTGTATTAAATACGGTAATTGTTAATTAGTCAACACATAATGGAAAGGCGCTCTCTTAATCAAAATACTAAAAAGCTTTATTTTTAAAATTTATTGAAACTATTAAGGAATCTAAAAATATATTTTAAATTGAAGATTGTGTAAAATCGTCACAATGTTGCAAATAATAAAATGAAACAGTAGCTGATTTCAAAATTATTTATTAATAAATTAGCTATAAACCTCATTCACGCTTATAAGCCTCGTATATCTAGCTCGGTCAATTGGACTCAGTGATCGACTCCGATCACCGAGGAGGCGAGGGGGGGGGGGGTACCTAGAAATTCAGCCTCATTTTCTCCCTCGGCATTAGATCCGTGGAAATCGTCTTCGTCGGTGTCAGTATCGCATTCGCATGACTGATCAATTATACTTTCGGCCGCGCACGGTGGTACCCACCGACGCATTTTATTCGCTTCTACAACTCTATCGTATGGAAGTTGTGTCTGCTGACAACCGCCAATGTCTCGGATAACATATCTATCATTGACTAAAACTTTATGAACCACATATGGATCGCGATATTTTGGAATGAGCTTCTTATTTGATCCCACGATTGTATGTCGTATTCACGTTTTGATGATCCTTATGGCGATTCTTCTCGTATTGTCGCCTTTTGGTGATTTTGTTGTGAGCGTTCGCTCGCAGCTCTGCCAGATCTGTTGGTGCCTCAGGGGCCTCGTTATTAGCTAAATATTCTTACAGTTCGTCCACTATTTTTTCTCGTTGTTCTGCATCGAATAATAATTTGCTGGGTGTTTCCTTCGTAGTAGCATGCGTCGAATTATTAATTGCGTATTCGATCTATTGTAATTTCTGTGACCAGTCCGCGTGATTGATGGGATTACTTAATTTTCCCAGGGCGGCCTTTAAAATCCGATTAACCCTTTCGGCCTGGCCATTGGCCTGGGCCGATGCGGTGGCCACCTTCACATATTCCACATTATTTCTCGTCAAAAATTCTGCGAATTCCAAGGACGTAAAACAAGTGCCTCGATTCGAAATGATTCTACGTGGTCGACTATAACATGTGAAATATTTCTCCAGAGACGACATAACCTCTTTCGTGCTCGTTGAATTTACGTGTAATATATCGAGTGAAATCGGTGCCTTTGGTATGCAATACAAACTCTGTTCATACACACGCACCGTTGCCGCGTACATAATGCATTTGATCCATTTGTCGATAAATAACTGCAATTTGGTTTTCATCTTCGGAAACCAGTAGTATTCGCGAATCTTTTCGTAACGTTTATCCACCCCCAGGTGTGGTAGCTTTTCTTAATTAATTCGAATAATGTCATCCTACATTTCTGGCGGCACGTACAGCATACGATGTCCCTTAACGTTTTTCCTATACCCCAAACCATCCACTAGTTCGTAGTTGTCCATTGCCTCATTCTCTAATTTTTGCCGCAACACCAAAGTGTTAGTGTCGCTGTCTTGGGCCAATTGTAATTGCATCTCAAAGCTGATTGGATCCACTGCCGCTACCATACATTTCGTGACCGCTTTTCCTCCTCATTTTTTGTGTGGCATCGGCTTACTGCGTCTACATGTGTCTTATTTATCCCTGGTCTATGTCTCGTCTCAAATGTGAATTTTGAAAATTTCAATGCCCATCTGGCAATCCTCGGATTCTTGTGCTTTTCTTTCCAGCGTCAAGTTCAGTGAATTGCAGTCAGTTATCACTGTGAACTGTACGCCCTCTTAATATATTCTGAATCTTTACAGTGATATTTGGCATCTGCCGCCGTAGCAGCCCTCGAATAAAATGCCGTCAGATGAAATTTTCCGTCATTTTGTTTCTGCATCAATACCCCTCCGAATACATATGAACTGGCGTCGTAATACAATTCAGTTTCTCGCTCCGTATGATAAATCTCTAATTTCTTCAATTTTTCGAGGCTTTAATATAAATAAAAGGAACGTTTTCATTCAACAGATGTTGCATCGGGCGTGCGATTCTTGAGAATTCCGGGACAAACCGAAGGAAATACGAAAATAGCCCTAAACATGAATGTACTTCCTCCGCATTTTCCGGCATCGGATATTTTTTAATTGCCTCAATGTATGCCTCACTTGGTCTTATTCCTTCCGAAGTGACAGAGTATCCCAAGTAAATGATTTTCGTACAACAAAATTGTGAATTGTCGCGCCAATCGTCGCAGTATTTTCCTCATTAATTTCTTGTGTTCGGCCAGAGTTTCCGTTGCCAACAATATATCGCCCATATAAATTATAATTTCACCCTTTTCCAGAAAATCTTTGAAAATTATATTTATAAACCATTGAAAGACTGCTTTTAGGACCATCCTTCTTTCTTACAAGCACAATTGCTGATGCGTATGGTGAATCGCTTGGCGTAATTATCCCTCAAGAGTCTCAATGTCCAGTTCTGGTGTCACAGCTGCTACCAAGTGCTGAATTCTGGTTTCACCTTCTGACTCGCGTCATCGGCTGCCAGCATTTCCGGCACACGCTGTTTGGACGAAGTTCCATTTTGCACTGTTTCGAATGATGTCCCATTTGATTGCAGTTGTAACACCTGGTCGTGTCCCCCGGTTTGAATGGTGTTGTGAACGCTTGTGATTGCGCCCTTCCTGGTGCCGCATTCCGTTGTATAGTGGCATCACCTGCTCTCGATGGTGGTACGTTTGCCGCCGCTGCCCGTGCGTTTCGTCATCCCGCCGCTTCAGTCTCTTTATCTGCATCCTCTTTGCATGCTGCGTCCTCAATTTTGGTTCCATAACGAAATATTTGTACCTTTAACTTGCTCATATTTGGAAGGTCTCGCAATATTGTCTCCTCTCGCGTCGGTAGGTTCATATTATCGATGACAATGTCGACAATTTGAGCATCTGTTAGCCGTCCTTCACCTGAACGTTGTCATTTACGACTACGTATGGTTGCCTTTATGTGCGTGCTTGTGTTTTTGTCGGCAAATTCCTCATATAGCCGCATCTTCAATGATTCGTATGTTTGCACATCTTTGTGAGTCAACAACGTTTTTGCTGCGCCAGTGAGCAATTGTCTCAAGTGCAATATTTTTACACGATCTTCATGCTCTATTGCTCATTTTGGAAAAACATGCGACCGTCATAGTGGTGTCATGTGTACCCCATTGCGTGGCGACACAGGATTGGAACGAGTAGGATACGGCACAGTGCGTAGCTCCTCAGGCAGCAATATCGGATTTGTCTCAAGTTCATGGTACGAAATATTCCGTCTGCAGGAGGTAGCATTACTCCGTGAATCAGCACAAGCCAAATCAGTCTCAGCCGACGCAATAGTTTCTGCCAATCTGTCCTCTGAACGTCTTTGTGCCTCAATTTTATCGACTTCTTTTCGATCCCACTTTTCGATTCCTCTTGTTTTCGTAATAATGCAATTTCTGCGTCGGCCTCTTGCACTGAATTTAGTAATGTGCTTACTGTACCATCTTCCTCGTTGTCCTCATTGCGTTGTCCGCATTCCAATCCTCTGTACGTGCACCGCCTTCGTTGACCTCATTTTCTCCAGTGACCTCAACCACATTTTCTTCGATAGCCTTAGTTTCCACCTGTTTCACTGCATCAATAATATTTTCACGTCGTTCAGCACTTCAAATTATGTCGTCGTATTTTCACTCGTTGGTTGTACCAATAATTGTCCCACGTTTTGTCCAAATTTGGGAGAACATCACAATTTCACTTTTTCGAGAATTTGATTAGAATTATAGAAAGTTTAGCGTCGAACAATTTTTAATGAAATACGCCTTAATGCCAGAAGTTTGCATTCCAAATATGGATACAAATTTTTAACGAATATTTGCCCTTGAAGATTACGTTTCATCTATATCTGGCGACCATGGATCGCTAATAGTTTAAGCAATCATTTCGTTTCAGTTTCACAATAATTGTATTTTAAAAAATAGATAACATGACTTTATTAAGCTTATTCCAACTCATTGGTTCCAACAAATATTTATTCAGCAACTTTATAATATTGTATATGTTGCTTATGCTGGCTTATTTATAATTTAAGATTAAATATTTCAGCATTCACCGAAATCGAATTTTTGAGATAAGCTTACCAAAATTTGATAATTATAAATTTAAATTTTTCAATTATTTTTAGAGATAGAAGTTTTTCTGTATTACAATCAATTAGATTCTTTCAGATTTTTATAGACAAAATATTTATATTACCAATAATGGCATTCACAACATTTTTCGACTTGCAAATCAGAAAAAATGAAGAAGCCACGACAATCATTTAAAATATATCTATCTCCCGTACTTTAATCCAAGAGTCATACAAAGTGTATCGACCCCAGAAAATGAAAACCCTCCTTGAGTTTTCTATGTGGTCTTTCTATTATTTGTGTGGGCATAAAACACACAGAAATCAGGATTTCCCTTGAGTTTTTGATTTAGTGAATATAATTCGCTAAGTCAGTACGTTCTTGCATCATACTTAATGTATGAAGTTAGAATTGTATTTTGTAGTTTGGTCGTAGCTACTTGATGAGTTGACCGAAATTTTGTTCGTGCGAACTTTTCAGTACGAAACCAAACTACTACATAGAAAACTCAAGGATGGTTTTCATTTTCTTGGGTCGATCCACTTTGTTTGACTCGTCTTGGATTAAAGTACGGGGGGGGGATTTTGATATTTTTACTTTTTTGGTAGATATATTATAAATGATTGGCCTGGCCTCTTCATATTTTGCCTAAAAAAAGCCGAAAGTATCTTATTAAATTATTTTTAATGTAAGCTGAATTGGAAAACTCAATTTGGATTAATAAAATTAATCCATTCGACTGAAACTTAAAATTTTGTTATTCGAAATTAGGAATTTTTATTTTAGGAAAATTTATTTTGAGAGCCAGAATTAAAATTTAATTTCAAAATTTTATTATTTTATTTTATCCAGTTAGTTCTAAAAGCTTCAAATGCGTAACTTTCTTGAGTCTTCATCTATCTTTACAACATAAGGGCATCAACCTCATATTAATTGGAAAAACAACTCCGTCAAAAGTTTCGTTTATAAAATTGGTTCTAAACCGTTTGTAGGAATTATTCTATAGCGATCGCATGAAATTTGATTTGATTTGAAATACCCAAACGCTATGTGGATTAAGAGAACTTGGGAATTTCAATTTTGCATTCTAAGCATACAATAATTCTAAAATCTCAAGAAAAATTTAAGAAATTTTTATAATTATATTTATAAAATTTTAAAGTCCTTACCTTTGTATATTTAAAGCTTGTCAAAGTGGTTTATAAGTGATTTATATTTAAGTTCCATAAATTTCAAGAATAATAATTTTAAGAATTTTGAGATATAAAGTGTAACGAGAAATTGAATAGTTCAAATATTTTAAAATTCTGTTTTCACTCTTGAGAATTTTCAAAATATTATTCGAAGAGGATTTAATAGTTTAAAGAATTCTAAGATTTTTAAGAAATTTCAAAATTTACATCATATTAATCACTTGACGTGTGTTACGAAAAGAGTAATCAAAGAGTTAATTTTAAAATGGGTTGTGTTAAATTAAATGCTGACGAAAAAGCTAAAATTTTGCAACTAAATGCAAAAACGTAAACACATTCACAAATTGCAAGAGTAATTAAGCGTATAGCCAAACAGCTCTGAAAGTTTTTGAGGCGCTATTTTGAAAATGAAACGGTTGCAAGAATTGTCGGCTCTGGTGCAAAGAGGAAAACTTCTGTTCGCACAGATCGAATGCTCAGACATTTTGCGCTTAAGCAAAAGTTTTCTACGGCTTAAGATCTGAGAAAGGAGATTTTAATAGCAACAACCGATAATATTTCAGTTCGTACTATTCAAAGAAGGCTAAACGAACTTGGACATTACTCATAGCAAAAATAAGAGCTGTCTGGCGATGAAAATGCAAACAGTATCTATAAACAGTAAACGGAGAAAACATAAAAAAAATATTGAAAGCTGCGTCGAGCCGACTATTGAGAACCTAACTCAACACATCGATAATCCACTCTTCCAGGAGGATTCAACTCCATACCACAGGGCACTCAGTTTAAGATATAGGCGTTATTTGTGATTGTGAGTAAGAATGCTATTTGTGATTGTGAGTAAGAAATTTTTTTTACTCATTTGAAACTAATTTTTATACTTGGCGATAAGAAAAATCCAAAACAAAACAATTTACTCGGAATTATAAATTGATAAATTCTGAAAATTCCACGCGTCCACCAAATCTGTTACTTTATAAAAGCCGAATTAACTTTGATTGCCGATATATTCATAGTTTAACGGTTTGATTAAGTTATCTGGTAAATAATGTTTGTATTTTTTGTATATATTCAAAACAAAGGTTTATAGCTATGTATTTTTGGAATTGGCGATAGCAATGCGTACACTAATCTGTTACACTTTACAAGTTGAATTAAATTGGATTGACGAATTATTCATAGTTTAACATTTTTGAGGTAGATTTATTCATTAGTCATTTGTTATATAAAAAGCATGAAATTATTCATCGTTCTATTGTTGTGCACCATTGGTATGGCATATTCTGCCGTTTTAAATGTGAATCGGTCATGTAGTATATGCACATCCACTTTGGATTGGGCACGATCAAATTATAACGTTTTAAGTTTTTTGAAAGCTGACGAAGAAGTGTCAGATGAATTTAGGGTACTTCTTGAATCTGATGCAGCATCTAAGGTTCGTATTGAATACTTGGGTTAGCTTGAGATTTTGTTTTGACATAATATTCTATTCTAATTTTCAGGATGTATGTGCTAAACTTTCGATGTGTAAAACAGATGCCGATGTAAATGATAATTTGACTGTTTTGAGTGGTGGTCGTAGTGGCCACGGTGGTCATGGTGGCCACGGTGGTAATGGAGGACATGGTGGTCATAGAGGTCGTGGTGGTCATGGTGATCAAGGTGGTCATGGTGGTCATGGTGATAATGGTGGTCATGGTGGTAATGGTGGGCATGGTGGTCATGGGGGCTGTGGTGGCCGTGGAGGTCGTGGTGGTTGTGGTGGTCGTTGTCATTGCCGTCGAGGTGGTCAAGGTGGTGATAGAGGTCTTGGTGGTCATGGTGTCCGTTTAAGCCGGAATGCCCAAAGAGCTTTAGGGCATGCTGATCCCGATTATGTAAATACTCATAAATGTGAATTGGATTGTAAAACATTTACGTAATAATAATAATAAAATGGTTTTACCTTTAAACATTTTGAAATAGTTGTCTCTCTCATCAACCTATTAGCTGCTTTTAGTGACTTTCCCACTTTTAAACCAATGATTATGCATATTATTCGAATTTGGGCAACCGCAAATTTAATTTTTTTTTTGCATATTTAGATAAGCATCCACGTTTGATTTTGTTCTTGGATTGATCCCGACATATAATAGTACGGTAAAAATTAAACACTTATTCCAAAAAAATAGCTCCGCTTTGAACCTTTGCGTAGATATTTATTTTGGTATTTTGAATGCAAAAAAAGAGAGTTTTGAAATTATGTATTCCGATCAAGATTGACCGATTTATTTTTGAAAAAAAAAACAGATTTTACTCGAATTAAGTTCTATTCTGGAAGACAAATAGTACGTAAAAAATGTAAGAAAATATACACAGTTGAAAATCTTGCGACGAATTTCGATGCAAGCTTTGCATCGAGGCGTATGCGATTATAGCTTACATATTATTCCGATGTAAGACATACATCAAAAATTAATTTGATATAATTATGTACTACCAAATGCGATGTAAAGCTGCAACTAAATAATGCGCATGCACAATTACCATTCATCGATTCATTTACGATTCAATTTAAGTCTTATTTTAATGTAAGACAGCCATTCAAATAAAATTTGATTAAAATTACCGCGATATTTGGTGCAATGCTTGTAACGAAAATAAATGCACATGTGCAAGAATATTTTTTTGTGAGGAAAACAAAACAAATTCCTTGAAAAGTCATATGTATATATTTAGGGTGTTGGCATCAATTCAGTACTAGTTTAAATGTTGGATATTACAGTAAACTAGGGGACCCCTGTGCAATTGCACAATTTTATTATTTATGTGAAACATTTTTGCTAAACAAAATTAAACGCGTTCTATTTTATTAGAGTTCGAAGTCTTTTTTTCGTCGGGTAACCTGTAGTGAAGTATTCCTTTTGCAGAAGTTGTTTGTATTTATTATGGCAAAAATGTTTCATATAAATAATAAAATTGTGCAATTGCACAGGGGTCCGCTAGTAACCAAATATTTTACTTTAAATTAAACATTCCGCTTTATAGTTATTACAGTAATTACACAATAAAATACGTGGTACGCGTTTATATTGCGCCTAAATGTATGCGAATACTACAACAAATTATTTAAAAACTTTTATATTATGAGTTGTAGTAAGCTATGAAAATTTTTCTGAAAAATTATTTTTTCCTGTCATAAACTTTATAGCATGCTATGTTTGAAATAACATAACAATGAAATTTAAATAAATACCAAGTAATTTCAAACAGGCAAGCCATTGTAGTGTGTGGTTTCAGGCGTGCCATTGTAGTGAGAGAACGCCCCTCTTCTGATCGGAGAAATCGGAGAAAAAAAATAATTACATTAAATTGAAAAAAAAAAAAAAAAGTCGAAGTTATCGGGAATCGAACTCGAAACCTTTAACTTCATAACGCATCGCTCTAACACATGAGTGAACTATGCTTAGTAAATGATATATGAAATGGAAATTTATAGCTTAAGAAAATGTTGAACATTCTTGTATTTTATATAATATAGATTGGTTTACATAATATTTTTAGAAATTTTGAAAATTTGTCTGTTTTTAACACTATGATTCTTTCGGCTTTTTTATAGATAAATATATTATTTTTGATACATTCCAATATTTACGGTTTGTTAACCAGTGAAATACAGCAGCATTTACTCATAATACATCTATTCCACTCAAATTTTCAAAATTTCTAAAAACATCAGTGTAGGCTTTTAAATACACACAAAGAAATTTTCCTTCTGTTTTTTCTTGGTGAATATAATAATTCGCCAAACCAGTACGCTCGTCCTGGTATATAACGTATACAGTTCGAGTTGTATTTTTTGTAGTTTGGTCGTAGCTACCTGATGACTATGAGTAGATCGAACTTTTTGTTTTGAGATTATCAGTACGAAACCAAACTACCGAAAGAACTGAAGGAAATTTTCTTGTTTTTTCTTTAATGCTGGAAACACATGAGCAGAATTTCTGCTAGCATCGCTGCCGGCAGCAATTCGGGTGAACTACATGAGCGTCGTTTTTGATAAGCAGAATTTTTTTGTTGTGGCGTTTATCTGATACATATTTAATTTTAATGTACAATTTTTTCAAATGAATGATGCATTATGTTGTCACAAATTATTTAATTTTTATCCTCCAATTTGACACTTGCCACACAAAACTTATTTTCTGGCAACAAATTAAAAAAATTGATTGAAAAAAATAAAAAATATACAAATTGTACTAGATTTGTTATCTTTTACGTAATATAGCCTACTGATTCGCAGCAAAATTAGAAATAGAGACATGAAGGATGAAGCAGAATTCTATATGGCAAGCAGAATACATATATTTCAAGTCATTTCAACTTGTGTATTCTAATTTTGCTGCTTGCAGAATTCTGCTCATGTGTTTCCAGCATAAGGAAGGTTAGGGGGAGTAAATGATATTTCTACTTTTGAGTGGAGTAAATGTATTATGAGTAAATGCTTCTGTATTTCACTGGTTAACAAACCGTAAATATTGGAAATAGGAATGCATCAAAAATAATATATTTGTCTATAAAAAAGCCGAAAGAATCATAGTTTACATAATATGTATGTCAGAAAAGTAAATTATGGATTAACTGGACGTTATGACTGGTGCTATTTGGTTTTCAATTGTAAGTATGTATGTAAATTAGTTGGGATCGGTCCTAATGCCCGTATTACAAAATCCAGAATGAACAAAATCCCGTAGATCACAAAAAAACCGTATTACAAAATCCCGTATTTCATAATCCCGTATTTCAAAATCTCGTAGTATGATTTTTTTATGGGATTACGGGATTAATCAAATTAAAAAACAATTTTTGGGTTTAAGTAACTATTTTTTGTAATTTTTTTTAATAAATAGTTTTAAAAATAATATTATTTTATTTAAAACTAAATTATTCGTGATCAATAAAAATGAAAATCTGTATTTGCATATATATGTATGTGTTTTATACGTGTCCACACGGTTCATCTAATCAAATTGAGTATTTGCATTTGGGTTTTATACCAAAATGAGCAGGTGTTCGTAGTATTTTCGAAGGGGTCCGACCCCTGGGTCTAGGTGAACTAAATGTTTGCAAAATTTCGAGGGAGAGATATATTTTGGACATTTTATTGGCATCTTTTGCTTATGAGCAGATTTTCGTGATATTTTCGAAAGGTTGGGCCAATGGATCTAGATGCCCTCAAACACTCCAATTAAGTTCAAACGACTACATCCTGTTCGAATTGCGCTTGCTGTCAACATAAATAAGGCAGAAGGATAATCGCTGAAGGCAGGTGGAATAAATTTAGAGTCTGAATGCTTCTCTCATAGTTATTATATGTGGCTTGTTCCCAAGTCAGCAATCCAAAAAAACTATTTATCTATGCCAAAGATGGTAAAACACGAAACATTGCCCAGAAGCTTTGGCTTGAATTAGGACTTCGATTTCTTTTTACTTTGAAACTACAATTATTTAATTTTATTTGTTTTAATAGGTACAGATGAAAAATTTGAAGTTTATTACTTTGTAAAATATAAAACATATTTTTGTTATCCCGGGCAAAGCCGGGTACTCCAGCTAGTTCTTTTTTAAAAATCGATTTTATTTTTTATTGGAGTACACTTTTTGTTTTTGTCTGTTCCAAGCTCCTGCCTCTTCTAATTTTTTCCTTTCTATGACCTATACACAAATACACACACATACATATACTACCACATATCTCGAATTGTATCATGATAGAATTCGGGATTTTGGCATACGGGATTTTGGAATACGGGATTTCTCTAAACGCCATAAATTATATCAGTCCTACAGTAAATTCTATAAAGTCTAAAAATCCAATAAGGTTCTTAAATTCTATAAATCCTATAAATTCTGTAAATTTGATAAATTTGATAAATTATATAAATTATTAAGTTTTATGAATTTTATAAGTTCTATTAATTCTATAAATGCTATACAAATTCTGTCAAATTTATAAATTTTATGAATAATATAAATTCTTTAAATTTTATAGATTCCTTGAGTTCTGTTAATTGTATTAAGTGTATGTATCTGTTTTATAAATTCTACAAACTCAAATTTTGCTGGTTTTATAAATACAATAATTTCGATAAATCCTATAAACTTGTACAATACTAAAAATTCAATAATTTCTGTATATTCAATAATTTGTATTTTATAAATTCTCTAAATTCGACAAAGCTTTTATAAGCTCTAAAAATGCTATAAATTTTATGATATTTATAAATTATTCAAACTACACAAATTTGATAATTTTTTTTAAATTCTTCAAATTTGTTAGATTTTATGGGTTCCAATTGTTTTAAGTTAAATTGTTTTAAGTCTGTCAGTTGTATAAATTCTACAAACCCAAATTTTACTAATCTTAAAAATTCCAAAATTTCCATAAATTTAATAAATTCTTTGAATTCTACAAATTTTATAAATTCAATATTTAATTTCTATAAATTTAATAAATTCTACAAATAATTCTATAAATTCTATGAATAAAGTTTTAAAATTCAGTAAGTTCTTTTAATTCTGCAAATCTCATAAATTCTTTAGTTCTTAAAAATTTTAAATGCGATAAATTCCATAAATTTTATAAATTCTTTTAAGACTGTAATTATATAAATTTTAGTATGTTTATAAATGCTACAAGATTTTATTAATTCTATAAATTATATTATCTCGACCAATTTTAAAAATTTTATAAATTCTTTATATTTTTTAGATTCAATGGGTTGTATAAATTCTACAAACTCAAACTTGACTTATTTTAAAAATTCCATAATTTCTATAAATTCAATAAATTCGATAAATTCTACAAATTTTACTATTTCTAAAAATTCTTTGATGTTTATAAATTATTCAATAAATTCTTTGAATTCCATAAATCGAATAAATTCTGCAAATCCTGTAAATTTGATTATTTCTATAAATTCTATAAAGCCTAAAAATTATTCAGTAGGTTAGGTTAGGTTAGTTGGAATGGCACAGAATATAACTCCTTCACCCTTACTGGAACCATTTAGAGCTATTTAGGTAGCGTAGAATATCGTGCACTTTACTGTTTTCGAGATCCGCCAGGTTGTCCACCATGAGCTTACCTAAATATGTATGCTGCCTGCTAGTTAGTATTTCTATAAGCAAAAGAAGTGAACCATAGTTCCTTCCTCTTCCTCTTCCAAATAGCTTCTACGGAAGTCATTTGCCTCTAAACCCAGCCTTCTTGCATTCTCTCTAAAAAAGCATTGTGGCCTGAGTATTCCTACGACCGTTTTTAATTCACGAGAGCTTAATATTCTAGTGCGGCCCAAGTCTAGTTTTGGCCAGGCTTGTATTGCATCATTACAACTGAGGTTGTCAATGAAACCTTACCAGTTTATGCGCTGTCATAGGATTCACCAGACTTGTTCTTGCCTGTTGCAGTAGGTAAAAAATTCAATAAATTTATAAAATAATTTAAAAAACTTTATAAATTTATAAATTTTTTTAACTTCTTTAAATTTTATATATTCTTTAAGTTCTATAAATTGTCTTATCTGACAGAGTTCTATAAATTTTAGTAACTTAAAATGTTTTTCAATTTTTATTTTAAATTCCCCAAATTTTATAAAATCGATGAATTGCATAAATTTCCTGTAGTATCCTGTTTTTCTCATTAAAACTGACGCATAGCATCGTTTAGGGTAGAATTTTGGTGGCGATATTTTTCGCTGCTAAACACGCTCTTTTAGCCTCGTAGGGCACTACCATCGTCCCAAAAAAAATTTCGAAACGCATATCACGGTTTTTAATATTTTTCACCTAATGAGCTAACAAAATTAAATGTTTTCTGAATTTGTTTCTGTGTCGCTTTATACGGGGCTGTATATAGTTATTGTGTACTAAATACCTTTTTTCAGTTTATAAACTAAGAAACAATACAACCCAACACGTTGACAGGTGTATTTTAGAGACGTGAAATTAAATATGTAAATGCATCAGGTTATTTTTTATGAACGAGCATTTATTGTTCCGTAATCCGTTTATTAGGTGTCATATCATGGTGAACGGAAAAGAGGAATACTCTAAAACTTCCAAAAGTAGCCCCTCTATAATTTGAAATGCTCCCTAAATTGGCCGCTTCTTGCCACTCTCTGAAGTATTACGCATAATTTGTTGGTACAATTGAAGGAAATTTTTCTTTTTAGCCTGACTCTGAATTTTCAAATTTGTAGGTTGTTTCATTCCTCAAACTAACCACCTCCATAGATAGACCAACATTTCTGGGTCCCTTGAAATAGTGACTTTAGAGAAGTTTCCCTGTATACCTATAGATATTTTTTTAGTATCTGCAAGACAGACTATAATTACACAAAATTATATTGGAATTTACTTAAATTAGTGTGAAAAAATAGAAATTCATTAATTCCGGAATTAGTGTTTTCAATTCCGGAATAATCGAAGCCAAAATGGCGGCCGGTATTCCGGAATACCGGAATTTCGAATTCAAGAATTTGTGATACACACAGTAACATAAAAAGAGCGCTAATTGCCATTGTATTCGATACTAATAGTGTTGCAATTTTGTTTGATGCAAAACTTGCATTGAACTTGCTTTTTTGATCTAATTAGTAACTAAAATTTAGTCGATACAATGGCTGCATCTAAATTTTATTTTCGATGAAAATAAAGCTTAAACATAGATTTCGAAGCAACGCAAGATTTCATAAAATGATGTAAACTTATGTTGGATCAATATGCGATGCTAAAATTTACAACTGTGTACCAATAAAATTGTCTTTTCTAAAATAACTTTTAAATTAACTTTTACTTTAAAACACATTTTGGGACGTAAGTTGTAGCGTTCAAAATCTTTCTTTGGGTTGCATTTATGTCTTCTTAAAGAAAATGTATATAAATCTAGGTGAATGCAACCGCCATGGGCCGGATCTTATACATAATTAACTAAAGCTAAAATCATTGAATTTCCCGAACTTCCTCAAAATTTAATAATTGTTAATTTAAATTGAGCAATGGTAAACACTGATTCGGGAAAATATAAATTAATGCAAATTGTTTTCATTAATCTCATTGGTTTGAAACGATAAACAAAAATAAGAGTAATAACCTCATTCGAAATTGAAGCTCATTTTCAGCACGGTAATTTACCCAGTTTGCTAGTTCTTTTAAGTAGAAAAATGCTGTGCATAAATAAATATCGAAACTTTTGATATGACCTGCAAAAATGTTTCTGCTTTAAAAAAACGGGTGACGCAACCTTAAATACATAATATATCAAAACTCTAAGACCTGATTCGCTCCTACACTTTTTCGTTTAGTGAATAGCTTAGTAAATTCAAAAGGAAGATCCAACTGTACAGTTGGTATAAAACCGGCACTAATACACTGCCCTATGGAACTCCTGCGTTGATTTCTTTCAATTCAGAAAAGGTACTAACTTAATCCCGAAGAATCTATCTTTTAAGTAAGATCCAGTATTTTAACAAATATTGGCAGAAGATTTCTTAATTTGTGGTTAAGTCCTTTATCCCACACTCTATCAAACATTTGTGCAACGTCTAGTGCTTTTTCAATTATACTGGTTATTCTGTGAACTTGATCAATTGTTGAGGGGTGGTTACGCAAACCGAACTAATGATTAAGTTTTACTATCGATTATTACAAGTTTAATTCTGAACAACTTTTCAACTTGTTATTCTTTTATTCTGGATGATCAGATGATATGACGATTTTACATATATTTAGATTGAAAATTTAATTCTAAACAATTTTGAATTTTGATTTTTTTTACCAAAGAGTTTTGAATAGATTTGTGTATATTATAGTCTATTTTCCTCCTCCAAACCAACAGCCGATAGGAAAGAAGTAGTAGGTAATCCGGAAGGCATTACAAAAGTCAAAATCAGCCTCAGGCACCATAAAAGGTAAACGGCTTACAAAGTTTACCTTACGCCAATCGATAGTTGTAATTTAATGTACATATGTAAGCCACCAGTATTTCTTAAGTATTTATCATACAAATTGTGCTAGGAGTTCTCTCTGATATTTGACCACACCATCAAGACAGCTTCCGTACTCATTACCAATTGACCATTTTTGGCGGATGTGGCTATTTTTCCTACTGTTTCCAGAGAAATATGAAATTTTGTTGATACTCGATATACTAAAATTGTACATATAGGCCTACGTAGTTAATGTTTTCAAACTAACTCCCATTTCACAACCCATTTGATAAAAAATTATACCAACAATTTTCTCACGCAATCATGCCATGCCACTCACCTAATATTTATAAAACATATGAACTTCCATTCTTCTTTTTTACTTGGCAAAAGTTAAAAAACTAATAACATTCGACATGCGTTAGAATAATTTTGGTAACGCATTTAATTTCTGTGGACATTAATTTCGTGAAATTAGCCTAGCGGAAGGTCTGTTTTAAATAAGATGTTAGTGATGGCGTATTATTGATATTTTCATGTATAACTCAGAAAGGATGCCGGCAGGAATATGGTGTAGAAACTTGTAGGCATTTTTGCTTCTATTATACTATGCTTCTCACGGAGTGTTGTTTTAATACGTAAGAATTGTCTGTAAGTGGAGTCATACCTGACACTTGCTCTTTAAATATACAAATTGCGTCTAGCAATATGAGATTGAGCAATAATAGCTCTGTGATGCCCTTAGATGTCATTGACTGCAAACTTGCTTCAATGAATCTTGAAAGATAAGTTAATTAGACGACAACATACAATACTACCAACTTTTAGTCCAATCGATCAATAAATATAGATTTTAGACCCAAATAAATTTTTTTCCTGAGCTAACTTACCTAATGTCAAGAAAACCGTATAAGTTAACGAGCTAAACTAAATTGTTTTTACCATGCTAATGATCATAGAAACGCATAACGATAGTTATTTTACAATATGTACTTAGCCACCAACGCTTATTTTAAGAAAAATTGATTTTCGAAAAAAAATGTTGGCCTTACCGTATATAATTATTTTTTATATGTCCAAGGACGAATACTAAAGGCTTTTAAGAATTATGTTACCTTAAATAAACCTTAAACCATAGAGTAAGGGCTTTTAAGGATGATTTTAATCACACAAAAATCCTTACAGACCGACAAACAGCGAGAGCTGTGCTTCTCTTAAAAAAAATATAAATTTAAAACACAAAACTAAAATGCATCGAGCACAATCGAGCTCCAGACCTTAGCCGCTCTAGTCCAATACGTTACTACTAAGCCACATCCAGCGTAAGAAAATTTATTTAATTTTCATTTTTATATTGTTTCAAACATAGCATGCTATGAAGTTTATGATATAGGAAAAAAATTGTTTATCCAAAAATTCTCAAGGCTTACTACAACTCATAATATAAAAGTTTTTAAATAATTTGTAGTAGTGTTCGCCTACATTTAGGTGCATCATAAACGCGCACATACCACGTATTTTTTCGTGTACTGTAATAACTTTAGAGCGAAATATTTAGTTTAAAGACCGACCAAACGGCACAGTGGTTAAACCTGCGGCGTTTGGATCGGCAGGTACCGGGTTCGAATCCCTATAGGGGCGGGATGCAAAAGAAATTTTTCATCATCTGATTACGATCGGTGATGAAGATGAACACAACTATGACTTCCTGTTGAGAGTGCAGAATCCATGAGCCGACCTACCTTTCATGTCAGTACTGTTATAGGCTGGCATGAAGAAATGCAATGTGCGGGTGGTCTACGCAAAACGGGGCGTACAGCCGAACATCCTCGATTTGGCTACTGCATAAGGTAGGACATGAAAAGCAAACTGCGAAAGAGCTGGCAGTGCCTTGAGCCTCAGAAAAGATTGCAGAGATAGAAACAAACAAACAAACAAATATTTAGTTTAAAGTAAAATATTTAGTCATTACATGAATACTAAAAAAATTATAATAAACATAAAAATAAATAGTCCAGTGTATTTATTACCACTATGCCATAAACGATATAACATTTTAGATTTAATTTGAATTATTAAATTGTTCTATTATGTCAAAGCATAACGCGACTTCACTTTTTGTTAACCCTCCATTTTGTTTCCCATCTAATTAGTGTATTGCAAGCTATATATGCAAATCGATTCTAAAGGAGTAAACTCCAAAAAAAAAAAAAAATAATAATAATTAATTGCAGAGATTGTCACGTTTTTGCTCATCAAATTCCACTGGCATTGTGTCATTGCAAATTATTGGCCAAAAACAAAACAATTCAAATAAATCGAAGGGTACACAATAGAAAATTATATTTGTTTAACTCCGATAAATAATTAAAACCTTGAATTTAAACTTGAAATTAAATTTGATATTCACTTTACAAATTCCATACTCAAGGTTGCATGCTTACCAAACAATATGTATGTACAATTATATTTAATATTCTAAGCATTTTGATTGATGTGACGTCAAAAAATCATATCCACATTGTTTTGGAATAACCACACTGCAGAAAACGCACGTCTCTTCCCTGTAATAGAATATCGATTAATGTGGTGTGGTGGTGCTTAATGAAGATTTTTAGATTTTTTTTTGTAATTTGGACACTATTTTGTGTGTGTATATATGTGTGTGCGTGTGAGTCTCTGAATTACGATACAAACTCATATAAAATATTATCGCATCAATTTTTTTTTATTGATTTCAATTCACTCAATGAATAATAAATGATTCAATTAACATTTTGTCGTTATATACAATGTATATAATAAACTACATATTTGTCTACCAAATTGGAACGATGGAATTAGATCAATAAATTTGTTTATGTATTTCGCACGTTGTAAATATAAAGCAATTCGATTTTAATTAAATTTTAGCGCCACACATAATTATGCAAACAATCTGTAAATTAATTTCTACATACGTACGAATGCAGACAGATTGACAGAATATACAAATTTATTTTATTTGATTGAAAAAAAAAATGTTAATGCCTAAAGCCAGTACTGTCAATTATAAATGTCTACGCAGATAGAACGGAATTCCTCTACCTTGCGCTTTATGCACATTGTTGATTTTCTTTCTTAATTAAGATGCAAAAATGATTATTTTGTGTGCGATGTGCATATTCCGCATATTTATTTTAAATTCGTTACGATATATTGTTGTTGTTATTATCTTAAAGCGAAACGAAAATATGTATGTAGGTACAATCATCATAAATACCTCCATTCGTTAGTTTTATAATTACATTTATGTATGTATATGTATTCTCGTTGAAGTTAGTTGGTTGCCACTCCAGAACAAGTCTTTCAAATTTAAGTTATAACATTTCATCATTATTGTTTCCTTTATATGAAAGTTTCAGTATGTAAAAATCTATCCATCCAAATTTATAGGAATGGCTCACATTATACCTCAAATTAGCTCTCCTTAAGAGATGAATATCTTATAGTAAAAAGGAACGATTTTGATCAGAATCAGAGCCCAGCTAATCAATCCCGCTTGGATCTTCTGTCTGTTGCAACATTTTCAATATTGGTTTCATAAATCTTTTCCATAGTTTTTCATAAGTTTACTTAGCAGTGGCCAGCGATTTATAACGTTCCAGTTTTTATTAATTTTATTACTTTTATATTTTTGCATCGTTTAATAAGAAAATAAAAAATTAATTTAGAAAAATTAAGGTCACATTTCGATTATGGTAAATCCGCGAAATGTTAAAACTCAACTTATTAGCATATAGCCCTAACAGAACCGAAATGTAGAGTCAAGTCAGTAGAGACATGTAAACAGACTTTAGCGTACAGTATTTGGTAGAGATAATTCTTTCCTGCAAACATATGTTAATGGAATACTCTTCAATATTTCCTTTCCATTAAAGTAAAGTATCAAATAACTACAACAAACAGAATCGCAAATCTAATTATCTTTATAAAAAAGGAAGATGAAGAGGAAAAAAAATAATTACATTGCAATCAATGTAATGATTATAAATTTGAATTTTGCCATTTTTGAAACAGCAAATTCTTGACAGCAGCCTTCAAGGCAGCTAATTCACGGTTCCCGTTATATTTCAGCCGGTAACGTATTAAAGAGAATCAATCCCCTGTGACAAAAAAAAATTTTGTACTATTACTTCTGAGGGTAGTTTATATAATAGTTTTGAACGTGTACTGTAATCGTTAACTTCAGTAATTTGCAATCTGCTCATTTATCGAGGGAGGCCATTATGTAAGGAAGCCGTATTTCGGGGACGCCCAGGCGGCGAAACCCAAAATACAGTAGAAGCATACGCTTTCAAATAATTCAAAAAACCCTAATCAAATTCAAAACCCACACAAATGGAATCGACACAACAGTGCTGAACTCAATCAATATAACAAAATAAACCCAATCAATTTAATACACCCAACTAATGGATGTAGATGGATCCAGCCGAACGAGAAAATTCTATAAGAAAAACATCCTGAAGTCAAAATTTTAAACACAGATAATTTACACGAAAGTGACGATCAGGAAGTGGTTAATTTTCAATCGGACTCAGAATCAGACACGGAGGATTAAATTTCCTGCCATATCTGAAGTGCCGAAATAAACAAACAAACCAAAACATTACCCTACTAATAGATACGGGCGCAAATAAAAATATCATTAAGCCCAATATAATACCTAACAACCCCTTGACACTACAGTGAGAAATATTCTAGAAACCCAAAAATCTACAAAAAAGGAGAAATTTACTTACACAAATCTTTTATGAATTAAATTTTCATAATTTCTTTGACGATGTACTAGGATTTGAATCAATGGCGAAAATGAACAAATATTATTTCCTTATGCTGTGTTTATGACATAGGAACATAGGAAGATAGGGAGTGTGACACGACCAACCAAATTATTTAAAATTTCACCAGCTCCGTCTACTAGCCTACTTTGATCAAAAGTAAGAAATTTTTCAACTAGAGCATGGAAGTAATAGGCGGGGCTTATAATATTTTAAATAATTTGGTTGGTCGTGTCACACTCCCTACCTTCCTATGTTCCTATGTCATAAACTCAGCATAATGCTGAGTTTATGACATAGGAACATAGGAAGATAGGAAGATTGACACGACCAACCAAATTATTTAAAATATCACAAGCCCCGCCTATTAGTTCCATGCTCTAGTTGAAAAATTTCTTACTTTTGATCAAAGTAGGCTAGTAGGCGGGGCTGGTGATATTTTAAATAATTTGGTTGGTCGTGTCAATCTTCCTATCTTCCTATAGTCCTATGTCATAAACTCAGCGTAAATAAAAATATGTATGTTCAAAATTTTTACCGTTATTACTCAGTGGTAAACTTTTATCATCATTCAGTCAAAATGAGAAACTATCAGCAACACCGGCAATAAAACACACAATTCTGTGGTCACAAGGAATAATCGCTTAAGTCGACTTAAGACAAAAATTATTTTAAACATTTAAATTTTTCTGTCTCCGTTCTAACTCCCTAAATTTGACTTAAGTGATAATGCCATAAGGCCAAAACCTGTGGTCGCAAGCCATAGTAGTTTTTGGTCGGAAAAAATGAATTTAATATTGAAGTTTTTGTACCTTCCTAGAAAATTTGTCTAATTTGACTTGATTTGTCTAATTTATGACCACAAAATTATCACCCGGGATGAAACACCCGTGTACACGAAGAACATATAGATACCCAACAATATTTACAAAAAGATGTGGAAGAACAAGTTCAAGAAAAGCTGGGCAAATCCAAAAATTGTAGTGGATGGGTTTCCATCAAATTCAAATGGAGAAAAATCCAAAGCAAATACGGCTTTCTCGACAGATAAAGCGTACTTCTAATTTTCATGAATGCCCTTTGGCTTAAAAAACGTTACGTTTCAAAGAGTAAATTCCTTACGAGACTTCCGCATTTCAATTTAAAAATTCAATTAGACAAATGTGAGTTTCTCAAAAGAGAAACGAAATTCCTTGGACACGTCATTATTCAGGATGGCGTTAAGGTAAATCCAGATAAAATGAAGAAAATTCTTGACTGGCCTTTATACCAAGGAACCCTAAGGAAATTTCTGGTTATCTGAATTTTATCGTCGGTTCATTAAAGATTATTTCTCAACAACACATGCATCATGATTGCACTTAATTTCACAGTACTATGCGATACGCCACTAATGAGAAAGTGGTATTAGCCATCATTTGGACTGTGAAAAAATACCAGCCCTAACTATATGAAAGTAAGTTCACCTTGGCCGCGAACCACAAACCACTTACATTTATTAAATCTTCCGAGAAAAACTCAAAAATTTTAAGATGGAGACTCGAGGTTGAAAATTATGACTTTAAAGTAAAATATAAAGAAGGAAAACTAAACGTAGTCCCAGACGTACTAACGGGACGGGAGATTTAATTACAAATGAACTGATAGATAAGCAATCCATTCCGCAAATACATCAGATGATTACTTCATCTACTTCGCGGATAGACCAATCAACTACTATATAGAAACCAGTTAATTTTTGGACTTTCGGACAATCATTTCGGAGAATGTCTTTCCAGATTTTAAAAGAATAATCATAGCACAAAACATTCGAACAGAAAGATATAACCAATTTTATGAATATGTATCACAATGGTAAACAATCCGCAATTATATTATCCCACGGAAAGTTTATACCAAAAAATTCAAGTGCCTTTTAGATAAAGCCTTTCACAGAAAGGTAATTTTGTTTTCGTAACAAAAATGGTGGAGGATGTTACAAGCGAGAGCAGGCAAGATTTAATAATAATTAAAGAGCACGAAAGAGCTCATAGGGGTACGAAAGAGGTAAAAAATCAATTAAGACGATCATATTTCATCCCAAAAATGGACAACAAAATGAAAAATCATATTAGTACATGCAACATTTGCAATGTACATAAATATAATCGCAAACCATGTAATATAAAATTATCATTAGGGCCGATTACGACCAAATCACTGGAAAGGACCCACATTGACATCTTCGGTGCCAATAATAAAACTAGTTTCCTAAATAGATACTTCAGGCTTTTTGGGATACCAAATAACGTTATATCCGATCACGAAACTACCTTCCAATCAAGCCAATTTAAGGAATTCTTAAGTAATCTAAACATCCAATTAGAATATGCTCCGTATACAAATACTACAGCTGCCATATAATGGTCGGTTGCTTTTTACAACATCAGCATTCCGCAGCTAGATTCACACCAAATGAAATAATATTTAATCAAAATAACTTCATAAATCCGATCGAAATGCTTGTGCTTGGATGGTAAACAATTGCTTTACTGTTTAACGAAATGTACATTTATGTTAATATAAATACGAAACCCATGGACATCGAATTAAGGACTTACATAAATATATGGGTCTATAGTTGAACATATTTTGTTTGCGTCTACTATAAGTCATATCCGTTCGCAGACCTTATGTTTAAGGAATTTAATATACTCTTTAATTCACAAAGAGTAACTTCTAATATTGGAAGGTGTTTCAGATTAATTATAAAACACATAACGGTTGGTAGCAGTTTAAGACAGCAAACCCATTGGCAGGTAAAGGATTATCTCCCAATAGGAAATGAATGTTCAGATCCCATGCGAATTTTTATTGTGCATTTTTATCCTTCAAGGGACATTAGTCCACTGGAAGAGTAAAAAAAATGGAGTTATTAAGATTATGGGAGAGAACTGCCTTTGTAAAATAATTACGTTTAGTCATTATACACCGTTGGATGGTTCGCATGTGAAAATATTGGCAATTATGTTAATAGAAAAGGGTACTCAAACTTAAATATACAAGCAGAATTAACACAATTTATAGGCCCTGCTTCTCTAGACAGTGCATATGTTGTTCACTCCATAAAGAAGCCATGTGGCTACCGAAAAGGAATCAAAGGTTCTTATTTATTGCGCAGTTCGAAATAACAGGGAAAATCATTTAAACGATGTTTATGTAATCAAGAAGGTTGTAGATAGACAACTGAAGCAGTCACCTTTATGTTTTCGATGGAGAAAACAAGAATGAAATTAAAATATGAATAAAATACAAAAAATCTTTACTGATTTGTAATAAGCCAAAGAAGCACTAAATTGTCTAGATTAATAAATTGAATTAAAATTAAAGAAGTACTACCTTAGGAATAAGTCAAGACAAAGTTATTATTTAAATTTTTACGATAAAGTAAGTAAAAGGTGGTTATTATTTGTTTTTATTGTAATTTTACAGAAAAGATAACTCTTATCAGTACTTACTGTTTTATTCACTCCACCCATTACTAATCGTTTTTTGTTTTTGTAGTACTTTACTCAAGCCTTTGTATTTCACAAAAAATTGAATTTGTTATGCACCATTAACTTTCCAAATGAAAGCTGATAGAATATTTTCATTGTTGAGTACGGAAATTTTTTGAGACTGTTCAGCAGTTTTTCGGCAGAAATAGTTCACTTTATTCGCATTACCAGATATTACTACGTGACGTCGTGATTAATTTTAATTTCAATTTTAAGTACTGATATTTCTCTGTTAACTAAATTAATTCCATTTTTATTATCTTGTATTAAAATTTTATTAGCATCATTGTCATTGTCGGCAATCAGTTTTTTAATATCCTCCAGTACTGGACTCATAACATTTGTATACAGAATGTCTTTATTACTAGGATTATGTATATTGAACATACATTCACTTGATGAGATTTTTTATTTACGTTTGATAGGACCGATTAATTTTAAAAGACTTCAGAATGAGTGTAACGTACTGAAAATTAGGCTAAATAAATTTCAAGATCCATAACTTTCTTTAAGTGACAAAGTTAAATGTCTGTAAAAATTCTCTGTACTAGTTAAATTTTTAATCTCAGAAAGCTTGCGTTATTTTGGTTTAATACCAACATTTTGGGCCAAAATTTTTATTGAGAATATTGATTGCAAATTTTACTCGACCGAACTTAAGCAGACATTTTAAACCAAACAAAATTCAACCAAATTTTAGAGAAACTGTAAATCTCAATGAATAAAATTATGCCTTGCATAATGTTAAATTCAAAGGAATTGCTCTATTACAACTCTATACATATCAAAATTAAGCAGAGCTCGTACAAACACACTGTAGGACGGTCCGATCGGTATAGCTATACTAAAATTTTTTCTACCATACCTATCGTAGAGAAATATTTTCTTAGTAGAGTTCTATAGGTTGTTCTCTATTCGTTAAATCGAAACTTTAAATATGCCTCACAAACGCTAAATTAGATTCTAGCAAATTGTGCAACATATTGCCCAAGATTCAAAGATGGTAAATCCTTAAAATGTATTAAATGGGTTTTTGTATGTTTTACGTTTACATTCAGGAAGAGATTGCGAATGTTAAGTTAGCCTAAAACTACCGTTTAAAAACTCTAAACGTGACTCTTAAGAATTGTAAATCGTTGTAGAGATCTAAAAGCTTAAGCACCACTAGTGATAACGCTGCTAAATCCATAGAATGCATTTACATATTTGAGCATGGACGTGTTTTTCGTATGTAGAAAGTCCATACAAATGTGAAATTCGTCTCAGAATCGTTGGGTATGACCTGTTGGATCAAATGACGCTAGTTCTGATTATGGTAAATCCATAAATTAAAATTAGTTGAGCTTAAGTATATTTTTGCATGCGGGAAGAGAATGCAAATGTAAAATTTGTGTTTTAATAACATAAGAGGGGCAATTCCAATCAAAAATAGTTACTTGTGGGCAAGAATTGTTGCAGAAAAAACATCCATATGCAATAAAATAAATCCGAAGAAGATTTAGGAAGTTGGCCTGCTCGACCTCGCTCAGTTTGTTGGCTCCTTCATATGTAACAAGTGGTTTCTATGGGTAAAATGGTTTTATTACATGTACATATTACATTAACGTCACAACTAGGTTATAAGGAATTTTTGTTGGATTACAAAATTAAAATAATAGTGACCAATGGAACATTTGATTAGTTCCACCACTTTTTGCGCAAGATAGTATCACTCCTCTAATGGGGAATCTAAAGCAAAGGCGATTAGTTAGATCAACATCAATTGTGCGAAGATTACGAAATGTTAAAAAAAATTAGATCGCAGTCGTGAAAAATTGATAATTACGGAAACACATTGCGGCCGATTCGGTTCCTATAATTGAGCCGAAAATCGTCATTACTTTATATTTGAGCTAATATTAGAAATGCACGAACCAGACTTGTGGCGCTTTGTGGTATAAAAGTAGTGTAAGGAATTTATAAGACATCCAAAGCGGCTTAAAACTAATTCAGTAGAAAAACTAAACAACCGACAATCGGTAACTTTATTTTCTGTTTTTCGAGGCTTAGTGTTCCACTTTGTTAATTTAAACACAACTGAAGTTCTAAACTTTTTGATGGACGATACAAAACTCTCGAATAAGAACAATGGTTGTTCTGTCACGTTACCTAATATTATAATTTGAAAAATACAGTATTGTATAGAAACCATTGAACTAGTCTGTCAAGATAAATTGGTAACAAGCCCAGCACCCTGAAAATGTTCACCACATAGGATAATATGGTGCACACCATTACATTATTGTTTTTGGATTTTCCGGTTTTTCTGCATTCCCTTAAAAATAGATTTCAATCAATTCATTGTTTAGTCAATTGCACTTGCACTTCAGAAAACCAGCCAAGTTTTCTTGTGTTCAAAAAACTAAGTGGCGAGAGCGAAATATTTCTCATGCAAATACGAAAACAAATTAATTTCTCGGCGTTCCGTCGATTCCGAAGATCAGATGAAAGTTTATCCGAATCAGATGTATATGTTGAAGGCTGCTCGCTCTTGTTTCTTAAATTGAATGAAGAAGAATGATCCAGTTTCGGTCGAATACCAGAAATGGCAATCGATAGTGCATTTGAGCAGATGATACAAAAAGGCTGCAAAAGCTATGGCTGCATTCATAATATACATTTTTGAATTTCCAATTTCAAGTATTGTACTGAAAAATCTGAACATCCAACTGAATTCTTGAAAGCACCGTATGTTGTGTGGTCACTGCTTCTCGCTCAGTATTAAATTCAAGTTAAACGTATGCTTCAAAAAGTTAATAGTTTTGTCTGAAATTTTAGGAGAACATCGATATTTTACCAGAATATTCAAGAATACAAAGATATTTAAAATTTTCGAGATTTGTCGGATCTATTTGAGTTTATCGAAATTACTCGAAATTATTAAGGCATGCTATGTTATAAAATTAGTGGTTAACCAATTTTTCTCGATATTCTACGGTTTTGGAGGATTTTGAGTTTAACCGCGATTTGATTCGGAATTATGATTTCGACATCATTCGACTTTAGTTTGAGATTTTTCTAGAATATTTGAGATCAACGAAATTCGAGATTATTTGAGGTTTTTAGATTAACCAACATTAACGTATTTGGACTGCTTGGTATTGAATTATCATTGAATTGCGTGATGCTAGTCGAAAATAGTCGAAAACTTTCAAGAATTTTTTGGGATTATTGAAGATTTTTCAAAATTAATTGAGACTTAGTTAGAGTTGAGGAGCTTTTATACGTTGTGCATGATGCTACAGATTATCGCATAATATTTATATGGGTTTTATAGGTAATATTTTACAAATGCATAATTATGTCTGATTTTAGTTAAATCGCTAATTTGGAATTTATTCAACTTTCTTTAAATAATGTGACAGTATATGCTGCTAGAAACATGTCAATAGCTGTTACTAGAAAATTTCAACAATGTAAAATAAATCGTGATTATTCAGTAATTTCTCTTAAATTGGGTCAATTAATCCGCTAATTAAAAGGTCGGTTAAGTTGCTCCGTTAATTCAAATGAATATTGATTTAGACTAGACCTCTATTGTAATTACTTAACAAAATCACTGGCGGTGGAATGTCATCACGTCATCAGGAATCGGTGTAGCACCGAGTTAAATATTTTAATCAGTTCATACGTTAAAGGACTTAAATCAAGCTTTATAAAAAATATTGTGCTTAGTTATTCTAGTGAGGTTCACAAATTTTAATAAGATTGGATATTACAGGTAATTTTGATAATATCACAGCTATTGATGCAACAATTTATTTACCGTTTAATCAATCAAATCTGACGAATCCCTTGAATTGGAAACTAAAAATTTAAATTAACCAAGCAGAATTTTAAAAGGCTTTTAACTACAAACTCTGTTGAATGTTGCTTGATTTAAAGTTTTTTGGGCTGGATTCAATATTTTGCTCTATATTAACAACAATTTTTGAAAATAAATCCACCAAAATAATTTCCCCCGTAAAACAACATAGAAATACGCATTTAGTGAATGTGAAACCTCGAGGAATTTTCTAAATACATCTGATCTCATCAAATATGTACAAACATCGACTAATGGAGAGGTCATTTAAAAATATTAATACACCAGCTTAAATATTTCTAATCTCGATTAATTACTAAATTAGTGTTACGACTAACCTTTAAAATATGGATTTTCTTGTACCATTCCAATTTAACCATTCATTTTCTAGAAAACGAAATACACGACTGTATGGATTATCGAAATTCAATACCTTCTTACTCACCGTAAACGATAGTCAAACGATGAGCAACACAATAATTAATCATTAGACGCGTTTTGTTAAAAATTGAATCGATACCCTTAACCATAGTAAAATGCTTGTGGATGAAGAAGATCGATTTTTTTTTGTAAGTAATTTTATATCCGGTAAACGATTTAAACCGTGGACAAAACAATCATTGCCGACCTTCCCAAAAACAATTTTTTTTAGTTGCTGATTGATTTCTAATTTGAGTCAAGATTGTTTTTTATTACATTGGAATCAATAACTTTTCGTAATTAATTAATTTCAACAATTATAATTACACCGCAACCGTTCTCTCGTAATGGTTAAAAAGGTAATGGCAGATGATAAATATTCCATCATACACATAATCATCCTCAATCATCGTCCAAAATAATTTCTCATATTCTTTTTTGCAAGTTTCAAGATTTTGTTTTGGTTTGTTTTGTTGTTGTTGTTATTATTATGCTTCAAGGTTAGGACTATTACAGTTTAGCGTTTTTTTTATTGTTGGTGTGAGGTTAGCATGAATAATACGTTTATTCAGTAAATATGAAGATTATATAATTTTGTTTTATTGTTTATCTAACGTACTTGTAATATGATTATTTGAGCCAGATAAATATTAAATATTTAATATTCTTTTCTTTAAGAAATTTATGTAAGTATGTGCATATCAATATTTATATTTAAATACCGACTCTTAATATATTTTTTATGTGGCTAGAATAAATATCAAAATCAAACATAAATTTTTTTGCGGATGATTGATGAATTTAGTGACACAGCATTAATTAGATTTTCAGCTAATTACTCGTAGATATGCAAATTTTTAAAAGGCATCAATTGATTTTTATTTATTTTTTGTTGGGAAATAATGGAAATAATTCCATCCGCCTTCAGGTGGAATCTTAAGTTGTTCAAAATCGATAGTAACAAAAAGGGAGTATAAATGTGTACAGTAATTGTTTCAGTGGTAAAGGAAACCTCAGTGGTATTCAATGTATCCTTTACCGCTTCTGTCTCAACATCGATAATAACAAGTATAGATATCACGAATGGGTGTTATAGTGTGTGTAAGTGTCACTCAATTTTATTTTCGATAAACTATTCCCTATTTGAAAAATGACAAAATTGGCTCAAAATTACTTTTAAAACTTCGAAACCCGTAAATTTAACATGGTTTAATTTTAAATAAAAATTTAATGCGCATGGTGGTCTCTACACGCGATACAAGTGAAACATTTTAGCTGCAATTAAATGTATATGTACACTTAAAATTATACCCAATCACTTGTCACATTCAAACAGAAATCCTTTTAGATCGATCCGGAAGATTATTCAAAATTTTGGAAGGAACGAGTTTAAAAATTTGTTGCATTAAACCTTTGCAACCGAATACACTGAGAGTTCGTCAAATTCTATCTAGTGCTGTTATACCTTTAGTAGTTATACCTGTGAACAGACCAGGCATAAGTTTATAGAGTTCCTTCGAACACTTGCCATGAAAATATTTATAAACCACACGAAACCTTCCGTCTTTGGGAAAGATTATTAAGGATATAGGATAGATGTTAGAATCAGAAATCTTACGTCGGTCTTCGAGGGTTGTCAAAAAACATGTTTTTTTTAAATCCATAAAAATACAGTTTGTTTTGTTTTAAACGTTTTTTTGGTTTTAATATGTTTTTTTTATGTTTTTATTAAAGTGTTTACAACATGTTTAAAACATGCATGTTTATAATCTCTCGGGTTTGAAATCACACCAAAATTCTCTGGAATCTCGTCGATTGTTAGAGTAATTTCATTTGAGCGTTTGTTTACCACTTTATGGCAATCCCTGTTTCACAAAAATATACAATAGTATAGTGTTGATCTTTTCTTTTTCATTGGAAATTTTATGTTTTGTTGCGAGTTTTGACTCTTTAAATTGTTCGAGACAAACAAATTAACAAAACGATTTTTTATATGCGGGAAACAGTATGCTGTGAGAGTAGTTTCATTTGAGTATAACCAATTTCATGGGAATCCCCGTTGCGTGTTTTGAGTTATTCGAGACAAACAAAACGTTTTTTTTTATATTTTAGAAAATTGTAATATGTACACTTTAATTTGTAAACACTAACAGGTAAAGTTGTTCGTAGCGCAACATAGGAAATAATAATTAAATGCTGTTGAAAACAGAAAAAGTTATATTTTTGAGTGCGTGATATTTGTGGTAGTCAAAAGATTATTATTAACGTATAATTTTATTTATACTTATATTAATGTTAATCTAACAATAACGGCGAAGTCAAATGAAAATGACTGGTAGAAGAAAGGATCCCATTTGGAATCAATTCATTTCTAAGTCAACCGGAAATACCACTCGCGCGATATGCCGAAAATGTAAAGTAGAAATGTCCGCATTAGCATCATGTATGAAATTGCATTTTCAAAAATCTGATAATACGCTTAATGATATTTATGATGTCGAGAAAATGATGATCGAAGAATCGTCACACGCGTCCACATCGAATAGTAAGTTATTAAAAAAATTTTTAAAGTAAGGCTAACTCTTAGTTTGTTTTGAATAAGATTTCGATTTTTTTTTTGTGATTTGATGTTTTAAACGTTAAATTAAATAAGTCCTGGTTAATAAATTCTTTGATTTCGAAGTACAAAAATAAAATATTTAAATTTAACGATCTAACGTTCAGGTTCTATTACTTTGCGACAGATTCTGAAACTGGTGAGAACAGTGGCACACTACAAATTGCTGGATCTAGCAGTAACACCAGTTTAGCATCAGTAAATGTATCTTCGTCAGAAATTCAAGGTATAAAACAACCGCCTGCGAAACGGCAATTGGGGGTAGACTGATTTGTTATAAGAACAACCGTTTCAGAGCAAAAAAAATGATGTGCAGATAGCTAGATTCAGATTTGTAACAAATTCACCATTTCGAATTGTAGAGCATTCAGAGTTTATTAAAATAATTCAATTATTGCATCCCGGCTATGTACCACCAAATCGGCGGCAAATTAGTAACAAGTTGTTAGATGAAGTTTATGCAGAAATGCTAATTGAAACAAAACGGTCACTTGAGGGAAAAACTGTGTGCATTAGACGGATGGAGTAATGTAAACAATGAGCCAATCATTTGTGTATCAGTATTAGATTTGGACAGCAAATGCTTATTTGATCGATTCCTTTGACACAACAGATGAAAGCCATACTTCCAAATATTTAACCGAGGTGGCAGACCAATCTATAAAAAAATATCAACAAGAATTCGGATGCACTACAAGTAGTTTCGTTACTGATAATACAGCCAACATGGTTAGAATGAGGAATGAGCTAGGAATGATAGAAAATTTGGAAACATTTCTTATAATTACCTATGGTTTCTCTGCGCATTTTCTCAACTTGCTTGCCCACGATATCGACTTGCCAGGAGTCAAAGAGCATGTGAAGCAAATCGTAAAATACTTTAGAAACCATCATCATCCAGCTGCAAAATACAAATAAACTGGTGGTAAAATCCTTAAATTGCCAAGTGATGTACGCTGGAACACTTTGGCAGATTGTATAGAAACCTATTTGGAAAATTGGCCAATTTTGGTAAAAGTGTGCTCTGTGAGCCGGACAGGATTCGATGCTACGATTTCTGCTAAAGTTAATAATTTAGCATTAAAAATAAATACAGAAGATTACTTAAAAAAACTTAAATTGGTTGCAGTTGCGCTGGATAAAGCGCAAAGGGATATTTGCACAATTATTGAGGTGAGAGCTTCGAGAATAATACAGATTCATTGCCGACGGATTTGCAAGCATGCCATGAACGCTTAAATGAAGCACTTACACCTGCCCACTACGTTGCAAACTTAACTGATCCACGTTTCTGAGGACTGAAATTAAATGAGAAACAGCTTGAATGTGCAATGCAGTGTATTGCCGAAAATTACGCCGAAGTTATGCCTGAAATCATAAATTTCCAGGCAAAATCATTTTCTTTTGAAAGTTATTATTTATTTCCAACACAACCGCAAATGTTAAAGCTTTAACGTGGTGGGCGGCACTTGAACGACAAATCAGCAAAACATTTTTTGTTCTAATGAAACAGCTACGGCATAACGTGCTGGAATTGAGCGAGTATTTTCAACCTATGGACTAGTGCACTCTCTCTTTTTTTATTATACATATTTACATAGTTAAAATAGTTTAAATTCACAATAGTTGTTTCACAAATTTTCTGCTAGATCCCTACGCACGGCTCATATCAAAATGGCATTGAGTTCTTTGATTTGTAGAGAATTTAAGAATAGGTTGTTGTAGCACGGAAATTGGAAATGAATGTTAGAAGTTACTTGAGGTTTATTTTATTTGAATGACTTTATTTTTGTTAAACATGTACACTATTAAAAGATATACCTACATGCGCGTAAATATATACCTAAAACTTAATTTTGTCTAAAATTTCTATTTTGTCCAAAACTTCACAATGTCCACTCGTATAAATGTTTTTCCTAAAAACAAGTGTCCAAAAACTTCATACCCTTGCCCGAAAAATTAGAAACTGTAGCTTCTCATGAATGTTACTAAATATAGAGAGCAAGAAGGTTGGCCTGTAATAAATGCTTAGATAGGTACAAATAGAATACTGGTCATACAATGGTCAGTAATATTTCGAATGTTAATGTCTAAATTGTTTATAATATGCGTTGGCTAATTTATCAGCGACTTAAGGCGGGTCATCATGAGTATGTAATCAACTGAGGATGGTGGAAATTGAAAAATATTTTATAACCAGAAACCATTAAATTGTTTGCTATAGTTCTGAGTAGAATAATATTAAGACCTCACCGAAAACAGACGCGCAATGTTACAAACAACTTCCAAATGAACACATTTTTCACATAAACGAACCCAATAATTAGGAATTATTTTAAATGAAAAGTCACACAAAATTTGTAAACAAGAATTTTTATTCAGACGCAATTCCTAAACAAGAATATTTCTTTCCGGCATATTTATGGCATCGCTAAAAATGGCATACCAAAATATAAAATTTTTAATTTAATGATTTCACTTATGGTACAAATAAATACTTACCTAGAAGAACAAGTTTCACATTAAGCAAATGTAGATGACACAAAATAATACACAAATTTTGCAGGGGACGTTTGTAATTCAAATGAAAGGCTAAATACGATCCTACCAATATTAATTATCTCTTTTCTCTTCTCAACAAAGGAATTTACTTTGCATGTATGCTACATTTTTACATAGCTATTGCTTTTGTGTTTGGTAGCTTCAAGAATGAAAAAGCGAGTTCACCTATTTCGTGGGATACCATACGATCGAGAAAATTAAGGAATTTATTGTTATTTTTAATAATAGATTTATGTGAATGTGTAGCTCAGCGAAAGAACACACATTAATGAGTCATCAATTGCACAGCAAATAAAAGAAAAAAATTACTCCGTTATGTTTCATTGTTTTTCGTAGATGCTAATAAATGAGTACAACTGGATCGGGTTTTACACGGTTATTTTTACACAGTTCTTTTTACACGATTCATTTTATACGATGGGGACATATCTGCCGAGTAAAAATAGCTTCAGGTGATTATGATATTTTTTACCTTGCATATTATGTAAACAATAACAGTTTTATATTCACACATTCAGCTAAGTAAAATTGTGTGTCTGAAAATATAATAATAATACCGAACGAATACGATAGAAAAGGTTTAGTTTTCAAGTTTAGACTTTGGATACATATGATTTTAGAAAACTTATTACACGGGTGTGTGTAACTGCGTATACACACACAAAATAAACTGTAGTTAATTTCTCTGATTTACTCTAGTTATAGTTGTAAAGCTACTGATTTTGTGGCGATGCAATTATATGGACTCTTCAACAACTTTTTATTTATCCAAAAACCCAAATCAATTGGTTGTGCACATGATGTTGAATTTTTAAAGTGATTTTAATAAATTAATTTTAGATTAATTTAAATTAATTCAGTGTTTGAAATGTGTTGCTAATAATGACAGAATTTTTGGTAAATTTAAGAGAAACGATAATAACTAACTGAAGTAATAATGATTTTCAATTAAACATCTAAATATTTAAAATTTGTAATTCTTTTATAAATTTTATTATTGTGATTCGGCTTTCTTAGGCCGTTTTTTGAGAGTACTCAAATTCAAGGGCACAACTCATTTAATAGCACACACCATGGAGAACATCTATCGATGAGACCTAATAAAAATCGAACAATTTTGTGAAGTGGTCAATAACCATAGTCCATACATTCTTCGATCTGAGATTTAAGATTTTCGAGATTTTTCAAGATTTTGACGAATATTGAGATTGGCCACATAATTTACGATTATTCGGATTTTCTACAGGCATTGGTTTGAGTAGCTTAGTTTTTCTAGACTGTTGAGATTGATCATAGAATATTATGAGCCGCACGGAAAAAAATAAACTGGTCCTCAGCTAAGAAAACGGACTTTTAATTCAAGAAAATGTACTTTTTCTTGATTTAAAAGCTAATTTTCTTATTTCTATCGGATTTTTCTTCATATAAGAATTGTGTTTCTTGAAATGAAAAAAAACTCGAAAGAAATAAGAAAATTGGCTTTTAAATCAAGAAAAAGTACATTTTCTTGAATTAAAAGTCCGTTTTCTTAGCTGAGGACCAGTTTATTTTTTTCCGTGCGTATATACGAGATTTTCATCTATTGTTCATGGTTTTAGGGGATTTTTAAAATTTTTCGAGATTGATAGATATACATATTTGAAAATTTACCATTGGGTTGAGTATAATTTATTATAATAGAATTTTTTTTACAGATCATTCAAGATATTTGGGACACAAATTCTAGATTTTTTTTGAGTTTATTCAATATTGAACGTTTTTGTTAATGACGTTTAACTGCTCCAGGGGCAAAAATACCGCACGGATCAGATTTGACTGACTGGCA
This sequence comes from Tipula helvola, assembly GCA_963556165.1. Taxonomy (NCBI): domain Eukaryota; kingdom Metazoa; phylum Arthropoda; class Insecta; order Diptera; family Tipulidae; genus Tipula; species Tipula helvola. The sequence goes on along the minus strand of OY744481.1, from coordinate 161,358,630 downwards.
CTGGCATACTCGAAGAGTGGTTAAAGGAAGGTTGTACATAAAGAGCCTTTCAAGCATTTAACAAAATTAAGCGCAGAGTTCGCTCTAATAATGATATTCCCAAAGTGAAAACCAAACCAAACATCCAAGCCCCGAATAAACGTAGCTCTACTACAACGTCGTAGTTGATAAAATAATCTTGAGGCTGGGAATACATACGCTTGCAACTGATAGTCACAGAAAGTTGAGATATTCCTACAAATTTTCATATCGTCGGCTTACATTAAAATGATCGAATTTTCGATGACGTAGAATCAGCGACGTTGATTGAAAGTGTGAAAAGAATGTACCCCAAATGACTAGCTTCGGTACTCCAGGTGTCGCTGTGAAAGGAGCAGATGATGATGATCTGAAGATCACATAATATGGTCATATAGATAAGAGACCACCCACATAAATGTAATGATGTTACGGGATACTCTATAAAGTGCTTTACTGAAATCGGTAGTAATAACGCCAACATTATACTCCGCTTCAATCATATGCAGTCCGTGATATGAATTCTGTTTGAAAACAACCAACAGGCATTCTTAAGGATAGGAACTATGTGCGAGAGTCTTTCCAAATAAATTACAAAATCATTCTTCAGAGATGTTTCAGCACAGTAAGTTACTAATGTACTTGAAGCAGTTTGCGTCCGGCGCAAAATCGTTGTTAGTGAAAGCTTCTGGTGATTCAATGATCATTGAATTTCAAGGTGGATGGATATCCATCAGATTTTTTCCTAAAGTTAATGAATTGCTAAAACTGGGTCAGCAATAACGTCAACCTGTATGAGGCTAATTTAATTATTGTAGAGTTCATTAGACAAAGTAATTTGAATCCGACTTGGTTCTCAAAATATAAAAATATATGCCAAAGCTCGTTTCTAAGATTGTGGAGTGTACGGAGTGCACTCTTTTAAGAATTAATAGTTTGAACTGCAACATTATTATTGTTATTTCAAATGGAGTTAAAATCAATGTTTGTTAATAGTTCAATCAGTTTAATTCGGAGGAGTATCTTCCAAATTCATATGAAGTTTTTCGTCGTGACAGATACAAAGATGCGAACATTAATCGGCTGTGTTTTATACGAATGAACATGAATTATTAGTTTTGAGAATCCACTTCTTCTCTCAACAAATATTATTATGCATACTATACATTCCATCATCTACTGCATCCGAGTTATATGATCGTCTCGCCAATGTAATTGTAAATGAGTTAGTTAGTAACTTTAATTAAGGCTGATGATAAGATAATTTTCACCGGCGACTTAAATTTTTGGACACGGATATTATTCCAGTTTCAACTAGCGTAACCGCTTCTCTCATTTTGGATACTATGTTTGGTTTGGGTACTAAGCAATGCAATAACATCCTTAATGGAAATGGCGGACTGATAGAATTGGTGTTCTGATCAATGGTTATGGAAGTAAAAGTTTTAGCATGCAATGATATCGGTAATCCTGGGAGTATATAATATCACACACTTCTTAAATTAGATATAACTTTTTGTAATTGTTTTAGCGACTCTTTTAACTTTAATAGTTTTAAAAGTTTAATGTCTTCTTATTTAGATTTTAGAAATGGAGATTATGTTAACCTGAGGAACTTTCTCGATAGAGTGGATTAGCCCAATTTACCAAACACCGTCGATTGTTGTGCGGATGATTTTTATCGTATCTTATATGTCGCATTCATTTCACGTAAATCGACCGGGAAAATTAAATGTGCACCATGGTATAATAGACACTCACAAATTTGAAGAATCGAAAGAATAAATTACATAACATGTATAAATCGAATCCATTCCAAGTTCTTATACAATTGCTATGTCAAGCAGATCGAAAATGACATAACAAACGACCCTAGGCGGTTCTGGTATTATATGGAGTACAAAAAGAATTCTAGTGGATATCCTGTTCAAATGCATCTTAATGGTATAGTTTCAAATGATAACCAAGCGACATTTTGACCAAGGAGACAAGTTGCTCTTCGGTTAGTTGTGATAAGACAAGTATTAACTCGAACTTAAATTTAACATATCAGGAGGTTTTAATAGCTTTAAATCAGCTAGATTGTAAAAAGGGGGCCGAGACTGACGGTATTCCTCCTTGTTTCATGGTGAGTTGTGCTGCTGCAGGAAGATTTTAGCATCGTCTGGAGTACCCCAATGTAGTATTAGGGATATTTCTGATACCTTATCATTTCAAATTGATATAAATAATTTCGCTGAATGGTGTAGTATTAACTCCTTTTGTCTTAATATTTCCAAATGCAAAACTATGACATTTATAAGAAGTAGCAATGACATCTTAACCAATTATATACTGGGCGGAGTACTGGTCGAACGGTTTTCTGTAATTCGAGACTTAGGAGTACTTTACACACCTAATTAACTTGTCTTTTAATTTTCATATTGACAGTGTCATTGCAAAGGCTAACATTATGTTAGGCTTTCTGAAAAGACAATGCCGGGAATTTACAGATCCACACACACTGCGCACTTTATATATGGCATTTGTTAGATCCCATATTGAGTACGCTGCTGTCATTTGGTCGCCCTTTTATCATAACTATTCAGATAGGATCGAAAATATTCAAAAGCGTTTTCTTAAATATGCGCTTCGCTTCTTGGCCGTGGCCCATATTACATATTGCCACCTTACAATGGGAGATGCCAATTATTAGCTCTTGAATCGCTTAGTGATCGTAGGGACGCGGCGATTGCTATGTTTGCGCGTGACTTGATTCTGGGACACATTGAATGTTCTGACCTTTTAAAGCTTTATTCGTTTTATATACTAATAGAAGTACAAATTACGGAAAGAATGAATTGATCTGCAAATCGACACTTCTGTTGAACTCGGCTGAAAATTTGTTCGATTTTGAGATATTGCGTAAGGTTTTTCAGAGAAACATTCTCCATTATTTTTAAATTTTAATTCATGGTTTATTCTGTTTATAATAACTTTTAATTGTATTTTATGTTAACGGATGTCGATCAGAGGTATGTTTATACTATTGATCTAAATAAATAAATAAATAAGTTCCACAAAGTTGACTTTACGAAAATTAAAATGAGGCAACTTTTCAGAATCAACGTTAAAACAGTCATATTAGTAGCAAAATGTGATTAAAATGGGGATCAATAGTAGGAAGGGTTAAATTGGCGATATTATTGGCGTCAGAAGAAAACTCAAGATCGAGTTGTTTTTGATATTACTGATCTTCAATAAACCTAAGTTCGACATATTAATAAATAAGTAAGGTTTATTTTGCAGTACGAGCATTCGTAGCAATATAGTGAAGATTATCTTCCAACAATGATCACAGATAAGGAGGGTTTAGGTCGCCAATCACAAAAAAATCATCGTGAACGCCCATAGCATCGAATACAAAATCGACAGCGTTGATAAGACGTGGATATAATTCAACTTGCCTGCAAAGGGACACATAGCGACACAAACTATAAATATTTTTCCCTTATACCCATTTTTAGTTTCACAAATAATAACTTTTCAAATGTCATTAATAAAATCAAAATCAAGAAAGAGTTTTAAAAATCTTTCTATAAACGATATTTTTGTATTTGCAAACTAGTTTGGAGCAACTACGGCTCATCTTCAAGTACATGTTTAAAACTCTTTAAGAGTTTTAAACAAGTACTTGAAGATGAGCAATTGTTGCTCGAAGATTTTCAAAACTATTTGTTGATTTTATTTTATTGATAAGTTATTTATTATAGATTTCTACTTTGACTGCGATATTAAAAGTACTTGAAAAAATTATTTTAAATAAAACGAAAATTTTAATATTTAGGATATATTGGGCCAGATACTCGATACTCTAGCAATTCGCAACTCTGCAAATATGGCGGATTTGCTAATCGAAAATTTGTTTGCGTAAACTACTCGATTATTTTAGCAAAGTAAAATATATTTTTGTATTCAGTATAAACGTTAAAGTGCGTTAAAGTATCCCATTTTCTGGAATTCAGAAACAAATTGGGTTGCTAAATTATCGTGTAGGTATAACATTTCTAGCAAATTCGCAAAAAATAACTGCTTATCTGCTTATCTGAGTATCGAGTATCTAGCCCATTGAGTACCAACACCATAATAGCAGCAAGCACGTAGACTCAACAGCATCGGCAATGACTTATTTTTTATTTAACAACCAACTATCGGATTGGCGAAGAAAGTTTTAAGTGAAATGAAAAGTGATGAACAAATGTCACAAAAATTTATTGCACTTTTTGATTCAAATTTTAAACACATTTCACTGATTTCTTATTGTTGTTATTTTGCAGAGGGCATGTGACCTTCTTGCGATCCGCGAAATTATTGATCAAACTTCGGATTATATAACAGATTTAGGAGAAATCATTTCCAAATGAAATTTGAATTTATCTTTGAAAGACAAAATATTAAATGGTTAAAAAGCAATCCAATTCAACTTTTTGAAGCTTTTCGATATAAAATCGCAAAAACCAAAAAATAAAAATTTAACCCAATTATCTTTATTCGTACAATTTAGACTAAATTACTTTCTATATGCGCCCGATTTGAATGTAATTTTAAAACATTAATGTTCCAATTCTGGTAAATACGATAAGGATTTGTCACATTTTAAGTTCGGACAAATACATATGCAGAATAATTTTCCGAATTACGAATAATTCCAAGAATCGTTGACAAACAGGAAACAAACTTCGATTAGTGACACACATTTATTGTTGTACAATGACAAATAAATATTGAGTTGGATAAATCAGAATTCAGAAATTTGTTAACCGAATATCGGCTGAATAATATATGAATTTTTTAAGGGGGAAGGGGATATCTGCAACAAAAATGTTCGAACTGACGATAATAAATATTCAAAACAATAATAACACAATTTACAGGAAATTGGAATTTATCGTAAATTGATAAATTCTGAAAATTCAATGCGTATGTAGGTCGGTACACCCAAATGACCAAATCTGCTACTATATAAAAGCTGAATTAAATTGGATAGCCGATATATTCATAGTTTAACTGTTGTGAATTAGTGATCGTTTCATAGAAAAAGTAGAATACAAAAATGAAATTATTTGCCGTTCTATTGTTGTGCACCATTGGTATGGCATATTCTGCCACATTGAATGTGAATCCACAATGTAGTGTATGTACAACCACTTTGGATTGGGTACGATCGAACGAAAATGTTTTAAGTTTTATGAAAACTGATGAAGAGGTGTCAGACGAATTGATGGCTCTTCTTGAATCTGATGTTGCATCTGAGGTTCGTATTGAAACGATTAAGTTTTTATTTTGATATAACTCATTCGATTATATTTTTCAGGATGTGTGTGCTCAATTTTCGATGTGTGAAACAGATGTCAACGAAGACGACTATTTGACTGTTTTGAGAGGTGGTGGAGGTCGTGGAGGTGGAGGTCGTGGTGGACGCGGAGGCCGTGGAGGTCGTGGAGGCCGTAAAGGTCGAAAGATTAAGAAACCTCGTGGTCATGGTGATCCCGATTGTGCAATTAATGGGAATTGTTGATTACGCGTGTAAAGGCATTTGTATAATTTTGAAACCATGTAATAAAAAACTTTAGCATTCAAATTTGGATTGAGTTCAGAATTTGAGTTTTATTTCGTCTGTTTATTATTCGAATTTGGGCAACATCAAAGCTCCTCCTTTTTCATATTTCTAATAAGCAAAGTGTTTCAGTTTACTGCCCGATTAATTAAGTCTATTTAACTTATTTGGAAATATTGATCTAATTACGTTAAAATTTGGAGTTACCGAAAATCTTATTTGAATAAAATATGAATTTAGTTTGATTAAAGATTGAAACCCGATCATTCATATTTTAAGTCAATCTAATTGTATACATATTTTCTATCTATTCTGTTCATATGCTAGTCTGGGAGTTTTTGGGATTTTTCTTGAAGAATTTCTTCAAGAAATATTTATAAGTGTTGCTCTTCATTTTTCGATGAAAAACAAAAAAAACAAATTTTTTACTGGAAAATGTGAGTCAATTGACCAGATACATATATCAACTCAAAGTTATCAAATATTCTAATTAAAATGATTTTATTTGTACAAGATGTTTATTTGTTAAAGGTTTTCACATAATTCTTTTGCGAGTTGAGCGTGAACTCGCCCGTTGTTTTTTTATTGCAGATTCGGATTCTACGGTTAAAAATACGTAGGATTTGACTGAAACATTTTTATCGATTCATGATAGATGGCGCTGGAAATATATTAGTGTTAAAATTAGTACCCCCACCTACAAGGAGGGGGTGAGGGTACTAATTTTAACACTAATGTATTTCCCCCGCGGAATAATTCAATTTTGATCTCTATCATTTTTTTCGTAGAGTGCTTATTTTCCGAGATATTTAATCCGAGATAAAAATTGAATATCGTCAATTACAGCGCCATCTAACATGAATCGAAAAATATGTTTCAGTCAAATCCTACGTATTTTTAGCCGTAGAATCCGAATCTGCAATAAAAAATAGGGGTTCCTATCTTAGTTTCAAAGTTACCCCGCGCCCCACCTACAAAGCGGGGGTGGGGGACTATTTTTTTGCACTAATGTATTTCCCCCGCGGTATGATTAAATTTTGATTATGGACATTTTTTCCGTAGAGTGGCTATTTTTCGAGATATTTGATCATCTCAGTTTAAAAGAAACACCCGGTATATTACATAGATGGCAGTGATGGCAGTAAACATTTTGAAAAATCGTACCAAAAATTGTCACCTGGGGAAATTTCAAGTTCAAAAATTGTAGGAAAAGCAAAACAAATTCTCAAAATATTAAGAACGTGTCATAATCTTGTGATTTAACAATATTTTTTCGTATTTTTCTATATAAATTTTAAACATCTAACGTACACTAGTAAAACTAAAGATAAATGTAGCAAGTATTATTTTAATTCGACACAGCCAACTTTGATGTATTTTTCAAAATGAAAGTTCGAAAAATATATTTTAGAAATAATTTAATTTTAATATTTCTGCAGTTAATATTTATACTTAATACCATTATACCATTCTTATATATTGCTGCTAAAGATATGTAGAACACTTTTGTGTAAACATTTTGTAACATTTTTGCTTTTTCCATTGAACAACTTGAAGCTAAAAAACACCATTTTTACTATGGATTCCTATGGAAATCAGTGAAAAGTTATACCACTAAAAAAGCTTCTAAAAAATACGTCATAATGATTATGGCTCTATACTCTAGAAGGCTCGGATAATATTGAAAATAATAATTTTCTTACTACTTAGCCGTATAATTATTATAAAAAATTGGTCTCCACGAAAGCCCCTTTATTTTAACAGAATAATATATAGCCTATATCCACCCTGAAGGTCTACTCTAAATATTGGTGGAAGAATTTTTGCAATTAGATGAGTAGTTTTGGAGGTTACCTCCTACATTTATACATACAAACTTTACCTCTTTATAATATTAGTATAGATCAGCAAATTAATTGAACTCTTAGTTTTAGAACGCCTCAGTAGTTTTCTAGCAGCAAATAGAGTAGTCAGCAATAATCAATGTGGGTTTATTTGAAAATTCTAGTACTACTATGGCATGTATTCACCTTGTAACTAATCTGCAGGAAAACCTTAGTGAAGCAAAAGTAGTTTCAGGTTTTTTATTGATCTCAGGAAAGCATTTGACAGTATTAATCACGAATTACTACTTTACAAACTTTTGCTGGTTGGTGTATCAGCTAATGATTTAAATTTTTTTAAAAACATATTTAGTTTATCGTGTGCAATGTGTTAGCATAGCAGATGAAAGTAGCTGTTTACTGAAATGCAGTACCGGTGTGCCGCAAGGATCCATTCTTGGGTTCTGTCTCTTCAATTTTTGTATTAATAATTCTTTCTGTTTACCATTTAAGGGGAAACTTCAAATGTACGCTGATGATATGTGCAGTTTATATTCTGCACGGAATTATAGTACCCTTCAATCTATAATGCAATATGATATAAACCTTTTAGCTAGTTGGCTGCTTAACCCGCAAAGTCCGTCGTGGAAAAAGTTGCATGGAAAGAGTGGTGCATTCCAGCGGACCGCAATTTTATATTAAATATTTTTTATTCAATTAGAACGATACTGAAAATTTCGATTAGGAAGATAACAAAAATTTTAAAAAAAAAATTAAACGGAGTGGGGATAATTTGTTTTTTGGAAAAGTAGAGCGGTCCCACGGACCGCACAACGCTCTTTACGGGTTAATAATGCTTTGTCTCTAAATTTAAACAATGTTATTCTATAAAAGGACTCCTGTTATCACACCTGTATTTAGAAAAGTAAGGGTTTTCTTAAGCTCTGAAATGTTGTGGAATATTTACTATGCGCATGAATATTCTCGGTTAAATTATTTAAGCTCATTGTGGTTCAATGCCGAACTCGTGAACTTTATAATAATACCTCCAATGTGAGACAAGTGTGTTTATACGATTCTATGTTATTTATTTACAAAGCACTTCATGGCTTGTCGTACTACAAACCTATTTTCCGATATGTCAAAGATATACACAATCATGGCACAAGAAATCGCAATGACTTTTATGTGAACTCTATTAGATTTAAAGTAGCGCATAATTCGCTCCTATGTGTTGGACTTGTTACCTACAATCGATTACCAGATCAGATAAGAGCTATTGATCTGTTGTCGCGATTTAAGTCTGAGCTGAAAAAATTTATCATACAAAAGCCCATTGAATATTTTAGATTATTTTAGTCGTGTTCTTGATGAAGTTATTAAAGTAATCTGTAATTTAAAGGCAATTATCAGAAATTTAACATTTATGTAAATTTTTATAAGAATCCCAAATAGCTATGTTTATCATTTTTATATTTATAATTGATTTTTTTTTATTGTATTTTTTTAAACTTTTATAATTATACATTTATGTTTTAATTAGATTTTTTAAACAAGGATTTTTATTCTTAATAAAAATGCTGAGTTTGTTTTGTATAATGATGCTCATGATGAATAAAAAAAAGCAAAAAAAAATCAGTTTCTTCATCATTATTATTTATAATTATTAGGCTTAGTGTTTTCAAGTTCTAAAAAATCAAAAATGTGTACCTAAAATATGTAACCAAAATTGGAAAATATGTGGTAAAAATATATGATTAAAATGAAAAATGTTGGTCAAATTATGGAAAGAAAGCCAACACAAGAACTAACTCATAAGAGGATTTCAATTCACTCATTAAAAAAAACAAATTATGTAAGATTTTGGCTGTAAAGTTGGACAAACTAACTTTCCTGTATTATAAAGGGCTGGAGGGACTGTCTAAAAATGGTTTTACATCTCCAAATACATACTTAAAAATCGGGACACGCAAACGGTTTCTACCTCTAAAGAACGTTTGGGATGATCCTCTCTATTATAATGGGGTAAAATTCCATTTTCTATGTTTTTATAGCCCAACTACTCTTGTTTGATCCATTTAAATTTCGATGAATTCCTTTACATAAATTTTCCAAGTTTTGGACCATTCAGAAAAATGTCTCATTGTAAGAGAATTATTTCATTTTTGATCAAGATACAATAGATAAGAATATCAGATGTTTCAAGCCGAGCAAGTTTTTGGTAATTCATTCTGGAACCCAAAACCTGAAACTCATACCAATTTAAATTATTTTTACTGAGGTTCCATCTAACCTGTAATAGAAGAAAGACACTTAGCAGAGGCACATTTTAATAAGCTCTTTATTTTTTAGATGATTTGGCCCACTTTTGTTGTAAAAAAATTACAACTACAATTGAATATGCAATTTCGAAAAGGGCACATCTCGAAAATTTTGACAAAACCGTTTTTTCACGTTAATGTGATGGAAATATATCCCCGCATTTATTTGGTTTGAAATAGGCACATTTCTTGTGTTAATACAGCCACCAGTGTCGATTTGTATAACGATAATTTCGAAAAGGTCACAACTCTTGGAGATGTGCCCTTTCCGAATTTAATGCATTTTATTAATCGGCGACGGCGATATATCTCTATCTGTCGCTGAAGTGATTTTGATACCAATGCTAACAGTTTCATAAAGGTTGTGCGTTGTGTTTTTAATTAGATTTACTTTATATTTTATGAATTTCGAAAAGGGCACATCTCGCATGCATATAATACATAAAAAAAAACAACAGGCGAGTTCACGCTCAACTCGCAAAAGAATTATGTGAAAACCTTTAACTATTGAATCGTTTCAAGTCTCTTCAATGGGCCTGAGAAGCCAATGCAGATAGACGGCTGCTGTTCGCTCAGTATTTAAATTACACTACAATTTTGGTTTAAAAAGTCAATAAGTTATTCTATTCTGGATTTGGAGGACGAATCTTACCAACATTAATTGTTTAATTGAAAATTGAAATTTATAACCGACTATATTTCCGTCTAGCCATGTCTTCGTGAGCTTGAGCAAAGTACAGTTCCGTTAAGTTAATCATCTAAACCTGCCCTGAACGCTTTAAAATTCATCATTTCTTGTACACAGCAATTTTTGAAGATTCCATATTTAGACTTTTGAGAATGGTTACGGCAATCTATATGAACAAAGCAAAATGGCATCGCTGATTTGATTGATTTAAACTAAAAGGCGCTATTTTGACTGTAATATCATAGCAGCTGGAAAGACGGTATCATGTCTCCCTGCGGCTTCTTCCTTGCGCGTATCTTTAGAAAATGGCATTCGAATCTGTTTACCATTATTATAGTTTTTGTTTTCTATATCCCCCATATAACCAAACTCAGCAACAGCATGAGTGAGCAATACTAAACAATAAACATAGCATACCGATTAAGCAATTCAAAATTATTATTTTATTATGTATCAATGTATAAGTGCCTTTTTCACAGCTCGCTAAGATATATAATATTTAATATTTAAAGTATGGGTGCATTTGTCTTTGTTTAATTTACTTCCATTTCAGATTTTTTTAATCACTTGTACTACACATGCATACTTTTTGTGTCTTTTCATTTTAATCTGACGGAAATTGCAATTCGAATTATATCGTATGCAAGTTCGGTGCATTTCGTGTTCGTTTTCTTGTATATAATTTGCAATTTCAGTCGTACCGGATTTTCCGTTCCTTTTTTTACATGAAATTTTTGACTTACCCCCGCTAAAGATGTTTTCACATCAAAAATATATAAAATAAAGATTAACAGAGTTAGTTTTCTTTAATTCCTCAAAAAAAATTTTTTTCAGACATGTGCCCTTTTCGAAATTGCATATTCAATTTTTGCTTTAATAATTTAAATTTAAAGTTTCAGGGAGAACACCACTGTGACCTACCATTTTCAAGTGCTTAGTTTGGTATTTTTTTTTTTGAGAAATGGGTTGGGTTTAGAGAAAAAAAACTTTTAGGCTATATTTGGCATATATTTAAGTAAACAAAAAAAAAATTTTATGTAAAAAAAAATACAAAATGGCGGCGCTAGAGTAGCTTTAGTAGAAGTGATTTTGCCTCGAGTCGCTCCGCTGCACGCAGTAGAAGTGTCTTAAATTTGTTCCTGAAACAAAAAATAAAATATTTTCATGAAATATATTAGTTTTAGCATCGAAGTACATGAGGAAATTAAAAAATTCGAAAAAATAAAAAATTGAGACAAGTTTGAAGAAAAAGTTTCATTTTTCGACTATAATTTTCGTATAAAAAGTTGTATATCTTTTTTAATTTTTAATGAATCAAAAAAAACTCATGTACTTCGATTTTAAATCTATTTAAGAAGCTACAGTTAAATTTTCAAGTTGATTGAACAAAAATTGATTGAGTTCTGCTGCGTGCAGATTTCCAAAACACGGTTTCGAGAAAAACGCGTTTAAAGTTTTTGGTATCAATAACTTCTCAATAAGAGCTCTCAGGAAAATGCTTGAAAACCTTCTAAAAAAAATTTTTTTTAGCTATAAACGAATTTGTATCATATTTTTGAGGGTCTAAACGATTTTTTAAAGGCAAAAAAAAAAAATCGATTTTTTGAAAATCTCACAGTGGTGTTCTCCCTTAATGTAACAAATAAAAATGTTCAATAAAAGCAAATATTTGTTCAAAAATATTTATATTTATTTAGGATAGCTGGTATTTTGAGGCCAAGATAAAATATTACAAACACATTTAATATTGGGTTCCAGTTCAAAAAACTGCAAAATCATTCGGGCTTAGTTCTGATATTCTTTTCTGTGATAATAGTATAATTCTGTTGCCACAGGTCGATTTTTTGACTATATTTTCGACTTTTTATTTCATGACTATATTACGCTATTCGTCACCAGGTGGTTAATGAAAAGGGTCCTCGCTAGGTTACTTTCCAAGACTGCTTGGATTATGCATATAAAAATATGGTTATAAAACCTTTCATGAAATTATTTTGTTTAATACAGAAAAAGTATCCTTTTCTAATTTTTTTAAGAATATTCAGCTGGATTCTACTATTCTACGATTCTGAAATCAATAAATTCATTAATCGTGTTTTTATGTGATATATTGACGAACTGCTGTTATAACCAATGTATCAAGCACCAAATTAGACGAAGGATCCTACCAGAATTACAGGGAGTTTAACAGAAGTAGAAACTATTAAATGTTATAAGGATATTACAATTTATTAGTCATAGGGTAGTCTCCCATCTTTAGTTGTAATTACAATAATATTTAATAAGGTTTTCATTCGCAATTGATTTTCCGAGCAGTATCAATAATCCGAACCCCGTCGATTTCGAAGATGAACCAGTTTTTATATTATTCTGAACGATCCGAATAAACGAGGGATTTCTCTAAGATGAGGAGTCACTACCGTCAACAATGAGTTCTGCACTTACCAAAAGATGAGACGTAAACGAGCCAGCGTATTCACTGTCCTTTAATTTTATTAATTGAGTCATTCGAATAAAATAAATGATTTTGCGATTTTTTTAGAAACCGTGGATGTGTTTAATCGGGCAAAAATGATAAAAAATGTCATGATATTTTAGACACTCTAACTTTATTCCGTAATACTGTACGTCAAACCCGATTGAACAGGCAGTATAAAAAAATGATAAATTGATTTTAAATGTCAATTTGTTTTGATGCGTTTTCCAAACAACAATAAAATCGATATCGCCAATTTTTGAATTAAATTTTCTTATTTATAAATTGAATTTGGTTATTTTTTATCATTTTAAATATTTATTTCTAATAAAAATTATATTTTAATATTGCACACAAGTAACTGAAAATATCAAATCAAAATTTATTTCTTCTAACTGCTAGAACTGAAAAAAACTTAGTTTCTTCGTGATAAATGAGTGCATTTCATGGCGCAAACGCAAAATCATGATATTTTTTATCATTGAACACAAGGCGTATGTGCTATATCATAGTCGTTTTAGGGCCCTCTTGAATGTCTACCAAATACGACAACACACCTGATAAACATTCTACACAACTTTAGTTGATGATGTTTACAAGAAATTACATCACTTACTCTCATGTATATTTACTTTAGCTAAAGATCATTCTATCTATTGCTGCGTTTATACCACAGCTAAATTAGCAATGCTAAACCGAAATGACAACTATAGCAATGGTATAAACGCGACATATACAGAGTTCAGCTAGCTAAAATAGCAACGCTAATTTAGCGTTGCTACGTAGTTAGCTGAGCTACATAGCTGCGGTATAAACATTGCTATATTACTAGAAATGCCAAATCGTTATTTTTGTGTTTTGTTTATATTCACAGATCATAAGAAATTGGAAATAGGCAGTCGTAGGTATTAAAATTCGGGATACATTTTTATTTTTAACTAATATATTTATAATTATTGTTTAATTTTTGTGGGTGCCAAGTTTACAATAACAAATTAAAATGGAGAAAAAAAACAATTTTTATTTTTTGACATTTGTAGCAACTTGCGGTATAAACATAAGCTAAATAATTTTGACAATTCTAGCAGTGCTAATTTAACTATGGTATAAACGCAGCAATTGTCTTTGAAATAAAGTAAATTAGCAAATTTATTTTACTAAAAGCCCCCCAAAAAATCCAAATTTAGAATCAGGAGTTGAAAAAACTTTGGCATCTCATTCCTACCAAGATTCGAATTTGCAACCCGGTATATTAATCATGTTTCCTTCATATAGTTAACCTAGGCTAACTCAGATTTAAGTGCTTGAAAAATTGGAAACGCTTTTTAGGGTAGAGCTGGTTTTGTGTAAAGGCCGGTATCCACGTACAATTAAATTGCGCAATTTAATTGTGTGACGTCAGAACATTGCACAATATTCTCAAATTTTATTCAAGATTTTGAAATTTTATTGTGCAATATTGACGTCACACAATTATATTGCGCAATTTAATTGTACGTGGATACCGGCCTTAATATCCATAATATCATTTGCGGGTTTTATTCTATCGAAATATTTTTGTTTCTTTTTTATATAATGACGCCATGTTTTCAACTGAAATAAAACTTAATTTATTTAAAAGCTCCTTAGTTAAAAGATGAACTTTAATTTTAAATTTAACTCTTCCAAGAACTGCATGTAATCCGGAAGAAATCCTGCACGTGCATTTCTGTTCAGTCTTCAGGTATATAATTGGAACTTAGTGCATAGATAAAAAGACCTAAGTAATGCTTTCAATCTTAGTTGGGGTTAGTTTAGTGAATCTTCTATATGTAAAAGCGTTTCGCTTTAAAAAATTGATGAATAAGTCCCGCATTTTAGCACAATTAAAATGGCCCCTAGTTCAATTTCAAGTATACGTTGTTTTGAATTCGTCAAATTTTAATTTTTTTTAAATATACTCCAGCATTTGAACATATCTAGTCTGCCTATATATATGTACATGAATGAACATGTTACTAACAAATTTAAACACTGTGCTATTTTCCCGTTGCAGGAAAAGTCACTACTAAAAAAGATAAAACTCTAGCGAAATTTCGTACGATCGCCTAAATTTTGTACATATTGTATTTTCAATGCTATAAGAAAGAACAATAATTAAAGCCAGGTAAAAATGACAGGATACCACCTGTAAACATTTTAAATGTAATTATTTTTATTTTATTGAGCCAATAATTTAAATTAAAACAAAATTTTTTAAAATATTGGTTTAGGGCTCTTCTATTTTAAAAAACTTAAACTACAGCTTTAGCTTTCGATTCCTGTTCGGAATCATTCTCAAAAGCATTATGAAAAACTTATATCAAAATTATTGCTTTATACAAATTTTAATTTTGCAAAACTACTAAACCCATTTAGCATAGAAACGCATAGCCTAGACAATTTATTTGAAAATAAATTAATACCTTAGGCCCGAATTTAAGCTTGATTTACATATGCCACGTTCGACGTGTGACAGGTGGAGATAAACCATTAGGCCCGATTCTGCGTTCCAATATTTTATGTTATGCTAAGTTATTTTTGTTTTTTCAATACAAATTCATATAGGAAGCGGGGAAATAAAATAACATAACATGAATTTTATCGTTCCAGAATCGGGCCCATTATCGTGTTGTGATTGTGTTCCACTAAAAGGGAAAGTGGAAAAGCAATCAGAAATTAAGGAAAATAATTAAAAGTTTTACTAATATTGGCTTTGATCAAAAATGAGTCTCCCAAAATACGTATAAAAATATTGCCGCCATGTTTTATACTAAATTTTTAGGTGTATGTGTAAATCGTCACGAAAAAGATAAAATTGGTTCATGTCTCGATGTGTAGAGTGTGCCATTTGACGAATGTCAAATTATTCGTTTCTAATTGGACATAAGCTCCCATCACACGTCGCACATCGCATATGTAAATCAAGCTTTATAGTCGTAACTATTGCTATTACTATAGCAACGATTTTGGAAAACCAGTTCAAAATAATGTCAACAATTCATTATAATTTCGAATTTACTTTGTTGTCTTGGATAATTTGTAGCAATGTCTATAGTGATCGATTTTGATCACTATAAACGTTGTTACATTAAGCCCGATTTAGATGTAGAAAAAATGTTTGCATTGCAAAAAAAGGGATTAGTACATTACAATTTTCGTTTGGATGACGAGAACGACAATGGCCTGTTTTTTTATTACATCGGAGAGATCAGAGAGATATAAAAAAAACTTTTTGCGTTTTTTTATTTTCTCAGATCGATCCGATAATTTTTTTTAGCGTTTTTTTATTAAATCCGAGAAATCACACATTGCTGTTTTTCGATCTGAAATTTATTTCAGATAGTACAGGGAATTACATATTTTGACGTTAAAAATGGGGAACACTATATACTGAGATAACAACAATGGAAAATTAATTTTTCAAAAGTCTATTATGTAAATAATTTTAACGGGTTCTTGTTCATTAATGTTTCATTTTCTTTTTATGTATTAATTATGCATAGAAAAACAATATTTTTGGCCATAACGTGTTACAGAACAGTGGGTAGCCAATTTAAATAGTTAAGCGTTTAAAATCCGGAAAAGGTCTTTTCAGATTAAACATTATCGGATATTTCAGATAATTTATCTGTCTGATCTCTCTGGTCTCTCCGATGTAATAAAAAAACTCGCCAATAAACGTGCAAAATTTTGCAAGGGCTTTTTGTGTTTTTTTGAGCAATTGTTACTATAGAAATGAAAATTTAACTAAAAAATATACTCGACCCGACCATATTTTTTTGATATTTTATAGTAACTAACCCAAACACAATAAAAATATATCATGAAAACCCATACAATGACTAGACGTCCAAATTTTATAGGAGGCAAAAATAACAAGTTCAAAAACAAATATCGAATGACATCTTTAAGAATTTTTAAATATACAAAATTAATTAAGGTCTTTCATGTTTCTTTTATTTAGATTCCTTTCCCCAATTAATTTAATTTATGTCACTAACAATAAATGTAAACAATATGGCGTCCAATTATAAGTCGCCAAAAATTATCGCATTGCCATTTTCGTTTACATATCTGTTTATGTTTGACAAACAAAAATTTTGTCGGCCAAACATTTATCTTCATCTAAATCGGACTTTACTCTCACATGCCAATTTGTTTAGTTCGGCTAAAAACATGCTTTATCCAAATAATGAAACAACAATGTTGACTGACAGAAGAAGCTAAGGGTGCATTTACGATGAATTGATGATGATTACCAAGAACTGTTAGAAATAATGCAGTTCAAGTTTAAAAATCAAATTGCAATAAACCAAGAATATAGCAAAAGGCCCTAAAACAGATCCCTGTGTAACTTCCACGTCAACAATCTTTCTTCACTGCACACTTCACTTGTTCCCCTTGTAACCCTCTGACGCCTATATGTAAAAGTTTGGATAACAAAATACTGTGATTAACGGTGTCAGGGTTTTAGAAATATCAAAAAAGTAACCGCGGCATTTAAATTAACTTTAATATGTTGATGCAGAGGTGTCAGGAACGAGATTACAGCATTTTTATTGATCAATTTTTAATAAAGGCATACTGCTTACTGTTTAGAAAATTAATTTTCTCAAAGTAGCTAGCTTAACAATCAATTTTTAATTTTTTGTTTAAAAAAATTTGAAAATATGCTTCAAAGGGTTATGGGGCGGTAATTATTCATAACCTGAAAAGAACCTTTTAATGAAGAGGTCCAGTACAACTATATACTTTCGTTCATGTCTGGCAAGGTTGAAGAGCTGCGAAAATTGTGTTGGGTTAATATTTGGATGTTTAAATGATTTAAATCTAATGTTTTATTAAGATAAAACAGTTTTAATTTCTAACAAGTTTAAGTGCACCTAGTGGCCGCTGTAAGCACCCAAAATCGTCTTGATTTGTCGACTGGAGAGCACGACGAAGCGTTAAGCCAATCTCTCGAAGGAGGCTAGGCTTGCTGTACACTCCGGTTACATGTATGTACATATATAAGGAAGGATAGGAAAGGTTTGTTAGTAAGGAAGGAATCGACCTGGTTTCTGACACCTAAGTAGTAGAGCAATAAAAAAAAGGTTAGTAGCGCAATTCAGTTCTAGGGTACATGCGGACTAAATTCTACGGTATAAGTATTATTCAATTATACCGGGTGTTTCTTTTAAACTGAGACGATCAAATATCTCGAAAAATAGCCACTCTACGGAAAAAATGTCCATAATCAAAATTTAATCATACCGCGGGGGAAATACATTAGTGCAAAAAAATAGTCCCCCACCCCCCCGCTTTGTAGGTGGGGCGGGGGTAACTTTTAAACTAAGATAGGAAGCCATATTTTTTATTGCAGATTCGGATTCTACGGCTAAAAATACGTAGGATTTGACTGAAACATTTTTTTCGATTCATGTTAGATGGCGCTGTAATTGACGATATTCAATTTTTATCTCGGATTAAATATCTCGGAAAATAAGCACTCTACGAAAAAAATGGTAGAGATCAAAATTGAATAATTCCGCAGGGGAAATACATTAGTGTTAAAATTAGTACCCTCACCCCCTCCTTGTAGGTGGGGGTACTAATTTTAACACTAATGCATTTCCAGCGCCATCTAACATGAATCGAAAAAAATGTTTCAGTCAAATCCTACGTATTTTTAGCCGTAGAATCCGAATCTGCAATAAAAAATATGGCTTCCTATCTTAGTTTAAAAGTTACTCCCGCCCCACCTACAAAGCGGGGGATGGGGGACTATTTTTTTGCACTAATGTATTTCCCCCGCGGTATGATTAAATTTTTATTATGGACATTTTTTCCGTAGAGTGGCTATTTTTCGAGATATTTGATCGTCTCAGTTTAAAAGAAACACCCGGTATATTGACTTAATGCACACGATTTGTAGTAAGCTTTTCTTTTTAATTTGGCCAGAATGCTGTTGTAATGAACTTTTTTTTTATGAAATGAAAACGATTTACTTAAACGAGATTTATATATGTTGAAATTCAAACATTTATGAAAATATTTCAGAAATAATAAATAATTAAGAATTTGCAAAGTTTTCATTTATAAATTTGGCTTAGGAAAAAAAGTGTATGGTGTTTTACTATGGAAATTTATGGTTTTTTCTTCGTTTCTAATTCCCTTATAAAAGCTTCGTTTTTTAGATTATGGCTTGTATAATCAAGATTGCTTTGGTATTATACGTGCGTATATGTTATTAAAAAAATGCACAGATAATGAATGCATGCCTGACAAAAGATCTTTCATTGTTGTGGTGGTTCCTGTATAGAAGAACCACTTTGCCTTCTGCAAAACACATACCATTTGCAATTCCACTACAATTTTAGCGAAGCACTTAAAGCAAGTTATGTTCTTTTGCCCAATTTTTACAGTGTTTTGCTGAGCATAATCTTTATTTGGATCATAACTGAAAGATGATCTATTCCCGTGAGCAACCATTCGATTACGCACTGTAGTATTAGTATTACATGAATGAAGGTACATGAATGAAGGTCTCAAATTTTTAATAAACCGAATAAAGGAGATAATTACCATTTGCGCAAACTACGCAAATTGTAACAAGATGATAATATGGCGCAATATCGGTTTATCCAATCGGTTAAAGCTATTTTAGGCGATTACGGTATAAGCTATTTTAGACGATTTTTAAATCTGCGGGAATTATGGTAATAATATCCTTAAAAGTGGACCATCCTCCACTATAATAATAACACCAAATGGAGTCAACATTTAAATGATATTTTTGAATTACTGGAAGCGTTTGCAAATACAACCACTGAAATATTTGGGGACCAGTATGTCACAATATCATTAATAATGCCATTAATAAAAGGAATAGTCTTAAAACTTGATGCCTTAGTCTCTACCATTAAGACTGACATCGGCAAGCAAATAATGAATGAGCTAAAACAAGCTACCTTGGTGGCAACCTTGGTTAATTCTTGATTTAAAAAACTGCGTTTAGATCGTTAGAAAATGTAAACAATGCCCGACAAATTTTAATTAAAGAGGTTTTATCATGTAATTCATCGAAGTGCTTTAAATTAATGATCAATCAATATAAGCGTCACATTCTGGAGGTACAGGACTATGATTGCTATCGTTTGTGTTAGAAAGGTGGCCACCATTAATACGAACTTCAACTTCCGATGCTATAAGAACCGTCCGGCAATATATTGAGCGACCTAGAAATAACCCAACGTCCTATCCTATTTTCTTCTGGGACCAAAATAAAAACCAATTAGAAGTACAGTCATACCGTTAAAATATCTTACAGTACTCTGTTACGTCAGTTCCATAAGAAAGGAATTTTTCAGCAGCCGGTGAAATATTAAGTGACGTAATATGCTTAAATGAATAATTTAATAATGAATATTACGATTACCACTATCGATATTATCCCATTACTATACATTAGAAACAGAAACATTGCTATGGACAATACAAGGGGATTAATAACATTAATTGCCAATTTTTGTGTTTCCAATGCATCAAAAGAGGATTTAATTTCAAGTGCAAATCCCAATGTTGTATACGTGTGCCAATAATTCTTTTGCACATTTAAATCAAATACGGCTTTGTAATGGAATAAGATAGGTTGTAACAAAATTATACAAATACAAAGGGTATTAACTCCACGTATAGCAATCGTTCCATCAGAGATGCCATTTAAATTTAAAGCATCCTATTTCCGGTACGTCCAATCGCTGCAGGTATATGAATTAAATCTTGAAACACCATGTTTCTCACATGGACAATTATACGTTGGTTGCTCACGTGTTGGTAAACCGTCATCATCATGCGTATTCGCACATGAAGGAAAAGCAAAAAAAATGTTTGTAAAATAGTGTAATGATACTGTGTAATACAACATGTATTTCATATTTATATAATTTTTTTAAATTAATTTATTATTCATTTAATTACCAAATTTAAAAAAAAAAAAAAAATTTGATATAAAGGGCGTGTCAATAAATTTATACGAATTTTCATTTCACATAAAATTTTCATTTTTAAAAATATTATTTTATGCAAGCATCACTGTGCTGCATATGGTATAATACGAATCAGCTACAAATATCTTTCCATATTCATCCTTTAAAAGCAATTTGCATTCCAATAGCTATACTACAATGTTTTTGCACAGATATGTATGTGAAAAATGAATTTTGGATAACTACATGTAGATGTCTATTTAAATCGAGAGGCAGTACAACAAAAAAGGCTTAGTTAGGGCCAGCAAGGCGGACTGAGCTCAGCTAGTATTAGATAAAATTGAAATTGGTCTATAATTTCCAGGATCGCATTTATCATTGGATTTGTAAATGGGGATAACTTTAACTTGGGCTAATGGCGACGAGAATATACCTAAATCAAACGCACTATTTATCAATTTAACCAGCATAGGGGAAAAGTAAGTTGAATACCTTTTCAATAATTTCGCCGAAATAGAATCTGGAAAATTAGATGAATTATTCTTGAGACTATTGATAAATTTCGCTAACTCTAGAGAATTATTATGATGCATTTTGAAGGGAACAGCCACTTGGCAACGAACAACGAATAAACCATTTATTTATTTCATTACAAATTTGTTTACGATTGGTGATAGAGCTACCATTTAATACAAGTTCAGTGCATACATTTTCCTTTGGAATTTTGTTAAATATAGCTTCATCAAGAACTGACCAAAGTTTCCTAGAATTAATGGCACCAGAAATCGCATGCGAATAATGATTTGATTACGTAACAATTTAAATTGTCGAATATAGTACTAAAAATTATGCGGGTAGTTACGTTTTAATTTGGCGAAATTATCACGTTTCTTCATAATGCTTAAGATTTCATTAGTCTTCCAAAGTTTGACTTATTCGTAACACAACGGTGTGCTTTTGAATAGCCGCTGAAATATTTTTAACAAAATCATCAATATTAGACACTTTATTCAAAAATTTAAATTTACTGAATTTTTCTATAAGGTTAAAATTAACTTTACTTCTAGTATGTTTAGTGCACGACAAGTTGAGATGTCTTTTACAATCAATAGAGATTGAAATTTGACGGTGATCGGAAAAACAAACGTCCTTCAGCGATATAACATATTATTTATAATCAAAATTATTGGACAAAATATGATCGATGACAGTTCCGATGGATATAATTCAATATTCTTCATCCTTAGCGAAATAAACATCCATCGCAAATTTAAGTTTTACATAATAATGCATAATCCAAGCCATCACTCATTCGACGACAGTTGAAATGTAAGCTGGCGATAAGACTTTTCGATAAGTGCCTAGAGGTGAGTACCGCAATGTATTAGTCTTGAGATTAAAAGAATAGATTAAAATTTAGGCAAAAAATTCGGTCCTAAGCACGCAGCATTACGTCGTCCTAAGTGTGAATTAACGTATCTGACAATTTTACGAAAATGCGTTTTTGATGTCAAAACGTTCGTCGCGAGAAACTGCATCTGAATATTGTTTCATCGACTCATTTTTTTCATCATAACCCAAGTATTTTTACTTAAGACTTTTTCGACAAAAAACCTAGAATAAGTCTTAACTTAGTTAAGACTTTTCTAGGTTTGAGTTAGGACTTATTCTAAAAAGTCGTATGAAACTTGTCGCGAACAGTCTTAACTGGACTAAACTCAATATTATAAAAATGTATAAATGTGTGGTGTGTAAATGTCAAAAATAAAATGGGCGCGAAAATGTTTGTGTATGTATGTGTGTGTCAACGTCAGCAAAATTTCGTGGGTAAATTAAACGTTTAAAATGAAACAAAATTAAAAATTATTATCCGAATTATTTTTATTATTATTATTATCCGAAATAACTTAAAAATATTCACATATCACAGTAAATTTTATATTGGCTTCGGAATCAAGTTAAAATTTAACTTAATTTGGCTACAAGAAACTAAAACTTATAATTAAGTGATAAAATAATAGATTTTGATTGCTCTGGTCCTGTTTAATGCTGCATTGGGTTTCATTAAGTTCATCAAATACTGAAATAAAAAATTATAATAATTTATTACAGTTTATATCCGAAATAGGATTATTTTTTAATTAATTAACTTTTACCTTCAAGTTCAGAAAATATATAAAAATACAAAAATATACTCGAGCGTTCTCAAAAAAATTATTATTAAAACACAATATGGCGTCTAGCGTCCAATTCACAAATAAAATATCAAAACCCAAGTATAACAACACAGAACTCAAAATTGAGCTACTGTATTTACCTTTGGATTTTGACAAAATATCCGAAACTCAACAGAACTCGAATTCATTAGAAATACAATGTAGTATTGGTGTGTATATGTATACATTTTATATAACAATTATTTTTTTACCTTTGTAATTTATCAGTTTGTTTTTGTATCTTGTTCAAAATAGATTGGTTCGTGATTTAGTGTTTGGTGATATTGATTTTTCGTGATACATAGTTTAATTTATGGACGCTCGACGCCATTTTATATTGGTTTTAAATTCAAATTAGTAAAAATAACATCGCCGTGTATCGTATATAGAAATACACACAATACACAGAACCCGTACCATAAGTTGATATTTAGAGGTAATGTGTTTGTAGCAAAGCTACCAAATTTTATATTGGTTTAATTTTATTTTGATTTTGTGATTGTTTCCTATTTCTTGTAGGTATTTAACAAATATGAGATGTCGGGAAGAACCAGAGAATGGAGGATACAAGCCGTGGTCATTAGTAAACTAGAGTTACCGCAATATTTCGAACCAATTGAAAATCCAAACCCAGAATCTTCATTTATTTTTGCATTTAATGATGTTTCTGAAATTGAAATACATCCCAACAGCACTCTGATTCTCTAAAAAATAAGATAATGGGTAAACGTGTAAACTTGCAAAAAGCTAAGCCTACTTTAATTAATTCGCAATTTTTCGATTTGGCTACTATGTACTTCAAATAAAATCGAAAAATAGCAAACTTATAAAAGAAAGCTTTGCTTTTTACGAGTTTACACGTTTACCCATTATCTTAATTTTTAGAGAATCAGGGTGCTTCGTGTCTCTTTTCGGATAATGAGCATTTTCCAAGCCAAAATTATTCCCGTTCCATATTTCCGTCATTTTTAATTGTTCCAATAGTTTAGACCGCAATATATTATAATATAATACCATAATATACATGTAACAACGAAAATTAAAAAATATATAGGTACATATGTTATCAAAATAAAAATACAAAAATATAAATTTTGTTTCATTAATGAATTATTTGATTTATCCGCCAAATTTGGAGGTTGACATTTACACACACACATTAAAAAATATCCCCGCCAATATTATTTCTTACGCACACATGTATATAATTTTTATATAGCGAGTTCTGTGAGTTCCCGATAATTGCGACACGGTAGCATATGTTTTCTTATAATAATCCATAACTCAAACAAAGGTAAACCCAGAACTCAGTTATGGATATACTACGAAATATTATAAAATAGTTGGATTTAAAAATACTTGGGAATCGTTTATCTTAAAAAAATCACTATCACTATCACATAGCATATGCATACAACCAATTTAAAAAGTAGATTTTCTATACATATATGTATATATATATACCAGTTACATATATATCAACTACATGAAGTTAGCTTCGAATTTTTTCATCAAAAAACTTAGGAAAAACTTATTGCTCAATTTGAGTTAGGTTTTGTTATACTTGGGAAACAAGGAAAAATGAGCAAAAAACAAAAAACGTATGTGCTCAGTCTTTTATTTAAATAGGGAAATCACGTATGTATCTACCATTATTTAATGTGTGCTAGTGTCAAATTAGATTGCTCATTTGAGAACGGTAAATTCCGTTGTTTCCAATTATTACTGTTACACAAATGCGGGTAAAATTAGTTAATAAAGTGGTTATAAATAATATTTTAAGTTTAATAAACAAAAAATTACATTATAAATAATAATTATTAAATGAAAATTCACATTACTTATACGGTAAACCACAAAATAAAAGTGTTAACAATACCTATTGAGATAACGTATATGTATACCCAAAGTTGCTTGAGTTTTACTAAAAAATACTTAGTTTACAATCAACTATCTTCAGTAAAGGTAAGATAATATGTTTAAAAAGTATTTAAAATAGTTTTTTTCTACAAAATAAAACGCGAGATTTTTAAAAACACTTAAGTACTTGTGGAAAGAATAAATCATTTTGCTGATACGTTATATCACTTAATATAAAACAGTTTCCGATTTTTCCACAGGTGCTTCCATATACGTCAAATCACTTGCGCAAAAATTGATTTTGTACTATTTTAAACTAGGGTTTATGAACGTTCGGTAAGTTCTGTAACCAGGTGAATACAAAAAAAAATTATTTATATTATTTTAAGAACTATTTCTTTAGAAAAATCATGCATTCCCATGGCAAAATTATGGTTGATATGGTAAAAAAAACCTTTGAATCAACATCAAATCAGTTGGTTATCGAAGTTTCTGAAATTCCAATCGAAAATCGAAAATATTGAAAACATAACAGTTTGATGGGAAAATGGAACAACAATACAGTATTAATAATTTACTAGCTAATGAAGCTTCAATACCAGCACCAACCGAAAACGCACAATAATCATTAGACGAACGCAGTATTTTTTTAACTTCTGCTATTGAATTTGAATGCCACAAAAATCCGGAAGATCTCATTGAAGGCGAGAAAGATTTTATAGAGTGTGAGGAAGGAAACAACTGTACTCACGAAATAGTACAAGCAGGATTTGAAAACACTCAACTCAAAAAAGAATCGGATGAAAGTAATGTTGTTACGTCTGGTAATGAACTTGATGACCAAGAATGTGAAAATGATCCAGATTATTGCATTGAAATTGAAAAACAGTTTATGAGAACTCGGTAAAGATTATATAGGATGGAGGAGACCTAAAAACTCTAAAGGTGAAAGAGGTGTACAGCGAAGTAAGAGACAGTTGGGACCGCCATGTACCTCCCTAAAATTTAAAACTTCTCACGTGCGTTATTGTAATAGTTTCCCTGAAAGTCAACGGCTAAAGGTTTTTAATAATTTTTGGCTCAACATGTCCTGGGATCAGAAAAAGGTGTACGTTCTGTCCCTTGTTAAAGAGGTTCAAGTAAAAAGAAAAACTTTTGAATTATTCTGGTGTATTCCGATTGATAAATATTTAAGAAGAGGAGAAATTGTTAAGAGTTTGCAATTCAGTTTCGATCTGCGAGCATGTAAAAAATAAATCATTTTTCAGTACATCTCATCAGGCTATAGCGACTGAACTGCTAATTTATTACACTGATTTTTTCCTATATATAGGAATCAACCGTGCACTTGTAATATTAGCGAATTTTTACATTCCCCTTTCTAAACTTTTAACAATTTCAATAGTGTATTTAACCAAAGCAACCTTGATTATACAAGCCATAATCTAAAAAACGGAGCTTTTATAAGGGAATTAGAAAAGAGGAAAAAACCAAACTTTTCATAGTAAAACACATAAAACATATGGGAAATCACTTTTTTTCCTAAGACAAATTTGTAAATGAAAACGTTGCAAATTCTTAAATATGATTTCTGAAATATTTTCATAAATGTTTGAATTTCAACATATATGAATATCGTTTAAGTAAATCGTTTTCATTTTCTTGTAATAATTGATTTATTTAAACCAAAATATTAAAAAAAGTTCATAACGACAGTATTCTGGTCAAATAAAAAAGAAAAGCTTACTACAAATTGTGTGCATTAAGTCAATATACATTACATAGATGGCAGTGATGGCAGTACACATTTTTTCAAAATCGTACCAAAAATTGCCACCTGGGGAAATTTCAAGTTCAAAAATTGTAGGAAAAGCAAAACAAATTCTCAAAATATTAAGAACGTGTCATAATTTTGTGATTAAACAATTTTTTTCGTATATTTCTGTATAAATCTGAGACATCTAACGTACATAACGTACACTAGTAAAACTAAAGATAAATGTAGCAAGTATTATTTTAATTCGTCAGAGCCAACTTTGATGTATTTTTCAAAATGAAAGTTTGAAAAATATATTTTAGAAATAATTTAATTTTAACATTTCTGCAATTAATATTTAAAGGTATGTAGAACACTTTTGTATAAAAATTTTGTAACATTTTTGCTTTTTTCAATGAAAAACTTGGAGCTAAAAAACACCATTTTTACTATGGATTCCTATGGAAATTAGTGAAAAGTTATACCACTAAAAAAGCTTCTAAAAAATACGTCATAATGATTATGGCTCTATACTCTAGAAGGCTCTGATTTAACGCATACATGCGGTTGCTATGTTCAAACTTTTGAAAATCATTGTAATAAATTAGCAGTTCAGTCGCTATAGCCTGATGAGATGTACTGAAAAATGATTTATTTTTCACATGCTCGCAGATCGAAACTGAATTGCAAACTCTTAACAATTTCTCCTCTTCTTAAAAAGAAAAACTCAACCGGATAACTCTCGCCGGTCTTTCACAAAATTATATTTTTTACCGAAAGGTGACGAAACATTACAAGTGTGCCAGAAATATTTTTTGACACCTTTGGGTTAAAAGAGACTATGATTAGAAATTGGCTCTCCAAAGGTCTTGATGGCATGCATATCTCAAAAGATATAATGATTGAGCAAAACAAAATACTGAGAGTTATCGCTAAACCAGTTAACGAACAAAAAGAGGACTTGGTAAAATTTCTGGACAGTTTACCAAAACTTCCATCCCATTGACAGAGTACTGACAAATTATACGTCGAGCCGGCATTAAATTTTGGCAATAATAAAGCTGCGATTTTTGTGGAGTACCAAAAGTGGTGTGCTGAATTTTCTAAGGCAAAACCATTATCAAACTGCACTTTTTCCAAGATGGTGGATGAAAAAAAAATTGCCTTTCAACAGCCCAAAAAATACCAGTGCGATGATTGTTGCAGTTTCAAGGCAGGCAATTTATCGAAAGAAACGTACAACGAGCATATTTTTCACAAGGAAAAGGCAAGAGAAGAAAAAGCTAACGATAAAGAGCGAGGTGAAAGGGGCGAATGTATAGTGCTCATGCCTCAGCCATGTTTAACAAAACAAAACTTTGCTGCCACAATTTTATGATGTATAATGTGAATACTCATGATGCTCGCTGCTATTGGTTTATAGAAATTGACGCAGATTTAAACGCCACTACTTTTGCTTCATGCGTCATAGACTACTTAAAGGATATTTACCAAGAAGGCAAACCAATAATTATATGGAGGACGGATGCGGTTATCAAAATAAAAACTGCACTTTGGCAAACGCATTATTATGTTTCAGCGTAGAAAAAAAAAATAATTGTAGAGCAAAAGTTCTTGGAAAAGGGGCATACGTAGATGGAAGCGGATTCCGTTCATGCAACAATTGAGAGACATCTCAAGAATAAGCGTGTGATAATTTAATTTATTCATCAATTCGCCCAGGACGGAAGGTTGGGGATCCTACCGTTAATAATATTAAATCAATTAAATATACACCGGATGGCGAAATAAAAGTGAAATTAGCTTTTGGTTCTGATTTCATTAGCCTTCCCCAACGGAAAAGAAGAAACGCACATATAAATAGTCTTGAAGATTTCATGCAAAAATGTACTTCCGCTATTAAGATTAAACATCAAAAATGGGTTCACCTCCAGCAACTCAAGAATGTCATACCGAAAGACTTCCGTCCCTTCTATGATAATATTTAATTTAAAGTGACAACACTGATAAATCTTAAATTACAATATTTTATTAGTTTTAAAGTTAATCAGTGAATTGTATCGTTAGTTTTAATTTTTATTTTGTATTGAAATATTTTATGAGTTGTGGCTATCATTATGTGATATAAAGTTCCTATTTTCTTTTCAATTTATAAAATATAAAGGGCTGAAACCTCTCGAGGTGATCAGAACTTCGGTCTTTGGTATCTTCAATAATATCATAAAGTTGGTGTGACAGTTTTGACAGTATTGATTTCTATTTTAACCAACATATACATTACTTATACAACAACAGCCAAACAGGTCAAAAGCTTCAGTAACATGAGTACAGGCATCCCATTTAACACGAAAAATCGTATTCTAGAACTTTATACCGAAAGTAGTATACAAAATTATACTAATATTTCTAACCGTTTAACTGACCATATTCCAGACCTTTATCAAAAACTCAATATATATTCCCATTTTCAACTCAAATGTCAAATTTCATAATAATCGGGTAAGGAATAACCAAGTTCCATCCCACTTGGCCATATTCCCGAGTTTTATCCAAAAATCATTTTAGAATCCAATTTCCAACACACACACACATCAAATCATCATAATCGGTTAAGAAATAGCCCAGTTCCACCCTACTTGGCCATATTCCAGAGCTTCATCCAAAAATTATTTTAGAATTCCATTCCCAACACACATGTCAAATTTGATAATATCCGGTTAAGGCATAGCAGGTTCCATCCTACTTGGCCATATTCCACACAAATCAAATATTCCCATTTCCATACACATGTCGAATTTCATCGTAATCGGTTGAGAAATGGGCAAGTTCCATCATACCTGGCCATATTCCAGAACTTCATCCAAAACAGTTTTAGAATCCCATTTTTAACGCACATGTGATGAGAAATAGTCAAGTTCCATCATACTTGGCCATATATTCCAGAACTTCATCCAAAAATCATTTTAGAATCCCATTTCCAACGCACATGTCGAATTTCATTATAGTCGATTTAAAAATAGGCAAGTTCCATTATACTTGGCCATATTCCAAAACTTCTTCCAAGACTCATTTTAGAATTCCATTTCTAACGCACATATCAAATTTCATAATAATCGGTTGATAAACAAACAAGTGCCATCATATAAAAAATTTGTTACCTATTCACTACATCCAAATCCAACCCCAACTCAACTCCAACTCAACTTCAACTCCACCCACAAATTGACCCCTAATTTAACATTTAAATCAATTCCCAATTCAATGCCCAATTCAATAATCAAACCAGCATATTATATAAAAAGATCGTAAATATTTATTCAACCAGGTATTTTGGGTCAATTCGTATAACCCACTCTCTTGACATACAGTCTCCAAAAGCTTTTCAAATCTCCGCCTTGTCCATACAAACAGATTGGCGAAAAAAAATTCATAATCGGATAAGCCGTTCTCGAGATACTACTGATAGGTACAGACATCCAGACAGACGGACGGACATTTTTTTTTTTTTTGCTTTTTCAGACTCAGGGACTTTGCAAACGTCGAGAAAAGTTGTTTTGGACCAACCTAATTTTTTGTCATTTTTGACAGGATTTCAATACATACTTTGGTCTTTTTAGACCGAAGTAATTTATACGCTAAAGAAAGCGTAAAATTAAAATAAAAGTTGATTAATTGGAAAATAGTTTTACTTTCAAAAGAATATTCTTATTTTCTTAAAGTTTTCAGGGCTGTGATAAAACGTAACTTGCATAATTTATAATCAAATTTCATTGTGAGAAAACGTATGTACCTTAAAATAGTTACAGAGACTTTTTTATTAAATTATTGATTAATTGTAATAAAGTTAGGTTTTTATAGAGTTAATAAGTCAAAATATGCAAAGGGTCTGGAATAAATTTAAAAGTTATAACGTTTTATCTTCCTCCTGAAAAATATTGTTTTTGCACTTACGTTAATTCACAGTTAGGACGACGTTGTTTCACAAAGCCCAGCGTATGGTTTTAACTATTTCGAAAATTATAAAATTGATAGTGCCGGTGATACTATATAATTCATATTTGCTTTATATTTAGAACATAAAAATGTGTTATAGACATAATAAGTAAGAAACCTTAACTTTGTAAAGAATAGAAATAAACATGTTGGTCGTGGTATTATAATTAGAATTTCCGGAATTGCCCATATCAAATTCCTATAACGCTTTGTAAACACATTCAGCTGTCGTATTATTCCAAACAATCAAACAAAAAAATGTGTATAAATCACTCAAATGTCCAGTCTATATGGAATGCCATTAAACAATTGTTTATTTTTTTCACATGAATCACCTGGAGGTACCATACTATGTTATATCTTATCAGGTTCAATTATTGTCAATTTTGTATAATATACCTTTGTTTCATTTTAGTTTTACCATAACTAAATAAGAAAGAATAAAAAAATATAATGTACACCTCTTAAAGTAATTATATAAATTAAATATTTTTAATGCATAAAAAAAACTTATAATTAAACCATAAGAGGAAGATGTTTAATGTATATACATATTCCGACATGTATTCAACAAAGATAATTTAGATTAATTTAATTGTTTTATGAAAAATATTCCACGGAAATAATTATATAGATTACATGATATAAGAATTCATTGACACTACATAAGCGCACAATCTTTATGTAAAAGTAAACAACACTCACGTTAAAAATTCGTACGTAATACCAAATTCACAACGCCGGATTTGATTACCACAACAACCGGATAATACACAACAAAACTACTCGTACCTATGTTATGTGACCGCACACCTCCGCGTCTTTATCCATTAAAACCGAATTACAAACTGATAACATAAAAAACAAAAACAAAAATTTATTAACATTAATTTAAATAATTTTTTATTACAACCACAATAACAAAATATTATAATTATGATTAGGTGATGTCGAAGGAAAATGTTTAGGTTATGTTGTGGTACATAAATGACCCGGGGTGAACGGAAAATACAATAATCATATTTGCCAACAATTCAAAGATTATACAATTTTGTTATGCGATATTTTGATGATTCAATATGCGGCGACGGGGTTATACTACTTTCGAACCATCAAGATTAGAAAATAGTAGTAATTGTTGTCCAACCGCACACAATCTAAAAGCCTTGTACATATACCATAGTGTTACTTAGAATTATGACGATTATGCTTTTAAAATGATTTTTTGTAGGACAAGTTGTAACAACGATTATTTATTGATTTGTTGGCGCAACTTTAATTACGGTAAATTACGAATATTATGGGTTTTGTACATAATCTAATAGCTAGTGTAAATTATAAATTGAAATATGCAGTGGACATATATATTAGAGGAATTATGTGTGTAGTTTATGTAATGTAGGTATTGTATATCATGGTTAGAACCATAAAATTCCTAATTTTGTGGCTAGGTAGTTTCTAAATATTTTTTACTCTTACCAAATTATTGAGTTTCTAAAATTTTTCCAATATTTTTCTAATACGCTTTGGAATTTTAAATTTTCCAACAAATTTATGATCCACAAATTATTCCAACAGTTATGAAAACGGGTTGAATGTTTACTGTTATTTACCTGAAATAAAAAAAAAAATCAACCATTAGTTATTTTCAAATTATGTTAAAATACTACATTGTATTATATTTTGTATATACATAAAATGAACGTAAAATTTTCGTAGGTGTAATTTTGTGTTTAGAAGACCCAACCCGATTCACAAAAAAAAAATTCTCACATTACTTTAAAAGACTAACAAGCTAAATGTAGAACTATGCTACTAGTATAAACTTAAATTTATTCCAACCATAAATTAAAATGACGCGATGCAATTTAAAAACAAGAAAAACTCAAACTACACAATCAAATCTGAATTTAGATGCAAATAGATCAAAATTTAAATTGAATGACAAAACAACATAAACATATTAGGCAATACGGTCTTAGTGAAAAGACTAATTTTGAAGATCACACAATTAAATTGTGAAATTCCGGAATGGATACAAAATGAAGTATTTTGACTTTGAAGAAAGGTTTTGCAGGTAAAATATTAATTTACTGATGTCAAAATTTGATTATTGGTTGAATGCTCTTTGGGAAATAAATAATTTAAAACTCTAAGGTTTAATTTGTTTTACAAACAATTATTTGGAGGAGAAAGTGTCAACGCATGGAAGTGAAACAACAGTAGCCGCATTTTTTGATGTTTGATCTGATCCAGATCAGATCATGTCTCATGAAACGAAACCAAAATGCGTAAAACAAACAAACACAATAGTGAAATAGTGTAAGTTCAATATTGATAGTGTATCATAATTCTTTTAAAGGTGATATTGATGATATGATGATGGTGATGGTAATACTGACGATGTTATTGGTGGTGATCGGTGACGATGACGTTTGTGGCGATGGTATGATAGTATAATATGTTAGTATGATGGTATGATGTTACGATGGTATGATTATATGAGGATGGATGGTATTATGGATGGTATGTTGGTATAGCATCATGATGGTATCATGGTATAATGGACTAATAATGTGGTACGAATGCTGGTATGATGGTATAATTGCACGATGATGTGATGTTATGACGTATGATGGCATGATGATTTGATGGCATAGTAGTACGATGATATGATCATAGGATTCTTCGATGGTGCGATTGTATGATGGTTAATAGTATTAGTAAGAGCCACCTTTGGAGGAATGTCAATAAAATTTCAACATCAAGACGCAACATCATTTGCCGGGTATCATCGGGTATACCAGACAGTTTATTATATAAATATATAGATATAATTATATATATTAGGGTCGAGCACCGCCCGCAGCGCAACGCATCTCATTGCAGCATCATATATAGCAATATCACCCTGTACTACGATATTGTAAATAACAATGGTTACAATTACATACCAGTTTTGAGATTCACCGATATAATGATTTGGTATACCTATGTACATATTTAGGATTAATGAAAATGGATAATTACTCTCGATTAGTGTTTCGAAGAAGAAACATAAGAATAAAATTATTATACTGAAAGTGATTCAACGAGTGTTTTATTCGGTCATTTTAATAAATTGAATTGGCATTGTGTTTAAATTGCATCCGGGGCACTACATATATATGTATGCTAGTTTGAGGATTGCGGTTGAGTTGGGTTCCATTTGCGGATTGAGTTGAGTTGAGGTGGATTTGATTTGAGATTGAGTTGAATAGGAGTCAACGCTTAAGTTGAGAATTTATTTGTGTTAAGGGTTGAGTAGGCAGTTACTTGAGTTGATTTGTTTGAGTTTGAGTTCATGTAGGAATATAGCTTTTCGAGTCGTGTGGATTTGTGGACTAAGTTGGACGTTGAGTTTGGGGTTAAGTTGATCGCCAGTTGGGCGTTGAGTACATGTACGCATGTACTCATTTCCTTTTTCGTATCGTATTGATTTGAGGATAGAGATGAGGGTAACAGGACAGTTCCTCGAGCACATTTCCCCTCGCACACAACGCGAAATACACACATTTCCTCGCGGGAACAACAATTTATAACTTTTAAATCCTTATTTTACAGAATTTATCGCGATTTTAAATCTCCATTTTTCAGAATTTATAATTTGTATTTATTTTCGTTTTAAAATTAAAATTTCCATTTTTCAGAATTTATAGCGAGGAAATGTTCCCGCGAGAAAAGGTTTCCCTGAGGAGAAATTGTTAAGGGTTTTGCAATTCAGTTTCGATCTGCGAGCATTGTGAAAAATAAATCATCTTTTAGTCATCTCATCAGGCTATAGCGATTGAAATGCTAAACTTATTAATCTGATTTATTTCTATATAGAATCAACCATGTACTTGTAGTACTAGCCAATTTTATATTTTTCCTTAAAACTTTTAACAATTTAAATTTTAGTGTATTTAACGCATACATACGGGTTCTATATTCAAACAATAAATTATTTAGGAATATTCCAGATTGATAAATATTTTACGAAGAGGAGAAATTGTTAATGGTTTTACAATTCATAGCTTGATGAGATGACTGAAGGGTAATTTATTTTTCACAATGCTCGCAGCAAAACTTTTAGCTTTTATTTTTAGGAAAAAAAAATTTCATTACGAAATGCAATAAGAAAGGAAAAACCATTTGAAAATTTTAGTAATGTTCCGTTGCAAAAATTTTCGTAATCCGATTTTAAGAATACCATTGATTGACACTTTAATCATCTCTCGCAAAATTTTATTATTTCTTTATTCCTCTCTTCGCTATTTTCGTAATGCTTTCAAGAATAGTAACTAATTTATGATTTCACCATTACTATTACGAAAATAGCAACGATAATTTTCGTAATAGTTCAAGAATAGCACCCGAAATTTCAATTTTCTGTCTCGTTTCGTTTTGAATCTGCTTCTTCATACCAGGGATGAAAACGTTGATCCTACAGTAATTTTTCGATTCTTTCAAAACAAAATAAAAAGTTCTTCGATACTTTATTGAGAACTTTTAGTTCTCTAAAAAGATATTTTTAGGCATTAACTTAGATCATGGTCTTCCACACCTTTCACATTACTAAATGAGACTTTTGTTAACTTATAACCAGTGGCGGTTGCTAATTTAAATTTTAACGGATGCGATAAATCGAATTAATTGTTTAACAATTTTTCACGTATAGCTGCTTCGGTTTGAAAAAACAAATTCTTCGAGCAAATTCTCAGCTTCTGCACTTCAATTTTACAGCAAGTTATACGCAGTTATCATAATCCACGCACTATTTAAATTTCATCTGCTAGGATTACCTCTATGGGTGTATCGGTTTTCTATCTCTCGTATTTCGAATTACGAGTGTCGAGAACACGTAATTGCAAGAAAACGCGATTATTTAGGCACGATCACTCGGAAATGCCTTACATAATTGCGTCATAATTTTAACACTGAGTTGCGCCAAATGTTACCGAACAAATTTTTTGTTTATAGAGCGCATTCGATATTTGCGTATAGTATTTTTGGATTAATGCAGAATTAATACCTTTTCAAATTTTGAATCGCGTAACGTTAAGATTTTTGAAGAGTTTTCTACAATTCCTAAGTTTATTTGCTATTTCCGAGAATATTCGAAATTTTTTGAGAATATCAAAATTATCGAGACATATCGAGATTTTCGATATTTTAAGGGCCTTTCGAGTGTTGAGTATTATGTAATAGAAATTGTCTGATATTTTCTTTATTTTTCGAGGTTATCAGAGATTTTCGATATTTTTCGAGGTTGGAGATGAATTAAGCATAGCACTGAATTACTTGATCCTAAAGAGATGAGATTCTCGAAATTCGAGATTTTACGGTTTCTGGATTAATCTAGATCAGTGCTTCTCAAATTTTTTCATGCTCTGGCCCCTGAAATCGAAAAAATAAAATCCAGGACTCCCAAAAATTTTATACAAACAAAAAAAAATGTACAGCAAAGCATTTTGGGCATTCTTGTCAAGGGTTTCAGCTGTCTCATATACTTGTCCCGCCAATTTAATAAAATGTTCTACCAACCGAAAATATATTCTTTCAGCTTCATCCGATTTTCACGTAAAAAAACTCCTATACGCAAAAATTGTTGAATTCCACAGAATTGTTAAGCTTGGTTTTAAATAAAATGACAGGATTCTACATAAGGAACTAGTAAAAATTAGATATATCTGTGAAAACTCCGAAACTAATTATTTTAGCTGGACATATGAGTAGAGCAGAATAGATACCGAAATAACTAAACTAAATACACACATTTTTAAATTTTTTAAAAACACTTAAAAATTTCGCAAAATTATGCGAAGTAGATATGCGATAATTTTGCGAAATATTTAACAAGTGTTTTTAAAAAATTTAAAAATGTGTGTATTAAGTGTGTTTCGCCAAGTGCCTATGGCAGAAAGTGTAAAAAGAACTAAACTAAAGTTAATGCAAAGCATTTTTGAGCTTATGACTATTCTTAATATTTGTCAAAATTCAATTTTTGTATGTTTCTCTAATTTGACCGCCAATCCGAATTTTTGTGTCAAATTATTTTTACTTAGGTATTTAAAACCAAATTTGACTTAATATATTCTTCAGAATTATCGAACTTTGAAAATTTTAAAGTACTTGAAACAGTAAAAAAAAAATTGAATTTTTCTGTACAAAATTCAGAGTTATCCAAAGTTTTTTTTTTAATTTTTTAAACTACCAATTTTCAAAGTAAGCTCCCAATTTGAAAGCTTTGGTCCTCGTATAGTATAGAACCCGCCATAGTATAGAAAATGGTAGCTCAGTAGATGATAGTTACTCCGTAACTTACCGACAAATTGAATTTTTTAGAAAACAATTAAAGAATATTCCTACTTCCCTTATAAATTCTAAGTGAGCAGTTGAGTACATAATTTCTAAGAATTGAAAGCTCAACTTTGGTTCTTAATGTTTAGAAAACTGACTGACCTCATTATTTTACGCTATAAATAAAAATAAACGTTTAATTTAAATTTTATACAATCATATGGTCGTTTTGAGTCTTAAACAAAACTTATCAATAGTTATGATTACATATGTATGTCACTAAGCCAAAATTTATATTTTGTGCAAAACTGCAATACAACCGAAAAGGCACTTTCGATTCCACGGAAGTTAGTTTTATAGTTAAAAAGTGTTGACAGGATAACTACAAAAATCCCTCGTAATTGTTTACTTTAAACTAAACTGCTACTCATTTTATAATAATTCTAGTCAACTGTGTTGCGTTGAATAGCAAACGGTTTTATTCCCCAAACCTGGTGCCTTCTTTTTGTCAACTTTCATGATAAATTGATCGGATTAATTGAATTTTCTTTAGATTTGGGTAGAATTGTAAACGAATCAAAAGACGTTTAGTCTGAAAATTAGAATAACTTATGACACCAATGATGAATACGGCATTTTTATGTGTAAAACCAAGGTAAAGGTTTCGACATTTATAAAAATTGTTAATAACTTATGTTTTATAGGCATTTTATCTGAAGATAGTTACAAAAGTTTTCGGCAAGTATTACCAAAATTTCGGTAATCAATCGTTTTACCAAAAATCGGTATTGGTCTCAACACTAACCTGAGATACAATTAAACCAAATTGAAATTGTTGAAGCCAAATTTGACAAGCTACCATTTGAAATTTCAAATTAAATTAAAGTACGAGTAACTTTTTAAAATTACATACTAAAAACGTATATTTTCAATATCCAATTTCGCAAATTTTCATAGACCTAAGTTAATGTAGTTTTCAGTTTTAATTAAGCTCCTAAATTTCCGAGAATTTACTTCGGATATTGACCTCTGATTTAAAAATGGTGTTACTTCATAAAACTGAAATTCTTGTTCATGTTCATTGTAGAACAAGAACTCTCCCAAAATCCTCGTGATTGTGGAATTAATATACACATCACATATCTTACAAAAACCATTATCAGCGCAGAAAACCGAAGCACTCATTTATAATATGCAGCTTCAGAAATTTGTGTGAGAGAAAGTTCCGAGGCTCTCTAGGGGCCGCGACCCACAGTTTGAGAAGCACTAATCTAGATTTCCGGATGCCAATGTTCTGGCATTGAAGTTCTGGTATGAAGTTATTCGAGACTCTTAATGATTTCCTAATTTTAAAAGATTATTGTAGGACTTTAAGTTTTTCGGTTTTATTTGAAATTTGTTTTGAATATCGCTTTTTATCGAAATATTACTCGACACTTTCAAAGCGTTGAGATGCCGGTAAGGCCATTTAGATATTCAGTCCCATTTTAAAAATGTGTTCTAGTTTATTTGCAACTATTTTTATGCATCGAATTTAAAATGATGATTGGTTCATTGTTATATTTTGGCTTACATGCATAATTCAAACAGTTTTTTTCTCCATTTAAACAGCGAATATAAGTGTTTGTATGTGTGTGGATTGAAATGCGGGCGAAAAATGGTTGTTCTCTAAAAATTGTTGGGGCCTCTTGAATTTGAAATTTATATGAAGAGAAAGAGATGAGAGGCTGATGCTAATTAGTTATAGTTCACAAATGGTTTATGAGGAAATAATGAAAAATACATTTTGAGTTGCATGCTTATTTTGCATGAACAAATCTGGATTTTTTTAAGCATGCAACGCATGTCATTCATGAAGCAGTCGCCCCTACGTAGAACTATGCCTTTTGTTTCCTTGTTCATTGTATATTTCTTTGAACAGATAATGAGCGAAAGGAGAAGTATATCACTGTGTAGACAAAATAGTACCAATACGGACCAGAATCATTACTCTGAAATAGTGGCAGACTATAGGCCGAAATCAAAATATTTTAATTGCCACTTGCAACAAACAACAAATGCATATTCCTTAAAGGGAGGAAATAAAAGGTCTAAGGATAAACTGGAAACTTTTACAACAACATCTCATTCAATATACCTACGCACCTCAAAATTTTCAGTACAAAGCACGAGTACAAAACGTTTCAATAAGCAAAAATTAGGAAAGATGTAATTTTGTATTTTGTCCGATTTTATTCAGGTGAGCGGACTCATATTCATTTTCTTTCTTATCAGGCCGACTCTGGTTCTAGTAGAAACCGGAGCCAACCCTCGAAAGAAGTGGAGCAAGCCCCAACCTCAATCGAACTTTAAAACTCAGCTTAATTTCACATTTTACAACATAATATTTATGTTTATCCGATAACTTATACATCATTTTAGTTCACATAAAACTATCACATAGATACACTGACTTAGTGAATTATAAAATATTTTATTAAAATTTTGCCCAAATCGATAGCAAATTGGCAATGTAAGCAGGCTGAGATATTTAAAAAAAATACGAAATTATTCAAGAATACTTTATCCACTTGTGAATGTGGATAGCTAGATGCACAGTACACATATATAAGGTAATATATTGCGCAGGATGTCAAAAAATTACAACAACAACAATGGCGGAGATCGTGACTGAAAGTTTATGAAATATTTAATCAATGATACCTTGTTAATTATTTTGAATTAAAGTCAGTAGAATTTTCCACAAAATTTTAATTATATTCACTCAACACACAAAATTATTACGCAAAACTAACAAACACGATTTGTTTGGTACTATGTCCGCCATATTACATTTTTTTTTTTATATAGATGCGCAAGAAAGAACGAAAATGAAACATCGGAGTATATTACCTTATTATGTGTACTGTGAGCTAGATGGAACTTATAAGGCCCGAATTTATAGTCGTAACTATTGCTATTACTATAGCAACGATTTTCGAAAATCATTTCAAAATCATGTCAAAAACTCCATATGAATTTCGAATTTACTGTGCTGTCTTGGATATATTGTAGCAACGTTTATAGTGATGGATTTTGATCACTATAACGATTGTTATATTAAAAATAAATTTTATAGAGACGTTTATAAATACGAAAACTGTTACTATAACAGTAATTAAGGCATTGCCCCATGTACAAACAGCAAACCGGCATTTCAAACCGGCAAATCCAATCATTTGATCAAATTGTTTAATTTTAAATATCAAAATTATTAAAAAATAGTTCGAATCTATAAGTTCCGCCTTATTTGTACAAAATTTTATTAAAATTGATTTCATTCCATTCAAAAAACCTCAATTTTATATTTTGACGGCCGGATTTTTGCTTGACGGCCGGCAAATACAAAATTGCAGCTTTTTGAATGAAATTAATCAATTTTAATAAAATTTTCTTAGTAAAGGTGGAACTTATAGATTTGAACTATATCTTAATAATTTTAGACTATAAATTCGGGCCTAAATGTTTTTATAAAAATTTCTTATGTTTTTTGCTCAGATACGATTTTCTACGAATAAAAGTATAAATTAACGTAAGAATGCTTAAATTTACCGTGGTCTCGTCACCTCTTGCATGTTTCTCCATAAAAATTGTTGGCATCTTTAATAAAAGTTCTTTATTTTCTCTACATAAGGTTCCAAGTTCCAATAAATTCTTCTCAAAATCGAACTAAACCATCCTTGTTCGATTGTTCAGAGGCTGCGTAAGGTTTGACTAGCAGTGTTGTCATTTTAATATAATTGTAGTAGATCTACTACAAGTGGCCACTAATCCAAATCGTCTCCAATTTTTTTTTTTTTGCTTTTATTCACTAATCCGTTTTTATACTAAAAAAACACATCTATCGTAATTAACTTCACACTTTGTTTCGATTTTTGTTTGTACACTGAACTATCATTCATTACACATGTTGCCTATTGTGTCAATTCTCAGTACAAATACAGCCAAGGACATCTCAATCTATTCAAAAAACGGCGTTGGGATTTGAGAAATAAATTTAATTAATTGTCAATCAATTCTTTTTTAATTTTTTTTAACACGACTTACGATAGTTTTCCAGATAATCACTATGTATAATTGAATGCTGTTGGGCATCTTTACATATAGTAAAGGATGAAAATACCCTTGAATACAGATTGAAATAAACTACTCCAGATGTTTACTGTTGAAGAATATTATGATGATCTCTTTTATACTTAACTACAACTAACACAATAACAATTAACATAATCCGAATAACTTTATTAACTTAACGTTGTAGTTAGATGCAGATCCAGGACATTTATTTATTTATGTTTAATTTAAATATTTAGAAATGTTTCCAGTGGCATAGCCCCCTTGACTTTACCCCCAATTTTGAACCTTTAAAAAGAGTTTATAATGTCCACTTAGAAAAGAACCATAATGCCTGAATTGAAAAATTCGTAATACCAAATTACTGAAAAAGGGAGATTTAATATTAAGATATTCTGGAAAAGGGATTGCATTTCTTCATATACATAGTGATATATTATTCCACCCTCCAAAAGAGTTCCCACAATTCCAGTGGAAGCTACCGGTAATACATTTTGTCTCTTTCCTCTGAAAACACTTAATAAAGTGTTATATAAAAACGTTTTCCCACTTCCTCCTGGTCCATCAATAAAGAATAAACGGCTCGGCTCTGTCTTATCATCGATGGCTTTCATCACAATGTCGTAGATATTTTTTGCTCACAATTGAGATGAGATACAAATAGTTCTCTTTTTTCTCGTTCAAAGTTCAAATTGTATTCAGACAGAATATCATTAGTTGGTGTTGTTAACGGCAATCCCAACTTATCATAGTCTACAGAGTCTTGTCGAACAATACTTTCAATGTCTAATGCTCGGTTTTCAGGATCACTTTTCCTGAGATGTTCAAATCCTTAGTCATACCTGATTTGTGTTTATTCCAAAGAGTCTAAATGTCTCCTGGATTTCCATATGCGCAAATAAGAGCAAAGGTAAGTCTGATTTCTTTTGGCGACTGCAAATCTGCAGCTACTGTGAGAACATTATCCCACTCAGTATCATCAGCAAGTAATTTTCTTGCTCTGCAAGCCTTTTAAAGGCGTTTACTTTTGAGTCAGGCAGAAGTCGTTTTTATGCAATATTTGTCTTCAAAATTAATTGATTTTTTATTTTTTTTTTCCTGATATCTATCGAGTTTAAATTTCGGTGATAATTATGCAGATTAGTCACTGCTGATGCGGATACTGATGATGCCACATAATAACGACCACATGGAAATGTGAAAATTGGTTTAGTTGGAACGAAACAGTAATATTGAAAGAATTGTGCCGCTAAGATGTGATATTGCCTTATTTGCAGGAAATTTATTGTTTTATCATTTGAACATTGACACTTTATTGTGAATGAGCTAAGTGCTCAAAATAAAATGTTCCAAAATTTATAATATAAATAAATATTGTAAATGTTTTAAATATACCATATTATAGCACTCCGTCTACAGTTTGTATACATTCAAAAGATTTTGCCCCTCACACATATAGTAAAAATAGTCCCAAATAAACTCGTTCGGGGTCGTTTATCTCCACTTAATACATTCTACTAATAACTTTTTCTCCTCGTTGATGTCTGGGAATCCAACTCTCTTTTTTAAGCACATGGTGTTTAGGAATTTCTGGGTACATTAGGTTTTGTCCTTTAATACTGCTCTCTTCTACATCACTATAAAAATATCTTCGTTGTCGTTTTCTTCTTCGTTAGAATTTTCCCTTGCTTGTTCGGAAAGTTCAATATT
This sequence comes from Tipula helvola, assembly GCA_963556165.1. NCBI lineage: Eukaryota > Metazoa > Arthropoda > Insecta > Diptera > Tipulidae > Tipula > Tipula helvola. The sequence continues at coordinate 161,315,751 of OY744481.1, read as the reverse complement.
TTCGATATTATCGAAAGCATCGCCATTGTTAACACCTTCCTGATAATTGTCTTGGCTTTCTGTCATCGCTGCAAGTTTTGGCGTTTTTTGATTTAATTTAAACGAACCTAAAAAAAGAGTAGTATCTTTAATTTTCTCTGCCGCTTGCTGTTCTTGACCTTCCAAAAACACAACAGATTGTTCCTTTGGCAAATGTAATGTGTTATCTCTACCTTTGTGCACATATTTGTATAAGTATTTGACGCTTCTTACATATGCGCAAAATTCCACATTAATGTGGCAATTGTATTTTTTGGGTTGTCTTGTAGGGAACAACCAAAACCTAATAATCCCTTTTAATTGAAAATCAGGATCTTGTGTCAAATTCGTCTTTGTTATTTGGGGTATCCATTGCCGTTTGCATTAGTTTCCTCTTGAAATTCTTTTGGAAACTGCTTTTTCCATTTCCCATGCCAGAAAACTTTTGATTTCTCACTCCACATGGATCATGAATCATATGCTTCACAACAACTTCGTAAAGCTTAGGGTATATTCTACTCCATAAATTAAAAAAAATAACCATCAATGGACCAGCTCTAAAGCTATTTGAAAACTATCTTACTAACAGAAAACAATTTGTTAAAATTGAAAATGGAAAAAGTGATGAGCAACTCATTAAGTATGGGGTACCACAAGGATCTATTCTTGGTCCCACTTTATTCAATGTTTTTTGTAATGATGTCTTCGACTTGGATTTATCAGGTGATTTGATCATGTACGCCGATGATATGGCGTTGTCGTATAAATCAAAAATTGTTTTCGATATGCACGCCAAAATGCAAAATGATCTTAACAAAATCAACAAATGGATGACTGAAAACAGGTAAAAATCAATGAAACTAAAACTAAATTTATGGTTTTTGAACAAAAAAATAAAAAAATTGATTTACGCGGGTTCCAGCTCTATGTCAACGAAACACCGGTAAAAGGTAATGTCTTTAGCTCCTTCCATTCATATGGTACCAGATACAAGCCAGCAACTATTATATTGATTTTTACCGTACTAGTGGAGGTCAACACAACCCGATTTACCAAAAAAAAAAAAAATAAAAAAATAAAAAATAAAAAATTTTGCTAAAAATACTTTCAATTTTAAATTGAAAACTTTAGCAATAAGATGTGGTCTATTTTCGGGATAACAACCATCTAGGTTTTTAGCAATTTTTATCCAGTTGGAATTGCAGGTCATGGTAATAAAAAGATCTGGTTTCACAAATATTCTAACTACTGCAATAACATCTTGGTAACGTTGTTGCATATTTTTTGGACTTGCTGTAAAGGAAGAAGAAAGAATAATTAGTGTTCCAACTTTTTCTTTTGAAACATTGTCATTATATAGTCGTTCATTTAAGTGGTCCATTAATCCACTATATTTTTCAACTCTAAGTTTTCTTAGATTGTTCCGAATGAAATTCAATCTACTTGCCTCCGTTTTTATGTAAGCACCAAAAACAAATTGTTGTGTTAAGTTTCCAGCTCTTAGAAATGGATTAAATTCCTCTCTAATTAGCCAATATGTGTGCGTAATAACCAATTTGGGACATCATATCCTTTACTCCAATATGACATCCGTCATTTCCATAAGGATAGAGAAGAGGTTGTTCGGATCACATTTTCGACGCAAGATATTTATTTGTGTTGTATTGCCGTTACTATAATCTTTATTATAAACACGAATGTCCCTTTAATATGGTGGTTCAACATTCATATTTTCAAATACGACAGCAATTTCTTTTGCTGCTGTTGGAGAATTGTATCTTCTCTGATCGTTTTTTAGATCATTGTGAAACGAGAGTGTTAAAGATGGTATTTCAATTCCGTTCTCAGTTAAACCTTTCTCTATTTTTAGCATCATCTTGTATGATTTTGCAAGCTCATTATTTACTGACATAAAGTCAGACCACTTCTGCATTGTTTGTTTGTCGCAACTTTTGTTACGCTTGCCTCCTATTCTTTCATTATACGCGTCTACAGAATCTAGCATATATAGTTGTGTGTTTCGGTTTTTCTCCTTCTTTTTGGTGTAGGTACGCTTTTAAAGGTCGCATGATATATTTGACCAAAGACTTGGGAACCATATCTTCTCCGTTTTTATTTTGGTATGGGCCTCGCATGGAAGTAAATGCCAATGCACTATTAAAGGAGCGAATGTTATCCATAAAATTTTTTCTTTGATGAGCCGTTGGCCATTGGTTTTCCGATTCGTTGCGGAAACCGTGCGCCATTAATCTTTTTAAATCATTTGGAAAACTGTAAGGTTCCAATTTTATTTTGCCTTTATGGCAACAGTATTGGAATAGTTTATTTTTGGGACCCTCCCCTTCAAAATTTAAAGATCTACAACTAATGCACTCAATAGACATTGGTCCCAATGTGTGCGGTATAACCGTACATGTTTCAGACTATGCAATCCTGGCTGTGTTTCGTTCCGACAGAATAGCACGGGATTCTGCCATTCTTTTTGAATTTTTTGCACGTTCATTCCTATTCCTACTTTTTTACGCTCCGCCAATGTTTGTTGTTCAGACTGAGTGGCTCTTTTTCTTCCCATTCCAATTGCTGCTTTTTTACGTTCGCAGTTGCTGCCCTTCAGAATTTATCTGCATTTGGTTGGTTGCTGATTATTGACATTTTCAAGGGGTTGTTTTGGACTTCTAAATAAAAAATATTGTAAGTATACACGTTCATTTAACTAGTCGCAAGTATGGTCGTAAATATTAAGCGTTTGAAGAGTGTATGCTAACAAATTTTGAACTTTCTTGATGAGCTACCGCCTCAATCTAGATTGTCAACCTGACAATCTAGTTTCGAAGTATGCCCAGTTTTTGCAACATCAAACTAACTCAAAAGCTGCTCGATCTTCTTGATGAGTTTAATTCTCACCTTCGAACTCTTAAGTCTCTTGGCCATCCTACTGAATCCTGGAATGATTTGATTACGTATTTGATTACTTCAAAGTTTGATTCGGTGACAAAATTAAGGTGGAGGGAGGAAACTCCAATAAATTCTATTGCCACATTCGAAGATATTTCCAAATTTATTAAAAAAACCATCTACAAATTGGAGGGGCAAAAATCCGAGACTTCATTTACTTCTCAGCAGTCAACGAAGCCAACGATCACTACAAAAAGGCCTATTAATTGTTATCGTCAAAGCTTTCATGCAACTGGAACCTATTTGTGCATCCATTGCAGACAAACAAGACACTCGATCATGCACTGCTGCCAATTTCTTAGTGTTTCTGCTGATGAACGACACAAACGTGTCGAGGAATTAAACATCTGCTCAAATCGCTTGCGATCCAGTGATCGTATTAACGACTGTTCTGTTGAAGATCGATGTCGCAATCATCATCAATTCATCTAGCCGTATCTTGACAATCGATTCCCGAGCATAATTCCGACATTGCGCTAGCCACAATCAGCAAAAATCCATGAGCCGGCTCCATGAATAGTTTCATTACAAAATTCATAGCATCTAAATTAAGTGTAAGGGCTATGAAATCCTCGGCTCAATTTCGAGGTATTGGTGGTTCATCCATCATGGAATGTAACTCTGCATCTATTGAGTTTCAACTCCGAGTCAGCAATTATTCTGCTTCAATAGAGGCACACATTTTACCAAAAATATCCGATTATCAAAACTCACAAAAATATTCAATATGATTCATCCAAATGGTCTTATCCATCTAACATCAAACTGGTGGATCCAAAATTCTGTTCACCTCAAAGAATTGATTTGCTCATTGGCGCAGAATTATTCTTTGAGTTACAGTCTGTCGGTCAAATTAAATTAGTACGTTGAGATTTTTGCTATATGTTTGTAGCCCAAATGAATATTTCTGATAATTTTTCATTTGATACAACATTAAGTGCCTATAAATGTCTAGTAGGTTTTCGACTCGACATGATGTCCACTTACTGTGGTAAACATTTGAAGACCAGCCGCTAACGAGTATTTTTTATGGATTGACTCCATGATTGTGTTGCATTGGCTCAATGCGCCTTCCGCTCGTTGGAAGACCTTCGTTTCTAACCGTGTATCTAACATTCAATCGTTGGTTGCAACAAAAAATTTCCAATCACAATACGGCCGATTTGATTTCGCGTGGATTACTCTCAGAACAGTTAATTATTTCTGAATTATGGCAGAATGGTCCGCGTTTTAATGATAGGCAATCAATTCAATAAATTGAATTTATACATCCGACGTAACATACTTGTTTGGTTATCATCCCGCTTTATCTTCTTTTTTTTTCTTGTATGTATTGTAACAAAGGTCACTGTAAGTGGAATAATAACCAAGCAGGTTTACTGTATATTGAATTTTTTTCTTTTTGGTGGTTTGTTAAATTAACAATTTTTTTTTTGAATTTTATCAGTAATTGTTCGAACGGCGTGCACTTAATAGCCATAATTGGAATACCTTATAAATTAACAAATTAATTTATAATAAATATAAATTAATGTTTCGTTAACAATTCTCAATTCTGCAACCTGGGAGAAAAAAGCTTCTCCCTACAATTAACACCTTTGTTAATCTGCAATACAATCAAAGCGAAAAACGCAACGCGATACTACATGTAAACTGCAGTTTACATTTTATGATAATTCGCCTATTTTAAAATTCTATATTCTGCATTTTCAACAATGTGGGGTGTTAGCAGCAGATATTGTTCTATCTCGAGTTGTGGTCATTTAAGATCTAAATGTTAAAATACTTTAAACCCGAATTTATGAAATCCTGAGCTAGGATTGATTAAATTAGACATGAGTATCGACTACTTTTTCCGATGAAATTGAATGCTATTAATTCTCGAAAGAAATCGAGAAAGTAATAGTTATATATTCATTATGGTGTAAATTTGTTTGGTATAATTATTAAGATACAACGCGCACAAATTTCTTTATTCCAACGTCATTGTGCTAAACCATCGAATGCAATATCATAAAGAAACAAAATTATAATAAAAAAAGTAAAATTGTCTAATTTTAGACAACAATCTGTTGTTAATACATACATATAATTAATTACAACAATCGGTTTTTATCTTGCCATAAAAAAAACAGACAGCGAAATTTTTCGCGCATGATCATCTCGTCATATCTCTAATTTATAATTTCTCCACGCGTTCAAAAGAAATTTATTTGATTTTTTTGTGTTTTTGTGCATCATTATAAAATAAGCGGGTTGGAAATTGATGATGATTTCCAAAAAAAAAAAAAAATTAAACCATTCATCAATCGTTGTAATATAATTACAAATTCTCTAATACTGAATTGATGATACCCTCATTTCTACTATTGTGTATAAAAAAAAAAAACAAATCATTTGCCCGATTAAAATATTATTAATTAAATTCATTTTTTTTTTGGATTTTATTTATTTAATTATCTCCAATTTAAAATTCAAAAATTTGTTAATTGAATGAAATCGAAAATTTATATAGAGCATAGCATGAATGAATTAACTCGATTTTCACTGTCCCTGTCTGCTGTCTAGCGGAACTACAGAAAAGCGAACGGATTTGAACAAATTAACGTGTCAAGAAGACTCTGATGAACTTGACTCTATAGTCTCGCACTATAAGGAGATTTATGAACACCGGACGGAAATCATAACGGAGAGTGAAATGATTTTCTTATCTATGTGTGTATATGATAAAACATAATGTCGGTTCAACTAATACTCGTACATTTGACAACATAACAAGCTTGTAATTAAAATAGAAGAAGAAACATAATAAATAATAAAACTAAAAACATATTAACGGAAATGTTTCTGCATTGCATGCGCTAAATATCTTTAAGTACATCATCTTAACCATTACCATAGCTATATATATGTAAATCTGTGTATATGTATATCCACACACCGGCTATGTAATTAAGAAAAAAAAAATGTATATGTTGCATGTTTAGTGATATTGTTCCGCTTCAAAATGTATGTACATAAATATTTATGCGGTTTATTTCTTCAGATTATTATATACGAGAGGCAGCATATTAGAAAACTTGGTGAAATAAAATACAAATGCACATTAACCCTTTGCGTGGCGCGAAGGCGCGTACTGCACATTAAACATATTTTTTTTTTGCAATGATTAAATTTACTCGTATAATAGAAGCTATTTATGTATGTACTCGTATCTGGAGATTACTATTAGCTTATCTCGTGTATGGCGTAAACACCGCTTACAATGTTGACGCACAATTTTGGAATTTTCTATTATGCATTACACATTTGTATTGTTGGCCAACATGTTTTATTTTAAAGTTATGTTAATTTATGTTAAAACTTTGAAATATTTTGTGGTAAAATTTTACGATAATCGATAAACGTTTATTGGAATCTAAATGAAGTTTTATTGCCTGCGGACAGTGTAAATTTTATGATTAGAATTGTTATATGTACATAGCTCTAAATTGAATCGGCCTGCAATACTCAAGCCAATCATTAATTAAGATTTATGCGGTTTTATTTACTTTTATGGATAAAACGTGAAATTGTGGGTTATAAATATAACGTAATATAAAATAAATTTAATCGAAAATAATGATCTAGATTAATGCGTTCGAAACTTCTGACCCATATAGATTTACTATAAAATTTAATTCGACAATTGCAACTTTTGAAACGCGCGAGCTGAATAGATTTCCAGAACGTGGTTAATTTTAATTTCAATAGTTCAACACAAAACTTACTTTCTTCAATGTTCCTTTGTACAATGTAATACAATTACATTGTTTTTATAGGCACATGGTGGTTAATTATTTAATAAATTTCGATTTCGTACGAAAATGTGGATTCATACAAGGTCAGTTCTGGATAATACAAATAACATTATTGTACAACAGATGCTGTTCACAAATAGGCTGAGAAATAAGATTTTTTGGTAAAAGCCTCATTGAGAACCGCGAACAACCTTCAGTAATCTCAAACATCTTGAACAATTTGGAGAATTTTAAGAATCTCGGAATACCCGTAAATTTTAAAAACAAAATTTCAAAAATATCGATTAATTTCGAATAATCTCCTTGTTATGTACAGGTAAAGTAATGTTTAAAATCTCAAACTACTTCAATATAGATTAGAGTCTAGCCTGATACGGAATGTTCTCGAATAAAATCTAATAACATCGAAAATCGAAAGTAATCTTGTAAACTTTTTAATATTGAAAAATTATGAATAACCTGTAAGACCCTAACTCTGTGCATTGAAATAGCATGTTTTAAAAAAAACTTCTTATGACTCCGGTAACTAATCCGACCTGTGTTACCTCATTGTATACATATAGCATGTTTACCCGTTAATTATGCGGATTTTTTTCATTAGACGGAGTTACACGTGTGTTAATATATATGCTAATCGATAGGTAAGTCATTTAGTTTCACTGACAGCAAGCTTTAAAATGTCATCTGTCAAAGTAGCACTTGGTACAACACCTGGACAAAACGATACGTTGATAAAACAGCACACGACACAAAAGGTAAAGCAACAAAGCAAAAAATGTAATCTTAGAAAGAAAGATTTAATTTCAAAATTAGAACGAAAATATTTTTAATTTTCAAATATTCCGGTAAAGGAAAATTTTATTACTAAAGGGTCATATGGTGATTCAAGCCATCTCGCACTCCGACCTCCTAAAAGTTTATTTTGTGCTAGGAGAGAAAGGGAAATTTAATTTTAAAGTTAGAAAGGAATTTCTGGAAAACAGGTTTAATTTTACAATATGCTGTAAATGGTAAACCTAATTTTCCAATTAAAATCGAAATATTTTAAGTTTTAAAATATTCTAGACAAAAGAGATTTAATTTTAAAATTAGAATGGAATTACTGGTAAAAATAACTGTCGAAGTACAACAGACGCTAAAATTTATTTATTATTTTAAAAATGAAATCAATCGTGAATTTTTAATGTTGGGTTTTTCCATCTTCATTGGAATAAATAATTTAGGCAAATACAAATGAAAATTGTCGTAAATCTTATAAATTTCTAAAAAAGAATGAAGTTTGATTCTGAACTTTATTCAATTTTGAATGAAAGGTGTAAAATTACTCAATTATTAAATAGAGAAATTTGCTGCCATAATAATTTAGTAAACGTAAAAAAACAATAGATATGAAATAAAATCCTTAATAATATTTCAAAAAAATCACTTTTATTTTTGTAATTTTAAGTTAACAAACTTATTTTAGGATCCCTTTTCCAAAATACTTGTCGGATTTCATCTTAATCGTTTTAAAATATGCCATAGTGTACCATATTATGTCGTAGTGTATGTACTATATTCAATTTAAATCATAATCCTACTATATCTGGCTATATTCCAGAACGTAGTCAAAAAATCATTTTTAAATGGCATTACACCGCACATGACGAATTTCTTTATAATCGGTTAAGAAATAAAGAAGTTTCATCCCAATCGGCTAAATTCCAGAAATTTGTCAACAAAAATTTAAAAAAATACCGCGTTTTGAATTACTGTATTTTGTACTATATCGCGTTTGAATTATGCGTTTTGTACCGTATCACGTTTTGAAATATCCCGTTTTGTCAAATCGCGTTTAAAATATCACGTTTCAAATGGGACCCACATTAGAAACAACAAAACTGGCTGCAGTAATACATTTGGCTTCCCAACATGTTTCGTCTCTTATATCAACCGATAGTTTGATGATAGTTTCTTTGCTTGAAGAAGCCATGACGATAGAAAAAATATCTAAAACAGAATTGTCTAAAAAATATTCAATCGTTTACTTTTCCGTAACATGTAATGTACTTACATATTTAATGTAATTAATTTAATTAAATTTAAATGATATAATTGCAATTAACAACACTATAGATCATGTTTTGCTAAAGAGGCAGCACGATCAAAGAAAAAATACAGAGCGTTTTCCGAATGAGGCAGCACGGTCAAATAAAAATTACAGAGCATTTGCCACTAGATGTCACTACACAATCAAAAAAATATTCTGACGTTTTTCAAAAGGGGACAGCCAAAATCAATTTAATTATCACGTATTAATAATAACCACTTTTATAACACAAAAATATTTTTGTTTATGTTTACAAAATGCACACATATAATGTCATAAAATTTTTGACAGCAAATATTTAGTGACACCTAGTAGTGTTATGTGAAAGTTGCTTGTGTTTTCGGAGTTTTCCGAAAGATAGTAGTTCTTGCGGTTGTAGAAAATTCTACATTTAAACATGATCTATTAAACTGCATATTCACATAATAAATGAAAATATTTGACAGTTTTCTTAAAATTATGATAAGTAGGTACGGAGAATCACAAATATTTTAGATTATTTTTTTCTTTGTTTCCTTATGTACACACGTTACAAATATTTTAACTAGATGTCCATAGTATCAACAATTTTGTTCTATACATAAATATACGTCATTCTGCAATTTATGTTACAATTTTGCATGCGTTCATGATTTTGACAAACCAAATTTTTGTAATTTATTAGTGATCAAACAATAATTTCTTCGCGGGCCACACAATTTTTGCCACATGCCAAAGTTGGCACGCGTGCTAGATTCACCATGACTTATATAGAAGAAGATTAGAAAGAATAATTCAAAATAAGTTTTAAATATTAATTGTTATTTAAATATTTATTATAATTTATCAAAAATTTAGTCCCGCAATCTTAAACGAGGATAGTGATAAATCGGCAAATTTATCCTTTCTTTCGTATTTTTAAACAACGATAAATCCACTGAATCAAACCTGGATTAAAATTGTATCTTCGGATTTATACCTCGATAGCGATGGTATTTTCGAAAATTCGGAATTACATATAAAACGTCGTTTATCCCGTAACGCGGTTTATCCCGTTTTAGCATCGTCTGCAATAGGTACTTTTTCTGTTTTTTTTTTCGAACTTTCGAGAAACATTTAGAAACAAAATGTGTGATGTTCCATTACCCCGATTTCCAAAGGTGGCAAGTCTATAATTAAGTATTATTGTGAATGTACGAGGGCCATGAACACCCAGAAACATGCGTGAAAACATGTGAAAAGTTAAATGTCTGGTTTATATGTATGTATATTGATTGTGAAGAGACTAGGTAGGTCCTTACAGGGAATTGGCCTACCTAGTCCCTTCACAACAAAGCAGCCCAATTTTCAAAAATATTACCTTTGCTTACGAGTATTGCTCCAGCAACAAATTATGTATTAACAATGGGCCATAACTTCAACATGGGCTATGTGTGTCCCACATTATCAGTGACGCGTCCTGTAACAATTTGCCAAGAGGCCCATTTTTACGTACATATGTAGCATACGGATTGTGGACTATACAATTTTCTCGTCACTATAAATAGAATAACAGCAATACCTAAAGAAGCGACTGCCAGGGCTATTTTTCCAGATCGCCTTATCTGTGCTAGTAATAAATTGATGGGGAATGTCTTTCCCGTGTCTCCTGGGGCGTCCAAAAAAATAGTTTGTCTATATTATTCATCAGTCACACTGTCAATTATTGTATCAAACTCCTGTAATTATCTGTGACTAATTTTGGCAAATTTTCGTTCACAAAATTTGTCAACCTACTGACATACCAGCATTGTATCCATCGCATCATTTCGTGAACGAGTAGGACAGGGTAATCCGAAATCACTTAAACTTTTGTCATTCAATTCCAATAGCTTATTTTCAATTTGTATTAAACCTTCGTTGTACATATCGTCACTGAAAGGCATAAGTAAAATCCTGATTTTGCTGTCGAATTCTGTGTCTGATGTCTTCCCAAAAATCTTATTTTAAGTTGTCTCACAATTTTAATGGTTCAGTTGGCTGACAAAATAGTAGGGGTTCAGCTAGTAATTAAATAAACTCAACGTGTTTTTATTCAAAAAAGAAATTACCATCAAACGTAAAATGAGCAACAATGATTCAATTATTTGGTTAATGTAGTTCAAAGAGCAATTGTAATGAAAATGTTAAACTAAATTTCACTTTGTAGTGCGCACTTAAGCTAGCGAAGCATTTTTCACTGTGTTGTCGTGTACGGTAATAACGTTAAACTAAATTACGTGCGTAAGGTATTTTGCAGTCTCTCGGTACCTTTATCAATATTTCTTGTCTGCAATTTTTAGTATGGAACCACCGATAATATTAAGGATATTTGCAAGTTGCTGTCATTTTAATAAGTTTAACAATCTCTCCTTACCTACTTTCTTATAAACAGCTGTTACTACTGTGGTGCAGATGGCAACGGGTTTTGAAAATAGACTCACGAAGCTTATAATTCGAATCTATGATTTTTTTCTATAGATGTATTGAATTTATGAACAAATATTTCGAGAGCTAATACGAGAGGTAATATAGCCAAATATGTGACCATTCTCAGTAAATTCTTGAAGCAGTTTTTTATATACAAATAGGTGTATTTAACATCTTCTGGTTTCATATGGCATATTAAACATACTCTCGTTTTCCATCATCTGGATTCGTGCCTTTCTGTCTATTTGCCCTAGAAATTTTATTAAGCCTTTGAAAACTTGTCTTTATCGGACATACGACTGAAATTACTGAGAATTTGAGATTGAAAAAAATTAATAATATCTTCCTCATGCGCTACTTAGTCCCAAAGTCAGTTTTTTCCTTGTATCTGTTACTTTGATCTGCCACGATCTATTTATACAATCTATAATTGTGAAATATTTAGAATCCAAAAACCGTGCTTTAACTTCTTCTAATCGAAGTGGTAATTGTCTGGATAATATGTATTTTTTTAAGGCTTAATGACGGCCATTTAGGTGGAACTACAGGTCACTTAAACTTTTGTCATTCAAAAGAAAAATAATTTTCTATTTGTATCAAAAGTCAAAAGTAAAAACAAATCTTTAGATCAAAGCCTTCTATCACAGCCTTCTTTCTCTCTATAATAATTTTCTTACTACTTAGCTGTATAATTATTATACAAAATTAGTTACCACGAAAAGCCCTTTCATTTTAACATAATCATATAGAGCCTATCTTCACCCAGAAGGTCCTTTCTAAATATTGGTGAAAGAATTGTTGAAATCGGATAAGCAGTTTTGGAGATTACCTCCTACATTTAAACTTATAAACTTTACCTCTTTATAATATTAGAATAGATAGACAGGGCCGTTCTTATATATTTAGGCGCCCTGGGCTAAAAATATTAGGCGGCTTTGTAGAAGCAAAAAAAATTTCCCAGTGCAGAATCATCTTCTGTTTTAAAACCAGTACATTCGACACCACGAAATTCTAGAGAAACTACAAGACATGAAGTTCAAACAGCATTTAGAAAGAGAGGCAATTAATTCCAGAAGCGAGAACACGTTAGTGATTTCGACGATCGGAGATGGAGACGAAACAATGAATAAAATGAGAACACCGGATGATTGTGAAAATGCGTACCAGCATTGATACCCCTATCAATAGGCGTTGAGATCTGTAATTGTCACACCAACGGCCATTTGGATCGGTCGAATATTTCTACACGTTCCGTGGAAAATTCAATTTTTTTGAAAATCAACTGAACTATAGCCCACAAATTCAGAGCCACAAAAATCGAAATCGATTATTGATACCTATATCAATAGGCGTTGAGACCTGTAATTGTCATACACACGGCCATTTGGATCGGTCGAATATTTCTACACGTTTCGTGGAAAATTCAATTTTTTTGAAAATCAACTGAACTATAGCCCACAAATTCAGAGCCACAAAAATCGAAATCGATTATTGATACCTATATCAATAGGCGTTGAGACCTGTAATTGTCATACACACGGCCATTTGGATCGGTCGAATATTTCTACACGTTTCGTGGAAAATTCAATTTTTTTGAAAATCAACTGAACTATAGCCCACAAATTCAGAGCCACAAAAATCGAAATCGATTATTGATACCTCTATCAATAGGCGTTGAGACCTGTAATTGTCATACAAACGGCCAATTGGATCGGTCAAATATTTCTACACGTTCCGTGGAAAATTCAATTTTTTTGAAAATCAACTGAACTATAGCCCACAAATTCAGAGCCACAAAAATCGAAATCCATGATTGATACCTCTATCATTAGGCGTTGAGACCCGTAATTGTCATACAAACGGCCAATTGGATCGGTCGAATATTTCTACACGTTTCGTGGAAAATTCAATTTTTTTGAAAATCAACTGAACTATAGCCCACAAATTCAGAGCCACAAAAATCGAAATCCATGATTGATACCTCTATCATTAGGCGTTGAGACCCGTAATTGTCATACAAACGGCCAATTGGATCGGTCGAATATTTCTACACGTTTCGTGGAAAATTCAATTTTTTTGAAAATCAACTGAACTATAGCCCACAAATTCAGAGCCACAAAAATCGAAATCGACGATTGATACCTCTATCAATAGGCGTTGAGACCTGTAATTGTCATACAAACGGCCATTTGGATCGGTCGAATATTTCTACACGTTTCGTTGAATATTCAATTTGTTTGAAAATCAACTGAACTATAGCCCACAAATTCAGAGCCACAAAAATCGAAATCCATGATTGATACCTCTATCATTAGGCGTTGAGACCCGTAATTGTCATACAAACGGCCAATTGGATCGGTCGAATATTTCTACACGTTTCGTGGAAAATTCAATTTTTTTGAAAATCAACTGAACTATAGCCCACAAATTCAGAGCCACAAAAATCGAAATCGATGATTGATACCTCTATCAATAGGCGTTGAGACCTGTAATTGTCATACAAACGGCCATTTGGATCGGTCGAATATTTCTACACGTTTCGTTGAATATTCAATTTGTTTGAAAATCAACTGAACTATAGCCCACAAATTCAGAGCCACAAAAATCGAAATCCATGATTGATACCTCTATCATTAGGCGTTGAGACCTGTAATTGTCATACAAACGGCCAATTGGATCGGTCAAATATTTCTACACGTTCCGTGGGTAATTCAATTTTTTTGAAAATCAACTGAACCATAGCCCACAAATTCAGAGCCACAAAATTCGAAAATCTGCAAATGTGATCCGATTTCGATGATTGATACCTCTATCAATAGGCGTTGAGACCTGTAATTGTCATACAAACGGCCCATTGGATCGGTCAAATATTTCTACACGTTCCGTGGAAAATTAAATTTTTTTGAAAATCAACTAAACTATAGCCCACAAATTCAGAGCCACAAAAATCGAAAATCTTGGAACAGTTTTATCGTTTTAAATGCTCGAAAACCCTGCTTAAAAATTGCAATTTTTTTCAAACTAAATTAGAGCATATTTACCACGTTTTAACAGATAATTACAAGCCAAAATTTAATATTTTTAAAACAGTTATGCTTTTAGTATCAAGTAGATTAATATCAAATGTATGCAATATTAAAACAACATTTTTTGGCATCTAAAATGAAAAAGTGGTACAAAATGAATCAAATATACAAAAATCACACTTTAAACTACATAATAGATTAACTAGGTTTTCCAACCATCACACTTTTAATAAATAACAATTCAAATTAAATAGACACTATTTCCATATAACTTCATATAGCAAATTTTTGTTATTAGAAGTCTCGTAGTTTACTATTGCCCGCTTAAGCCGCTTTTTCAACTTTACCAGTCGTCCGTCAATGCATAAAATAACTATCGCGACTCGTGCATTTCAAGCGACGAATAGAATAAATTTATTATAATAAAACGGTTTGCATTTCCTTTGAAGTGAAAAATGAAATTCAAATAAAAAGATATTCTTTAAAATTGACTAGGTCTTGGGCATTTGGTGGCGCCCTAATAATGCGGCGCCCTAGGGCTGCAGCCCTTATAGCCCCATGGTAAAGATGGCTTTGTAGATAGAGAATAACAACTCTTATTATTCTGGGCCATGATTTAGTAGTGCTTACCACGTCGCTACAGTGCCAATTTTTCCAATGGTAGAAATATTTCCAACTACAAAATAGCTCCATATTAAAAAAGTTAGTTAGTAAAGTTCTAATTTTTAAAAGTAATCAATTTAATAATTTAAAACAAAACGTAGCAATAGAACTAAATAATAATGCCACTTTTCCAAAAAAAAATATTGAAACTGCTGGTAATGCATTCATTTTCATTCATTATTTTTCGTATATTATGATAATCAAAAATATTCACAGCATCAAAAATCTAAAATGATTTTTGGATAAATTTTTGGAATATGGCCAACTACTTACCCTGTAACTTGGCTATATCTTAACTAATTATGATGAAATTTGAGATGTATGTACGATGAAAATGGGATTCTTAAATGAATTTCAGATGAATTTGGTGGAACTTGGTTATTTTTACGATAATTGTAATTTAAAATTATTTAGAAAATGGAGATTTAAAATTAAATGGATAAGATTAATTTTCCAGAATTTAACTTATCGTTTACAAGCAAAAATATATTTTTATTTATTCCGGCACGGTTTCTGGGAGCTGGTCTAAGGTATTGCTTCGGTGGGCTGCGTTGCATAACTCAGTGAAAAGTATTCAGTTAAATGTTGGATGTGCTTGACCTTTGTTGTTGTTCGACTTTTATAACCCTTATTAAAAAAACCATGTCGACCAAATAAATTTGTTATGGAATATTTTCGGCTACAATGTTTAATTTTTAAGTTATTCATGTTGGCTACCCTGTATACTTCGAATCAGAAGAATATTAAGAAATACTGAAATATAACACTGAATTAGCACTTCATCAAATTTATTAATTTTTTCAAAATTTTGTTTGGTTAATTGAAATATTATCCGTTCACAAGAGGTCACGTGTTTTGTTTTATATTTATGCAATTATGTACACCATAACACTATATTTACCTCATTAATTATATAAATTTACACAATAAAACTCTCAAAATACAACGCCACTAAATTACATTTTCATCGTCGTTACTATATTACCAAACCATAATTTTAATTTATTATCATTTGACATTACTACACATCTCAATATTTTGATAAAATTAATGTTATTCAACTCAAACGCAATGAACAAAGGTGTTGTAATCCAATTTAAAGTGTTTGTATGGCTTGAGGGTGTATGGTTTTATATTCTAAATAATATACGCGGACAATTATGGTGTGGTTGATTGAGGTGAGATAACACTTCTCCCATCTAATGAATGTAATTTATTTTTATTGTTGCGCGGAAATGAATTAGCGTGCGTTTCATTTTCTATTTTTGGGTCTTATTCGTTACGATTATAAGAAATACCACAAACACTAAGAAGTAATATAAATAGCAGCTACATGAGAAGACAAAAATGAGATAGACAAAGAAATATTTATTTTCAATTTTTGTTACGACTGTATATTTATATAAATGTAATCGACCTTGACCAATAACATAACAGTAGTGCTATCACCCTTAGGCAATACGATTTAGCTACAATTAAAGTTCATTGAAAATGAAATAATGCTGTGTTGGATATTTTAATGGTCCAGCGTATACGTAACACGACCAAATGTAAATAATTACATTTGTTGTAAGCAAAGATAACATCCTTCACCGTATAACATACTACCTTAGTCATTCACCTTATTATTAATTTTCTTTGTGTATAGGTGAAATCTTTGAGTCAATATCTTTTATAATAGAAATCGTTTAGTTAAGCATTAAGTGTATTGTGATCGATAAATTCCTCATCTTCTTCGTACCATGTCATAATTTCTTGTAAATTTTTAAACAAAATTTCGTTGTGCTAATAAAATTTTATTTATAAATGACTCATCTTATAATTTTTATTATTTTGGCGATAAGCGCGACTCGGAAACAATATCATCATCATGGCGTATACGTATAGCATATATAGTATTTGGACAACAAAAATAATGTGCAATTAAATTTAATATTTATCATAAAACGATAAAAGCATAAACGGACACATTATGACATTTTAATGGTTACGAATAAAATTTTGAAAAAGTTCCTTTCTCGATAAACACGTATCATATCCACTTAAAAATTACGACTTTGAGTGCGCGCGAGACTCGCTATAGGTAATTGAAAAAGACGGTGTACAGTGTACATACAGACATTGCACATAAGACTTTAAAATTTATGACGAAAACTAAAAAAAAAAAAATCGACTTCCTGCAATATTTTAATTTCCTATTATTTACTAAACAAGTTTTTATTTTATGCATACATAGCCATACACATAGAGGTACTTAGTTTAGAGTTAGCGAAGAAGACAAGAATAACAAACAAAAAAATTAATTTCAAACGATAAAAATCTTTTAAATGAAGAGATAATAAGACAAGTTTTATTATATAATAATTTTATGATGTTTTTTTTTTGCTGTTTAATTAAAAATAGTTTTTACATAAATCATCACCCAAACATGATCAACAGAAAATGTAATATTATCTGTTTACCAAAATCAAAAATTTACATAACCATTATTAGAGATTAATTTCGAATAAAATGTCATCATATTTTAAATCCTTCGACTGGAAATTACTTCAACGGATAGAATTCAACTTAACGCAATTTTCATTCAAATATTTCAGAATAAGTTCAATTTACATTTAATTTACAAGGCCGTTGAGTTCGGTAAACTTTTTTACAAAAATGCTCAAAATTGGATTCATCGAAGTGCAACTATATGTATTCCTCCTTGAGCGCCTATTGGTTGAAGTTGCAACTGACTAAATGCAAAAAAGTAGGATGAACTTTGTAGATGAATTTACATGATTTACCATGTCTGTTTGCTGAATTAAAATTTCATTTTCCGAGATATCCCTTTGAGAAGCTCTCATCTACCACGCAGAAACAAAATTGAATAAAATATCTTTGCGGCAAATTCGCAGAGTGTTATTTGATTCAAAAAATTCTAGTGCGATAATCTGTTCTATTTAATAGATATCTTTCTGCCATCCGGTGTACTATAAAAAGCATCGATGGAGCTCAAAAATTTAAAAGTCGATAAAAGTCATGCTGAGATGTGCATATCTGTCCTGATAATTTAATGAAAAGGACACAAGTTTCTCAGTGCCGAATGTATAAGTTGATATTTGTGATAGTTGATGGTAAAATTGTCATTTGCCAACATCGTTTGTATTCTAATCAATATTTGTGGCTTGCTTGAAATCCAGGTTACAAAATTGATTTAATAAAATATTTCGTTTCTCATATGTGGTCAAGAAGCAGAATAACTCATACTCCCGCCTACTGACTTCTTTAATCGAACAAGTGAAACACTGTCACTTTTACCAATGTTTTGGCCAAACAACTATTTTTTGGTCGACTAGAAATTACTGTATGATTGATTGCTTACAAAAAAAAATCAGTTGTTAGCGTTTGAAAGGCGAATTAACTGAAAAATCGCTTGCAAATAAAAACTTTTCGATAAAGACAACATGCCACACCGCAAAACTAACTCCACAAATTTCATGAATTGAGATTAGTTTTGGCTCCTCAAAAACTGCACGGTTGCGGAAGCCCGGGGAATCAAATTATGTTTGGAGGAAAGCTCTCTTTGCAATTTTCATGAGCCCGAAAAAATTTCTAAGAAAAATCTCATACAAATGAAAACCCATTCTTTCAACTTTCATTGTTCAGAATGAAAAATTGATGAAAAATCCCGCCTAACGCCTCATGCTTGAGCTTGATTAAGATGGTTCAGACAATTTGCCTAGCTAATGCCTCTATATGTTTATACGAATAAAGCAAGCCCGCAAATAGTGCAAATCTACCTTTTCCAGAATATGTTAAAAGTAAATCTTCCTTTACTAGAAATTCCTAAGTAATTGTACAATTTTCCGGAATTTTAAAATTAAACCTTTCTTTTCAATTACATGAAATTACATTCTTAGTTAAAAATTAAATCAGAGAGATTTCCAGAATATGTTAAGATTATTTCTTCCTTTTAATTTTAAGGTTACACAATATGTACTTTAAATTAAATTTTATTTTGCTAGAGATTCCTTTCTAGTTTTAAAATTTAATCTCACTTCTCCTGAATATCTTAAAATTAAAAATGTTTAATATACTCTCAGAAATGCGATTTTATTTTTAAATCAACAATTTTTTTCTAATTTTTAATATTTTTATTTTTTTTCAATTACATACTTTGTATTTTTATTTTAGTTTTAAAAAAAAACCCGCTACTGGCTTTATTGTCAAAGTGATTTGTTATTGTTGTTTTCATTCGTACTTAAATGTTTTGCTCAATGTTATATTTGTAAATCAACCAAAATACATAAATACATATCTGCACAAGCTTTAAACAAGAGAAAATTTAAAACTTTATTAGATGAAGTAGATTCGGTGTAGACGAGGCTTATGTATAACAACGTTCGTTGACTAAGCCGTGGGAAAGTTCTGCATCGATTTGTTGAGCGTTTGAGAGAAATTTATTTTTACAAAACGAGAATAAAATTGTTCAGTACAACGAGCTATTTGATGTCGACTGGATTTTCAAATTACTCGGATTTTTCTATGCAATTGAATGAAATAAATATCAAGTTACAAGGCAGAAGCAAATCAGTTATGATTATGTTTGATCTTATTAAGAATTTCACCGAGATCTAAATTCGGGCACAACTTTAAATATTTTCCACGAAAACTGTTAAGATGTTATAGATGTTAACTAGCTATTTAGCTATTTAAGATTTAAGCAATTTCGGGAGCTTGATGAAACTGTAAAATTCATTACAAATCCAGGCAGTTTATCGATAAATACACTAAATTTGAATAGTTGAATATTGAAGATTTTGAAATGCAACTAATAGAATTTCAAAGCAGTTCTATATGGAAACAGAAATTTATTGACTTGAGAATTGTATTGGAAACCATGGAAAGAAATAATTCCGGAAACCTTTTTTATCAGTTTTTTCATCAACATATGCTTGCGAATCATTATTTTCAGACGTGAATTTTATTAAGTTTAATTTTAGAAATCGCTTGACTTGAATGTAGTGCAGCTTATATTTTGCTAAAAGCCACTTCATATGTGAACCGGATGAAACGCTGTCCAAAACGTAATAATTTATTCCCCATGTTGGTACGCGACATATTTTTTAAATTATTATTGTAGTTTTTTGGCACGCAATCATAAAAAGGTTCGCCATCGCTGTTCTATATAATGTTATTATTTCGATCAACTAATTCAATTTTAGGGCCATGAAATAAAACCTCGTTATAACGAAGCCAAAGGGATCGGAAAAACTAAAAAATCGCTATATTTAAATTTTTTGTAGTGAATTTATGAAAAAGCAAAATTTTCTCATTCTACTTACTTCGAAGAAACAATCGTGTTTATTGCGAGATATTTGTTTCTCAAAACAAGAATTGATACTCCTAAATAAAGATGTTTATTCAAACTTTTTAGAGAACCGTTGTTAAATTAAAACATTCTTCCTTATTATTTTTAAGATTCGAGAAAGGCAATATTTTCAACATAGCTAATATTACTTTCTTTCATTTAGGAATAAATTTTGTGCAAGAAATCTGAAGTTATCATTGCTCATATCATTGTTAAGATGAAAATTATATGGTAATTTTTTTTGAATGATGAGTAGCACTGTACATCATTAGAAAGGAAGTACGAGTAACTGTATTAAAAAATTGTAAACTTTGGAAATCAATCATCACACAAGTCAGCATGAGTGCACAAATTGTTCCGAGGAGTTCGCCAATTAATTAGTGCGTTTTTTGGCGTCTATAATTCTAGTCCTCTTGAAAACCTCTTTTTTTTAAAATCCCGGATGGAAAACGAAAATTATATGATTTAGAACAAATTTTGAGTTCGCTTTGCCAAGGAAAGGGCAATTTTTGCAAAACGTATCAAATCATTATAAAGGACAACAAAGTGCAAAGTAAATCATCATCTGCAGTAACTGTACCGTCGATAAGATCTTATAATTCTCGAATAAAAACTATACCAAAACGAGAATTTAGGAAGCCAAAGTAGGAAACTATTTTACTTTTATCAAATTCACTTAGTATTTATTTAATATTTTAATCTGCTTAACCGTATTTTTCATTAATTCCAGGATTTAATTTGTGTATAGGGCAATTAACTAATTAATTACGATAAAATTAATAATTGGTGTATCAATATGAAAAAATTAGGTAGGTAAATATTTTGTATTTCACTGATAATATTTAATGATTGATTTATTGAATGTCGATAAGCAGATATATATTCGTAAAATAACGCGATAACAAAATATAATAACGTTTTTTTCTATCTGTTTTAATTTTATTGATCATCATTTCGATTGTGCTCAAGGTCGAAGATTTATTCCTATTGCCTATTTTCAAACATTTACATGTTAGACTAACCATTTCGTTCAAATCAAAGTCATTTTGGTCATTCCTGAAAATCATTTATTTCGAAGCTAATCGACATTTTTTCAGAGTTAATTTACCTTTAGTGAGTCGGGCCCACCGGGTTAAGTGGCCAAGTAAATGGCCAGGAAACCCTATACATTTTCAATAGTATACTGCATACTATCATATCATTCATGTCTTTCTTTGAGTTCGCTACCGGATGACTCAAAACATCTCTTTATCAACGGCTTCTGTTAGAACTGTAGTCTCACCATTTTACAAAAATTTAATCAGTGTAAGGTTTACGGTAATTACCGGCTGTTAAAAATTGGTAAATCGGCTAAAATCGACAACTCCAAAACCCGAGTTTGAAGTTTTAAACTTAAAGGAAAAATGTCAAAACTTAAGACTGGTACATGGTTAATATAAACAATAAACCTATTGCACTTCAGCCAATTATTTTGGAATTTCTTAAGAATTTGGTGAAAAGCAGAGTTACTAATTTTTAAATCATTTGAATTCCGTCAAGGTATGAATGAGTTGAACTCGTTAGAGATTCTGAATATTATTCATAATGTACCAAACTGTGGTGATGTTTGTGCTGGTTTTGTTTGTTAGTATCTCTAAGGCGTTTGATATGGATCATAAACTTTTATTCGATAAACTGTCTAACATTGATTTTAGAAACAAATAGGTGGTTTGCTTCCTACTTAGAAAATAGAACTGTGAGGATTAGAATTAATAATGTGTAGGGTCACCTAGATCTGTGGATGTCGAGGTTCCTCATATATCAGTGTTGGGTTCTTTGAGCGCCGGTTTGGCTGTTGATTTAGCTTTAGCTTGTACTATTAAATCATTGTCTGATGTTATTTCCATGATTAATTCCAATCTTAAGGTTCTACATAAATGGTTTGAGAAGCATTGCCTAATTATAAGTGAAAAAACTAAGCTTATCTACTTTAAGATTTTTTGCAGCATTAGATTTGTTGATTGTTTAAATGTTATCAAATTCATCTAGGCACTATCCTTACTTGGAAAGCTCATGTCACCCATTTAAAAGATTACCTTACATCCGCTTCTAGAATTTTTTATCTTCTTACCGATGTATGTTTTTCTATGCTGAAAATGGCTTTTGTTATCTAACTGATTTGAAACCATTGTCGCTTAACTTCGCAGAAGAAGAAACTGGAAATAGTACTAATGAGTTTACTCTATGTTGCCAGAAGGGCCAAGTTAAATTATCTCCACTTGATAACTATCCCGAGTATTCAGAAAATCTTATGACTAATGCTCTGCCAGAAAGCAAACAATTTATGGAATGCATAGATCGTTTAATAGTTCGTTTGCGTTTGCCTCGACTGGAGCTAACATTAAGCCACCTCAAGGAAAATGACCGTATTGTTTTCGCGTATGCGGACAAATAGTTAATCGGATTGGAACAGTGCATCCTGAAGGAAATGAAGCCAGAAAATTGACCAGATATACGTGATGATGCAGTCTACCAACGAATGAACCTTCCAGGGAACAAGCAGTGCTCAGAAAAGACCATGAGAAAATTAACTGATATGATTAACAAACATCCATATTGAAACTGCCGAAGCAGATGGCGTTGAGCCAACCGATGTGACATTAGCACTAATTTATGATGGAGACAATGACCAAAGGCGGTATAATGCTCCAACGGTTAACGAAGTGGCGATATTGTTTCAAACTAAAGATGGAGAACCATCGTTTCATCGGGATATTACGTGCTAATCAGCCTGACCAACCAAAATTTAACGGATTGACATTTGTTATCCTCATTTAGATACCATAACATACGCGATTTTATTTCCGACGGGTCAGGAAGGATGGAGCACAAAAATGTGTCGCTGTAAAAGGAACGGGACAGATAAGCGATTCCGGGTATTAATGAAGGAATATTTTTTTTATAGTTTGTCAGTTAGAGAGGTGCTTTCCCAGTTGCTGAACGCAGGACGTTTAATCCAGCAGTATGTAACTTAAATCGTGACGCAGATTCTGAAAACAAGCAGGTTGAAAAATCTGTAGTATTGCCATCTAGCTTTCAGGGTAGCCCTCCCAATATGCAACAGCATTACCAGTTAGAAAGTATGGAACGCCGGATCTTTTTATCACCATGACCTGCAAAGGGTCCAAAATGGAAAGAAATCGTAGAAAACCTTGAACCCTGGAAAAAAGTGGAACATCGGCCAGACCTGGTAGCTAGAGTTTTTCGGGTAAATTAAATAATTTAGTAACGGACATTATGAAAATCTCTTTTTGGAACTGTGAAGGCAATAGTTCATGCAATAGAATTTCAAAAGCGAGGATTGCCACTTGGTTACATTTTAATCATTCTGGATGACGATTCAAAATTACGAACTGAAGAAGACATCGACAAAATTGTTATTGCTGAAATTCCAGACCAAGAATTATCGCCTAATCTTTTTAAAATCATTTTTAGAAATATAATCTATACACCATGTGGCAACCGTAATCCAATCTATCCATGCATGGAGCAAGGGAAATGTTCCAAAGGTTTTCCAAAAGAATTTCAAGATGTTACATTGAGAAATGTCAACGGATACCCCAAGTACAAAAGAAGAGAGACAAACGAAATAGAAGTTTTTCCCGGTCGTCGCATTGATAGCAGTTGGGTGGTCCCATATAATCCATATCTTTGTCTAAAATATAACTGCCATATCAACGTTGAAATATGTGCCACAGTAAAGACTATGAAATATTTGTTTAAATATGTGTATAAAGGACATGATTGTGCTAATGTTTCGATACCGAAAAAAATAATCACGATGAATCTTTAATGTATGTGGATTCGCGCTATGTCAGTGCACCAGAAGCCATTTGGAGAATTATTTGTTTCCCAATGCAAGATCAAAGCCATACCATATACCGATTGCCAGTTCATTTGTAGGAACGGCAGAGGCGAACCGTATGCTTTAAAGGACATTCAATCCGCATTAAGAATACTAGGATTTACTCTAGAGTCTTTCAACCTACCCAATGTTACAAGCGGATTACTTAATATTGACTACTCCATTCAATTGTTAAGAAGAGAAGGAGATTGCCGAAAATATGATCTTCTCTTTTAACTCCATTCAGTCCTGTGTATTTCACAAAATTGCTGGTGCAACTTCAAGATAAAACCAGAAATCCAAAATGTTATTTTCTTGATGTTCCTGGAGGTAGCGGGAAAACATATTTGTATGAAACACTGATTCGTCATTTTCGCGCAAGAAAGCACTTAGTTTTGGCTACGGCAACAACTGGAGTAGCTGCTAATTTATTTATTAATGGACAAACATGCTATTCACTTTTTGAACTGCCCGTACCAATCGGAGAAACATCCATCTCAGGATTGAGAATGGAAAGTGATGGTGCAGAAGATATTCGCCGTGCAAAATTGATTATTATATTGTAGATGAGTGCACTATGGTGGTCAGGCTGCTGTGTATGCAGGGGATAAACACAAGACTCGCTTCATGTGCCGTAACTGCATGCAACTTCAGCAAGTGCTCGCACTTCCTCTTCGTGGCGGCCACTAGAAACTACTCTGTTAAAGGAGTAGGCTAAAGTGTGAGGGCTGTGGTCCTTCTACAGAAGGTTGGCGTTGGGTTAACAGCCCAACCTGTAAAAATTTTTTGTTACGAAACCTCAACATGAGCCTCGGATATTTTTGGATTCACAACAACGACCTCGGACACGATATAAGGACAACGATTTTAAATTTGGAACATGGAACGTACTCAGCCTAAACCGCCCGGAGAGCCTCCATCAACTCTTCGAACAAGCATCTACGTATAAACTCGACCTCGTAGCGCTACAGGAAATAAGACTAATCGGCAATGACATCACCGATTATAGTCGCTTCGGACTAACTCTCTGTCATAGCAATAACATGGATAAACATGAATTGGGCGTAGGTTTCTTGATTAGCAATCGATGCCATCAATTTGTGACTGACTTCATACCTGTCAGTAATCGGATTTGTACACTCAGGTTCCATGGACGTCACTTTAACATCACATTTGTGAACATTCATGCCCCCACCGAGGAGAAGCCTGATCAAATCAAAGACGCTTTCTACGACCACCTCGAAACCGTCCTGAGCAAAATTCCGCAACATGACTTAAAATTGTTTTGGGCGACTTGAATGCTCAAATTGGCTGTACTGGCAGTACATATCGAAGCACTATCGGTCCAAACTCCTTGCACCATACATCAAACAACAACGGGATGCGCACCATCGAGCTAGCTTTACTGTACAACTTGGTGGTTGCCAGCACATACTTCCCACATAAGCGCATTCATAAAGCCACATGGAAATCAAACGACGGGACAACGGTCAACCAAATCGACCACGTCATCCTCTTGTCCAAGAGACATTTTTCTAGCCTTAAAAACATCAAAACTAAACGTGGAGCTAACATTGATTCAGACCATTTCCTGGTAGTTGCTGAATTAAAATTTCTTCTATCAACCACATATAATCATCGCTTCCAGCGCACCACTCGTTGGAACACTGCGGCATTGAACGACCAAGTTACCAGAACCACCTTCGGGATGACTGTATCAGAAATCTTGGAAAATAAACCACTTCCTGATTCCGTTCAAGAACAGTGGGACATTATCAAAACGGCGGTAACCGATGCCTCAAAGTCCACCATAGGCCAAAATCTGTCAAGGCCTAAAAATCTCTGGATTGATGATGATTGTATTGGTGCTATTCGGGAAAAAGATCGCGCACGACAACGAAATCTTTCGCAAAGAACAAGTCAATCGAATAACGCCTACATGACTGCGAGGAGAATCGCTAATCGGCTATGTAGACGGAAAAAACGGGAATGGCATGAACAACAGGCACGCAACATCCAAAATTCTAGCCTGAGAGATAGATATCGTTGCATAAGAGAATTAGCTACGGACTTTCATCCACGTAGCAGCGCTATTCGCAACAAATCTGGTGAGTTGGAAATAGACACCAAAACCGTCCTCGAAGTATGGCGAAATTACTTCTCCTCGCTTTTAAATAAACCGGCACCACCTTCCGAGCAACAACCTCTCTTGCTTCACCGCGATATTAACGTCGAGATGACACCACCACCTCCTCCATCATATGATGAAATGCGGAACGTGATATCGCAGATAAAAAATTACAAGACACCTGGTGAGGATGGTATCTGCAACGAAATGCTCAAATATGGCGGTGATTATCTGTTCTGCCGCATGTTTGAGCTAATATCAACAATTTGGTCTAGAGAAGAAATCCCAGTAGAATGGAAGACGGCTCTTATATGTCCACTTCATAAAAAGGAAGATCGATTAAACTGCAACAACTATCGCGGTATAGCTTTGCTAAACACAGGCTACAAGGTTTTGGACAACGTATAGTCGCAGTAAAGTTATCAACTTATAGCGAGAGGATCTTGGGTGATTATCAATGTGGTTTTAGTCCAAATAGATCAACGACCGATCAAACTTTTACGCTGAGGATTTTGCTGGAGAAATGCTATGAAAAGGACATCCCTGTACACAGTCTATTCATAGACTTTCAACAGGCGCACGACAGCATTAAAAGGAATACGTTATGGAACGTATTGTCCTATCTGGGCATACCGTCAAAATTGGTTTCAATGTGCCAGCTTTTATTGGATGGCTCAATATGTAAGGTGCTAATAGAAGGCAAAATTTCGGATGCCTTCGAGATAACATCTGGAGTGCGACAAGGAGACCCAATAGCTCAAACTCTATTCAATCTATCATTAGAGTATGTCATTCGTCAGCTTAATATAGCGCAGCGTAGTGCCTGTATTATAAATCAACCCAGCTATTAGCATACGCTGACGATATTTGCATTCTGGGTCGCAACATCATATCTCTGAAAGAAGTCCTCCTCCCATTGGAATTAACAGCCCAACAAATAGGCCTTCAGATCAATGAAGCGAAGACCAAATACATGGTGACCGCAAGAAGGCAGACTCGTGGGGACTTCATTTCAGGAGACACTCAATATGAAAAGGTGAATGAGTTCAAATATCTAGGATCACTGATCACTGAGCATAACTCCGTTTCTGTGGACATTTCATCGAGGATCGCAGCAGGCTACCGAGCATTTTACGCTAATATAAAAATTTTCAAGTCTCCTCATATATCGCGCAAAATAAAATTGGACATCTACAAGGCGCTGATAAGACCAGTTATCACCTTTGGTTGCGAGTCTTGGACACTGACAGCGCAAAACATCCAGAAAATCGCTGTAACTGAGCGTAAGATCATAAGAAAAATTCTCGGTCCCATTAAAGAGGGAGCCACGTACAGAATGCGAATGAATCACGAGATCAGAAATGATCTCGATAAAGTTAACATCATAGGATTCATAAAATCGTCAAGGCTAAGATGGCTTGGGCACGTACTTCGTTCACAAAATCGGACCACCAAACAGGCCTTGGAGTCAGCACCAACGAAAGTAGGACCTCGTGGGAGACCACCTACCCGATGGATGGACGACGTTGAAAGGGACCTATACACACTCGGTCACCGTGTCTGGCGTTCTCTTGTGGCGGATCGAATTATTTGAAGGAGCCTCGTTGAGGCGGCCAAATCCCTTCATGGGATGTAGCGCCAGCGGAAGAAGAAGAAGAATGAGTGCACTATGGTATCCAGTCATGTTCAGCAACTTATCAATTGTAATAAGTTGCTGCAGGAAGTTATGCAAACAAACGTCCCGTTTGGTGGAAAGGTCATGTTAATTGGTGGGGATTTCCGGCAATGTTTAGCTATTGTTCCACATGCAATGCGGTCTGCTGTGGTTCAATCAAGCTTAAAGTATTCGCAAAACTGGCACAATTTTGAGAAGCTGAGTTTAGTAGAGACATGAGATGCGTTGATCAAGACTATAATAATTGGTTGTTACAACTTGGACTTGATTGTGGGAACAGCTTACCACCTGACACTATTGAAATTCCCGAAAATTTTATTTGTGGTGATGATTTGGTGACAGAAACTTTTGGAAAAGCAATTTATTTAAATGACATCCCTTCCTTATGTGGAAAAGTAATTTTATGCCCAAAGAATGTTGATCTGGACAGAATCAACAATCAAATTAATCAATTTTCCTGAAAAAATTCGACTGTATTTAAGTACCGATGAAGTCGATAGAATATGAAAGCGAGCGTCTTAACTTTCCACTAGAATATTTAAAATCTATTTCGGATTCTCAACACTAAACCAGGATTACGCAATGGTACACGATTAGTTGTGAAGGTAACGTTATTGAGGCAGAAGTGCTCATACTAGATTTCATATGGGTAACATCGTTTTAATTCCAAGGATAGATCTTTCAAGCTCCAACATGGAGCTACCTTTTAAACTTAAACGACGATATTTTCTTATTAAGGCAGCATTTGCTATGACCATAAACAAGTCTCAAGGTCAAACAATGGACAAAGTTGGGATATACCTGCCGAAACCTGTATTTGGATACGGACAACTTTATGTTACACTCTCAAGGATTATTAGGTCGTTCCTATGACGTCAAAGTTAAGATTCTGCCAACGCCGCACCAGGGAAATCGGATTCATGGAAGTAGTAGCATTTTTACTAAAAATGTTGTATTTACAATATTATCAAGATGGCAATTGCCATTGAGACTCGCATTTGCTATCACTAAACAAAAAAATTAGGAGCTACCTAAACCAGTACTTACTCACGGGTAGCTATAAGTGGCTTTTAGTCGTGTGAGGGCTCCCACTGATTTAGCGAACTAAATTTACCGTAGAGTCGGCCCCGTAGGGGCCACAGGCCACTAGTTTTTAATAATCTTTAATTAAATTTAAAAAATAAAAAGTTAAGTTATTTTACCAGAATTACCGGACGAACTCATTGAGTCATCGAAAGCCCTACAAGGTTTAATTTTTACGCTAATTTGCAAATTCCTTATCAAAACAGTCATAATTTGTCCTAATTTTCTTTCTTCTAATATTCAAATCATGTACAAGTCGTTCGGCTGTTTTCGCAATATGATAAAGCATTTTTTTAATATATAGTTTAAAACGTTAAAACTACTTTCAAGATGAATATAATTATAAATTAATTGTTTTGTTCAAAATTTGCAAAATTAAAAAGTTTTAATAATTAATTTCAAAGTATATGAAAATATTTCCTGGACCACTTCAATTCATGTTTTAGTTTACCAGTAAATTATTTTAATATATGTACATAAGCCCATTTTTACCTAGAAAGCCATACCTAATTTTAAGGTGCAAATGTAAGCCGATATGGGCAGAAATTATTCAATGTATAAAACCTGGAGATGCTTTAACACAGGTACGTACCTTAAAATGATTTAGACAGGATTTATAAGGTAGTCTAAACGTAATTAATTAGATACGAGAACGAGTTTACTAAAGCCATCTAAACCCCATTAAGGTAACTGACTAAAAATGATTTCCCAATCATAAAATTCATTTAAATCGCATAGAACACAAACAAATCGAATTTTTTACCATGTATGTGAAGTTGATCCAAGAGGTATCGCCGATAAGGTTTGCATGATAGTTCTAAATCATAATTTTTTGAGATATAATTTTGGGCCAATTTCACAGACATGGGTTACCGTATCATAAAAATAAGATTCGCACACCCCTTAAATATTGAAATCTAAACATATAATTGCAACAGTGCGGCTAACGAAGAACAAACTACTTGCGTGTCAATTTTATCTACTTATAGAAATACGATTGCAAATAATTTTTTTTTCTGCTCAGTTTTGACCATTGCATTCGTTTACTTTTAACCTCAATGTCAAGCAGATTCAAAGTTTTTCAATCAATGTCGATGGCATTTAATTATTTAAAATTTAATTAAACCAGATAAATTGCGATATCAATAAGCGTTAATATGCGAATGTCAAGGAACTACTTCCAAAAGGTTATTTGTATACAATCAACCACTTAACAAAAAAGAAAACGCAAAAAAAAAAATTCAATGCAAACTAAAATATTTATGACTTCTTCTTGGGGAATATTAATAAGCCGTCGATTCCAAATATGGTGCAAATTCATCAAAAAATGCTCAAATATTTTTTTTTGTCTACACATTCACACAGTTATTAAAATTATGACCTGTGTACATGGTGCCTTAAGCACCACATAACAAATTGTATAGTTTAAAAAAAAACTGAAATTGAATCTCATGCTTCACGTAAATATATGCATGCCGCAGTATGAAATATTAAAGTAAACAACCAAACATGAGTTAATTGATTATTTTATATGATAAACATTTTAAAAATTTGAATATGTATACGGGAAAGGTTATACATAGTTACACAACAAACACATTAATTCTCATAAAGTGGTGGTATGAATCGGTTTTGGCGTCGATATAGTTATGCTCTGTGACCCACGGTCAAACTCATAATCATGCTAATAAAGGAAATAAGAGTAATTAAGTTGTGAGCATCTTGTTATGTTTCCGCATAAAAAAAATCTTTTATAAGACTTAATGTCATTACAATGTCGTTGTTTTCTTAATCTTTCATAAAATACCATGTTAAAATGAATTACATCTAACATGTGTTGTTTTTAAAACATTATACATATTATATAAGGAAATATCAAAAAAAAAAAAAACCCATCCTTAAAATTTATTATTTCAAGTGTTATTGTTCAACACAAAAGATTTCAACGCGCAAACAAAAAAATAATAAACGACAAAACCTTTATAGCAGCCTATGTGCAACATAAGAAATTTTTCGCAAAGTATATATGACAAACAAGTTTAAATTACTTTCACTTTGAATTTTTATTTTATTGTCTCATATCTTCGTGATTAAAAAAAAAAAATTAAAAATTTAAGACCCAAGAAAGTGTTGCATCATTTTACATACAAATACATATACACGAGTACAGAAAAAAATATTTCAAATGCAAATAACCCGTAACCCATCTAACATATTATGTTATCTATACAAAATAACGTTATTCAATCAATAAACTCGACGATACGGTACGATTTATGGTTATTTGCGACCGTATCGATATTCTGAAATCGCGCGAATATCTATAAACATCTATACGAATATAATTAAAATATTTTATTACCGTTGTCGCTAAAAAATTTAATTAATTTTGGTTATCTTGATTAATTGTTTTAAGATATGACATTTACACGAAAGGTTACCTCCACAGCAACCTTTGTATTGCATAGCATATTACATACAGCATTCATTATGTACTCGAATTATCCGTAGTGAAAATTACCTGAAATGAAAAAAAAAACAAAGAAAATTATAATTAATTTAACGTAATTTTGTTAAATATATAATTGAATTAAGTTACAAAATATTTTTTTTTTTTTTGCTTAGTTTTCTGTGTGTGCGGTTGATGAGGAGAAAGGCGTGTAATTTGCAAAGTGGTAAATTAAATTACAACTTTATTAATGATCGCGTGTTCAAAATTTTTAAAGACAACAGCTTACCGGTTAATTTTACAAATGTCAAATTTTATTACTTTAAAACGTCAAATTTTATTACTTTATGTGGCTCTATTAGACAATTACAAATGTACAAATGTATCAAACTTAAGGTATGTATTAGAATTTACAATTTAATAGTCTGTTTAGTTAATATCAATTGACAATACTATTGCTGTATAATCAAAGACGGTTCTATAGTGGATGCAAAAGATAAGAAGCAAACAACAAACAAAATGTATTGTTAAGTTAGGTGACAGGTTTAAAGGTGTTAAAGTCTTTCAGTAATTGACTTCGATCTATGGCTTGAGCTCGTGATAAATCAAAACAGCAGAATTAATGGATGGATATTTTGTTTATTATGTATTCAGAGGCCACAGGCACTGACATTATAATACTACAATCCTGCATAAAATGAAAAAATATTAATAACTTCATAACTGACAATATTTCGACTTAATTCAATATCAATACACCAACTAGAATTTACATATCGCAAAATTTCAACAAACGAAAGTGTATAGAGAGGTCAAACATATCAAACTTCAATTGAAATTTCGCTTTCTCTGGGTTCAGAACGGTGTCATTTTACTGCGCAAGAATGATTAATTCAAAATATACTTTTTACGATTGTCTGACAACTTGGATCAAATTCGGGGTGTATTTACATCTTAAATTATTTTTTGTTAAGTTAATTTTGTTTTATGTTTGTTTAAAATTTTTACCATCAATTTTTGCAAAGGTTGATTTTTTTATGGTATCTTTCATTTAATCGAGTGAGTACTACATTTTTTTGTGTAAAACAAGTATTAGAAGACGAAACTGAAAATTGAGCTGTCGCATTTTCCTTCGATTTTTGAGGAAATAACCTTGTAATTTTTTTTAAAACATGGTAACTGCATAAAGTAAATTGTTCAGAAAAGAAATTTCAAATAAAAAGTCGCAATAGCTTTTAGTACTACCTAGTAATTATTCATTTTTATTTAGATTTTCCGAAAAAATGGTGAAGAACGTTGGAAAACTGAAACTTATTTATGCAGTATCATGTTTAAACAAAAAAAAAACACGGAATTGAAACATAACGTGATTATATTGTACATATTTGTGATTAGTATTGATGTGCATAAAAGGCTAACGTCAACTTGGTTTGACAGAAAATATTTTAGTACAGTTTTCTATATAGGTACAGCTGTGCTGAGATGTTCTAACATCACTTTCGATTCGTTTTCGATAGTATTTTGTCTCTTGTAACAAGAACAAAATTGTACGCTATTTTCTTCTTTCATTACAATTTTTCTAATGCGATCTCAGCCTTCTGTATACTTTTCCTTTTCTTCACATCGATAAAATATCGCAAACAAAATTTTTTGTGATAAAGAGTGATGAATGAAAATAGAAATAGAATGATGTTTTATGCGAGCATGCTGAGATCGCAATAGAAAAAGCTTAATTCAAAAGTCGAAATAGTATACAATTTTATTCTTGAAAAGAGAGACATGAATACTATCGAACATCGAAAAAAGTGATGTTAGAACATCTCACCACTGTATTGTAATGAGTAAGGTTAGATTTTCGTTTGTTATTCAATTTTTTTATAAATTCCTTTTTTTTTGTATTTAAGGAGTTGGCCATGACTTTCGAGTCAAACGGTTGTGTTTTTTTCTCTCTAATTTATTTTCTCGGGAATTTATTTTTTTAATGATTTAATTTAATTTATTATTAATTAAGAACCGAAATTGCATTCCAATTTAATTTGTGTATATTTAATTAATTAGTGTTGTGATAAATTTTTGTGAAAACAGTGAAATTTAAATATGTAATCCACCGGGATGCATTTATCACACAATACATATTTTAAATTTATAGCGGAAGAAGTCAAATTTCTTGATTTCTCGCTTAATGTTTGTGTAGTCCATAATTTAAATTCAGAATGTCTCGTAATTGGACCTAATTAACATTTTAAAATCGGGTAAATTTTCTATACCTACGCAGTTGTATTTCTGTTCATGTATGGACCAATACTTTAACTTTTTTTGTGTTTTGTTTTGTGTAGTGACTTGACACAAATGTATTCTTGATACATAGAATAGAAATTTTTGTATGATTAGAATATATAGAATTTTAATATGTGTATCTATATACATAATATTTGGATGTGTAGAATTTCACAGCATATTGGGTTATACATGAGGTTGTGCCAATATAATTTGTTATGTATGATTGATTATATATTTCATTTAACATTAAACTTTAATTTAATTTCAGTAAATTATAAATTTTATATAATAGAAAGGGATCAACGGGGGTGTTTGTACAGGTCGTGACGTGCAATACGGTTCTATTATGTGGTTATTTTATATACATAGTTTCATTCTCTGTGTTCCGTGTATTCATGAATGAGATAACTGTGGTGCTCAATATATTTCAAGAACTACACGAGGCAAATATCTGTGTATTCGATTCAAATGGGATTCTTATAAATACTTCATAGAATCGAATACATTTGAGTCAAATTGGAACAGCCATGTGTAGTGGATAAAGAATTATTTATTTATGCATAATTCATTTTAATACAGGGCAAAACAAGATCAATTTATTTATGAAATTAAATATTATGAAACTCGCAGAATACGCAAGTTCATTTTTTCGAATTTTGCGTTTTTCATATCGAATGAAACAAACGAAAATTGTGATTAGATTGCCGTATCTAAAATAGCATAAAAAGTAATGTTAAGTGGGAAAACTTGGAAGTAAATGCCGGTAACAATAAGTAGTAGAGAGATAGTTGCATTGCCTCCTGAAAAATTTTTTATAGACTTACGAATTCTGCGAGTTTCGCCGACGATATGTATTCTGACATTTGATAATCAATTGAATCGTTTATTCTTGAAAGGGCTCATGTCCACTTTTTGTTAAAATTAGTATTATGACGGTTTTGTATCACAGACACGTATATACGTTTTATGACAAGACGAAATTACCATATGGTTAATGGAACGGTACCTACCTTGCAACAAAAAAATCATTTATTTTTAGAAAGGTCTCATGTCAAAAAAGTTTTTTTTATTTTCTGAATAATTTGAAAAAGTGGACATGAGCCCTTTCAAGAATAAACGATTCAATTATACTATTACTTTGGAATTTTTACAACAAGGCCGTGTATCTTCATTCCGTTGTGGAATAGTTTCAAGCAAGTATTGTTGGGTTAGAATATTCTAGTAAAAAATTTGGAAATTTATCGTTTTATAAATTAATGGCAACTGATAAAAGTAAAAGAAGTATTTTCGTTTACTTTTGAGCATAAATTACATTTTATTTTGTACAAATTACTACTGTAGTTACCAAGGTAAAACGGCATATATGCTCTGCCGTGCTGGGGATGTTTTACATAACCACATTTTTGACCAAATTGAGTTAGTGATGCCAATCGATAGCTAATAATAAACTTTATCAATAAAATTAAAAAAATAATTAAAACTAAATTGAGAAACACGTAATAAGACAAACAGTTTTCATTTTTGGTGCAAAATACATTCATTTCAAAACCTTATTAACATCAATTTTCATCAAAAGGCATTTTATTTTTCTGTGGTTATGTAATAGTATATTGTATAACAAGTGAAGAAAACGAGTCATTGCAATACGAAAGTGAAATTTGCAGCCTGAGCGATAGCGAGGGCTGCACTCACTTGAGTATTGCAATGACTCATTTTCACGCGAGTTGCACACGCTATTTTTTCTACGACACAATAGCCCTGTAACATTTATAAATAAGTAGAAACATAAAAAATTACAAACTTGTACGGATCAACACAAATTTATTAAACCATTAAAACATTTGGGTTTTCACAAATCGTGTAGCAATATTAAGAAATCGTTGTGCAATGAATTATTTCCACACGATTTTGGTAGACGACGCAATGCCTCCTTTTCTCATATAATTTAAATTCAAAAATCATCATCGAAAGCATAGGTTACTGCACTATCGTAGAAAAAATATTTTTTTTTTTTTGCTTAGTTTTCTGTGTGTGCTGTTGATGAGGAGAAAGGCGTGTAATTTGCAAAGTGGTAAATTAAATTACAACTTTATTAATGATCGCGTGTTCAAAATTTTTAAAGACAACAGCTTACCGGTTAATTTTACAAATGTCAAATTTTATTACTTTAAAACGAGAATGGCAAACAATATGTGGCTCTATTAGACAATTACAAATGTACAAATGTATCAAACTTAAGGTATGTATTAGAATTTACAATTTAATAGTCTGAATAACCAAAGAGGGTTCTATAGTAGATGCAAAAGATAAGAATCAAACAACAAACAAAATGTATTGTTAAGCTAGGCGACAGGTTTAAAGGTGTTAAAGTCTTTCAGTAATTGACTCCGATCTATGGCTTGAGCTCGTGATAAATCAAAACAGCAGAATTAATGGCTGGATATTTTGTTTATTATGTATTCAGAGGCCACAGACACTGACATTATAAAACTACAATCCTGCATAAAATGAAAAAATATTAATAACTTCATAACTGACAATATTTCGACTTAATTCAATATCAATACACCAACTAGAATTTACATATCGCAAAATTTTAACAAACGAAAGTGTATAGAGAGGTCAAGTCAAACATATCAAACTTCAATTGAAATTTCGCTTTCTCTGGGTTCAGAACGGTGTCATTTTACTGCGCAAGAATGATTAATTCAAAATATGCTTTTTACGATTGTCTGACAACTTGGATCAAATTCTGGATAGTATATTTCCATCTTAAACTATTTTTTGTTAAGTTAATTTTGTTTTATGTTTGTTTACATTTTTTTACTTATAATTTTTGCCGTCATTTTTTATGCTGGGGTTGAATTTTTCTATGGTATCTTTCATTTAATCGAGTGAGTACTACATTTTTTTGTGTACAACAAATTTAAGAAGACGAAACTAAAAATTGAGCTGCCGCATTTTCCTGTGACTTTTGAGGAAATAACCCTGTGGTTTTTTTAAAACAGGATAACTGAATAAAGTAAATTTCAGAAAAGAAACTTCAAATAAAAAGTCGCAGTAGCTTTTAGGCCCGATTGTATGAACGAGGATAAATGATTAATCCTCTGATTTAGCGTAGTTTGCATTGTTTGAACGATGCTAAATCAGAAAATTAATCGATGATTTTTTTTTTACCATCCGTTTTATCCTCTCTTTTTGGTGACTGAATCAGAGACTAAAAAAATTTGTTTTTATTTTTTCGACATTTCAAATGTGGTGTATCATACAAACGAGACATTTTTATAAAAGAACAATTATTAAAAATGGACTCAACAAGGAAGAAAATGTCAAATGCGAAAATTGAAATTTTATTTTCCTCTAAATAAACAAAAGAAAAATTTTAATAAACATCAACAAAGTAAACGTCATAGAAATAGTATTGCCAGTCATACAAAAAACTGGTATAAAACTGTACTAAAAGAGAGGATAGATTTTTATTTAGCAACGCTCATACAATCGACGAAAAGTAAAATCCTTGAGTAGTGATTAATCATTACTCTCGGAATTTTTTTCATTTAGCGGTGTTCATACAATCGGCCCTTAGTACTAGTAATTGGTGGAAAATATTGGTAAACTAAAATTTATTTATGCAGTATCATGTTTAAACAAAAAAAAAACCCACAGAACTGAAAGATAACGTCATTATACATACTTGTGAATGTGATTAGTATTGATGTGCATAAAAGGCTAATGTTAACTTGGTTTGACATAAAATATTTTAGTAAAGTTTTCTATATATACATAGCTGTATTGTTTTGAGTGAGGTTAGATTTGCATTTGTTATTTAGGGCCGATTGTATGAACACCGCTAAATGAAAAAAAATCCGAGAGTACCTAATGATTAATCACTACTCAAGGATTTTACTTTTCGTCGATTGTATGAACGATGCTAAATAAAAATCTATCCTCTCTTTTATTACAGTTTTATACCAGTTTTTTGTATGACTGGCAATACTTTTCTAATGACGTTTACTTTGTTGATGTTTATTAAATTTTGTTTTTGTTTATTTAGAGGAAATAAAATTTCAATTTTCCAATTTGACATTTTCTTCCTTGTTGAGTCCATTTTTAATAATTACGTTCATTTATAAAAATGTCTCGTTTGTATGATACACCACATTTGAAATGTCAGAAAAACAAAAACAAATTTTTTTAGTCTCTGATTCAGTCACCAAGATAGGTTAAAACGGATGGTAAAAAAATCATCATCGATTAATTTTCTGATTTAGCATCGTTCATACAATGCAAACTACGCTAAATCAGAGGATTAATCATTTATCCTCGTTCATACAATCGGGCCTAAATTTTTTTATAAATTCCTTTTTTTTTTTTTGTATTTAAGCAGTTGGCCATGACTTTCGAGTCAAACGGTTGTGTTTTTTTTCTCTCTAATTTATTTCCTTGGGAATTTATTTTATTTAATTGATTATTAATTAAGAAGCGAAATTGCGTTCCAATTTAATTTGTGTGTATTTAATTAATTAGTGTTGTGATAAGTTTTTGTGAAAACAGTGAAATTTAAATATGTAAATATGGAAAATGCAATCCACCATCATGCATTTATCAGACAATATTTTAAATTTATAGCGGAAGAAATCAAATTTCTTGGTTTCTCGCTAATGATGCATGATTTAATGTTTGTGTAGTCCGTCTATAATTTAAATTCAGAATGTCTCGTAATTGGATCTAATTATTTAAAATTTTAAAATTGGGTAAATTTGTCTGTTCATGTATGGACCAATACTTTAACATATTTTGTGTTTTGTTTTGTGTGTAGTGTGGTTAACACAAATGTATTCTTGATAATAGGCTGTGGTCGAATTCTTGAGTAAATCCGCAAAATTCGGTAAATGCATTTACCTTTTTTTGCTGGAGAGTAAGGGAAATAAAAAAAGGTAAATCATTTACGTTTAGATAATTTATTCTTTATTGTTATAAGAATTGAACGAGTAAAAAATAGAAAAAAAATGCATAATTTAATAGAAAACGAACATTAAAAATCTAAATTTACCGCAGTAAATGATTTACCCGAGAATTCGACCGCATCCATAGAATAGAAATATTTGTATGCTTTGTGTATGTATATAGAATTTTAATGTGTGTATCTATATATATAATATTTGGATGTGTAGAATTTCACAGCACATTGGGTTATACAAGAGGTTGTAAGTTGGGTTTGTTATGTATGATGATATGTATATTTCATTTAACATTAAACTTTAATTTAATTTCAGTAAATTATAAATTCTATATACTAGAACACGACCAACGTTGGTGTTTATACGGGCCGTGACGTGCAGTACGGTTCTATTATGTCGTTATTTTATGTTGTTTTATTCTCTGTGTTCTGTGTATTCATGAATGAGACAACTGTGGTGATCTTTATATTTCAAGAACTACAGCACACAAATATCTGTTTATTCGATTCAAATGGGATTCTTATACTTCATATAATCCAGTAAATTTGAGTCAAATTGTATACAGCCATATGTAATGGATGAAGAATTGTTTATTTATGCATGATACATTTTATTACAGAGTAAAACAAGATCAATTTATTTATGAAATTAAATATTAATTTATGAAATCAGATGTCGTCGACGAAACTCGCAGAATACGTAAGTCAATTTTTTACAATTTTGCGTATTTCATATCGAATGAAAGAAGAGAAAATTGTGATTCGATTGTCGTTTCTAAAATACCAATAAGTGGGTAAGCTTAGAAAGTAAATTAGTGTTTGCCGGTAACAATAAATGGTAGAAAGATAGTTGCATTGCCTCCTGAAAAAATTGTTTCGGACTTACGAATTCTGCGAGTTTCGCCGAGAGATATGTATTCTGATATTTGATAATAAATTATACTATTACGTTGGAATTTTTACAACAAGGCCGTGTATCTCCATTCCGTTTTGGAATAGTTTGAAGCAAGTATTTTTGTGTTAGAACATTCTAGCAAAAACTTTGGAAATTGTTTTATTATACTCTGCCGTGCTGGGCATGTTTTACATAACCACATTTTTGGCCATATTGAGTTATTGATGCCAATCGATAGCTAATAATAAAATTTATCAATAAAATTAAAAAAATAATTAAAACTAAATTGAGAAACACGTAATAAGACAAACAGTTTTCATTTTTGATAATGAATGTTCAAAACCTTAACATCAATTTTCTTAAAATGCCTTTTCTGTAGTTATGTAAAATATGTTTAGTACGGCAGTATTGGCTTTGGTTATACAGTTTCACAATTTAGAGTTTTGATGGATATGGAAATGGCTGTGGTCAGCTCCTTTATCACATTTATTACACTTTCATCACGGGGCGCACTTCTGTAGTCTTAGTGGCGGATTAGCGACTGTAGGTTTAGTGCTGCAGCTGACTGGAGCGGCGGAGATCGTTTGAATAGGGGCTGATACTGGTTGAATTTGTTATATTAGGTTGTCTCTGAACTACTGAAATAATTAAACAGAATCTACATGAAATTCCGAGAATTGGAACGATAAACTAATAATAGAAATTTTACTTTATTTTAGAGTAGGTATAAATAAAGATTAAATAAATTTTAGTTCGGTTTATTAGCTACTAGGAATTGCCTGATGAATCTGATTTTAATTTTAGGGTTCCAGAACATTGCTGCATCTTCGTTAGCTTACTGAATGATGGAAGTGGAAATTGAATCTTAATAAAATTAGTTAACCGTTAAAATTTAAATATTTACATTCTATTTACATTTGATACTGCTTGGATTATTATCGATTGTTAAGTATTAATTAGAAATAAACCAATAAAGTATTTTTCATACCAGACGCCTCGCATAGAAATTTTTAGTTACAATAAATGTGACGCTAATACCCTTTCACACTGGTGGCGTCGGCTTTCAACATTATATCGTGAATTATAGCAAGAACGGAGGTATTCTAAATTTGTAACGTACAATTAAGCTAGATTTGTCGATAAATATAAAACAGTTGTGCCAAAAATGTGATTTGTAGGTTATATTGATAAATCACTTTGCTTGGTACTTCTTTAAATTGTTGCAGTCGAGTGTGGAACGCATTACCTTGGCTTTGTAGATAACTTCATTGCAATATATTTTGATTTTCCTAAATTATCATTTAAATTGGATTATTTCTCAGCAAATTGAATTTATTTCTATAAAACTGAACACCATCAATCGATTCTATAATCAGCATCTTGACGGCTTGTAAACCAGTGCTGCCGTTTTGGGATGCTAAAAGGAAGTACTTTCTATTCCAACATAATTGTACAGGAGAATATTCATCACATACTATATATGTATGTACATAACAAAAACAACCGGTTTTACAAATATTATTTCATTACTTTAATAACTTAATGAATTAACTAATTAATCACGATTTCGATTTCGACTTTGATTTTAGAAAGTCCTGTCGAACCTGTCTCAACCTTCCAGAATCTTCAAACATGTAGCGGATTTGTCGTTTTTCGAATTGTGCTTTCTTGGGCTAATCTTTATCTTGATCATATATGTAAACATAACACTATATCACAAAATACCACCTATTCAATACTTAGGTGTCGGTATCGCGTACAAGATCGCATCTGCGTTGTTTTATTGTTATACTCGAATACCTATGATACAATTTTTTAATCCGTGCAGGTTATTATTTTGAGGCTTGTTAAATTTAGTAATTAATTTACTGTCCTGACAATTTAGATGCCTAATTTAATTTATTTAAATTAATCATTAATTTGGAAGTAAATTAGGATTTAAGTCTCACAGAATATGAAACGAACACCAGTTGGTTATTAAAAATGATGCCATGTTCTAGCTTAGGAACACGTTTAGAAACAATGATCGGATTTCAGGAAACATAAGGCATCCAACGGATGTTGGTAGTTTAGAAATTGGGTTGTTTTAATTTGTGCCTCCTGTTGATTTACAGGCACTCCAGTTCGGACTTCATGCTTCAAAAACTAATTAACGTATTCTCATTTTGATTTTGGTCACTGGTGGCATTAATTGTAATTCATTACAGACCAGCGTCCATCCAAACTTCTATAATCTCAGTGGCTAGTTCGCGGAAATGCTTTATTTATAAGAGTAGGTTGGGCTAAACTGTAGCTTCAAGTTGCGACAGTGACCAGTATGGCGGAAATCATGGGAATAAGTAGCTGAGACTGATTATATTTATTATGTTAGGTCCTCTCTGAGCTACTGCTTTATAACTCTTAAGTGGAATTTAAATTAATAATAATTACGATTTTGAGAGGTGACCAGAAATCGGATTCAGCAAAGAAATAAACGTTATTTCAGAATGCAGTTATCACTAAAAAAAATTAGACTTAGAGAGTTAGTTAATAATTAGATGTTGACAGATCTTAATCAAATTGCAACAACAAATGTTAGGAGGCGGGTTCTGGAAGCTGAAGCAGCCAACGGAAACAGACACTAATATTAAAATTAAGGTTGTTTGTAGCACTGAAAGATTGATTCATAACAGGTTTATAGAAATTATATTAAACTTAAATTTAAACTTAATTGGTTTAGAGTATCAATTAAATAAAAACGGCCGGAGGAAGTAAGGTGTTGGGAAATATATAAGGAGTAAGGGTAATTGATAACTAATTAATATTGACTTTAGGATGCCAAGGAAGGAAAACAGCTTTATTAGAAAACAAATGTAACTACTAACAATTGACCGCCAAGGTGTTTGTAACCGGGTCGATCTCAATCCTATACTAACAATCCTATCCAATCCTTCCAAGTAAAAGTAAAAAAGGTGTACGGTGGGCCTGGCGTCAAAAATTCTTAGAATTCCCGGGAGATCCTGCTAAATGCTTGGTCGTACATTCACAATCAATCAATCAAATTCCTTTTTTTTGTACTTAAAAAATAATTAAACGCTCGATATCGACGTCAATAATTCTGACGGTGTTTGATTTCGAGTTATAAATAAAAATATGTTGAATCAATTTATCAAAGTGCATCATCAAAGGAGGATTCCAACACGATTTTTTGTATCTACATAATTAGGAAAATCACAGTGTCAATTTATTTTAACTAA
Source organism: Tipula helvola (assembly GCA_963556165.1). Taxonomy (NCBI): domain Eukaryota; kingdom Metazoa; phylum Arthropoda; class Insecta; order Diptera; family Tipulidae; genus Tipula; species Tipula helvola. The sequence continues at coordinate 161,272,831 of OY744481.1, read as the reverse complement.
TTAAATTTTGTTTGTCTTAAAGATTTTGTAGTTGAAATTCACTCTTTTGCAAAATATATTCAATTATTTGAAGTTCATTCACAATTTAATTTTGGCTTTGGATTTCAAGTCAGCCCGACGTATATGTATCTTTATAAGTTTCTTCTGATTTTTTTTTTTGTAATTTATTCAATTTTTTCAAAATTTCGTCTTGAAGATATAACCACGAGATACTACCGCTCAAAATGGGAACATGCGTCAACCGTGGATCACAGTTGTGTCGTTTGGAGAAAATTAAAACTCGGGGAAAGAAGGTGATGATGATTTGCAGGAAATAATGCCGTAAATGTCCATCAACCCAAAAATATTTCAAGAAATCAGGCCCTTTACTGGCAGAATTATACGGACGGGGCTGTTACACCTATAACTACATCCTATTCTTCCACAATCTGCTATGAATGAGCTATAGCTTAAAGTGGATTGTGTAAGTGGGTTTTTTTGTAATAAGTGGGTTTTTTTTGTAATACGTCACGTAAATGTAATAAATCATGTATCAATTTTTTCCATCCCCAATTTTTTAAAGGAAATTCGGAGTTTTGTAATAATGTCAATTAAATCTAGAATAAATTCAAATATTTTTAAAAGAAGTTCAAGTTATAATATTTCAAGTTTGTAAATTTTTACAATTGAAAATCAATTTTTTGCAAATCAAATTCAATTCTCATTTTTAAATTATACTCGTAAGTAGCTATGTAATTTGTGAATTCCGATTTCCGAAGGTATCTCTTGCTTAATAGAACTGGTATGTATTCGTTTTTTGGTTTTTTGATAACCGTTAATATATTTATTTTCTCGCTGAATTTTGTGATTGGTAAATGATAAGATTTTAAGTATTGTAACAATCTTAAAATTAAATCCTGGATGACCGAAATACTACTAAGTTTAACAGAAACTTGGTAGCTAATGAGAAGTTAATTAAAAAATTTGGCAAAATTAATTTCAAAGTAAAATCTTTAATAGCCCGAACGAAAGAATTTTATTATACGTTTAGTGCAAGAATATTAGATATGAGATTGATCGTACAACTTTTCTGAAACTCAACTTGATAAAAAAAATATTAAAAATTTTAAATTTTCATTTTGAATCAGGTACTTAGAATTTCCATAAGTTTTAAAATACAATTTTAAAGAAGTTTAGGAATTTAAATAATTTTAAGACTTTCAACAGACTCAAGAATTTTAAGCAATGATGTTCTTTAAGCTCTTAAAATTTAAATTTTTCAAACATTTAAGAAGTTTGAAATTTAAATTTCAAGAGTCAAAAGAATATCTTCAAATTTTAAGAAAATACCAGGGATATCAGAGTTTATTGATTTGAAACATTTTAAATGATTTCAGGATTTAAAGAAAGCCATAAAATAAGGAACTATGCTACTACTCGTACTACACTACTTTTCTTTATGAGAACGCGTTCTATGAATTTGTACAATTATTGTATTATGTGAATTTGGTGATAGGTTAAGCCACATTTCATTTTACAAACAAAATTGGAGGAGTTGACTAACTTGTGGACAATAATATGGAGCAGCGGCAAGCTTCAAAATTACCTTAAACCCACTGTATCGAGAAGCCTCAGCCATTATTTTTGCCGGACTAAGCTCCTGCGACATTTTTATATTCCAAAAGATGAAGAACAAAGACCACGAACGAAACTGGTGACAAATACTACCACTGTACCAAAAGTAATATTTCAGAAGTATTTTGAGAATTAGAAAGCCCGCTGGCATAATTATTTTGCACGAGAGGAATGAATCCAATATAGAGAATTATTAATGTCACTAAAATATGTGTGTAAGCTCTACATTTTATCACTGGATTAGACATACAACACACCCCAAAAAAGTTTAAAAAAAGGTATATTGTATGTAAGCTTATTTTAGTACATGTAATACATGCCCTTATTATATCCCTTATTATACTATAATAAGGGCTAAACTGTAGAAATTTTTCTGAACAAACTAAACAAACTTCATGGCAGACACACATTGACAAATTTTTGCACTGAAATTCCTTGTGGTAGGTTTGCTTTTTGGCTTAAATGCCCTCGTAGACGTTGGCTCCGCGGCCCCTGTCAAAAGCAGTTTACTCAAGAAAAAGAGGAGTTTCGGTCAAAAATTAGAAGGTAACTAAGTCAAAATATGTTTAGTTTGAAATGACTTTTCAGAAACTTTTTTGATTGGATTCGTTTTGGTTTTTGACTGAAATTCTTTTTGAAAAGGAGATTCAGTCAATTAAAAAAGAATTCCTGGCAAAATTTTTGTAAAATGTCAAATTAATGTTATGGTTCGTCCAAACTAGGGGGTCCATCTGAAATGGTTTTAAAATATTCTAGAAAATTCAGATGTCCAGTCTAATATTAAAAATAAATCTTCCTTGTCCAGAATTTCTGGAAATGGAAGCAAAACCTACCAAATGGTATTACAGTCCAAAAGTTTGTGAATGAAGTACATTTCAAGAAGGTTGTTCAGTCCAAAGACTCAAAAGCTATTCAGCCAAACTGTTTTCGAACCGAAACATCTTTCTTTTGGACTGAAGTTCCTTTTTAAACGGAGTTTTAGTCATAATATTTGTATGGGAAATTTTAGAATAAGGTACGGGATATATAAGACAGAGACTCAAATTTCATCATTTGCGTAAGAGCAACCTCCCCAACCTAAACTAAAATTAGATTGTAAAATATGAAAGATTTCCATTTCTACACCTGAATATTTGCTGTCAAGATTAAGAATATTTTTTGGTCGACAAGGTGAAAGTTAAGTTCAGAAAACGTGACATAACTGTACGAGTATATATGTCTTGTATTCTAAAGTATTCTAAAATTATTAGAAAAAGTATTCTAAAAGATATAAATGAGAATGATCTCTGTTGGAGTTTCTCTTCAAGTAAACAATCATTTGCAACAAATAACTAGAAAATTGTAAATAGTGATTCAGCGACGAGTTTGCCCTTATAACGGATGGTTTTTCAACGGCATTACGCCTAAATCAAATTGGGTTTTTAATTTTATACTAAATCAATAGAAACTTTCACCGGCTAAGATGCTTTATTGTTAACAGCAAAGGGCATACTGAAATTTGTATTTACACCTTTTCAAACCAATGATCGCGTGCCTAAATGTATTTTACAAATCATTCCATTGCAAAATAACCAACTCTTATTCAAAATCTCTCATTGCGATTCTATGGGTAACGCTTATAGAGCTGAAGCCATACCCGAAAATGTCGAGTTATTTCCATTCATAACTCAAAATCGATGAAAAATGCGTTTAATTTGTTTAAACAAAACACAATTTGTTTGTCTCGTAACAGTAATTAGGAGAAGCACAAGTGGAAGCAAATAAATCTGAAAAAAAATTAAAAAGCTACAATCATTAGGCATAAAATCCTCTTTATTTTTCAAACAATAGCCACGTCTCCGTTACAGATTCTAGGTGTTTTGAGCAATAGCTCATTCATATGTAATAGAATGTACTTTAAGAGGCCTGATAAAATTTACCATACCATTTAGCAACCACCGACACGCTCATCAGCTTTAGACTGCAAGTATAGGAATGTAGAAATTCCATAGCTGAGAGATGGCCTTGATTTTGTACGAAATTGAAATATATCGTCAGATTATTGACTTTATAGAAAGTTATGGTTGGAATAAAATTATGGCTTCCCTTAAAGTACGATACCGTGGAATATTAGATAAATTTTATTTGCTTCAGTAGCTCTGACTTTGTGCAGTTCCAACCCCGCAGTCTTACCTAAGCCATCTTAGACTATTGTTCACCCTGCATAGGTTCATTTAGGTATTCCTTGCGCCAAAATATAAGCAAATACTTCTACACATTATAAAGAAAAATAATTTTAGTATGTAGTTGTAGGAGGTATGTCATAAAAAAATTATCAAGTGAAGTATTTTTCAATATAAAAAGAATACAACAGTTATTGCCTGACTATAATGTCCCATCACTATCTTTTGACATAAAGTTCCGGACTGGGATTCCAATTTCCATCCAGAGAGGACTGGATGATGGATGCAGTATTGGAATCAGGAGTTATAAACTTCTACACTGATGGTTCAAAACCGGACGGAAAAGTCAGGCTGGGGTATTCTGCGAGGAACTTATGTTGAACCTCTCTTTCTGTATACCCTCCTTCTGTGTCGGAGCAGGAGCTGGAGTCGGAGGTGGGGCCGGTGGTGAAATTATCTGGATTCAATAAATAATAAAGTTGATAACTTAGCTAAAAAAGCTAAAAATTAGCTAAAATAGTGAGAACAAAGATCACCAAATTAGACATTCAAAAGAGGAAAATTACAAACTGAAAAGCCAAATCACCAGAATCAACAATAAATTGGACTACTTAGCTATCATTTGACTAGCTTTAACCAAAATTTACTTCTTGAAGCGGGACAATTATTCATAGATGTGACTGTGATAGAGAGGAGATGTGGTGGTTATCTTGTTACGGTGAAAAACAAACAATAATGTAATCTTATCGTTTGCAGAAAAAACAGTAAAAAATTGTACCTTAGTGTCCCCTAATTTTACCCATAGGAAATACATTTATGTTACATGAAGTAAACAATATTTTTAATATTTATAGGTTCTAATGCTTGTTTAATTGTTGCCGACTGTAATTTACTGCACATGATATGGTACATAAATTCTAACAATATTGCCGTGGATATTCTCAACGGTGTGATCATTAAGGTTGATCTTCAATATCTTCCGCTTGAGATTGTACATAAATTAAAAAAAACTCTTTTGAAAGATATTATACGACCACAGTTCAATTTAAAGCATGGAGATTATTTTACCGAAATAACGAAATTAGGAGTAGAGAGTTATTTGGTAAATTAAGTACAGATGATGAATAAGCCTTATACCTTTAAATTTGATAATTAGATTGAATATTTCATATTAGATTGAATTGAATGGTCACTGTTCAGAGTGCTCACTCACATTGACAGCGTATAGGAATTTGCTTCATTTCCAATCCAATATTCTCGCTTACTTAATTTTATTTTATCTCAAAATCAAATGATTTCTAAATTGTTTTAGCAGACACGTTTAATTTTTGCAAAAATATTAAAATTGTTTGCGCTCCCTCCCATCTTTGGTCTCACCCTCAAATCTCCATAAAATATTTAAATATGCAGGCGAAATGCAAATTTTGAAATTAATAAAATAAAACCGCAAAAACCGCATACCCACAACACTTAAAACTCATCATATTTATTTAACATTTTTATTATAGGTACAACACAACAAAAATTTAAAATGATACATCCGCTTTTTCTTTCGCCGCAAATTTTTTCGCTAAATAAAAATAAAATTTCAAATTGAATGAAGACACAGGAATATGATGCCCATGATCGCGCGCACTCGAGTAACTTTATATTCGTGTATGTAAAATTGTACAGTGGTGCGGTGAAAATGACCATGAACTCTAATATAAATTTGCTTGCAATTTGTGCCTTACAAGGCATCTTTGTTGCAATAACAAAAAAAAAGTTAAATTAAAATAATTGGGCACAATAAATTAATAATTAATGTCCACAAGAAGACGGATTTTTAAAAATAATAAATTTCAAATACTAATAAAAATATAAAAATTATTACGTTGAACATGAATTGTATACGTTGGTACTAAACCGCGGAATGTTAATATAACCAACAGGACTATAAAATATTTTTATCTACATAAATACTTACTCAACTTTCTGTAAGATGGTGAATTTGAAAACATTGAGATAAATAAAAGAATTAAGGTTTTTAGTTATGCTGGTTTGTACATATGCAACTATAAACTACATAACTGCCCTTTTGCATATCATAAAGTATTTATCTTTTCTGTTAAAAGAAACATACAAAGTATATAGTATGTACGTGCTTATGTGACTTTCTTATCAATCACTTCTTATTTTATGATAAAACATGGTCATAATTATTAAATATTGACGACTAATTTATTATTCATTTACAACATGTTTGTTATTACAGAAAACACACCATAAATTTGTTGTATAATTTAAGTAGGTGTACAGTCACATGTGCAATTTAACGAAGTGAATAATTGTATTTAATTAGCGGGAAATTTAAATTCAATTAAGACATTAGCGGTATTAATTTATTTACTTAAGTGTAAAATACAGATGCATAATTGGTTAACGATCCAATCAACCATCAATCTTCACAATTTCGTTTATGTAAAATTAACGATGTACTATAAATACAGTGATCACATGTACAGAAGATTAAAATAATGAATAATGTATGCACATTAAATTAATTAACCAATTAAACAATTTCGTCTTATTTAAATTATTGCGTTTTTTTTTTAACTCGTGTGGATCGCGATGCGACTAATTTATTGAGAATATAACTATTAATCATTACACGGGGGTCGGATAAAATTTAAATCCGGAAGAATGTAACAAGTAAGGCATCCAATTCCGGAATACCGGTTGATATTTTTGTTTCGATTATTCCGGAATTGAAAACATTAATTCCAGAATTAATGAATTTCTATTTTCCACACTAATTTAAGTAAATTCAACATAATTTTGTGTAATTATGGTATGTCTTGTAGATACTAAAAAAATAAGGGAGAGTTTCCGGTTGTGGGCACAGTTGTGTTTTTGCTAGAGAATATCAATGGAAAGCCAGAGGTATTAGCTAACTGTTTGCTGAATTAACTACATTGATTCTGTCAACTAGAAAAATTTTACGACCAATTTTGTGAAGTCATCTTTTTGGCAAAAAAAAATCGTAACCGGTTATGGGCACCCATCGAAAATTCGCTGAAAATGGGAATAGTTTAAGGAAAACGCACTTAATTTGATAGAATTTCGAGGTTTATTAATTTTAAAGGCCTTCGGTGGTAAACTTAACAAAAAAAGTTTTTTTTTTAAATTATTCAACTTCAGTCAACTTCGATGGCAGAAGCTTCAAACAGATGATGCAGAGTCGATATCATCATCGGATGATGCAGAGTTCTTTTTTTTTAAAGCGTTTGGCCAACGGGTTGTCTTCATTTTTTATTCTTCTTTAGGGGGAGGGGGGGGGGGGTAAACGGACGCTTTAAATGAAAAAAAGATGGTGCTTACAACCGGTTATATTTAAGTGCCCTCAACAGGAAATCACGAGTTTTCTCGAAGTAACCAAAAAAAATGTGATGTGTCATGATTTTGATATAAATCGATGTGGCATCCCAAATCATAACGAAAATACTGTAGACATATCGATAACACTCACCTGTTTGAGATTATTCACTTTGATTTATCGCACTTTAAAAACATTGGAAAATTACAATTGCGTTCTCTAAACCCACTATTCAAGGGATCCAGAAATGTTGGTTAATCTATGGAGGGGGTTAGTATAAGGAATAAAACAGCCTAAAAATTTGAAAATTCAAAGTCAGACTAAAAATAAAAATTTCCTTCAATTGTACCAACAAATTCTACGTAATATTTCAGAGAGTGGAAAAAAGTGTTAAATTTAGGGAGCTGGTCAAAATATAGAGAGGCTACTTTTGGAAGTTTTAGAGTATGTATTTCTTTTTTCCGTTCACCATGATATATGACAACTAGTAAACGGATTACGGAACAATAAATGCTCATTCCTGAAAATTACCTGATACATTTACATATTTAATTTAATTCGTTTCTAAAATACACCTGTCAAGTATGTGTTGTGTTGTTTCTTAGATTATAAACTGATAAAAGGTATTTAGTTCATAATAACTATACATCCCCGTATAAAGCGACAAAAAAAAAACGAGTCCGACAAAAATCGTGATATAGGTACGTTTATGCGTTTCGAAAAAGACTTTGGCGGGAAATATCACCATCTAGAAAAACCAGAAAAACAGGAAACACTTGATTTGAATCATTGCCAATTGTAAGAACGGTACTAACTTGCAGTAGCAATTAAATCTATGTTTAAAAATGTTTCCGAATTTTTCTTCACATTTATTTTATAAGGAGTGAGTACGAAAATAAATATTTAAATAAGCATTTAATTGTAACAGCGATTTAGTATCGTTAGTTAGTCTGGGGAGTCCTATCGCAGCGCTTAAACTGCGAGAAAAATGGTGCCAGTAAGGGTGAAAGCAATAAATTCAGTGCCACTCCAACTAATCTAACCTAACTCACTGAATTTTTAGGCTTTATAGAATTCATAGAATTTATATTCTTTACAGAATTTATTGACTGACAGACTTGAATAATTTATAGTACCCATAACATTTAAAGGATGTATAAAATTTATAGGGTTTATAGGTTTTAAAAACATATTAGAATTTATAAAATTTACAGACTTAAAGTTTATAAAATTTATTGGACTTTTAAAGTTTATAGAATTTATCAAGTTTACAGAATTTATAAGAATTTAAAAATTTATGAGATTTGTAGAATGTAAAGAACTTACTGAATTTTAAAACTTTATGCATTGGATTTATAGAATTATTAAAGTTTAAAGAATTTATCGAAATTTATGAATTTATAAAATTTAGAGAATTTATAAAAATTATGGAATTTTTAGAATAAGTAAAACTTGGGTGTATAGAATTTTTAGAACTGACAAACTTGAAACAATTCCTAGAACCCATTGAATCTATAAAATTTAAAAAATTTATAATATTTCTGGAGTTTTTGTAATTTATAGGATTCCTTGAATTTATTTATTAAATTCATAAAATTTATAGAGTTTATAAATATATTAGAATTTATAACATTTATAGACTTTGTAGAATTTACAGAATTTATAAGAAAGAAAAAGATTTGTAGAATTTAAAACACTTACTGAATTTTTAAACTTTATTCAGAGAATTTATAGAACATAAATTTTTAACAAAATTATTGAATTTACAGAATTGTTAAAGTTTAGAGGATTTTTCAAAAAATGTTTATTTATAAAACAAATAAAATTCGAGTTTGCAGAATTTATAAAACAGGCACACTTGAAACAATTAATAGAACACAAAGAATCACAAAATTTAAAGAATTTGTATTATTTGCATTTGTATTATGATAAAATTTATAAACTTCATAGAATTTTAGATTTTATAGATTTATAAAATTCATAAAATTTAAATATTTATGGAGTATACATAGGTATATATTAAAAATTATAAAATTTATAGAATTTATTGAATTTATCAAATTCACAGACGTGATAGGATTTATAAAATTTATAGAATTTAAGAAACTTACCTAATAGATTTTAGGCTTTATAGAATTCATAGAATTTATAGGATATACAGAATTTACTGAATTTATAGAATTGAAAGAATTTATTGACTTTATAAAATTAATAAAAATTAAATTTTTTTTTAGAAACATGTAGAATGTAAATATGTCAAATTTGAGTTTGTAGAATTTATAGAATCTCTAGAATATCCACCAAAAAAGTAGAAATATCAAAATCCCCCCCCCCCCCCCCCCCGTACTTTAACCCGAGAGTCATACATAGTGTATAGACTCCAAAAAGTTTGTCTATAAAAATCCGAAAGAATCTTATAGATATTATTTAAATAAAATAAATTCCGGAATTAATTCCGGAATTGCGGAATCGAGAACATTTGAATTTGAAAATTCCGGAATTACTTTTTGGCAAAAAATTGAATGCCCTAGCTAACAAGCGAGACTGGAAAACAAAGACATTTACTCATTCGATAAGAATTGCTTAGTTAGATATTTGACATTCGACATTTTGCATAAAAATTGGATTTAAATTTTGAAAACATTTTGAAGTTTAAAAATAAATTAAATTACATTTTGAATTAGATAGAAACTTTATAATTCGCATTCGCGGTTAATATATCGAAATTTAATATTCAAAATATTCAGCATTGAATGGAAAATTAGATCTAAATTTGGTTTATAAAATTTAACATTCGCTAAATTATAAACTACGAATTTTATAGAAAAAAATTTGATAAACAGAAATTTAAAACTCTGAAAACACATTTTCTGTGCACGTTAAATTTGGAATTCCCGGGGCCCTATTCACGAATTCCACATCCATTTTCCACATGTGGAAATCTGTCAAAATTCACAAAAACGTTCGGAAATTTTTTTTTCATGTATTCTTGAATTTCCTACTAATGGAATTTTTTCGGTACTAAGGGAATATTTCCGAATGGGTATAAGTATCATGGGTATGGGAAAAAGTTCGCCAAATTTTTATTTTGTGAATAAAAAATATTTCAAAATTTTTTTTATATCAAACTTCATGATAACATAAAAAGAATTCTTAAAAAATGGACTGACATATAACAAAAAAAACATTGCAAACATAAACGTATTTAGTTGACTTGATTGACAATTGCTGCTTTGGTAAAATTACAAAATTGCTGAGTGAATAAAAATTCCGAATGATTCAAGAATAGAGTATTTGGTTGCATGTGGAATATATATAGGAAAAAATACCAAGGGAACTATTAAGGGAGTTTTGACAGATGTCCACATGTGGAAAATGGATGTGGAATTCGAGAATAGGGCCCCTGGAAATTTAAAATAATTTCAAAAGACACGCTTTTCATATTTTAAAATTAAGAATTTCAAAAGAAAAATTCAAAAAAGTTCAAAATTATTTTCTAATTTTTTAAATACCTATGTATGTACCAAAATAAATTTGAAGGGTTGTGTATTTTTTTTAAATTTGCAAATGAAATAAAAATGTAAGTGATCGAATTTGTGGATTGTATGAGTGATTGATCAAGTGCGCCACGTACCTGACAGGACATCTAAGACATCCCAGATTGATTCGTGCACGGATGTTCGGTGGATTAAGGAGAGGATTGATTAAACAATAAAGGACGCCATTTAGACGAGATGTGGTAGATAGGGAAGTATTGAATACATGTCAGGGGTGCAATTATGTAACCCTCGTACTACGAGTTGTGAGTTTCGAGAACTCAAAATATGTTGACAAATTTTCTTTATAAAGAATCTTTTTAATCACTACGATTTACTTAAAAAGTTGTATGAGTAAAACAACAACAACAAGTCGCAATTACGAGAACTCGTAATGTCTTGAACATAATCATGTTGTGTCGTAATTTCTCGTGACTCGAAACTCGTAATGCTTACGTAATCGCACCCCAGGACAGGTAATGGCGTTTATTGTTTACTTAAATACCATTAACATGATTTTCAGAATTCAGGTAAACGTATGCATATTTAAATTTAATGTATGGCTAAATTTGTGTTACAGGAAGCAACTATAAAGAGGTGAGCAATTCAATGAATGGCAACGAAATATCAATTTATGATTGAATATTAAATTTTAGTCAGAGAAGAAATTCTAAACTTATACCGTAGAATTTAGACTTAATATACTTTGCTTTCAGAATGCAGGTCTTACATTAAATGCTTAATGTAGTTTAGAACCGTGTTGTGCTACTAGCATTATATTACTTAGGTGCTTGAAACCGGGTCGATTCTCTTCTTTCCTTTCATTTCCTATCCTGCCTTACGTGTAACAGCATGATTGTCGCATGATTATGACAAGACATTTGAGTTATTTAAGTCGCACTCGCAACTACTTTTTGCGCAGATAACTGGAAATTATGAAATATTAACTTTTAATTGTTCAATCACTATATACAGTTTATTACAATTTTTGTTTCGATAGGCCGTGGCTAGGTGAATTAAACAACACCTCAAAGTCTAGGCTGCGTAGGGTCTGGCAAAGCGGGCCAAAATCAATCAAAATGTCACTTTGAAATTGTTGACTCATCAACATTCCAACATTTTAATGTTCACCAAATATGAAGTTTTGGTGCATCTATTGTGCTGACGCTTAACTTAAATTTATAATAATATGTATACTACAAATACATATTTTTGATTTTTTACTTTATATATTTTGTGCTGACTTTGGAATTTAAAAATTGTATATAAAGCGTAGCATTAATTAAAATAAAACAGAATTTAAATTGACACCAACTAATTTTGTTCTCATTAATTAATTAAGAAAATGCCCCACCAGTGGTAACCTTTTAAGTGTTTAAATTTACATAAAATCCGATACAAGGGTTTAACATTGGTCCTTCGAGCCATTAAAAACAACTGGCACCTATTAGAATACGCCAAGCAACAACCGGCAAATTCAAGTAAATTACCAAACAACAAACCATTGTAGCTGCACCACGAAATACTAATTCGCGTAAGAAATCGTTCCTGACACTTGCCGTCTAATAAACTTTTTCAAGTACAACAATAAGAATGGAAGAACTGCTAAGAAAACAAGAACAAAAAGCAGAAGAGATACAGCAACTTATCTCAAATTACAAGAAAGATGGAGCACAGCGGAAAACAAAACCTTATCTTGAGAAGAAAATCGCAGCGTTGAAGAAGTCTTACTGATGAAGTTGATGAAGACAACAATATTAGAGATTTTCTAACTCCATTGAATTCAACACATCAATACTTCAAGGATAGAGAAACGGTTTCGAAAAGTTTCACAACAACCATTGAGGATATGCGCCAACGACTCAACACGCCGAGTTTGCCATCCACACCATTACCAACATCAGATGAATCAGGAACAAATGAAAAGTTTAGATTCATCCCATCTGAGGAGGGCAACAACAATACAACAGAGCATGGGGCATCAACAAGTGAAATAAATCACAGCCAACCATCCAGGGCGTCGACCATTGAGTCAAACGTTGCTTTTAGCCAATTGCCAAAACTCAGGCAACAGTTGAAGCAGCAAGATATCCGAATGCGAGGTTTATATCGAGAAATTCGATCAACTGAGGACATACTGGCTAGTAACAACAGATCCAGATCAGCTTTAAAAATCAAATTAAAAAACATGGAGAGGATGATGATGCAGATCAGCGACCTTCATGAACAAATATGCATGGAGACTTCCGAAGAACAGGAAGTAAATTCAAAATATTTCGTAGACCAACACTACGAAAATTTAAAAGATGAACACGAGAACATTATAATACAATTAACAACATTGTTGGAAGAAGAAGAATTAGACAAGATAAAACCATTAGAAATCCGTCTACCACCAGTAGAAATCCCACATTTTCACGGGGACTACATGAAGTGGGTAGGTTTCTCTGACACATTCAAACGTTTAGTTCATAACAACAATCAGCTAACCACGACACATAAAATGAACTATCTTAAAAGTCACGTAGAAGGGTCAACTGGAAAATTATTGAGTCATTTGGAACCTACTGGAGACAATTACGATGCAGCTTGGGAGATTTTAGAGAACCGCTTTAACAACAGGAGATTACTCGTATCTAATTTGCTGAACACTTTATTGAATCAGCATACGAGCAACACGGAGTCGGCTGCTGCGATCAAATGCTTACATGACACAACAACCGAGTGCCTACATGCCATAAGGAATACAGGGTGCTGATTCTATAAAAAAGAAGATAATGTGTAAACTTGAAAACTTCTAAAAAGCAAAGCTTTCTTTTATGAGTTTGCAATTTTTTGACATTATTTTAGTGGTAGTCCTCTCGAAAAATTTCAAACTCATAAAAGTAAGCTTTGCTTTTTACAAGTTTTCACGTTTACACATTATCTTATTTTTTAGAGAATCAGCACCCAGGCATAAATATTGAAACATGGAGTCCTTTCATCATCTTCAGCTTGTTAAAAAAATTGGACAACGAGTCACGACGGCTATACGAGAGCTCTCTAGAAAACCCGAGAGAATTCCAAGAAACAAACCAATTCTTAAAATTTCTAGAAAGGCGTTTCCAATCTTTAGAAGCAATCGGCAACAACAAGATAATGCCAACCCAACAAGCAAGATTTCAACCACCACCGCTAAGACGCGCATTCGTAACTGCCACTCAACCAAGTAATATTTGCGTATGCTGTCAGAAAAATCACAGGACCGAATCATGCCAACGATTCAAAGACTTAAGCATTTCTGAAAGAAATCAGATGGTCATGCTGCACAATTTGTGCAGAAATTGTCTCAGCCAAAACCATTCGACAACAAGTTGCAGCATTAAACTGAGTTGTGTTACCTGCAAAGGCAGACATCATACGTTGCTACACGTAAAAAATCAGGAAAACAGTATTGCAAAACTGAACATCTCAACACTCGACAAGAATAGTGGCCCGGTACTTTTAGCAACAGCTCTACTAAAAGTACAGAATATGTTCGGAAGTTTTACTCTACTACGAGCACTGATCGATCCAGGCTCACAGGCCACTTTCATCACAGAGCAAGCAGCACAACAACTAGGCCTGCCAAGGGCAAGGGTTTTAACTGAAATTTCCGGAATTTCAGCAACAAAAGGACGAGCCCATCAACAGATAACAATAGACATAAGTCCAAGATTTGCATCGATTTTCAAGATCGAAGCTAATGCTTTAGTTCTGGGAACTATCACTAAAACACTTCCAGACAAGAACTCATTGGGTTTAGATAGCGAACTACAAAAAGAAATAATCCTAGCCGACCCTACTTTCGATACTCCCGGACCTATTGATCTTTTAATAGGTGCCGACATATACGGAGAAATCATTTTAGAAGGCATAAAAAGGGATCCGCGTCATAAGTGCATAGCGCAAAGATCAGAGCTAGGATGGATCATATCTGGTCGTCTAACTCAGACCAGCAGCATTGCAGTCACCCGGTTAAATAGCCACGTCACATTGGCAGATATAGACAAGCATTTAAAATGCTTTTGGGAATCCGAAGAACTGCATCCTAAACGAAGCCTAACTGCTGAAGAGATCGAATGTGAGCAGTACTATGAAGAGACTCACAAGCGTTTAACAAATGGACGATACGAGGTTCGGATGCCGCTTCACAACAACAAACTCAAAGAAGTGGGAATAGGAGAATCTAAAAGTAAAGCAGCAGCTAGATTGATTCAAATTGAAAAAAGATTCAAGAAGGATGAAGAGTTTAAGAATCAATATCACAAATTCATGAACGAATACATCCAGTGGGACCACATGGAACTAGTTAAAGATGACACAGAAAAGGATGCTTCTCGGGTTTACTACATGCCACATCATTCCGTCATAAAAGAAGATAGCTCAACTACGAGATTGAGGGTAGTCTTTGATGCTTCCTGCAAAACAACAACAGGTACATCACTAAATGAAATGATGCATGTAGGTCCAACATTACAAGACAACTTAACGGCAATATTGATCAGATGGAAAAAACATCGTTACGTGATTGCAGCAGATATTGAGAAAATGTTCAGACAGATCAGAATGGCCCGCGAAGATCAAGATTTTCAACGAATCCTCTGGCGATCTGAGACAAATAAGCCAATGAGCAGCTATAGATTAAAAACTGTCACATACGGAACAGCGTCCGCAACTTATTTGGCTACAAAAACGTTACAACAATTAGCCATGGATGAAGCGTCAAGATATCCAATTGGTTCAAAGATTGTTCAAAACGATTTCTATGTGGATGATCTTCTATCTGGAGCTAACACAATCGCAGAAGCAATCGCTGCGAAAAAGGAACTACTGAATCTCCTTTCCAGTGCAGGTTTCAACCTCAGAAAATGGTCCAGCAATGAAAAGGCGTTATTAGAAGAGCTGCCAGAAAATCTGAAAGAGGCAGGACTCCACTCTATAGAATTTAGTGATACAGTGAAAACACTTGGACAACTCTTCAACAGACACCTTTCAATTCAAAGTTGTTTTGCCAGAATCCAAAACAACGATATCCAAACGAACAATCTTATCAGAGGCATCAAGGCTTTTCGATCCGCTAGGATGGTTAGCACCAGTGGTGATCCAGGCAAAAATTCTACTTCAAGATTTATGGGCTTCCGGTGTAGGATGGGACGAAAAACTCCACTTAAATCTTGAAAACAGATGGTTAAACTACAAAATGGAATTACCACGGTTAGAGGAAATCAGGATTCACCGTTGGATTAATTACAACAGTAACGCCAGAATTGAACTACATGGTTTCTGTGACGCCTCGAATCAAGCATATGCTGCAGTGGCATATAGCAAAATAAACAACCAAGTCACAATAATTGCTGCTAAAACAAAGGTTGCACCATTAAACCAAACAATATCACTACCAAGATTAGAGCTGAACGCCGCATTGCTACTTTCTAAATTGCTCAAAAATGTCAAACATGCGTTGAACATCAACAACAATATATCAACATTTTGCTGGAGCGATTCCACAGCAGTTTTGGGCTGGATAAAAGGAAACCCACAATACCATAAAGCTTTTGTGGCAAACAGAATAACAGAAATACAAGCCATCACCGATCCTAGCCAATGGCATCACGTGGTCTCTAATGAGAATCCTGCTGACTGTGCATCTCCAGGATTAAACCCAGTTCAATTATTAACCCACAAAATTTGGTGGGAAGGGCCAACGTGGCTAAAGAATTTGAGCTATCCAACAACAAAAATCAATGATGAAGAAATGGAACAAGCGGGCAGCATGGAACGAAAATCAATAAGAACATTTACAACAACATAACGCTAACTCCATTTCTGGACGGAAATGACCTACTCAGAGTCGGAGATAGAATAACAAATTCTAGTCTTCCATTTGAAGAAAAGCATCCGATAATAATACCCAGAGGTCACAAGCTATCAAGTTTGCTTATCAGAGAAGCTCATATAAAAACACTACATGGTGGCAATCAAGCAACCTTAGCACACCTGAGAACGCAATATTGGGTAATGAACGCCAAAAATACGATTCGTCACACTATACATGAATGTATAGTCTGTACGAGAGCGAGGAAATTGGCGTCGCACCAACTAATGGGCATGTTACCAAAAGAACGAGTAACACCAGCACCACCGTTCACTAACAGCGGAGTAGACTACGCTGGTCCGATTAATATAAAATTGTGGAAAGGCCGCTGTAACAAAACAACAAAGCCGAAGGCAATTCATCTAGAACTTGTAAGTGACTTGTCAACAGACGCTTTCCTGGCCGCATACCGACGATTCATATCAAGAAGAGGAATTTGTCTGAACATATTCAGTGATTGTGGTACAAATTTTGTTGGAGCAGACAAACAACTACAAAGACAGGCAAAGCAACAGGAAGCAGAAATTAAAGGTAAAATAGCTCAGATGGGAACTGAGTGGCACTTTATACCCCCGGGAAGTCCTCACTTTGGAGGAGTATGGGAAGCCGGAGTCAAGTCAACAAAACAACACCTCCGCAAAGTAATTGGAACTCACACACTAACTTTCGAGGAGCTCTCAACACTTCTAGCTCAAATAGAGGCATGCTTGAACTCTAGGCCACTAGCTCCACTCTCAAACGACTCTGATGATGACGGGTTTTTAAGTCCGGCACATTTCCTGATAGGCAGGGCCATCATAGCAATGCCACACCCTGATATGGAGGGTATCCAAACCGTTACAAGATGGAATTTGCTCATCAAGCTTAGTCAAGGATTTTGGAAAAAATGGCATATAGAATATCTCTCACGACTACAACGAAGGCCAAAATGGTTGCAGAAACAACCTAACATACAATTGGGAGAACTAGTAATCCTCAAAGATGAACAACTACCTCCTACGCACTGGCCACTAGCAAGAGTAATTGAACTTCATCCAGGACAAGATGGACTTGTTAGAGTAGTCACGCTCAAATACAGGAACAATACGTTTAAAAGGAATATTACTAAAATATGCCGCCTACCAACAACTAACGAGCCAAAGGACTACATTAACATGCAAAACAAGAAGAACGATCCAGTGCATGCAGTAGTTACTAAAGATACAAGCGCAACTCAACAATTACCAACCCCACAAGGCATAGATAAAACAGTACCAGGAAGAACAACCACGCAGATGAGCAGTCCGCAGTGTACAGGAAACAGACTACCACTGCCCGGAAAAGACAACCAGAACCAAAGAGTGCAGCCTCACAGACAAGCAAAGAATTTAAGTAAAGTAAATCATGTTGCACTAGCATTACTATCAATTTGCTGCATACTAGGACAGGCGCAAGCTCAGATCAAGGTTACCCCATTTAACGACTCAACAGGAATATATTTCGAGAATTTAGGCAAACTTGAATTGGTAGCCATGAAGTGGACATTAGTGATCTATTACAACATGACGAACTATTGGGAAGAGATCGAAGCTTTTAAACAAGCCCAAGGCGAACTGGGAGCAGCTTGTAAAGGATTGTCTGGTTTTAACTGCGACGTAATCCTACAGCAACTTCAATGGCAGCTCAACAACTTGATTGCAGACAATGTTCTCCTATTAACAAGCAATAAGGAACGTCGACGAGTGAAGCGCGGTTTAGGAGACACAACAGGCATTATCTTAGGAGACATGTTTGGAATTCTTACCCAGCGCGAAGCCAACCAGTATGAAACCCAATTCGAGAATATCAACAACAACGAAAAGCATCTAATGGCATTAATGAGAAACCAGACATCTATAATCGATAACACAATCAAGCTGATGAAATATAATTCTAATCTCACAACAACATCATTGAACAATTTAATAAAGGATCAGCAGAGGTTAAGATTAGAGATGATACAACTAAACGAATATCGAATACACGAAGAAAGGGTTCACCTGATATTAATGAGCGCACTAGAGTTGACCTTAATACTAAAAAACTTAGAGGATACGAAACAAGGTCTACTTGATATTATTTACTATGCACATCATAGCATTTTGCATCCATCGATTCTCGCGCCGTCACAATTAGAAGACCAACTGCAATTTATTCGCCAACATCCACCAGCATCAATAACCATTCCTGGCCATAACATTCATGATCTCATGCATATATATCAAAGCATGAATGTACGTAGTAGGGTAACACAACGAAATGTGATAATTGAGATTATCATTCCGTTATCCTTTGCAACGGATTATAACCTGCTAGCTGTCTTCCCTGTTCCGGATATTAATCATAACAGCACTCAATCACACATCGTTACATCAACAAAATATCTAGCAATGGACAATCATCGAGAACATTTTGCCACTCTAACAACAGAAGAAGTGGAACGTTGTCAAAAATTCCAACCTACGCAATTTTTATGCGAAATATCACCAATTTTCAATGCATTAACTAACAGAACCCAATGTGAAGTAGCAATCTTACAGCGAAAACCAATGCTTGACACATTATGTAATGTTAAAGAAATAAATTCAACTAACCATTGGATAAAACTGCATGCTCCAAATCAATGGATATACGTAATTACAAATAAAACGACAGTTGACATCATATGTGGATCCAACATCGACTCATACAGCTTTTAGGGGTCCGGATTAGTGACGATAGATGCTGGTTGTACGCTAAGGGACGACCATCTCTTTATCATCGCTATCGGCACAGCACGTAATAATATTAGCAAGACATTTGAAAAATCATCTAATATGTTAAACGGAGCGATCAATCTAAAGGAATTCAGTTCGCAAATAAAATTCAAAAAACCCGATAATCTTAACCTGATGCCAACAATTGAGACTACCGATTTGGAAAGGGAGCTAAAAGTGATAAAGGAAAAGGAACAACTGCCAACAGAAATGAATCATCATGATGTTCATCATTACACGGTATCCTACTCAACTATAGGAATGTTAATAGTACTTTTCGTCATTTTGTATTTTAAAATTAAAGCGAAAGGTCAGGTTCTAATACCGGCAGCCCTTCCTCGACCGGATGAAAATAGTGAAGTGTAAACAGGAGGCTACTCAAAACTCTAACATTCCAACATTTTAATGTTCACCAAATATGAAGTTTTGGTGCATCTATTGTGCTGACGCTTAACTTAAATTTATAATAATATGTATACTACAAATACATATTTTTGATTTTTTACTTTATATATTTTGTGCTGACTTTGGAATTTAAAAATTGTATATAAAGCGTAGCATTTAATAAAATAAAACAGAATTTAAATTGACACCAACTAATTTTGTTCTCATTAATTAATTAAGAAAAGGCCCCACCAGTGGTAACCTTTTAAGTGTTTAAATTTACATAAAATCCGATACAAGGGTTTAACAGAAATTATTAATAGTATAAAATTTCATCGTCCAGTTATCCAAATCAGTTCGTTAAATTTTTTAATTTTTCAGTTACTAACGAAATTTTTATATATAGGTACTTTTTTTGGGTCATTACATTACTTAGAATAACTGAATGTAAATTTAATGTAATCTATTTTACAGATACCTGAGTAACCAGGCAAGGCTTTCAGAGAAACAAGCATCCAAACAACATGTAGATGTGTTGTCTTGTGCTAACTAATTTATCATAAATTATACTAACAAATTACTAACTATTGACTACAAAGGTGTCTGTAACCGGGTCAAGTCTATCCATACTAACATTTCTTTCCTATCCTTCCTTTTGTGTTATATGTAAGGGGTGTACGGTGGGCCCGGCGTCATCCGGGAGACAGGTTTAGGCTTCTTGATCATACTCTCCAATCAATCAAATCCATCAATCAATCAATGTACCATAATAAATTTGAAATAAACCAGAACTAATGCTCTGGGTTTACCAGAACTAATAATGCATTTTGAAATCTAGCGGTTAAGAAACTATAATCAATTCAATTAAGTAAGCAAATTGTAAATCGACACTGCTATTTTAAGATGATTTATTCAAAATATTTCAATGCAGCCATTTTTATGTAATAACTGATACATAGGCTGCGGTCGAATTCTCGAGTAAATCCGCAAAATTCGGTAAATGAATTTACCTTTTTTTGCTGGAGAGTAAGGGAAATAAAAAAAGGTGAATCTTTTACGTTTAGATATTTTTTTCTTTATTGTTATAAGAATTGAACGAGTAAAAAATAGAAAAAAATGCGTAATTTAACAGAAAACGAACATTAAAAATCTAAATTTACCGCAGTAAATGATTTACCCGAGAATTCGACCGCAGCCATAGTACAGAAAATGCTGTAAAAGTTGACTAAACCAACTTTAATTACAAATTACTACGAAAAACGAAATAAAATTTCAAGTCAAATTTTAGAATTTCAGAAGAAACAATTATGAAATTTTAAATCAAACTTTTAAACGAATATGAGATGGTGGCCAGTAACGCTGAAGTTGGTAGTTATTGCTGCAAGGTAAAAGGAGCATTGCCTTACGATCTGCAGATAGTACATATGTAGATGGTTCCAAGAAATAAGCGCGAAGGTAGAAATGTAACCCTTACCATAAATTTTTGCATACTTTCAGGCGAAATAGTTAAAAAAACTGGAAGTTATTTCATTTATTGAAATTGGGAAATACACCTAAACCTGTTTTTACACAGTCATTTATACCCGGTTTTGTGTTTTTAAATTATCACAATTGGAAAGCAAATAAAAAAAAGAGCAATGTAATTCCGTTATTTCGGAATAAATGAGTACACCTTAACCTGTTTTTACATGGTCACGATTGGAATGTATCAACAAAAACAGGTTAAATACCTACATTTCGTTATGAACAAGCCCTAAAAATTTATTGTTAGGAGTTATATCATTTTTGCTTAAAACCGAAATTCCAAAATCTTGTAATTTGTATGGGTATAATGTATCACAAACGTTTAAAGCTTTTTTTCATTAGCTTTAGGATGGGGATTTTTTTCTGGAAAAGGAAGACCCAATTTTAAAATATTTTAAAATTAAATCGTCGTTTTCCAGGTTAAAATCGGGACCTATTTCGTTTTATTTCTTTCTCAGATTTATTTCTTAACGAACTAAATCCTAGCAAAGTTAGGAACGATTTTAGGTCTTTATTTAAGAGTTACATCATTTACACAGGGAGCTTTTCCTTTTAAATTGTAAATATTTGAAATAATGAAATAACTCGGCATTAAAATGTAAAACTTGGGACTTGTTTCGTTAAGAGTTATTCATTTAGGAGTTATTTCATGGAGCTACATAGTACAAACATTTATTACTTTCTTTTACGTAAGTAAAAAATTTTTAGAGATTTGTCTGTTGTGAGGTCCCCGGAGTCCGAAAAAGTAACTTTCGAAATGGTGTCTTTCTGTCAGTCTGTGGCCTTTCTACAGCCGAGATGGTTTAACTTCAGATTTAAGCTTTTTTAATAAATTGGGAGGTACCAGTGAATTTTACTCCAAATCAGCTAACCGGAAGTGGCCACTCCCTTGGTCCAGAAAATTTATTTTGCAAATATCTTCAAAAGTATAAGGTTTACAAACAACTACTTAATACAAAATGTTTCCAAAAAATAAAAAAATCTTAAGTTTACATGAAATAATAAGTTTCTCAAAATTCGTTCGTAAAAGAACGTTGTGTATTTGCCCGCATCTCAATTTTGTATTTACAAATAAAGTAAGTTTACTAAAAATTGTTTCCAGTAGGATTTTTTTTTCCATTTTCTCCTAATTATATAACCAACATGATCAAGAATTCAATAATATAACATCTTTGAAAACGCATCATCAAATTATTTCTGGCCGGCTTCAATATTTCCATGCAATTACAAAATTTTTCCAACATATCAAAATTATATTTAGGTTGATGGTGCTTTAAAAGTTTGAAAAGAAATAAGCACACTCAAAAAGTATATAATCCATGTAGCGATAGCGAGCAACCGAATATCAAATTACAATAACATGAAACTTGGTCATATTTCGTTATTCTGAAGAAATATCTGACCCAGCTAATAAGGAGTATTTGTAACTCAGTGAAATGTTTTTTTGGCATGTGAAAGAAACATGCGACCACATTTCCATACAGAAAATTAGGTAAGACATAAGATTTGACCAATCAAAGTCTAAGGTTATTTGTAAAGCATTTGGTCGTAGTTCATAACATTCTTAATAAAAATGATGCGGGTCCATAGACAAATATTTTTGGAAAGCCGCCCATGGGTCGAATATAAGACGATATTAAAATACATTGAGCTTTCTCACTATTAATAGACAGTCACTTTTTCAAGGACCATTCAACAATTACGCTTATATCCAAATTGACTTTATTAATACTATCCTCAATACTCGGTGGATTACAAAATCTATAAATTTGCAAATGATATTTACGATGCGTTATTACTTTCATTGGGTCTTTAATTTGCGTAAAAATGGCTCCAAAATTGAGCGAAACACCAGAATAAATGTTATTGGAACCGAATGTGGAAGAGTGCACGGTTTCAATTTGTGAGCGATTAGATATGTATGAATGAATCAATTGACTCGTAGTGCAAGAAAACTTGGAATATATAGTAAATCAAAATGTGATGATCGACCGATCAAACACCTTGCTAAATTGCCTCATATCAACCGTCGTATCATCACTTTTTTGAAGCAGAGCGCACTTGTTGTACTGTGGTTAGATTTATAAGCTGTTTGAAATTCAGAAAGAAGGTTTTTGGAATTTAGATATTTGACTATCTGTGTTTGTAAAACTTTCTCAAATACTTTGAATAGCCCTGGTAATAAACCGATAGGTCAAAAGTCCACTAAATTCGTGCATATTTGTTTCTTAGGAATAGATAGAATGTGTCCAGATGTTGTGGAAAATAACTTTGTGAACTTAATCACTGAATAATCTAGTAAGTATAGCCTTGTAGTCAGGTTGAAATGAAGTTGTAGGTTGAAGAAATAAAAGGACACAAATTGATTTTACCACATTGGTGGGCCGCGGTTTTTCACTAATGATTCATGATTATTCACATATTATTCACTCATTATTCACTCAGTATTCTATCATTATTCACGGATTATTAAATGTATATTCACTGTGGACCGCCACCCAAACCTAACCTAATTTATTAAATGATGAATAATTGTTGGAGAATTGGGTTATTATTATTAAAGACAGATTATTATTAGCTGTCTGTTATTGGTAATTCCAAAAATGTATTAAAAGATATTAAAACAACAATTGTGCTGTAAAATCCAAAAAAGAATTAACTAATTCTCTTTTGGATTTATATATTTCAATTGTTGTTGTAGTATCTTTAAATGCTTTGTGGAATTACTAACAAAATACAGCTATCATTCCTATTCAAGCATTATTCAGGTAGTATTCTTTCATTATCAGTCATTATTCATTGATTATCCAAGTAATATTTCATCATTATTCACGCAAAACTATTTCATAATTCACTGATTGTACAAAAATATGTGAACTTAACCAAAAATTCTATCTCCGAAAATTGAATTTATTGAAAACCTTGTGGATTTTTTATATAACGGTGGTCTGTAATATAGTCCCTTGAAGTCAGAAAATATTTGTTGGCCGACTCAGATGATTAGGGAATTAGATAGAGGATAGTTTAATGTATTTGTTGTACATTTTTGGAATTGTATGTCGGTGGGCTGTTGTGTAATTTTTTGAAGTCACAAAATATTTGTTGGACAGCTCAGGTAATTATGGCATTAGATAGAGGATGGTGTAATACATTTAAATAAAAGTTTACTACAAATGGATCACTATATCACAGATCACCGACATACAAAAATTCTAAAATGTATACAACAAATGATTATGAAATTAGATAAGGTATGATATGATGGTTTTGTAGTACACTTGACTGGCTCAGATAAGCTGTGATATAGTCCCTTAAAGTCAGACAATATTTGTGGGCCGGCTTAGATAAATATGGAAAAATGTAGGTAGAGAATGGTTTCACGCATTTAAGTAAAAGTTTACAACCAATGCTCATAGGTTTATGGTGAAGCTCCCGAAACATCGAACTGAAGAAATTTAGCGCGAATTTTTATACCGAACTTAGGCGTAAATTTTATCTAAATAATAAAACATAAATATTTGCAAATAATTTTTGCATACATACACCTGGTCATTTAAATAAATCGTTTACCGATCCAATCATCGATTCAAGCCAAATCGTTAAATTTATCGAAAAATAAATGGTGTCGTCCTTGGCCCACTTAATGCTGGAAACAAATGTGCAGAATTTTGCATGTGTCGAAGTTAGAGCACACTATTTTATATAGAATGAAATACATGAATTCTGCAAACTAATTAAAGCTGAAACACAGTGCAGAATTTCTGTACGTACCGATGCACGAAGTTCCGCGCCCACATTTAATTTTAATACACATTTATTTTGTGACAAATTAATTAATTTTTATTCCACATTACGGCAATTGTGAAAAAATAATTATTTTCTGTCAACAAACTAAAAAAAATAATTGAAAATTGTACTAGATTTGTTTTGCTTTAGGTAATTTAGCCTATAAATTCGCAGCAAAATTAGATGATGCAGATGTGCGGAATTTGAAATTAATTTGTTACACATTTATTACTTATTTTATATGAATGATGACTTATTTTGTCACAAATTAATTAATTTATATCCTCCTTTGGGGCACTTGTCACAAAAAGCTTATTTTCTGTCAAAAAATTAAAAAAATAGAAAGTGTACCAATTATACTAGATTATATGCTGCAAACCATGCAAAATTCTGCTGTTTTCTCTAATTCTAATTTTTCTGCATATCAGGAGTCTACATCACATAAAAGAAAATTTTTGTGATGTAGCCTCCTGATTTGCAGAAAAATTGCATATAGAAATATAGACAACATGCAGAATTCTGCATGGTTTGCAGCATACATGTAATTCATAGCATATAAAATAGTTAACTCTAATTTCGATCAGACCAGAATTTTACACACCTGCAATACTGCATATTTCATTTCATAATATAACTAGTGTTTTGTAATTTTGATGGATGCACACAGCACACCTGCTTCCAACATAGGGTCAACATGTAAAATTCTTGCATGTTGCTCTATTGCTGGAAATAGATGTGCAGAATTCTGCAAGCATCGAAATTAGAAAACGCTAGTTCATATGGAATGAAATAAATGGATTCTGCATCCCACGCAGAATTCTGCAAGTTGTCTCTATTTGCTGTGAATCACTTAGCTGCACTATGTAAACAAAAACAAATCTGGTACAATTTGTATTTGTTTTATTTTTATCAATCAATTTGTGTGACAGAAAATAACTTTCTTTTAAAGTAAAAAGTAATATTTACGTTAGCATCATTCGTATAAACAAATTGTATATTAAAATATGTATCAAATAAATGTCAAAAATATATAGTAGAACTGTACACAATTCATATGTTTTGAATGATGATGTACAGGCATTAATATATGCAGAAATTCTGCCTATCTGTTTTCTGCATTAAATAGAAGCCACGAAGACACGCATGTTTTAAATTAAAATTAATAAATACAATCAAATAAATCTTACTGGAGAATAATGAAATTTTTCTCAAATTGATGGAAGTATTCAAAACATTAAATGTCGATTATTGAATATCGATTAAATATATCTAAACGTAGCCCAATCTCGCAGATCATGTTTAATATTTTCAATGATCATTTGAAAAATATTAAATTGGTTGTCATCATGAAACACGCGGGTTATCGAAAGGTCGACTATTCTTAAGCTTTGTTGAATTGTGTGAAGATTGTTTGCAAAATATGTCGCTAAAGGCAAATATGGTTAGAAACCGCTGTATAAGCAGAAATATTTAAACGTAAAAATATTTTTTTTTTGTGTAATGTACCCTGGAGTAAGAGATAGTCTTCTCATAGAGTTAAAAAGTATAATACGAAGCGAATAAAGATGATTTCAAAAAATTTAATACAAAAACAAAAAAAAAACAAAATAATTATGAAAAATGGAAATAAATATGTTTAACGGTGAAATTCTTGTATCTTATTTATAGAATTAGGTCGATACGATTTGTTATTCATTGTACTGTGTTAAAGTTGTACAGTCATCTTTTAATAATATTGTTCAGTGTGGTTTTCTAATTAAAATAATGTCGATCATTAATTTAAATCTGTTAATAAAACTTAACAGTTGATCATAATATTTACAAAACACATGTTATTGGGCCAGATACACGATACTCTAGCAATTCGCAAATCGATAAATATGGCGGATTTGCTAATCGAAAATTTGCTGGCGTAAGCTACTCGATTATTTTAGCAAAGTAAAATATATTTTTGTATTCAGCACAAACGATAAAGTGCGTTAAAGTATCTCATTTTCTGAAATTCAGAAACAAATTGGGTTGCTAAATTATAGTGTATAACATTTCTAGCAAATTCGCAAAAATTAACTGCTTATCTGCTTATCTGAGTATCGAGTATCTGGCCCATTGTGTGCTATAATACCCTGACCGTTATGCATTTACAATAATATAATTATTTAATGCATTTAAATGCATTACACCGGTAAATGATGTTATCTCTCGCCCACTAATCCCCCATACAACAAGAAAATCTGAAGAATTGCATTGGAATACAAAATTTGTTTTAAGTGATAAACGAACTTTAGTAAATATAGATAAAAACCAGTTACATTTTTTTTTTTTTAGGTTAAATCGGTTCCTTATCATATATATTACAAACTAAAATGTTAACTTCTTAAGTAATAATAATTATTATTTGTTTATAACTTAGCTTAATGGCAAATATGTAAATGATTTAAAAATGCTTGGAATCTCATTAGCAATATAATATTAATGAGCTTGTGAATCATGACGAAATTTTACAAATGCAAAATATTTTGTCCAAACATGAATACGGTTTCCATTAAGTGATTTCGACTCGGCTTGATTAATTTGCGGTAGAATGTGTTAATTGGTGGTGCAATTTGTACATATTATTGGATATTTTATGAGTATTTAAAAAATTATTTAAGTAATAGGGAATTAATATTTCCGCCAACCATTTAAAAATGTTTTCGGTATTTTAGTATGGGTTAACCAAAAATATTGCAAATTGATAAAATTGTATGGTTGAATAATTTAGGCGCGGCTGAGCTAGTAAGGTAGCATAATAACGGGAATTTTAAATACGGGACAAAGAAATAAGGTTCTCAGGAATTAATATCGCAAAAAATGGAAGGCTCGAGAAAAAATTGAAACTAAACTCGGAAATTGGAATTCTGAAGTTTATTCTGCAATGTATGATTTTTCCATTCTTCAGAATTTCACGCGGGCGTCAGCATGTTTTCGAGTTTATTACCCAACAAAAATGGAAATACTTTGGTACTTTAGAATTTATTGTTATCTGAATAAAAGGTTAAATGCAATAACTTGTTGTTTGGCATAATTTTAAATTCGGACACAAATCAACTTAAGTTATTTTCAGGTTTTGTTTATTTTTCCAATTTTAGCGTACGACATAGACATTATTTTGTCCGAACGTTCAAAATTTAATTATTTTGTGGACTCACAGTAAAATTTAAAATTGAATGAGTGCTTAGCTTGTACAGTGTAACACTTCGACGATAGAGTTCGTATCTAGAGATAGAAAGGGAATATCTAGTGTTTCTAGATATAAAAGTCGATCTAAGTTTAATTGGTTCTCCCGAAAATTGGTTCATGGTGGTATTCGCGTATTTACTCCTATGGTCTCATACTAAAAAACAACGGTAACTTTTTTTTTAACGGAATTCAAAATAGCCAGTCCTCCCAATATGGGTTTTTATTCCCTTGTCTGGAATTAATGTACGTACATTAGCTGTTTTCTAGGAATTAGATGATGTGAAACTGGAAGTTGAGAGGCAAATTGTGAAGCTAAAAATTTTCTTTATCAGTGGCAGTTGAATAAACTATTTTGCCGGATCTCAAGAAAGAGAATTGCTTTGTTAACGACCAAGATTTTTTTTATTGTCAGTACTATTCAGAATTCGCGAACTCTAGCGTTACGAACTATATCTTTAATTGAGTTTTGTTGGCAGGAATTGAGTTGATCTCATAAACCAAGTTAGTTCAGTTAAAGTGCCATCGAGATGCCAGAGACCATATAGAGAATTCGGCATTTACATCAATATTCTTCGGTAGATCCAATTTTTTTTTTTATAAATGCTGCCAATGGCTTTATTCTTGAATCTTTCTACAAAAGAAACTAACAAGAAGTATTCAAATCTTAACCTAAAATTATTAAAATTTTAAATATTAACCAATGTTAATACCTATTATTTGTGTTCACAATTCAATTAATTTAGATTATACATATGTGTAACCTAAACATTAATAAATTTACAGGTTCATCAGTCCGAGTGGATCTGTTCTTCTTAGTCGCCTAAATCGCGGTTGTTTTAGTATATCCCTGGCCAATTCGTTGGGATGTGCTTCTAGTTTTGAGTAATATTTCGAACTAAATTCTTTAATTGTTTCTTTAATGGTTTTAATTCCAAGGTCGACGTGTATATTACTATTTCGAATGTACCATGGAGCATTGGTAATACTGCGAAGTATTTTCGCTTGGGTTCGTTGGAGGAGTTCTCTGTTTGACGCGCTGGTGGATCCCCATAACTGAATATCATATGTACATATGGGTTTGATTATCACTTTATATAGTAAAACTTTGTTGTCTAATGACAGCTGAGATTTTCTTCCCATTAGCCAATACATTTTGGAAAACGTCATTTTTATTTGGTTGCGCTTTGCTTCAATATGTTGTTTCCATGTCAGCCGTCTATCCAGGTGCAAACCTAAGTATTTGACCTTGGTTTGTTGAGGAATATTAATATCCCCAAGTAGCATTTCAAGTTGTGAAACGGTTCCCACATCGTTGTCACAACTAATTTCATCGCTATTTGGATGTAGCGAACCGTAGATCACAACGGCTCCACGTGGTTGTCACAACCAATTTGGCGAAAATAATCGGTTGTCACAATATTGTGACAACGTTGTGAGCAAGTTATGGTTATATCCCACAACTGTTTGAATTTGTGAAACGGTGATGAAGCTGTTGTAAAATAGTTCTATAAAAGTTGTTACAACGCTGTGTGAGAGTTGCCGCAGCTCATTTACAACTATTTCACAACTATGTAGTACTGGTGATCGGAGACTCACAACCAAATTTTCACATACATAAGGTATTTATTAAATAACACAACCATTGTGATACTACGAAGTTGTCTATAGATTGAACCAATACTTTTATCACAACTGAAAAGAATAACTATATGAAAGTATGAACATATAATAATAATGAATAATAATAATATTTTATATTAATGTGATTTCATATATAATTCAATTTCATTATTTATCGCACATATATGTACGTGAAAAACCATGGGAAATGTTAATTTTACTGTAAAACAGGGATTTTTAGTTTGAAAATAAAGATTGGCCCGATGTCATTTGCATTTCAAAAAAAATAATTTATATGAACTAAAAGATCAATGAACTGCTGTATGTAGGTTATGATTTGTTTTTTTCAAAATGGCGGAACGTATTCTCCCTATAACAATATTGTATCCGCCATTTTATAGTATAGTTGTTCCTGCAACCGTTCTAGATCAAGTTGAACAATACAATTTTGTGAAATGGTTGTGTTTGGAACTAGGTTAGAGAAAATAAATTGTGAATCGGTTGTGAAGCGAACTTTCTATATTGATTAGTTCTGTTGAGAACCAATCTAACAACGTTTGTTTGTGAATGGGTTGTGAAACAGTCTAGTGAAGAACTATTTTCACTACTAGAATTTTGACATTTCTACATTATCGTGAAAAACGTTAATTTCGATATCGTTTATGCTTTTAAATGGAAATGAGAGCACGTTCTGGTTACTTAGGGATAAAACACTTTCAACTGAAGGCACGTTCTGGTTACTCAGGGATACAATACTTTCAACTACCGTATTTTCACAAGGAACAATGTCTATATTGCAAACTTTTAAATTTAACCGATTCCTAATCAATAACCGTCTGTATGTACCACTTTTTTTATATTTTTTCCATTTGGAAATCTCAATTTTCGGCTTGAACATTTTGAATTTAAGATGTTTCGTGAAAATGTAACTTCTTAAATTGTCAATTGACATGTAAACAAAATGGCTATTCGTAGTTCTCAAGCTCAGTTTTCACATCCAATGTACAACTAACAATTTAAACGATAACTAAATTAGTTCGCAAAATGAGTTTTGTGTTTATTTCACAACTTATTATGCACTCCATTAACAACTTATCTTAAATGGTGATTGTAACCAGTTGTTAGAACTGTTTCACAACTAATTTAATGTAACATTTATTATTGTTCATTATTGGTTATTAAATTAGTTGTGACATGTATGTTCCAACCAACGCAGCGAACCAATTGTTGGTGGTTCGTAACTGGTAACTTTTTTAGTTGTGACATTCGTGTGCGAACCAATTTTGTCAACCAATATGTGGCGTTTCGTAATTGGTAACTTTTTTAGTTGTGACATGTATGTGTGAACTAATGTGACAAACTAATTGGTTGTGGTGACCATTCAGCTGTGGATATTACAAGAGACAACAACTTCACAACTATAATTTTTAAATAAAGTTTTTGCTAAATTTGACAACCATTTCACAAGCAATTCCTGGTTGTGACAATAATGTGACAACCATCAATTGGTTGTACACAACTAACTAGTTGTAAAATGCTACTTGGGTCGTTTAGTACCACTGGTGGGCAGGTGCGCTTGTTCAGCGTGAATGTGACGTGTGTTGATTTTTTTTCATTCACTTTTATTCGCCATTTCTTCAGCCAGTCCTCGATTTTTTTCAAATGACTCTGTAATTCCTTTGAAGCGGTTTCGGGAGTTTTGTTTGACGCCAGGATGGCCGTATCATCGGCAAATGTTGATATCATTACTTTGTTGGTAACAGGCAAATCGGCTGTGTACATCAAGTATAATATTGGTCCTAGGACGCTGCCTTGTGGGACACCTGCGTTTATATCGTAAAAGCAAGTAGTTGCACTATTTTGTTTAACCATGTATTGCCTTTCAAGAAGGTAGTTTTCCAGAATTGAGTGAAATTTTTTAGGTAAAAGTTCTTTAATTTTGTAAATTAGCCCATCATGCCAAACTTTATCAAATGCTTGAGCGATATCCAAGAAGACAGCAGAACAATATTTCTTTTCCTCGAAGGTTCTTTTGATTACATTTACAATTCTGTGTACTTGCTCTATGGTACTATGTTGATTTCGAAACCCAAATTGATGGTCTGGAATAATATGGCGCACTGTTAACACTGGTTTCAATTTCGTTAATAACATTTTTTCGAATAGCTTGGAAATTGTGGGCAGCATGCTTATTGGACGATATGATGGAATTTGTGTTTCATTTTTTCCTGGCTTAAGAATCATTGTGATTACCGATACTTTCCATTTTTGAGGAATATAACCGGTTCGCATGATCGCGTTGAATATGAATGTTATTAGTTTTATGCAATTGTCTGGC
Organism: Tipula helvola; assembly: GCA_963556165.1. NCBI lineage: Eukaryota > Metazoa > Arthropoda > Insecta > Diptera > Tipulidae > Tipula > Tipula helvola. Next base: position 161,240,623 of record OY744481.1, on the reverse strand, counting down.
AATTCCCTTATCATTTTTCCAGTAATAAGATCATGCCCTGGTGCCTTTTTAGGGTTTATACAATTTTTAATTGTATTCTTAACTTTCTTCCAATTATACTTTATAGGTTTGTAGGATAAACCATCATCCATTTGCTGGGGTAGCACGAAAGAATTTGTTTCCTGGTGTGGTGCGAATACTGTCGTTAGATGAGCAGCAAAAGCATTGGCTTTTTCTTCATCGCTTCTCGCCCAATCCCCAGTTGGAAGTCTGATTGGTGGATTCGAGTTGGTTGGCCTTTTTAAATTTTTTGTTGCCTTCCACAAAGAGTAGCCTGTCCCTTCGGTTGCCGAAAGTTCACTTAAATAATTCTGGACGTTCTGGTTTTCTTCTTCCCGCAAAGCAAATCTAAGAGTCTTAATAGATCGATTTAATTCCCTTTTTAATGACGGTGATTTTGTTTGTTGCCATTGACGACGAATTTTTCGCTTTTCCTGGATAAGTTCCTGAATACTATGTGGCAGTTTATTAACTTTTTCAAAACTACTTATGACGGGTGTAGCCTTTTCAGCTGACAACGCCAGGGTATCTTTTAAATTTTCTGCTGCCGTATCAATATCTGCTGGTGTGGTAAGAGGAATATTCAGTAGACAATTTTTTTCGACTAGTCTCCTGTATTGATCCCAATTAGTTCGCTTGTTTGTAAGACGTTTCGGAATTTCTGTCCTTAGGACGTCGGTACTCATTGTTGCTATTACCGGCGAGTGATCGGAAGACAGATCATAGCAATTGCTTGCATTCCCATACGTACGTGGAATGCCTTTAGTTACACAGAAGTCAATTAGATCAGGAACTTTCTTTTGATCCGTGGGCCAGTAAGTGGGGTGACCAGCAGATAAATAATCCAGACTCTATAGCTTCGTAAAGTTGTTTGCCTTTTGGTGTCGACAATCTTGATCCCCATTGCACATGTTTAGCATTGTAATCGCCACCCGCAAGGAATTTATTGCCCAGCCGGTTAAAATAATCGATAAATTGCTGCTTTTTAATTGCATGTTTTGGAGGGCAGTAAACGGCCGATATTACACATTTTCCAGACCATTCTTCTAAGCAAATATTAGTTGCTTGGATGTGCTCTTTCTCATACTTGCTGTGTACATAATGCTTTATTCTTTTTTTTATCAAGACAGCAGTGCCACCGTGTGCTTTTCCGTCCGGGTGTTGGAACGTTTTATTCGTGAAGCGTGTTTCTGATATTAGCATGATATCTATACTGTGCTCAATGAGAAAGGCTTGTAACTCAGCTTTATACTGTGAAAGACCATTCGCATTCCAAATAGCTATTTTTAGGACAGTCATTTTTGGTTTTTGACGATAATTTGCATTAGTGTGTTCATATTTAGCATCATCATGCTCATTTGTTTCTCCATCATCATCATGAAACTTTGGATCGTTTCAGTTAGTTTGTTTACGGTTGCATGAATTGAGACTTCTTCTTCAATAAAATTAACTTTTGCTTTCGAAGCGGCACCTTTCAGAATGTTTGCATAGGAGATCCCAGGTTGCGCAAAACTGCTGAGATTTGTCCCCAAATTCTCGCTTTGTTGCACAACTGAAGTTCTTGGCGTCAAAGTTCTTTGGTTGTAATTTGCCTTGAGCACTCTTTGCTCATATCGCAATTTTGGATTGATTTTGCGCTTTAAATCCAAGTATACTGGGCACCCTTTATAGTTTGCGGTGTGATTTTCGCCACAGTTACTGCAGCGTTTTACTGAAGGATCGTTTTTCACCTCGTTGCACTGTTTTGAATCGTGAAGTTCACCACAAATAACACAAACATCGTGTAAGGTACAGTAAGCTTTGGCGTGGCCATATTCTTGGCACTTGATGCACTGAACTGGTCCGGTCCTCTTCTTGGGTTCCTCAACCGTGATTTTACGATAGAGTAAATATCGTAGGTTATATATATCGCGTACTTTATCTTTTTCTGCATCTGGCTCTAGTTCTAGGCGAAACAGAGGTTGAGGTATCTTTTCACGGTTTAGGATATTTGTAATGGATTTGGCATGGAAACCTTTTTCCCTAAGCGCAGAGTGTATTTCGCTTATATCTACAGACCTCTCAATTCCTCTTAAGATAACAGTTAGCCCCTTTTGACTTTTTAGCTGGTATGTGTAATACCGTTTATGGGCTTAGTCGAAATAATTTACTAAGGCTCTGAACCCATTAGTTTCGAATGGCTGTATTTTCACTTCATTTATCTTACCCCTCTTGAGTGAGGTAATATAAAATTTTGAATCGGTTAATGATTTGATTTTTTCCACAAGCTCATTATTTGATGCCTCTCTTAAGTAAATTGGTGGCGGCTTCTCATTCTTAGCATTATCTGCTGTAGCTTCGGGAGCTTCTACCTCTAAACTGGAATACCTGTTGCTCAGAGGTATTTGGTCTGCAGATTGTTCCATCCTTGTCGCTTTGCTTCTGCTAGCGAGTTGCGCGGATTTTGGACTTCGTTTTCGCTTGGCTTGAACAGTAAAATATCTATCCAATCCCGTTTGCACTAACTGTGTTTCATTACACTGACCTATGTCACTATCATCATTTTTATTATCGGTCGACGATGAGTTCGTCGCACTGAGTTCATTATTTTTATTTTCATTTAAATTACAATTTATTAAATTTGCTGTTAACGCAATTTTTTTTCGCGGTGATTGTGTTGCATTAAACGGCGGTATAGTTAAATTTGTCAATTGTGCATTATTTTCCTCGTGCATTGTTGATTGTTTCTTTGGGCTATGTTGCACTTTGCCCATTTTAGTTTCACTGTATAGCCATGAGCTTTCTAAATTAGTCCCGTTAGAATTTTGGCTCATCACTTACACATTATTCACTTATTGTTTTTTTATGTTTGTTTATCTTTATTGAATTTAAAAAAAAAAAAAACACACACACAACACATAAAAGAAAAAAATAAATAATTAAAAAGAACTAACACTGCACTTTTTGATTATTTTAATTTAATTTTATTATGCGCACATCGATTTTACGTCTATTCATCACGACGGTGAAACCGATTGTTATGGTAGATCCAAATATCCAATGGATAAAGGAATATCAACTTTTTTTTATCGTGATGAGAGGTCAAATTGAGGCAGTCGCAGGAGGGTCACCTTATCGATCATTATTTGCGTTAAACGATTAAAATCCTGCAAAAATTTCAGTATCCTCATCAGCATGATTCCGCACTTTATATAATGAAGCCACGTTTCAGTTCAGGGTTTATGGACGACAGATTTTTGGAAAAGTAAATAAAATGTTGCGTGACAAATTGGCTTCGGATATAGTATCAAACAAAATGCATTGAAAATTATTACTAAAATGTTATTTGACGTTAGTAGAAGCAAAACAGATTTGTATGGTAGAAGAGAATTGGTTATATTGAATTTGAACAGTGGGGCGGGGTCGTGGCTATATAAAAAGAAAACAACGTTCCAACCGCTGAACGTGTGTGGGTCACTTACAGTCACGTGTATTAGAACTAGTATTAGGCTAAGGTAATTTTACGAGCAAATGCATTAGTGCAACTACAAATCGAATGCAAAAGGATAAAGAACATAACAAGAGAGTATACTGAAAAAGTGACGACCACGAGTCCATGCGAGATTTTAGCGTTGTGAAAAAACGCATTGTCTGTGTGATACAGGGCTGGCTGAATTGTACTTGGTTATGGAACCTTGAAAAATTTGCTCAACAGCTAAATTTGAAAAATAGGAAAATCAAAATAATTTTTATTGGTGATAACGGCAAAAAAAACGATTTTGTTTCAACTCATCGAGCGTAAACAATTTAATGTTAGTGTCAACAAGTTAGAGTAGCACATCCCTATGGTTGAGTGGATATCATCAGAACTGACTCGTGCAAAGATATTTTTTTAAGTTGGAAGTACGATGGACCCAATGATGTATGATGATGATGATAATAATCTTCGAAATACGTGTTTACGCTTCCTTGAATAACAGCAAATGACGACTGGTACGTATTCGAATGAAGTAACATATTCTGAGGGGAGCCGAATTAATTCCGCCGAAAATTGTGTATGGCGAAATTAATTCCCATATGAGTTAAATCCGCGAGGTAATTTTTTTTTTTAATGAACCAAGACGAGAAAACTTCAAAGAATTACAGAAATTTTTTAACATATTTATGAAAATTGTATCCGATTTTGTCAACACAATAATTCACAAGAAAAGAAGCGATATACGAGTGGACTGATGAAGAACAAGACAGTTTCGACGCATCTTAAAAAGCAATTGAGATCAATCAGCCACCATTTAAGATAGATGTATCATATTTCGAGCAAATGGATCATGATTACAAATAAATTACAGCCAACAACGATCCCATTACAACCTCTAAGAAAGCTAATTCAAAATTGCAGTATCTCATCACGTTTCATATTTTCTCAGATTACTTTATCAGCTAAACCGGGTGTTGAAGGCATGAATCGCGAAAATCATCAAGATAGACGATGCTACATAATTCTATTCAGAGGGATTTATTCGTTTTGTGAATAGCTCAACCAGCAATATTAAATATTGTCACCATAACATCAACAAGCTAATAGAAAGGCAAAATACAAAAACAACAGAGTACAATCAACACCGCCAACGATAATTGAAATTAGTTGTTATTGGCGTACAACGGTAATTTGAACTATAACGAGGTATTATAATTCATCTATCGGTAAAAACCATGTAAATAAAATTATTAAATTTAAACTTATTTACCACCATGTTGATTCATCAAAAACCATTGATTTTACACACTTATTTTGACAATTAATCACAAAATCAATAATACAAATTTTACTTAATAGACCATTATTAAAAAATATACAAAACGAATTAAAATGACCAAAAAAAAAAAGAATTTGTACTTTTAAATTATTTAGTAAATAAAAACATAAAACTATGCCTACAAATAATAGACGGAATACACAATATTTAGACAGAATGTTTACCCGACACCAAATAAATTGTCTGTAGAAGAAAGAGACAGAAAATATGTCACCTCGCCAGCAGACGTATTTAAATAAGTCTGAATTAACAAATATGTAAGTTTGCGTTTGGGAAGGGGCATTGGTCTTAGAATTTTAAATTTAAAAAAAAACGCAATACTCATGATGTTTTAGCAAAAGACAAACCAAAATGTGATTCATTTTCAATTTTTATATTCCGTCGGACTAGAATGTTAAACCGAGCCATAATATACTACTGCTTAATAAATACGTTTCTAACTGGAAGATAATAAACTAGATATCTGAAGTACGCTAAAAAAAACCTCGAAAAATCTTGAAAATTATTTTCGATGTTGAATACTAATAATGGATTAATTTTAAATATCAGAAACCAAACAATAATATCAAAGGCCTGGAAATAAACGTACCTCATCCAAACAACGTAACGCTAAAGGTGTAATTACACGAGTCACTTTGGAGTTTCATCGGGGATGACTCAATCAAAGTGAACCAAAAGGACAACATGTTCAACTTTTTTCACTTTCACCTACGGCAATCATTCTTGATGAAAGATGCTTTTACCATACCGTCTTTATCAATTGAAAATTCTACAAAACTCTAAAATATCGAATTTTATGCCTGTGAAAAATTTAACAAAAAAAAAAAACAAATTTATCGTATACGTATTCGTATTTATATGTAGTGGTAATATAAATTGTACGCCTAAATGTGGATAAAGAAAACAATTCACAATAACTTTAATAAAATTCAGTGACGATTTTTGTTCAAAAAAGAAACCAAATAAGATTTTCCTCGAATGTCCGTAGTATGCACTTGATGAAAAAATTATGAAATGACCGGTCCCTGGGGTCGGCCATATAAATAACAATCAGTATTTGCATTAAATGTTGGAAGATTTTCCGCCGACGAAATTTGTTCAACAGCAAATGTCCATATTTCGCGTTTAATGCGATAATTGTTATATTACACGTTGACATAAATGAAGAAAAAAAATTTTAAATTTTAACAATTGTAACTCTAGATGTGCAACACACCTACAAACTTTACTGCCGTCACACAGTGCGACGAAATCGAAAAAAGCTGGCCTAAATAAAGTCAAGAAAAAAAAGTTCCTAGATGGGTTTTTTGTCCATTGGGTTGGCTAAACTACATGTTTAACGTTCAGGAATCACACAGAGAAGATTTCATTTTCTTCTACCTGCTCTGGAATATTCGTCACAATGCTACCTTTGTTCGAGTAGTATCAACATTGTTACGGAAATAGTAAAAAACACGCTTGTTAAAAGTAATACAGAAAACCGAAAGCACAACCAATTCTTATCGGACAAAATGGAATCAACTTCTGAAAGTAAGTAAAACATGAAAATAAATTGTAATGTACTAATTTTGAAAGTATCAAATATTTAAAAAAAAAACAGTAATTGTAGTCGATTTTTATCTCTTGTCAATCTTTAATATACGATATGTTATTATCAAAAAGTTGTGTTGTTCTGTCCTGTTCGATTGTAAAACTTATCAGAGGTCGTAGGTAAAAGGTATTATCTTCCAAATAAAAAATTGGCTACTTAAGCTGCTTATTTCAGAAAAGGGCAGCGTAAACAAATGTCAACGTCGATAATAATTGTTGACACGTCGGAAATAATAGTTGACGCGTCGGCAATAATAGTTGACGCGTCGTCAATAATAGTTGACATGTCAACAATAATAGTTGACATGTCGACAATAATAGTTGACGTGTTGACAATAATAGTTGACACGTCAAATCCCATCTCTGGCTTATTTGGATTTTATTGAAGTTTTTGAAAAACAGGTTGGGGAAAAGTATTGAAAGATTTTTTGCCATTTTTTGATTAAATTTTTCTTGTATTCAAAATGAGTTTTATTTTAGAACATATTGGCCATTATTATCTAAGACCTTTTGTTCTTTTTCGGGAAGTTTCATAATTTTATCGGTGTAGAACTTCTGGGGTTTATCGGCGAAAAGCTTGGACAAGGTATTTTCACAGTGCTTTTTGAAGCTAACTTTAGACCATCAAGGAAGGTTTGCAGAGATCGAAACAAATAGTAGTCAGAGGGTACAAGGTCTAGGCTATACGGTGGATGTGTCAAAATTTCCCAGTCGAGCTCTCTCAATTTTTTCCGAGTCATCAACACTGGGTGTGGCCTGGCGTTGTCATGATCGAAGAAAACAAGCTTTCTATTGATCAATTCTTACTGTATTTTTATTTGCTTGCTGCAACCTGGTTAATTACTGACAGTAGAGATTAGAATCCATAGTTTGACCAGATTCTAGAACCTCATAATGTACACACAGTACACACACAGTTTTCGCTGATGAAAATTTGGTCAACCAAATTTTTCATCGAACATTCTTGCGGCACCAAAACATCGAGAATTTTGTGTATCCAGCCTTACGTAAATGCTTTAAAACTGTTTTGTGATCGATATTTAATTCCTTAGCAATGTCATAACAGATTATGTGTCGGTCTTCTTCGATTTCTGGTTAAATTTCATCGATTTTTTCAGTGATCCAGGGTTCATAATTGTTTCATCGAGTGCATACTACGGACATTCGAGAAAAATCATTTCACTTCACTTCCATCCTCTTCCATTTCACAATCACTTCCATCGTTAGTTCGACTATTCAAATATCGCCTAAATGCATACTGTTTATTTTACTCACACTACTACATTTTTTGTTATTTGCTAAGAACTTCACTTCGGTCGAATTTCTGTAAGTTTGTAAAACACTTAATCCTAAGCGCAAATCCCCGCCTTGTGAAACTAATTAAATTTGAATATTCTCGAATAATTTGTAATAATTTATAGAAAATTTCGAATAATCTTGGAAAATCTTCAACCTTCACGATTCAGATTTACATATGCAAGACTAGAAGATCTCACATTTCAAAGTTAAGTGTAAAACATTGTAAGCAAAATTCGAATAAATTTGAAAATCTCGAAGAATCTCGAAAAATCAATAGGATATATAAAATAAACTCGAATAATCTTGATTACCCCAGAAAAACTCAAGAAATGAATAATTTCGAAAAGTACGAAAAATTTCGAAAATTATTTGTAACAGTTAATAACATCAAGCAAATTGAGCTAGCTGCAACTAAAAGACATACAAACCTCGAACAATATCGAAAATCTCAAATATTCTCGAATAATTCCGAAAATGTCATACAATCGTTGAATCATTTACAATAGTTCGAATTAGTTAAAGTTTCTAGTGGTTAAAATTATCCGAAAGTAAAAATCTGTAATGCAGATTACGTTATCACAGCCGAAAACAAAAAATAAAGTCGTTATCAGCCGATAGTGTTCAGTCAAAAGTTACCATGTATCGCATTGACGACTTTTATCGATAGTTGTACGCGGAAAACATCGTTCTACTTTCTCGTAGAAAATTGTGAAAAATCCACGGATTCCAAAAAATAACGCAAATTGATATATGTAAAATCAACCACTAGGATGTTATATCTTGAGATGGATTGCATTGATGTGTTTTGTCAGAAGCAATCGCTGGAACAAAAAATCAGTTTAAGTTTCCTCTGAGAAATCTGGGATAATTCGACTGGGCAAATTTGATTTTGGGAAAATTAGCAACTGATTAGAGGCTAATTTTATACAAAGCTTCTAATTATGTTTAGAAAATCGAATTGTGCCAGATTTCCCACGAAAAACTTGAAATGAATTTTTTTCCAGCGATATAGCTACCAACAAATCACATCAATGCAATCTAACTCCAGACATAACACTCTAGAGGCTGATTTTATAGAAAGTTTTGATTTCCCACGGGAAACACGAGCAGAAATTTCATCAAGCGATATCTATTTCGGCTGATATCCACAATATTTGTTATTTTCGGCTAAAATGTAAATAAGATGTTCTGCATTATCGACTTTTCACTTTCAGTTTTGGGATAATTTTAACAGGATTAAGCAGACTACAAACGAAATTAGTTTTATCAAAACACACCGAATCATTAGGATGTCGCTAAAATCAAGGAACTCAGCCCGCACAAGCTCGAGTAATTTCGAAAATTTAGAGTAAAGAGAAAAGTGATAATCAGGAATCGTTCCGGTACAACCGAAATGAGATTGAGATGCGATAAAATTCTTTTGAAATTGGAGGAACTCCGCCAAACGAGGCAAAAAAACACCATTCGGCTTACCGGTAAATGGGGAATTATAAATCAAATATACCAGCATTGTTTGAGCATTGGTCACCAATTAATGAACAATCTATACACGTCCATAAATTAACCGCCCAACATGTAAACGGTCAAAACCAGATAGAATTTTGGTTGTAATGTTAAAATCGTTCGTAGGATTCACCACCTACATTATTCATCAATACGTTATTAGTACGGCTCAAAACATTTAATTATAGATGTAGTTATGGTTGATTTCAGCCGCGAACCCGTTGAATTTTTGTATAAGCAATTGAACACAGCGCTTCTCCTATTTAAACGGGTACGTCTTAGTTAATACCTTTTACATCCAGTTATCAACCAGTCGATAGATCAAGAAATCTTAAATAATTTTAAAATATTTTCACTTTTCAGATTACAGATGGGTTAAAAAATTCCTCAGGTCCTGGTTCCTCCAGACATCTTCTGGTTTTTCTAACTTCTGCGGACGTTGGGAAAATATCTTACATTGTGCTGATTTTTAGATAATAAAGATAATATCAAATCACTAAATACATTCAAAATTATGCCTCAACATAATCCAAATATTAACTTTGTCTGTGATGATTGTCTGTGAAAAACCATAACAACCTGCAACAACTAACTCAAGCATTGATGTCTCAATTGAGTGAGGTTATTAAACTGCTGACTAGTATGTTTACTAATTTTCAAGCGGTAACAAACAACCTTGTCTCTCAGAATTCGATGGGCGCAATGTTTAATAACAACACCATGCCTGGGCAATCAATAGACAACAACGTTGACAACATCGACAGCGTCAACAAATTGGGCCAACAAAATGTACCTACACGTCTCAAATTTTAAACCAACCACTATTAGTGAGAATATTAAAAGTTATCTTAGTCATAAGTTGAGTATTCAAGTGGCTGAAATCGAATGTCACGAACTTGTTCCAAAAAATGCTGATAAAAGTTACTAAACTTTATCTCGTTTAAAGTTGGGTTGGAGTCAGCATTATACAACAAGGCTTATGATAGTAGTATTTGGCCACTGCAGTGTGCCATTAAACCGTTTGTTAATGTAAGACGTCAAAAGAAATTTCTTGCCACAGCATCATTGCTGTAATGAACTTATTAATTGAGATTATTCGCCGGTCACTCATCAAGGTCATCGTAGTTGTATAAGTTATGTACTTTGTTATGGTTTTTATGATTTTTTTAGATTGATTCATAAAATTTTTTTGTATTTTAGGTTTTCACATTCCGGTCTCTATCGGAATACATTACGCAATACTTATGGTGACAACTTGAGGGATGGTGACAGTTTGTATGTAAACTTTGGATTTCTAAATGCTCGCAGACTATTTTGCCATATAGATAAAATTCGAATTTTTATTAGTTTTAATAACATTGATGTTTTGTGTGTGGCGGAAACTTGGCTTACTTGTAGGATCAATGATCAGTCTGTTGCCATAAATGGCTATAATATTCTACGGTACGACAGAATACACAAAAATGGTGGTGGGGTCTGTGTATACTACAGGAAATGTTATAAGTTCAAGAGAGTTCATTCAGGTACATATGGTAAAACTGAAGTTATAATGGCTGAAATGAAACTTCCGTCCATGATAATTTTAATAGTAGTATATTACAATCCCCCGCCTGCTATACAAACTGACATGGATGCGTTCCAGAAAATGTTAACCTCTTTTATATCACAATATAGTCATTTCGTAATAGGCGGTGACTTCAATTTTAATATCGTTGACACGTCGCACAAATTTCATGATTTTTTAAAAGCAAATAGCCTTTTCTCAGTTCCGTTTTTACCAACTCGTGGCCCATCATGGCTAGATCAGTTTATTGTTCCTATATCGGATCAGGCTAAAATTTTGGGGTTCAAACAGTACTCTATGCCATATATATCTGATCATGATTTTCTACTCATCTCCTATAAAGTAAAATCCAAACGTGTCAAAATTCGGAATAAGCTAATATACGACTATAATAACATAGATAATGATGCAATCTCGTATTGCCTTATGGGCGCTGATTGGGGTCAAATGTATTCGATCGATAACATTAATTCTATGTATCTTATTTTATGAGTACTTATACTATATTCATGACAACTGTGTCCCGGTGAAACGAACACTGGATGGCCAATCTGCAGCTCCTTGGTTCAATTTTAAAATTGCTAATAGAATGTTACTTCGGGATCAGGCCTTTGCTAAATTTCAGAAAACTTCCGATATGAAATACCGCAAAATATACCAGAACGAACGAAATTGTGTTACTGATTTGATTAGAGTTGCTAAACAAAATTATTACTTTGGTAACCATAAGCTATCTATGGCAAGAATTTGGGGAAATATTAATTCGATTGGTATAAGCAAAAGTAGGTCTGATGCTTCAATTAACATTGACCCTGCTGTAGTAAATTCCTATTTTTGCAGCACACCCAACAAGTCTATTGTCATTCGTCTTCCGGATTTTAATGCTACAAGTAGTGTCACTGCTGATTTGTTTTCAGTTACCAGTGTAATGGAACTAGATATGCTAAAAAGTATTTATAGCATACAATGTAACGTAGCTGGTCATGATGCAATTAATTTAAAATTTTTAGAGAAGATATTATCTTTTGTTTTATTACCATTAACTTACTTAATTAATAATTGTACCATGCGGTCTGAATTCCCTGGGATATGGAAAACAAATTTAGTAATTCCGGTTAAAAAGAAACAAAATAATGATTCGTTGGATAATCTTAGACCAATCAGTATGGTTTCGGTATTATCCAAAGTTTTCGAGATCCTCATGCGTGATCAAATCAATAATCATATAAAAAAATATAAATATTTAACACAGTTCCAATCAGGTTTCCATAACAATCATAGTACAAGCACCGTTCTTCTTCAAGTTATTGATGATATCGCATATCATCTCGATCGAAGTAATTCTTTTGTTGTATTAGTATTGCTCGATTTTTCCAAAGCTTTTAATGGTTTAAATTATATGTAACTGTTGCAAAAGTTGATGCATTTTTTAACTTTGATAAAACTGCGCTAAGACTTTTGTATAGGTATTTATCGGACAGATATCAATAAGTCGTAATACAAGATCAGTTGTCGGCTCTGCAACTTATTCCTTCTGGGGTTTTCCAGGGAAGTATCCTTGGGCCGTTATTATTCTCCCTATTTATCAATGATCTACCACAGGTTTTGAAATACTCAAAATATCATTTGTATGCAGATGATTGTCAGGTATACCTCGGGGGCGTTAAGGATACTATCTCTGAAATCTTTAATAAAATTAATAATGACTTATCCAACATATTAGGCTGGTCTAAATCTAATGGAATTTCATTGAATATTTCAAAGACGCAAGCGATCTTCATTTCAAAGCGTGATTTTTCAGTCATCCCAAATATTTACATTGATAATAAGATAATTCCATTTTAAAACCATGTTAATAATTTACGGCGATTCACAGATTATCAATGTATGTAGTAAAATCAACACTACATTATATGGATTGAAACTTCATACGAACATTTGTCCTAAAACCGTTAGCTTTTTACTAGCTAAAACATTGGTGATTCCCCATGTATTGTATTGTGAATTTCTTTACTTGAGCGGTGATTGTAACTCGAGTGAGATTCTACAAGTTTCTTTGAACAACATAGCCAGATACGTCAATGGATTGAGAAAATATGATCATATATCTGACAAATTTAGAGAATTATTTGGTTGCACAATGACTCAATTTTTTTATTATTTATAAAAAGACCAAAGTATTGAAATCCTGTCAAAAATGACGAAAAATTTCATTGGTCCAAAACCACATTTCTCAACGTTTTGAAAGTCTCTGAGCCTAAAAAAGTCTGGATGCCAGTACCCATGGTATCTCGAGAAAAGCTTGCCCGATTTGGAATTTCTTTTCGCCGATCTTCTTCTATGGTCAATGCGGAGGTTTGAAAGGCTTTTGGAGACTATACGTCAAGAGGGTGGGATACCTGCCATACGAATTGACTCAAAACACCTGGTTATATAAATATTTACGATTTTTTTAATATATGACTAGCTGAGTTACCCGGCGTTGCACGGGAGGTATATAATTCAAATACCTTGATTGTTATGCAAGAATTCTCTCTTTACAGCACTGTATTTGAAAACATGAGTTGTATTTTCGAATATTTGGTAGAAAATGTCTGGATAACTCAGTAGTTCCGGAAACATAAGCTAGAAGAGGTTCAGGTGGATCGAGAGGAGGCAAATTCACTTTTCCATTTGAACAACACATTCCAGGCGATTCATTGTGAAATTTTAAAGCATGACAATACAAACAAATGTTTTCCATTTGCCCAATTGAAACATTGTAATCATAGTCTTTCTCGTAATTGAATGCTGCTAACTTTAAATCACCTCTAAAAATTTCTATTAATCGTCCATATCGTAACCGATCGACTTCCAGCCGGGCCTCACGATGTTCAATGGTTTCAGTAGCTCTAGAAGAAGACATCCTGCTTCGAACATTTTCAAGTCGTATTTCACGCTGTTCAGTTGTTTCATCAGCTCTTGAAGAAGACATCCTGCTTCGAATGTTTGCAAGTCGTGTTTCGCGCTGTTTAGTTGTTTCATTAGCTCTAGAAGAAGATGTACTGCTTCGAACGTTTGCAAGTCGTGTTTCACACTGTTCAGTTGTTTCATTAGCTCTAGAAGAAGACGTACTGCTTCGATCATTTTCAAGTCGTGCTTCACGCTGTTCGCTTGATCAACCACCCTTGCGGCTCTAATCTTCTTCGACTTTGCAGTTACCTGCCCAATTGATCTTTTTTTCGGTGGCATTTTTAAGCAAAAATGAAACGTGTGGCTAATTAATCATTAATGACGGGCATTCAAAACAGAAATTAGTATTAATTTATCAAAACAATTTTAATGTTCCCTTCGATACGTTTCACCGCGAACTGTGTTTGAAAATGTCTTTACGGAATTTTTTTTAAGCAAAATCAAATGTTATCTACAATCAAAAGGTAATCATAGATTAACACGTTTATAAACTGAAAACTTAAATCTAATAAGAATGTATATTCACTTGAAATAATATTTAATACCTAGAAAATAATCACCAACAATTATTTTATTGCAATATACCTAACTAATCGAGAACAACGGCATCCGAAACACAAATTAATATTAATTTATTCAAAACGATTAAAACTACGTCCACTTCGATACGTTTTACCGCGAACTGTGGTTGAAAATGACATTTCGAAAAACAAAAGAAGTTTTTTCAAACTAAGGCAATTTTACACGTACAATAATTTGAATCCAAGGATGTTTCTTGTAGAAGATGCTATTTTCAAATATAAAACGCTAGTACTTTTCAAAGTAAATCAGTTTATACGTACAATATTTTTTAGTACCTTTCCTAGAATTGATTTTATGAAACAATCATTGATTATTTAAGTAATAAACTACATAAAGTAATAAACTATTGGCGTTTAGTATGAAACTACTATTTTCATTAAAAGCCGCCGGTTGCAATAGTGGATTAAAATAGAATTTTAATTATTTCTGAAGTTATGTGGAAATTAGAACTCACTGACTATGGAACATTTCAAAACAGGATATGATAAATAGGATATCACTAAACAGTACATGTCAAGCCAGTAAAAATGGATTATTAGTATGGATAATATAAGTGTTCAGAGATTTGTCTTGAGTTAAAGTGATGAAAGATAGTCTTAAATTTAAATTAATAAAATTAATTTGAATAACTAAATCAATTAGAGTAGAGGTATGATTTGTGTATAACAATCGCACGCTAGATATCCTTTTTGGTGCATAAATTTGCGGCTAAGGCGCTATTTCGGAACATTTAAATATACCTATATAATACCTATACATGTAAAAATGAATTCTTGATCCAGGGCCGACTTCCGGATTGGAGCATGCCACTAATTTCATATAACCCCTTTCCTAAAGTCATTCCCGTCAAAAAAATCTTAAAAAAATTGAAATTTGAGAAAAAATTTGTACCACAGCCCCTAGACCCCGGGGTCCAGCCCCTTCAAAAGTATCGTGGGCTTGGTCCTGAACATGCAACATATACATGGTAAAAATTTCATGGCGATCGGTAAAGCGGCTAAGGCATTATTTCGGAACAATCAAATAATTGTATCTTTACATGTAAAAATGAATTTTTGATCCAGGGGCGGACCCTCCGAATTCGAACATGTCTCTTATTTCATATAACCCCATTCCAAAACCCATTCTCTTAAAAAATTTAAGTTTTTGAAAAAATTTGTACCATGGCCCTTAGACCCCCGGGGTCCAGCCCCTTTCACAATATCGTAAGATTGGTCCTGAACATGCAACATTTGCATGATAAACATTTCATGGCGATCGGTTGAGCGACTGAGAAGTAATTTTGAAATAATCAAATATTTGTTTCTATACATGTAAAAATTAATTTTTGATCCAGGGCTGGGCCCTTCGGATTCGAACATGTCAGTAATTTCATATAACCAGCCCCATAAACTCATTTTCGTGGAAAAATTTAAGAAAATTAAAATTTTCGAAAAAATTTGTACCGCAGCCCCTAGACCCCGGGGTCCAGCCCCTTCCAAAATATCGTAAGGTTGGTTCAGGATATGCAACTTGTACATGGTAAAAATTTCATGGCGATCGGTTGAGCGGCTGAGATGCCCATTCGGAACAAACAAACAAACAAACATGGTTTGATTATTGAATTGGGCATTGAATTTGAAATTGATTTGCAGGTTAAGCTAGGGGCTAATTTGGGGTTTGAGTTGAAGTTAAGTTGGAGTTGAGTTAGGGTTGGATTAGGATGTAGTGAGCAGTTAACCAATTTTTTATATATGCTGGCTTGAGGATTGAGTTTAGCGTTGAGTTTGCGGTTCAGTTGAGGGTTGAGTTGAATTCCGTTTGCAGGTTGAATTAGGGCTGAGTTGGCATTGAATTAGGGTTTAGTGAGCAGTTAAACTAAGAATTTGTGATTTATTTTTTAAAAATTTTATTGGGATTCTATATCTTATCCGATGTTGATGAAATTCAGTATTTCTAACGGAAATGGGATTCTCAAATTATTTTTAGATAAATTTCTGGAATATGGCCAAGTATAATGGAACCTGCCCATTTCTCAACCGATTTTGATAAAATTTGACATGAATATTGAAAATGGGATTCTAACATGTTTTTGGATAAAGTTCTGGAATATGGCTAAGAGAGGTGGAATTTGGCTACTTCTTAAAGGTTTTAGTGAAATATGACATCCGCGATGAAAATGGGATTCTAAAATAATTTTCGGATAAAATTCTGGAATATGGCCAAGTATGATGGAACTTCCCTAATTAGTAATCGATTTGGAGGAAATACGACAAATGGGTTGGAAACTGAATTTTTAAATGATTTTAAGATTCAATTCTGTAAGGGCAATTAGGATATACCTTAGCTTTTTAACCGATTATGATGAATTTTGACGTTTCCAACTAATAGAACGAAATGTAACACAACAATTATTTTTGGATGTGAGGAATATGTGAATATGGCTTTTAAATTGTCGGCTGATGAGGTTTCTGTAAATCATGCAGGTATTGAAGTTTCTCTGAGGCAGCGTAAACGTATATTTCAATTGATTATCGATCGAGATTATCTTCGAAATAATATTCAAGTTCTGCGAGAAACTTTTCTCGCCAAACCTTCGCTTTAAATGTTGGGGTATGTTTCCTGAGTATTTACTGTCAGAACTGTAAGTTTAGCCATGCTTAAAAAAATGAAGTGAGTGGCGGACACATGCTGAAGAATTAAAACTACTAACAGTAGTTTGGGATTGATTGAAGAGTAGCCTTAATTTTTAAGACTAAAGTTCTGATCACCTAACGAGGTTTTAGCGTGGGCACAGAGTGTAAATAATTCGATTGTATATTAGGAACTAATCGGCTTAGGCCCGATTTCAGAACAAAACAGCAATTCTTCAGTTAAATAATGTTTCGTCTCTTTCGTCTTTTAGGAATTTGAACGTGTTTCAAAATTCAAAATCAATGCTATCCTGATTATATTTCTTTTTTACATAAGCATTGTAACTGGAGAATTAAATATTTATTTGAGCGATATTGAAAAATCAAATATTTAATTCTACCTGTAAAATGCTCATGTAATAAAGAAATATAATCAATGCAACGTTAATTTTGAATTTTGAAACAAGTTGCAATTTCATAAAAGAAGGAAGAGACGAGATATTATTTAACTGAGGATTTGCTGTTTTGTTCTGAAATCGGGCATTACTCAGATATACAATTTTACTAAAATCCATTGACAAACATGTGTGGTCCATAGACTATTTGGTGTTGGAAATGTTCTAAACGCATGGATTGGCTATGTGTAGAAAAAAATAAATTTCTCATCGGCAAATTTAAATGTTTGATTTATTGGTTGTATTTATGGATCAAAGTATCATTAGCAGTGCTTCACAATATTTGTCGAATTCTGGCCATGTTTTATTTAAAAAACTCCATGCCTGCTACAAATGGTACTTCCGCAATTATGTACCAATTTGCTTGAAATTTCGTATTTCACTTAACCAACGATGAATCAGGGTAGCTGGTTTGAAATCTTTCTCTGTCGTCGTGTTATCATACAAATTTTATAACCATTTTTAAACTTTTCCAAACTTCTTCCAGGTTTAATCGTTTCTAACACACCACTTAATCAAAGCAAAAAACTTCACAAAGAGACCGGCGATTTTCGGCCTAAAAACCCCATTATAGATAACTGTAAAAAAATCACAACTAACTTAAAACCTTGGATAGATTTTATCAAACAAGACATATCCAATTACATTATCGAAATTATTGTTATGTATTATCGAACACGGCATTACAAATAAACAAAACATCAAATAGATTTATTACCATAGCAATTTGAGTTGTATGGGGAGGCAAAGTACCTTCATTTTTCTAACTCGAAGATGAGACCTTGACCTCTAAAACCGACCTACAAACCACCAATATTGATTGAACTGGAAACGGTAAATAAACAATTCACCGCCTTATAATAGGATGTATCGAATTTCTGCCGTTTCAAATCTTATTTATTTGTTCATTCACCTACCGCAATACAATAGAAATTAAGACAGTCTCAAAATTCTCTTACCAATGTTCATTGGATTAGAAATAATTGCTTATAATTAACTAAGCACGTTTATTGTCAATGAGGCTTTGTTCTACATATTATGAACACATCCAAACAAAAAAAAGTTCTTAATTTAATTACATATTTTAAACCGTGCAAAGTCATTCTTACATACGGATCCAGCTGCATTCATTTGCTTGAACCCGTTAAAAACTACTTATGGAGCAGATGATAATATTACCCGATTTTATTAGTCGTCTTCTCGTTTAATTTAAATTGAAAATGTCAAAAGATTTTTACGCATCATAAAATTTTAATTAAATTTCAAAAAAATAAAACTCAGAATCATAAAACTAAAAATTTGTTGACAATCAACACAAAAAACATGCATTACGTCACCGTATCTGGAAATATATGTTATGTACGTAAACACAAAAATCAATTTAATTAAATTAATTGGGTGTACCAACATAAAAATAAAACCGAAAATGATTTTCGTGATTTAGAGACACACACAGACACAGACCAATAAAATGAAAAAATTTATTCATCGTGAATCGTGATGTAGAAGATGATGATTATGAATTTTCGTTTTATTTTATTTGTTTATGGATTCATTGGAAATACCGAGTTAATTAATTCCAGTAGTTTTATGAGTGCACCGCGGTTTAAATATTATCCCTCGCGCGGTTCATCTATTGATGAAAATTTAATTTATTTTCACTTTTCTCCATTTCTACAGATCACGAAATACATTTCGAATGAAAGTTAGCAACAATCTTGATGATGCTGATATATCGTGATTTTCCATTTTTTTATTTTTTTGTATTGTGGTTTAATTTCGTTTTTTTTTATTTTAATTTTTTAGCGATGTACGCGACATAATTTTCTTTGTTGCTGCATTTAGATAAAATGTTTTTAGTGTGCGCAGACCACATACGCAAGATAAATTTAGAAATTGCAGTTTTTCATAGCGCGTGATAAATTGAATTTTTATTTTTATTTTTATTTTATTGAAGAGTTTAAAAATTAAATGCAAAAAAAAGAAAAAGTATTTTGAACATTTACCACACATATTACAGTTATTATTTTGTTATTTTATTATTAGTCGGGGTATATCAAAAAATTAGAAATTTTTATTTATACCTACTATAAAGGAGATGAAAAGAAATGTTTCAGTATTGGGTGAATGGCTGCATTTTTTGCTAAAAGGTTAATTTATAGATTCATTAAGTGAAAATGAAAAGAGTATCGGTTCGGTCATTAATAATAAATGTCAAAAATAAAACATCAAATTAGAAGGGTGCCGACATGAAATGTAAATCTTGGTGATATCATTACGGGCATTACAAATAACAATTTTTTTGGATGATTGAAATCCCTCACATCGCACTCTCTCTTAAATAAGATATAAATAATGTCAATTTCTAAATAAGTACATATATGTATAATGTATGTATATAGTTTAACAGTCATCAATCGAAAGAAAGTTGAATATGTATATTTAAATGTTAAGACAAATGAGATTTGTAACCGTGCGCCCCCGTGGTGAAAATATTCATTTGTCATCTAGTTGGTCATCAATTAACATATTTGTTCGAGTATATGTATATAGGTCTCAAGTTTGTGGCTTATTTGCACCTAGAAAAACTAAAGAGAATCATAAGAATAAAAATCAGTGAACGGTAAGTATACTGCATCGAAAGAGCTTCCTTTTCGTTATCGAAAGAGTAATAATTATATGCTTTAATATAAAGTTTGATAAGGCTTTTAATTTTTTTTATATTGTCAAGAATTTATTAAATAAATCTTGAAAAGCCGAATAATTATATATACAGCCCAGGTCCTTCAACATCAACATCGAGTCAATACGACAGAGAAAAAATAGTTATTCCGTAAAGGAATACGCTAACGATTGGAGCACCTACATTTTAATAAAATTGAAACGGAGAATGATGAGGTTCGTGCTATACAACAAGCAGAATCACGTTTTGTCAAAGTAATTATGGAAGGACTGACATTGGAAATGGAAGTGTACTCGGTAGTCTGTGCATCTGTAATTTACATCAATGGGCAAATCCAGTTGTTGTTGTGATGAAACCAAACAAGGCCATCCGCCTTTGTAAAGATTGTAAGGTAACAAGAAATCGTTTTGTGCGAACGGAGCACTACCCACTTCTCGTTCAAAGAAATCGTAGTGGCTGCAGATGCTAGCCCCTACGAACCAGTAATTTTTGCTTCCAGTACTCGTTCTTCAGCTGAAAGAAATTACTCACAAATACATCGTGAAGCATTGGCTATTATTTTTACGATAAAGAAGTTCCATAAGTATATTTACGGTCATAAATTAATATTATGTTCGGATTCTCAGGCATTGGCAATATAAGGCCTTCAAATAAAATGGCAATTGCCGATGCTCTTGTTTCCATTTGAGCGAGTTCATTTGGATTTATTCGATTTGGAAAATATGAAATTCTTAATATTTATTGACTCGTATACAAAATTTGATGTGAAGCTACTCACAAAAACAAATCTTGTTTGTCTAATTGAGGAGCTTTGTTCAATTTTTAAATATTTTGGGTTGCCTAAACAAATAGTTACTGATAACGGCCTACCTTTCAATTCAAGCCTTTTTGGTCAAGAAAACCATATTGAAATATTACATTCACTACCGTCACCCACAATCAAATGGCCTAGCCGAACGAGGAGTACAAACATTAAAAAATTATTTAAGAAAATTGTTGGTAGACTCAGATTTAAAAAAAACTCGATCAAGCAAAAATTAGATAAATTATTGTTTTCGTAAAATAATACCCCAACTACCGTTACTCTGAAATCCCCTGCGGAATTGTTGTTTAGTTTTAAGCCAAGAACTCATTTGAATTCTATCAACCCAAAAACGGAGAAAATAACAATGAAAAAATAATGTATTTGAAGTAGGAGACAAGATTATGTACCAAGATCATTACCGCAGTTATGTTAAATGGATTCCAGGTAGAATATTAAAGTGTTATTAAAATATAAATTTTTAGTAAGCATTAAGAACGAGGTTCAGCGGATATCTAGGTATCAAATAAGAAAATCTACTTTGGAGGATAAGTTCTATCCTTCACTTGATATTGTTCAAGAAAATAATGATGAAGCTGAAAATCAAAACAGACCAAGAAAGCAAAGTGAAGGAGGTGACGATGATTGTATATTGATACGAAGATCCAATAGAAAGAAAAAAAATTAAGCAACGTAAACTAAATGAAGATACTTTCAGGGCCCCCTTATCCATTGGGCTAAAAGGGCTAAGCCCTGGGGCGCCATCGATTTGGGGGCGCAAAAATTGAAATTAGGGCACCAATTATTTTGAGCCCGGGGCACCCAAACTTGTTAAGACGGCCCTGGATACTTTATGTAGATGGGTTGATGTCAAAAAAGATAAAAACAGCCAACCATAATGTGTACAAGATTTACCAAAAAAAAAAAACAAACCTGCAATAGAAATACAGGCATACAGGGGCAATAGAGATGAGTTGAAAAAATTAAAATGTCCAATAGTAGAAAAAATCAAATGTCAACATGTATTAAGACAAGACATAGACAGATTTAACTACGTAACGTCATATGAAATTGTGAGTGTTTGTACAGACAAATGAATACACGTATTTTGGGAATAAGTGCATCAGACTGTTTAAAAAATAAAAATTATAATGTGTACGAGATAAATAATATCTAAAGGAGGAAGCAAACCAAATGTCAATATGTAACAAAAAGATACATAAAACAGATTCAATTACATAACGTGATATGGAGTGACTGGATTATTGATGTACAATCAAATGATTATACGTATTTTGGAGATACGTGCAATCAGATTGTTTGATCAAACAGTTTGGTTTCATCTTAATGTGAATCATTTCAAGAACCCTTCTTGTGGTATGTTTTTGCCCCCTACCAATAATTTGGACATCATCAAGGAATATATCATGATTGGAGATTCATGTAAATGACTAGAAAGTGCCTTGATCAGGTCTGAATTCGTTTTTTTGAGAGTCAGTTTTTTTGCATCTCTTTTGTGTTGATTAAAACGTGTTCCCAACAATTGCTTTGTTTGTCCAATATATGGCTGACTGCATTCACAGGTAATTTTATATACCACATTTGTGTTGTCCTGCAGACGTGTGGGGTCTTTTTTGGCAGAAAATAGTGACTTACTCAGAGTGTTGTGTGCTCTGCCGACGGTTCTGAAATTATATTTTTTAAGACAGTAGCATAGTTTTTCATGTAGTGACTTTACTTTTTTGATGGGTTAACTTCTATTGACTGGTTATCACTATGGTGTGTTGAATGTTTGTAAATGGTTGATTTAATTATTGGATTGAAAAAAGAATACGGATAGGTATTGCTACGGAGGGTTGTTTTAAGAAGATTGAAATTAGATCTATGGAATACTGTATCAGTTAATTGGAGGATTTTATTTGATAACAGGCTAACAGTATTTCTTTTGTAAGATAATGGTAAATGAGAATTAAAATTTAAATATCTGCCGGATCAAGTTGACTTGTGGAACCAATTAGTAGAAAGCGAGCCATCTGCATTATGTGTAATGCGTAAATCTAAAAACGCTAATTTGTTACTGTTTTCCATTTCTATTGTAAATTTGATATACATTAAAAGCTTCAAAAAAATCATCTACCTTTTGTTTGGGGATGGCCGTAACTATGTCATCTACATAACGAAAATAAAGAACAAGGGAGAAATCAAAAGAACTCAAAACATTCGTCTCCACAAATTCCATGACCACCTCTGCGACTGCTGGGCTGACCGGGAAACCCATAGGGGCACCAAAAGGCTGCTTGTAAAAATTACCGTTAAAGGAGAATTCGCAGTTGTGGAGGATCAATTCCATCGCTTCGATGAACTGTGTTTTCTTCAATTTAGTTTTTGAGTTCTTTTTTATTTCCTTCCACCTATCATTTATCAAGACTAAAGCTAAACTGCAATCTACGTTGGTGAAGAGCGACACTACATCTAAAGATAAAACAATGTAATCCTGTGGTAAAATATAATTGTGAATTTTTTTTTTAAATTAGCCGAGTTTTTGACAGTGGAAGAACTTTTCCTACAGTGTTGTTCGAAATCCTAGACATGAAGGCAGACAGATCATACAAAGGCGTACCAACCGAGCTCATAATGAATCGGTATGGAGTGTTCGGTTTATGGATTTTGGGCAACCCATAAAGTTTGGCTGCTACGCCATGATAGCATTTTAATGATTTAGCCTCTGTCTCCGTTATTCTACCCTCATTTTGCCACATTGTAATCATAAGGTTCACAAAATGACAATTAAAAAGTATTTTTGAAAAGTCGTTTAACCTTTAAATGACACACTTAAGAAAAATTACTTAAATGCCACACTGGGGTCTTTTAGACCCCAGCATGAAAATTGCCTATTATTCCTTGAATTTTTCCATATTTAGCTTTGACAATTTTTTCCAATATAGTTTAAAGCTTACTAAAGGAGATCAAATTATTACATTAATGAAATTTTAATTTTATGATACCATAAAAAAAAGGTTTGTGAAAAAAATAAGAAAATGGCTTGTTTTACATAAAATAACCGTATTTTTTTAATTTTCAATATTTTGAGCTAAAAATTTAGCGGTGTACGTTTAGAAATATTAATGTGAAAGTTTAAAGATATAGTCTGATGAGTTCTTAGGTTTCTAGAGGAAAAATAGAGATTCAGTTCTTCTTATAACAGCGGACATTGAATTGGATTGCACGATAAATCCGCAACTAGCATCGCTCCGACTACGATCAGAAAGTAAAAAACTACAATATTCCTAATATTCCTCCATGACTTTAGTATTTTGGACAATGTTTTTGACAAATATCATCATTTGTGTGAAACTAACCTCACAAATAGGCGTATCCCTTGTCACCCGATTTCCCAACCAAGCTAAACATTTTATTAGGCATTCGATAACGTTTTGATTTGTTTTTTGAGCGCTAAACTGTTCTCTTCAACCTCATTGTATATTGGAGATCGAAGAGGACATGCATAGTTTCTATTCCGCAGGATTTACAGAATTTTTTGGAAAAAAGATTTTCCAAAACTCTTTTGAAAGACACGCATTATTGAGATTCTTACGATTTTATATTCTAAATATCAATTTTCTTTCCCCCTCTGGCAGCTCGAATTAAAAGTATTTGTTGGTTTCCGAAGGCCCGCCTGCCTCTAGTCTTTCTTTGAGACGACACCAAGGTTTGAGTTATTCGAGCATCCAACTCAGAGAATAGTTTACCATCAGCTTCTTGCTTTCCTTTAGTGTATAAAAATACGTGAGCAAACAATATTTTGGCAACCTTAAATTCAAGACAGGGAATTTGCAAGATATAAGTACAGTTCTACACACCGATTCCATTCCAAATCCAAATCAAAACATACATTCAAAATTAAAGCAAAATAAAATCAAACGTTAGGTATACCGGGGCTTAAATTTACTTGTTCAGATTATACATATAAGCCACCCAAAACACGCGATGCTTCTGCGATGCTGCTAAGTATATCCGAATAGTCTTGGAATTTCTTAATTCAGGGACATTAAACCAAACATATAAAACGAATTATTTAATTAAATTAAAAATATCTAATATAAAGTCAATTTAACCTACTTACTCGTATATATTTTAATTTCGTAAAATAAAATTTGAAAAACAAAAACAATTAATGTCGATAATTAGAGAAGAAATTCGTTCAAAATTAGTTGATGTTTACCCATGAAATTAGTAAAACATTGTAAAAGCCAAAAGTTGAGTACTTTGTCGGCTTATAAGTGATCTGAATCATTGCTTATTTCGTTAAGAAGAGAAGTTTATTTAGTTATTAGTGTCTTCCTATATAATAAACACTATGAACGAACTAAAAACAAATGAAAAATAAGAAATCATTAATTCTTGTTGCAGCCTACCCGCTCATTGAAAGTTTTACGTTGGTTTCAACACTCTTTTTATCTTTACTCTTTGGCCAAATTAAATTTCAACAAACTAAAATTAATTGAATTTGATATACCTTGCCAAATTTAAATTTAATTGCAATTTGACAGAACTGGAGTTTATTTGGTCAAGTTTCATTGGATTAATTCGTTCCAGTACAGAGCAATGACTTATCCTTGTATAGGTACTTTGTAAATCAATAATTAAATTTAACCACCTAACCTACCAAGGTTTAAATGAATCTGGGCGATAGCCCCAACCTGATCATATCTATAATTTTTGAGATAATTACCAAATTTAAAAAAAACTTAATTTTATACAATAAGCCGTCTCTCATGGTTTACAAATTAAGAAATTTTCCGCGCAATTTACATTTATGCTAATCATCTCAAATTAACAACAACACACATTTTATTGTTTTTTTTTTTCTGTCAAATATTTATTTATTATTTAATTACTGCAATAAAACAAATTAAAATAGTAAAAGGTGTCATTAACAAGACCAATAATTTTACGGCATTCAAAGCAAGACTAAAATCATAAAGGCGTTAAGAAATTTTTTTTGCTACTAGCTAGTTACTAATTTAGCTCGTTCAATTCACGTTTTAGTAATTAATATTTTTTATGATTTATAGCATAATTCCAAGTTTATTAATTTTTTAACTAATCAATGTCACATCGTGAAAATAATACCGTTAAATATTATTATAAATGATAGTGAAAATTTAGTATAAACAAAACGGATTTCACTTTTTAATAAGAATTCATTTTATTTATTTATTTGGATGGATTGGGTGTGCGTTCGATTATATTATACATGTTATACGAAATGATAATTAATCGTTTGATGTGAACAAAAAATGTTTGCACGAAAAGACAAAATGATTAAATTTTCTCTCAGAGCTGGCCATATACATATTAGGCAGTTTTATAATTAATTAAATTAATAGTTTTCTAGTTTAATTCTATATGGTGCTAGATATTAAATATTTTGTCTTATTTGCGCAGTTTCGCCAAACTATTCTGAAGATGGTCACTCAAGGTTAAAAAATTAAACAAATAAATTAAAATTATAAATTCAAAACTACGTACTTGTGCAATTTATTGCGCGTGATTGAAAACTAAAATTTAATAATTAGTATAATTAAAAGTTTAAACAATATTTGATTTTTGATAAATTCAAGGCTTTATAAATTAAATTACATAATTATGTATGTATGTACAACGTATTTTATGCAATTGACGGTAAGTCGGTAATATAATATTAATATATGATCATACGAAATGAAGAGTTTTTTTATTTATTTTTAAGCCAATTAGGTTCAGTTACTGTAAAATAATAACTTAAGACATAATAATTTTCATAAATTGCATTTTTTTTGTGTTTTACACACACACATACACAATGACAGCCTTTTGTTATAAAATTTACAATAACAAACCAAGAATCATAAATCATTTGCGCCGCGTAATGCAACAGCTTCTTTAGTAAGATGTATCATAATAAAATTCAAGAAATTTTTATTTTTAATTTTATTTTGACCAAAATGCGCAAGCATTGATGGTGCAAAGACGACGAGAGATAAAGATGTTGTATAACATTTTTTTGTTGTTTATTTATTACTTTGAGACGCTTATTACGATTATGAACTGTAACGAGACAATAATAAACTTACATATAAAAAATGTATCGTCTAAAACAGAGTTTCTCAAACTTTTTCATAATGCGGCCGCCGAAATTTGAAAAATTAAATTAAATGGTCGCCAACATTTTTATTCAATAATATCTTATTTAATTCTAAGTAATTGCCTCTCGTTACTAGATAATTATCGTTTTCGCCGTAAGTACAAGAAGTCTCATAAATATCAAATCAATATACAGTGGTGAACTGACAAGTGAAGAAAATGAGACATGGCAACACGAACGTGGAATTTGAAGCACGAGTGTTAGTGAAGGCTATGTATGACCGAGGCCTTCTAGAATATAGAGCCATATTCATACGTTATAATTTTTTAGGAACAGTGATATAACTTTTCACTGTTCTCCTTATAGGAATCCATAGTAAAAATTTTTAGTACATATTTGCTAAATTTATCTTTATTTATACTAGTGTACGTCAGATGTCTATAGTTGTTTTCAGAAAAAAAAAAAATGAAAAACAATTTTTCAATCACAAAATTTTCGCACGTTCTTAATATTTAGTGAATTTGGTTTGCTTTTCTAGAATTTTTGAACTTGCAATTTTTCAAGGAGCTAATTTTTAATTCAATTTTACCAAATTTGTGTTGCCATCTATTTAATGTGTATTGACTTAGTGACCACATGATTTATAGTAAGCTTTTATTTCAATTTGACCAGAATGCTTTTGTTGTGAAAATTTTATAAATTTTGGTTTAAACAAATTAATTATTACAAGAAAATGAAAATGATTTTGTTAAATGATGCTTATGTATGCTGAAATTCAAATAATTATGAACATTATATCACAGATCATTTTTAAGAATTTGTAACGTTTTCATTTAAAAATTTGCCTTAGAAAAAAAAGTGATTTCTCATATGCACCGTTTATTTTGAAAGTGGAATAAGTCAGTTTTTTTACAAAAAAAACAACGAGCGAGTTCACCCACAACTCGCAAAAGATTTATGTGAAAACTTTTTTGAATAAATGTCTATTGAATCATTTCAAGCCATATCGTTAAGGCTCAGAAACCCCTCCATAAAGACGGATGTTGTTCACTCAGTATTTAAACTAAGTTACATTTTTGGTTCAAAAAGTCAGTAAGTAAATGGTCACGGCAAACTCACTGAACAAAGCAGTGTTATACGCACGTTAAATGATCGTTACAGTACTCGTTCAAAATTCTCAAATAAACATCGAACTCGTACTGTAACAACTCATTTACCACTCTTGTGACGTAAATAACTATTACACTTCACAAGCATAATTTGTGGTCCTTTTACTCGTATGTAATTGTCATTTTCAAAAACACTTGCTGCTGTGGCCATATATAGCAGATATTTTCACATAAAATAAATTAAAGTAGGCGGTTTCTTTTTAAATTTTTTTTGTATTCGGCTCACGATGTTTTTGAAATGCCGGATGATGTTGTATATTACATGAGTATGCGTAGATTTTGCATTGATTTTACGTTTTATTTATTTTTTGTTCTTTTAGATATTCACACATACCAGCAATATTTTTTGTTCGGCATTTTTATTTCCGTAACCCGATTTCTATACAATTTTTTACTTACTCCTGCCGCTAAAGATGTTTTCACATCAAAAATCAAGTTAATGATAACAATAGATAAATGACAGTATAATCTTTCTAACGGTAAATAATTTATTATCAAAACAAAAAAAATTAATCAATGTTTTTTCATTTATCGTTTTTCTATTTTTTCATTATCTCGTTTCAACAAAACATTGACTTATTCCACTTTCAAAATAAACGGCTCATATGTTTTATGAAACAAATAAAAAATACAAAAATAGTGGAAATTGTGTTGTCATAGATCGAAAAAAAATCAGTTCAGCGAAAATCTTCAAATATACATATGTATTTGTTGTCATGCCAATGAAAAAAAAAAGTTTTCTTACCACAAATCTGTGAAAAAGACGATTTTTAACGAATTTGAGCACAGTGTTGGTAAACGTTTGCGAGCATTCGCTAATGTTCTGAACCATGTCGTTACATCAATAAAAATTTGTCATTTCTGCGTTTAAAAGATTATTTAAAGAAGAATCAAAAAGCGTTTTAACAAACGCATTTTTGTGCTTCTTTTATGTTTAGTTAGGAATTAATTTTGAAATAGTTTGCTAAGACACTCTAAAAATAAACATTAGTGATCATAAGAGTCGCTTGTATTCATCAAAAAATTGAATGGCCAATCGACTAGGATGAAAAAACATGTAAAAGCCCACCTGCAGGAATGGAGCCTCCATAGTTTATATCGTTCTTACATATTTCCTCGGCCCAAATTTGTAATTTAAAATTCAAAATCATATTGTGGTATAAAACTGATATTCCATATTGATACATTGAATCTGGGTGTACTGTACAGGATTCCATTGAAAATTTTGAAAATTTTTGAATGAAGGAATGAAAGAAGCATTTATGCTGAAATATTTAAAATTTAAGAATTTAAAGCTTAATCATCTTGGATGTTTTGAAGCAATATTTAAAATTTTCACTAATGAGAACCATTTCTAAATGGAACAACAACATTCATTAAGGGCTTCTACAAATGAAGAAGATAGGTGCGTTAACTCAGGTTTTCTCTAAAAATGGATTGCTCCACGCCAAGAAACCAATTCAAGGTGCAATCATCATAATTAGCGACTTCACTAAACTGGGCTAACTAGCAGATAATGGCAGTATTGTTAAACCTGTAGATGAGGGCAGCAACATAAATTCGTTTTTATTATATTGTTCGGGTATTGGTGTTCTTCGGTCTTCAATCACAGTATCTCTTCTGCTACTGCAAATTGTGTTGTAAAGTGTTCGCTGAGAAGTAATATTAATAGTATAAAAATGGTGTATTTTAATGCAAGAAGTTCGTATGTAGGTAGTAAGTTTGCGGAGTTTTAAAAATAGTTAATGGGATTGATTGATTGCTGAAGCCTTAAAAAAAATAAATCCTGAATTTTTTATCCGAAATTGTTTCGATTGCTCATGGTCATCTAGAAATTTTTCGAATTCATGTTTTTCTTCTTTTCGGTAATATCAAAAAATCATTTTGAACTATTGCCAAATTACATGGTGCCGGTTTGCCTCTATTTTGTTGATCGTCACTTTATAATAGCCTAACTTTAGGGTCGCCAAAAATTAAATAAATTCCCTCCAATAATACCTCGTTATCAAGTAGATCAATTTCTATATATGTTAACGATAATTTTATTTGTGTACCGAGCGTATTATTTTGAGATTTTTCTTAAGTGAAACATTACGCT
This sequence comes from Tipula helvola, assembly GCA_963556165.1. NCBI lineage: Eukaryota > Metazoa > Arthropoda > Insecta > Diptera > Tipulidae > Tipula > Tipula helvola. Next base: position 161,210,352 of record OY744481.1, on the reverse strand, counting down.
ACGCCATACTTTATAAAATTGACCGGGGGTCAAATATACTGATTAGAGTCTTTTTGTAACTAAGGGTGGTGAATTTTAGGAGACAAAGAAAATATAAAATGCGGAGTCGGAGTCGGTCAGTATTTTTCGGATTACAACTCCGCTAATATAATCCAACTGCTCGACTTCGACTCCCGACTCCGACTCCGATTCCGCAGCCCTGGAAAACCATGTTGTTCTTCACCATTTTTTTAACTTTTTTGACATTTTCCAATTTAAGGCTATGAAAAATGCGAAAATCGATATTTTTTTGTTTTTTGTTTTCGCTGGCACTACATCCCATAGAGGGATTTGGCCGCTTCATGATGAAGTTTCGTAATAATTCTTTTAACGGATAATGAGTGATTAATTCATTGATCCAACATTAACTAGCCGTGATTTTTTCCGGATCTTAAAGCAAGCATGCTAACCACTGTGCCACCGGGGCGGCGATATTAACTTCAAAAATTAAAAATCAGATAGAACCTTGTTAATCCAACATCGCGATTTATTAAATGTAATTAATTTTATTAAGTTTTGCTTAATTCGTAATACCTTCTACGTGGAACGTATTAAACTAAAAATTAAAAACTTGCTAAATTTGTGCCCCACATTTTAAAAACAATCCATCATTTATTTTTTCGATATTCATGATTAGTTCGAGATTTTTTTAAGCATTCAACTTAGCATTCAAAAAGACAATAATAAAAAAATGGTTTTCAACTTAAAGCACACGCACCTAAAAAAAGTGTCTGCCTGAATATTACTCACAATAGAGTGTTCTCTGTTTAAAAAACTCAGAGAACTTAGTTTTGCTGTTTCCTACTTAAACCCCCAAATTTCTAAATTTTTTTAATTTTTAATATCCTTTCCCTTGTGCCCGGTTCAATTATAATATTGCTTGGTAATATTCCTTTCGAAAACAACAGATTATAAAATGAAAAAATTTGTAACACGTTGAATTCAGTTTACAAATTCCAGAATTTTAGCACAACATCCCAATATTCTTTAATTGCCAAATAATTTTAATAAACTATACCAAATGTAGCTATGTATGTACGGTCGCGCCCAACTATGCATGCAACTAATTAGCATCCTGCCTGTTTTATCTAAAGTTTTTGAACTAGTTATGTTTGATCACAGTCTAATACAGTACGTGAAATGTAATGGTGAATTGTTATCTATTATAGCTGTTTCAGTTCCTCAGGGATCGGTTTTATGCCCGCTTCTATACTTTCTATGTTTATTAACGATATCATCTCAGCTATAAGTTACTGCCATCAACGACGTACAAATAAATGTAGATGGACATCCTGATTCAATAGATTCATTAGATTTTTGAGTCAATGGTGAGCTTGAAGGAATATCTAATTGGACCAAAGAAAACGAGATGCTCTAAATTTCAACAAAACTATGGTCTTATGAATTTATATGGAGAAGGTTGATATTCCATTCCGTCTACCACGATTGCCAAACATAATCTGTCATATACAAATAAAGCACGAAACCTGGGATTTATATTGAATTCGGTACTTTCTTGGGCTGAATATGTTAATCGTATTTGTGCAAATATTTAATTCGGTTTGAAAAGACCCAGATCCAAGTTCAAACTTTCTACTCCCATTGGAACTAAAAAAGTATTGGCTCATTCATTATTGATAAATCACATTTTAATAACATTTTATATTGGGATTTTGTGCTGAAGTACAGGCAGTGTTTGGTTATTGATGGCCATTGTCTTGAATATCTTAAAAACAAAATTAGATATGCTAACTCATTAAGATATGTAAAAATCGCACCTGTACATAAATTAACTCACTGAGCGACGTTTTTCTTAAATTGTTCTATTTAATGCATGATGTTATTGGATTTGTTACATATTAGATTCCATTTCAACATCAGTACATATTATAAACTGGACCTTTTATTTTGTGGATCATAAAGTTTTATTTTATGCTCTAGAACTTTATTGCTATAAAAACCATTTTATAAAAATGGGTAAAGTATAACTTGGGATCAGATTTTAAAATTGATGATTTATCGCTCCTCCCAGAGGGCCGCGGCCCATCGTTTAAGAAGTACTGGTCTAAAAGATGATGCTAGTTGTTATGTTGATTATGTTTGTATAGTTTTATAACCTTGGTACGAACCATATTAAATGTTCATCATCAAAATGAACACAAACGACTAGTTTATGTGTATATGGTTTGGCAACATGCGATTTTCGAAAGTGTGATGCTTTTAAAAAGCGAATTTTGCACTTTTCGTTTTAAGTACATCATGAAAGTGCAAAACTATTATTAAATTATGTGTAACAAATTTGATCTTAGAGTTGCAATGTATGATGCAAAATGTAATTATATGGATGTTATGTAAAGCTATATATTGAAGATTAATTATAATTAAAATGATTTTATTAATTCTTTCTCCACATTTCGATATTATATTATATGTTTTCAGAATAATTTCATAACAAGTATGATGTCATACACACTAACGATTAACTTCATATTCACGAAAGTTGACGCTACAGATTAAATTATTAAAATGTAAAACGAGCATTAATATTAATTGTAAAAAAGGAAATGTATGGAGAGTAAATTCTCCACTCAAACAACTAGTAACAAATAACAACTAGAAGGTTGTGCCAAGGTGAAGAAAGTTGCTCATTTTTCTTGCTGAGGGTTTTATTATTTAACTACTAACTTTTCTGGTGTGTACATGAAAATATTTCTGGTTAAAAATGTATACCGCGAAGTTAACTACAAAAGTCGAAATTTTCTCAACTTTATAGAAAATTATAATATTTTGCTAACTTCGTGGTGGAAATTTGTATTGTAAGGCCAGAAAATTAAAATATGGCAGAATAGCTAAATTGAATCGATTTAATTGAATGATAGTATAGATCACAATATTTAAATTTGCTAAATAAATTTATTAAATTACTTTCACTTCAAGGTTCGTATTTCTAGTCAAATACTTTACTTCAGTTGAAAATTTAAATTGCTTTATACTAAAGTCACAGTCAGTGACTTTTTCGGGTGAATTTCTAGAACACAGGCCCTTATCAAGCTACTCGCACGAACATTATTTTCGGTTGTTTTCAGCCATTTTTGTGTGACAGTAATTTCGCAGTATCACAAAACATATTTTCAATTGAAGATGAAAATGAAAATAAACAAATCTCAGAGGATAATGGAATATAGAGTAGAGAACAATTTCGGTTGTTAAATATTTTCGTTCGTAGATATTTTCGTGCGGGTAGTATTATAAGGCCCCAGGTTGCTTCTAAGTGTTTTAGTGAAAATTTCAATATATTGTTACGTTTTTGCCTTGTCAATCAAGGTTCGAATCACTGGATTGAGAATAAAACAAACAACTTCAGTTTATCACAATCGAATTTATTTAGTCAACATAAAAATTATTAACACAACACAATTATTAACAATAACAATAATTCACAAAATCGCTTATAGCAATATTCGCACTATTTTAAATCACTTCTTAAATCACCAAATACGAATATTCCAATTCCATCTCATAATTATATTGATAAAAATTGGTGAGACAGATTTTTGGAGTGTCAGGAGGAACCAGGTTCTTTTTTTTAATTTTTTTGTTTGTTTCTTTCTTGTTTTATGGTTTTTGGTCCGCCAACCGCCAACAGCCAACCGATTTAGATGAAACTCAGTGTGTACGATAAAAATGCGATTGCAAAATATAGAACTAAGCATGAGTTCTGGAAAATAGCCAATTTCTTAGCCGCTTGAGATGAAACACGGTTTGTATGATAAAAATGGGATTCCAACATATTAACCTGATGTGGTTAAAAAAATGGCCAATTCGAATGGAACTAACCCATTTCCCAACCGAATGGAATGAAACTAGGTTTGTATGATGAAAGTGGGATGTCAATATCAGTTCCAGATATGATTCTAGAAAATGACCCATTTGAAAGGAACGGAGCCGTTTTTTAACCGATTGCGGTGGAATACAGTTTTCAATTTGAGTTCCGAATGTGGTTCTGGAAGACAGCGTATTTGTATGAAACTAAGCCATTTCCCAATCGATTATAATGAAACCCGGCTTATATTAAGAAAATGATCAATTTGAATGGAACAAGGCCTGGGTTTTAAAACATGGCCAATTTTATTGAAACTAAGAAATGCATTAACAAATTGGGATGAAACTCGGCTTATATGATGTGGTTCTGGAAACTGGCTAATTTAAATAAGATTAAGCAATTTCTCCGGTTATTATGAAACTTGGTTTGTATGATAAATGAAAATGGAATTCCACAATGATTTTCGTAGGAAGTTCTGGAAAATGGTTTATGAAACAAGGCATGGGTTCTAGAAAATGAGCAATTTCAATACCGTTGAGCCATTTCTCAATCAATTGGGAACCAGTTTTTATGACGAAAATGGGATTCCAACATGAGTTCCGGATGCGGTTCTGGAAAATGGCCAATTTGAATAGAACTAAGCCATTTTCTCAACTGACCGGGATGAAACTCAGCTTGAAAATCGAAGTTGATTTGCCATATTGCTGTTTAAATATTTTTTTTTAAATTAAATTATAAACCACAAACTGCAGCTGAATGAGATACCCAAAATGTGATTTGTTTTTGTAGTAAGTTTAAACATTTGTTTATATTATTACAGGATTTTATTTAACTTCACTCCTCTGTTTGTCTATGCGTAAATCTTGCAAGCGATTTTTCAAACGCATCCCGACTACTTAGAGACCTGAAACTTAGCAATTATGCGTACACTCGGTGACAATAATTTAGTAATAGCTTAAATACGAGTTTAAGCCAAATAGAATAAAATTAATTTTTCGCATCAGTGGACAGACGATTCATTGAGGTTTTGTGGGTTTCATTAGAAATCCAGCGTTCAAACCTCATGGAATTCCGTGGAAAAATAACTAGTGTATAATAATACTAGTAGTGTATCTGGGGTCGAAGATATTCACAGCTGGACGAGCATATGTGGCACTAAGTCGAGTAAAATCCTTAGATGTCTTACAAATCGAAGAATTATACTGCACAAAGCTAATAGGAAAGAACCCATGCAATAATTACTTGAATTCGATACAAACAAGGCGAACAAACTCACATCACTTTTATATGGGCACCTTATAGTAAATTGCACTTACTGCACTCACTGAACTCACTGCACTCTAGTGTGATTTTGTAAGGGTGCAGTGCACTACTTTACAGTTGACTCGCTTTGACTATCCTCTTAAGTTATTAAAAATACTCAATTAATAACAATTAAAAAAAGCAGTTTTATGGTACATTGAAAAGTGAGCGCCCCAAGATTTTATTTATAGTGACATAGGTATAGTGCAGGAATTTTGTGCAATAATAGTAAATAATTCCAATAGAAACGAAATCTTACAGGATTGTAGTACTACTTGAAGACAGTATTTTAGAAAAAATCCCCATCTCTAAAGGTTGAGTCAACCCTGCAATCCACTAACGATATTCGAAATTTTCAACAAGATTTAGATAACCTGCAAAAATGGTGTGATAACAATAAGCTTAAATTAAATGTCAACAAATGGAAAGTCATGACTTATCATAGGAATAAAAATCCTCAGTGTTTCTCGTAAAAAATTTGTAATACCATTTTGCTAGAGTCTTTGAAGTAACTGACTTAGAAAATAATCTTGATTGTCAACAGTCATTTAACCTACATATTGATAAAATTATAGCTAAAACAATAACTTTGTTAGGAGTCCTGTTTTGAATATCTAAAGAATTTAAATCTCAAATTACTGTCGAGCGTTTATCATTTGATCAAATTTGACCCGGACTGGTCCATTTAAACCGCGCGCGTAAACCGAATCAGTAAAATTTTTTTTCTAGGTTGGTATAACCTTCTGCGACATTCGTGTGACGTTTGAGCAGAATACGTTCAGTTTTCATTAGTGTGAGTTCGACAGCCATTTGTTTACGACGCAAAAAGTTTGTCTGGCGATTTTTGCTATGAAAAAAAAATGAACAAAGGAAATTTCGTGTTTCCAATGGAATTACGGCTACGGAATCATTGAAAATGTTGCAGAAGTGTTTTGAGGAGTCTACTCTATCGAGAACGTAAGTATTTGAGTGGCATAAAGCATTCAGTGAGGGTCGTGAGGTCGTAGAAAAATTACCTATACATCGAAAAAGTGAAGAAAATTGTCCTCGAAAATCGTAGTGTTAGCATTAGGGAAATCTCAGAGGCTCTCAACATCTCGTATGGATCGACTCAACATATTTTGGTTGATGCTTTTGGTATGCAACCCGTTGCCGGTCGACTAGTGCCGAAAGACCGATTTTTTTTGCAAAAAGACCGTCGAGTAAAGGTCACAAAAGGGATGATTGCTGATTTATTACTGGTGATGAGACATGGTTTATGAATATGACGTCGAAGCTGCCCAATAATCTAGCCAAAACCGAAAAAGCCGGTCGAAAATCAAGGTAATGCTCATCGTTTTCTTCGATTACCGTGGTGTAGTTCACCATGAATTCGTTCCAGAGGGTCAAACGGTCAATAAAGCATACTACTTGGCCGTTTTGATAATCCATTTTTCCATACACATCTTCTAGGCCTCGGCCGAGATGGCCTTTAGTTCATTAAGCGAATTTCTTTTAATGGCTTCAATCGACTCATGGCGCGTTCCCCGGAGCTGATATTGGAGTTTAGGAAACAGGAAAAAGTCACAGGGAGCGATGACTTTTGATTTGTGTTTGGCCAAGAATTCAGTCACTATCAGGCTGAAATGTGACGGCGCATTATCGTGGTGAAAAATCGATGAATTGTTTGCCCACAAATCCCGCCGTTTACGATGAATTGTTTCACGTAGAAGATCAAAATGAAGTCAATTTGTTTATTCGAAAAAGTTCATATTGTCGAATGGTCGCAATGAGAGTTAAAGGAGAAAACTTTAGCCATCAAATCAGAGTCAACACATACGTAGCACTTATACTGGGTAATCCAAACTAATCCAAAAATAACCCTAAGATCGGATGGTGATCTTTAATTCGGGTCATTTGAAGGTCAAATCGAATTTTTTAAATATAAAAGCTTATTTTTACCACAGATTCGGAAAGAGCGCAAAATTTTACGTTTGTATAGGGACTTAAGGCTCTTCTTTTGAATAACTTTCAGATGTTATTTCAATGACAAATTACTAAATAATATGAAATAATCAGCAATGAATTTTAGTAGGGAAATGGGGAATCAAATCACCAGTGTAATCTCCACAAAGATAGAGGATGGATTGGTCAAGAAACAAGTGGGATCTAATCGGCACTAGACAATTTGGTCCCACAACATTTGGTTGTTAATTCGTCTAAAACAGGTCGGATTTTTTTTCGAGGTTTGATGTCACAAATTAAATTACAATTTACGAGTTTCAACATGTATTCATAAATTGTCAATGAAAGACGTTCTGTCACATATTTGTGAAAAAAAAAACATAAATCGATGTTTCACACAGAGTTAATGATTTAAATTTTTAAAAATGTTTACGTTATATTTGATTTATATTTATGTCTAACTTGATACATAGTAAATATACATCTGGCAAGTTTTTGTATATAGTCAAATATTCCAACTCAAAAAAGGGTTGAAAACTTACAACAAGGTGATCAGAACTTTGGTCCAAAAAATTAAGTGCAACGGGAACTCATCTCCACTCAACCCAATCTAACCTCCAAGACAATCACTAACTGAACCCCTTAAACCCTTATTCAATCCAACTCAATTTCCAGCTCGACCTACAACTGAATCTCCAACTCAATCTTCAAATCAATCCCACCGCAATCCTCAACGCAATCATTAAATCAATCCCAAACCAACCAATCAATAAAATCAATCCAAAACTCAATCCTAACTCAACTTTCAACTTGCCTCTTCCCCTAACCAACCCCCAAATCAACACGGTCGGTAATCAACTCTTTATCTTTCTTTTTTTATTAAAGTAAAGAAATTGATTTGTGGTTTATATTGGCGGTTGAATTAGGGTTAGCTTAAGTTGAGTTCTCATGTATGTATGTGCATGTAGTTTTTAAGCCTATGTTGATTTGGGAGAGAAGTTTTGCGTGAGTTTGGGGATTTATTTGAGGTTGTATAGAGGGATGAATTGGAAGTTAGCGTGAAGTTTCGTTACAAGAAGTCGCGTTGATTTGAGGATTGAGTTGGACGTTGAGCTTGTAGTTAAATTGAGATTTCATCTGATCGAATCAGAGGTTGGGATTGAGTTGAGCTCATAGGTAAATGTATGGAGTTTTCGGACCGTATTGGTTTAGAATTGAGTTTGGGGTGGAGTTGAGGGTTTATTTGGGAGCTGAGTTATGGTAGAATTGAAGTTCATTGAGCGGTCTAGTTGCGGAATTATTTGGGAGAAGTTGAGTTGGAAATTAGCTTTACAGTTAGGTTGAGGGCTGAATTTGTGATCGAGTTGCATTAGAGGTGCAGTTAGAAGTTGAGTTGAGATTTGAGTTGAAATTTAATTTGAATTGTTCTGAGTTGAGTTCATGTACGGATGTAGTTTTTCGAATCGTGTAGAATTGACGACCGAGCTAGACGGTTAGTTAAGAAAGGGTTAAGAAGTGTGATCGAGTAGTGTGTTGTGCTGGAATTAATTTAACCCTATGTACGCATGTATTTTGAGTTAAATGTTGAGTTTGAGTTTGAGTTATGGTTGATTTTAGTGTTGGGTTGAGTTGAGTTGGGTCGAGTTAGGGTTAAATAGGGTTTGAGTAGAAGTTGAATTAGATTTGAGTGAGGGGTTCGGTTGGGAATTAATTTGGAGTGGAGTTGAGTGTTTATTACGGATTAAATTGAGTTGATTTGGGTTCAATTGAAATATAAATGTAGCTTTCAAATCGAGTTGATTTCTGGATTGAGTTAGGCGTTAGGTCTGGCGTTTAAGGTTAAGGATTGATTTGAAAGTTGATTTGGGGTTGAATTGGGATTGAGTTGAGGGTTGGGTTGGCGGTTGATTTTGTGATTGCATTGGGGTTGGTGCTGCGATTGAGTGGGAAGTTTGATTGCAAATTGAGTTGGAAGTTGGGCTGTAGGTTCAGTTAAGAGGCTCAATTGAGAATTGATTCAGGAGTGTAGTTAATTTTAAGGACCGAAGTTCTGTTCGCCTCTTGAGGTTCTAATTCTTTATATAGTAAATATTAGCACAAATTAATAATAAGCTTCTTTAAATAGATTTTAAATACAAATTAAAATTTCGTACATCAAAATTATACAAAACATATACCAAAACATCATTCGAAAGCTCGTTTGTTTCAAGTTAAATATTCGATTTTTAAAGTTCTATAAACCAGTAAATCATTTTTTTATAAGAAACAAATGGAAACTGGAAACGTTTGCAAAGTAATTTTACTTAAAGAGCAACTAATACTAATGGCAGACTTAAAGATTATCGCGATAATCATAGATCGCGATTTCAATCTCATTTTGAAAATGACATTAAAATAAAAAAATCGTATCTCACTTACACTTTTTGTCTCTTTTAATCAAACTGTGAAACGCGGTAATCCTGAAAACGTTAAAATGGTGTTGGGACAGACTAGAAAAAAAACCTGCTTAATCACGAATTCGCGATTAGCTAGTTTGTGTCTGTCGGAAGTTCAAGACTGTCAAAAAAATTAACTGAATTGCAAAAGAAATAAATTTTAAAAGCTTACGAAAACTAGTTAGCGCAAGTTTTAAAGCTTCGAAATTGACAGCTTTGAGTTTTAAGTTTATAGATGGCGGTCCCGCCATAAGTAAAAAATTAAGTTATCAATAAAACTAATGTTAGAAATTACATGTGTATATAAACAACAATTTTATAAATAACGAATAAATTTAAATTTGCTTAATGAAAGCCCATCATTATCTTACTAAAGCAAATCGAAACCAAATTAACAAAACTTGTTCCTCTCTCTATATTTTGAAATATAATTGAGATGAAGAATTAGCAAACACTAATATGTATAAATAATATATTACATCAAAATAAACATAAATTAAATTTGGCATTTCTACATTTACGTATCCAATAAATAAAACCAAATAAATTTCTCTTGCACCAAACATACTAACAAAAAAAAAAGCACAACAAAAAACTACTTAAGAAACTGCACTCGTTTAATTCTAGTTTCAAAAATTTATTAAAACATTCGTGTTGTGAAAATATTGCAACCTACTCTCAAGTGTAACCATACAAATTGGGGCAAATAAAATATTGGTTTAGATTCCAAATTTCACAAAATAGTGTTAATTTCCTAACCGATTTAGTTTTTAATGAATACACACTGTAGTAATATTCGTAGTTCATTAAAACAAAACAGTTTTTTCCCGTTTTTTAAAGAACCATACCACTATATCTTGTCAAATCATTGAACTATTATTACACATAAACTAATACATCTTACACGTATTGTCTTCAAAAACACCAAACTCATCATTATATCGTTCAACACAACAAAACAAAATATTATTAAGAAACGGCAGAAGATTTATGTTTTGTTGTACGAGCAAATTAAACGTGTCGTCTCTCTTCAATAATTTTGTTTTTGAGTGACAATGTTTTGTGTTTTTGAATAAAAAAATAACGGGGTCAATGGCAAATAGAATTACATAGATATTAGATATTTTGTATTTGTGTAATTTAATTAATTATGGTACTCTGTGAAAGGTCGTAATGGAAATGTGTCTTTACACATTTTCCTCTTCTGCTTGATTGATTAATTATCTTACAAATTTCTTATATATATATACGCACATTGTGAAAAATTGTTAAGATCTGCTGTCTGATTTTTTTGTGTCGGACATGACAAATTAAGGGATTTCTTCGATTATACTTATTATTATCAAACTTTTAAAGATAACAAATTACTCAGTTTGTGTCTTAAGTTTATCGGTTGTCAAAAGAAGCCTACATATAAACAAACCACAATCAATTAATGTTTTTGGAAGAAAAATAGTAAATATTTTGCAATTAATACATATTTATAACCCATTTCATCTATCTATCTATATGGTATGTACATAAGAGATGTTTATTTCCGTACGCGATGAGCTTAAGAAATACTGCATCGATTTTGATAAAAATTTGTACACGTGCGTGCAAAAGTCCACATAACCTTTAATTGAACTTATAAGTCAATGGTTTTATCTTGAATCCAAATAGAAAACATTTTTCTTAGTTTTTGTATATTAATTTCAGTCTATTTTTACCTTCAAATAAAAATCAGTTTTATTTACAACTAGTTTTTAAAATAAAAACCAAAAAAGAAAATTTGGCCAAATACTTTGTTGCTTAAATCAACATACGCTTCAGTATTACAAAATAATAAAATGAAATCTATGAAATTTTCGTAGGAACCAGTAGTAAGTTGGACCACCCTTTTATTTGATATTCTCTTAACCTTCTCTCTGTCCATTGGGGTCAAATTGACCCCAGTCACTTTTAAACTTTGAAAAATCACATATTTTGCAATTAAAATCGTTCGACCGACAGAGATAGCCTCAAGTAATGTCTTATACAAGCAATAGAAAAAGAATGTATTGAAATTATTTGTTTGTGTAGTAGTTACGAAGGAAACTAAACGCATTTTGATATATTTGGGTCAGATTGACCCCAAATTTTATTCAGGTATTTTGCATACAAAACCAATTTTTATTTTCGTCTTATGATTGTGTTAATAGCCGCATTTCTTGACGTTTGATCTGATCCAGATCAGATCATGTCTCATGAAACGACACCAAAATGCGTAAAACAAACAAACATCAAATTTCAATTTTCTGTCTCGTTTTGTTTTGAATCTTCCTCTTCATACTCGTACTGTATTCATCTTATTCTTTGTCGCTTTACAAAATATTGTTCAACTACATTTTAATAGCTGAACTAATTTTTAGATCACCACACCATTTGTGATCCAAAATCAATGTTGGATCAAATGTTGTTGTTGCTTCACATATACATTTTGATCTGATCCGGATCACTATGCGTCAAGAAATGCAGCTATTGTATTATTGTGCAAGCTTTTGTGGACTTACTGTATTATAATACATTTTTGCGTATGTATTGTTATAAACAAAACCAAAACCAACAAAAATGTTTATACAAGGTACAAGCCGTGCGGAATAAACACTTAAGCTATAAAAATTGTCCTCTATGGCTTAGGATTAGTAATGTATACAATAAATCAGAATATATTTATATATATATATATATATATATATATATATATATACAAAACTAACACAAATGCCTAAAATATTGTTTACATACCGACACACAAATACCAACACATAGACGACAATTTCTGAGAGAAGATCGGTGTAAAGAGCGAACGTCAAGGCTTGTATAAACATTTTTGTTGGTTTTGACAAAACACATGATTATCGTACTCCTCGATAACAACCTATGTAAATTAATTATTTTTTACATACATACATACTTTTCGATTTAACACACTTTCGATATATTTTACCGTTAGTTTTGTCGCTAAACTATTTCAATATTATGTAACTGGTTGTGAAAAAAGTGAATATTTTTGTGATTTAGTAATTTAATTCTAATAATTTACATATTGATGCGTGTGTCACGAAAACGTCAAAGAACTGCAAGACTTGTTCGAAGATGTCTCAACACCAGATATATCAGAGGAGGAAAATTCAATAACTGATGACAATTTTGATGTTACTTTTTCTGGTTGCGATGGGAATGCAGAATTAGAGCAGATAGACGAGATTCTCAATAATTCAGTAGATGAAGAATATCTTGAAGAATTTCAATTGAGAGAAATGAATTATCTAATATTAATCAACAATCTATAGAGCAAGGCACTTGGTATTATTCTCAAAATAAAAAATTCAAACGTAAATGGAGTTCAAATCCCACAGAAGTTAGCCAGGACATAACATAACATTGCATGTACTTATAAATGTTATAGTGGCGGAAACAAATCGAAAGGCTCGACAATTCTACAATATGCATAGCAAGTCACCAAAAGCACGTCGTATTTGGTACGATACCAATTCTGTAGAGATATATGCATTAATTGGAATTTTGATATACGCTGAGGTTCATAAGAACTGGGACGAACGTTTGGATGAGTTATATTGTTTGGACAATCGTCTATTTTATCGAGCCACAATGTCCCTAAAGAGAGTGCAGCAATTGTTACGATTTCTTCGATTTGACAATTATCAAACAAGGATCGAACGGTTGAAACAGGTCAAATTAGCCCTATTCCGAGATGTCTGGAATATGTTTTTGGCCAATCTAAAACAAACCCTATAAACCATCAGCTTGTTGTAACACGTGACTGGTGTTCATTTAGGCAATACATACCTTCAAAGCCTGGTAAATACTGTATTAAAATATTTTGACTGTGCGATTCCAAAGGGAATGTTGATATTTATTTGGGTAAACAACCTAATGAGCCTCGTTCGATCGATTATGCGTTAAACTTAGTTCATCGAATATCAATAAAGGGCGCACAATTACTATGGACAACTTTTTTACTAGTTGCTTATTAGCAGAACACTTACTACAAAAAAAACGATAATAATTGGCACAATTCGCAATAATAAACCGGATTAACCAAAAGAATTTACGGGTAAACCAGATGTAAAAAAACAGGAAACTAACTTCGTCAAAATTTTGCTTTGACAATAATTTGACGCTAGTAAGCTATATACCGCAACCAAATAAGAACGTCCTTTTATTGTCAACTTTACACAATGATGAAAGCGTTTACAGTGAATCTAATACACCCAATATCATCCTAGACTACAACGCAACAAAAGCAGGAGTTGGTACGCTAGACAAGCTGGTGAGGACGTATACCTGCAAGCGAAAAACCAAACGGTAGCCGATGGTTCTATTTTTTAATATGGTGGACCTCACGGGTGTAGCAGCGTTGAACTTGTATAACTGTGCCAATCCTCATCTTTTCGATGGTAATCAAAAAGCATCAGAGAGAAAATTTTTTCTAAAGAATTTAGCAACGCAATTGGCTCAGGCACATATATTAGAGCGCTTGTCGAACCCACAAGCATTAAAAACAAAATGTAAAAATTGCTATCAACCAAATAGGCTATAATGTGTTGGGTATAGGCAAAGAGTATAGAATACCAAGAGTGCCGAAGTCGAATAAAAAATTTAATCACATATAGCACCGGCAAATACTCATTTCTTATATTTCCAAGCAGTTACATCAAAACAAGTTTTTAATCAATCGTTTCTGCCTTAAATGACCTATTCGTTCATTGTTTTATTTCTAAAATTGGATAAACATAACTCGAGTTAAACGGTTGTATAACCCATTGCATAACCCACTTTTTGTATGAAAATTTTCCTTCAGTTTCGTTGCTCTTGATATTACATTCTCTTTGGTATAGGGCACATTGTACCATCTGAAAAGGCAACAACATCAGCAATTTCGTTTTCTAACTCGTTCTGATTCATGTCTGGTGATTGGGGTGGCATTCTGAGTGGATGAGGGCAATTAAAGATAAGCCATTCTTGAACAATAATAGCAGTATGTTTAGATCGTTGTCTTGTTGGAAGATAAACACTCCATCAAGCCCAAGATGCTGAGAACTTGTCTTCAAATTGTCTTGTAAAATATCCAAATCGTATCATCGTTGAGTCCGAGTTCGCGACAATATTCTGCGGAAAAATTTTCAGCAAGCAGCCAATCAAAGTAGTCTATTTCGTAAACAAATTTCCCCTTCCGAATAAAATATTTTTAAATCGCATGCAATCCTGCTGAAAATTTTTCCGCAGAATATTGTCGCGAACTCGGACTGAAACTTGAAACCACAAACATCAGTTTTAATAATAACTCCGCCGTGTTTAACTGTACCTATACTGTATTTTTTCTTTGCAGTTTAGTATTTGGTTTCCGCCACACTCCGACACTTCCGTCGTTCTCATAGATACTAAACTTACTCTCGTCAGTGAAAATGACAGCGTCCCAAATTCTGAACATGAGATAATACAAAATTAAGCGCTTCTGCCGATTTTTGTTTGTTTATAAACGGCTTCTTTCTGGCGATGCAACTCCTAAATCCAGCTCGGTTAATTATTCGGCTAATGGCGGATCGATGACATTTCTTTCATGCTTTCCTATTTACCCACATCTCCGCAGCTATTTTACTGCAGATTTACGTGGATCAGCTCTGATTTGTGTTACAACTCGCTGTTCTTCGGGTTCATTGAGTTTATGTGACCTTCTCGATCGTTGTTTTGATGCTACAGAATCATTGATTTGGTAATTTATAATGATTGTTTGTACCATACACTCACTCTTCTTAATAATTTTAGATGTTTCATTTAAACATTTTTCTTCCTTCTTCAATTTCACTATCAACAAACGCAAATTTTTACACACCACCTTTCATTTATCTGACATTTCCAAAAACTACTTACTGCACATGAAAATAAAGGACGATCAACTGGCAAAATAATAGCAAATGTGTTATTTTTCGAAATATTCGGTAAACGACAGGTAGAACCTGAATTAATGTACACTAAACCAAATGTAAAAGAAGAGTATGTAGACTTTTGCACCACCAAAATAATCACTTATGTATTTCTTCGTTTAATTTAATTACCAAAATACCGCTATTTGAAGCAAATAATCTGTTGTTTTAAACAGAAGTGGAAAAAATAAAAAATAATAAAAAGGATATCCTCGTCCTAGCCAAATGCCCTTAGAGGTATTGTTTTGTGACCCGAATGCAATAGCGATTGAAGGGTATATAGAATTTTGCACGCAAGTGTATCTATGTTCTATGGGTCGTGTGGAGTGTTTCTGTATAGTTTGCCATTTGTCCGATAGATGGCGCAATAATTTTTTTTTTCATTTGTAAAAAATTATTTTCACTCGATTTTAATAAGACAGTGTCGTTGGATGTATCTTTAAAAAAAATAAACAATAAGACAAATCCAGAAACGAATGTGCATTACTGTGTGATGCGAAATAATAGTCACAATAAATATAACAATATTGCATTGTGAAATAACACTATTAAAACAAAGATGATCAGTTTAAGGTGTTACTGTTAACTGATAGTTAAGATTTTTCGTGAGAACGCTAAACGGTGTACCGTTGATAAAGGGGTACGCGACTTTGCAATATATAGCGGGATCGTTAATGAGAACGTGTGTTTATTAAAATACATATAAATCGAACCAAACGGAAAATTCGGACGAGTGAAAATAACATCAATTAATGAGTTAGCGCGTGTTAACTATTGTTAATTGTTCAATTATTTGAGTGAATTTAATTGTAAAGCAAATTTGGCGTAATTTCGTGTCGTGTGTTATGTCAAAGTCGGAAAAATATACTTACAGAAACATTTGCCCGTATTTAGCTCAAAGCACGTTGCAATGCCTTGTAATCAAGCCTTTAAAAACATGGACAAGTTTAATCACATTTTTACGACAAGAGTTTACATCCATGCACAGCAACGCTAAGATTCATCGTATGATGGCTGAGCGTAAGAGAAAGCCCGACGAGTCATTAAAAAGTTATTTAATTGCATTGCGACAAATTTGGAATATGGCTAATATCTAGCAATCATTCAATATTGTATAGACCTGAATACGGGATCCACGTCTACGAACCGAACAAATCTATTTTATGTCCTACGAATAAATGAAAAGAAAAGTCCCATCAAGGTGAAATTCAAACAGAGCCAAGATTTGGGAGAAGAAAATGTTATTCGTGCAGTGAGTTAGGGCACGCTAGCAAAAATTGAGACAAGAGACTCATAAATGTTACTTTTTCGTTGCTTTAACGAATTCGGGCACATATCGCACCAAAGTGCCCCAAAACGGAAAAATCTAAGGCGTTAGCTGCATCCGAAGATGGAAAAATTTATTGTGCGAAGGACACAAAGAAAATCAGAATTGACGGAATTGATATTTTCGCAATAGTAGATAACGGGCGTAACCTTAATTTCATAGCTCAAGAGAGATGCAATTCCTGGGTTCGCCTAATTTCGGCAGTAAAACTAGTTTATTTCATGGCATCGGATCAGGAGCTTTGACCACCATGGGACAGTTCAAAACTGAAGTTGAGGTAGATGGTGATTGCTTTTCTACGACGTTTTATATTGTGCTAGATAATTTACTTCCATTATAGTGATGTAATCGGAAAGATTTATTGAAACAAGCAATAACCATTTCAACACCGAAAAGTATATCAATTCGGAAGTTTATACCAGATTTTACGGTCGAACAAGAAGACATCCAAATCAATTGATCATCTTGTAAATAAGGAATTCAAATCAGGAGAATGGTGACTAGGTACAATCCAAAAAGAAACATTCCAAGTTCAGATGTAAGTATGAAAATAATTCTAACAGACGAAATGTCAATTTTCCAGAAACCTCGTTAGCTTGCACCCATGGAATTGGACATAGTGAGAAAACAGATGGATGAGTGGATCGACGAAGGAATTGAAGACCCAGTGCATCGGATTAGGCGAGCCCTATAGTTCTGTCCGACAAGAAAGTGGGATTGATTGATTGATGATCAAATCGACAGGTTCCAAGGAGCTAAATATTTCACAACCCTCGATCTGCGGGTCAGTACGAGTTCCTTCGTGCTCCTTTTGATTTGTGCAACTCACCAGCTATGTTCCAGAGGTAAGTTAATAACATCTTTAGAAGTTTATGTAACGAGAAAGTCATTTGTGTTTACATGGATGACTTGATTATACTAGCAAAGAGCGAAGAAGAAGCAGTTAATAGGCTCAATATGGTCTTGGAAGCTTGTCAATAGAACGGATTCAAAATAAAATGGTCGAAATGTCAGTTCGTGGTAACTGTTGTTGAATATCTGGAATATGAGATAGAACACGGGATGGTGACGCAATCTCAATCAAAGCAGCGTTCCATTTTGAAATTTCCATTTTACATCACAAGAAGTGGAACAAAAACTGGAACTATAAAAATCAATATGCGGATATTCAAAAAATCTTATTACTGATAAGGGGACGGCGTTCACGTCAGTGGTATTTGAGCAGTATTGTCGGCAGGAAAAAAATCCAGCACATGATGATTACTACAGGGATGCATACTGGTAATGATTAAACTACACGAATGGTGGAAGGATGTTGATAAGGTGCAGAGGTACATAAATAATAGTCATCAGAGAGCCATTAACATGTCACCATTTGAATTGCTCTTGGGTACAAAGATGAGAAATCCCGAAGACTTGCGAATGTCTTCGCCAGGAGGCGATAGAAGCAGAAGCAGCAGAAATGTTCAACCAAGGGCGAAGTGTATTGCGTAATGAAGCAAGACAAGGTATCGGTAAAATTCAAAAATAAAATAAAAATATGACGATAAGAGACGCAAATCTGCTCCAAAGTACAGTGTTGGTGATTGGGTTGTCATCAAGAGGACACAGCTTGGGAGTGGCCTAAAATTGCAAGGCAAATTTTTGGGGCCATAGTTCAGGTGAAAGAATTCGATCGCTATGAGGTAAAGAACATTGATATCTGGAACGACGCCGCAATCAAAATATTTTCTAAGCAATATTCGAAAGTACAACACTTGCTTTCAAATTACTTTATTCAGTGCAGACAATTTAATTACTGATCATTGCATGCCAACATTTAAAGTGCAAGGTGAAATATATCACATTGCAGGTTCATTATTGCCCATTCCTGGCGAACAACACAAATTTCTAAAGATATAGTTTCTTATGGAAATTCTGATAATGAAGCAAACACCAGATGTGCAATTACTTCGGGAATACGCTTTGGCATTGTACAGTCATTAAAAAATGTATTGCATCAGCTTAATGAATTGGTGAAATTATTTAAGACTGCAGTAGACCAAATGCCATTCGACAATCGTAAAATAGTTATACTATAAGAGCTGATAAACACCAGTAGGTGAGCATTCAAGACGATTCAATTCACAAACAATAAATGAAGTAGCCATTGTCATTGTTGGTGATCAATTCGAATCAAGAGGTATTATTCTACATAGGCAAAATGATCAATTGAAACTGATAAATCGATTTTCAATTGAAAATGATAAATCCAACAACTGGTAAACATTTTTTTATGTAGTAGACATGTGCGCAAAAATAGAAATAGAACGAGTATGCAATTAATACCGATGGCAATATAAATGACGTTGGCCGCATAACAATTCTACCAGCTACGTTCAACAGATGACAATGGCAGGTCAATAAAGTTAGAAGTACGAAATAATGATGTTGATATTAATAATCGTTGTATAGTGCCAAATTCGCCATTATTATCCAAAACCTCTAAAGCACATTGTAATTCTGTTAAACCAATCAAATACATTTGTAAATATATCAACAAAGGCAGGGACCAATCAAATACATTTGTAAATATATCGACATGGCTATTTTCAGAGTACTTAGCACCTGCAAATAATTTGGATGAAATTAAACAATATCAAACATGAAGATATGCATCAGCAGCAATGAAGCAGTATGGCATGTTGCATGTAATGCAAATAAAGTACTAAGTCAGTTGCGAATACACACATTTTTAAAATTTTTTAAAAACACTTGTTAAATATTTCGCAAAATTACAAAAGGTTTAAAAAATCACTCGATCGATTTCGGCTTATTAGGCCATCATCAGGAGTATCTACTAAACTAATAATACAGTCAATAATTGATTGTATTATTTCGTATACCAAAAAAAATTTAAAAAATTCGAATAACTTAAACTAATAATATTTATGAGTAAATAGATAAAAATGATAAGGAAACATTTTTGTTTACCTCGGAGTTTCGCTTTCATAGTATTATTCCATTAAATTTGTAAGATTAGACCCGTGCGCCCTTATCTAACCGTTGGCTGATCGCACGCATACATACATCAATGTAAAATACCTGAAAATAAAAATAAAAATTTTGAATTAGATTTATTGCAGTTATACAATTATAGAAAATATAATCGGGTTTGATTAAATCAAATCCAAATACAAAATCAAATACAATTATAGAAAATATAATCTGAAAATATATTTTGAATTGACAATTATTCTAAAGACATACAAATTTATAGGTTTAGATTATTTAAAACGACTAGATACATGGTTTAAAACAAATCTAAATTCTGTTGCAAACCGAGACTACGATAAGTCTCGAGTTGTAACAAATTTGATTGAAAAATTAGCATGACATTAATGGTTTACATCTTTAATATTTTACTTTTAGTACAAATTGGCACGAGAATGGTTTGAGTATTAACTAAAAATAAAAAAATGAATTAAAGATAGATTCATGGTTGCTTTCATTCGTTCGTTCAGTCACCCTGTTCCTTTTTTTAACTAATCAAAATACGTCATTTTTGATCAATATAATGATTTTCACTAAGGGCATCGGTATTCGTCGATTGATTTTCACTAATGCCATCTGTAGTACAGTGTGAGTATTTCGTTTGGATGTATTTTTCTACTTTTTGACGTTTAATACATTTGTGAAACTGGATCGAAATAAATGATAAATTCACGGATGAGTAATACATATTGCTATTTTAAGAAAGCTCCAGAATTTCCAGAAGAAAGAGCGAAATTTATGGATTTGGGTTACCGTCCATTTTTATTCCTACATTTCCTCAAACCTTTCTTCGCTGTAATTTTGAATTTCTGTTGTGGATCGATTCGTATTAAACGCTCTTGAATAAATCAACCGTTAATTTGTCAATCCCAGCCGAGTAGCCGACCATTTTGCTCTGTGGCTATTCGTATTTAACAATGTATGTAGAATCAAATTAGAATCAGGTTGAATTAATAAAAATTCCTACTGGTGCTTGATTCAATTGAAAAATTTAAAAATTATGTATGTGGAACGAGACCTCTTCCTATCTTTGAACATTGTAATACTGAGTTTTCCTACAAACCTTGGTACAGTAACTAGAACCAGAGTTGGCAAATTAGCGCTTAGTTAATTCAGAAGCTTTAAGTACTTATGGATGATTCACAAGAAAAATTTAAAAATTAGAGCAAGTGAGACCTTTTCCTAATTTATCCTAGTTTTGTGATTTTTTCACTAATTTCGCCACAGTTCTGTCTGCCAAAGAAAATTAAATATTTTGGTAATTTCTTCTTTTTATATAAGTAAAACAATTTTTTTAACCCTAGAGATGAAATGTAAGAGATTGATCGAGGTAGATCGGTCGATATTTATATTTAAATATTTCAAATTGAACGAATTTTTAAATTTCTTACTTCACATTATTGTATATTCACCAAGTTCAACTAAGCTAACGCTCAAAACTTTCTAAACTATGATCACAACAATGTACTAAAATTACTACTTAGCTCTAATCAAACTAAATGAATATGAGCTATATGAGGATCAGTTTTAAATTCTAAATTTTAGTTTCCATTCTCTTGTTAAATCCTGACCGTACAATGATGATCCTGATCGTTAATTCAATGATGATCCTGATCGTTAATTAATATTATTTTTGTATGAATAAACAGGATATTTCAAAAACCATATTGTGGTACAAAACAGAAATTAGAAACCTTGCAAATTTTTTAAACAGAAAATTGGTAAAGAGACAGAGTAAGAAAATTAAGACGGTGTAAGTGAAATTTAAAATTTTTGTTTACTTATCGCGACCAAATAGTTTTGGTATTATGTATTGATAAATGTTTTGCGGTTATGCTTTCGCGAACACAAAAGGGAAATCATAAATATTTTGTGCCCATGCATATACTTACATGTTACATTTATGCAACAATGATATAGATTTAATATTTCAATTTATTGGTTCAATGATTTTATTTGGTTTGGCAAACATAATCTCTATACTGTTTGTTTATTTTTGTATACACTGAGAAATCACTAGACGAAATAAAGAAACAAATTTCCGCGATTATTTGCAAAAATAGACAAACAAAATACTCTTGATCGTATTGTTTATTAAGAAATTTAAGCGTTATTGTACAATATTTATGTTACAAAAAAAATGTAGAAGTTATTAAAATGATAAATTACGTAATTATAACAAAAAATGAAATAAAATCTATTAAACTGGAACCAGACAGTATTTTTAGTTTTTTTTGATAGACAGTCACGTTAAAAAATATGATTTCGATAAGATCAATAGAACTTACATAAATATTTTTATGTATTTAACCTTATCGATACGCTCTCATTTTTTTTTATTATGTTTTTGTAAGAAACTTAGATGTTTTTTTTACTTAAAAGAATTTATAATAATTTGTCATGATGTGCTGGTTTATAAAAAGCCGCGGGTCTTACCAAGTCGTGCTGTTTACAGAATACTCTCGTAAATTATAAAACAGCTGCGACCTCCGTGAAGCTGGCCCGAAATTTCATCCCGAAAAATGCGATATTTTTCATATTGCAACACTAGTCCTCTCGCGATATATTTAACAATAGTATAATATGAAATTATCTATAAACATATAATAATTTTCGAGATAACAGAATAAAACTGTAAAAACAAGTAAACCACAGATTATTATGACTACATATACATACTATGCAAATTTATTTAAATTTTGTTTACAGTTGTTCAAAAAAATTTTATTTGAACATTTGAGATACATTCGTCTGAATATTTCAACTATGCAACTTGCAAAAAAATTGTATCTGGAATTTTTGAGATATAGTCGTTTGAATATATTAACACAAGCGATTCGCGAGTACTTCTTGTAAACGGCCAGAATCATTGAGGTTTCGGCTATATTCTGTGCGACTTACAAAAGAATTGTATCTGGAATTATTGAGATATAGTCGTCTGGATATTTTAACACAAGCGATTCGCGAGTACTTCTTGTATACGGCCAGAATCATTGAGGTCTCGGCTAAATTATGTGCAATTTACAAAAACATTGTATCTGGAATTATTGAGATATAGTCGTCTGAATATCTTAACACAAGCGATTCGCGAGCATTTCTTGTATACGGCCAAAATCATTGAGGTTTCGGCTATATTCTGTGCAATTTACAAAAAAATTGTATCTGGAATTATTGAGATATAGTAATATAAAAAAAAATTATTTTCAAAAATGAGTCATCTTTAGCGTGCTATATCATCTAAATAAAAAACAATAATATTTATTTTTCATTTTTGCTGAATGCATTGGACATTATACTAAATAACAATAACAAAAAAAAAATTACAAAATCAGTACTTTTGGCCACTTTTTCAGCAAAATCTAACACTATGCGCCGTAGCTTTAACCACTGCGCCCGCGCCGTTTGGTCGGTATCTTCTGTAGTTAGTTTTTTGTTTGTGTAACGATTGATTATTTTTTTAATTTGTGTTTTTACTAAACTAAATATTTATTAAGTCAGACTTCAATTTATTTGGGCAGTATAAAATACTAAATTTGGTTGAACCTTCGTAGTATGGATGTTTCTAATTTTAATGGTTAAACCAGTCATGTCATCATACATTTCCCAATTTTTACCTTTCTTGCAACAAGCGGTATAGTGTTGGGAGCCTGAAACGTAGTTCACAAGCGAATTCAAATAGAATTGCTTACCTTCTATGATCAAACTAATTGGAATTTGGCTAATTGGAACTGGCGCATGCCTCCCGGGGTTAATTTGTTCGGTACTAATTGTAATTAAATTACATATGATACTCGACTTTCCTTGCATTGGTTGTTCACAGCAATATCTTGTAGGCAGTAAAGTTAAACAGCTTTCGATTTCGGATATTCCCAACTCATCGTATTTAATTACGTCAACGGAAGGATAAGATCTTTTTTCAATTTTACTCTTTTCACATTTTAAACAGTTGAAAATAGCAGTTGAAGTGGGATATTGCTGTAAAAAAAAATCTGACACAATTGATATATTCGATACGCAGTCACTCGATAATCCATAAATATCTAAAAGCAATTCAAACCGAATACTGTTTGCTGCATCTTCGTTTCTTCTGTGAATTTGATTTAAAATCTGGCACCATTTGCAAAATGAGAAATTAAACAACTCAGGAATGGATAATTTTATGTTCGATAAGCATTGTACAAAAGAATCAAATGCACAGGTACGATTATAAAATGAGTCTGAGCTAAGACTACCATTTTTAAGGCACAGAGGATTTATATTTATATTCCCAACATTCTCAAATAATTCATTTGGCAGGTTTTGAGATGTGCTTATTACAGTTTTTTTCTGAATCACCAGCTTGGCAGATGTCTGGAACTTCATAGTCGCACTAAGCTTTCCATGGTTTGTTATGTTTTTCAAATGAAAATAGTTGTGCTTTTGATTGGAACTGTTCTTTTTCTTCCATACTTCGCTTATTTCTTTCGACTCGGAAATCGTGATCGATTCAAATAATGACGCTGATTGAGATGGCCGTTTTAACTTTTTAGGAATATTGAAATGAATTCTTTTGTGTATATATACATTTCGTTTACGTAGTTCTTGTAAAATTCGCAGAGCTTTGGTTGGAAGCTTTCCTAGATGTGGAGAATTGCGACATCTACGTTTAATGGTCGCGAAGTAGTTTTCGATGTGGCTGTTGCTTCTTCGAACACCGTTATTTAATATTCCAGCCCACATTGGAAGATAAGTCACATATTTTTTTAAAAATTTATCAATAAATTCTGGATTGAAGAAATTATTAATTTTAGAAGTGTTTTCGTCAGGATCGTTTTTGGTTTGTTTCGAAATTCTGTAAAATTCTTGAAAAATGGGCTCTGCTCGTATATTATATTCCCGTTTAATTGAGGGAAGTCTTCTACGGACTTGCTTTCTTCTACGCCTTCCGTATCTGGATATTGCCAATTGCGCGAGTTTATGTACTTCAAAGTATTGTTTAGAGCATTCACCGATTTTGTGCTCACATATTTCGAATGCAATAAAATAGAAAACTCTCCAAAAATTTTCTTTATTTCTTCATAGCTGTCGATGAGGAACAACGAAGATATAATTTCTTTACTAACTTATTTGCATTGGAGGAAGCAGTAAAATGACTATTTACATCCCGTGTAATATTTTTAATTAAATGTGAGCAACATAATTGTATCCTTGTTAATTTAAAATTATTTGTAGCGTTTGAGGTAACAATAAAGTTATGACAATAACTCAAATATTCCACCATATTCATTCCATTGAATGCATCTAAAATCGAATTTATTTGGGCAAAACTAAAATCAGATACTATCGCATCAAAATAGGGCCAAATATTAAGTTCCTTTTCCACGAAAATTTTAAATATTCGAAGCCAAGTCCCAATAGTTTCAAATGAATGACTTGCACTTATGAAATCAGTAACCGGGAATGGGTCACTTATAATATAACACAATCATCAACAGTTACAGGAATAACAATGGCGTAATAATAGATCGGAGATGATCCGATATAAGGGGGGCAAACTAAGCCTCCTGTAGCATCTATATAGGCAATAAACTCATTTTTCTCTAATTTATTTTTGAACCATTTTAAAACCTCCATTTGCATTTTGCTTTGAGTTACTACGTAGAATGGATCATGTGACAAATTTTGAATATATTTCTCATTTGGGTCTGTTTGATTCCTTTTCTCAAGAAATATATCCACTATATCATCAGAAGAGTTATCTTGATGCTGAATAGCTTCCGATTTTATTTTACGTAAAACATCAACAGACTTGCATTTTAACAGTGTTTTGTGTGCTGTCGCAAAATCCTTATCTTCCTCTTCGAATAGAAGTTCAGTGGCTTCTTCGGCTGTACAATTTATTAACATACTTTTAAAACTTTGCCTTTCTGATTTGGAAACTTGACCTGTTTTTAAAGACGTATGTATTATTGTACAATTAGAATAAAATATTTGAAAAACATTTGGCTGTAAAGATGTATTTGTTAGCTTGTACTTTCGACATTTATTAAAGCCGTTAGAATGACCACAATATGCACGAATTGCTAGAGAGGATTTTTTTTGTCGTATCCTTTTATATTAATTTGACAACCAGTTAATTTGCTCAAATCTTTGTTAAATACACTTGGGTATTTAAAAGAATCTAATGTGTTATTTTGGGAATCGTATATATCTTGCCATACGCCAGGTTTAATAACAAGAGCATCGGACATTTCGATAAATTCGTCTTTCCTTGGTCGTTGCAAGTTCAAAACAGATTTTTCGTTACAACTGCTCAAATCAGTTATATTAGCATAATTCAAAGCGTTGCCAGCAACCTCTTGGTTTGGATTTAATTCGGGTTCAACAAATAACTTTTTCGGTTTTTCATTGATTGCAAAATCTATTTCGCTTCTAAAAGAATTGTTATGGTAAAAAACATAATTTATTTTATGACGCATTTTGTCGTTGCATTTAAACCCTAACTTTCTACATATTTGTGCTAAAAGAGGATTTATTAATGGATCAAGTGAAAATTTAATTTCCGAAGGATCGCTTACACTATCTACGATCACCTTTTTTATAACCTCAAGTTGGTCTTGAGAATAACTAAATTCCTTAAAAGGCATTTTCGATCAAACAATAATATAAACGGTAAAAAGAGTGTCCAAAAAAATGCCGGGTCAAAAAAAAATTAAATGCAAGTAATTAAAAAAATAAATGCTGAAAAAAAATGCTACAAATATTATTTAAAAATGTACACTCTACGATGTTGTTCACACTAGAATAACAAACGAGGTATTAAAACGAATTAAGAAAAAATTTCCTTTATATACTTTTTCACAAAATTTTTATTTTACATTGTTTTATTAGTTTTGTTTCTATTCAAACAGAGTAATTCGATCTACGATTCTCTTTTACTGTAGGATGGAAGGAGACCGCGAGGATTATTTCTCGCTTGTAATGACATTGTTTAGTAAATATGTAAATTAATAAATCGCACATAATTTAGCCGAAACCTCAATGATTCTGGCCGTATACAAGAAGTACTCGCGAATCGCTTGTGTTAAAATATCCAGACGACTATATCTCAATAATTCCAGATACAATTTTTTTGTAAATTGCACAGAATATAGCCGAAACCTCAATGATTCTGGCCGTATACAAGAAGTACTCGCGAATCGCTTGTGTTAAAATATCCAGACGACTATATCTCAATAATTCCAGATACAATTTTTTTGTAAATTGCACAGAATATAGCCGAAACCTCAATGATTCTGGCCGTATACAAGAAGTACTCGCGAATCGCTTGTGTTAAAATATCCAGACGACTATATCTCAATAATTCCAGATACAATTTTTTTGTAAGTCGCGCAGAATATAGCCGAACCCTCAATGATTCTGGCCGTATACAAGAAGTACTCGCGAATCGCTTGTGTTAAATTATTCAAACGACTATATCTCAATAATTCCAGATACAATTTTTTTGTAAATTGCACAGAATATAGCCGAAACCTCAATGATTTTGGCCGTATACAAGAAATGCTCGCGAATCGCTTGTGTTAAGATATTCAGACGACTATATCTCAATAATTCCAGATACAATTTTTTTGTAAATTGCACAGAATATAGCCGAAACCTCAATGATTCTGGCCGTATACAAGAAGTACTCGCGAATCGCTTGTGTTAAAATATCCAGACGACTATATCTCAATAATTCCAGATACAATTTTTTTGTAAATTGCACAGAATATAGCCGAAACCTCAATGATTCTGGCCGTATACAAGAAGTACTCGCGAATCGCTTGTGTTAAAATATCCAGACGACTATATCTCAATAATTCCAGATACAATTTTTTTGTAAATTGCACAGAATATAGCCGAAACCTCAATGATTCTGGCCGTATACAAGAAGTACTCGCGAATCGCTTGTGTTAAAATATCCAGACGACTATATCTCAATAATTCCAGATACAATTTTTTTGTAAATTGCACAGAATATAGCCGAAACCTCAATGATTCTGGCCGTATACAAGAAGTACTCGCGAATCGCTTGTGTTAAAATATCCAGACGACTATATCTCAATAATTCCAGATACAATTTTTTTGTAAATTGCACAGAATATAGCCGAAACCTCAATGATTCTGGCCGTATACAAGAAGTACTCGCGAATCGCTTGTGTTAAAATATCCAGACGACTATATCTCAATAATTCCAGATACAATTTTTTTGTAAATTGCACAGAATATAGCCGAAACCTCAATGATTCTGGCCGTATACAAGAAGTACTCGCGAATCGCTTGTGTTAAAATATTCGACGACTATATCTCAATAATTCCAGATACAATTTT
Organism: Tipula helvola; assembly: GCA_963556165.1. NCBI lineage: Eukaryota > Metazoa > Arthropoda > Insecta > Diptera > Tipulidae > Tipula > Tipula helvola. The sequence continues at coordinate 161,182,131 of OY744481.1, read as the reverse complement.
TTTGTAAATTGCACAGAATATAGCCGAAACCTCAATGATTCTGGCCGTATACAAGAAATGCTCGCGAATCGCTTGTGTTAAGATATTCAGACGACTATATCTCAATAATTCCAGATACAATTTTTTTGTAAATTGCACAGAATATAGCCGAAACCTCAATGATTCTGGCCGTATACAAGAAGTACTCGCGAATCGCTTGTGTTAAAATATCCAGACGACTATATCTCAATAATTCCAGATACAATTTTTTTGTAAATTGCACAGAATATAGCCGAAACCTCAATGATTCTGGCCGTATACAAGAAGTACTCGCGAATCGCTTGTGTTAAAATATCCAGACGACTATATCTCAATAATTCCAGATACAATTTTTTTGTAAATTGCACAGAATATAGCCGAAACCTCAATGATTCTGGCCGTATACAAGAAGTACTCGCGAATCGCATGTGTTAAAATATCCAGACGACTATATCTCAATAATTCCAGATACAATTTTTTTGTAAATTGCACAGAATATAGCCGAAACCTCAATGATTCTGGCCGTATACAAGAAGTACTCGCGAATCGCTTGTGTTAAAATATCCAGACGACTATATCTCAATAATTCCAGATACAATTTTTTTGTAAATTGCACAGAATATAGCCGAACCCTCAATGATTCTGGCCGTATACAAGAAGTACTCGCGAATCGCTTGTGTTAAATTATTCAAACGACTATATCTCAATAATTCCAGATACAATTTTTTTGTAAATTGCACAGAATATAGCCGAAACCTCAATGATTTTGGCCGTATACAAGAAATGCTCGCGAATCGCTTGTGTTAAGATATTCAGACGACTATATCTCAATAATTCCAGATACAATTTTTTTGTAAATTGCACAGAATATAGCCGAAACCTCAATGATTCTGGCCGTATACAAGAAGTACTCGCGAATCGCTTGTGTTAAAATATCCAGACGACTATATCTCAATAATTCCAGATACAATTTTTTTGTAAATTGCACAGAATATAGCCGAAACCTCAATGATTCTGGCCGTATACAAGAAGTACTCGCGAATCGCTTGTGTTAAAATATCCAGACGACTATATCTCAATAATTCCAGATACAATTTTTTTGTAAATTGCACAGAATATAGCCGAAACCTCAATGATTCTGGCCGTATACAAGAAGTACTCGCGAATCGCTTGTGTTAAAATATCCAGACGACTATATCTCAATAATTCCAGATACAATTTTTTTGTAAATTGCACAGAATATAGCCGAAACCTCAATGATTCTGGCCGTATACAAGAAGTACTCGCGAATCGCTTGTGTTAAAATATCCAGACGACTATATCTCAATAATTCCAGATACAATTTTTTTGTAAATTGCACAGAATATAGCCGAAACCTCAATGATTCTGGCCGTATACAAGAAGTACTCGCGAATCGCTTGTGTTAAAATATTCGACGACTATATCTCAATAATTCCAGATACAATTTTTTTGTAAATTGCACAGAATATAGCCGAAACCTCAATGATTCTGGCCGTATACAAGAAATGCTCGCGAATCGCTTGTGTTAAGATATTCAGACGACTATATCTCAATAATTCCAGATACAATTTTTTTGTAAATTGCACAGAATATAGCCGAAACCTCAATGATTCTGGCCGTATACAAGAAGTACTCGCGAATCGCTTGTGTTAAAATATCCAGACGACTATATCTCAATAATTCCAGATACAATTTTTTTGTAAATTGCACAGAATATAGCCGAAACCTCAATGATTCTGGCCGTATACAAGAAGTACTCGCGAATCGCTTGTGTTAAAATATCCAGACGACTATATCTCAATAATTCCAGATACAATTTTTTTGTAAATTGCACAGAATATAGCCGAAACCTCAATGATTCTGGCCGTATACAAGAAGTACTCGCGAATCGCATGTGTTAAAATATCCAGACGACTATATCTCAATAATTCCAGATACAATTTTTTTGTAAATTGCACAGAATATAGCCGAAACCTCAATGATTCTGGCCGTATACAAGAAGTACTCGCGAATCGCTTGTGTTAAAATATCCAGACGACTATATCTCAATAATTCCAGATACAATTTTTTTGTAAATTGCACAGAATATAGCCGAAACCTCAATGATTCTGGCCGTATACAAGAAGTACTCGCGAATCGCTTGTGTTAAAATATCCAGACGACTATATCTCAATAATTCCAGATACAATTTTTTTGTAAATTGCACAGAATATAGCCGAAACCTCAATGATTCTGGCCGTATACAAGAAGTACTCGCGAATCGCTTGTGTTAAAATATCCAGACGACTATATCTCAATAATTCCAGATACAATTTTTTTGTAAATTGCACAGAATATAGCCGAAACCTCAATGATTCTGGCCGTATACAAGAAGTACTCGCGAATCGCTTGTGTTAAAATATCCAGACGACTATATCTCAATAATTCCAGATACAATTTTTTTGTAAATTGCACAGAATATAGCCGAAACCTCAATGATTCTGGCCGTATACAAGAAATGCTCGCGAATCGCTTGTGTTAAGATATTCAGACGACTATATCTCAATAATTCCAGATACAATTTTTTTGTAAATTGCACAGAATATAGCCGAAACCTCAATGATTCTGGCCGTATACAAGAAGTACTCGCGAATCGCTTGTGTTAAAATATCCAGACGACTATATCTCAATAATTCCAGATACAATTTTTTTGTAAATTGCACAGAATATAGCCGAAACCTCAATGATTCTGGCCGTATACAAGAAGTACTCGCGAATCGCTTGTGTTAAAATATCCAGACGACTATATCTCAATAATTCCAGATACAATTTTTTTGTAAATTGCACAGAATATAGCCGAAACCTCAATGATTTTGGCCGTATACAAGAAATGCTCGCGAATCGCTTGTGTTAAGATATTCAGACGACTATATCTCAATAATTCCAGATACAATTTTTTTGTAAGTCGCACAGAATATAGCCGAACCCTCAATGATTCTGGCCGTATACAAGAAATACTCGCGAATCGCTTGTGTTAAAATATCCAGACGACTATATCTCAATAATTCCAGATACAATGTTTTTGTAAATTGCACAGAATATAGCCGAAACCTCAATGATTCTGGCCGTATACAAGAAGTACTCGCGAATCGCTTGTGTTAAAATATCCAGACGACTATATCTCAATAATTCCAGATACAATTTTTTTGTAAATTGCACAGAATATAGCCGAAACCTCAATGATTCTGGCCGTATACAAGAAGTACTCGCGAATCGCTTGTGTTAAAATATCCAGACGACTATATCTCAATAATTCCAGATACAATTTTTTTGTAAATTGCACAGAATATAGCCGAAACCTCAATGATTCTGGCCGTATACAAGAAGTACTCGCGAATCGCTTGTGTTAAAATATCCAGACGACTATATCTCAATAATTCCAGATACAATTTTTTTGTAAATTGCACAGAATATAGCCGAAACCTCAATGATTCTGGCCGTATACAAGAAATGCTCGCGAATCGCTTGTGTTAAGATATTCAGACGACTATATCTCAATAATTCCAGATACAATTTTTTTGTAAATTGCACAGAATATAGCCGAAACCTCAATGATTCTGGCCGTATACAAGAAGTACTCGCGAATCGCTTGTGTTAAAATATCCAGACGACTATATCTCAATAATTCCAGATACAATTTTTTTGTAAATTGCACAGAATATAGCCGAAACCTCAATGATTCTGGCCGTATACAAGAAGTACTCGCGAATCGCTTGTGTTAAAATATCCAGACGACTATATCTCAATAATTCCAGATACAATTTTTTTGTAAATTGCACAGAATATAGCCGAAACCTCAATGATTTTGGCCGTATACAAGAAATGCTCGCGAATCGCTTGTGTTAAGATATTCAGACGACTATATCTCAATAATTCCAGATACAATTTTTTTGTAAGTCGCACAGAATATAGCCGAACCCTCAATGATTCTGGCCGTATACAAGAAATACTCGCGAATCGCTTGTGTTAAAATATCCAGACGACTATATCTCAATAATTCCAGATACAATGTTTTTGTAAATTGCACAGAATATAGCCGAAACCTCAATGATTCTGGCCGTATACAGAAGTACTCGCGAATCGCTTGTGTTAATATATTCAGACGACTATATCTCAATAATTCCAGATACAATTTTTTGGCAAGTTGCACAGAATATAGCCGAAACCTCCAAGAATCTGTCCATATACGAATTGTATCTACATATGAATCGCTTGAGTTGAAGTATTTATACGACTTTATTTAAAAATTCCATATTCGTAAAATTTTTTTGTTCAACAAATGAAATTATTACTTCATTATTTCGGGCTGACAGTTAAAAATGTCATGATAGTTGCTAGTAATAGTAAATTCTGTCGTTACAGTGACAGTTTTTCGGGCTGATAGTAAAAACTGTCGCGACAGAGATAGTTTAGTGTTGCCATCGCGTTTTTTCGGGATGAGTTTCGGGCTAGCTTCACATACATACAGCTGCGCGTAATTTAAGAAAATTTACTACTTTGTAAAACTAACAAAATTCATTTCCTTATTAATTAAAAATCTTATTTTAGAATTAACATTTTGGCAAGAGATGCAATAGCGATCATCGTTGGTAAAATTTTCCCAAAACTTTTATTTTTATTATTAAATTGCTCTACAAATCCGTCTATTACGATGTGATTCCATCTAATCTTACATAATTACACTTTCAAAAAAATATTTTCATAAAAAAAACTTTTTCTTGTTGTTTGTTAGTTTAGATTTAAAAGACGTGCAGTAATTATAATTTGATGAGATAATTAAGAAACGCAATCAATATTTAATTTCCTCAGATTAACCTAATTAGGCGACATGTACGACCAGGTATTTAGTTATAAAACGTAAATAAATATTGACTCATCTATTTTACCTATATCTAACGTTTCATATTGAATCGTTGCCTTATTAGTAATTAAAATATTTAAGCCGTCCCCGTAAAGAACGATAAATAATTGTAAGCTATAACTAATTAAAAAATGTTAAATTAAATTAAATTAGATAGGAAATTCTACACACTCATTTAAAAAGCACTCAATCAAAAATTATGTTGATATGAATGAGTTTCACTAAATTTTACGACTGAATCACGACGCTGCAATTTCATTTAAGTTGCAATCGTGAAATTTCTAATTTTGTTTGTCAAACAACCGCATAGTAATGCAATAAATTATAAATTAGTAATAAAACAATCAATAATTTTATTAATAGAGTCAATAGCAATATAGCAATAAAAACAGTACAATTTTTATTTTTTTTTATATAATACATATTTACCAACAATATTGTAATTGAAATTAAAATTCTAAGTTTAATTTAGCTAATCAATTAAGTTTGCTAAGAAGCTGTGTTGTGATATCTTCATTTTCTATTGGGTAATATGCATATATGAATGAATGTAAACACATCTCATTTGCCAATTTTATTTTATTACCAAATCGAATTATTTTTTATTCGTTATACTTGATTATCTATCATTAGCACTCATATCCACAAATCAATAAAATTACATTGAAAATTTAGATCTATCAAGAATATACTTTCAAAATAATTCAATCAATCAATGATGCAAAACTAAACTTTGATTTCAGCAATTCAATAAACTAGGCTGAAATTTGAAATCCAAAACTATAAAATGTAGGCAAAAAATTACTTTTATTAAAATTCTGAATGTTTTAAAAATTCTGAAAATTTTATCGGCATCTTTGAACTTGTTACAAATTCTGAAATATTTTCAAAGACGAAAGTTTGGGGCACCTATGAAGAAGTTTGGGGCACCTATGTATGCAATACCTATACCTAAACATCAGGAATTTATTTACTAAATTGATTAAATTGCCGAAATGATGGCTTATTGAAGAATTTTAATTTATTTATTTATTTGAAGTGGATGGATAAAATTTGATAAAACTTCAATTAAAATTAAAATCTACAGTAACCATTAAAATAAATTGACTAAACCAAATAAACCAACGCAAACACACTGAGTACGTTTGATATGATAATGATGCACAATCTAGCAGAATTTAAAATTATCTTCAAGTATCAATAACCGTAATTATGCACTTACTGTTTATAAAGCTAAGGGAATAAAACAGCAGTTTATCGAATTCGTTTTGAGGCAAAGTTTAAATGACCAAAACGTTTTATTTTTTCTTAGCGTACCAGGTTTTTCGACCCAATTTAAGCAAATATTACTCATGCTTAGATTTAAAGTATGATAAATCTGTGAAAATTTTGTGGCCTTGGGGCTATCACAATGTAAGAACCACTCTATTAATTATTCTTGGAACACTATTCACTATTCAGACTAATTGAGCATCTACAAATAACCCTGCGAGGAATCTACAAATAACCCTGCGGTTCTTTGAGATTTGGACTTTGGATATGTAAGAATTGTAGTTTGAAGTATAAATACCATAATAGAATAAAAAACACTGAAGCATCTATAGCATAAGCTTTAGAAACCGAAGATTACAATTTGAATTGTGGAGTATTGATAGATTTTTGTATTATGCAGATACTATATTTTTTTCTAAAAACTTGCATACTGCCATTTTCCGGTGTGAAAAACGATCTAGATAGGTCACGACTTTGGGAAAATTCGTTTAGGGCCTTAATTTTTGAAAAACATTTTTCATATGTATGACGTCACAAATACTTGGAATAGTTATAATAAATTTTGCTGAAGATGAGTGTCGTTGTTATGACCCCAAATAGGACCAAAATAATCGAGAAGAATTTTCACATGAACTTGCAGTATATTGAAAAGATAAAGATATTCGCCAAGTTACACGAGATAATCGTCATGTGACCACATATAATGCTTATTTACTGAAAAAATTCCAATGTCACATCAATGTTGAATATGTTGGCAGGATAGGTCCGGTAAAATATTTATATAAATACATCTACAAAGGCAACGATTGCGCTTCAATAAAGGTTGTCGAAAATCAACGGAGTTTGATTTATAATGAAGCAGACACCTATGCAGAAGGTCGCTGCATTACACCACCTGAAGCATACTGGCGATTATTGGCCACGAAATCCAAAGAAAGAGTCATATCAGGCGGTGGTCAATATCGAATGCAAGATATTGACCAAGCCCAAGAAGATCTGGCAGATATTGGACAAAAAGGTTCAATGTTAGAAGCGTATTCTCGACATAACCAGGTGTTGAAGCAAATGCAAATAAACCAGAATTACTACTACTATTGGCAAATGCCCGAACATTTCAAATGGAATGGAAAAACGAGTACATGGGAACCGCGAATCCATCGATTGCGTGTCATTGGTCGAATACACAACGTAAATTATGTTGCTCAACCAGAATGCTTCCATTTGCGAGTACTTCTCTATCATGTGAAGGACGCAACAAGTTTTGATGATCTCCTTACTGTAAATGACATTCGTTATGCGACATACAAACAAGCTTGCCTAGCTCATGGCCTCGCCTTTGACGATAAACAGTGGATAGATGGTCTAGAAGAATCAGCATTGTCCAAAATGCCTTCGGTAATGCGAATACTCTTCGTTCAGATTCTTATTTTTGGATGTCCCGAAGATCCAAAAGGTCTCTGGGAAAGATTCAAAAATCAGTTGGCTGAAGATTTTATTCTGAGGATGCTGCAATCAAACATGCTTCTCGTATTATTGCATTCAAGTTAAATACGACAGCAACAGAAGGTCGAAATTTTCGTTTCTGGTTGGAACGATATGGTATGGGCGACATTGACAATTACGAAGAAGACCAAAACATGGACGTTCTAAATTCTGATGAGTCAGTCCTACTGGAGAACGCATGTATCGGCTTCTGCAAGGAAAACAGATTGAAATTGTGGACAGTATTTTACGTGCATCCAATGACTCTAACTATGTTGAAACAAAATGTTTTTTCATAGATGGACGAGGCATAGATACAAGACCTTGTATCACTTACTTTGTGGCCAAAATCGCAAAGTAAAGTGTATGGCATTTACTGAAATCGCATCAACTCTATTGCCTGCTGGACAAACAGCACACAAGACATTTGGTCTGAAAGTTCCGCTTTCGTCAGATTCAATTTCCAGCATTAAACCTGGTTCAGTCAAAGCTACAAAACTCGCTCAAGTTGATGTTTTCCTTATGGATGAGGCACCTATGTTACCAAAGTATGGTTTACAAAATATGGATCAGTTGTTGCGGTCTATATAGCAAATCCGAACTTGCCATTTGGAGGGACAATTTTAGTCGCTGGAGGTGATTTCCGTCAGTGCTTACCTGTTCAACTCCGAAGCAACCGTAGTGAAACACTCGATTTGTCGATCAAAAAAAGTCATCTCTGGAAGCATTTAGAAAATGTTTCGTTAAAAAAAAATTTGCATGTCGATCCTGAACAGGAAGCATTCACAAACTATATCCTGAAACTGGGAAATGGAAATATTCCAAAAAATGACTTCAATGAAATCGAATTAGTTGAGGATATAATTTCCAGTGGTAATTTAATCGAAGAAGTATTTGGCAATTGCCTTGCGAATCAAAATTACGATGGAATGAAGGAACGTAGAAATCAGTAATATTAATGCTGAGATCGTCGATCGTCTCCCAGGAGAATACAAATCGTATAAAAGTCATGATTCTGTGAAGGATAAACAGGAAGGAGGTATTGAATTCTCGCCAGAATTTCTTAATTCGATTGAAATTGCTGAATTGCCACACCATGAATTAAAACTAAAGAAAAATACGATAATTATGCTAATGCGTAATTTAGATATTTCGGAGGGTATGTGCAATGAAACACGCCTGATTGTTACAGAATTATGTAACAACGTAGTTAAAGCAAAAATAATTACTGGGGGAAAAGCTGGACAAGAAGTACACATTCCTCGAGTTACGGTCGACTTCAGTAAAGGTCAACTTGGATGTACAATACAACGACATCAATTTCTGCTTTGACCAGCGTTTGCGAGGACCGTGCATAAATCTCAAGGGCAACGTTCGAATTTGTTGGCGTCGACCTTTGTACACCTATCTTTAATCACGGTATGTTGAACGTAGTTCTGTTACCACCTGAAAATGAACATTGCACGTATAATGTTGTGTGGAAAGAAGCATTGAACGCTCCTGATGAAACTTCTATAAGTCTTGATAGTGACAGCGATGACGGTTATCTCGGCAACATCGAATTTTATGTCTCAGCCGAATAAAATAAAATGAAATTAAAGTTGTGTGTTGCGAAAGAGATTAAAAAAACTGTCTTCCTTTTCACCGAGCAAAGCTCGGTCTTCTGGTACTATTATTTAAAACAAGGAGCACTCTTCACAAAGTTATGATTACAGCGCTTTTATTCATGGAATTTTAGGACTTGGCGATCAATGTTTGTTACAGACATGTTTTTCTTAGAAGTGCCTTACGAGCAAACTGGATTTAACTGCATATAAATACTGCCGTTAATACAACTGCGACTAATCCAAACCTAAAAAGACAAATAAATTTTATTTTCTGATCATAATGATCGCAATTTACATCAAAACGAGAAACAGTCTGAATTTAAAGAAAATTGAAAATTTCGAGAAGAGTAAAATATTTTTTACAAACTATAAGTAGACCAATTGAGAAACTGTCTTGTATTCCTGATTTTGAAAGTATTGAGTAAGATTCACTGTGTTTTCGTTGCAAACCATTGTTTTCTTCACGCATTTTAAATATGATGGAAGTGGGAATGATGTTAACGTTGTTGTCACTGATTTCAGTAAATCACTCGATAGAATGTCCCATAGCATCATTACATTTAAACTTAGACCCCTTGGATTCCCGCACCAAATGTTCTACTGTGGGAAATATCATCGGTAAACCTGCGCTTGATTTTGCGCATGTTTAGGGGATTTCTTGACCCACAAGTTATGAAGGCTCTTATTAATACCAGCTTGAAATTCTTCAATAATTGTGTATGTAAAATTCTAAGAATAAAATTCTTGGATTATTAGAAATCCAAAAAATTTCAATTTTTGAATTTGTTTTAAACATTTTAGGAGAGCCATTCATTAAATATGTATTTAAAAAATTTGGCAAAATTCAACAAACAAGTTTTAAAAATTTTAAATTATGTACATTATTTAAGTCGTTTTTAGATATCAAGGATTGTACGTATTAAAGTTTTTTTTTAAACTGATAAAAGTTATACAAAATTTAGGAAATTCAGGAATTACGTCGATTTAGAACATTTTGAGACAAGAGTTCCAAGAATTTTAAAGTTTGAAATTTTTCAAGAACTGGCAAATTATCAAAGAATTTTCTCAAATTTAATGAATTTTCAAAATTTTAAAGAGAAATGAATATGATTTAAAATAATATAAGATAATTTTCAATTTCTGAATTTGGTTTTAAAAACTCATCAGTGTCACGAATATTTCAAAAATTTTAACAAATTACAGAAATTTAAGGAATTGTTTTTTTTTAAATAGTTGAATGCTCTAAGAGACTTAAGAGTAACATACAAAAATTTAACCCGTTTGGGTTGTTGGGTTATTGGACATATAAATTTACACCTAATTTCAAACGATCGTGTATCCTCTATCTTACAGGAATGACGTCTATATTACAGTGGAACTATTTGAAAATAATATATCACATGATTTATATTTTTGTGATTCCCCTTTTATGAAATTTAGTGTCAGTGAAATTTGTATTGCTCCGAAAAATTATAAAAAATTAATTAAATTTAAAAGTAAGTGAAAAAAGAGGTTTATATTCCATATTTTAACCTGTAAATATTTTTTGTCCAAAAATGGAACAACCGTAGTAACTAATTATTTTTTCTAGATGACAAAAAAAATTGTACACGTTGGTCGAACCTGTGGCTGAAATAGAAAAATGGCAGGATGGAAATGAGGACAAACCCGAGTTGCCGGATAGTGCTATTTTACCTCCTGCTGATTTCGGAGGAATAAGTGATGAAGAGTTTCTGGACGAAGATGTTCTGAACGTGAATAATATAAACGAAGAATTCCCTCATGATATTGCAGGTAAGATGGTCAAAATTTTGGATGAGATAATTTTAGATGCTGATGCTATTTGGAACAAAGATGATTCAGTTCCATTGAGCCTACTATTACCCCGTAAAACTATACCCATATACAACAGTAAGTTGAATTCGAGAGAACAGAACATTTAAAAAATTTGCTTGCTGAGAAATTGCCAATTGAATTATTTCAGGAGTTTTTTGATGAGTCCGTATACAACTTGATACTACAACAAAGTAACATATGTAATATGTATGTATGTATATGCTAGTCAAAAGAATGTTAGCAACTTCAGCTTAACTCTTCCATATTTGAAACACTTTTTGGGAATCCTATTATTTTCTGGACATCATCCTATTCCTCAAGAACACCTATATTGGTCGGTATCTTTGGATTATTATTACTTTCTTTTACGTAAGTAAAATAAAGTATAGTAATCATGAAAATTTTCGACCTTGAGATTATTGAAATTTATCTGAGGGGACCTCAACCCCTGAGTCCGAAAAAGTGAGTTTCGAAATGATGTCTGTCTGTCAGTCTGTCTGTCCGTCTGTCCGTCTGTCAGTCTGTGTCCTCTCTACAGCCCAGATGGCTTAACCAATCCAGCTGAAACTTCAGATTTAAGCTTTTTTGATAAATTGGGAGGTCCCAGTGAATTTTGCTCCAAATCGGTTAACCGGAAGTAGCCACTCCCGTGGGGCAGAAAATTTGTTTTGCAAATATCTGAAAAAGTATAAGGTTTACAAAAAACTACTAAAACAAAATGTTTCCAAAAACTAAAAGTCAAAAAAAATAAAAAAATAAAAATTAAAAATTAAAAAAAAAAATTTAAAAATTTAAAAAAAAAAAAAATTTAAAAAAAAAATTAAAAAATTTTATAAAAAAAATAAAATTGATGTGTGGCCAACACATTTCTTCTACGAACAGGGAATTTTGAGACACCAATTACGCAAACTTCTTGCAAATTTATTATTTTTTATTACTTTCTTTTACATAAGTAAAGCTTAAATCTAAAGTTTTTGTTAGATTGGTTAAGCCATCTGGGCTATAGAGAAGACACAGACAAACAGACGAGCAGACAAACGGACAGAGTGACAGACAGACATCATTTCGAAACCCACTTTTTCGGACTCAAGGGACCTCAAAACAGGTATATCTTCATTAATCTATTACATAATATTTCGGGTTCCAGGTCCCAGATTCCGTAAAACAGAAAATTTATTTTACAAATATTTCAAAAATATACAATTTACAGAAAACATGAAAAAATAAAAACAATCTTAATAAAGTTTGCAAGAAATTTGCATTATAAAAGTTTCCTAAAATTCGCTGTTCGTAAAAGAAAGTCGTGTGTTGGCCACACCTCCATTTTTTTAAAATTATAAGAAATGCAATACATCGATGTTTTTTAAAATAAAATCAAACTTGCTTTTAGCAGATAATAATAAAATTGATGCTTCAGACAAATTTTACAAATTGAGAACATATCCAGTAACTGTTCAAAATTTGAAATTTTTTCGCTCAATTTATCGACAGACGAATCAATGTGGCCATATCATGGGCGTCATAGCTGTAAAATGTTCATTCGTGCTAAGCCAATTAAATCTGGTTGCATGATTTGGTGCCATGACCTCTGGAAATGGGTTTTTATATAATTTCTTTCCATATGACGGTAAATCCGAGAATTTCAATCCAGAAAGAGGACTAAGAGAAAATGTAGTACGTAATCTTTTGGAAATTGTCGAAAAGCCGGAGAACTATCGCGTACATTTTGATAATTTTTTCAGCTCGCATAAACTGATGGCTATTTAGCCACTGTTCGCGATAACCAAATTGGAAAATGCCCATTGCTGGGCTTGAAAGAATACAAAAAAAAAAAGGAGAGAGGATTTTACCAAGGAGCTTTTGATAATTATAATCAATGTATTCAACAAAGATGGAACGATAATTCTGTTGAAACATTTCTTTTTAAATGCGATATGATCGCTAAAGGAATGGCATGGAATCGATTTATTCGACAGATTTATTTCCCAATATCGCATCAAAATTAAAGGGAAGAAATGATTGTAGCCTTTATTTGTGAATTGTTTATATGCTGCAGTTTCCAATGTCTGGTGCTTACATAAGCTGGTTTCTGAAAAACCTATGCAACTATTAGCATTTCGTCGAGAGGTAACTTTGGCATTGTTATCAATTCAAACATGACTAAACTATAATTCTCTATTAATTAAGCGTATGATGGGAACGTCATTAGATACAACTCGTAGACTATCGAATTAGCGTCATGACATAATAAAGATAGCGAACAGTAAGCAAAAGCGCTACCGTGTCTGCAAAAATAACACTACATTTAAATGTTCCCGATGCTCAAGTCATGGTATTGACATTCCACTGCATTTGAAATGGTCATCGCAGTTTCACAGCAAAAAATAATAACCTGTATTTACATGTATTCCATCTCCGAAAATACAAGCCAGATTTGGATGAAATCTGGCAATTATGTTAATCAAAATACGTTAAAATTTTATGGGCGGTATGAAACGAGTTAAGTAATTTATTTTAAAAATTTAGAAATTCAATTTTTTCAAAACAAATTTACGAAAATTCGTCAAATTTAAAAAACTTTATGAAATTTCCTGAATTTTACAAAAATTTAAAATAATACCCAAATGATCATTTCAATTGTAGTTTCCTTGAAGAATCTTAAGAATTCTCAGATTAGAAGAACTTTATCTATTTTTATTGAATTTCTATTTAATTTTAAAATACCAGGTATTTGAATGATTTAGAATATCAATTTTTAAGAAATTATCAGATGGAGAATTTTTATATTATTTCTAATGATTTCAGGATTCGTAGAATTTAAATGTATAGCCAGTTTTAAGAATTTTAACAATTTTAAAAATTTATTTTAAGAATTATGATTTTTAATCTGCAAATATTTCTAAATTTCTAAAAATGTTACCCAAATCAGAATTCAAATTTCAAAAGAATCACGCTATTAAATATTTCAGAAATTTGTCAAAATTCAGCAAATTTAAGAAGAAATAATGTTTTTCAAACTGATCAAACTTCTAGGAAATCTTAAATTATAAATAGTTTAAGCTTCAGAGATTTCAGGAAAAATGTAAGAATTTCAAAAGTTTCAGAAGATTTAGAGTTATTGTATTTTGAAGGTTCCAAATTTTTCAAGAAATTAGTAACATGGAAATTCGTCATATTTGAAGGTGTAAAAATAAATCTAATTTTTATAAATTTTGAGAATACGCAGACTAAAATTTTTATAATTTTATATCCAAATTCTCAGATTTTTAAAATTTCAAGAACTTTCCAAATGTTTTAAGAATATTAAGATAAAATAAAAATTCCACTTTTCAAGAAATTTTACAAATTAAATATTTAATTTTTAAAGTAACTGTAAGTTTTAGAAAGATTAGGAATTTCAAAAATTTCAATAATTTCAAGAAAAATTTCGTGGATTTTTCAAAAATTTAGGAATAACCTCAATAAAATAAAATACAAAAAATTTCAAATTATTTAATAATTTAAGTAATTTGAAAATTCCAAATGTAAATGAATTTTAAGCAACTTAGAAATCTTCAACCTATTTTAAGATGTTCAAGAATTTCTTGAGCTGGAAGGAATTTATGAAAAAGAAATTTAATAATTTGGCATATCAAATTTTTCAAGAAATTAACAAATTTAAAGAATTTTGAAAATTTTTAAAAACTTTAAAATTTAACCATCTAGAAATTAAGGATTTCATTAATTTCACGTATTACATAGTTTCAAAAAATTTAAGAAAAATTATATATATCAAGAATATGAATCTTTACAGAATTTTAAAAATTCTAACAATTTTAAGAATTCCGAAAATGTATATTTTTAAAATTTCGAATACAAGGACCTAAAAAATAATTAAATTTAAAAGCTTAGGCTGTTTTCCAAACACCGACTTATTGACTTATTCGAACTTATTCAAATAAGTCTGCTGAAAAGGTGACTTATTCTTTAGTAATTTTTCCTATAGAAAACTTATTTATTTTTGGTGTCATGGAAACATTCTGTCTAATTATTGTGTATTGTCAAAAATTTTCAAAATAAGTCGATAAAAGCAATTGGAATGACTTCATTGACTTATTCAAGATGGCGTCAAATAAGTCAATAAGTCTGAAATAAGTCGGCGTTTGGAAAACAGCCATGTGGTTTGGTGTTTAATGACTTTGTGGTTGTTACAATTTTAAGAATTAGTTGTATGTATATTAAATTAAAAATTTCTTACTTTTACCAATAATCGAATATCTAAACTTATTAAAAATTCGAGAATATTCTTGCCGTTTAACAATTTTAAAAAGCAAATTTTAAATAAAAAATTTCATTAAAAATTTCAAAGACTTCATTCATAATAATAAATTAAAATTTAAAAATTTCTAATAGTGAAAACAATAAGCTTTAAAATTCCAAAATTATATTTTAGAATTTTAAAACTTGAGTGAATTATAAAATTTATATTTCTATAATTCAAAAATATAAAACAAAATTTTTAAATCCATAGCATCAGGTTTAAGTTTCAAAATTTTACACAAAATATAACTTACAATTTAAGTTTCTAAAGCTTGATATTTAAAATCCTAAAACAGACAAAATTCTTCACAAAAATAAAAAAAGATAAAATTTAAAGTTAAACCCTTACCTTCCAAATTCGAAAATATTGGATTAATAATTTAAAATTGCAAGTTTTAAATTGAAAATTTAATAATTTTGTAATCCAAAATCAAAATTAATTCGAAATTAGAAAAAAAATTAATTCATTTTTGTAATGAGTGGTAGATTATTTCATGATGAACAACAGATCGGAAGTACCTTTTAATTACCTAAGTACTTGCCTTGGAAGTTTTGAGAAAAAAACTAACTTTACTTAGACAAAACTTGCGATCATTTCTTATGCAGTATATTTCTAAAACATGCCTTCTTTATACATCAGTTTCAAATATAAAAAATTACAAAGGGTTTTGCTTTGCAAGAACGGTTCGATATTGAGAAGTAAGTAAATTTACTTAACTTCTAGCACACTATATTTCGAGCATTAGCATTTCGAGCATTGCTTGGAATTTGCTTTTTTCTGATAATGCTTGATTGGAGCAGCATTACTTTGTGGCTTTTGATACACAATTTATTCGTTGATAATATTGTTAAAAAATAAAATCATTTAAAAATGAATTTTTAAGATTGTCTTAATTTTTTGCAGAATCAGTAAAAATCTAGTACATCGCTTTATTTCGGATAATACCAAGTAAACTAGTCATAAAGTAGCCAGAGAAGTGAAACTAAACATTTGTTACTAACCTACGTACGAATTTAATTTTTAAATTATTCAAAACTAAACCATTTTCGCTATTTAGCTCCAATCAAAATATGAAAAGCAATTAAACAATCTCATCTTACCAAAGCTGCAATTAGTCTATATACAGTTGTTAAACAGGTAATGCAATTATGAAATTTAAATAATCCACCCAAAACACGTAATTATGTATATGCATTAAAAATCTTAATTTTTTGTAATTTAATTAGCAAATATACCCCCTCTTTCTTACCCAAATCATCCATCAATCAAATTTATAATTTTCAGACTATTTACCAGACAACAAATACAAAAAAAAGAATTTCCGCTAAATGAAAACAATCAACATTAAAATTGAAAAGTAAAATGTGAGAGTAAATTGTACACCATTGTTTTATATAAGAAAACATCTAACACTACTTATTGTAATTTTTCCTTTCCAAAATATGTAGCTGCATAAATAAAAAAAACAAAAAAAATGAAAAGTAAAACTGCAAAAAATATTTATGAATGGTCATAAAAAGATATTAACCGAGATTTTTATTAATACATATTGTTAAAAAAATATTTAGCATAATAGGTCAGCTACCCAAACGAACAAAAAACCTACAGAAAACGAATTAGCATGATGACCCATCATCTTCACAAAATTACCGAAAACCTCAGATTTACGATTTTTATACAACCGTACTCAAATATAATAGATATTCCGTTCGGTATTTCTTCAGATCTTTTATTTCCTATCCGAAGAACCCCCGTAAAAACAGTTCAGCAAAATATTTGCATTGTGTAATTTATTTTTTATTTTTTATACGTACACATCTTTAAGATCTGCTACCTACTACCCAAAACGAAGAAAATGATATACAAAAACAATAAACAAATGCAAGATTGTTTATAATAAAAAAAAAATACTTTTGATGGTGATGTCATAATTAAAAGTTGTTGCCTTATTTCTTATTGCTGCTTTACTTTCATTTTTGTTTTCACTCTCTTGAAACGAATTTGCATAATTTAAGAATATTTTATTAAAGTGTTATGACGACGACTAAAACTACTATTGGTACTGTGCTGACTGATTTTTTTTTTTTGTTTTGTTTTCTATTTGGTGGCAATTTCAAGATCTCTTTCTCAAACAAACATAATACAAAATAGTCATAAAATTTAAGAATAACAGTTTTGCAAACAATGTTTTAATAAAATAACAAAACCGGAATGTGGGTATTCGGTATACGCATGACATAGTGACTGGAAACTGCTTATTTTGTTTCGGTTATGTGTTAGTGTGATAAATTTACTGTCAGAGAGATTGGTAAATCGTTGTGCATCTTATTAAGATACCAATTGTGTAGGATCTTCTTCCATTTCTTTAGTAAATTTGAGTTTCATGTTGTTAAAGAGTAGCTTTCTTTATTTAAACAAAAAGACAGCAAATCTTTTTTTCCAATACAGAAATCATGGAAATTAGGCGTTTTGCTTCGTCTTTCATTAGTGTTCCAAAATTACAATGTTCGGTAAATGTTATCTAAAATGCCTTGTAACAAAGAGTAGTCCTGTTTAAAACGCTAGCTTAGGAAGATTAAGACACTCCGATGTGAACATTGTTCAAAGTGGATAAATAAATGTTTTGTTTTAAATTGGAAATATTTTCAAAATTTAATGGCTGAAGAGAATTATTCAAATTTCTTATTTTATTTTGGAGTTATTCATTTTTTATTATCCCCGGACATAAAAAGCATAGAACTCACATTGGTGACCCCGATATTGGTGACCCCGATATTGGTGACCCGATATTGGTGACCCCATATTATTTTTTTTGGAAACGACATCAGAATCAGAAATACAAGATATTAAAGTGCCTTCCAAATTGCCTCCGTTTTGGAAATCTCCCAGTTTGTGGTACAGACAATCAGAATTAACGAACGGCTTCCATACATATAACTAAAGATGAATCGAAATTCATTTACATTGATCGAAGTTTAGATCAAAATATGGATCTGCGAGTTGCAGATATAATAATGAATCTCGCAAGCAACAAATAGGTATAATACTTTACAAGTATTCCTTAGTAAAAGGGCAGAAGATAGTGAAATGAGAAATTTAGAAACTGTGTTTCAAATAATTGAAATGGAAAATCAATCAATTATTGTTGGAGTGTTATTATTTTAAAAGGTCTCATTCAAAATTTATGAATTAGCCATCTAATTGATATATGACATTCACAATATGAGTAAAATTCTTGATTCCGCCGATAATATTTGGGGACTTCGAAATCCTTCAACTAAACAATTTTGTGGCTCTATGAATCATGTCCAACCAAGTGGACAACCTAATATCGTCTACAATGCAATCAGGTCACAAAGACTAATTTGCATTACATCGAGAGACCAAGCAGGAAAACTAAATATCTCCGGCGTATTTCGGTTATTCCTTACTTTTAAGTTACTTACCCTCCTCAAAATCTCGATCTAGGTTTTCGCCGAGAATTATGTCATACATTTATGGTTTAGCGTCAATCGAAAAAACTATAACAGGTGCAGATTTCTTAACAAAATTTGGCATCATCAAGGACGCCACGATTTCGCCAACACAATTTATTGTGTCAGGCTTATAAGGAAATATAATTCAAGGATTTCAAACACTTATATAAAAAAGGTAGAGCAAAAGGCGTTACATAGGCACAGAAGGTCAGCTCCCGTTGTCAAGACTACGAAGGTTCGATAAATTTAGATTTAATATTTCCAAAAATGAATTCTACCAGTATATGATTCAACTTGGTATTTGCCGCTCATCGCGTCTTTCACTTCATTTTCTTCCCGTTACATTTGGTGTCCAAGAAAGAACATTGTGGAGACTACCGGCGTTTGAATCCGTGACCTTACCAGACCGTTGTCCTGTACCTCTTATACACGACTTATTTTCCAATTTGGAAAGGTGTCCCATATTTTTGAAAGTCAACTTGATACGAGTTCACCACCAAATTCCGATGGCTCTAGATTATGCATATAAAACAGCCTTTATCGTTCCGTTCGGTCTGTTTGAGTTCATGCGTATACCTTACGGCTTATGTATATACGGTAATGTAGTTCAAAGCTTCCAACGGTTCATGAATGAAGTAACAAACGGGTTAGATTTTGTGTTTGTTTTTCTGGACGATATTTTGGTGGGAAGTAGATGGAAGGCGTCTAAATGTATTAAGAAGAATATTAAATTTTCTCAACCACAATATTTCGAAAGATGGTATTCACCCGTCAGAACCGAGATTTGTGGCCAGACGATATTTTCCTTCACCTACAATATATCAACAAGTTAAAAGTTTCGTATAGGCATGATAAATTATTATCATCTCTTTACGACACTAATTTGTCCTCTTTTCGAACACCTAAATGAGTTGGGTAGAAGAAAGAAAAAGGTTATGCTTTGCTGGACTCCAGAATGAAAAAAAGATATAAATAATGTCAGACAGCACTTATTAATTCCACCTCCTTGGCTAGGACACTGGAAACCAGTTGGGTTCTTTTCTAAAAATCTTATTCCAGCTGACCGCAAATATTCCGCGATCGGTCGTGAGCTTTAGGCTATCTTCTTGACATAAAACATTTCCGCCTTGTTGAGAGTCTACAGTTTATTATATACACTAACCATAAGGCACTTACTACGGTCATTTTATCATAATCCGAAAGAATTCCTCGTCAAGCGTGTCACTTAGATTTCGTAGCTCAATTTTCAAGAAACATTCGACATACAAAAGGTTTGGAAAATGTAGTAGAGGACACTTTATCGCGAACAATACAGAATTGTGCTGTTCACTTCGTCGGGCTAGATGTAGAGCATCTCTTTGAACTACAAAGCATGGATAAAGAACTAATGGAATATATTAGGTTTAAACGTAAGCTTGAACTGACAAAATCAGTTCACCGATTTGGTGCGATACACAACGGATGCAAATCGTCAACCGAAAAAGTTTGATAAAGTTGAGTCTTTTCAGGCTTCTTGGCTTTTTCGGAAATCCAAATTTCATCATTTATCAAAATTTGATCTCCTAAGCTTTTAATTTATATTAAATTCTCGTGGAAGGATTCTTACAGTTTACTTTATAGATTCGCCTGAAAACGACTAGATCTTGATGTTTCTGTAGATGCTCGATCTTCTATCAAGCAACTAATTTTCTTCTGGTTGAATAAAATACAGAATTTTTATTGTTTAGTTATAATCTTCAAACAATATTTAATTATAATCTAATCGGGTAAACAGCGTTTTATTAGCAAATGGTTTGCCTGCTAGCCGATCGATAGTTTCGATCTCCTAGTAGGGATAGTTTCGCGTTCCTTCATAAGCTAAGCCTAAATTTGCTCAACGAAAATTACCTGGCGAATCGCAATTAGTTGGTTGCTAATCAAGTCCGCTTAAAATTACAGAATTTTATCGGAAATTTCGATTTTTACAATTTTGAATGAAATCCTAAACACAACTACTTACATAAACAATACACAAACTATACATCTTTATGTTAATTTACCATTTTATTCATGGATTTATTACTTTTACTACCGCAATACTGTAGTACATCATGAATATGAAATGCCTTCATTGTCTGTGACTATAAGATCTAGATAATGTATACAATAACAGTTTAGTTACGTTTTATTGTTACCTACCAGCTGTCCAACGTGTTACAAAACAAACACGTCCAATTAACGTGATTATATATAGCGCTAAATTGATAACAAAGTCTAACGAACGTTATACAAAATGTATTTTGATTTTATTATTAGTTATAGAAGACGTTTGTCTGTAGTCTAGATTTACATGCGGAAAAAGATTTCAAACACGTTATAGTTGCATACAAATATAAATTGAGAAATTTCCTCAAGCCATTATCTTTATTAGTGCAAGGCATTGATCATCATTTTCTTTATACCATAGTAGGTATGTACAAACATATTTAAATTTTTTTTTTCTTCGTTACTTTCGCTAACATCTTACATAAAAAAAAATAAATAACGATATAATATAGAGTAAATATTTCTTTTATAAATAAAACTTATGTTGAGATAATGATGATGATGATGATACGGTTAATTTTTGCTGTATATTCGCTTTCAAGATATTGCATTCTAAATTTTCTCAATTTGTGGTAGGTTGGGCAGTTTTCTAATTTGCTTGAAATGTGAAATATTTTAGAAAATTCTGGTTTCAGCGGGAATCTTTTACTTTGAGTAAGTAAGTTAGATTACGAAAGATTGTGAGGAATTCTAAATAAGGAATGCTTGACAAGTTCTACTGTATTAAAATGATTTAAGATTATGCTTATTAGGAGCAATTCAATCGGGTTAGATTAAAATTCAATGAAAATTTTGAAGTGAAAATGTTGCTAACTTTTACCATGTTTATGGAGTGAATATTTTTTATAAATTATGAATTTAAGTTTTTTATTGTTGAGGTAACGTTTTATGGACGTCGCACTAATGAAAAGCTGTCTTCCTCGTCACACTATTGCTATCAAATCATACAGACAGTATCTCGGTCGTTCTTTGTAGATGATGTACATGGCCCGTCAACTCGCACGTCAGCTCGCTTCTTCTAATCAAGGCTTTGGTCATCCAACTCCTGTACCCCTATAAAATTTCAAAGTTGTCTCTCTTTTTCGTAGGCGGCAAATTTTTGTTATAAAGATGGCAAAAATCCATTTTTATTTTGGTACGCTGTGGCTTTTATCACCGTTTTATTATTAAACGATCAAAAACAATATTTGTTTTTTAAATTGTTAAAACATTTATTTTTCTACAAGATAAATAAACAATTTAAATTTAAAACTAATTTTGAGAAGAACTTTCTTGTAGTGATAACTTTCTTGTATCACTACAAGAAAGTTCTTCTCAAAATTAGTTTTAAATTTAAATTGTTTATTTATCTTGTAGAAAAATAAATGTTTTAACAATTTAAAAAACAAATATTGTTTTTGATCGTTTAATAATAAAGCAAATTTTTATTGTCAAAATGCTAAGTAAAGAAATGTATCATTAAAATTCTACCTGTTCATAACCTGATTATACAATGGAACTCTTAAAATAAGAAATAACAAGACTTCATTTGTTAAATTATACTTCTATTGTATTTTTTTAGCCTAATCAGTCACATTTGCTCTTCAAAAATGTCCAATTTCTCAAAATAATAAAATCACGTTGCACAAAAAAATTAGGTGGCCGAATCGAACATCAAATGTGTCCAACTATTTATGAACGGATGTAGTAATTTCAGGGTAATTTTGTAATTACTTGAATTTTGTGTTAATTACTAAGTATAATATGAACTATTTTCGAAAATGCCTATGTAGTGGCATAATATAATTTGTATGTAAATGATAAGGTGTAATATTTTATTGTTTAATACTATAACTTTCCCAAAAACTTAAAAAATTGAATTGTTTTTCGCAACTAATTGCTGTTACTATAGTGTATGTGGAAGCACTACTAGACTTAATTAATTACAAAGAAAACGCAAATATTTTAAAAATTTGAAAGGTTTTAAGAGAAAATTTTTAGAATTTTTTAATTTAAAATCTTTCATAATATTTAATTTTTTTAAAATTGTAAAAATTCTAAGAATTTACACAATTAACGAAATTACATGATAGTGACGAATTACTTATAAAAAATTACTAAAACTGAAAAGTTTAAAAATTCTGAATAACTATATTACAAACAAAATTTTAGAAAATTCAGATTTCACCAGAAATCATTTGTTGTGAACAAATTAATTTTCTATAGTCTCCTAATAGAAAACTTTTTTGCTGACAGCAAAAGATTTCTGCTCACAAATTGAAAAATTTTGAATGCCCTATCTTGAAAGCGAATGCTACCCAAATTTAATTTTTCTTGTTTCATTTATAAATGTATAATGTGCTGATATGCCAAGTCGGTGATGTTTTCTTCACATCTCTATCTAGGTATAGCTGGATAGCGGGTCACTTGTTCATCCGTTATGGAGCTATATGTAAACAGAACAAAAACCGGTATACGCGGTTTGACGAGATCTATATAAACTTTAAATTGTGGGAAAATGAAAAAATAAAAAGAATTTTCTCATTTTAAGGTCACCGTTCGGTTCGGTGTGTTATTATTTATAATTTGATTACAGTTGAACGGCCGTTAGGGGGAGAATAGAATAATTTCACTAATTTTCTGGAAATAAAGCCTTTCAATTTTAAAATATTCTAGAAAATGAAGATTTAATTTTAAAATTAGAATGGAAATCTCACTTTTATATAATTTGGGGATTTATTTCATTATCCCCAATATTAGAAACTTATTTCAATTATAGTTTAGAAAGTTAATTCCGTGGGATATTATGTACCCGGGACCTAAACGCAAACGGAACGCAAATAAACTTAAAAATACAAATTGGATAACTTTAAGATTTATCTCTACACAAATTTTTCAGCTCACCTATTTATTTTCAATTTTTTGTAGAATTGTGGAGATTAGGGTTTAGGTTTTATGATTTTTCGTGGCAAGATTTCTCTAGGTAGGGTTTTAAAATCATTTTTTGTCGATAGATTTGTCATATCACTTATTTTTACCAAAAGTCTAGAATTCTACAAAGTGTAGACAAAAGTGAAGCGGGAAATCTGACCCGGCAAACGTTGTTCTGCCATATAAATTATTTCTAGTGAATATTTTGGTTGTTAAATTAAAAATAACGAATGTATTGTAAGTGTGTGGGGATGGGATCTATGACAGAAAGAGAAATGGAGCGCTGTAGACGATGACCGCCGATAAAAACAAAAAACATCAACCATTCATTTTCTCAATTCAATGTATTTCATTAACGTAACGAACATATTCATTGTTTGAGCTCTTAATAGTTAAATGTAAAGTGATAAAAGTAATATATTTTTTAAGAAAATGAAATAAAGAAAATCAATATTAATTTCGAAAAGCAAATGAGTGTACGATATTTTTTGTCAGTCCGTCTTTAGCCAACACAAATAAGCTCGATGGTTTGGCCACGCGAGAATATGCCACGTATAATTGTCCGTGTGAAAAGCATGGTGTGCCCAAATCTAAACCGCAAACAGACATCGTTTGACCTTGCGACTTATTGATTATCTTTGCGAATGCCAATCTAATAGGAAATTGAACGCGTTTGAATTAAATTGGCACGTCTGTGGGAATCATTGGAATTCGTGGCAGCAAAATATTTTCGGCTCGGAATTTGCCATTCAAAATGGTGGCTTCGATATTGTTTTTTATCAATTTTTTAATGACCAATCTTGTTGGGTTCAAATTCCGAAGTAAAATAACCGGAGATCCAACTTTCAGTCGTAGAAGATGTGGTGGCATGCCTGGCAAATCCAGTGAGTTCAAAATGTCTGTTGGATAATTTACAGCTTCGTTGGCACCGCAAACTGTATCGATCAATTTGTATGATACCAAGTTGCTTGGCAACGAACGATTGCTGTATCTTGAAGTTTAAATCATCGACGTCCACATTTTTTCCTGCCAAAATGGCTCTTTCTGCCAGCCACACATGATTTATGTATTGTGTGTTTACATCGGGAGATATGCGGTCAATAAGAGCATTTTGCGAATCAACGATTATGCAAAAATTAGTGGGCAATTTTATGCATCCAGTATTATCAAAGACAACAACTTTGCCGTCGCCGATATCTAACAATTGGTTCGAGAATGTGTCAGCGGATGGATCTTATAGCATTTGGATGCACATGTTTATTTTTAGCTGGACTTTTTCAACATTACGCCACAGTGGCGAAGATTTCAAGGAATGTAACGAAATCCTCAGATTTCGTGATGAAATCCTAAGATTTCGCTAACAGACATAACGTCAGCGGTCTGGTGCGGTATAGTAGCCGGCTAAGACTCAGGGTTGGCGTGGGGGTTTCCAGACTTGACGAAATGCTTGAATAACCGCATTTCCGATAAAGTGATAAAGAACCGACTCAACTTCTTTGTTTACAGAACAGACATTTTAGATTATAGATTGATTAAGAAACTATAGGATAACTAGACCCAACACAAGAAACTTCGCCCCTTCCCAACATCACGATCCCCCTGCGTGTGACTTTACTCCATCATGGGATCAAGCATATCAACATGAAAAAGACGCAATGTTTCAGACTGGCACATATGATGAAACGGAACTTGTAAACAAATGTAAAAAAAAAAAATGAAAGGAACCACTAAACCCGTCGAAACGAAAGGAAAAATCTTAATTAGTGAATCGATAGAGAATGAGCAGTAAATTAACCAAAAAAAAAATAATTAAATGAATGAAAAGAACAAAACCAAAGATTTATAATCATAAAAGAAAATCAAGAATTGATGCCGAATAAAAATTATGAAATATTAACGGTAATGAACGTGGTCGTGATTGCAACCACCCCGCGAAAGCTGTGGAGAAATGTTTATATGATAAAATGAAATATGAAATATATTGCGGAAACGAAAATCGACTACCATCAAGGTCGGCTCACATAAGAAATTAATCCTAAGAATACTTTAACGTTTCGACCAAAAAAAAAAAAATATTTTAACAGATAACAAAGAAAAGGTCGAATGAACGTCAAACAAAAGAAATTATAATTTAATAATGATTTAACTCTAATTCATAAAAAAACATGAAGCAATAAAACAATTAACAGAAGAGTGATTTTACAAGCAAAAACAAATTTTTGAGTTTACCTTAACCTACCACGTACATATGTAACGGGTAGAAACCAAAAAAAAACTTACGGTTTTCGTCTAGTGCTTTCAAGAAATCACAGTACCTGAATTGTTCTCGAACTGATGACGACGCAGGATCCCCCTCTTAAACACGAACTACGTCCCGCCGGATGGCCGGACTGCTGCCACAAAAATCTCCAAAAGCTTTACAACGTATTAATTTTTCTTTCATAGGGTTTCACACAACCCAAGCAAAAACTCAGAACAGAGGAATTTTGATTGCTTATTTATGTCTTATTAATTTTTTTGATTTTTCACTGTATTCACGTACTTGTTAATTTTCTTGTTTATTTCCATTTTCTTTATGTTTAGGAATTATTTATATTATCAGAAAAAAAAATTATCACAATTTAGTTTTTTTTTTCACTCAACCAAAAGGAGAAACCACTCAGCGAAATTTTTGAGTTAACCAGATTTGGTGAAACAGAAATAAAATATAACACATTTAATTTATTTTTATTTTTTAAATATATAGCTAGTTTTTTTTTTCAATTTTATTTATTATTTAATTCACATTATTTAATAATTTCATAAGCTTTATTTATTAACACTTATGAACAACAAAAAAAAAAAATCCCCAATACAATAAATAGGGTTACAACAAAACGAAGCCACTTGGCTTTTCTTTTTATGCTTTTTTTCAGATATACAAAAAAAAAATCACTTAATCGTTTAAGTTTTATATAAAAAAAATTTAACTTTCAATAAAAACTCAATATACGTTATATGTCTCGATAAACTATTATCGAGCATTCCAAAAAAAAACAAATCAAAATTTAACAATACTGGCCAAAGTCTACAGTCTAATTTTTTTCACAAAACTTTATTAGACTAACGTCCGAACTTGACTGTCCAATTTTTTTTTTCGATCCATCCACCAAAAAAAAATTTTCTCAAAAAAGAAAAAACCAACCGACACACGTACAATTTCTGCATAATCTCCATGGCTCTCACGTTGTTGCAATCACGCACCACTAATACTGCATCAGTATCATAAAAAAACTAATTACTCTCAATAAAAAGAACATTCTCGGTCATCGTACCATCATACTGGCCAATCACCATAAACCGCATAATCGACCCACCCATCAAAGATGATATACAGACGGACAAATAAACACCTTGCTCTCATCCACTACAGTGCAATCTCAACGATCTTATTCATATTGATATGCCTAATCTACATTCAGGAGCAACCTTAACAAAAAGCTTTAAAACTGCGCTAGTCAAGCTTATGCACACGCACCAGACCAAAACAACTTTGAAGCACTGTTACGCAGACAAGGGGCGGCGTAACAGGAAGCGTTGATCTTATCAGCGTACGTTGAACGTGGAATGACGGGAAGTCGGGAAGTAATCACCTACTGAAAGGAGTAACAGAGTGCCGCCGAATAGTTTATCGTTGTTTTTTATATCTTTGGGTGTTCTGTTCAACGCCTCAAGAGAATGTTTGTGTGCCATAGTGCATTCATCCCAGATGATAATTTTGCACTGCTTGAGCACTGTGGCCATGGACGATTGTTTTTTTATGTTGCACACTACGTTTGGGTTATTTTGAATATTCAGTGGCAGCTTAAATGCTGAATGAGCTGTTCTGCCTCCATCCAATAAAGTTGCTGCAATGCCAGATGATGCAACGGCCAATGCGACGCCATTATTTGATCGTATTTCGGCGATAATTAGCGAAATGAGAAATGTTTTGCCAGTACCACCTGGTGCATCCAGAAAAAAAAATCCACCTTATCCCGCCGAAACTGCCAGCATAATGCGGTCGTAAATGATTTTTTGTTTATGAGTCAGTAGTGGGACATTGCGAGTAACAATCGCTGCCATTTCTGCAGTATCGTACTGCAGTTCACGATTCATTTCGGTGTCCATTAAATCAGATGCACTTCGATTTGGCGAACTCATACCGAAATGACTGAATGGTAAATTGGCAATGAAAACGCAAAGATCCTCGATAGCAATCAATGCTTCATTGTGCAGAGCATCACTGAATGTAATCGTCTAAAAAAAGATTAACTTGAAACTTTTTTTTACGCTTTACAATTTAGTTTATATGAATTTTTTACCTACCGTTGATCGTTGTTGAGGTATCGAACGTGAAAGTAAAAAATTAAGAGATTGAAACTTTTGCTGTTTTCTCCTTTCTCGTAATACATATCGAAAAAATGTCAACTATCAAACTTGTTGAGCATTTTAATACCTGCAATGCATTGATGAAAAAATTGGTCCTATAAGACTTGTTTGAGTTTAAAAAGTACTTCGATACGTTTGATCAACATTCAGTCCTTTCGAAATTTTTTCTGTCAACGTCAGGCAGCACTTTTCAAAGATCGAATAATTTTCATTGGGCAACTCTTCAAATTTCGACCAAATTTAAATTTAACAGATGAAACGATCGAATACCAACGGAAAATGAACGTAATAACGTTTTTTCTTTCATTCCTTTTCTTAAATCTTCATTTTCATTGTAAAAAATGGAGGTGTGGCCAACACACGACTTTCTTTTACGAACAGCGAATTTTAAGAAACTTTTATAATGCAAATTTCTTGCAAATATTATTAAGATTGTTTTTATGTTTTCTGTAAATTGTATATTTTTGAAATATTTGTAAAAATAAATTTTCTGTTTCACGGAATCTGGGACCTGGAACCCCAAATATTATGTAAGAGATTAATGAAAATATATCTGTTTGAGGTCCCTTGAGTCCGAAAAAGTGGGTTTCGAAATGATGTCTGTCTGTCAGTCTGTCCGTTTGTCTGCTCGTCTGTCAGTCTGTGTCTTCTCTATAGCCCAGATGGCTTAACTAATCGAACAAAAACTTTAGATTTAAGCTTTACTTATGTAAAAGAAAGTAATACAAAATAATAAATTTGTAAGAAGTTTGCGTAATTGGCTTCTCAAAATTCCCTGTTCGTAGAAGAAATGTGTTGGCCACACATCAATTTTATTTTTTTTATAAAATTTTTTAATTTTTTTTTTAATTTTTTTTTTTAAATTTTTTTTTTTTTAATTTTTAATTTTTTTTTTCTATTTTTAATTTTTTTTTTTTATTTTTTTTTTACTTTTATTTTTTGGAAACATTTTGTTTTAGTAGTTTTTTGTAAACCTTATACTTTTTGAGATATTTGCAAAACAAATTTTCTGGCCCAAGGAAGTGGCCACTTCCGGTTGCCCGATTTGGACTAAAGTTCACTGGGGCCTTCCAATTTATCAAAAAAGCTTAAATCTGAAGTTTCAGTTCGATTGGTTAAGCCATCTGGGCTGTAGAGAGGACACAGACTGACAGACAGACGAACAGACAGACGGACAGACTGACAGACAGACATCATTTCGAAACCCACTTTTTCGGACTCAGGGGACCTCAAAACAGATAAATCTTCAATAATCTCAAGGTCCAAAATTTTCATGATTACTATACTTTATTTTACTTACGTAAAAGAAAGTAAAACTAAATGTAGAAATTATAGATCGAGTAGCTATAAAGTAACCATAATTGCGAAGCACTTATTCAAACAAAAGATCTGCTGAAAGTAAATAACTTTAATTGTTTCAACTTTCAAATCACAAAGGATAAGGATATTAGCGAAGAATTCTGATACTGATATGATGGCATAGGAGCTCGCTCCGTTTCCATTGTCTTTATTCACAGAAGAAGGAATGCGGAGTCATTGTTATATAATGCGTTCAAACCTTTGGAGAAACATTTACAATTTAGTAATGGAAATATTCAGATAATTGACGGTGGTTTTCTTCTGCACAAAGTTGTTTGGGTCGAATTGAAACATTTGGTCTCATCTGCCAGAAATATGTTATGTACGTGCAACAACACTTTGGAGAGAACGTCACAATTATATTCAATGGTTACCCGAAAGACATGAGTATCGCAGGAACAAAAACTTCGGAAAGAGTACAACGTTCGAGAACGCACCAGTCGCCAGAATTTACATCTAAGAAAATACAGCTCCAAAAGTTCGCCAAGAGAACTTTCTTGTAAGGGACAGAAACAAAGATAACTTTGTACAAATGCTTCCGTACGTATCACCAGGTGCAAACGTGGCTCGGATTTTACAATCCTCAGGAATGGAGTTGGTGGCGAAAAAGTCATGGACTGGAACCGGTTATGAGCACAGCTGAACCCACGCCATCTGAGCTTTTAAAGCTCGTATAGTGCAAGGAAAAATGTGGAGCTGCCTCTGGGTGCAGAAAAACACTTTTTATGTCAATTCTGTAGGCTGACATGAAGCAATGCAATAGGCAGGTGGTCTATGCAAAACGGACCTATAGCCGTACGTCCTCGATTTGGCTACTGTGTAAGGTAGGACGTAAAAAGCAAACTGCGATAGAGTTGGAAGTGCTTTGAACTCCAGAAAAGATTGTAGAGATAGAAACAAACATACAAACGATTCATAATTTAACTGTTTTATTTATTTATATTGTACTTAAATAATTTTTCTTATAACCGTAAATCAGTTACAACATATCTATAAAATCGCGAGAGCTATGAAATCGCAGCTTCGCGCGAACTTACCAATTTTACGGCGCGCTAAAAGTCGTAATTTTTGTCTAAAAAAAGAAATAAAAAAACTAAATTGTAGGTATTAAAATGCTCTACAAGTTTGATAGTTGACATATTCTCGATATGTATTACGAGAAAGGAGAAAACAGCAAAAAACAAGTTTCAATCTCTTAATTTTTTACTTTCACGTTCGATACCTCAACAACGATCAACGGTTTTCCTGTTTTTCTGCTTTTCTCATTAAACCTGTGTGATTTAGGCAGGCTAGAGTTTTAGAGGCGATATTTGGTGCTGTTAAATACGCTCTCCAGGCTCGAAGCTGATTGATGCTAAATTTTCATAAACATTGTGATGAATAGGGCTTCGAGCGCACCTCAATCGTCCCAAAATTAAAGTCCTTTGCGAAATGCAGAGAAAAACGTTGTTGCATACGGCTAGTTCGCTAGTCACAATGCAAAAGCTTGTACCTACGTTTTCAATATTTTTCAGGAAGCCTAAAAAACGAGTTAATTTGCCATAGCAGAAACACTAAAATCAACTAACGATATACTAAAATCAATAACACTATAATATCAACTAATGATAGAATAATTTTTCACTTTTAAACTTTTGCTGTCAC
This sequence comes from Tipula helvola, assembly GCA_963556165.1. Lineage (NCBI taxonomy): Eukaryota > Metazoa > Arthropoda > Insecta > Diptera > Tipulidae > Tipula > Tipula helvola. The sequence goes on along the minus strand of OY744481.1, from coordinate 161,150,811 downwards.
AAATTTAATTTAAAAGACAATCAAGCACTAATTTTCTTAGCGGTAAATCAATGAAACAATTTTAAGAAATTTTGTAGATACACAAATCTAATCATATATTTTGTAATGACACAACGTTCCAGCAATCAGCATTCTGGACCAAGGACCAAAACTATTGGATTGTTCAGATAAATAATCACCGTCGGAGCTTGAGTTGTTCTCATCAAATTTATACCGGAATTGAAACGACGAGAAACTTTCTTAATTTGGAATGAACACCAATCCCATTAAGTACATTGTCCTTAACCGGGCTATATACGGCTCTGCGTGGTTATTACGTACAAAGTACTTTTTGGTGGTTTTTAAAACTAAGAAGCAGTACAACACTTTTTTGACAGGTGTATTTTAGGGATGGATAAAATGCATTTTCATTACAAATCCGTTTATTAGGTGTCATATCCTAGTAAACGCAAAAGAGAACACAATAAAACTTTTAAAAGTAACCAATTTTGAACAGCTCTCTAAATTTACCACTTTTTGTCAGTCGCTGGAATAGAATCTATAATATTTGTTAAAAAATAATTTGTTACAATTAAAGAACTTTCTCTGTCAGGATAGACTTTTAATTTTCAAATTATTGGACTGCTTTATTACTTAAACTGACCACTTCCATAAAGTGACCAAAATTTCTGCGACTCTTGATCGGTCACTTTAGAGATGTTTCACAGTTTTCTCGCACAAAAAATACTATAATTACATAATATTATGTTTAAACTACTTAAATTACGGTGAGAAATAAAATTTCGATAATTCCGGAATTAAAGTTTTCTATAAATTCTAAAAACTTTATAAATTCTGTAAAATTTTTAATTCTAAAAATTGTGTAAGTAGTAACTGTGATTTAGTATCGTTCATATTGTTGTTTTTTATGCAAAACTTTAATTTTTAATCAGAGATTATTTACAAAAAAAGTCAATTCCGAAATTGATTCCGGAATTATGGATTCGATAACATTTAAATTCGAAAATTCCGGAATTCTTTTTGGCCAAAAACTGGATGCCCTAATTACGACCAAATTTAAGTTCCAATTTACATTTTTTTTACAATTGGCTTTCTCATATGCCAATTTGAATGGAAATTTCAGCTAAAATTACGAATTTCCAAGTATTTACTATGAAAGCAACAATAACAAATCTAAATATCATTTATCCACACGAAATACAAGCTTTGCTAGTTTGACGCCGCTTTATCTGTTCCATGTATTTATATTTAGCACCCCTGTTAGCGCCATCAATCTGTTAGAGGTATTGCTTTAATTTAGTTAACATTTTTTTTTATTTAACTGTTTTTAAACTTTATATAGTCGGCAAAAAAGTTGCAAATATTCTTGTTATATAGGACTCATTTAATTTCTTGAAATAATAAATCAATGCTTGATTGTTGGAGACGTTCAAACCCCGGTTGGGATAAAATTTTAGGAACCGCCATATCAAATTTAGAGGAATGTTGTTGATCTCACGCCAATCATTTGAGTTTGGCGATATTTTCAATTAACATAATGTGCACGGCAAACAGAATTTAACTTTTTATTATTGGCTTCCAGTTCCAGGCATATGGAGATAGCTGAGTTTTGCTATGAAATTTAATCACTGATGCTTCAATTTTTTATAAACAATTTTGAAGCATTAATTCATTCCGAATTAATTTTGTTGCCAAAGCCTAACAAAAATTGGCGTTGTGGTTCCAAAATTTCAAATTCCCATATATGTAACTACTTTTACAAGGTAAGGTACCTTTCCTAATGCTAGGCATTAGAAATGTGGCTGCTAAATGAATTTTAATGTAAGGTTATTTTTAATACCGGTTCTTGACCATTGAGTAAAACTACTGTTTTGTTATAAATTACATTTTTCTTTTTCTACTCCACTCTAACTTGAATTAATTATTTAATTCGTATAATGCAACCGATCTTAAAGATAATTTTTAATGTGTTTTACATATTAACACGTAGAAGCATATTAATATTATTTACACGAGAAATAATCATTCAACAATCCATGATAGCCGACAGGTTTTCAATTTATAATTTACTTGAAGTTAATATCCGAAAATTGTAAGAAAATTTAATCCAGTTTCGAACTGATGAGCTTATGATTATTAAAAAATCAATCCAATCATCAGGCGGCGGCAACGACTGGACTGATTGTACCACAATTTTCATTTTATATAAACCGAACGTACTGTGCAGGTTGTATTAGCGAATTATCCTAATACAACCAAATTCTCTTACAATTTTTTTGTTTCTTCGTCACATTCACACAGCACTATTCCTGTGTAAGCAAATTTTTAACAATTTTCTTTTTCTACTCCACTCTAACTTGAATTAATTATTTAATGTATTTTGTTATAAACGTTTAAAAATACAATCAGTGTTTCTAGATTAAGAAATTTAAATTTTGCCGTCAAAGTACCTGGCTTTTCTAATTTCAAACTTATATGAGTCGGTCAATTCTACAAAAGTCAACTTAAAAACTCATATTGTATAGGAAAATTTATTATTAAAGAAACGTGTCCTTGTAGTTTAGTAGGTTTAAAAATACGTTTTTATAGATTAATAACACTGCAGCCTCCAGATCAGCTGAATCGTTAAATTTGTTTTTTTCTAAATTCGCTATTAATTCGAACATAAAAATCCCAATATTGCGCGTTTGATTAAGGCCAGTACGTAATCAATCACTTAGACAAAAATAGCGATCTTTCAAATAAATTTCAAGTTCAAAAAAAAAAAAATAAAAATAAAAAATATGTTATCGAACCAAAATGGAACTGTAGTCTGTACAATCGTATGCGTTCAATCTTACAAAAAAATAAAACCGGTCTTCATATTATATGTTGCCTATAAGCAGACAAATTAATGCATTCGAACTTTAAACGACTTAGATCATAATTTGTTTGAAAAACTCTTTTACTTTTACCGTATCGTTTTAAAATAAATTGAAAGTGTCATTTCACCTAAACTAATAAAATGCCCGACCACCTAACAACAGTGATTGTTACGAACGAGTTTGATTATAATTTATTCACTTTTGGAGATCCCACACATACTATACATTACGTGTTTAGATAAACATTTAGTTTTTGTGTCTTAAAGATGCCACACAATTATTGTTACGGGTGCGTTCAACGAACACATTCCATTAAATTACATATAGAGATATTCTTCATTCAGTCAATAATTAAAATTATTATCTTCTTCTTGTACATTATATATATTTGAAAGTGTGTGCACATGTAGCTCATTTTCAACTTTTCTTATTCGTCTTCATTATTTATTTTTATTTTTTTATTTATAATTTAAAAAATATTAGAAATTATTGATAATTATTATTGTAAATGTGTGTGTATGTGTGACGTGTGTACATACAGGATCTACAGTACATTGTAATAAAAAAAAAACTTTAAATTAATTTCTCGAGATTACTTATTCGTGTTCGTTGAATCAATATAATTGTTGATGACACAATTTTTTTCGTCTAAACACAAGTTTCATCGCTTCACAATTTCTAATACACATATACATATGTATGTAAGTATATATATTGTAAACATTATGTTATCGATAATAAGATTAAAAATTAAAATAAGTAAGAAAACACTTTCTTTTCGATGCTGCCGCTGCTGCTGCTGTTCGAATTAAACATAAGACGATGTATGTACAAGTCGATTCAAAATTAATAGTAAATGTTCATAAATTGACTTCGTTATTTTAAGAATATTTATATGATTTTCTAAATAATAATTTAATTACAACATGAAAGCAACATAGTTATTATTACATCGTACATACATATAGTGTGCATTATAATGTATACAATACAAAAAATATTGTGAAATATGAAAATTAAATTGGAATCAGTTTTACTGTTGATTGATGATTTTCAAAAATAAAAATAAAATGTATAACAATACCGCCCAATCGTATTACTAATAAATTGAAAATTATATAGATTTCTAAATGCTACCTAATCACCTAAACGCTTAACTGGTTCGAAAACATAAAAAACTAAAAATTTGAAATTAATTTATATTGCATAATACCATCAAGTTAAGAGAATTATATTGTAATTACGTCTCTATATACATTCACAATCATCAGAACAACAACAACAACCAAAACTATCATAATTTTACCGTTCAAATTCAACGAACATAATTATTGATTGCACAAAATCAATATTAAAAGCGCCAATTATACATGATGTTGCGCCGCGTACTATTTGTGCAATCATCAAAATCATATTTTGTAAAGAACTTTTCATTGAATATTATTCAAGACGTTTTTATTTTTTATTTTTTTTTTGTATATGCACAACTAGAATTCGAATACAATGTCAATTTAATTTATTTAATTGCATTCAATTTTATTTTAAATTGCAAACTAAAAAAAAATTAAAAATTAGAACGAAGTACTCAAGTACAAAAACCGTAATTAATTTTAGTTTAAAGAATAAATGATGTAAAGAAATATAACGCGTCGTCTTTATTATAGTTTATGGTATACGTTAATTTAAAATATCCTGTGTACACATAGAACAGCTCTGACTAAATGGTGATCTGCGAGCCAGAACTGTTCGGCCAACTAATCAATTATTTTTAACTAAATTAGAATAAATTTGGCTGAAGCCTGATTTCGCAACAAAAATAGTAATTTGAGAACAAAATCTTACATATTTCGATGATTTACCTTTAATTGGACATTTGAGCTTTTCAGTTTTTCTCTATTAAGTAATATTTTAGTTGTTTTAATAAAATTAAATATGAATATTATCTTCACAGATATTTAGTTACGTCTTCTACACTAATGACTGAAGGTGTCATAAACATCATGAATTGTAACTTTGAACGTACCTATATATCAACATAACGAAATAAACGAAATTAAATAAGAAAGCTCATTAACTTTGAAAACATGATTGTTTGTGGGAATTTTTTGTCTCGTAAAATTTTATCAAATTATTTTGATCATAGTGTTAATGTTAATGTTTTTTACCAAAAAAAAAAAAAGTAACTTTCAAACTTTATGTAATTTAGATCTTCTAAACTTTTCTCCAAATTTTATTACCGCGTCTAAAATACAAAAGGTGGACCGAAATTGTTTGAATCGTTTGTAAAATGTGAATTTACTATTTGAAAAGTTTAAACTGTGTACAGAACCGGATGTTGTTTAGAAGATACGGCAAAAAGTGTCGAAAAGTGAATGTTGTTAAAGTTCACTTCCTTGTTTAATTAACCAAATTCGCCTCTACCGTCAACATAGAAACGTCAAAATGTATTTCTTCTATCTTTTGAGGTGAACATCATCAAAATTTGAACTCAACTCAAACCTGAGCGAAATAGGATGGATACCTCCAACTCTTGTAAATTTGCAGGATTTGATTTTGTTTTGTTTTGCCATATGGTTTCTCGGGTGGCATTTAGTTATTACTTTGCAATTTGATTAAAATGCACTGGTGAATGGTGTCCCATCCAATGGAAGTCACAATTAATCCCAATAGCTCAAAAGCGTTCTCTCCTCTATCTTATTATGTACCCGTGCAATTTTTCAATCGTCTCTTTAAAATTTACATTACGTAAGAAGATCACCACAGTCCGACGACAAATTTCTGGCCGTCTTGATACATTTTGGAAATTTTGTTGTTTTGGTTTAAGTATGGAATGCTAAACAAATAATTTGTTTTTTTTTTAAATCAACCAACTTAGCTTATTGACTGCCAAATAGTAAAAGATATGATTTTAATGCATTTAAATGTTTATGTCAGTGATTTTATACGAATAATTAATACAATACAATTGTTTCCTACGCCGCGGCCTCGAGTTCGGTTCTTGCTGCTAACTGTAGCAATTAAATGATGCCTACTGAGTGTAAGTGTAAGATTGTTCATTGGGTTTGACCACCTTCAAGTTTCACCATTTTCTTGAATATGGTTCAAACGTTTGATTAGAGAAGCGACTATACGCTCGATTTGGCCTTCTATAAGCTAAATTTTACTTCGGTCTAAAAAGACCAAAGTATTGAAATCCTGTCAAAAATGACGAAAAATTTGGTTGGTCCAAAACCACTTTTCTCGACGTTTTGAAAGTCCCTGAGTCTGAAAAAGCAACAAAAAAAAAATGTCCGTCCGCCTGTCTGGATATCTGTACCAGTGGTATCTCGAGAACGGCTTGACCGATTTTGAATTTTTTTTCACCAATCTGTTTCTATGGTCAAGGCGGAGATTTGGAAAGCTTTTGGAGACTGTACGTCCAGAGAGTGGGGTACCTGCCACACGAATTGACCCAAAATACCTGGTTTTATAAATAGTTACGGTTGTTTTTTTTATAATATGCTGGTTTGATTATTGAATTGGGCATTGCATTAGGAATTAATTTGAAGGTTAATTTAGGGGTCAATTTGCGGGTTGAGTTGAAGTTGAGCTGGAGTTGAGTTGGAGTTGGATTAGGATTTAGTGAGTAGTTAACAAATTTTTTGTATGATGGAACTTGCCTATTTATCAACCGATTATTATGAAATTTGACATGTGTGTCGGAAATGGGAATCTAAAATGGTTTTTGGATAAAGTTCTGGAATATGGCCAAATATGATGGAAGCTGCCTGTTTTCCAACCGATTAAGATGAAATTCGACATGTGCGTTGGAAATGGGATTCTAAAATGATGTTTGCATGAAGTTCTGAAATATGGTCAAGTATGATGGAACTTGACTATTGATCATGACATGTGCGTTGAAAATGGAATTCTAAAATTGCTTTGGATGTACTTCTGCAATATGGCCAAGTATGATGGAACTTGTCCATTTCTCAACCGATTACGATGAAATTCGACATCTGTATTGGAAATGGGAATCTAAAATGAGTTTTGGATGAAGTAATGGAATATGGCCAAATACCAATAGCAATTCATAAAAAAAGACATGCTGTACACTAACATTCGGAGCTTACCCTCGAATTTCTTGGAATTGCAGCAAATGTTTAAAGAATATGAACCAGCGATAGTGTTTCCCAGCGAAACACGAACTACAGGAGATATGTATGACTCAGAATTTTATATTGAAAATTATCAATGCGTACGGTGCGATTCCAATAGTCGCCATACAGGAGGAGTTATTATGTACATAAATAACAATATAAGTTTCAAAATAATATCTAACTGCGAAAGGGACCGCGCTTGGTTTTTAGCGATTCAGATTATAAAAGGATATCATACAACTGGAATCTTTGGTGTAGTTTATAGGTTATTCCAAGTGGTTTGAAAATGTTATCAATCAGAATAAACTCAATATTATATTTGGAGACTTTAATATTGGAAAGGATTATATTAAGGATTATAGATTGACACAAATAGTTCAGGAATACTCCAGAGTCACGCAAACCAGCAAAAGTTTGTTACATCTATTAATAACCAATTCAGCTACCGTTCAGTGTGAAGTTATAAAAGAACAACAAATAAGCGATCATTATATGATAAGTGCAAATTTAAGCAGTAAACAATCGGAGTCATTAGATGAATGCAGAATGAAAGAAATTAAATCATGAAAAAATTACTCTGAGGATAAGCTTAACTTCATTTTAAAGCACCGGTTGCGGCAATTTAGAGCGCAGAGTGACCTAAATAAGTATGCTGATGGCTTGTTATTGAATCTAAAACAGGCAGTTAATGAATTAACTGAAACAAAAATTAGTAAAAATAGAAATACAATACCTTGGTTCTCAGAAAATTTGAAATTACTGAAGCAAGAAAAAACTCGCAGTTACAGTGTTATGAAAATTATGAATTCAGATGAAACTTGGGAAAGTTACAGGAAAGTTAGATATTTGTATAAACAATCGTTGAGAAAGGAACAATCTGAATACTTTAGAAACAAGTTCATTGAAAACCAATACAACCCAAAAGAACTGTGGAAAAAGCTTAAATCCGTCTACAAGTCTAAAAATACGACACAATGGTGTATTCAATTTAACAACAAAACACTCACTGATAAACAAGAGTTAGCAGAAGCGCTAAATGAAGCATTTGCGTCCAGCGTGATAGATATTCACTAGAACATCCCTGAGATAAAGGATTGGAATTTTTCACAGGATGATAATAATTTTGAAAAATTCAGCTTTCAAAAAATAACTCGCTAGGAGATATCAAAAATAATAAAAAAATAAACAGAACAGTCATGCTGGATGCGATGAAGAACCACTTATTCTCGGAATATTTTACAGATTTTGTTAATCGAAGTCTAAAGGAAGGAGTAGTACCGGCTTCATGGAAAATATCAACAGTTGTTTCAATTCCAAAAACCACAAAACCAACCACATCTGAAGATCTGCGCCCCATAAATATGCTCCCAATTTATGAAGCTGTACTGGAACGAGTAGTTAAAAAACAGTTGGTTGATCATATTGCTAATAACAATATATTAGTGGATCAACAATCTGGTTTTAGAGAATTGCATTCCTGTGAAACAGCATTAAATCTTATGTTGGACATATCGTCGCTTCCAATTAAGAGTATTACATCTGCAAATCACTAATTTTTTGGAGAGGCCTTAAAACTGTTAATGCTAATTTCGACTTAATTTTTTTTTAAATAAAGTCCTTCCCAAAAAGTGTGGCAAGAATTTTATTTAAAAATATTAGGCCAAATTTAACATTAAAAACTTGACACGCCCCTCCAAAAAAATTAATGATTTTCAGATGTAATACTCTTAATTGGAAGCGACGATATGGAAAACTCAAATAAACGAAAATAAAGTAGTGGTAGCAGTTTTTTAGATTTCAAACGAGCTTTTGAAACTATAGATAGGAAAATCTTACTCCAAAAATTATGCAAGTACGGTATAGAAGGAAAAGAGCTTGAATGGTTCAATAGTTATCTTCAAGGGAGACAACAATATACAAAAGTCGATAATTTTACATTATCGTTGATAGAAAACAATCTCGGAGGTTCAACAAGGTTCAACACTTGGACCATTGTTATTTATCTTGTATATAAATGACTTAGTAGATGTTATAAAGAACTGTCAAATTAATATGTTTGCGGGCGAGACATTAATTACTATTTCGGCACCAACTCATCAAGAAGCAGTACAAAAAGTAAACGAAGATCTTGGGAATTTACGGGGATGGTTCATGTTTCATAAATTGTCATTGAACATTTCGAAAACGAAGTATATGTTCTTGTCAATCAAAACCAAGTACGAGGGTATCTCAGATATTGTAATTGCGAACCAAATCATTGAACGATTTAAAGAATACAAATATCTCGGTGTCGTCATTGATGAAAACTTAAGTTTTAATCAGCATTTGGATTACTTAGCCAAAAAGATGAATAAAAAATTAATACTTTGCAACAGAATTAAAGACAAGCTACCAATGGAAGCTGTTCCATCATCTGTTCTATTTATCATGAATCAAACACAATTAACACGTCTGCAAAAAATACAGAAGCGATTTATGAGAAGCATTTTAAACGCGGATAATAGAACACATATTAAAAACATGCTAGAAAAGCTAAGCTGGAAATCAATTAGCCAGAGAATACACTTTAATGGGCTAAAACTGTTTTATTTAGTCGAAAAGGGGGATCTTCCTAAATATTTAGATAGTTTGCTGTCTATCAACAGAGAAGTCCATAATTGTAATACCAGGAATACTCATTTTAGATTACCAAGGTACGGTAAATCATTTTCTCAACGATCGCTAGGGTATAATGGTGTAAAGGTATATAATTCTTTCAGCAACTATTGCAATCTTAATGACCTTCAAGAGCTAGAGTACGGCCAGTTTATTCAACTATTACACATATTCATTAAAGAAAAAATAAATTTTTAATTATTTAGTAAGATATACAAATGTATTTAATTAATTAATTAATTTAGATAAAAATAGGTTTTTAAAAAATGTCAATAATGATAAATAAATAAATAAATAAACAAATATGATGGAACTTGCTCATTTCTTCAACCGATTATAATAAAATTCGACATGTGTATTGCAAATGAGATTCTGAAATGAGTTTTGGATGAAGTTTTGGAATATGGCCAAGTAGTATGGAATTTGTCTACTCCTTACACGAGTATAGTGAAATTTGACTTGTGTGGTGAAAATGGGATTCTAAAATGATTTTTGAATAAAGTCAGTTATACGGTTAGAAATATCAGTATTATTGTGTACTACTTTCGGTATAAAGTTCTAGAATACGATTTTTCGTGTTAAATTGGATGTCTGTACCCTTGTTACTGAAGTTTTTGACCTGTTTGGCTGTTGTTGTATAAGTAAATATACGTTGGTTAAAATAGAAATCAATACTGTCAGAACTGTCGCACACCAACTTTATGACACAGGTGAATGCTACCTCTATTGAAGATACCAAAGACCGAAGTTCTGATCACCTCGTGAGGTTTCAGCCCTTTATATTTTTATTTTTTTAAATTTCCTCTTGGCAAAGTCGAAGCGAAATCCATTTTGGGACGAAAATGTATTTTCAAAAAATTGTTAAAATTGGAGGTAGCACTACCTCCCTCAAAACCTTAATATACTGCAGATTGGGATCGTGCTAGGTGAAAATCCTAAATAGGCTTGTTTTGAGTGCGAACATTGTGGATGGCCAATCCAATGAACGATTTGACACGCCCATGTTTTTTGTGTTTGATAATTACAACTTATTCGTTAATTATATGATTTAATTTAATTTAATATTTATTATTTGGGGTTGACGAAATTATTATTATATATAGTGGGCACTATGATTCGTTGTACTCCGGGGTAAAACCCCAAACTCGATTCACCCTTGCTTTTGGTTCCTACTTTCAACCCGAGTTGCTTCGATTCGTTATTTTTATGTGTTTTTGCTTAGCAACCTTATACCCTCGGACATATTTCGTTTTAATATCTCGAATTTAGGTGAGCTGGATGAAGCGATTAGCAAAACTTGAGGTTGCTATACTCAAAAAATTCACTAAATCCGTTTTATTAATTCACAGTGTGTCAATGGTATTAGGTTTGAACTCGGGTCAAAAAAGAATACCTGAGTTCCCAAACGAGGTCGACTTGGACATTTCGAGTTTAAAGACACTTCTTACGCGAATTACTAAAAGTAATCAGAAAACTAAAGCTCTCACCGTACATCAAAAGTACAACATTATAGAATCCACTACGAATTGTATTTTTCAAAGGCATCATTTCTTAGCCGTTAACTCAATGAAATAATTTTTTGGGAATAAAACATAGTTATCCAACCATTATATTTTAATGCGGAGTTATTTCATTATGAAAATACTCCTCAAAAATTAAAATTAAAAAATTGAGGTGTGGACAACTCACGAGTTTTTTTTTACGAACGAGGAATTTTAAGAAACTTACTATTAAGCAAATTTCTTATAAATTTAATTTTTTTTTTAAATATTTTGCACTTAGTTTTATGTAAATTTTATATTTTTCGAGATATTTTCAAAATACATTTTTTTGTTCACAGAAGCAGCCATTTTCGGTTGGCCGATTTCAGAGCCTTCTAGAGTATAGAGCCATAATCATTATGACGTATTTTTTAGAAGCTTTTTTAGTGGTATAACTTTTCACTGATTTCCATAGCAATCCATAGTAGAAATGGTGTTTTTTAGCTTCAAGTTTTTCATTGAGAAAAGCAAAAATGTTACAAAATTTTTATACAAAAGTGTTCTACATACCTTTAGCAGCAATATACATGCAGGGTTTATTGGTATTAAGTAAATATTAATTGCAGAAATATTAAAATTAAATTATTTCTAAAATATATTTTTCGAACTTTCATTTTGAAAAATACATCAAAGTTGGCTCTGACGAATTAAAATAATACTTGTTACATTTATCTTTAGTTTTACTAGTGTACGTTAGATGTCTCAGATTTATACAGAAAAATACGAAAAAAATTGTTTAATCACAAAACTATCACACGTTCTTAATATTTTGAGAATTTGTTTTGCTTTTCCTACAATTTTTGAACTTAAAATTTCCCCAGGTGGCAATTTTTGGTACGATTTTTAAAAAATTTGTACTTCCATCACTGCCATCTATGTAATGTATATTGACTTAATGCACACAATTTGTAGTAAGCTTTTCTTTTTTATTTGACCAGAATGCTGTTGTTATGAACTTTTTTTTATATTTTGAATTAAATAAATCAATTATTACAAGAAAATGAAAACGATTTACTTAAACGACATTTATATATGTTGAAATTCAAACATTTATGAAAATATTTCAGAAATCATAATTAAGAATTTGTAACGTTTTCATTGACAAATTTGTCTTAAGAAAAAAAGTGATTTCCCATATGTTTTATTTGTTTTACTATGGAAATTTTGATTTTTTCGTCGTTTCTAATTCCCTTAAAAAAGCTTCGTTTTTTAGATTATGGCTTGTATAATCAAGGTTGCTTTGCCGATTTTCACTAAAATTCTCTGGATTAAAATTCTCAACCTCAATTCATGAAAAAAGCTTTGCTGGGATTTAGTTCATTATGAAATAATAAATAATATTGATGATCACAAATTTGAAGTGAAATGCTTAAAATAACTCCCAACAATAAATTTTTGGGACTTATTTAATTTGGAAATTAATTGAGCCTTGAGTTATTTCATGTTTTATTTCTAAGCAGACGAGTTCTAATAAAGCCACTTTTTCTATTTCACCGTAAACTGTTGAATTACATGAGAGTTGATAGACTTGTTAGGTGATAGACTCAGTTATATATGAATCGCTAACTGCAGAAACGGGACTTCTTACATTTTTTCCAAAATTCATTTTTTAACGGTTTAGTATAATTTAGATATAGACTCATCGTTTACTGTAGAAATGGGACTTACACCATTAAAATAAAGAGAACAAAATTGAATTGAAAAACTTATTTACTGCAGAAAAGGGACATTTACTTAATTGACCCCTTTACCAGACACCAATTTGCAATTTTGGAAAAATATTTCAGAATGGTCTACTGTGGAAAACGATGTCGAGAAGGACTGGAAATCGTATTCCTTTGATTAATTATTTATTATTTTATTACAGGAATATTAAAAAACGTTAGCGAGAAATATACTAATGTGTTGAAATTACTTTATGTTTTTAATTATTACTGTTAAAAGGGGACATTTGCGAAAAATTAAATCAAGAAAATTCCAGTGAGTAACTCAATTCTAATGAACATTAGAGTTCCATACGATTGCAATAACAGATCTTAATGTAGGTTGTCGATTTCATTACATTAGTGCAACAATAACAAAAGATAAATAGTTTTTTGTACTTCCTAAAAAATTTCAAATACAGACATAGTCCCCTTTCTGCAGTTAGCGATTCATATATGACCCACAGTAATTAGCCATATGTATATGTATGTATATGACCCACAGTAATTAGCCATTACGAAAGTACAATTTTTCCTAATTCTCTATTTATTAGATCGGGTTGTAATTCTCCTGATAAAATGTCATACTGGTATTTTTGATAAAATTTCAAATTTTTTTTGTTTAACGATGCCTGGCAGTTTATTAAGAGCAGAAGTTGAATCATCTAGTATATGAAATAAGTAAGGATTGCCGGATTGCAACAATTTGACGAGCAAATAATTTCATGTTTTGCTACGGAATTAACGTAGGTTCGGGTTAAGAAATCCAAATGTATCTTTTATATATCTTATGTGGTCACAATCAAGATATGGAAAATCTCTGAGATTCGAGTAAATTGGCATAGTGTATTGTTAATAATCGAAAATTTATGAACTACTATATCAACTACTCTCGATAGCATCTATAACCCTCCAAAAAAAAATGATTTGATTTGAAGTTCGAGATGTTAGCTTAAAACTTTTTCTGTTAGAATTTCTATGTGTTATTATCGAATCGATATTAGTATTGCTTGATTTGTATGAAATTTGTCAAGAATTGTTTTCTTCAGAATTTTAGGAAAGTTGTATGGAACTTCCAATGAGCCCAAAACATATTATCTCTATGATATCATATAATTACACATTTGACAAAGTATTCAAATTCTTCTGAGATTTCTGATCACTCACGACAATAGTATAGGGCCACTGTTGTCACAAAGAACTCATTGCCACTTTCAATCATGCTTTGTATCCTCTACGTTCACTGCTAAAGTTTAAATAAATATATTGCGCATGTCAGCAAGCTAAACATATAAAGGGCGTTATTGACCACCCCATTTACCATATTTAATGAGTTCATTGCTACAGAATACTGCTAAATGAATAAAGAAATTGGCTGATTACATTCGAGAGAGAAGAATATCGACCGCCAATTTTCTTTTAATTTGTATAGCTTTGGATTGTAACACTTTGCTGCTAACGGAAGCTCTATCAAAAAGTTTACCTAATCTAATTCTTGACCAAAACTTCTTCCGTTTCCTGCTTGAAATGTTTTTAACCGATACTTCCATCACCTTAAAGTTACCGCACCTAATCAATTTAGAATGATGATGTTTAAGTCAAAATAGTAAAATGTAAAAAGACCTCGATATTGTGAATTTGTCAATTTTTCTAAATAAGAACAGAAAGAAATATAGGAGAATCCTTCGTCATGTCCTGTGTTGTAAACATGTAGGCATTTCATGGTTCGAGGTTTGCCGAGCCGAGGGTTAGTTTATTGATATTTATGCTGAAGAATTATATAAATTTGGAGGTGGTTCTTAAATATTTGTTAAATGTGAATTATTTGTGATATTTTGTTTAATAATCATATCATATATGTAGATAATTCAGGATGTTTACCATAAAACTTTCATTAATTCCTAGAAATTTCGAAATAATTTTGAATTTAAAATTAATTTTTGTATTTAGAATGTATTTTTGAATTTTTTATTTTATATTTATTAATTTTCAATATTTTAAAATTCCTCAACATGGTTTTAAGTATTTAAATTTTATGGAGTTTTTAAAATTCTACTTTATTGAAGTTACTATTTCCGAAAGATTGTAAGAGAACTTAATCCAATTTCGATCTGGTGAGCTTATGATTTTTGAAAAAATCAATCCTCTCATCAGGCCGCGGCGACTGGACTGATTGTACCACAATTTACATTCTATATATACAGAATGTACTGTGCTGGCTGTACTAGCGAATTATACTAATACAGCTAAACTCTCTTAGAAATTTTCTTCGTCACATTCACACAGCTCTATTCCTGTGTAAGCAAATTTATCAATTAACAAGTTTTTTACTCTAATTTTGAATTAATTAATTAATTATGTGGTACAATCAGTCCAGTTGCCGCAGCCTGATGAGAGGAATGATTTTTTCAAAAATCATAAGCTCATCAGTTCGAGACTGGATTAAGTTCTTTTACAATCTTTCGGAAATAGTAACTTCAAATAAATTAAAATATTGAAAATCTGTCTATCAGTGTATGGGGTGATAAATAATTGTTCGTAAATACTAATATACATCTACGTGTTATCTGTAAAACACATTAAAATGATCTTGTGGATCGGTTGCATATTAGAAATTACACGAATTAATTAAGTAATTAATTCAAAATTAGAGTAAAACAATTTTTAATTGATAGTTTTTAAAATTCTTCTAATTCCAAAATCGCCATACGTTTTGAAAAGTATTAAAATTCTTAGAATCTACTACCGCCTAAATATAGTAACTGCTATCGAAGTATCTATTCAGGCTTTTGTTTTAAATTTCAAGAAAAGTTGTATCTTTAATTATATCCAAATAAAATGGTTTTGTCTCAAAAAATTTGATAATCCTAAAGGATCTGTCATGTCTGTGTAAAAATTATGGAAACTCTAAATTTATTAAAACTTAAAACTAACGAATTCTTATTTTTTAAACCCTTAAAAATTATTTAAATTAGTAAATTTTTAAAAATCGTAAATTACGAGAATTTTTCTGTACATTCTTTCAAATCCTATAATTTTTTGTAATTTTTGACATTTTTGGATGAAAATGAGATCTCTCTGTCAGTATGTGCCCTAGCTACTGCCCAGACAGTTTAACCAATCCCACTGAAACTTAATATTTAAGATTTTTCATAAATTGGTCGCAATGAACTTTATGAAAATCTGCCGACCGGAAGCGGCCACTCCCTTGGGCCTAAAATTGTTTTTTGCAAATATCTCAAAAAGTATGAGGTTTACAGAAAAACTGTTAAATAAAAAGTATTTCCATACAAAAAAGAAAAAGAAAAAATTTGTAAGACATTTTTATTATGAATTTCTTATATTTATTTCTCAAAATTCCCTGTTTGTACAAGAAAGACGTGTGTTGGCCACATACCTCCAATTTTTATTTATAAATGCATAAAATCGTTTCGGATTTAACGAAATTTTACTTTGTATCTGTAAAATATACGTTAAGTAAAGAAAATCGTTGAGGAATTTGAACTCTCTGCATAATTTGCTATAATTAAACTGGTCGTTTGCCTCCCCCCGAGAACGCTTAAATTTCTTAAAAGCCCTTGATATATGATTTGTGATAGTTTTAAGTGACGATTGAACCACGGCACAGCATAGCTGGAACCAATAAATAATTTTAGAACAAAAAATTCGAAACCACTCAAACCATATTCAAACCCAAAACCACTAACTAAATTCGGATTTCTGAAAATCATATTTAAAATCGTTCATGATAGATTTATCATACATAATCACAATCTACGAAATGAAATTTAATTAAAAGTGGCGGGTGTGTATTAGAAAGTCCTGCTAAATCCGGACAAGATTCTATATATATTGTTAAAACCGGCATTGTAATGACGCATCCAAGTGGTGTTTTTCATTACAAATTTTCTGAGGTACCTATAGGGATTTATTACAAAATGGATAAAAATAAAATATTTCAATCGTTATGCTTATAATGCTTATGTACTAGCATAACCGGAAAAATCTAAAAATTTGTGCCAAGGCAGTTGTAAAAGATGGAATAAAATAAAAGGTGAAGATGATTTTCCAAAAGAGATGGAAAATTATTTAAAACAATTAAATACCATTGCAATGAAAAGAAAAGGAAATCTGCTTTCATTTTAGGGAAAACAAGCCACAACAGTTTCGGCCTTGAATATTACAATTGAAAATCGTTCAGCGGTGGGGCCGTCAACATCCGTTGCTAAGTTGACTATTGCGAGTAGTTTGCAATCAGCTGTACAAGCTTATTTAGCACCAACCGTGGTTAGTAAACCAAAAGAATCATCACGAGTTGCTGTGGTTCAACAGAATTTACAACCTGAAATTGATGTTGTGAATTCTGATTTGGTAGGTTTATTTGAACGTCATAAGCGAGGTCTTCTATCAGATTCTCAGGAAAAGAGATTTAAAGAATCAGTTAAAAAAGAAAGAGGGGGAGCAGGAACGATCGCAGAGATACATAGAAGTAAGGAAACATAAACTTAATACAATTATGGAGAAAACTCAAAAATACGTCAAGCTTTAAAAATTTGATAACATGGTAGCCGACCGAGAATTGAAGAGGACCAGCATGAATTCGAGAAGGTATTAAAAATGACGGCTTTTATATTACAGATCTGGGCTATATCTCAGACTATTACCAAAACGTAGCTCATCTCATGAAGGTAAACGTTATGTGAAAACCGTTCCTGTTAAGTTAATCAGGGCCCAAAACGATAAACAGTCAAAATATATCGATGGTCCCTTTTGCCAATCTACAATTAGCCATTTGGAAGAGCTTTCATCATTACTAGGTCCGGCCGAAGTTTGTTTCATAAGCCAAGATGATACATCTCGTATTCCAATAGATTTTGCTGCAGCCAACAAACAAAGTCCCTTATTAATGCACGTCGGATATAGGATACATTTGTCCTGATCACGACTGGTTTGTCGCAGCCCAACATAAATTGATTCCTTCCATAGATCAGGTAAACACTAAACATCTACAGCTATGAGCCGCGCATTGGATTTTGAAAAGATCATCGATTTAGAGGAATTTGGTAATATTACTAGACAAGAAACAGGTCGATTAGTAAAGCCTGTTCTTGTTTTCACCGTTGATGGTGAACCGGATGAAAATCCGCGTTATCAGAAAGTGAAAATCCGCGTTATCAAAAGTCAATTACAGTGGCGGTTCATCACTTTTTAAAACATAAAGCAGATGCGGTATTTGTGCCCACGAATGCACATGGGCGCAGTGAATTCAACCGTGTTGAAAGAAGGATGGCACCGCTAAGTAATGATCTTAGTGGATTAATATTACCACATGATGATTACGGTACCTATCTAAATGACAAAGACGAAACCGTCGATGAAGAATTAGAGAAGAAAAATGTTGCTCTTGCTGACCAAACGTTGGCTGAAACTTGGACCGAAACAGTCACAGACGAATTTCCAACAGTGGCTGAATTTCTTGTCGAAAAAATCAGAACTAGAGTTTGATCAATTCGTAGTGAAAGATAAGCAATGGTACATATGACTCTTCGATCGAGTCATCGGATACCGAATTTGTGACGAAGTTTCTTAGGGTGATATAAAGCTTTGTGATGATTTGTGACATGGAGGAAGGGTGTTAAAAATGATGAAAAATAGCGTGACGTAGTTTATGGACAACCCCTAGCTTAAAATCACCACAAACAACACTCATGGTTATTGGCATTACATAATGGCAGCACGACACCATTTATAAAGTCAATAAATCCTTGGTAAATATCAACGGTACTTCTATAAGGTATGTATAAACCCAATGACAAATAGTCAAATGACCTTGACAATAATTGATTCACCGTAGGCAGAATTCGGATTAATTTGATCAAATTCAAGGGGGTTTATTATCCACCGCAATAATGCCACCACAACCAATGAGATTGATATGGTTAGGCTATCGGTCACGACGCAACACGGAGTGGCCTGACGAGGAAATTCTCCTCAGCCTTAAAATCAGTATTCAACCAGGTTTCCGCAAGCATGACAATATCGTCATCGTAACATAAAAGCAATGAGTGAAATTTCTGAAAAATCGCTAAATTTTGCAATCTCTGCAAAACTCTCTTGATGGTTTAAAGTTGGCTTCAAAAAATTACGGTTTAATTACTTTTCCTTTTTTTAGAATTGTCCGGCGTATTTCTTCAAAGAGAAGCCTGGTCAGAGAGCATTATTTTAGTAGTCGTTTCAACGGCATGAAATAAAATTTATTCAATGCTGATTACTATTAGGCTGTAGTAAATTTAGGTTTTGAACTTTGGAAGTATTACACGGAAACTAGCAAAAATCGATTTATTCAAGTGTAACAGGAAAACTGTAAATGTATTGTTAAAACTGTGTTTTCAACTCTATCCGTGTAATTCGGTATAATTAAATGTCTTTATTAAATATAAAATGTAAATAAATCTTTGTATGCAGCATACAAAAATCAAGTCAAACAAGTCTTTCTGTCTTTGTAATTATGCCAAATTGACCTAAGCACTTGATTAGTATGTATACCTAGCCTTGCTATACTTACAAATTCCTACCTTCACTAGTCATATTCCAATTTACTGATTAGTATAGAATCCCTGAGTAGGAAGGCGCACAGCTTTGCTACACTGATCAGCTTGTAGACGTAGTTAACCCTCACTCCTCGCTATTAGTATTAACCATATAGCGATAGTGCTATCCCTCCAGGCTTTGTAGTAGTGGTGTCAGATGAGGGGTGACGACCACAACAATAAATAATACAAAAATGGAGGAACAGCTAAAAAGACATTGGATGAGAACTTGAATTTACAAAAGACATTGGATGAGACAATGGCGGTAAAACAAAAAGTCGGCGAGGAAGCTGCCGAAGCCAAACAACACTTAGAGGCAAGCAAGGCCGATGTGATTGCATTGCAGTAAGAATTAGGAGAAATAGTTGCAGCCAAACGTAAATCCGAGGAGGAGGCTGCCACCGCTAAACAACAGTTGGAGTCAATCCGGGCGAAACAATGACAATTGCCGAGAAGGCAAGGGAAGAAACCGCAATTACCCGTCGGGAGCTAGATTCACTCATGCGAAGAATTTCATCTTTTGCAAATATGTCTACGCCACGAGGATGGTTGGTCATGGACGACACGGTGATCCCAGATGGCAAGGCACGATACAGCAACGAGCCAGGGGATAATAGGAACAAGTTGGCGAGCTCAACGGAATGTTGAATTTAGGAGCCATGCCAGATAGGAGCGGGCTCGGCTCACGCAGCAAGGTGACCAACCGGGTCCATCGCTCTCGATGCGTCCAGAAGATATTACAACTTGGTGGTTCTCCTGTTCAATATGGAGCCAACGGCGAGACGGGACTTCGACTGGTTGTGTGGTGTGTCAACTTTACATTTTGGGACGCACCAGCAAGAGAAGCTTAGCCACACGCTTCTCCGTTATCGAACTAGATGTGGAAAAATTAGCGCGTAAAGCATTTTCCTCCCTGCCACAGGAGCCACTTGCTCGTATCGCTATGATGCAATTTATTGAAAGCATTTGGGAAAGCGAAGTACAAGATCTTCTCAGGATGTCCAGTAAATGGGAGTGCGGCAGGCTACTAGCTTGAATCAGAGAAAAACCGCGAAACAGAAATGCCAATTTGTTATAGACACTGGTGCCATGGCAAGCTTAGTCAACAGTACGTTTCTACGGGACTGGCCCGTAACTGTGCAGTCTTGTCACCTATGTGTCAAAACAGTTAGATGTGATTCGTGCCCTGTCAGTGACATCGTTGATCTAATCGTCAGGCTAGGAGAATTCACCGCGTGTTTCAGTTTTATTATCGCAGATATGAATGATGACGCCATTCTTGGAACAGTTTTTCTCAAAAAAATTGGATTCCAGAACAACTTAGAAGATGAATAATTGATTCTTGACAGGAACAAAACACCACTTACAAGGTGTCTAAATTACAAAATGGAGTCGGCGCAAGTCGCAATACTCCAAAGGAAATCCGCATAGTAAATCTGCAACTATACTACCTGAGAATACTCGCGTTGGTGACTTGAAGGCTGTTGAAATAGTTTCGCCGATTCATTCGGCCGCCATGACAAAGAATCAGATTGACAAGCTTATTCTCAAGTTACTGAAAGATGTTCTCTTAACGCTCAGAAACGAATCGAACAACTTTTGTCTAAGAATCAGGATGTATTTGCTCAAATTCCAGGGGACTATGGCAAAACTACTTTGGCAAAGCATGAAATTGCCGTTGGAAAGGCGGTCCCGATAAAACAATCACCTCGCAAAATACCATTGACTAAACAAGAAGGGTCGAGAAAACTCTTAGCCGATAAAAAGGAGAAAGGTGCTATCGAACCATCTATAAACCCTTGGTCATCGCCAGTGGTGTTGGTCCGAAAGAAGGATGGCTCGCTGAGGTTTTGTGTCGATTACCCGCAATTAAACAATGTGACCACAAGGACTCGTTCCCTCTGCTGCGTGGAATCCGATTAGTGGCAAGTGGACCTCGAACCTAAAGATAGACCCAAAAAGGCATTTTCAACCGGAGAGGGAATTGGCAATTTCCAGTCATGCCTTTTGGATTATGTAATGCCCCCACCACGTTCTCTCGGCTGATGCAGTTAGTATTCACTGGATTGTCTTGAGAAACGTACCTTGTATACTTGGACGATATGGCAAGAACATAGGCGAGCTGTTAACTAAAATGGAACTGGTTTTCAAGCGACTACGAAAGGGAAACTTAAAGCTGAATCCAAACAAGTATCGTCTGTTCAAACGTGAAGATCATTGTCTAGGACACATTGTTATCAAAGAGGGAATCCGAACTGATCCGGCTAAAATTGGTATTATTCGAGAGTGGCCGCTTCATGATGGAAAAACACCGATGCGCAGTTTTCTCGGTCTTTGTTCGTACTACAGACCTTTTATAAAGAACTTTGCTTCAATAGCTAAACCACTGTTTGAGTTAACAGAAAAGAATCGGAAATTCCAGTGGAACACGAGAACAAATCAAGCCTTTGAGACGTTAAAGCATTTATAGTAGATACAGATGCGAGTCTTTTTGGGATCAGCGCGGCGGCGCGCTGGCGCAAGAAATTGAAGGGCCGAGGGGAACTACTGCACTACAAGGCGAGAGTTGCTAGCTGTTGTAAAGACAATTCAACACTTCTATTCATATCTGTATGAATAACGATTTATTGTGCGCACCGATCACGCTTCGCTGACAAGGCTGTTAACTTTTAAAAAACCAGAAGGACAAGTAGCGAGGTGGATTGAAATTCTACAACAGTACGATTTTTACATCCAATATCGTCGTGATCAGCTTAATGGGAATGCTGATGCTTTTTCCACGATGATCGTCAACTTTTGATAAACCCACAAATTTTAGATAGTTTAACAAAATAAAAAGATTGACACCGGACGTTAACATGTAACTTTAACCGAAAGCGATTTTACCTGGCTTACGGTTGGCCGCAAACTGTGTTTTTAGATTATGTAAAATAGTTTTTTTTTCATCTAACTTTGATTTATGCTAAGTCAAATATATATATATTGGTTGTATTGCCGCTTGAAAGTGGTACGATTTATCAGTGAAAGACTGGTATATTAAAACAGCATAAAATCAACGGAAAGAGAAACCGAAATATTATTTTTAAAAAAAATGTTTAAGAATTTATAATGAATTTGTCATTATTTTGTTAGATTAATTTGTCACTTACATTTTATTTATAACACCGTCTCGACTGACATCAGACACAAGTTTATTTCTAGCAAGGTGCTAATTAAATAATTGTTGTAACCGGCTTACCTGTAAATAAAATAACAAAGAAAAAAAATTTGTCAGTTAATGTTATTTTAAAAAGTTAGTAAAATTTATGCTAAATTGGCTAGACCACGGATCGATCATTATATTTAAACAAGACCATTCATTATTCGCCGGATATAATAATTGTGTTGCTACTGTTTTAATAAAAATTCATTTATCAGCACATCAAACAATTATATTTTTAGAATATACAAGCGTTTTCTATGTAGTGACTGACCGCGTACATATATTAAACTATATAAGTTTGTATAAACAATTATAAACAAAAAAAGAAATAAACAATTTAAAAATGAATCGTGGGCGGTTTAAATTGCAAGCATACATCATAATATTGCCTAATACCAAGTACTCGTAATATAGTAAGTCGATATTGAGCGTAACGAATTATGCGCCGGGATAAAAACCGCCAGTAGTAAAGTTATTAATAATCTCTAACTAATTAGCATTACAATATACGTGTATTAGAAAGTAGCACGATTTGGCATTGAAAATATGACTTTATTTTTTTTTTTATAAAACTAGAAAGTGCAATGACTTAGGGGTATGTGGGTACAATGATACTATGGGTACACATAATATACATGAATATTGATTCATCAGAATAAAGACAAGCGCCAAGAGTTAAGTTTACAGCAGTGTGATAATAAAATACATAATCAAGCTGTGCGAATGATACAAATCACACCTTTATAACATTTTTTTTGTTTTGTGTCTCTCATAGTTTATATTCATCGTACATAATATCCAAGTCGTTTTTTTATTTATAAAGATGTTAATTGAAGCTAATTACAAACCTATTATCATACCAAATTTCAACTTTGTTTTAATTCTAAACATATAAAAATGTTGCCAATTTGTTTGTTTGATGGATACCATGTGGTTTTTTTTGTTGTATTCAAGCCGGCTAATTTAATATTTTGATCACACGATTATGCATAATATATAATTTTAGAGGTATTACATAAGTGTTTTGAATTATATCTACATACTTGGTTATTCAGTTGACATAAAACTGTAGTTTTTAATGTCGCCAAATATATAAATCAAAATGTCTATTGAAAATATACAAACTTGCAATGTTCTAGATTTATGTACATAAAAAAAAAATTGCGATGCGATCTTATTTCAATTTTTTTATTTTTTTTTGTTATATCATTATTTAACAATTTAATTATAATTATTCAGCTAATTAAATGGTTGTACACACTAATACTCGTTGATAGAGCAAAGAACACTAAATTATGTTATATAATACATGCCATTGTTGTACATTTTGGTATACCTCTCATGCATAATTAAATAAATTTTAAATCAAAATTTATGCAAAAAATATTTTAGCATTCCTCGACTCTTCGCATCAATATCGTCGTATATATATATTACATACAAACATACATAAGTCAACTGTATAAATTTGAAATATTGTATTTACCCAAATAAATAAATAAAATTCGGAAATTAATTTTTTTTTTGGTATTTAGGTCGGTAGACGTCGTCGCAACAGAACAGAAGCCCAATTCTAATCACGGATTTTATCTTTTTTTAATTTTTGTTTATGTTTATAATTAAAATAAAAAAATTAATTGCAAAAGCTTAAAATCGTTAATATGTATATGTAGATTAAATATAGATATTGTTAAAAACCAATTTTTAGCGTTCTCTTTATTTCATAATTTTTGTATTCAAAATAACACAAAAAAAAAATATTTTTTACGCCAAAACTGTACTAAACGGTGATTGACCTATAAACTACCTTTCACTATGTATGATGTTTTAACCACAATCTAATTTACGTGCAATAATGGACTTTACATAATTTTTAACCGCGCCCTAAATGCATCTCGCAGAAAGGCAAAGAAATTACCTAAATTAGGCAACTTACTTGACTTTCACCATACATATTTAATAAAAGCTTGTTAAGCGCTGTCCATCATCGCTATAGAATATGAGGAAACAAAATTGAAGCATGCCACTCAGAAGTTTAATACAAAATGTAAATGAAACCATTTCAAAGCATTTTGGCAATCTTTTTGATCTCTTATAAATTTTAACATATTTACAAACTGATTTTGGTACTTTGGAACGCGCTTTGATATAAAACGGAAAACAAACAAATTATTTGAAAATTTGAAATGTCTGGGTTTAAACCCCGCCGCGTAATACTTCTAATCCCATCACTGTAACAGAATAAGGTTACCCGGTTAATCTAAACATTTTCAATTTTATTTGGAGTTAATATTATCCGAAAAATGTAAAACAAAATGTAATCCAGTTTCGAATTGATGATAATATGCAGGATTAAAAATTACACGAATTAATTAATAATTCAAATTAAAGTAAAAAAATTGGTAATGGTTACTCTGAAATATTTACTTAATTTGCCGTAAGCAAATTGCCATGCACTGCACTTCAATTGCGCAGCAAGTTGTACTTAATTTCTCGAACTTGCCTACAAAATCGACCAATGGGGAGATTTTTGAATTTGGGTGAATTTCATTTTTACTTTTCCCACTATACGAAGTTATATTGGGTAAGTATTATAATCGCGAAAAAAAGTTTGTTCCAGATTTTCACATTTCTTGACGCATTAGGTTACCAGAACCCTGAAACACCTGTCCCCCGAAACATCTGTCCTTCCGTCCGTTCGTCTTTCATGCCGCACATTTTTATTATTTTTGTTTTGCCTCCCATTCTCACAAATATTGATAGTTTTGGTCGAAATTTTGTTGGAAGATAAATTTTAGTAATAAGCAGTTTGTATTGACTTTTAGGTCCATTCAAGTATAGAATAGAGGGGGTTCCAGTGGAAGAGAAAACTGCCAAACAGATTTTCTCAAAAACGGGACCGACGATTTTTTTGTTATGTTGATGAAAAATTTGACAATTCATCATCTACTTGTTCACACAATTTGAAGTAGATTGAAGCATTGCGTGGGGGCCATTTGACAAAAAGGAGTAATATAAATTTGTTTATCTGTTTACCGAGGTAATATCGAACTTTCCGAAGAAATATTTTTCTACAGTTAATACACCTTGCAAATTCCAGCAATTGTTCCCTAGGTGTCTTTAAGACAAAATGAATAGATTACCGTGTAAAGCTCAGTATGCAGCTCGAGCTAAGATAAATTTTCCATACAAATTTGACGTAAAATTTAGCTAGCTAACTAAAATAATTTTTTTTAGCTGACAATTTCGCTGAGCGGTATGTACCAGTGTGTGAAAAATTTGAAAAAATATCAGTTGTTTCAATCAAATCTAGATTGCGCCACTATAAATTCTCCAAACATTTTAGCCGCAACTTATCTCAAAATATTGTCCTTCCACAATATTCAAGATAAATTTTGACGGTTTTGAATTTTGATTCATTTTATAATCGAAGTAGCCACGAAGTAAAATTAATTTATTTTTATATAAAGAAGACAGAAGTTAAAATGGCTGACCAACATTACGAAGTTGAGTATTTAGAGGATGATTTGGACAGAAACTTCATTCAAAAACAAACGAATAAAAGTCAAACAAAATCAACAAAATTTATATCTACACAAATTTTTAGCTTAACGATTTATCTGTAATTAAATGGAGACTTATGTAGACCGCTCTAAAATGTATCTTAGCTCGAGCTGTATACTGAGCTTAAGGCCGGTATGCAGATTGAGCTAAGCTAAAATTTCCATATAAATTTGACGTAAAATTTAGCTAGCTAACCGGTAGAGAGTTCACGTGTAACAAATTTTTAAAATAATGTCTTGCGGATTACAATATAGATGTCACCACTATAAAGTCTCCACAATTTTTCGCACCAAATTAAATGTACGGAACATTAATTGTACGCTAAATTTTGACATGCATCAAGTGCTCAAAACACAAAATACAAAAATAATACAAAACTCTCTAATTAACACACAAAACATACAAAACTCTTAAATCTTAATTCATTTAAAAAACACCAAAATTTTACAAAAAATTATTTCATATTCAAAAACTAAGTAGGCGCCATAAATAAAAAATAACTAATTTGAAAAGTGTCAAAATGTATCTCTACACATTTTGTTTAGTTCGATTTTTATCTGTATCTTTTTGGAGACCGCGTGAAAATTTAGCTTAGCTCAAGCTGCGTACCGACCTTTAGGCCCGTTGTACATTTCAGCTAAGCTAAGCTAAACGATTTGAGCTATGTTCATAGCTCTGTTTGTAAATAAAGGGTTTTAATGAATCGTTGCACACATGAGCTAAGCTAAGCAAACTATGTTGTACTGTTTTCAGCTATGAAAATAAACATAGCTCGAGTTGTCTTCGCCTTACAATTTTCAGCTATGTTTCTCACATATTCAATGACATTTTCCTATACTTTATTTTTGACGCACATACAATGTTATTTAAATTTCATTCTGTCAAAATATTCTATACGAAAGGAAGACATTTTAAATATATAATAATAAAGCAAAAATTTCTTAAACATATTTATCATATAGATAATAAAGTTTATTTTCTATAATTTTTTCTAATTCATCTGCAGACATTATTATGTCGTATTTTCGATGGACAGAATTAATTTGAAGTAACCTAATGGGTGCGTCACAAATAAAATATAGGAGTATAAGGATGTGTGAACCAATTTATTAGCTCAAATGTGCGGATGTCGAGCTAGCGAACTAAACTAAGCTAAACTAAGATATGTTTTATAGCTTAGCTTAGCTGAAATGTACAACGGGCCTTATATGAAATTTAAATTTCTAAATTTACCTAAACTACTTTGCTGGTGGCAAGTAATATCGTCAATATTTAAAAATAATTATATCTAGTGAGCTTTTAAATATAGCAAGATATTTCCGTTTCTATGGCATTGACATTTCTAACATTTACATTTCTGTGACGTTTTATTGACATGTTATGACATTTAATGATTTGATTGAAATATCAACGACATGTTGATCGATACATTATTTGTGAAATTGTGAATAAAATCGCCTTTAAAGGTATTATTTCTGAGAAATAAATTCTCTTGGTATTTAAAGTTGTATATAACTCCTAATAGCAAATTACTATGAGAGGCTTTAAAATAAAATTACGCCACTAGTGTGGCGCAGGTTTAGGAGGGCTGGGAGATATATAAAATGAAATGCTATACGACACGGACGTGGGATTCGGTGACAAATGATAATTAATGTTAATTCTGATTTTGCATTGTTTGTGTTTTATTATTTTGTACACAGTGATGCCAAGCACTGAATGAAGCACTGAGTAAAGGATTATATCGGCAGATTCTCACGTTGCTCTCATTATATTGTAATCTGAACAAACGGCACAAATTTTCAGAAAATAAATTTTTAAACATTGTGGATAGTCTCTGAATGGACTAAATTAAATTCTTAAGGACTTTTAACGGTATACTAGAGATGTATAACTGGATCTAATTGGTAAAAGTCAAAGAAAAATGACGAATACGACTATGATTACTGCTCAACACGTCTCAGTTCTAAATAATCTAACATTATCTGTGGATCTGTGATTTGGTGGTATGAGAGTAGAAGGTTTATAGATCAATTGTGATATTGGGGAAGAGGTCTCCAAATTTAAGAAAAGCCGTGACATATTGTGCCAGCCCAAAATAACGCCTGCCCAAAATTGCGTTAACAAGGATTATTCCAGTTTGTTGAATTTTAATTTTATTGCTACACATTAATGTTATCGATTTAGGTATATCGCTATTTTCGAGATTTTGTGTGAATTTCAAAGGTAGAGTTTAGTATGGGTTGAGTTATAAATATAGTTTCTTTACCGTTTACCGGTAAAACGCGAACCAATACTAATTGTAGAAGGCACTTTTTCTAAGTAAAGTAAAGCCTTCTTAATGGAGGGGAGGAGGGGCTACCCTGGAACTTTCAAAAAATCAAAAAAAAAAAATCATTCTGTTATTGTTTAATATATTAAGAATCATATGCAATTAGTTTGGAAGCCAAATTCGACTTATTTAAAAAATATGTAATTTTCTGAATTTAATCTTTTATATACAAATTTTTAGAGCTTAAAACTTTAAACGCATTTTTCTCGAAATGACATTTTTGAAATGGCGTTGCGAGGATCTCCAGATCTACTAGGTTAAATGACTTGAAATTTTGAGAAAATGTTCAAGATATTATTTTCAAAATTCGATTTTTTAGATCGTTTTAAGTCTCAAAATTTTTCCGAAAAACGAGATTCTTTTTTAAAATATCCTTAGGTACTTCCACTTGAATGATTATTTAATAAAAGTGTACAAAAAATTTTTATGTAAAATTCATTGTTTACCAGAAAAAAAATTCATGAAATCGACCTAGAATTTCGGGCTTCAGGGTGGCTCTCCCCTTAACGTTTGCTGAATATTTAAAATCTTAAATCAGTTCAAATTGCATGCAATCCAACTAATAATATCGAAACAACTCTTTGTTAATTTCTAAATGAATAGAAAATATTTATTGTACTTTAACAATAATTTAGTATTAGAAGGAAAAGCACACATCGGAACAGAGTAATCGGAACAAGAGCAAAAAAATTAATGAAGCTGCTTTCATTAATTAGGCAGAAAAACCTCTTAAATTGTTTCAAACAATTTCCCCCTCATGTACACACATTCTATTTTGAGCAATAGCTCATTTACAATAAAATGTACAGCAAGAGGTGAAAAATATTAAAAATTAACAATAATAACAATAATATTGTCACTACTTAAGTTTTCTCCGCTGGATATATTTATTTTCCACAATAAAACACACGCGTTGTTACCAAATTCGTTTTTTCTTTATTTTTTTAACACACACAACCTTCCTCATTCGTTGTACTCTTTGTAATCCCCCTTCTTACATTTTTATTATTTTTTAACATTTTATTTATTCCTTCTTGTCGACTTCAGCGACATCTAACCACTACTACATATACTTCATAAATAATATATTTAGCCAAGATTCAAACAAACTTGATAACATGATTAAATTATGACAATTCGGCCATCCTGTAAGGGTGACGTCCTCGTCATCACACGGCAATGTTTTATTGGCGTCTTTCTTCTTTTTTTTTTTTTTACCGAAAGCTCTGTTATCAATAAGACATTCTCGTGTGTAACAATGTTTTAATTAATTCAATTTAACATACATTTTTTTTTTTTTTTGAAACTAATAATATTTAACCCTTTCAGCACCGACCTAAGGCTTATTTTTTTACTGGTTAAAACCCGATTGTAACAATTGTGTGGATAAAATAACTTTTCTTAAAAATCCACAAAAAAAAAATTATTGTGTTCAGCAAGAACCAATTCACACAATTATGTGGGTAAAATTTAACTGTCTGATAGAACCAATGAATTTTAAATTTAAATCGGCGTTAAAATCCATGTAGCACAATTGTGTAAGTAAAATACTAACTAAATGAGGCGTGAAATTAGTTGCATTTGTAATTATTTCATCTTTCTTAATGGTAATGTCATCTAAACTTGAACATTCAAACTTATTATTTCAATTGTCAAATATAAAAGAAAATTAGCGGGAAAATTATTGTTACGTCAAAAAGTGAACAATGTCATCGCAAGGTAATCGCGGAAAAAGTAAGTATTTATTTTTATTATATCTAAATAAGTATTTTATAATAATAAGCGACAATAGTGTTATTTAAATATTAAAATTTCAATTTAATAACTAAAAACCACCAATAAATATTTCGAAATAATATAAAACTTAAAAAGAAAAGTGACTTACACAATTGTGTAAGTTGGGTTCATAGTTAGCAAAAAATTATTACCGTGAAAAATTAAGAACAAAATTCATATTATACCAATTACATATTATTAATTTACACAATTTTACTTTATTTTTACTATTAAATGTACTTAGTATATTCATTTATAATTATTCATGGTATATCAATTATTTTAGTTGTGTTCGAAAATGGCCAATGGTTAATCGACCAAGAGGAAATACAAAGGCTTCTCGAAAACTCGGATGATTCTGAAGACGAAGATTATGAGCTACCAATACACCGAAGTCATGAGCAACCCTCATCTGATTCTGATGAATGTAGCGACGCGGCGGCCACAAATGAAATTCCATTGGAAACATCAGTCAAACCGTGCGTTCCAGTTTAGACTGAAGCATATTTACCAAGAAAGATTTTACCAATTCAACATACATGTGCACCTAAAATTGAAATTCAAACGCCAATACAATATTTTTACAAATATTTTAAAGATGCGCATTTTAAAGACACCGCCATGTACACTAATATGTACTATTTGAAAACAACCGGTAAAGAATTAAAAACCAGTGAATGCGAGATTAGGAAGCTGTACGGGGTTTTTATGTATATGGGATGTATTCCTTATCCTAGAATACATTTATTTTGGAGCCAAAATATCGGGTTTGCTAAAATTTCTGACTGCATGTCTAGACAAAGATTTCAGGCTCTACGAGCATCTATTCATTTTGTGGATACATTAAATACACCGGATACCGAAACAAATCTGTTTTGGAAAGCACAACCGATAATTGACTCAGTCCGACAAAGATGTCATGAAATCGAACGTAAAGTTGAACATTTCTCCATTGACGAGCAAATGATTCCATTCACTGGTCGGATGCCCGCTCGACAGTTTGTTAAAGGAAAACCTCGTCCGGTTGGCCTCAAAAATTTTGTAGTAACGACGTCGTCGGGCCTAGTGATGGACTTCGAGCTCTATCAGGGCGTAAAGACAAATTTAAAATTTCGGGAGCTCGGCTTAGGGCCAAGCGTTGTTCTTCGATTAACCGAAACTTTGCCTGTTGGAAGTTTTCTTTATTTCGACAGATATATTTCGACGGCTGGATTATTTAAGCAGTTAGAAAAAATGAACTTCCATGCTACAGCAACAATAATGTTAAATCGGCTTAAACAAGTAAATTTTAAAAATGATCGACAGTTGAAACGGGGCGAATCGCAAGAATCTGTGCTGACCGAGCAAGACATAAACATATCGGACGTTAAATGGAAGGATACAAAGTGCGTAACAACAATTTCAACTATTAGTGGAATCAATCCTGCTTGCTCTGTAGATAGGTGGTGCAAACAGAGCAAAACGATTTTGAAAATTGATTGTCCCAATGTAATTGATCAATAGTCAAATGGGTGGAGTCGACATTTGCGATCAGCAATTGGAGTACTACAGGACCTTTATTAAAACCAGGAAATGGCCCGTTAAAATCGCCCATCATTTTATTGACCTGGCTGTTGTAAACGCGTGGATGGAGTACAAATGCGATTGTAAATCCTTAGGTATACCAAACGCAAAAAGGCTTGATTTGCTGGGATTTAAAATGGATGTGGCAGATTCTTTAATATGTGAGAATCCAATTCAAAGTGAAAGAACCGATTTTACCGATACGGATGAGGAACTTAATCCGGTAGGACCAGTGCGAAAAAAAATGAAAATGGAAGCTCTGCCATCTTTGGGGAGACGATACTCACCATTAGGTCATTGGCCAGTGTGGGATGACATACCGACAGCGAAGATGTGTCGCCTTAAATCCTGCAAATGTCGTACTAGATGTAGGTGCGAGAAATACAACATATACTTATGTTCGTCAAAGACGAACAACTGTTTCAAAATATTCCATACAATGAAAGACTGAAGATCTTATAAATAGTTTTATGATCTTATAAATAGTTTTATTTAATTTTAAGTTAATATTTTATTTCTCCAAATATGAATTGTGATATCAAGAATGAATTGTGATATTAATAAAGTTTAATTTTGTATAATTCTGTACTGTTTGATTAATTTAAAAAAATCCACAGCACTGTGAATCCAATCCACACAATTGTGTTGGTGCCAGAACGGCCAAACCGGATGTATTATTAAAATTAAATTTAGAAATTCTGAATGTTCCATTAACAACTAACCTGATTTTAACAAAATTCAGGAGTTTATTCTGGTTTGAATTCAGCCAGTTCTTAGAGACACTTGAAAGTTACCTACACAAATATAGCATTTGGTCAACAACTCATAAATTATATTTTTCATTTTTGGATAATATGGCACGACCAATTTTCATACACAATTGTGTTAATTAGTTCTAATTTAATCAAAAATGCGGGTTTTTAATGGTTTTATATGATGGTTAGAATTTACCTACATAATTGTATCAGATCGTGCTGAAAGGGTAAGAATTATCACCTCTAAGCATTTAAAGGCACCGAATCACCATCCCTGGACTTTTTGTCTATTAACTCTAGTCTGTCGATAGCTATTATTGCTTTATACATTCTGCCACTCTGTTGTTCACCTTCTATATCTTGGATGAGATATCGATCGTTGCCTATACATTTCACTACCTGATAAGGCCCTTTGTTCGTTGGTAACAATTTTCGACTTTCTCCGGTCGCTACGTTTGGTGTGTGCACCATAACTAGATCCCCAGTTCTTAACTCCATTGGTCTTTTACGTCTTCGATCATAATAATTCTTAATTCGTTCTCGATTTTGATCTAACAATTCCGTAACATTCTCAATATCGGAAATCCGTCCCTCTTCCAGTAGCTGCCTATTCAAACCCTTTAACTCTTTCACTAATTCATTATCAGTAAAATTTCGAAATGGGTATCGGAATATCAATTCCGAGGGAGTCTTTTTTGTAACACTGTGGACTGTGTTATTTAAAGCCGCTTGGACCTCAAGTAACTTTTCATCCCAATCCCGACACTCTACACCTGTACTGATCTTTGCGAGACATTTCGTTACCTGTTTATTGACAATCTCAACTTGCCCATTGGATCGTGCACTTCCACTCGCCACCTTAACATGTTTAATTCTCATGTAGTCGCAAAACCTTGCAAACTTTAAGGCGGTGAACGCCGTACCACGATCAGTAATTATTACATCCGGCTTACCATAATTACTCAAACATAGTCTAAGAAATTCTATGGTACTATCAGCACCTACATCGGTCATTGCTCCTAATATGACATATTTGCTATACCCATCCACTATCAATCCAACATACTGATTCCTACCTCCACTCTTAACATACGGACCAACGTGATCATAATGTATAGTAACAAAGGGTTCATTACCCTTTTCTAGTGGATGAAGATACCCGGGCTGTTTTCCGGCGGTTTTTTTAAAATACAAACACTTTATGCACCTATTCACGTATTGAGTAACAAAATCTCGCATACTCGGAAAATAAAAGGACATTTTCAAATTCTCTACAGTCTTATCAATGCCTTGATGTGCGACTGCTTCATGAGCATCACGCACCACATCATAAATCAGATCTTGTGGTACATACAACCGCCATCTTTTCTTAGTGGTTCGATACACTCTTGACTTGTACATAATAAACGTTTCAAAAGTTTTCTCATCACCCAACTCTAATAAATCCCTAATCTTCATGATTCGCTCATCAGTACGCTGTAACGCTGCAACCCAATCTGTACTTAAGTTAACACCATACAACTTATCTTCCGTTTTGTTACATACAGGATATCGACTCAACGCATCCGCAACTAAATTATTTAAGCCTTTCACATGTTCAATCACAAACGTAAATTCTGATAGCCTGACAAACCATCTACCAACCCTTGAATTTAGATATTTCTTTCTTGCCAACAATTTTATGCTATTACAATCAGTTTTGATCGTGAATTCTGTCCCTAATAGATAAACGCGCCATTTTTCTAGACATGCTACTATAGCTAACACGCGACTGTAATAACTTATAGGTTTGTACAGTGAAGGTGTCTGCTCTTGATATAATACACCGCCTATACCTAATGAACTTGCAACTGTATGCACTTCTAATTTCCTACCCGCCACGTACATGCCTAATACCGGCTTATTCGTTAGCTGATGTTTGATCTTATTAAAAGCTATTTCTTGTACCTCACCCCAAACGAACACTTCATTCTTTCTAATCAAATCTGTTAATGGTCTAGCCATTACTGCAAATCCTTCAATAAATCGTCTAAAGTAACTAGACAAGCCTAAGAATGAACGTAGATCCCTGATACTTTTAGGTGTTGGAAATTTTTCTATTGCCTCAGTTTTTGTACGACCGGGTTCAATACCTTCGCTAGATATCCTAAACCCTAAATATTCTATGCTACTACATAAAAATCTACATTTGGATAAATTAAGGGTTAAATTAGCATCTCTTAGAACTTGCAATATCGTCTCTAAGCGCAACAACCCCTCCGAAATGGTTTTGCTAGGTATGACAATGTCATCCAAATACGCCATGGCGATGGTATACCGATGATTACCTAACACCCGATTTATTAGTGCTTGAAAAACAGCTGGGCTATTCGTGGGCCCAAATGGCATTCGTCGAAACTGATAGTGCCCATCCGGCGTTATAAACGCCAAGTTACGCCTAGATGCTTTCTCTACTGGCACCTGGTAATAGCCGCTAGCTAGATCTAAGCTTGTGAAGTAAATGTTACCACCTAAACGATCTAATTGGTCATCTACTAATGGTAATGGAAACTGTTGTCTAATTGTCTTCTAACTGACTGTCTAACTGACTTCTTTTTTACCAATAAGATCGGACTAGCATAATCTGACGTCGATTCTTCTACGATATTAGTTCTTTTTAATTCCTCAATATGACTACTGACCCACTCGCGTTCACTAAACGACAACCTATAAGGTCGAAAATACACAGGTACGTCATCTACCATTCTAACTTTCATTTCCGCTTGGTCCGTCAGTCCGATATTGCCCAACTCGGTTGTGATTCGATCCCTATACTTATATAATAATTTTGATAATTCTTCATAGTTCTTACCATCTATTCCTGTTATCACTGTGCTGATCATTGTGCTTTGTGTTTGGTTGATTTCCTCTTCTTCGTTTTTATCATCAACATATTCTCGTACTTCAGACTGGTGACACTTTTCCGCTCTGGTTATTCGTTGCTGCCTTTTTGCAACTATATCCTCTTCCGTGAAATTTACATATGGCATAACCATTTGTCCTTTTTCGTCGCTTTTGACAATACATCGAGGTATCGCCTCACCGTTATCCCTAATTCCACCCTCGATTAACCACTCAGTGTTCCTTTCGTCAGCCTGTACGTTTAGAAACATAACTGTATTTTTAGGTATTGTTGTATCCTCGAGTAGACGAATATCACTTCGAACTTCTTCGTCTGTCTGCTCCGTTACCTCCGTCTGACCATGGCTTTCAACTTTATAGATATGAAGCCCTCGTTTATCGCTGATAATCTTTACATGGGGCTGTTCTGTAAACTGATGCCCCACCAATAACGGAAAACCTTGTGACTCATCTGGAACAACTTTTACCTCACACTTCGACTCCACACCATCTATTTTCAACTCGCATGTAAATATGCCAATTGGTACCACTTTCCCTCCACCGTATCCCATTACAGGTGGAAAAGAATTTTCAAAATACGTAATATGTAGCGCTTTAGCGTCGCATTCTCGAATCAAGGTGACACTGCTTTCGAGATCAACAAAACTTTGAATTTGTTTGTCACCAATATAAGCCGTTTTAACATATTTTGCATGAGTACTGGCGTTCTTAATTGATGCCGTCTTTAAAACTTCTGGCTTCTTCCTTTTAGGACATTGTCTTGCAAAATGCCCCCGTTCGTTGCACATATAACATGTCAAGCCACTTGACACTTTCGACTCGTTTTGATTTTTTTCGCCCTTCACATTTAATTTGTTTTCGCCCGCTTTACCACTCACATTACTCTGCCCTTCCAATCTTCCTTTGTTTACTTGATATTGTATTGGAAACTGATTTTTATTTGGTAACACCCTGTGAGCTACACCTACACGATCTGCTTCTCGTAGATCCAATAATAATTGTGCTGGAGTTTCGTATTTTCGTAATGGGCCCAAAAAGTTGTTTATTCGAAGATCACACAAACCGTCGACAATTAATTGAATGGTTTCCTCGTTTTCCATTTTAGCCTTATTGCACAATGTCAATTTTTTAAAGTAATATCGTTGTATATCCATATTACTTCGCTTAAAATTTTCAGCTGCACATCGTTTCTGTATTACGCTTCCACTAGATGGAAAATTTTCATATAAAAGCTCCTTCCATTGTTCCCATGTCCTGTTTATTCCTTTTACGCTATCTCGCCATTCTTTCGCTACATCGATCATTTTTAACAATCCATAGTGTCGTAGGGTGATGTCATCCCATTCGTACATGATACCGAACTCTTCTATTTTCTCGATCCATTCTTCAACGCTTTGCATTGGATCGATCCCGTCAAATGATGGTAGTACATCCACAATATGCGCGTAACTCTTGCACGACACCCGTTGCGTTCGATAACGAAAGCTAACCCCACTTTCACTGTCCAGCTCGTTCGCTTCGTCTATTCTATCTTCTTCCTCAGTGGGTATTTCTTTCAGTTTCCACTTACCCACTTTTTTAACTGTCTGAACAACTTCTTTCTCCGATTCATCGTCCGAATTACCCATTTTGCGTTATTAAATTTTTTTTTTAGGTTAGAACCACGCTGTCGCAAAATTCACCGAAATTCTGCTCCGACAATAATTATTCACCAAAATAATTTTTATCCCGTTCTATCCCCGTAATCGAGCGTATTTTCTGCTCGATCCCACTTCTGAAAATTGTCACTACTTAAGTTTTCTCCGCTGGATATATTTATTTTCCACAATAAAACACACGCGTTGTTACCAAATTCGTTTTTTCTTTATTTTTTTAACACACACAACCTTCCTCATTCGTTGTACTCTTTGTAATCCCCCTTCTTACATTTTTATTATTTTTTAACATTTTATTTATTCCTTCTTGTCGACTTCAGCGACATCTAACCACTACTACATATACTTCATAAATAATATATTTAGCCAAGATTCAAACAAACTTGATAACATGATTAAATTATGACAATATTAAAAATAAATTTAAAAAATTACGTAGTGCCCATCAATCACGCCACTACAAAAATGTTGATTTAAATAATTTGGCCGATCCAAACCTCTTAATTTCCAAAGGAATTGAATTCCAAAGAGAAACTTCCCTACCATAAGAGGAGTTGTTTAGCGATCTACAACAACTTTGGTCGGATCATGTAGAACTTTGAGGAATGAAACTTACTAAACAGTTACTTCCTATAAAGATAACAAGACTTCTTAGCTTTGCAAAGTTTAAAAATAAAAAGACAAACAAGAAATTCGTAAAAAGTAGATAAACTATTACTTCCTAAAACAAGGCTAGGGTAGGCAGAAATATGATCGAATTTCCTAATACCAAAAATAAACCTAGTACATGCATTGAAACATCTTTGGAGAACAAATTATCTTGAAGCATACCGAATAAAACTATGTCACCGTAAATAAAATGTGGAAGAGACAAAAACATTTTATTCCTAAATTGACTATCAGAACATCCTACTACTTTATACAAACAACTAAGAACCTTTCACTAATACTAACTAAATGGTCACCCCAAGAAAGAGTTTTATTAATAACTAAGCCTAAATCTCTAACAGTATTTGAATAATTAATTAGCGAACCCTGCAGAAAAATACCAGGAAGGACGAGGTGTCCAACGATTTTTTATAAATTATAATCGACTGAAATTTATTCGCATTTAAAATGAGCCTATTAGAGACATAACAATAACGATATTATTTAAGTCATCATTTATCAGAGAAATATTCCTATCAATAGAACCCTGATGTAAACGACTATTTTTATAAATTTGGACGTAATCAGTGAAAATGTGAAATGAACAATGATGAATAGAGGATTCCATGTCATTACTATACAAAGAAAACAATAGAGGACCCAGCCTTGAACACCTTTGTGAAGTTAGCCCAAAATTATATAAAAATAAAAATAGAATATAAATGACAGATAGTAGAAAATTAATAAACGTAGAAATTAATATCATTTTAATCATGTCACGTCACAAATAAAATTTTTGGAAAAGCCATGTCAATTATTACTTATAATTTATTTAGCTCTCAGCCCCGAAAAACTATTACTGTCGCGATAGTCAAAATACACTGTTAAAAGAAACAATTTTTTTATTTACTATGTGGTTCAGATTTTTTGTGATAAAGGCAATTATTGTTAGTCCCATTAAGTTAGAAAATGTTTATTGGCCGGTTTAGATGAATATATCATGAGATAGATGATTGTTTAATGTATTTGTTGTACATTTTATTTTATTAAATCACTTCTCATATTTTATTTGGAAATCGGAATATGTTAATAAAATAAATAATGGTCCATTCGAGGTATGTGCAAAATTTGGGGATAGTCTCTTGGAGATGGGGTTACTATGACAGAATCATCACCTAGCTCATATTGAAATCAAATTGAACGGTGATAAATAGTGCAATAGTGCAATTATTTTACTTTTTAGTAGGTGTCATTAATAGATTCTATATAATCCGCTCCTACGTGCCGTGCACACGCAGTGCGACATGTTTGCTGATCCCTTCTCCTACGTCCCCCGAAGTTCAAATTTAAAGCCCCTCGGTGGGCTAAGTGGGGGGGGGGAGCGCAGCGACCTTCTGCATGCCCGTGAAAGTTACCGAAGCCGTTAGCCTCTACAATTCTAAGTTAAATTAGGGGTTAGCCGTTACGATTCAAATGCCGCGGATTTATAGAATCGGATAGGAGCGGATTATATAGAATCTATGTATGTATTAATGACTCGTATTAGTGATACGTACGAAAACCAAGTACAATTGTCCCACAGTTTTGGTGCCATAATAACAAATGCTTAGGAGGACAAATTCTAACAGAATATAGCACAATTTTTTTTGGCCAGCTCTTTCACATTTGGACTTTAAGTTGTGAGCAATAATTTGACTTGTAATTGGGATACAACAGAAAGAATTGCATAAAGGGGTTTGGGGGCTGCAGCTCCCATCATCTAAGGTATACAACGAATTAAAATTACATTAAAAAATTGTTATATTTACAAAAGTTTCTATTTATCATTTGTGGTACTATCAGAAGAAGCGATAGGGGCGAAAAAATCTCTTTGATCTGTGTCTGTAAGGTTGACGAAGCAATTATTATTAATGAATGTACAATTCTAACGACAAAAATTATCAAAAAATTTACATCTTTCATTTCCAATATTTTATTTGTGATATTTGTGTTTGCGATATTTTTATGTACGCAAAATTTTCTTTTGCTATATTAATCCTTGCGATTTAATTTTACTTCGAAGAAAACGCTTTCGAGAGCATTTATTTTGTTTGCTATATTTTTACTGCGATGTTCTTGTTGGGAAATTTTGTTTTCGATAATAAGGTAGGGAGCCAATTTATCTTATACATATCTCAAACCGTTTATATTGCATTTTACAGAACAGGGTAGCAAAAATTTATTTTTCTTTTGGCTAAACATCATAATTATGTAGAGTATTTTTTTCTAGAAGAATTGTTGAAATTTCTCTTTGAATTGAAAAATATGTCACGATAGCAATATTTTTCGGGCCTGAGAGCAAAAGTGTCATGGCAGTACTATTTAGTGTTACCATCGCATTTTTCGGGGATGACAAATGGGCTAACTTCACATACATAGGTTTCAGCCCTTTATAAACGCACTAAAACTGTGTATACGCAAAACGGCGTGGAAACTGTTATTGATTGTAAAACAATGATAAGGAAAAATTTGAAAATGATACTACTGATAAACCTCAAATGAAATTCGACCGAAAGATAATTTAGCAGCCTAATTAGAATTTAATTAAAAATTAGCATTATTTGAGGAGAAATATCCGCAAAGCATGTTTTTAGTAATGTAAAATGTTTTTTTATCAAGAATCTTAACCGTCAAATTATCAGCAAGCCCAGTTTAAAATGTTTCTGCTAGGTGGAATCCATGGTGCTTCAATCTGAAAATCTCATTTGTTACTATGTAGTGAGTGATGTTGTATTACAAAAAAGAAATAAAAAAAATATTTGCATTTTACATTTTTACGCCAAAAAGGCCGATTTCTGGATCATCATACTACTTTTCGTAGCTTATTTCAATATAGGTTATATTAGTATACAGAGACTGAATTTTTATAGGTTTAATACGAATTACTTATCTCTCTTTTGGTATTTCTTGGTTCCTTTATTTGAAGGAGCACGAGAAACATTGATAATCCTTCCCAAAAGTTTGTAGAATAAACTGCAGTCTGCACGATGCAATTTAAAGTTTACTCCATAGTTAAAATTCTTGGCCACGATGCACTATTCATCACTCACTCCGTTTTCCAAAAGATTTATTAAAAAATTTTCATCCTTTTCCAGAATATTTTTAAAGCGTTTATCCATAAATAAACGTCTTTTTATAAACTATTTTAGCTTAGCTTCAAACCAGTTTTTTACTCAATACAAGTGAGTGAAGAATTGTACATCGCTTATAAATTTTTTTTCTCATTTCGTGAAACTGTTTATGATTATTAAATCAGTCAGATAGCTATAAATTCTTAGTAAAACCGTTTCATTTTTCATCATGGATAAGAACACGTATTGCCACACATCTCTTATTCCACTTTATCGTTTTTAAATTACTTTACTACTTTCTTAAATCTGTTTTATTTCAATGTCTCTTAAAACAGAATCATTGAAGTAATAAACCGATTTCTGCTTTAAAACTATAATATTAATACTAAACTTTAATTATTAACTGTATAATTAACATTAAGCACAGAAATTGGACTAATTAAATATTTAAAGAGGCGATAAGATTAATTAAACTCAAGATTTGAAATTATTGGTTTAGAAAAATTTCTTCTACAACTTTTAAACTTCAATTAAGTTTCTGCAAATTACCATATAATACAAAATATTTCTTTTATTTGCTACAAAATTCTTTTGATTTGTGATAAATTCTCTGTATTTTCTGGAAATTTACAATCTATCGGAATTACAATATCGCCACATTATTTCCAATTAATTTGCCACATTATCCATAAACATAAACTAAACAGTGCCTTAGTAATACCATAGACATTCATAATAGATCTCTCATTTGACTAAAAACAGAAAATAAAAACAAAAATTTTCCATTCAAATTTTATCGGTGTATTGCGTATACGTATTATATTTGCAACGCATTCTAAAATCATTGCCTTATAAAATACACAACACAACGATACATTGGAATTATCAGAAGTTTTTGTTTTTTTCCTTTAGTTACTATGAAATGAGAAATCTAGTATGAACGTCTATGGTAATACGATCGATCAACACGTGATCAATATAATTATTCACAAACTTCTATTAACTCAAACATATGTACAAATGTACGTATTAAATTTCCATAATAAGACACATTTCTAATAAACATTCGATATAACTGGAAACCTATAAAAATGAAATTAAACTTAACTGAGTGGACATAACAGACCTATAATTTCTGTATACATAACTATTAATAGAATTTCAATGTCACTTCTTATAATTTGACCAATCATATAAACTTAAGAAAATATACATAAATAAAAAAAAAGCGAAACATTGTGTAAATTTATTAATATAATATAAAAAACCGATACACATGTATGTATTTATTGATCATAAAATTTAAAAAAAAAAATGATTTTGTGTTACATATTAGATATTGGACTTCTTATAAAAACCAGAATTCGTGAACTGATAATATGTTATAATGACTTATACCAAACTAATTCCATTAAATACTTTTTAGTAGATTTTAATGGTTGGAATGTATTACGTTTTGCTTAAGAACATTTTTAACAGAATCCTTACAAAATATTATGACAAAGAAAATTGTCTAATTGGATTCAGTTTATTTATTTTTTTTAATTTCAAGAACATACTTTGTAGTCTTGATATATGTACTTGCAAGTCGGTAAATATCGCACCACTAAATCAATTTTATAACGCAAATTTGCTTTCGTTTCTAGTTTCCAAATAAAATGAGCAAGCCAAGACAATGAATATAATGTTCGCAAAGATTTTTTTTTTCATATCGAAAATGCTTGCTTGCTAGACAATCGAGTATCTGCCACCCAGAGGTGCCCAAACGGACGAACAGTATAGAAGCAAAAATAGTCATAATTAACCGTGACATATTCATATATTCTTATGGATTAGTTACATATTAAACTCCTGTAAAGCAAAATGATTTAATTACTTATAAACTAATTTTCATGAATGGTTCATGAATGCAATGGCAGGTGCATGAATGCAATGCCTTCTTGTTTTAAATTTACAACTTTGCTATTTTATTCTGAGTCATAATTAATCGTAATTAAATGATTGCTACAACTCTAAAGCGCCATGAAAACAGATTCAAAACGATGTCATCAATTGCATAGAGCAAGCAATAGTGATTGTAGCGTCCGAAATGTACTCAGGTTATTGTATCGATTTAGACGTTCGAACTAACGTCTATTTTGAGATAAATTTATAAAGCAGGAATTTTATGATTAATTGAATCGGTCTATGCGAAAAGGTCACATCAATTTTTTTTTAGAAATAACTCTTTTCTTTATACTACACTCCTAATGAATAAACTGACATTTTTAGTGTAAACGGGAAAACCCACAACAGTTGTGGATTTTCCCGTTTGCACTAGAAATGTCAGTTTATTCAGTTAGAGTGTAGTAGAAAGAAAAGCGGTATTTCTGAAAAAAAGTAGATGTGACCTTTTCGCATAGACCGATTCAATTAAAATTAATTAATTTTATTCTGACCATTCTACCGTGAAACTTATTGACTCATATGGTACACTAAAACACGAATTATTAATTTTTGTTTTTATTTATTTTCTGAAGCAAAATTTTCAATTTTTCTTCAGACATAATAAATCAACTGATGATGATGTTGAAGGATCAAATTAA
Organism: Tipula helvola; assembly: GCA_963556165.1. Lineage (NCBI taxonomy): Eukaryota > Metazoa > Arthropoda > Insecta > Diptera > Tipulidae > Tipula > Tipula helvola. Next base: position 161,107,228 of record OY744481.1, on the reverse strand, counting down.
ATAATAAATAGTTCAGTTAAAATGTTATTCGTCTTGAACAGTATTTAAAAATGCTCTATGCTGTTATAAAATATTATTTGAAGAAAGCTTAATAAGCTCTTGTATAATGCAACTCAACATAAAGCAGCAAATCCGCGTTACTTAATAAACTGGTTTGCCAACTTTGCGTAACATCTAATAATACGACTAACATCTTCAATGATACTTTCGAAAGTAGTAATCTAGATTTATCACTAATTCTCTAACATCAAGGAAGTGAATTCTTTGCCAATTTCGACTAACATCGAGCTGAGAAGATATTTCTCAATTTCGACTAATCTCTAGATATTCACAAAAAAAATCGAATATTTCTGAAAAATTCGAATGAACCTACTATAATTTTAGAATTCTCTTAAAAAAATCAATAATCTTGAGTAATTGGTAATGCCAAGCAGATTGATAATATCGAAAAACGCAAATAATTTCATCACTTTGATTATTTTTTTTAATTTCGGAAATATCTATGTTCAAGTGTCTGTGCATCCAAACAAGTATGTATCTGTTATGCAGATACTGTAATAAACTATAATTTGTGGTACGCCTTTCGCTAATTCGAATCGATATCGCTGGTTTAATTTCGTCTGCAAACGGAGTTTTATATTTGTGTAAAGTTTGCAACATGAAATGGAATGCAGAGTCCGCTGTTAAGAGGTTAGCAAATTTCCTGAAATTCCCCTTAAGAGAATGAATGGTTTACTTTTAGATCAATGAGCGCCTTTTAATTACAGGAATAATGACTTAAGAAGTATCTAAAGAGAAAACGTAATAGAAAAAGAGGCATTTTGAACCAAAAAATGTAATAGTTGCAATAAAACATAGAAGAATCGGTCCAAAAGAGATACAGAAAACTGAATTTACATAGTAATCCGTAATGCTATAATAAGAAAAAAAAAACGGTTTTATGAAATATTTAAACCGGGTTTTCAGTTTTAAGAAATATGGTAAAAACCCGGTTTTACCGGTTTTCGGAAACCGGTGTTGGAATCCCTACTTAGAATAGCCGTCAAACATCTCAATGTCGATTGACAACGAAAAGCAAAAAATACCTTTCTCGAAAAAAAACTCGAAATATAGAATAATGTCGATTATTTCGAAAAACTTTGAGCCTGAGCCATTTAACACTATTCCAATCCGGAAAACCAGATTAATTCAGATATCTCCAAACCTCCAGTCGAATCGCGTCATTTTCAACTTTTAACTCAATCCAAACTAAACTCAAATCGTATCTAAAACCTTCAATAATTTGAAAAATCTCGAATACTATCTGTCACGAAACATTCAACCAATTCTACAAGTTTTAAGCTTCAAAATCTCAAAATATCCCATTAAATAACGAAAACCCCTATGTCGCGTTTTCTCCCTAGTGCGCCTTTGTAAATTACAGAAGGTCTCGAAACTCTTAACTCGAAATTCGAGAGATACATAATCAATACTTAGAGGGCAAAATCAATGCCTTCTAAAATATACAAGCCATACTATTGGCTGCGTCTCTCAATTTATGTAGTCAGTTCTATATTATTCACAAAATTGAATGTCAAATTTAGTATAAATTGTATACTCGCCGTAAAAGTCGATTAACTTCGGCAGTTTAAATTAAACGCTAAACCTTAACGGGTTTTAATTTGCCTAATACTAATATCTTCAGCAGTTTTACGACGGTGCATAGCCAGTTATTTTACATTTTTAACTAACCTACCGTCCCTTCTGAAGAAAATATTAGTTATGATTTATAAATAAAATATATTTAGAATTTATTTTTCCAAAGTACCCAAATCAATTTGCAGTTAAAATTGCTTAAAAAATTTAAGCCGTCATTGTTTATTTGACAATTTTCGTAAAATTGTAGAACAAAATTGTAGATACAGAATTCAGTAGGCTATTGCAAAAAGGAACAAGAAGCGTAAATTATGAAATATCAACAAGAAAAGGCAGAGAGAGGCATTTTTTCGTATTCCAATACGAAAAATATCAATTTCGCCCGCTGAACTGCTTACTGCAAAGTGAAGTTTAGTAGCTAAATTTTAATTTTCGATTTCCCTTCTGTTTTTTTTATAATTATGTAAAAATTTCATTTCATTTTGACACCTGTTAAGCACTTGACGTAAAATGATATTGTTCATATAAAAATGACAAAAGCCAAACGAAAATGAAAATAAATTGTAGAACGCAGATGTCTTACACATTTTTAAATTTTTTTAAAAACACTTGTTAAATATTTCGCAAAATTACAAAAGGTTTAAAAAATTACTCGATCGATTTCGGCTTGTTAGGCCATCATCAGGATTCAGGAGTATCTACTAAATAAATCCCAATATGCGGTTTGCCAACCACTATCTGAAGCCTTCTGTGCTAGCCTTCTACAGAATTTTGTATCCGTCCCATCCCAAACAGTCCAAAAACTTGACGAATAATTTGGTGTTGATCTACGTTTGCTTTTATTACTCCTCCCTGTTTTATAATTTTTTTGGAACCATTCTCCTATCGCGCGAGCATCAGGACCAAATTGATTTTGTAATTCTTTAAAATAAATTAAAATTTCTGCGGCTGGGACAAACGCCAAATTTTTTAGCATCCTAATATGGAGAAAATTTTCGTCGTTACCGTACTTTGCCACGCAACCTTGTACTTGTACTTTCCGCCAAATAATTTGCCCGAAATGGAACAAACAACCTTTATAAATAGCTTTCGGGAAGAATAATTTCAGTGCCGCAACACTTGCTTTTTCAAAATCAGAAATGACGTCTTTTGCACACTTCATTAAAGAGTTCGTAATAAGCTGCCTCGCTTTTAGAACTCTTGATGCCAAAGTCGAATGGTACCGTCTCATGTCCAATTCTGCCATGTATGGAAAAAAGTTGATGCATACATGTTGGAACGACCTCAAAGGAACCATCCATGAGCCACCAGTCAACCTCGACAAGTAATTTTAAGCTGAATTGTGTTGCTAGTAGAATAATTTTTTGGCCTTCGAAACTATTTTCCGAAAGCACAAATTTTTCTCCTTCCAGATATTTAATATTCTCCGGAATATTAATGTCTAAAAGGTTGTCGGGCTCTCTAATTTCACTACGCTTTACCCGAGTAATTTTTTGTTGTTGGGCGTGAATAGTTGGCAAATATACCCTATTCTCGCTATTGCATTCAACAACGTTTTTGCGAATAATCTAAGAGGGCCGCATAGTTTAATTTTTCGCTAAAAATTTCAAGTTGGCATTGGCTACAACACAGCTTTATCATGTGCTACGGGATCGTGACAATGATTTGATGGACCTCTTGTTATTGTATGTGACCCATCCTCAGTTGCAACTGTTAAAATTCTCCCTTTGCAGAGCAGCGGTTTCCTGTCGGCACACGCCCACTGATTGGTTTTACCGCTTCTCTCAAGGTGAAAGACATAGCCATCGAGAATCAACTTATCCTTTCCTTTATTTGTTTTAACAATATTTAATGCCATATTGTAACAAATTTAGATGTACATTTTTATAACACTTTTAAAATGTTTAAAAACTCTTTAACAATTTTTAACTTTTTTAGTAAACTAAAAACCGATTCTTAGGATAAAGCTTATTAATTACTCAGTCCGGTTTCATGTGAAAGGCTTTACCAAAGTGAAATAAGAAATGGAAAATTTATTTTCTGTTTTTGGTAAGGGGTACTCAGTTCAACAGCGAAAAACCTAATCATTGTAACAGAGATAGCGTACATAAGATTGACAAATGTTTTTTAATTTAATATTAAAAATTATATTTGTATAAACAGGCTTTTTTGAAACCAGGTTTTTTAGCATACCAGAACCAGGATTTTGAAAACCGGGTATTTGAAAAACCAAGCTTTTCGAAAATCAGGCTTTTCTAAAACGAGGTTTTTCAAAAACAGGATTTTCGAAAACCAGGATATAGTATGGCACCCGAATAATTTTAATAAATGTTTCGTTTGTGTTCCCTCTAAGCATCAACTGGTTTAAATTATTAGTTAGAGCAGTTAACCACTAATTTAGAATTGTAAGCTTTAACAGCGGAAAGGTCTTCTTCTGTTTTTCTTCCATTAGACCTTGCAAAGATGCTGGGCTGAATAATCTGCTGTTGAATGGATTTAGATTGATAGACCGGTTAAAATCTGGAAAAAAATGGTTTTATAAACCGTCCTAAATATATACTTAATGGGGGGGACCTTCTGAACTTCATAAAAATATTGCCAGACAATTTCTGTAGTCATTTAACCTTGCCAGATAAGAGTATAGTTGCATGGAAGACTTTTATAAAATAAACATAACTTATGATGATAAATTATTTGTAAAATTCTTGGTCGCCTGTAAGTTACGGACTACAATTTAAAACACACACAATATTTTATTAAAATATACGGTACCGCATTATCACTTTGGATACCGTTATATCCATTTCATATATTTTCTTTCTCTCTGTTATATTTTCCTGTTGAAAAAGTATTAGCATGGTTGTGTCTGCAGCCTTTTTGTAAGCACCTACAATGAAATTGAAATTGGAACTGTTGTATAAATGTCCCCTCTCAAAAAAATGTTAGTGCAAAATACTTTTCATCACCGAATTGATTGAATCACGAAAATTATGCGCAACAATGTTGTCGAATCGAATGACAATGATGTCGAATGAAATTTTCCAAGAAATATTATTTGGAATCGAAATATATTGCGTATTGTGGTGATGAAATGAGTGAATGAAATCTGTAAATAAAATGCATGAATGAATGCTTGAGCGGTAACGTACATTTTTGCGTTGCATAAAATACTGACTGCTATACATTTTTTTTCTGGCAACACAGTTGTTCCTTCCTCGGTATAGGATCCTACCACGATCTATTAATTTTTTCTGTATATTGTTACTCTCCACCTAAACCTTGTAGATTTAGCTTAGACAATTTTTAGTTTGTAACACGGTTTCTTGGGAGGATTTTTTCAGTTTTAGTTCTGCAATTAGTCAAATATAATTTTTGAACTAGTATGTGAGCTTGGTCTTACATAGTTGCGTTCCACTTAAAAAGGTTACTGGTAAATAATGCTATTTGCAGCTAACTCCATTCGAGCATTGTAACTTTGGTTCTTCATCTAAGTCTGTAGAGTACAGAACATCTTTGATGATTAATAAGTTGCTGACTATTATCTTTTAGTGGTATAATAAGTGTTACAATGGCTTTCGTTACCTTAAATACGTCACTGGTATATAGGCATTATACTGATCGTGACCCTAAGGTTTTATAAAGTCTGTAGCAGTAGTATTATACTTTTGTCTTCTCCTACCTTATCCACTTTGTACCTGTCAAATGGTAGCACTCGTGTAATTTTATAAGGTTCCAAAAATTTGGTTCTTATTTTTAACCCGGCGCGGCATTCTGGTTTTAAACGATAGCTAGTTTTCAGTTGCGGTTGTATATGCTCTCCTTTGCTCTTCTGGCTGTCTTTTTATTTTCTCTCTCACCTTTAACCTACATAAGGCCATCATGTTCGACATCAAACTCATTAACAGCTTCAACCGTTGCGTTAATAGCAATACAAGTCTGATTACTTGGAATACTAGTTGTGATAAGATGTGTTTAATTTGACTCGCCAAACAATACTCGTTACAACATGTTCAGGGTTTCCAAATACAGTTTGACGAATTTTCATTTTGGTAAGAACTTGTTGTCGTGTGGTTGGGGAAATTTCTGAAAATATCCGGTTAGTTTTAAAATAGTTTGGATATTTTTAACTGAATTTCACTAACAATATTTACAAACGGCTATTTTTGATGCCGTCTTGTATGAAATAAAACAATCAATCAACCAAAGTACAAAAAATCGACACTTGCTCTATTTAAAGTTGAGCCCAAAATTGCTTGATAAACCCATCTGCAATGTTTTCATGTTTGATTCAACTGTCAAAGATTTTATATTATTCGTTCTTTTAAAATTAGGTCTCTAAAAGGTAAGTTAAAGATAATGTTTGAAGGCTGCTGGTGATATACAAATTCCCAACGGAACTCTGCATACCTCTTAATGTCCAGGTGGTGTACAAACGTTGTATACTTCCAGGTATATGTATGTTCTTCTATTGATTGATGAAAAAATCCATTTTTCAGATCTAAAGTAAAAACCGAAGGAAAAGATTACATTATATCCCATAATAGTAAGCTTCGAGACTTACACTGTGGTTGGAATGCATAAAAATAAGTAACTGAAGATGTATTTATGTATGAATGTAAGGCTTTTTCAATTCAAGTGTGGGGCATCTCGGTAAAGCATTCCACTGAATTCGAACCCGCAAATCAAAACAATTTACATGGTGTATTAAGAATAGTGATAAGTTTGCGGACGTCAGACGTTGAACTTTTAATTTGTAAAAAATTCCAATTAAAGGTAATGATTTGAATGAAACACTTTATTAAAGTTTAAATTTTTTAATTTCAGGTTTAACAAAATTTTTATTATTTATTTCACAATTTATTTTGATGTCGACTGATCGATCGCTTTACATGTAATAAATCTTTTTTGACACCAGATATTTATCTTCTTCTACATTATTACAAAAAATACAATCTACTTAATTATGGTACAATACAATTTCGCTTAATTATGCTATAATAAATTACATTTTTGTGCTGACTAAAATTGTACCATATAGTGTCAACAATAAATGTCAAAATTAAATTATTGATTGTAACAATTATTATTATAATTTGTAAGATTAAATGGTAAGTTTTGCATATATGTATTATTTAATCTAAATTTAATTTAACGTGAATGAATGATTTATCACTACAAAAGTTAACAATTAATTTTGGTTATCTACGTTTAGATTTGCGGTACATGTTTTGTTGATAACAATCCAAAATAAAATTCAAGGTTGTTGACCATGAACTTCAAAATTGGCAACAACAATATTTACATAAAAATGGATTGGCAAAGTAGGTAACAAATTTTACAATATTTTTTAAACTACAAATTAATTTTAATTATCTATTTTATTTTTTAGGAGAATCATTATTCAGCTGTGAACAAATAGAATCTGAGATCTATTTAAGAGTGACACAGACAGTGGCGTAACTACAAATTTCAGGCCCCCCGCAACATTTTTTTGGGCCACTAAAAATGGTTATTGTACCTAAGAATAAGCAAAGCGTTAAGTGTAAAACTTATTTCTTCCTACTTATTTCGACACATCTTGCAACTCAATGCTCTGACGATTTCTAAATATATCGATAAAGCATCACCAATTTCGAATATAATTTGAAAAGTATCAACAATTTCGAAATAATCTCAAAAATGTCGAGTTTTCAAAGTATCTTGAATATTCTTGAAAGTTCTCAAATTTCGAATTATCCGTAAATTTTGTTAAGTTTGATAATTAATTTAAATAAGTTTGGGTTTTAACTTAACTTTTAATGTTGAGCCTTTTTCATACTTTTAAGTTTTTGCTAACATGTTTTATGAATATGCAAAAAATAAAGAACATTTAATTTTATAAGCTTTCAATTATGAAAGCTTTTTTAACCAAACCAATCTACTCAGAAGTATGATTTTAGTAGTTTAGTAACAGAATATTGGCTAAAATTTAAAATATTTGATCTTGAAGATCATCAATCATCAAAATCTTTTAGTTTTAAAAGTTTTCCAAACCAAACTATTTTACTACGAAACTTGATATTATAAAGGAAAGAGATATTTTTAGATAAATTTGGAATATTTGTTTTCAATGAGCTATTAATTTATTCCTTTTGGGGTTGAACTTTGGGAATGTTTCGAAAAAAATGTCAAGCATTATTAGTTTTAAGAGCTTTCAATTAGAAAAGCTTTTTAAACCAAACCATTTTACTAAGAAATTCGATTTTACATATGGTAACGGAATTTAGGGATAATTTATTATATTTGTTCTCAATGTAAATTTTCAAAAGCTTTTAATCAAATCAAACCATTTCACTAGGAAACTTGGTATTATTGTAATCTTTCGTTTATCGAAACTTTTTGAATCAAATCATTTTACTCCTAAGTTTGGTATTAAAAAGAAGTACGGAATTTTGGGATACATTAAAAATATTTGTTACCATGAGCTTTGGGGTTGATAGGTATAAATTAATACTATGTATTTGGGTTTAAATTTAACATTTCTCAGTCTTTTAATAATTTTACGTTTTTGTTACACTGTTTTATGTGCAAAAAATATGTATTTGCAAAAAGTTTCAAGAGCTCTTAGTTTTAAGAGTTCTCACTGATCGAAACTTTTGAAACAATTTATCTCAAAATGCCGTAACGGAATTTTGGGATATATTTAGAATGTTTGTTTCCAATGAGCTTTAAGATTGATAATTAATTTATACTTTTTGGGTTTGAACATTTTTGAGCCTTTTCATAATTTGAGGATTTTATTTTCTATTTGCAAAAAATGTCGAACTTTTAATTTTAGGAGCTTTCACGTATCGAAATTTTTTAACCCAAATCATTTACATTTTATTCTGAAATTCAATAATTTAAAAGAAGATGGGATTTTGAAATAAATTTAGAATATTTGTTTTCAATAAGCTTTAAGCTTGACAATTAATTCAACCTTTTTGGGTTTGAACTTAACATTTTTGAGATTTTAAATAATTTCTGGTTTTTAATAAAATGTTTTATGAGCATAAATTATGTATTTGAAAATATGTCAAGAACTTTAGTTTTAAGTGCTTTCACCTATTCAATCATTTTAAACAAACCATTTTACTCCGAAATTTCATAAAACAAGGGATGACCGAATTTTGGGTAGGATTTAGTATATTTGGGCTCAATGTAAATTATTAAAAGCTTTTAGTTTGAAGAGCTTTTCAAACCAAACAATTTGACTTTAAAATTTGATGTTATAAACGAAGGTTGGATTTTAAATTCTGTCTTTCGTTAAAATGTTTTAAGAGCTTTCACTTATCGAAGCTTTTCAACTCAAATTGTTTCACTCAGAAATTTATTATTACAAAGGGTTGTTAAGAAGCATAACCTAAAAATAAAGAGAACAAAACAAAGAATCATTTGATCATTTATATAATTAATATTTATACTTATCTAATAATTTATCCACGAAAAGTTTGTTTCTTCTCTAATATTTCGTTGTCTGTAAATGTAAAATTATAAGTTTAATCTAATTTGCATTATATAAAATCAATTTACTCACCAAATTTATCTTAAAATTTATTTATTTACATTTTGTGTTTGACGTTTAATACATAACAGGGTAACAATATATTATGTGCATATATTGTACACTGCACTGTAAATAAGAATATAAATTGTACTAAACAATCAATCTCGTTGTACTAAAAATTATTGTTAAAATACTTTTAAACAGATGTCACTTGCGATTTTGTATTGTATAAAGTAAAAAGAAAAATAATAATGAAAAATTAGAACATTCTGGCAGTGACTTTCATGTGATAAACAGCTAAAAAATAGATAAAGTGAAAATAAATAATAAAAAATAAATAAACAGTGAATCGTTCTTTTATTATTTGGAAATAAACAGTGATTATTAAAAATACTACCGCATTTCACCTGGATTCTCCGCATACCGCTTCGACATTATATTTATATCGCATTTCACCTGGATTCTCCGCATACCGCTTCGAACATTATATTTTACGCCGCATTTGTACCTGGATTATTCGCACACCGCTTCACACATTATATTTGACATCGCTCTGTACCCGGACAACGATTTGATACCGCGACAAGGAATATATGGGAATTGGATTTCAACTGGATTTCGAGATTTTATACAACTATACAGTCCACTCAACGTGATACAGCGAACACAGTAAACAAAAATACACATTGTGGATAAGAGGAATTGGGTCTCAAGTAGTAAGACGCCTACCCTATCTCGTGGCTTTACATTGGTCCTTCGAGCCGGATCTTGGCGCTTTGAATAAACGGTGAGTAAAAGCACAATTGATTCCACTATATTGAAAGTATATAACAATTATATTCAATAAATAACGAGTATTAAATTTAAAACGAATAAAACAAAAATCGTGATTTGAGCCGGATTATTAACGCATGTTTTAGTAAGCGTCAAACGGCATCATAACGGGTATACATAACGGTGAATAAAACAGTTATCAGTGAAAGTGATTTATCAAGATGGCGGAAGCTAGAGCCATAAAACGTTTAGTGAGATGCGTGGAAGATATTAAAGCCCAAGTACAAACATTCACAAAGAACACGTGCATAAGTAAGATTGATGCAAGCCTAATCCTTCTTGCGGACGAATGGAAGGAGTATCAAATTTTAGAAAGAACGGTGAAGGGAAAGTTTGATGACGCACATTTACCAGCCGTGGACAAACTTGAAGCCGATCATTTGGATATAAAAAGAAAACTTTTAGAGTGGAGAAAATTACACGAGGTAAACCAAGCACAAAACCAGAACGGGAATACTAGCATGGAAGAATTGCTATTAAATCAGAGTCAATTTATACATGAGATTTCTACAGTGAACCGAAGAGAAAATGAAGTGCGCCTACCACGAGTGAACATTCCGATATTCAATGGGAAATATTCAGAGTTCCCCTCGTTTCGAGATCTTTTCGAAACTTCTATCCACAAGAACGCTAATATTTCCAAAGTACATAAGCTTCAATATTTGAAAGGCTTATTGAAAGGCGAAGCGTATGCGTTAGTTAATCACATAGCCATTACGGAAGCTAATTATGACGAGGTGTGGGAGAAAATCAAAGCCAGGTATGACAAGCAAAAACACGTGGTACACAATTTGTTGAAGCAATTTATGGAGCAACCAGCTGTTCTTCAAGGTAACGCGAAAGCGATTCGCCATTTAAGTGATGTGTCCGATGAAGTTCTGCGAGGCTTGAAGGTGCTCAAAAAAGATGCTGAAAGCCGTGACCCATGGCTGATATTTATTTTGTTAAACAAACTGGACTCGGATTCGAAGGAAGCATGGGCTCATGAGACTGCGAACATCGATTTTCCTACTATGGATCAATTATTTACATTTCTCAACAAAAGGAGTGACGCATTAGAGAGTCTTGATTCAATTCAAAAAACGAGAGCTAGTACATCAAAGCGAATAAGTTCAATGGTATCTGAATTCAACGAAATTATTTGTTCTTTGTGTTCAGGGGGACATTATGTGGGCAAATGCAGCAAGTTTACCGATTTGTCAAGTACAGAGCGCAGACAGGTAGCGGTAGACAAAAAATTATGTTTTAATTGTTTGTCGTCTACCCACCAATCAACTGTATGCCGATCTAAATATAATTGTAGAAAGTGCAGGCGTCGACACCATTTCTTATTGCATCCCGAATCTATAACGGCTGAAACCACAGTTGCTCAAGCCGCAATCGTGAATGAAAAAAGTGATTTGAAAATGGTAGGCACGAGTAATCAAGACGAGCAAACCAGTTTTAATGCAGTATTGAAGACAACAACACCAGTAATTGAGGGGGCACAATCAATTCTACCCACAGTAAGTGTTCTAATAGCAGATAAGTTTGGGCAACATCATAGATGTCGAGCACTCCTTGATTCCGGTTCGCAGTGTTCATTTATATCGGAGAATTGCATGCAACGTTTACAACTACCGCGCCAGAGAGCAAATGTTCAAGTAACGGGTATAACATCTGGGTCGATAGTTTCAAGGGGAAGAGTTCATATGAGCATGGGTTCACTGTACGATTCTTCGGTACAAGTAAAATTAAACGCATTGGTAATAAATCAACTACCATCTAAATTACCAAAGTATCGCTTTAATATGAAAAACAGAAACGTGTTAGAAAACATGGAGTTAGCCGATCCTGATTTTGATAAGCCGCACCCCATTGACATTATCATCGGAGCTGATAAGTTTTTTGCCGTCCTCGAAGGTGGACAGAGAAAGTTCGAGTCAATCGTATTACAGAAAACAATATTCGGGTGGATAGTGTCTGGACAACCGTCACCAAACCAAGATAGAAGCTTAGACAGTTGTATGGCGTTAAATGTTCAACTTGACGTAGATTTGGATGACACACTAAGGCGATTTTGGGAGATCGATGATGTATCGAATGTCAACAAACTCACACCAGAAGATGACGAATGCGAAAAGTTCTACGATGCTACTCACAAAAGGTTAGATGATGGAAGGTACATGGTTAAGCTTCCTTTCAAAAAGACATCGGCAGAATTAGGCAACTCATTAATCCCCGCAACGCAACGTTTTTTATCACTGGAGCGTAAATTATTAAAAGATACAAATTTAAAAGAGCAATATATCGACCAGATGAAAGAATACATCAATATGGGACATATGACCGAAATTCCTGAAATACAACATAAGGTTAAGGAGTCACTTACATGTTATTTACCACATCATTCAGTGATTAAGGAAAGTAGCAGCACGACGAAAGTACGAGTCGTCTTTGATGGGTCGAGCAAAACATCTAGTGGGATTTCATTAAACAATCGATTAATGATCGGGCCAACCATACAGCCAACATTGTGGGCTACTCTGATGAGATTCAGAGAACACCGAATAGCGATAACAGCTGATATAGCAAAAATGTATCGGCAAATTTTAGTAGCTCCTGAAGACACCGATTACCAAAGAATATTATGGCGAGAGAGTCCCAATGAAAGACTTCGACATTATAAGCTAAACCGAGTTACTTTCGGTTTATCATGTTCAGCGTATCTAGCAATCCGTACTCTGCAGCAGTTGGCTCATGATAGCGGCGATGAAGAGGTAAAGCACCACACACTAACCGATTTCTATGTCGACGATTTCTTGTCTGGGGCCGAAAACATAGAAAGCGCGAATCGAGTGAAAGGCAAAATGATCAACGCATTACAAAAGGGAGGATTTCTTTTGAGATCTTGGAGATCGAACATCGAAAATTTATGTGAAGAGGATAGCGGCAAGTCAACAATGGAATTAAGCAGTAGTGGAAGTATTCCTGTTGTGATGGTTTTAGGACTGAACTGGAACCCGATTGAAGACGTGTTTATATTCAGGGTCAGCCCCGAAAGTAATACCGCAGTGACAAAACGTCAAGTTATTTCACAAACTGCTCGCATCTTTGATCCTTTGGGATTTTTGTCTCCAGCGATCATCTTATTGAAGACATTATTCCAGAGGCTTTGGTTTCTAAAGTTGAATTGGGATGATAAATTACCCGATCATTATACAGAAATTTACAGAAACATCAGGGAGGCATTTATATATTTTCAAGAGGTCAAAATACCGCGTTTCGTAAATCATTATGGACAAACACAAATACATGGTTTCGCGGATGCAAGCGAAGTAGCGTATTGCGCTGTGGTATATAGCAGGACAATAAATGAAGATGGGCAAATATCGGTGAATCTACTAACATCAAAAACTAAAGTCGCACCCGTTAAAAAGATCTCACTACCAAGACTGGAGTTATGTGCGGCGCATTTGTTGGCCAAACTTATGTGTACAGTGAAGGAAACGGTTGCACCCAATGCAATCTGTTATGCATGGACAGACTCGTCTATAGTGTTATCCTGGTTGTCGACATACCCGGCGAGGTGGAAAACGTTTGTCGCAAATCGCACTAGTGAAATTTTGGAAAAGTTACCCAGACAACATTGGGCACACGTGAAATCGAAAGACAACCCAGCCGACCATGGTTCACGAGGCATACATCCACAAAAGTTAGTGCAATTGGAGCAATGGTGGCGCGGTCCAGATTGGTTGAAATTAGCAGAAAACCTTTGGCCTTCAACCGATTCTGAATCGACGATGGATGCAACGGCGATTGACGCAGAAATTAGCAAATCCAAATTACTAATACATTCTTTTCAAGCTACGCTACAAGACGATTGGTTGAATAAGCTTTTTGATCGAAAATCGAAACTGCGACAGATACTACGAGTGGTGGCATATGTGAGACGGTATTTGACGAATTCGAGAACCCGCAATCCTACTCTGAGGAATTCCGGTGAGCTAAAGGCAAAGGAGGTTGAAGACGCTAGAATGATCTGTATTTCATGGGTTCAGAACACCGCATTTAAAGCAGAAATTACAAATCTTCAGAAACATCAAACGGTGAATAATTCGTCAAACCTATTATCTCTAGCCCCGTTTATAGATACAGCTGGCATATTGAGAGTGGGAGGGCGGCTATCCAACGCAAACTTCGATTATGAAAATAGGCATCAAATTATATTGCCGTCGAATCATATTTTCACGGAAAGGCTGATATGGGAAACACACTCTTCAAATTTGCATGCGGGTCCTACACTAACAAGCAATTTAATACGAGAGAGGTATTGGATAATTAAAGGCAGAACAAAAGTGAGAACAATAGTTAGCAAATGCGTAACCTGTACCAGATATGCCCGTAAAACCAGCAATCAATTAATGGGAAACCTGCCAGTCGAACGAATAACACTAACGCGACCGTTCACAAATTGCGGTATCGATTTTGCCGGTCCAATTCATTTCGCGACGAAAAAGGGAAGAGGGGAAACAAAACCAATCAAGGGATATCTGTGCATATTCGTATGTTTTTCGGTCAAGGCTATACATATAGAGCCAGTCAGCGATTTAACTAGTGAGTCATTTCTAGCCGCTCTGCGACGTTTTACGGCTAGACGAGGAGTTCCAGAAAACATATATACCGATAATGGCACTAATTTTATCGGCGCTAGGAGATTATTAAGTGATGCACATAAACTCATACAAAATATTAATCACAATTCTGTTATTTCAGAGTATCTAAGTGAAAAAGGAATAAGTTGGCATTTTATTCCACCTGCATCTCCTCATATCGGGGGATTATGGGAATCGGCGGTCAAATCCGTGAAAACGCATTTGATAAAATCGACGAGCAACGTAAATTTGACGTTTGAGGAAATGGCAACCCTATTATGCCAAATTGAAAACATTTTAAACTCGCGACCATTATGCACCACGTCCACCAATGATGACTACGAAGTACTTACACCAGCCCATTTTTTAATCGGAGCGCCAGCTGATTCTCTTCCTGAAAAACATATATCATCCACGGAAACTACATTAACCAGATGGCAGCGAATCCAAGCCAGAACGCAAACATTTTGGCACAAATATCGCATCGACTATTTGAATAACCTGCAACAAAGGCATAAATGGCAGAAACCGACCACTAATCTTGAAATCGGCGATATAGTGTTGGTTAAAGACGATAACACTCCAGTTTGCAAATGGCCTTTAGGACGAATAATAAAAATACATCCCGGCGACGACGATCGAGTAAGAGTGGTAACTATCCAAACTTCCAGCTCAACATTACAACGTCCAATCATCAAACTTTGTAAACTACCTGTTGGTTAACGACGATTCGTTAACGGCGGGGAGTATGTTAAGAAGCATAACCTAAAAATAAAGAGAACAAAACAAAGAATCATTTGATCATTTATATAATTAATATTTATACTTATCTAATAATTTATCCACGAAAAGTTTGTTTCTTCTCTAATATTTCGTTGTCTGTAAATGTAAAATTATAAGTTTAATCTAATTTGCATTATATAAAATCAATTTACTCACCAAATTTATCTTAAAATTTATTTATTTACATTTTGTGTTTGACGTTTAATACATAACAGGGTAACAATATATTATGTGCATATATTGTACACTGCACTGTAAATAAGAATATAAATTGTACTAAACAATCAATCTCGTTGTACTAAAAATTATTGTTAAAATACTTTTAAACAGATGTCACTTGCGATTTTGTATTGTATAAAGTAAAAAGAAAAATAATAATGAAAAATTAGAACATTCTGGCAGTGACTTTCATGTGATAAACAGCTAAAAAATAGATAAAGTGAAAATAAATAATAAAAAATAAATAAACAGTGAATCGTTCTTTTATTATTTGGAAATAAACAGTGATTATTAAAAATACTACCGCATTTCACCTGGATTCTCCGCATACCGCTTCGACATTATATTTATATCGCATTTCACCTGGATTCTCCGCATACCGCTTCGAACATTATATTTTACGCCGCATTTGTACCTGGATTATTCGCACACCGCTTCACACATTATATTTGACATCGCTCTGTACCCGGACAACGATTTGATACCGCGACAAGGAATATATGGGAATTGGATTTCAACTGGATTTCGAGATTTTATACAACTATACAGTCCACTCAACGTGATACAGCGAACACAGTAAACAAAAATACACATTGTGGATAAGAGGAATTGGGTCTCAAGTAGTAAGACGCCTACCCTATCTCGTGGCTTTACAGGGTAGTTTTTTGGAAAAAATTTAGAATATTTGTTCTCAATGTAAATATCCTTCATCTAAAATGTGTTTCCATTTTTGAGCATTCCATGTGTAATAAAACAAATTGGTTTACTCAGATTCATTTTTGAAGACATATGCGGGCCATCGTTCAAAAATGAATGAAACAGAACATGATTCATTTGAATGGCCTCATATAAAAAGAAACATCTTGCAACTCTATGCTATGACGAGTTCTAAATATATCGATAAAGCATCACAAATTTCTAATATAATCTGAAAAATATCAAGAATTCTGAAATAATCTCAAAAATGTCGAAATTTAAATGTATTTTGAATATTCTTGAAAGTTCTCAAATAATAAATTATCCGTTATTACGTAAAACTAAAGGAAATCCTATAAGTGCTAATCACCGCCATGTGCAACGTAAATAACCTGGACATTGTTGAATAATTTCAAATAACCTACTTCTGAGAAATATCGAAATTTTGGCATAATCTCAAAAAATCTTTTAAATATCACCATTTAGATTTATATGTGTAACTCTGCAAGTTCTTACAACTCAAAGGTAGGCGCTGAACATTACCTTACAAAATTCGCATAAATTCGAAATTTTTTAAAAATTTCGATTATTCCTAGGAATGTCGAAAAACTTAAGAAATCTAGAATAAACCGCGGAAAAATTTCGATTACCCAAGATAATTTCGAAAAATATCATGTGAATGTCGATTGATTTGAACAATTTCAATAATACAGAAAAAACTGGATATTAATGAATGTAAAAATCTAAAAAACATACGAAAATTTTAAAAAATTCCAAAAATTCGTGTAAATTTGGGATTAGTTGTCAAGTAACTTAATGTTACTAATACTACTAAGCATGTTAAGGCTAAGCTAGAGTAGAACCCTCGGATCTCATCGGGTAATTTTTTAAATATCGAACAATCGTATTCTTCGAATGTGGTCTAAAATGCATAACACTGAATCACCCATTAAGCCTCAAATAACACGCGTCGGGAAGCGAGAATTTCCAAAATCAGGAAAACTCCACCAAAAGCAACCAAAAATAAAAAACACCATCACTATTTGCAAAATTAAGTTTGCATTTGCATTTTCCTTATATTTAAAATAGTTTTTCAAAATTGAATTGGTTTGACTAAGTAGGCTCAATTTGATTTGTAAAAGTTTGAATTTTAAATGCAAAAGGGGTAAACTTGAAGTTACGCAAAACGTATAATACCAGAGCCTTCTAGAGTATAGAGCCATAATCATTATGACGTATTTTTTTGAAGCTTTTTTAGTGGTATAACTTTTCACTAATTTCCATAGGAATCCATAGTAAAAATGGTGTTTTTTAGCTTCAAGTTTTTCATTGAAAAAAGCAAAAATGTTACAAAATTTTTATACAAAAGTGTTCTACATATCTTTAGCAACAATATTCAGGAAGAGTTTATTGGTATTAAGTAAATATTAATTGCAGAAATATTAAAATTAAATTATTTCTAAAATATATTTTTCGAACTTTCATTTTGAAAAATACATCAAAGTTGGCTCTGACGAATTAAAATAATACTTGCTACATTTATCTTTAGTTTTACTAGTGAACGTTAGATGTCTCAGATTTATACCGAAAAATACGAAAAAAATTGTTTAATCACAAAATTATGGCACGTTCTTAGTATTTTGAGAATTTGTTTTGCTTTTCCTACAATTTTTGAACTTAAATTTCCCCAAGTGGCGATTTTTGGTATGGTTTTTCAAAGTATTTACTGCCCACTGCCATCTATGTATATTGGCTTAATGCACACGATTTGTAGTAAGCTTTTCTTGTTAATTTGACCAGAATGCTGTTGTTATGAGCTTTTTTTATATTTTGGTTTAAATAAACCAATTATTACAAGAAAATGAAAACGATTTACTTAAACGAGATTTATATATGTTGAAATTCAAACATTTATGAAAATATTTCAGAAATCATAATTAAGAATTTGCAACGTTTTCATTTACAAATTTGTCTTCGGAAAAAAAGTGATTTCCCATATGTTTTATGTGTTTTACTATGGAAATTTTGGTTTTTTCGTCGTTTCTAATTCCCTTATAAAAGCTTCGTTTTTTAGATTATGGCTTGTATAATCAAGGTTGCTTTGATAATACAAATAAATCAACGCGGCAAACACTAAAATTATTGTCGTTTGATGTAGAAAGCTTTGATTTCAAACGAGTTTTGCTAATTTTCTTCTAAATCTAAATATCGGTCAGAACCTAAAGGAATTTTTACTTCTATGGGGCTGTTCACAAATTACGTAACGGCCTTAGGGGTGGGGGGGGTATTGAAAATTTTGTTACGATTTGTTACGATGGGGAGCGGGGGTGTTTTCAAAATGTTACGTAACCAAACAATTTCTTTTTTTTTCCAAAAAATTACATAATTTTTCTGGATATTAAATTTTTATTAATTTGATAAATTAACCTAAAGATGATGCATCATATTCAAGCATATTATTCAATGAAGCTCATATTAATTAACTATAACTGAATTTTCTTTCCACAGTACACACTAGGTCTAGTGATTAAATAAACTTTACTGTTCTCGAGATAACTTCTACTTTAAGTACGCAAAAAATAAACATTTTCAATTATTTTTTTACTAAATAAGTTGTCAAAAGCATCTCTAGGACTTAAATCTTGGCCAATGTTTAGTCTGATCCCTACATTTTCGCTTTCAACTAGAAAATCGGGTAGTTATTTATTATTTTCCTTTTTTTTTTAAAGTTATAATGAATTTTTTTTTTTTTTTTTGAATAAAAAATTTATTTAAAAAATATTTAAAAATTGCTTTAAATTTGTTACGTTATTCTTCTGGGGGAGGGGGGTTCCTCGCAATTTGTTACGATCTGTTACGAGAGGGAGGGAGGGGGTTAAAAAATCGGAAAAATTGCGTTACGTAATTTGTGAACAGCCCCTATGGTGTCAGAACCGAGAAGAAATTGTTGAGCCATCTTAAGAAAATATTTAATAGCAACAGGAACAATTTCTTCTTTTTCTAAAAATTAGAACACCGCCTTTTCTTAAAAATTTTCTAGGAATGTACCGTTCTAAAAATTTGGAAAGGTAAGCTTAATCTGAGCTTTCTAATCTTAAATTTGAACTACTAAAGGAAATCTCGTGGGCCCCCGCGGCTGCGAGTGCTGCGAGTACCTAGTTACGCCCTGGACACAGAGTACTATTGTACTTTTATTTGCGTACACATTACAATGCGAATTTTTAATTGCGTTTTATGATTAAATATTACTATAACTCATAAAGGACCACATTTTAGACTGCATATTTCACTCACTTGAGCCTAAATATTCATATTCACAACTCCAATTTTAAAAGTCTGACCCTGTATTTTTAACTTTAGGATCGGTTGTTAAGGGAATTCGGTCTAAAATCTGTCTAATTTCCTTCAATTTACATTCAAAATCTTAGCTCCAAAATACAATTAAAAATTTAAATTTTCCCAAGTGGACATGTTCGTGGAATTGTCAGTCATAGAATTTGCAAATAAAAAATAAAAAATAAATCGGCCCGAAGAAGTGTTATAAAGTCATCTAGTAATTATTGTTTAGTGCAAATATGGCATACCAAAAATTTGTAAAAAATAAATTGTACTACAAGTGTTTCGAATGTGCGATAATAACGTGGAGATTAAGCACTACGGAAATTAATTTTAATTCGCCGCCTCTTAGGTTGGTTAGCTTATTTGGCGTTTATACCGATAATCCTTACACGACAACGATTTGATAAATCATTTTTTTTTGTTTGAAAAGACAAATTGTTAACGTTGACGGCGTTATTATGTATTTATAAGTAATTATACATATTTTGTCGATTTTTTTATTCTGTTTAAGCCTACCAGCAGCCGATACTGAATTCGTAACTTTAATTGAACAATATGAAAGTTTAAATGTTTTAAATGAATTTTAAAATTTGAAATAAAATATATTAAATTTGGCTACAGAACTCGACGAATAGCACCAATATTTCAAAGAAGCAAACAATTTATAATTTGAGAAACAAATAATCAATATCATCAAAGAAATTTCGAAATTTGATAAAAAACAAATTCCAAGTTGATTGATTTAATCAAAATTGAGCATTGAACATTCAGAATTTTATGAAATGTTTATTATTTGCGTTTGTTATTTTGGTGCCACATGCGATCAGCCAGATGGATATTGAACGAATGCGTAGTATCTTCTATACTTCAACATTTGGTTGTTTCACCGTTACAAAAATGGTTCGATGGTGGATTGACTGCTGGCTGGATTTGTTCCCTTCTAAATGTTTTAAATAGCAAGGGGTGAATACTTGTTAACTCAAATATACTTTTTGACGTCATAACAAGTTATCAATTTGAAAAATTATTACATTTCTTTTATGTCAAATTATCGATAAATCAATGACTTTTTGAATCCAAGTCAATTACAAATTTTAAATTATTGTTGTATGTCAATACCACAAAAGGTTTATTGCGCACCGCAAGCATCTTAAAATCGAATGAATATACGATGGGAAAATCAAATTAAAATGACCTTTGCGTCTTATGAACGAAATAAGAATAATAGTAACAATTAAAGAAACTATTTCAAAACTAACGGTACCTCTTATACAATATTAGTTGCATTTCTGATCTATGTAGAATGTATAAAGTTAGAAAAATATAAAAAAAAGTACAGTCTTAAGATGAAAAGAAATTGAAAAAAAATAAAAAAGTTTTTCAATTTGAACAAAATACACTTTTAATTACATAAAAAATCGAACAACAAAATTTATAATTGAAAATTAATTAGAAAATAAAACTGTTCGTCTTTCTCATTTTTTTCACACAACAAAATAAAAAAATGTTTTCATTCTAATTAAATGAAAGATCCAGTTTTTATTATTTATATTCAAATTAAAATTCTTTTATAATTAATTTTGTTTTTTTTTTGTTTTATGATTTATTACCTAATAAAAGAAAAACCGTTTTTCAAACTCTTCTTGACCATCAGTATGTTTATACATGTATAAGCTCTCGATTCGTATCTCGCGTAAATAAATTTTAAGAAAGGAATACAAAAAAGAAAATGTTCGCGTGTTTTCAACTAATTATAAATAAAAAAAAATCCGTTTATCATTTTTTTTATTACTGTTCGCTTATCTTTATATCTTAAGAGATGTCGATAAAATTCATATATAGTATGTATAGATATTTCACCTGTTATACTTTTGGTTCACATAATTATTCATCGATATTCTATTTATAGTGACGTGTTTATTAATAAAGCGCTCAGGATGCATCAAACCAATGTGTGATGTTTTTAAAATAGAATTCCACTTTGTATTACAGGCCAACTAGCGAGTCAGTAGCGTGGTTAAATGAGAATAATATTGTAATAATAATTAAGGAAGTAATTTCAACAATTTCCGTAAAATTTCTTATTAATGGGCTGGTTAACCATATTTCCAAAATTTCTACATTTATTACATTTATAAAAACTTATTGCACTAGGCAGAGAAAATAATAATTCAAAAAATAATTCGAATTTTTAATTCATTACTAATTTTAATTATGATACCTATAACACCAGGACAGCGATTTTGGTCGTAAAATGAGGATTGAGAATTTTGTATATGTACACCTACACGGCGTATAATATACATTTTGCTATTGTGTGAGTAAGTATCAAACATAAGCAAAGCGGGTGAAATCGATTCAAATTTTTGGTGCTTACGCTCGCCTTGAGTTATTTTTCCCTTTCTTCTGACATGTGGAATTCATATGTTTGTCTCTATCGCTGTTGTAACCAACGACATTCATTTGGTTTCGTTAAAAAGCGCTACAGACGATCCAACTTGTCGGTCGAACCAGATCGGTTGTTGTCTACAGACGATCCGACTTACCATCCGATTTTGACAATATTTATTTTTTTTGTCACACACAAGAATTCACACGATTGAATTTTGTTTATTTTTCCTTTGTTGTTTTCGCTCTGAAATTTTACACACGACTGAAGAAGAATATCGTCCGATAACACTACACACTATCCGATTTAGTTGGTTGGTCGGACGGTTGGACAGAATTTCCATCCGATACATCCAACTTAATTTGTCGGACCGACATGCATACACACGATCCGACTTTACATCCAACCCAACCAAATCGGTCCGACGCCACAGTGGGGCCGATTACCAAAAAGCTGGCCAAAATTTGTAAAATCAAGTAATTGATCTGAAGTTTCCTACTCGGGGGTTTTTGGGGTCGCTGATCAAGAATCTGTAGGCAGACTTAGAAAATGTCACCCCTTTCCCCCCTTATTGACAACCCCTATGCGTAAAATACCGTATATATCAGGAGTACAAATTGAAAATGCGGGATTTTTTTCTATTTTTGAACGTTTATTCTGAAAAAATGGTAACAAATGAATTATTCAAAGTATTGTCCATCGCTAGCCACAACTTTTTCCCATCTTTCTGGCAATTTACGGATACCGTCGCGAAAAAATTCGGCCGGCTTGGCTGCTATCCAGTCATCGACCCATTTTTGGGCTTCTTCGTAAGAATGGAAGCGCTGGTCAGCTAGGCCATGTGTCATCGATCGGAAAAGGTGGTAATCGGAAGGAGCAATGTCTGGGCTATACGGCGGGTGGGGTAAGACTTCCCATTTCAGCGTTTGTAGGTATGTTTTGACCGGCGCTGCAACATGTGGCCGAGCGTTGTCATGTTGCAAAATTACTTTGTCGTGTCTTTGCTCGTATTGTGGCCGTTTTTCTTTGAGTGCGCGGCTCAAACGCATCAATTGAGTTCGGTATAGTGCTCCTGTGATGGTTTCATTCGATTTCAATAGCTCATAATACACCACACCCAGCTGGTCCCACCAAATACAGAGCATGAGCTTGGCGCCGTGAATATTTGGTTTGGCCGTCGATGATGATGCATGGCCGGGGTAACCATATGATTTTTTGCGCTTCGGGTTATCGTAACGGATCCACTTTTCATCACCAGTGACAATGCGATGCAAAAAACCCTTCCGTTTTTGCCGTTCGAGCAGCAGTTCGCATGCAAAAAAACGGCGCTCGACGTCTCTCGGCTTCAGCTCATACGGCACCCAATGTCCTTGCTTTTGGATCATTCCGAGGGCTTTTATACGATGGGAAATGGCTTGTTGTGTCACTCCCAATGAATCTGCGAGCTCTTGTTGAGTTTGACACGAGTCTTCATTGAGTATTGCCTCCAATTCAGCATTCTCAAACTTTTTCACTTGGCCCGGCCGCTCTTTGTCCTCAACGTCAAAATCACCACTTCTAAACCGCACAAACCATCTCTCGCACGTTGAAACCGATGGAACATGACTCGGATAAGTCTCGGAGACCAATCGATGTGCTTCAGCAGCACTTTTCTTCAAATTAAAGAAGTAAATTAAAACTTCCCGCAAATGCTGTTTTGTTGGCACGAAACTCGACATATTGAGAGCTCAAAAAAACTATGAATTTGACACTGCGACAAATTGACACATACTGAAAATTAAAGCTATAAGACGTAGCTTTGACATGAACATAGTCACAGTACTGCCTGATGCGTATAGCGTTAGTAACGCCATCTGTTATCAATCCCGCATTTTCAATTTGTACCCCTGATATCATATTACAATCAAGATGCATGTCATTTTCATGGTTTTTGGGACACCGATTACCAATTTCCCGTTACATTTACAAAACTTCAACCCCTTCATCCCTTATTAACAACCCTTATTTGTCAAATAACCGATATTTTATTAAATTTTGATTATCGGATTGAAATTTTGTATGTGAAACTATAAATAAATATTTACAATACATATAATTAAAAGAAACATTTATTTATCAATTCACGTATATTGGTCGCTACGAAAAACCGTTTAAAAAAAATTCAAGTAAATATATTGCTCTTGATGACCTTGCGAGGTCATGGAAAATATGTATTCGGACGCAAAATTTCCCATTCTTCCAGAATGCGGGTCAAAAAAGGGATTTCTATTTAAATAATTCGATTTGACTTTAAATGACCTTGAAGGTCAAAGTCAAGGTCACCATCCGATTTCTCCTTCCGCAACGAATAATTTTTGTAAATATTATTTTTGGATTAGTGTTTCCCGTGACGAAATATTCAGGTGCGTAATTTAAATGTCACCCTGTATATATATTTATACGTAGATATTCTTTTCTCTCTCTCCCTGTTTCTCTCTCTTTCTCTCGCTTATTCATCTTCGGCATCGGGTGAGTAAATTTTTATTAAGAGGTTGACGAAAATAACAGTAAAGCCAACAATTGTTTATTTTTAAATGTCCACAAATAATCGAGGGGCAGCTAGGGGCAGCTGATTTTTATTTTATTTTATAGATAATACTTTTAACTGCAACCTCTTATGCATTTGATGACCGAACACTACAGAACAATATAACTTTTTCATTAAAAACTTGCTTTATTTTAAAATATAAAGTTTAAAAAAACATCAAAAATCATTGTTTAATTAATATTTATTGTTTAAAATACTAATATTTTAAATCATATTATTATATTCTACATACCTCCAGGAATTGACTCCATTTTATTTGATTAAAATCAGTTGTATTTTTAAACTTCTACGTATGTTTTTGCACTAGTGTCTTTTATTAAGTAATTTAACTCAACGACTGGCTTGAGTAAAGGTACTTTGCAAGCAAAATCCTAGTGCAGGTTAATGTATTTCGACCCTCTTATGAGTGTTTTAAGACGCCTAGGGTATTATTAAAGCCAACCTAGCTTTAAAAAAAACCTATATAAATTTTTTTTTTTTTAATTTTGGCCAGCTTTTTGGTAATCGGCCCCACTGTGCGACGGCCCGACCAAATCGGATCGTCTGTAGCGCTTTATATTAAACAAAAAACTGATAGAAAAAATGCACATTCGACACCAATACAGTTTACCAATACTATTGCCTTCCGGTTAACCTCAAATCAATCCTCATTTTGCGACCAAAATCGCTGTCCAGGGACATAGTTTTTGCTCGCAAAATGAGAATTTAATAATGACAATATTGTATACATATGTATACGGCGCGGCGTATAATATCAGAGCCTTCTATAGTATAGTATTCTATCCATCATCATACGTAATAATTTTTTAGAAGCTTTCTAGTGTTATACCTTTTGATGTTTATGAAAATGATGTTTTTTAGCTTCCAGGGAGGGGGTCAATTCTCGTTCTTAGAAAAAATCGAATGAAAAAAATCTTTCCATTTGGTTTCCATCATGTCTTTTTCATTTATAGGTATGTAATGGGGTTTAGTGGCTGACTGGCAATTTAGTTAGCAATACTTTTGTAAGCTGATGAATTAGTAAATTAATTGTTAACATTTTTAGAGTTGTCACCTATAGGATATTTCTAATTATTTATTAAATTGTTTAGGTGGCCTAGGACTGATGCGGATGTAGTTTTGTGTAAACTTAGATCAATAGGAATAAAGGTGTTTAGAATATTTGAAGAGGTTTTTTATGTGTTTTGATAAATAATGTAACTATTTCAGAATCTATGATAGTTCCAGAATTAATAATTCTTAAAGGAATTAAGTTTAATCCTAATTTCAGAAATAAAGTTATAGCCTGACTCAACTCTGCAAGACAACAAGCAGTTTAAAAATCACGTAGTTTAGTAATTGTGCTGTCTTATTTACTAGCTAAAGTAATATTTTCAAAAGTAGTATTTAGTGATAATTGACTAATTTGAGTTGGATTTTCAGAAATACTCGGATAAACCCAACGCAGATTTCCGAAACTTGAAGCATCTAGCGGATACGTAGTTTTAGAAATTGTGTTTCAGGAACTTCAGTTCAGGATTCATACTTCAGAAACTAATTAGTGGCTTTAATTTTAATTTTGGTTACTGGTGGCATAAATTGTAACTCGCAAAACAAAAATAATACACCACAAGACAACCATACAATACAATACAACACAACACAACCATAAAAATATATACTATACATGACATGTTTAGAAATTTGTCCGCACGCCAAAAAAAATTTGAGTTTTCAAAAATCGATCTTTTTTGCTGTTATTCTTACAACAAAAATGAAAAAGACGTTTTTAAAGTTTTAATAAAGTCCCAATATCGAAATGCTGGGAAATGGGAAAGCATGAAATAAGTTTGGACATATAAACTTTACCAATACCAAATATTTTCGAGAAATGAAAGCTTGAAAGAAAGCTATAGGTGATAAAATATATAGCAAACTTCTATTGGGATTATTAAGCCTTTGTTTCCATGTCACATTCGTACACCCCTGTTTTATCACCAGTTAAGACCCGTTCGAGCAGTCCTGGATCGTCCTTACCTTCATTCAGCAATGCCCGTTTGGTACCTACTGCTTTTGGCCGAAATTCGACAATATCGAAGTCAATTATGATACCGCACGTTTCATGCCTAAAACATTCGAAAAAAAGTGTTTGTCATGAACCATGAACCAAATTATACCAACATCATCAGTATACCTCTACGATATTGATTCGGCAATAGTCCATAATCATGTTGTTCATCATGCTGGGGCGTTTAACGCGCTCGTGGCCATAAGGCTGTCTTTGAAACGTTTCTACCACTCGTAAATGTCTGTTTTATTCATAGAAGCCAAAACATTCAACATTACCCTAAGTACACTTCATTCAGATTCTTTATTCTCTTTTTTCTACATGTAAAAATTCGCCGAGCACTCCAAACCACATATAACTTATCGACAGCTAAAAATTCCGCGTGTTTTGTTAAAACATTCAAACTTCTAGCAAAAACCTCTCGCTAAACCATCGCAAATTTTACGAGTTTAGCGATATTTTATTCATTGGCTTAAATAGCTTTAGTTCTGGGTTTATTTCGTACAACAAATTAAAAAACACGTTACGTCTGGATTAGTTACAAGGAACCGATAGCAAATGAAAGTTGTTACTAGGGTAATCAGGCCAAAACTGGTTTAATCTGAACGAAGTCTGAAAATTTTTTAAAAAGTAGAACCTTTCGACTTTAATACCCAAAACAGTTTTTAAGTCTCGAAATTTGTTGTATTGCTAATAAAAATATTTCTTTATAAAATTGGTTTGGTGTTGACGACCATCCACTGGTAAGAAAACAGATTTGAGTGAAATTTCTTCTAGGAAAATTTCAAAACCCGCCACCTCTATTATCATTTGAGTATGCTGCAATTAAGACTAATTTATTATCAAATATGTTGGTTAAGCCACATACCAAATTTCAACGGAATTGGTGAATAATCGCAGAAGTTCTTTAAATAAAACATGGCCAGAATTCAACAAATATTCCAGGGCACTGCTAATTATATTTTGGTACAAAAATTTAAATCTATTTAAGTTTAAATCAAAATAAATAGATTTGCTAAAAAGAAATTTGTTTTTTACGTATATAAAAAATCTAGGCCTTTTCTAGAGTTCCTGCACCAAATGGAAAACGCACGTAAAAAACGTGATTGATTTAGAGAGTAGACTGTAAAACCAAACAAACAAAAAAACAAAAACTAAGGTAACTTGATAATTTGAAAATCATTTGGATTGATTTTCTCTAAATTGCAAACTCAGTTTTTACTTTAAAATTCAATTTTAAATGAAAAAATCGAATTAATGTCGCATGTAGTATGAAATAAAACGTTGTACGTTACACGTACGTTAAATAATCGTTACAGTACTCGTTCAAAATTCTGAACTCTGCTCCTTCGTCGCCTCGTCCATAAACGTCGAACTCGTACTGTAACAACTCATTTACCGCCCTTGTGACGTAAATAACTATTACGGACTTAGTTTGGCACGGAAATAAATTCAATTGTTTAAAGAAATAATTTTATTGGCACGCCAATAATCAACTATTTGCGAACCCTGCTATACATTGTAAATGAATACAAAATTCTCAATTCTTGTGTTTCGGCTTGCGAACAAAATTTACGTACAGCACTACAGATATAAAAAACCACTTTTGCGTTTTTTTTTCCTCGGATCGATCCGCTAATTATTTTTGCGTTTTTTTTATTATATCACAAATTGCTCTTTTTCGATCTGAAATTTATTTCAGATAGTAGGTACAGTGAAATTTCTTTTTTATGGAAAATTCATGTTTTAAATTCTAGTTTCAAGTTCAGTTTTTAGAATTGATGAGCTTATGATTATGAAAAAATTAATCTTCTCATAAGACCGCGGTGACTGGACTGATTGTACCACAATTTTCATTCTATATACATATACAGAATGAACTGTGCAGGTTGTATTAGCGAATTATAATAACACAGCCAAATTCTCTTAAAATTTTTTTCCTTCGTCACATTCACACAGCACTATTTCGGTGTAAGCAAATTTAATAAGCAAATTATTCTCGTGTAAATAATACTAATATACTTCTACGTGCTAACTTGTAAAACACATTAAATGATCTTAAGGATCTTTTCTTGAGAAATCGAATTTGTTATAAATTATTCTGCTCGTCAAATTCTATCATTTGATACCCATGTCAAGAGGGTGGTAAAATAAATTTAGTCCGCCATCTTGCGGCCTCCGCCATATTGAATTTAAAATGACGTCACGTATTGTACTTGACAAAGCCTTACATTTAATGCCCGTGTTGTGGAGGTGGTTAAGGAAATTAAAGCCGCTGTCATGGGACGCCCGCCATATTAGATATAGACTGAGATCATTTAGCTTATTGTTTTCTGATCGTCAACCCTTTCCATTTGATACCCATATCAAAGGGGCTGTAAAGAAAAAGGTAATCCGCCATCTTGGGGGCGGCGGACATTTTGAACATATTACAATATTGAGTATATTATATTGTATTGTCTCCAGAGCCAAAGGCGCGTTCAAAATTTCAGCTCAGTAGGATATTGGGAAGTGGGATAAACCAGCAAACAGGTGAAGTTTAAATAAGCGTGGTAAAAAACGTAATTCAAAAATAGAAATAGTGTACGATTATATTCTTTAAAACAAGACGTGATCACTATCGAACATTGAAAATAGTGATGGTTAGAACATCCCACCACAGCACAAACGTTTAAACCTTTGCCTTTTGTGACAGTATGTAGTAACATTGTAGCAGATTACCGTAAAAGACACTAAAATTTAATTGTTGTTCTAAAAGTGAATCACAAATGTTATGATTCCAATTCCGAGGAAGGACACGATCATCATCTTAAATGATACAACAAAATTTTTATTATATCGGAACCTATAACCAAAACCCATTAAATGTACAGATCAGCATAAAACGCGATTTTGTTAGTACGCGAGTACAGAATAATGAGTCATTGACTGAAAACAAAAATTCTGATGATGATCGCAACATAAAAATTATTGCTGCTCATCGTTAAGGTCGTATAAAATATATATGTACATAATAACAGCAACAACAACAAAAAACTAAAAATAAATTCTAAATTAACTTTTTTTTTATCTTTCTATTGATTCTAAACACAATTGTAAATCTAATAAAAAAAATCCATTGTTTGTAATAAAATAGCGCGAATAGACGATAGAACATGATGATGATGATTTCAGGATCTTTAATCTCCAAGTACAAATCAAAGATCATGGACAGACAAACAAACGTGTGTGTACATTTGTAATTTCAATTTGATTGTTGGTTCATGATTATTATGATCATCCATCGATAAGTTCATCATTGATATGTGACGTCAATCTTATGATTTCATTCTCGTTTTTTTATTGTATTAATTGATTTGTGGGGGTTTGATGGGGTTTGCGCAATTTTTTTTCGAATTTATTTGGTAACAAGATAAAATTAGCGACATAATTTAAAATGCCATTAAACTCAAAATATTGTGTTTTATTTTTGTGCAAAGAATTAATTAGTATTTGGATTACAGTAAAATAAATAACGAATGGTTTGTGTTCCTTGTCAGATTATAATAAATATTGTACTGTGTAGGTGGAGGTTATAAGAAAGGAAATATGCTACCCTTCAAATTATTGCCCAGATGCCAGATTTGCTTTATTTATATAATAATTTGAAGCACTAAAAGCGGAGTTAAACCGTGTTAACAGTGGTGATAAATTAATTTAATACGCGCAAACTTGTAACAAATTTTTGTTATCAAAACCATAAATTTTTTTAATACATGTACAGTACCTGGCCAAATTATTAGACCCACATCAATTCTGTTGGGAAATGTCGAGTTCTGGCGACTTATGTATTTCACTAAACATTTTTATAGCCTACATAGCCATACGAAACTTTTATGTGTTAAGGTGCATTCAAAATACAAAGTTTTACTTTGTACTAAATAATATTTGTACTAAAAGTAGAAAAACATTTTTTATTTAAATTAGAAATATTTCTAGCTGAGCTAGATGCATGTTCCATATTATTGACCCTAAATTTCTTTCATTTGGCGTTTTGCTCTCAGGGTATTAAATAAATGTAAATTAATATGAATAAAATTAGTACTTATTACAACAAGTAATTTTAGCCCTTATAATTTTTAATACACAAATACAAATTACATTTTCCAATTAAAAAAATAACTTTTGTGCATCTACTAAAAACGATAACTACTAATTAGTACATATACGAACAAGTACTAATTTTAAATATTATTATCTAAATATATAATGCCCTGAGAGCTATTTCTAGCCTAGATAGAAATATTTTTTTTTAAATATTTCTAATTTAGATAAAAAAATGTTTTTCTATTTTTAGTACAAATATTATTTAGTACAAAGTAAAACTTTGTATTTTGAATGCACCTTAGCACATAATAGTTTAAGAAGAGTCAACATTTCCCAACAGAATTGATGTGGTTCTTATAATTTGGCCAGGTACTGTAAATATAATTGTATATTAGACCATTCAATTAACGTGACTTATAAATTGAATAGGCTACACTAAAAATCACCGTGCCCAGAGGGCTATAATCATAATTGAATTAAATAATAAACGATTTTATGATATACATGCGACGCGCATAACGATACGGACAAAATTATCAATGGACAAGTATTTTATTGGTCAACGAACTATAAATATTGGTGTTATTTAAGATTAGATTATATGTACGTACAGACAAAAAAAATGCTCGGTGTATATATCATTTTAAATATACTTATGTAAGCCAATTAAATTGGTTTTGCTTTGGTTGTTAATATTTCATGGTCAATGGCCACCACGGACAAGTCAACATTATTATTTTGGGTATATAATAGGCAACTATAAGACATGCGGAGGGACACAATGAATTTCATTTTTTTCTTCTTCTTCTTTAAAGTTGAAACATTTTTTTCTGCTTTTAATCACTTGAAATTTAACTGTTCCAAATTATATGCTTCAACACATATTATAAAAACATTTTTTATATGTTCAATTAGACATACTAAAACATGATTCCATTGATAAATATTTTTTAATGTGTATAAATCCTTTTTTTGTGTATTACACTACAATTAAAATATCAATAATTCATGAAATATTTTTGGGTCACATGTTTCGTTGTCTCCAAACTAGCATGTGTCACGAGAGTATTTATGTTGTCGTTGTTGTTTTAATCGTAAAATTTTATCAACAAGTTTTTTACGTTTTGTGTTGCTTATACTGTGTGATATAATTCTGCTGCACCGCTTTCATGTTTTTAAATATATAAAAACAGACTTTCTATAATTAAAAAAAATAAAACTGTTTAAATCTAAAATAATAATTGTAATTCTAATAATTACTAATTAATTATTAACCATGTAAATATGTTGTGCAATCTCCGGTATTAACGTGCACACAGTGTAGGAGGCCAAATGAAACATGAATCGATAGGTTTTGATATTTTTTTTTAGAAACGATTTTGATTTAATCGTGTAACGTATAATTACTAATATACTGCATAATTCACACATATCCTATTTAGAAATTAAAAACTATGTTTAAGGGTAGCATATAGATAACCCCGAATTATGTTATAGTGTGACGAAATGACATTAATTTATTAAACATTTATGTCAGTTTACTGTAATGAAAAATAATTCTGCAGCAAAACAAGAAAAAATAAAAATTGCACAAGACAATAATACTAGAAAATTAAATACCAGGCGCTAGCGGAGCGGATTAATTAGAAGGGTAAAAATATCCTACGCAACAAACGGAAAACACAACAAAACAAGCATTAGATTCGTTAACGGCATGATCAACAAAGCCAACAATAAAATATTGGCTGAACTAACCAACTTAAAAAACATAATAGCTGAGTTAAATAAAGCCCCGTTACAAGAAGAGGATGGAAACAACTATAACACTAATGAGCCGCAAACTGAAAACGGCTAATCAAAGAGAACGAACAAGAACAAAGAAAGTACGAGCACAAAGCGGCTAAGTGACAGTAACGCAGACATACGCAGGCACGTAAAAAAATGTATGAGAACTCTGAGCGCCTACTTCACAGAATTGGTAGATGAAATGGACGTAACAAAAGAAAATATCTTTATCGCAAATGAAGACAGAGAGAATTGTAGTCCACTAGAAGCGGGTGAGACATGGATCGAAGAAACAAAAGCAGGAGATGAGATGGAAGAAGCGCTAAAAATAACAGCACAGTTAGGAGCAAAGCATAACACAGTGACCATAGATGCAGAAGCTATAGCGGGAGGCATATGAAGAAGTTGCATCAGAAAATAAAGGGTCGTTAATCGACTCAACCAAAAAAAAGGCGAAAGAAGGAAAGAAAAATAATGAAGGGTCTAGCATCGGGAACAAATGGACATCAAAACAATAGAATGGGAGCACTTGGGCAGACATAATAAAAATAAAAAAGCCTCCAATAGTCGCGGAGAAAGGAATCAACACGATGAAATTAGCAAAAATGGTTAAAGAAGAGGAAATAAAGAATTTCCAAATTAAGATACTGGCAAATAGATGAAAGAAGATTAAATGCAAGGACATGAAAAGCCATCAGGTAATTTGCGCCAAATTAAAAGGCCATATAGTGGGAGGATACACATACACTCCAAAACATAAGAAACCAAGGGCACACTTGGTCAAGGGCATCCATAAGGCATACGAAAGTGAGGAGGTGCAGAGAGAATTTGAGGAAGAATTTGGTATTATAGCCAAAGTAAGCAAATTCACCACACCTAGGATGACTAGGGAGAGGAGGAAATAGATGCTAGAGTAGTATCAGTCAATTAATGAAATAAAAAAAATAAGAAGTATGTAAAAAAAATGGAGATCATACAATGCATGAACTGTTTACGATACGGACATGTTGCAAAGAACTGCCTGAATAGGTTCAGATGCCTAAAATACGATGAGGACCACGAAAGAGGCAACTGCAAAAAAATCATTTTTTTTGGATCATGGAAAGGAAGAAGCAAGACCAGCACACAAGAGGAAAACACTGAAAAAAGGACCAACAACAGAAAACAATGTACTGTGTGAACTACAGGAAAACGGGACATCCAGCCAATTATAAAGGTTGCCCGGCATATACAGTAATATTAGAAAATAAAAATTAACTTACATAAATGAATTATTGGTTAACTACAAAAAAAATAGAAGATAGAAGAGGAAAAGCAAGTTGCTTTGATAACATTTTTGATGGGTAAATGCCAGTAAATAAAATTGAGAAAATCAATATTATGTCACTAAACTGCAATGGCATTGCAGAACAACAAAGGAGAATCCAGTTATCAAAAGTACTGGCTAAAAAATTGGTTTACTACAAGAGACAAAATTAAAGCAAAAACGTAGAGTAACACTAGATGGTTACAATTTCATCCAAAATAGAGAGGTGGAGAACAACGGAACAGCAATTACGGTAAGCGAAAAATAAGCGGTAAAATTAAAATCACCACGATCAGTAATCTAAGGAAGCATATTCAGTACCACTGCAATAGAGTTAACGGTAGTGGGATTTGGAAGTTCGATTCAGTAATTATAGGAGGAGACTTCAATGCAAGGGGAAGGAGATGGGAGGGGACCGAAAACCAGTCTGTAGTGGCGCTCATAGGCTGGTTGGACAGCGCGCAGCATGACATAGTGGATGTACTACCAGGGAGATCCACATTCCCAAGGTCGGCAAACCTTTTCGGCGGGGGTTCTGTACATGATTATTATTCGATAAGATACTAAGACTCGTTCTCGGACCATCGAATGTTGATGTTGGCCTTTAAACCTGCAAAGCAATTGGAGTTTTTGGAGAAGGTCCCGACAGGTTTTAGAAACAACAACAGGGCAGACTGAGAATCATTCGAAAGAATAATGAAAACCAGAAGTAAGGAACTCAACATTCTAGGTGGACTAGAGTTGGATGTATGTATAGACAAATTTGCCGCAATTATCAGTGAATTCACGGAAAAACCAGTGCCTATTACATAGAGAAAACATCACAAATATAATGTACATAATGTCCACAGAAATTGTTCAAAATCAGGACAATTGGAAAAAAAAATTAACAGTCAATACAACCAGCACCTATCAAAAAGCTCCATCAACTACTACACGGTGAGGAGCCAAATTAACTGCCTAACCGCAATTATTAAACAGCTGCTTAGTATGCATTTAAACCAAAAATGACATAACATGATTGAAAAAATTATTCCCGGACAAAACGTATTCAAAGAAATCAACAGATAACAGGCAGGAAGAGATGGTTACAACCACAAGCGGTAAAAGTGAGGCACGAGAAGATAAGTGGAGACAACAAATTTCGACAATGCAGCCAAGAGAGTACATATTGCTAAACCTAGAGGATACTACGAGTTTGGTCAAGGCAATTAACGCAAAAAAATCAAGCGGTACAGATGGAATCTCCAACTACATTGTAAAAAAACTACAAAGGGCAATGCTGGAGAAGTTGACGGTACTGACTAATAAATGCATAAACATTGGATATTTTCAAATAGTATGGAAGAAGGCGATTATTCTTCCCATTACCAAAAAGAGCAGGGCAAAAAACATCAAGGACTTTAGACCGATTGGTCTAACGTCTAATTTGGGGAAGGTTTAGGAAAAAATAATCAAGAATAGGCTTTGCGAGAAAATTTAGCAGAAAAATCAAAGGGTACCCGACCATCAGTTCGACCGGGACACTCTACAATAGACGCGGCTACAGCATTGTCGGGCAAGGTTTCGAATAGCATGAATAACCATAGGGCGGTGGCGATCTGGTTTCTATACATAGAGAAGGCATTTGACTCAGTATGGTCAAAACGGACTCATTTTTCAAATAGTAGAATCAAAAGTGGGAAAGAGCATATCTAGACTACTTATCAGTTTACTGAACGACAGGCGGGCAAAAGTGAGTGTAAACAAAGACAAGTCTAATTACTTCCCTGTTTTTAGAGGTGTTCCGCAAGTTACAGTGTTGGGGCCATATTTATTTAACATTTATATGGCAGATCAACCGATGAAGACCAAAAACGGCGCTGAAGTCATTATGTTTGCGGATGATACAATTATCACAGCATTATCGATTATGGTGGAAGCAGCTACAAAATAAATACAAAAGCACATCGAAATCATACAAGAATTTCACAACAATGGGGTTTACAAATCAACGAAAAGAAATCGGAGTGTATGGTTATCAGGTTACCATCCGTAAGATGCCCAAAAACCATGGCGGAAGATAGTAAAAAGGCACCATTACCATTAACGAAAAAAAAATCGAAGAAGGCAAAACCGTTAAATACCTCGGATTTAATCTGAATAATCGCTGAAAATTTAACGAACAAATAGACAGGAATATCAATAAAGCGTGGGGTGCCTATAGTATAGTTAAGACAATTTGCAAAAGACTAAAACTACCAAATCAAAACTAAGAAACTGATTTACAAACAAATTATAAGACCGTGTACACATACGGATTCCCAGTATGGGTCACTATAACACCCATCAGCGTATAAAAAATAACCATATTTGAAAGGAAAATTCTGAGACATCTAGTGTGAAAATGGGAGAAGGCAACCATC
This sequence comes from Tipula helvola, assembly GCA_963556165.1. Classification (NCBI taxonomy): domain Eukaryota; kingdom Metazoa; phylum Arthropoda; class Insecta; order Diptera; family Tipulidae; genus Tipula; species Tipula helvola. The sequence continues at coordinate 161,070,958 of OY744481.1, read as the reverse complement.
AAAGAGGGAAAATTTAGGTTAACCAAAAACAAAAAACTGTATGAACTAATGGAAATAGATGATTATATCAGCGACTGTAGTTATAATAGTGGAGGAGGGGGGATAGTAAAAAGTTCTGCTTCGGCATATTAAATATTGTGTATTACAATCTATCAATATCAATATACTCGTACTTAGCTGACTCCGAGATTTTACAATATAAATTAATTTCAAAACACCCAAATTTTTCTGAATCGATAATTTGAAATTATATTTAATTAAATTCACTTTCAAATTATCTCATTAATTTTTTTAAACTGAATTTTTAAGTTCCAGAATTCTTTTAATTTTAACAATTGAATGTCATACAGACCGCATTCAATATTCAATTTTATTACTATTTTTCTAAATTCGAAATATAGGTGACCTAAACTTCAACATTTTGAACGAGCTGAAATAATTAGGTATAGGCCAAAACTTGGCCAATTTCAAGAAATGAACCATTTTTCAACGATTTTTTAGTAATGGCTAATAATCTTAAAAATGTTTAGATTTTAAAAGAACCTAAATTTAACATTTTCCTCCAGTTTACCTTTTAGAAATATTGTTTTTGAAAATTTGCTAGGAATGGCAGCTAGCCAATTTTAATCCAATCTAATATTAAAAAGTTCCTACTCAGAGAGTCTAAAAATTTTACATAATCACTTGGATTTTATCAAACTTGCTTAAAACGTTTTACAACTTACTGTTTAAACTTGAAAATCTCTATAAAAGTTAAAAATGTGGCAGATTTAGTAACATATCGAGATTTGCTGGATTTTCAGGGTTTCATAAAATTTTAAGTTATCTTTCAATTCTTAAAATTCACAATATTTAAATTTTTCTTTTCTGTCTCAAGATGCTATGATAATTTCAAATGTCCAAACTTCACTAATTTCAAAATGCGATTAAAAAAAAACATAAATTTCAAGTTTTGCTAGACCATCAAAATATTTAGAATGTGAGACCGAGTGAAACCGTCCACAATGACCTTTCATAACAGTTTCATGCTTTTAATTTTTCATGCGTTGTTTGTAATTAAATATGCTGCTGTTGATTGAAGTTAGTGTAAATTAAGAATGTTCAGAAATGATTTTCACCATAATTTCTTACAGATGAGTGTCTATTGACTGACTGTTATCAGTATAGTATACACAAAACGGTTTTCTTGGAGATTTTTGTAAAATTATTTATTAACAAATTACTAGACAGCTAAGGAAGGAAACCAGACTACTTCGACCCCCAGCTTGCGCATGCCCCTGACATATAGGCAATTTGTTTATGTTGAAAGTTGCTTGCGAAAGTTAATGCCACGCCACCTATTAATTTGTTGCAGCTTTTCAGCCTTGAAATATTTGCTTGAACTATAAGTGGGCTCTTTCAGTCATCGAACTCAAATCCCACATAATTAATGAAGCCTCTTTCAAAATTTTGACAAGTGATCAATTTTTATGTTTGATGAAAACTTCTACGTGTTAAAACATATGCGTAGTGCTACCTTGGAACTACAGAGCACTGGGACCTAACTTTGCAATTCGAAGCTATTTTCGACGGCTATCGTTTTGTATTAGAAGGTACAGAAAGAAAAAGCAAGCAATCACAATTTTCCCTTTTTTTTCTTGGGCCTTCCAATACAAAACGATAGCCGTCGTAAATAGTGTCAACTTTCATAATTAGGTATCCGCTTTTCTACCCTCAATAACGCTCTCGTTGCCGCAAGGAACTTTTTGAGGAATTTGCCTTTGAAAATCGTTTTTCTTTCAAACTATATAAAATGAATTTGACCAAATCAGAATAAAATTCCCAAAATTTCTCCATGCAGATTAGCACATATTGTAAATTGGAGAAACATGTATGTATATGAAAGGAATCCAAACCCGATCAAAATGTTGTGTAATCAATCAGAAATTTTGCCTTATTAATTGTGTTCTTGTGTTAAATATTTCCTTTTTTTATTGTGCGGTCTGTAGTGACCCTAATCACTTTTAGTTTTAAATAGTACATATAAGTATTTTGTTTACAATTGTGGGTTGTTGTTAGTCTCTTAATAATGACAAGATTAAATCGAGATTACCATTTAAGTGAAATGGACGTTAAAGTGACGTGTAAAATGTGAACAAAAGAAATTTTAGGCCAGGAAGTAAAGTTTGTTGGTGTACGTGGTGAATTTTTTACAAAAACTGTAGTGGACTATCATCTGCTGCAGATAAACTTAAGTTGACATTAGAAAGTTTAAATTTGTTTGTGATGAGTGTATCGAAGATGATAGACAATCTCTTCATACTTAACCGTTAAGTTTTATGAAGCACAGTGAGCTTAAAATGCAGGAATAAACGAGCAGTTGGCTGAAACCATAAAAGAAATTCAGATGCAAGTGAAAGCTGCGGTGGACCCTAGATTTCCTGAGAAATTAAATTCAAAATCAAAGGTAATAAAACCATCAAGTATAAAAAATGTTATTTCGGCATCAATTGTTGGTGCGCTCGTCCCCCGTCTTCATGTACTGGTGCTGATAAAAACTCGAGAAGTAATCAGAACAGCTTTTCTGGTGAATTAGAACGAAAGGTGTTGCACCTAAAATTTGCTGATAAACTAAAAGTAAAACCTGTATTGTATATGTTACTGATTTCGTGTTCAAGCAGGTGTGTAGTGCTACTGATCCCTTTTCAAGCTCCAAAGTAAATTTTAATTTTGGGTGGATTCTATTTAAATAATTATGAAACTGATCCAGTATTGCTACCCGTAAATAAAATAAGTACCTATGTCACCCACACAGCTATGCGATAATCGATTTGATCATACAATTTATTTCTGTTCCTCAAAATAGTTTCAATATAATTTAGAAAAATATTAGCCAAAGTTTCAGAAAGTGAGCTTCCCATGGGTAAAACATAGTTTTGTTTGTAAAATACTTAAAGTAAATTTCACTAGCAATTTAGTTATTTAAAACATTTTTAAATTAGAAATATACACTCCAAATATTCAGAAAACTTACCCAAACCTATCAAACGATACATCAGAAGTTAAATCATCCGTATCAACACAAAATAGCCGCCACATGATACATAGATTGAACGACATACCAATGTCGGAGTTCAAATATATTGCCTATAAAAATGGATTCGGAATGATATTAATACACACGGCCAAAGCAAAAACGCAAGCAACATTTTTCGAAAAAATACCAGTTTTTAAAAGCTCATATCTTGGTCAAACAACAGATTTTTTTTTTTTTAATTGAAAAAGATTTGGTCTCCTTTCCAAAGAGTAAATGGCCTAATTGATGAAATTAATAATTGCAAGATAATATTTCAAAGTAGATCAGCAGGGGACATATACAGCAACCACGAGGCTAGAAGAACTGGACAAAATAATACGTGCAGCAATAACATCATAGATTGGATAGCATAAAATGAGCTCGGTCGAAATCAAACTCTTAACAGCGATTAACACACCTCCGCCCTATCGGGCAGGTCCAAAAATCATTTCGATCTTTCCTGTGGACGAGGTAGTTAAGTGGGAAATATTCCTTCGAATTGAAACTTTTAGCAAGGCATGTTTCAGAGATGCCGATAATAATCACATCGTAATTGTTGTTAAGAACGTCAAACAAGAATAATTTAGCTTTATCTCGAATACTAAAAGGTGGCAGTACATTGAGGTTAAAGTAGTTTGTCCTCGGAGCTTAAAGGCAGGAGCATCCGGTTTGCAACTGGATCACTTAAATTCGAGAAGGTTTGACTGGTACAGCTGGTATCCGAAATTTCACATTTGAACACCAGTTGCCTAATAAATTGTTGTTCTAATAAATACTCCCAGTTTTCGAATTTTGAGTCTTATCAGAACATGAACATTAATTCCTAATTTAAAACAAAGGTATTCCAAGTCTTGTTTTCGGAATCAGTTTGCCCACTTTGTTAAAACCGGTACCTAAACATCTGTTAGCAAGGGCCAAAACATCATCCTCAGTAGTTAGAGCATCTAGTCTGGATAAATGAAACCAAAATTTCGGTGCCACATTAATATGAATTTCTGTTAAGATATTTGTATCACAAATATTAAAATTCTGTTGTCTCTGTTGCTTAGTGTATGCGGCAGGTATCGATTTTTTTATTGCCAATGGAACACGGTATTTTTATGTTATGCACGTAATTGCTATTCAGTTTACAACCTGAATCTTCGGAACCTGAATCGGAAACAATTTGTGAAGACTAGCTTTGTACTTCAAACGTATTTGGTGAAAGAGCGTTTATACATTAATTTCAAATTTTTAGAAAACCTACACAAACCTATCAAAAGATACACGTCAACACACAATAGATTAACTACAGAATGGTACTTGCCTACAAAAATGAATTCGAAACGAGATTAATATTAGAGATGCGATGAACACAGGTTACAAAAGGAAGTTGGAATATCATATGTGTATCCACACTAAATTTTGATGATAATTTGAATAATAAATACGGATTGGAATTACAGCAGTCAAAATGTTCAAAACGATTTTAAAAATTTCGGTTATAATTTAGCTCACAAAACGCAGCATAAGTTGGAAAATCGAGTGAAAGCAAGAAACCATACTGTTTTGAATAAGGAGTTAGACAAATATGCCGTACTTTTAGACAATCATTTAAAGAGCACATTGAAGCGATCGGCAAAATCAATTCCAGATTTGCTCAACTTATCAACTCTACTCAGCATAATTATACGAATTTTGAAACAAATTGAGAGCTGATACATATAGGATCAAAAAAGTTGATTGACTGAGCCGTACCGAAAAATTAGAGACCTACAAAAATGAGGGCGACCAATTTATGTTGAACAATAGAATAAACACCTCAACTAATAAACTGTATTAATTGGTTTTCAACATTCGATCGATCAGCGTAACCGAAATAAATTTTCCTGATACCGCAAATTGAAAACTGTCGATAGTAACATTTTTGGTAATTTCGCAAGAGAAAAACTTGACGTCGCAAATTTTTTTTTTTAATTTTTGAGAAAAAACTAGGAAAAATTATTTCCGTCAAGCTCTTCTGTTGCAAAATTACCAAAAAAGTTACTGTCGACAGTTTTCGCGCAACCCTTGAATTCGTAAAAACTTTGGATATATTCAATTATGTCGATATTGGTAACGTTTTAAGCATATTCTATGTTTCGGGTTGAGTCTACCTACAATACAAAAATTCCCTAAATCCTCCGATTTGTGCTATAAGTAATTAATTAACTTGTAATTAATTTTGGTTCTGCCACCACCAATATTTAAAAATATAAGCCATAAGCGAGAAAATTTTGTTTTCGAAAAATGGAACTTTTATTCAAAAATACATTTAAAACTGTAAAATTTGACTCTAAACCAAAGAATTAAAAAACATGACGTAAATATATAGTAAAATAGAAAAATATTTGAAATTTGGTGAATTTAGCTGGAAATTGAGGTCATGTCTACCGCTAGTTACATCAGGAAACGAAACTATAATGTCTGAATAGTAATCACTAATCAGCATTATCTTTCTAGTCCCTAGCTATTATACCTTTGTTAACTCTACAGTATTTTATCTGTTAAATTATAATCCGATGACAATAAAATTGTGCAATAAAATGGCTTAAAACTATTGGGTATAAGTATAGCATAAGCAATTTCCATTTAAATTTGTGATGATAATGACTCTAATTAGTTGAATTAACCATTTCTGATGAAACGCTTGTGAAATATTGGCATCTTAAGTAGGTATACTATACATAATTTTACTTAAAAAAATATTTCAAATTTCATTTAAATTATCACCAATTTGCGGTCACAGTTTTTTGTTACCTGATTTCTACTTTTTATTTTTTTTACAGATTTGCTCTAATTCGTATCAATTATCGGTTAGTTTAAAATATTTGATAACTAAAATACTTAAATATTGAAATTGATATTATACACCATAAATATGCTCACTGAAGTTTAAAAGAATTTTGCAGATTTATTAGAAATTTCCCTGTAATACTCTCAAAACAAACTAAAATTCCAAGCCTTAATCTCAAATTTTAAACACAACAGTTCTCACTACAATTTTATATTTTGATTCGGATTCTAGATTATACGAGTATTTCTTTTTCAAAAAGATTGTATTGAAGTTTTGGATCAATTAATATTCTGTTTACATCGAATTTAATTCAAATTCAATTTTTGTAGCTCTCATAAGTTCCAAGTGTCTAGGTAGTTTAAAAAAGGTAAACTCCAAGAAATAGTTTCTTTACCACCTGCTCCATTTAGGTGCACAAAAATCGCTAGTTTAAGTTTTTCCCTAATATCTCTAAATAAAAATTTTTGATTTTTTTTTCTTTAACGGTGGCTAAATATTTTCATAAATAAAACGTTTTAAAACCTAACACAATGCAAGACAACTCTAAAATAAAAAAACTCTCGTGATCTTAACCTTTTTTCTCGTTGTTTTATTCCAATAAAAATATTTTTATAAGGAATACATGAACTGTGTGTTCACCGCATTAAAATTCGCCCATCATTTATTGAGATACAACTAAAACAAATCTCGACGACCGATTTGGATGATTCCGTTTTTATGGACATTTTGTGATTTTCGAGGTAGTGTAAATCATATGTTTGCACCTAAATGTCAAATTTGTCAGACGGTCTGGTAGACCAATTCTATGAATTATTTCGTTTTACAAAATTTTTAAACTTGGCTTGAATCTTTGAAAGTTGATTTTAATTCAAATTTTACTCAAATTCGTTTGAACTTTTATCCTTTTTGATCTTACTTCGTGAGGTCAAAACATCGCGCACAAAGATAGCTGATGCTCTGTCTCTTCGGTGATTTAATCGTTGTAATTTTAATAAATCACAGCTTTATAAGGCAGAAGAACATAGTTATTCACTCTATCAGAAGGTAGGCCACGAAGAGCATACAGTACAAATTGCTTCTGATCGCTTACAATTATATCTGAATGACACTTATAAAATGGTGACCAGATCTGAGAAGCGAATTCAAGAATAGCACGAACGAACAAAGGACACATTTAAAGATTTTAGTGTGAACGGGTCACAAAAGTCTTTACTATTACGCTTAATGAAGCCTAACATAATGTAAGCCTTAGCAATAATAGAATCAATATGTTTTGTAAAGGAAAGATCAGAAGAGAAAATTATATCCAAGTCAGACATAAACTCAACTCTGTCAACCACCATATTATAAAGAATATACTGCTGAAGAATAGGTGATCGCTTTCTAAAATAAGAGATAACCTTACATTTTGGCCAACTTCAACAACAATTTGTTGTTAAACGAGCAACTGCAAACAGTGTTTAAATCATTTTGTAACTTTAAACAATCAGAAATTGAAGAAATCGGAGCGAATATATTCATATCATCTGCGAAAAGAATGTAATGTGCAAATTCAAAACACTCCACAACATCATTAATAAATAATGAGAACAGAAGTGGACCAATGTGACTACCTTGCGGTACTCCAGAAGTTACACGAAATAAATGAGAAGCAGAATCATTAATGTTAACGTATTGTGTTATGACCGGCCAAAAAAAAAAGATTCCAACCAATTGATAGGGATGAACTCACAATATAGTTTCTCTAGCTTATAGATAAGAATTGAATGATCAATTGTATTAAAAGCATTTGAAAAGTCAGTGTAAACTACATCTACTTGTTGCCGGCCCTCGATTCTACTGTATAAATGTCCACAAAATGCAGCCAAATTGGTAATTGTATAGATCTTTCCGGATAAAACCCATGTTGTGCGAAAAACAAAAATTTTTGCACCATGGCTTCGAAAAGTTTGGGAATAGCAGAAAGAATAGCAATTCCACGATAGTTGCTAATTTCACATCTTTTGTCAGATATAAAAAACGGACGAATGAAGGATATTTTCCAGGGGTCAGAAAAAATCAATGAATTGCCAAAATCAATAAATTCAAGATAAACTTCTAAAGTTGATCCACAAGGCATATATACAGCAACCAAAAAGATAAAAGAAATATCGGCTTCAATATGTACAGCCATAATGTCGTATACCGGATGACACGTATAACCTCACTCGAAAGTGAATTTTTCACGGCGGTCAGCAAACCTCCTCCTTTAAGGCTGGTGTCAAAATCATGCCTGTCTTTTCTATAGACCACGTAATCTGATGGAAAGTATTCTTCAGAATTGAAATTGTTTGTAAGCCATGTGTCACAAATAACTATGACATCATAATCGTTGTCGAGGACGCCCAACAGAAACAATTAAGATTTCCTTCGAATACTGGATGCATTATGGTAATAAATAGAGGATATTGCAGTTAATTTTGAACATATGGGCCGAATCATCCTCTTATTTAAAACAACATCCCTTAAACTCTGGGAGTCTCGATTTCTACAGTTGGGTTGCGAAATTTGACGTTTGAGGCAACTGCTTTCCGAAAATTTTGATTCTTAAATGGTCTAATATGTATATAAGCCAGTTGGCCAGGTTTCCGAACTTAAAACCTTGTCCTTGAGAACTTGGTATTCCCAACTTTACACTCTTAATTTTAATTTACATATTTGTATTTTTTAGGTTTTTGCCATGCAAATTTTGATTAAAAATCCTAAATCACTTTTGCTCAATAATAATATTAAAAGCCTCGAAATTCTATAATAAAAAATATTATCAAGCTTTCTACTCATTTTCTAAAAATCTCAAACAAATGTTAAACATTTCGAATAATTTTGAAATAATTGTAAGACATATAGCCTTCTGAAACTAGAAGTTTCGAAGTATCTCTAAAATTCTAGAAAATTCTAAAAAATATTGGATTAGCTAGTACATACTATCCTTTAATGCAAGCCAACTTAATCATCGCCAAGTGAAATTAAAATTAAGTCGAAATATTAAAATTTTCGAATAATCTTGAAAAATCTAAAAAATTCACGAAAGTAACGAAAACACAGAAAGATCTTGAAAAATTTAATTATCTGTAAGTCGGTAACATTAAGCAACTGAAAGCTAAAAATCTCGAAAAATTTGGGATTCGTTGATAATTTCGCACATTTCGAAAAAAAATCCAAAATGATGGGTTGGTTATCTAGAAAAATATCGAACAATCGAATAAACTCGGCAATTTTAAACTTACTCGTATAATTTTAAATATCAATAACCTCCTGAACAATTTAAGCAATTTCAAGAAATCTGCAAATTACCGAATAATTTTGAAAATCCTCGAGTATTTCGGAACATAAAATCATCTAAAATTCTCTAACATCCTGCAATTTTCATAATAAACCGGCCTTACCGGTAAATATAGTGTTTAATTGCCTTTAGCCAGTAATCAATAAAACCCGGTAAATGGGAACATATATTAAGCCTCTTATGTAAAAACTGAATGCTTCAAACTACTGAGCTGTTCATAACTCAACGTTATGAAATTTTGAAAATTTTGAAAAAATATTAAAAATTCAAATAATTTGTAAAAATTCAATAATTTCGAAATAATCTCTAGAAAATCAAGAATGTCTTGAAAATTCTAGAAAATTCTCAGAAATAACGTATTATACGTTAGAATCTATATATATAAAAATGGATCGTGGTTTGTTCGGATGCTTAAAACTTGAAAACGACTGGACCAAATTGGATACTTCATTCTGAGGGTTTGTCCGTAATTGCTACGCGAAGGTTTGGGAAAAAAGAAAAGTCGAAAAAGTCGCAACAGGTGGCGCTGTAGACGCATATTTCGTTTCTAAGTTCAATTCTATTACAGTTCAACAGGTGGTTCAATGCTGTAGGCGGTCATCCATTTGACAGCTCAGCATATTGTTTGTTCTTTCTGATTTAATAATTTTAGCTGTGCGGTCACGGTTAAATAACTTTCCGATATTTTTATCATTTTTCATTGATTTTTCGAGTGGATTAGCTATTTCTGAGTGATATTATTGATATTTCGATCACAAAAAAGTGAGTTCATTGTTTTTGTTTGTCGGACAAAACCTAACCCCATTTCCATTGGAATAGATCGGTAATCGATTTGTTTTATTTTGCTTTCTTTATTTTGGCTATTTCAAGAATTAATGATTAGTGAAAACTTTATGTTCGATTTATACAAAGTGATGATCATTTCTAGTTCGATATTTGTCACGATGCCAAGAAGAGGCCATGGTAACATTGGTCGGCGTTCTCAGAATGCATCTCGACACCGAAATGTCGCAGTACGTCGAACGGAAGAGGAACGTGCTATTGAAAGGGAATCAGCTCGAATCAGAATGATTGAAAATCGTGCGCGACAGTCAGAAGAGATCAACGTAGCTTACAATCAGCAACAACGATTGAGAAGAAGAGATGTTCGTGCTCGGCAAAGTGATGAAGCAAGATCACAATGTGCGACTATTGAACGACAACGTCGACAACCTGCTTTACGGTGAATCTCTTAATTCGAACCATTTCTTGCAACACAACAAGATGTACAACGATTGTTTTCAAATAACGTCGTTTGGTGGTGAAATTGTAAATGAACGAAATTACAATCTAACATTCAAGGTAATTTCACCAACATCTGCAATGAATGGTAATACACCAACACTAATACCACAAAATGCACTAACACACCACACACAATACACGATACATCACGATATAACACAAACTAACACTTATCTTGCCAACAAAAGACAAAAATTACAGAATTTGCCTCCAACTATACAGATTCATTGGCAAATTTTTCATCTTGCTGGATCGCTGTTGCCGCATCCAGATCAAGAACACAAATATCTGCAAATATACTTTCTTGGAGATTCACATGATGAAGTAAATCGGCATTGTGCTATCTTTAATACAACGAAAAGAGAAATACTCTAGCAATTGAAGCAAATGTTACACGAACACAATGAGCTCATCAAACTGTTTACGACTTCGTTTGAACAGATGCCATCGGATGATCACAGCATTGTCATAAAAGCGGACAAAGGACCAGCAGGAAATCATGAACGATAATACAATGCACCTACAGTTAGTGAAATATCAATTGTTGTTGTTGGTGAAAATTTGGAATCGCGTGATATAATCATCAAACACCGAACTGGAAACACTACAGTGTATATAAGTGAGACACATCGATCGTATGAGGCACTGCAATATCCGTTTTCGTCCTGCCGTGGTGAAGACGGTATCACTTGAGATACAACATGATAAATCCGGCCAATAGTTAGTTAAAAAAAACACTTTTGATTGTCACTTTATAAATTGTAAAATTTTAGGGGTCGAGACAAATAAAACGGTCAGTTCAATGAACTTTTACTCATATTGAATGATGATTCGCCAAAACATTGACAACCAGTTACTGAGATATCGCCGATAGCTTAGTACGTTAAAGTTGAGGCAGAACGACTCAATTACATTCGATCTGAAGAATATATACTTGCGAGATGCGGTCAATAGCGACGCAGATATTACAGATGTTGGTCATCGACATACATTGGCAGTCCGAGACACATGCATGAGTACTCCCAGAACGCGATGACTTACGTGCGCAGTTATGGACGGCTGGATTTGTTTGTGACGTTTACTTACAATCCAAAATGGCCAGAGATTACGCAGGTTTTGCATCCCCGTCAATCAGCAACCGATCGTCATGACGCTACAGCACGAGTGTTCAAACAAAAACTCAGATGTGTAATGGACTTCATTGCGAAACAACGTGTATACGGTGCTGTTCGATGCTGCATGTATTCAGTTGAGTGGCAGAAAAGAGGTTTGCTACACGGACACATTCTTCTTTGGATGATGGGCAAAATTACACCAGACCAAATTAATGACATCATTTCTGCCGAAATTCCTGATCCTGAGATAGATCCAGAGTTGCATGAAATGGTGAAGACCAATATGCTCCACGGACCATGCAGACAACACAATCCCTCTTCGGTTTCTATGTCCGACAATAAATGCACAAAACGCTAACCATGCGCTTTTATTTCGGAAACTCAAACCGGAAACGATGGATATCCACTCAATGGCAGAACATTCATCACTCAATTGGAAGGAGCGGATATCGTGATTGACAACACATGGATTGTGCCATATTCGCCAATATTGTGTAAGACATTTAAAACACATATCAATGTTGAGTGTTGCAGTTCGGTGAAATCGATCAAGTATGTTTGCAAATACGTCACCAAAGGAAGCGATATGGCGGTTATTGGTGTTCAACGAGATGAAATCAGCAAGTTTCAAATGGGCCGATACGTAAACTGCAACGAAGCACTCTGGAGAATATTTTCATTTGTGGTTTAACTTCATTTGAGTCATTGCTGACTGTGAATGGTACGGTATGTGCAACATTTCGAGGAGCATGTCAACAGTTACAATTGCTTGAACACGACAATCACTGGAATCAAACGCTAGACGATGCAATAGCTTCTACGCCGGCCAATCAATTTCGTACACTTTTCGCTTTGATCATTTTGACGTGTCAGCCTTCAAACCCACGTCAATTATGGGATACGTACAAAGATAACATCGCAGAAGACATTTTGCATCGCTTTCGAGTCGCGACACTGAATTTCAAATTGCAAATGAACGATGACATCTACAATGAAGCGTTAGTGCTGCCTCATTATTTGCGCCTTAAAGTTGGATCTGTCATCATTATGCTACGAAATCTGTATGCCCCGAAACAGTGCAATGGAACCCTACTGATTGTGACGAAGCTCTAATGAACAATGTGATAGTGGCAAGGATTTTGAAAGGGCCGTTCAAGGGAGAAGAATGCCTAATTCCGTGAATTTCCTTGACTTCAACCGATTTGCCGTTCCAGTTCAAACGCATTCAGTTCCCAGTGAAACTTGTATTTGCGATGACCATAAATAAGTCACAAGGGCAGTCGCTGGAAGTGTGCGGCATAAATCTGGAAATGTCATGCTTTTCACACGGCCAGCTATATGTAGCGTGTTCCCGAGTTGGAAAACCATCCTCACTCTTCATTTACGCTCCGGAGCAGAAAACAAAAAATGTTGTGTATCATGCAGCTTTAAATTGAATACAATCCTCGTTCTATTCTTTTTTTTAGATTTCAATAAAACGAATAGAATTCAATGAAAGTAATACTAGATTTTATTCTATTTTCGACAAATATTGGACGGAACGAAGTCCGTCGGGTCAGCTTTCCGTATAAATATAGGATATTGAATACAATTGAATTCGAAAAGTGTTTCATTCAATCTATAATTGAAATTTTATTATTGCGTCATCTGTTAACGATCGATATAATTTTCAATCAAAAACACAAATTTCATCTGGAATCGTGAATGCTCGAAATTAATTCAATCAAAAAATCTATTTTGGGCAAAACGAAATTTGCCGGTTCAGCTATGTAATAATAAATTGGGCATGCTTGAATATTTTCAAATAACCATAAAAATATCGAATCAACTCTCAAATCTTCAAAATTTACAAAATTCACAAAAATAACTAAAAAAATGAAAATTTTGTAATATCCAATAATTTTGAAAATTTGGAAATTTTCGATTATTCAGACAAATCAAAAAAATGTAGGTAAATAAGAAAGTGTATCGTTTGCTTTCAATTTAACACATTTGTCGTGAAACCATTCAAATTCTGGTCAAATTATTAAATATCAATCAAAGTTAAAAAATTAAATAAATTCAAATCAAAATTTGAACTGAAATCACTTTTCATATTGTATTAAAATTCAACTTGCCACATCGGCCAACTATAGGGGTCATTTACTAATTAATATTCATTAGTCAGACTGAAATTGTGTTTTGATCATATTTTAAAATATTAAAAAACCAAAAATAATTATTTATTACGAGCGTCCATATGCTAAAAGCAGTTCTATTTGTTTTTTATGTACCAAAACAAAAAACACTTTGACTTACAAATAAATCAAAAATCTGCATTTTATTGTTGGTTTTAATTACAGTGACCTGCATTTACGAATGTTAAGTGAGAGTTTATTTTAATTAAATGTATTAACCCAAATGAGGCTGCAAATAATTGAAAATTAATTAATAGCTCATGTTTACCTTTATACTTAAATTGAAAAATGTGTTTACACAAATTTTTGATGTATTTTTAATGAATGGATTTTCTTGAGCGCACAGACAGAGAAAATAAATTCAATTAAAAAAGTGAAAATACATTTTAATGAAACTGCGGTTAGTTTTTTCTAAAAATACTTAAATAGTTGACTAAACAAAATAATATTCACCATCATCGGCACTCACCTTTCTGTAAACTATTCCAAGCGCTTAAAACTATTATATTGTACATAAGATGATATAGAAGAATAATACTTAACATAAGTGTTTTATTCTTTAAACCAAAGTTGTAATTAATTATACTTGAAGGAATTCTTTAGAAATGTATGCGGTTAATTATTATGATACCGCGGAATAACCCAAGATTAATTCATAGACATACAAACTTTTTTGTCTTGTATGTATGTATAAGTAAAAAAAAAACCAAGTGTAATTTTGACCATTATGTTATAACCTTTATGTATTATAAAATTATGCCAATGCTTTTAATAAAATTAAAAAGTTAACAATAAAATTTTAGTTCTGTTAAAGTATAGAGAGCCTAATGACTAAAACTAAAATAAAGCAAAAAACCGAATGTTAGTTCAAAAATAATTTTTGCAGCTGCTTTATTATTCATTCATGTTTTTAACATTTATGTACATAAAAAAACTAAAATAAAAAAAATCGCGATTTTTTTTTTTTTTATAGACTACTTATGTGTAGAGTCATAAGATCGGTTTTAAAATGGAATACTTTTTGTTTAAAAATAACTCTGTATGATGGATGTATAAAGTCGCCGGTCTACATAAGTGAGTGAAAGATTTTTTCAAAAATACCAACTTAAGGATTATCTATCTCTCCGGTAAACTAGAAAACATCAATGGATGTAACTTACTTTGTAAAAAAATGCTTGCTGGACCAGATTGATTACAATATTTAAATCTCACTTAATTTTTCACCGCCGTAGCAAGAAATATTTAGCATATTCCTAACCACTTTCACAAATAATTCTAAAGAAATTTTCTAGGTTGTACTTGTTTTATGGCAAAAAAGTAAAATTCTCGACTCGAATCAAAGTGCTGAATGCTGATACAACAAGCCCAATCTTTACATGTTACTCGAGTCTCCAAATATAAATATTTAAACCAAAACTTGTTAATCCGTGAAACTTGCACTAAGTGGAAGGAACTGTAGTTTTATTGGGTTGTAAAACAAAATTTACCCGCCCCGGTGGCACAGTTGTTAGCATACTTTCTTTACGCTCCGGAGGTCCCGGGTTCGATTCCCGGCGGGTGATAAAAAAATCACGGCTGGTTAAGGGTAGGATCAATGAATTAATCACTCATTATCCGTTAAACAAAAATGATTACGAAACTTCAAAATGAAGCGGCCAAATCCCTCTATGGGATGTAGCGCCAGCGAAAAAAAAAAAAAAAAAAAAAAAAAATTTAATTCTTTGATTTAGTACATAACAATGAAGGAATTTTTATTGTGTCACAAAATATAATATTTTAGCCCCTGAATATCGAATTAAAAAAATATTGTGTACTTTTCAAAAATAATGAAGGAGTCATAACGTAAGAGTTTTGGAAGTTATCTGTAATGACATTAATATTGATCGTGTAAATTTCGCTTTTAGGTTCAAAAGAATCTTAAGATTAAAAGTTTTTCTCTGCTGGAGCATTAAAAATATCAATACAAAACATTTATTACGAGTGAAGGTTTTTTTATACATAAAAAAAGAAAAAGAAAGAAAACGCAAAAAACACCAGTATCAATAAATACCAAAGAGTATATTAAATTATGAAGGCATTAGTTAGGTGGTTTAGCGTTTATTGGAGGGGGGACCAAACTTGACTAAATTAATCTACCAGCTCCGTGACCTTCCAGTAGGACGCGCATCACGTCAGCTGTTCTGGGCATGTATTAGGCAGATACGTGATGGGTACAATTGTGTAAGGGGTAACCTGATGACAATTCGTAAGTATACGTGCTGCCTCCTCGGGACAACCACTGGTAACTGAAACCATTAGGCAGAATAGGCCTTTTGGGACAGGCTAAAGTACTGTGCAAAAGGAGAAAACCTTGACAAAAAACCCTAATCTAAGGTGGAACAGCATATGTCGAAGGATGAATGGCTGATAGATTAATTAGTACAAAGTATGCGGACTCTGGATACCAGGCACCCTCCAGTTTTATTTAGCCTTCCTGTAGTAAAGCTGGGTGACCTACAGGCGACTTTCCATTCCCAGCAACTCGTAAGAGTAAAATTAAAACGGAAGTCGGGGCAGGTCTAGAAATATACGGAAGTGGGACTGCCCTGTCGAAGTCCTTGGGAACCAATGTTACCATCTTTCCAGTAGAAGACTGGAAAGAAGGGACAGCAATGAGCCCAGGTAGTATGTATCACGTGCCGACCGGCAGTATTATCAGGTTCATTAAGAGCCTGAATATTGACTTGACGGATAATTAAGCAGGGCTTGGAGCACAAAAGATCTTTTGGGCCGCAGTGCGAGGTGGTTAAACGCTCACATGGCCCAACAACACTAATAACCCGAGTAACCACGTGTCACAAAAAAGCGACGAAAATTTCACATAAAATGGTGATTGGTGGAAAGAATGTGACAAAAAGTTGTCACAATATGGATGAAAAATGGTTGATGGGGTTGCCACCGATTGTCATGCGTAAACGAACATTTTGTAAATCAAATTTGTCGGTTTTTGGTGGAATATTTTTGAAATATTTGTTGAAAATTTAGTCACAAATTCGACAGTTTTTTTATGGTAATAAAGTCAAATATTTCTTGATATTTTCTGAATAATTGGTGGTTTAACTGTGGAACTAATTATGAACTACTTGTTGAAATTATAACCACAATATACATATATCACTTAATTATCAACAATTTTGTGGATATTTGAGGAGTGTCTGATCAAAAGTAGCTATTTACATTTTCCAACATGTAATTATTTTTTTTCTATAATTTTTTTTCGATATCAGAATGGACCAAAAGTGGTTATTTCTCTATCAAAAACGTTCATAAATTCAGAAACATTCGAAACATAAGCTATTTACTACAAAAAAATAATCCTTAATTGTGCGTTTAAAACATTTAGATCAAAACAGAATATTTTTCGAATAACGTAAATAGCCACTTTTGATCAGACACTCCTCATTTGTTGGTTTGTTGATGCAATTATGCATAAGAAAATTTTTTATGACCCTACTTAAATAATTTTGTAAAAACTACTCCATTGTATGGTTTATTTGATATTTTTGTTTATTTAAAACAAATATCTACCAAAAATGGAGAAATATCAAAATCCCCCCCCCATACTTTAACCCGAGCCGAGAGTCAATACAAAATGTCTCGACTATAAAAAATTAAAACTTTCCATGCCTGTGAAATACTTCCCAAAATAAAATCCCAAATTTTCCGTATACGTATATATTTTATGTATGTGGTGGTAACTTAATCGCCTAAATGCCTTTCCAGAAAATTTATTTTTCATATAATCATCTTTTAGGAGAAATCAAATATTCTATTTAATTTAAAAGATCCCATTTAGGCAGCTTTCATTAGTCAAAATAACTAAAGCAAATACCGTTCATTGGCTTTACGTTATGATTTTATGTAAAATTAAATAAATAACAGGCCCATTCGAACATATTACCATTAGGTATCCTAATAGTCAGTCTCATTTAGATTATAAGCAGGCTCGTAATAGAGTTGTAGGGTTAATTCGGATTGCTAAACGTAATTATTTTAAGGACAAGTTAGACCCCTCCCTTCCTCCCAAGGTTTTTTGGCGTAATGTTCGTAATTTAGGCCTAGGCAGATGCAAGAGTAGTTCTAGTGGGGTGTTTAAGCCCAATGATATTAATAGTTATTTTTGCTCTAGTTTGAACTCGGGCAGTAGTACCGTCGATTTGTTCTCTAATGCGTCCTCTAATTCGTTTTCGTTTTCAAATATTTTTCTCGAGGATTTACAGTCTGCCATTTGGAATGTTAAGTCGGAATCTTCTGGTCTGGATAACGTCAATTTAAAATTCGTTAAGCGAGTTTTCCCTTTCGTCTCAAAATATTTGTTACATATTTTTAATTTTATTCTCACATCCTCTTCCTATCCAGATCAGTGGAAGCTAAGTAAAATCATACCCATCCCAAAGATTAGTAATCCTTCAGAGCTATCCCATTTGAGGCCAATTAGCATTTTAAGTTCTCTCTCTAAAGCTTTCGAGATAGTTGTTAAAACTCAAATTCAATCGCATCTAAATAGCAATAGTTTAATTAGTTTCTTCCAATCTGGGTTTAGAAAATTTCATAGCACTTCTACTGCGTTATTAAATGTATGTGATGATATTAGGCGTAATATGAATAATAGGGAATTGACTTCTTTAACTTTGTTAGATTTTTCTAAGGCCTTTGATTCTATTAATCACAGAATTCTTTTTAACAAACTCTTATCTCAGTTTAGATTTTCGGTTTCCGCTGCCAGACTAATTTTTAACTATCTTTCTAATCGTTCTCAGGCAGTTTTTTTCGACAATTCTTTGTCTGATTTCCTTCCTGTAATTTCCGGCGTTCCTCAGGGTTCAGTGCTGGGTCCTCTATTGTTTTCTATGTACATTAATGACATAGAATCCTCTATTCACCATTGTTCATTTCACATTTTCGCTGATGACGTCCAAATTTATAAAAATAGTCGTTTAGATCAGGGTTCTATTGATAGGAATATTTCTCTGATAAATGAAGACTTAAGTAATATCGCTAGTTGGTCGGTCTCTAATAGGCTCGTTTTAAATGCGAATAAATCTCAGTCGATCATAATTTATAAAAAATCGTTAGACACCTCGTCCTTTCCTGGTATTTTTCTGCAGGGTTCGCTAATTAGGTATTCAAATACTGTTAGAGATTTAGGCTTAGTTATTAATAAAACTCTTTCTTGGGGTGACCATTTAGTTAGTATTAGTAAGAGGGTCTTTGGTATGCTTAGTTGTTTGTATAAAGTAGTAGGATTTTCTGATAGTCAGTTTAGGAAAAAAATGTTTTTGTCTTATCTTCTTCCTCATTTTATTTATGGTGACGTAGTTTTATTCGGTATGCTTCAGGAAAATATGAACGTTCTCCAAAGATGTTTCAATGCATGTACTAGGTTTATTTTTGGTATTAGGAAATTCGATCATATTTCTGCCTACTCTAGCCTTGTTTTAGGATGTAGTTTATCTACCTTTTACGAATTTCGCGTTTGTCTTTTTATTTTTAAACTTCTCAAAGCTAAGAAGCCTTGCTATCTTTATAGGAAGTTAGTGTTTAGCAGGTCTCATTCCTCACACTTCCGCCTGATTCCGGCCAAAAATAGTTGTAGGTCGCTAAACAAATCCTTTTACGTTAGGGGAGTTCCTCTTTGGAATTCAATTCCATTGGAAATTAAGAGTTTAGGATCGGCCAAATTATTTAAGTCAAAATCTTTGGAGTGGCGTGATTGATGGGCAATACGTAGTTTTTTTAAATTTATTTTTAATATTATTATTATTATTGTTAAATTTTAATATTATTTCACCTCTTGCTGTACATTTTATTGTAAATGAGCTATTGCTCAAAATAGAATGTGTATGCATGAGATGGAAATTGTTTGAAAAAATTTAAAAGGTTTTTCTGCCTAATGGAAGCAGCTTCATCATTTTATGTTTGTTCTTTTGTTCCGTTTACTCTGTTTCCATCTGTGCTTTTCCTTTTAATACTAAATTATTGTTAAAGTACAATAAATAAATAAATAAATATTACATTCAGTCAGTTGCATCAAATTCTACGTCGAAATCAGTTAAAAAAAAATCAAAAGATAGACATTCGTTTATGGTTTCTGGAATCTGTATCGTATAGGCCTTGTATGTAAAATATCACTTGGCCAATCCTAGGAGTCAGCAAAACAAAAATCAAAAGATTGGCATTCGACTATGGCTTCTGGAATCTATATCATATAGGCCTTGTATGTAAAATATCACTTGGCCAATCCTAGGGGTCAGCAATATAAATAACAGGCAATCTATATACGGGCATGTTGCCCCAAATTTCAACCACGAAATCTGTTCAACAAAAATCAAAAGATTGACATTCGAATATCATTTCTGGGATCTGTATCGCATAGGCCTTGTATATAAAATATCACTTGGCCAATTTCACTTCGGTAACTTTCCTTGAGTTTTCTATATGGTAGTTTGGTTTCGTACAGATAAGCTCGCACAAACAAAAAGTTCTTTCTACTCATCATGTTTCATGTACTCAGGTAGCTACGACCAAACACAAACTACAAAAATAAAATTCAAACTTCATATATTAAGTATGAGGCAAGAACGTAGTGACTTAGCGAATTATAAATTCACCAAATCAAAAATGATCAAAATCTTTTTTTTTTGTTGGGGTAAAATGAACATATACTTTGTCACAAAATACCCGCATAAATAAATTCCAAATTGTTAACTTTTTTTGTGACCAAAAGGAACTTACATTTTGTGACAAATTGGTTTAAAATTTTGTGATCACCATTTTTGGTTACTCGGGAATAATAATAATATTGAAGGCATTAACATTTGTGTTTTTTAAATTGTATGACAGAGAAGAGGATGAAAAAGGCAGAGTATGTATTGGTAGCCTTTATACAGTCAATTTTAATGTCATATCGTCATTACCTCCAATCTTGCGTCATTACTGTTTCATTATTTTTATAATATAGACATTCAATAGTTTTAAGTGGCATTAAAATGATTGTGCACGTTTGAAAATAACGACAGAGTAATGACGCAAGAATTTTGCAATGACATTGTCAAGACCGTGTCAAGGTTGATTTACATATAAGACGTGCGACGTGTGACAAGTGGAAATAAACGTGACGCTTTTTTGTCAACAATTTACATTTGTGACGAGTTCCTCCACGCACACTTTATAAAATTTTTTATATTTTAATTTTTGTTCTTCAAAAAAGCTTCGTCTCAATGTCAAAATATTCGTCTCTGATTAGCTAGAAGCTCCCGTCACACGTTGCACGTCGCATATATAAATCAACCTTCAAGGCCAAAAACGGCTCGATTATTTCCGAGTTACCTCGCTATCAACATTTTCAATGTTTATATTTTTGTAAAGAGATCATTAAGCCGTATGTAACACTTCTTCTATTTTCTTTATTGTAGTGGGGGTGATTTCTAGAAAAAAAAATTGTATAATGAGCTTTTGTAATAAGTTGCGTATAACGGCTTTTTATCTTTTATTTTTGCAAATATAAATATTTTTATAAAGAACGCATCCAGCCACAGCTAACGGTTTTTGTCGCATTAAAGTGCGTTTAAGTACGGAAAATACAAAAAAATCTGCCAAAACCTCGCTGATTTTTAAAATGTTACCAGTTTCTGAGCTACCTCACCAGAATCATTTGGTTGTAACCCTTGTATAATACGGTTTCATAAAAATACCGTGCTAACCAAAACCATGCTAACTGAGACTTGAGGTTTATGCAAAAAATAGGTCAAAGTGCAGATTGGTTAACCTTTTAGAGATCCCAGGATTCCAATCCTTTCTGTATTGTTATAATATATACGTACTTATTAGAGCAAATGGCCCGTGTTACATAAACATTTTTTAGAGGCTCGACCTCAAGCATTTCACTTTGAAAAGTTCGATTTTTTTATTTTATTTTTTTCTGAATTACGGGGTAAGGATGTTCTAACAGAATTTTGATTTTTTTTTAACTCATTCGTTTAACGCCTTGCTTATCAAAATTGTACCATAAATTAAATTTATGATATTTTAAGGCCAAGAAGTAGGCTCAACATTGGGTACATTTGAACTGCTTCACACTATCATGTAGTGTAGAGCATGGATGTAGTTTACATTACCTAAAGAATTAAATGTTCATTTCATCATGTCTATTGTAAAATGCGGAAAATGTAAATTAGATTTGAATAATAAAGAAGAAATGGTGCTATGTAGCGGTGAATGAAAATCTGAAATGTGCAAATATTTCTCTGACGGTTTATAATAATTTGTTCAAAACACCGCAATTAAGATTTTATTGCAACTCGTGTTCGGAGCTCAATATTATTTCTGTTGTTACACGGTTGGACGAAGTGACGAATATGTTATCAAAATTCGTTGAATCATTTTCACTGTTCTCTGAACTGGTGAAATCATCTTTCACCATAAATCATTCAGCAAATTACAGCGGAATAAATACTGTAGGAGCATCCTCAGCTAATAGTCATAATAATAATACCTATGGAGTGGATACATCGATGGATAGTCTTAAATCAGTTAACGTATCACAGAATATTAAAAATTTGTCATTCATTTCTTTTAAAGTTGATGTGAGTGAGGATTTATTTGATAAAGTCAACGATCCTGTCATTTGGCCACTAGGAATCATAATTCGTGAGTTTCAAAATCGTCAACGGGAAACATTTATGTATGTATCAAACGTTCTGCTTGGTCGTCCAAAAAACGATTAGAAATCACAACTGTAACTCAACCCACTATCATCCAGCCTAGCCCTTCTTTGCTGGAATGCTCACCATTGTCAACATCATTTTCATCAAATAAAACTAAGTCTAAATTGTTTATTATACAACAGAATATTAGAAGTTTACGAAAACAATTTGATTTATTTTTAGCTAATATGGCTGTTCTTGATGTGTTGCCGCAAATCATTTTATTAACCGAGGTTTGGATTAATGACTTCGAGCTGGATAATTATAATATTCCTGGATTCAACATTTATAGTAATTGTAACTCAACTATAGAGCCGGTGGAGTGGTTGTGTATTTAAATAAGGGTATTAAGTTTGATAACATGGGAATATGAAAAATGGTTCTCAGTTTATTCGCAATCAAATGCTTCTCATGCTTATAATTGTTTTATCCATTTACTAAAATATTGCATTGATAAAAATACTTTTTTGATAATCAGAAAATCAAAGAAAGCATAATCAAACCTTGGATTTCTGTTGAGTTATGTTACAAAATTTGATTTAAAAATAGATTATCCAAACAAATTATTAAACACCCGATCAATCTAGATCTTAGAAAACAGGTTAGCTTACTATGCAAAACTATTCAGAAAGAAACGAAAATAGCTAAAATGGAATTTTATTAAAAGAAATTTAGAAATGCTAAGGGTGATACAAAAAAAACTGGAAATTGCTCGATGAATTACTGGGATATGATAGGAAACATGCTGCAATTGATGAAATTGTTATTGAAGATCAGCATGTAGTTACCAATGACTATGAAATAGCTGAGTTATTTGTTGATACTGTTCTTGAGCTTGAATCTAACATAGTTAATGGCATTGAGTTCTGTGAAGATTTAATTTACATCAACTGGGAACCAAAATCCTTTGTCTTCTATGAAACATTTCCTCGATTCGACCGGCAATGATAAAGTTAGTAATGTTTTGGTGAAAAAATTTGCGATATTTATTGCTGATGTGTTTTAATTTATGGCAAATACCAGTTTTACTTCTGGAATCTTTCCGAATAAGCTGAAACAAGCAGATGTTATTCCTGTACATAAGCGGTGATAAAAAGAGTATTTGTAATTATCGTCCAATTAGTTTGCTCTCAGTTTTTGCCAATATATTTGAAAAACTAGCTCATTCGAGAATGACTAGCTTTTGAATCACATAAATTTTCTACATCTGAAGCAGTTTGGTTTTAGGAAACCTAAAAGTACCGAAAATGTATTTCTGGAATTTATGAACTTTTGGAATAAAGGTCTTAACCAAAGAAAATGTATTGATTCATATGGCGTGTGATATTGTATGGTCAATCATTCAGTGTTACTACAAAAATAATTTGTTGGGTTTCGTGGGGTAACACTAAAATAATTTGGTTCTTATCTTTCGGATAGGTCTCAGATTGTCAAAATTTGTGTAAGTCAAAGCAGATTAATTAATGAAATAGCTCTGCAAGGGTCCGTATTAGGACCTCTGGTATTTTTAATTTATTTAAGCTCCATATTTTATACTGAGTTCAATTCCGATTTGGTTGCTTTTACTGATCAACAGAACAGGATTAAATCCATTGAACGTATCCAACTTGATTTGCGTCTGCTAAGGAAATGGTGTGTTACGCATTCAATGATTTTAAGTCCAAAAATCAAACTTATGTTTTTTAGTCTTAATGACGTTTCTGGCATCGATGAATCGTAAAATGATGATATTTTGAAAAATGTTTATTTCGCTCTGGCTGATTTTAAATTATTATACGGTTTAGTTTGTTGGGAAGGTACGTATTCTGCTGGAGTGCAGTCTCTTGTTATTGCCCAGAAATACTTACTGAGAATAATGAATAACAAACCAAAGCTTACAGAGTCCTGGCCGTTATTTCGATCTCTTGAAATTTTTCCGTTGAGACATTTATTTGTTTGGAAAGTTATGAACAATTTATATGTAATGAGAATAACTAATAATGACACTCCTGCTGGTACATACAACGAATAACCTGAGAAACAAACTTCATGAAGTGAGAATTTTAATATATTTACCACGCGTCTAAAGGCTTTCCTTTTTTGCTACTCAAATTTTAATGATTTGCTGCAATTCCATGTTTAAATGTAGTTGTTTATAATTTTTTAGTAGATATACTTAGTAGCTAAGCTATTTTAATTTTATTGTTTGATTTTTGAATTTGTATAGTTTATTACAACATTCATTTAAGATTTAAATAAGTTATTTGTACATTAATATATTTACGGCAATCGCCACTGGATCTTCTGATCCACAGATTGCTATTACCATGTTAAATAAAAATAAGTAAATAAAATAAATAAATAAAATTAAATGTTTGGCTAGCAACGGCACAAATGTCCATGAGCAACCCAGCAAACCTGAAGTCATATTATTTTTTTGGTTTCGTCTCATATCGGTCCTACATTAGTCATTTAGTGACATGCACATCAAATATTGGTCATTGTGACCACTACTCGTTAGTGGGTCTTATTGTGATCATTATGCTGGTTACTTAACCATAGGGTATCATATATTGGTCGGTGTGTTGACCACTAAATCATAAGAAATCATATATTGGTTTTCCGTATGACATGAAGTTATAAAAAGTCATACGTTGATCAT
Source organism: Tipula helvola (assembly GCA_963556165.1). Lineage (NCBI taxonomy): Eukaryota > Metazoa > Arthropoda > Insecta > Diptera > Tipulidae > Tipula > Tipula helvola. The sequence goes on along the minus strand of OY744481.1, from coordinate 161,045,805 downwards.
TTCTATGACTTAGAAATAATAAGAAGTCATTTTTCAATCATAATTTCGACTGGTCATTTATCGAGTATACTGGTGCTAGATAAGACACTTAATGACTTTTTTTTGTGATTTGTAACCAGCTTGTGCTTTATTTCGATCACATGTATTAAGTTATGGAATTCAATATGATCAAAATAAAACTCAATAGGATAATTCACTTTAAAGTCATTAAAGTGTCTATAATTTAGAATGAGTGTGACTAATATTCCCAATGGTACAAGATGCTGTCAAAATACGATACAAATCTAACTCAATTTAAGTTTAACCAAATATGGATGACAAACTAAACAAACCATCAAGTTGGAAAACATTAAAAAATAATAGAAAACTCCAAAGCCGTTTTCGAAAAATAGCTTTTCAAGATTTTCAACATTTAACAATGAGGTAAACAACAGATTTAGTGTTAAATTCAGTGAACATGAAGATAATTTGGAAAATGAAAACTCATCGTTTGCACATCCACCCCCTTCAGGATTGAGTAATTTATCAATTCCATCTACGAGTTCACAACTTGTTAGTCACATAGAATTCACGGAAAATCAAACTAATGTTGTGCATTGCTCTTATGCTCAAGATGATAGTATGCATGGTAGCGCAACTAGTGATGCTTTTAATAACAATGACGTTATTGATTATTTTAATCCAGAAGAAAACTATGACGAAAAAGAAAATAATGATGCGATACTAATGATAATGTGAATGAAGCCTCTACATGCTCTGGCACTAACGGAGAACGATTGTCATTCAAAGAATTTTTGAAATCCTGGACACACCAGTATAATATACCACAAGCTGCTTTAAAACCACTAATCAAAGAACTATGTTACATGAAAATTTTAACGCCAATTTACAAAATGATCCCAGGGCAGGGATTTTGTTCAAAAAACGAGACTTGAGAGTTGCGATTTTCGTGTACGTACTAGATATACAACAGTAAATATTATTAGCCGCATTTCTTGATGCATTAATGATCCGGATCAGATCAAAGTTTACATTGAAAACAACAACAAAAATTAAATTTTTGTTGTTGTTTTCAATGTAAACTGTGATCTGATCCGGATCACAAATGCGTCAAGAAATGCGGCTATTGTTGTTTGGTTTAATTTTAACATTATCGTACATCTAGTAAGCCGATAAAAATTGCAACTCTCAAGTCTCGTTTTTTGAACGAAATCCTTGCACAGATCATTAATGCAAACTCCCCGTCAAACAGGGCACAGTTTCTTACAAATAGAAGGTGGTGAATATTGGCATCAGAAGCTTGAAGTATGTTTAAGAACATATTTCTCAGATTTAAAGGAATCAATGTCGATTTCATCATTAAATATTAATATTGACGGTTTACCTATTTTTAGAAGTTCTAGATCAGAATTTTGGCCAATATTATTTAACATATTTGAAATATCAGATTTAAGCCTATGGTAATTGGAGTATTTTACGGAACGAGTAAGCCAAAAAAAATAGAAGAATTTTTGAAACCGTTTGTCGATTTTTATAAAAGGCACAGCTTATTTTAAAGCTAAACATGGATGTATAAAATGTACACTGTAGGAGAATATTCACATACCTCAAATATGACAGTCTTCCATAATCAAAATGCTCCTTCTAGAACAAATGAAGGATTCCGAGCAAGAATGAATGACTTACACCACAACAACTATAAAACCAAAGTACCTGAAAGTCCGATTTTTCGCACAAAAATGGAACCAATCACATCACCATTATTACGAATAAAGTCGTTAGATATGATTAAAGATATAATCGTTGGAGATCCTTTACACGTTTTACATTTGGGGATTGTAAAACGATATTTAATGGAATTTAAAGACGGCAGTTTAGGATACGGTTCAAAGTGGGACTCGAAAACAACACATCTTATTAATGAGAAGTTATTAAAAATTAAATTACCTCAAGAAATACATCGCGGAGTTAGAGGTATAGATGTTTTTGCTTTTTGGAAGGGGAGCGAATTTGCTTCTTTTATTAATTATATAGTCATAGTCATCCTAAAAGATCACTTACCTGTGTGTTATTCTGTGCAACAACTATTTTCTCCTCTAACCATTATAAAAAGTATTGGCCATTGGTCAGGTCTTTATCAGAGCATTTTGTTGACAACTATACTACATTGTATCCTGATCACGTAACATTAAATCCACACAACTTCTGTCATGTAGCAGATGAGGTTGAGCGTTTTGGGCCAATGCCAACAATATCTACATATCCGTTTGAAAATACTTTGTATCATATTAAAAAATAAATAATGTATGGCAGTTTGCCATTGACTCAATTGGCCAATAGGCTATCCGAAATAACTAAACGAGTGGGTAATCGAATTTCGACAGAAAATTACCCAGTTTTAAAATATCCTTTAAAAATTGATAACACAAATATTAAAAAAAATTTTGTGTATAAAATTAAAGGATAATTTCATTATAAGAAATAATTTTGAAGATAAGTGGTTTCTAAATTTGAACAAAGATATTATTGCGATGGAATATGGCGTTGATATAAACGAAAATCCTTTTATTTATGGACGTAAGATAAAATATCGGGATGATTTTTTCTTAGACCCTATAGAATCGTCTAATATTAATGTATATTATACCTCAAACTCTACCGAATTTGGTGCTAGTGAGTTATATTCAATAGACGAAATATTATGCAAGTTAGTACCAATAAATAATGGAAATGGTCGTGTTGCATTTATACCACTGCAGCACACTCTGAACTAAAAAATATATACTTCTTATACTTTCTGCCGTACAACTAAAAAATATATGAAGTGAAAATAATCAAATAAGACACAGAGTTGAAATATTTGTAAATATATTCATGAATAAAACAAATGTATTTTAAAAGTAAAACTTAAATTCAGCCTTTTATTTCCAAAAAATTCTAACTAATACTAAATAAAATTCATTTACTAAAATGGAGACAACATAGATTTGACCAAAAAATCAAAAATATTTAAATAAGTTTAAAAATGTATACCAGAAAGTAGAATAGAATCGTAGCAACCACCGGTAGCTTTGATGGTTAAGGCGGAACACGTTCTGATGAGGTTATTGCATGTATCGTATAAGGGTTCGAATTCCAGCCGGAGTCAATAAAAAATAGGTAAGTGAAAAATAATAATATAATTAATAATAATTCCAATGTCAAAATATTATTAAAAAATAATTAAAAGTATTAGAAGAAAAAATAAAAATAATAATATCGTAGTATAGATTAAAAAAAAAAATGAAAGTGAGGAAGAATGTAAATAAATCTTGCGTGTTATTTTTATAAGTATTTTCCAAAATCATAAATCGGTTTTATATTAGTCATTAAGTGAAGCATTATGACCTAATCATTTAAACACCAAAGAAGAGTTATTGTGTGATCGATCTTTTATCGGTCATTATAAGTCATTTAACGATTCATTTTTAGTCGTATTATTGAATCCATTTGATCATACAGTTGTTTCTAGGATTTACATTTATGACCTGGTCATAAAAGAAAATCATACAGAATTATATATGAATGAGTTAAAGTCGTAAAAATCGGTCATTTTCGATCATACAAACATCAAAAATTGGCAAATGATGATGTTTGTATGATTTCTATTTATGACTATGTCATAAAATGAAACCATAGAAGAAGATATATACTCGATTTAAAGGCTCATTATACGGTTTCTGGTTTGCTGGGAAGCTTACGGAATAATTGTCAAAAATTGTTTGAGGGCTTAAATTTGAATTCCCCTGTTTTATCTTTTATCGGGCAACATGAAAATGTATTTCCACTTAATTTTTAATAAGTTTGTCATTGAACGAATAACATTTTGTGAAAAATTAGAGATGTCTGTGTTATTGTTTCAAATTAATAAATATCAACTGACAAGTTAACACTGGTAGCTTAATTTGCTGTAATCGAACTCATTTTTGCCTAAATATGATTTGAGAATTTTTGAATAGTCTGAAGTTCTGATCGATAGCTTCTTTAACGTTTATATAATTGGAATCAGCAACTGAAGCTAATCGAAAGAAAATATTTTTTATTTTCGACAGCACCAATCGCTTGAGATTTTCTTAAATGATTTGTAACAATAATTAGTACTTATGGTAAGTAAAATATTTGGTTTACGTAAAAAATGTCGAATAGCCTCGAACTTTTACCCTAAAATGGTCGAATTCTTCATCCTTTCTAAGACTTTATAAGTCAGCTAAAATCCAGTCAAACGAGTAGTCCATTTCGTGAATGAAGTTGGGCATTCGAAAAATGAAACTGCCACCAAACAAGAATGAAGCCTACCAGAAATCAATGGATCAGTTATTCAGTATACAGTTTAAAAATCGATATGCAGACAGAAATGAGGATGAAGGTGTCTCTTAAGACACTTTCGTAGGGAAGATCATTTATTTTTATTTTTTTAGTTTTGTACAGGTTCCGCCTACGAATTTCATCCTCGATAAGTCTTCTCACAAACAACACCTAAAAAACAACATACATAGTGTGTTTTCCACTCTTATATGGCTTCAACTCCAATGTGTGATTTATATTGCTTCGCAAATTTGGTTAGGATTATGGAATACATAAAAACTGATGTTCGCATCGAACATAATTTTGAATGTGACTTTATTTCTATAGGGTGCCAAAGAAATGTCTACTGTTATCGTTAGTTTAATGTTTTGGAAGAATAGAATTGCGTCACTTTCAAAATAAAGGATTAAATTACGTCTTAAAATAAAAAAAGGTTTAACAGATAAAATTCAATGATTTAAAACAATCCCACTCTGACCAACACCCCTAGCTACATCTACCGCTGTCTTATTTATCTGTCCAGCCCAAGAGATCTTATTATTAGTCATTAGAGCGAGCACGTCAACAGATTCAAACGTGCCCACTCTGCAACCACCATTCTCAAAGATGTTGCACATTTACGGTTTTCTGGATAATTTGTGTTAATTTAACAATGCAGTTTATGTTGATGACTCGTATGATGAACCAGTAGTTAACCTGCTTGACTTTGTCTCCTTAGAACAATGATTCAAAAATTCTTTCTTCATTGGATATTAAAATAGGTGCCAGTTCTGATAACTTAATAATATGTTGCGAATGATATAAAAAATGATAGGCCTGAAAGTTGAGTTAGTCCTTTACAGCATGAGTTTATTTACTAAACGTTCTAATTTGTTAGATTTTACAAATTTTGCATTTAGTAATGATGATTTGAAAAAATTGTCAAAATGAATCTTTCGGTGCTAATTCTCAACTGGTTACAATCTTATACATTTTGACAATACACCAATGCTGTTTGTACTAAAGCCCTTAAAATGAGTCTGTTTATTTTTGTCGTTGAGAAGAGTTTCGTCATACACCAGTTTTTATTACTCTATAATCTATGTCGCAGCGAGTTATACCTAATACTGCAATCAGACATGGAATCCTTTTTATGAAGTTTATAAAGTTCGTCGAAAATTTACCATCTTCGGTATGTATAAAAATGCTTGATGTGTTTTGTTTAATGAGTTTTTACCTACAGATTAGTCAACAATGCATGTGCAGCTCATCGATGTCTTCTTTTAATTTTCATGCTCCTAAGTATAGTCAAAGATAAAAATTATTTATTTCGGACATTTTCAACAGCAAACCTGGGTTTTGCATACGCAGTAATTTTGTAATGTAAACTGAATTTTCAGATTTTCAAGTAGTCAGCTTAGAACGGTTATCGTTAAACCGCTTAACGTAACGAAATTGTTATACTAGATTTATAGTAATGTACTTATTACTATTAATGTTTATTTCTTAATTCTGCATGCAATTCTGTTTTCGTTTCTTTTTTTGCTTGGTGTAATAATAAATAATTAATTTGTGACAACGCGAGTAATTGGATTTACTCTGTTCGCTGATTTTGGAATCAATAAAAATAAAATAGAAAACAAACCGAAAATATCGAAGTGAAATGCTAATGATGAAGCTTTAATATACAAAATTAACTAAAATTAGAAATTGATCAAATGTTAAATGAAATTGGAGCATAAATTCCATTTAGTTTTGTGATGCCAATTAATTTAATAACGACTTTATTGTTCAATTAGTTGTAAGATTTTGATGGGAAAACTAATTAAATGTAAGATTTGATTTTAAATGTTAGATTTTCCGTGTGTTGAATTGTCGGCTGTAATTAGAGTGATTTGAAGTAAGAAAATGATGTTTTTTATAAAATAAAATATTTGACAGAATTTTAATCTTGAAAAGATAATAATTTATATTTTAAACAAACAAATTTTCCAAAGTTAGTTTGAAATTTTGAACTTTATAAAATTAAAAAAAAACTGAAGTTATTTCAATGCCTACACCTACACTAACAAAAAAAATCGTTTCGAGAATCACAAAAGTTCAATAATAGAATCCAAGATAATATGGATTAGCCAAAGAGGAAGTAATTAATGCTGTTTAAGAATCAGAGGTAAAAGGTAGAACTTTCCGCAGTTTGTCAGCAGCAGTAGAGTAGTCAACAGGTCGACGCATCGCGAGACTATTATTGACTTGCATTTACAAGGAAAGAGAAACTACGAAATAGTTCGCGAGTTAAAATCTTTAAAAATTTCAAAACAATTGGAGTTAAAAAAAATTATTCGGTATAAGGAACTTAATACCTTAGAAAACCGTCCTAAGTCTGCCCGCCCGCGTTAAATGTGTACGGGCTCGAATTCATAGGAGCCCGTGTCGTTCATGATGAAAAATGACTGCTGAATTGGGTATAAGTGATCGGGCTATTCGACGAATTTTAAAACAAGAGCTTTGATGTAAGGCCTTTAAAAAAACTACGGGACAATATTTATCTTCGAAGCAAAAGAAAAATAGACTAATTGGATGTCGTCGACTAAAACCTTGACTCGCAAACAACAAGCACGGACAAATCGTTTTTACTGACCAGAAACTTTTTAGTGTCGAGCAAATATTGAATCACCAAAATAATCGTGTGTGGGAAGCTAAGCGACAGGAAAGTTCACAAAAATTACTCGACGTCGAGGCGCTCCTTGAGTTATGCTTTGGGCTGGAGTAACTACATGTGAACGAACCCCTTGAAACACATTGATAAAGGTTTAACATGAATGCCAAAGCCTACCTTGACAACGTTTTAAAGAACACTGTTAAACCTTGGCCAGAAAAACAATTTCCAACAAGTTCTTGGATATTTTAGCAGGATTCAGCGCGATCACATAAGGCAAAAATTGTTCAGCTGTGGTGCAAAATAAATTTTTCTGATTTTATTACTTCCGATGAATGGCTATCTTCGTTGCCAGATCTTAACCCAATGGATTACACCATATATGGAATGTTTTAGAGGCTAAGGTCAACAGCAAAAATTTCTTAAACGTGGAGTCTCTAAAAAAGTGCTTACTAACTGAATGGAACAAAATTCTTCAAGATATCATACATACATAAAAGCGAACTTTTTGAATAATTTATATTTTGAATATCAATAAAAGCTTGTCCAAACATATTCACGACATGTCTAAAGATGGAGCAACCCAAATTTGACTTTGGTTTAAAACTTTTAACATTTTGAAACAAACAGTAATCCACAAGTGTCAAACAAATCTGGTCACAGTATGCAGAATTCGAAAGAGTTTGAACTATAGTAAAAATACAAATTAAAACAAAATTGGTCAAAATGTGACCAGGCTTAATCAAAATTAGTTTTCAATACCTGAATATGAATGAGTTTGAGAGGAAAAATTCATCAAATTTTACAAAAGTAAACCATCTTCTAGGTAGACTTTTTAATTTAAATAAAACCTGAGTTATTTCGGGCTAGGAAGGTTGGTTGCACTGACTTAGCAAAATTCAATTTAAACAAGTCATAGCTTAAATCACTTACTTAATAAAGATGAAAGCTTTAAACTTTCAGCTACATACATTTATTCACAATAACATAAATTAAAGTAACTTACTTCCTATAATGGTAGAAGGTAATTTAATATTTTTGTCCGATTGGAGCTTAAAGCCATGGTACAGTGCCACGAAATCGATAGAGGATCTCCTGTAAGTGATTTCGGCGTTTTCCATGCCCATTACGGCGATCTTCTCCTTCTTTAGAAACGGTTATCCAAATTAAGTATCACATTCAAATGCACAAAAAACAAAACCTATTTAACACGTTTCAAGTATATACAACAAGTAATTGATCAAAAGACCATATTCACGAGCCTGTCTCGTTTTATACAACCGTTAAAAGTTCTCAAAAGTGGGGCCAATTTATACATCATAGTACATTTATAGGCGTATACTTTTGTTTTCAAAAAATCTCACAGTAAACGAAAGTTCCAAAAGTTGAGAACTGCCAGGAATTAATACATTTTTGTTTTAATCCACTCTTTCAAGAACAGTAACATTATTTTAAACAACACAAATATAAATCGCAAAAATTTCACAAAATAGGCACAAAACAGTAATTTTCTCAGTAAATTTACACAAACTTTACATAGTTATTGCTAGACAATTTGGATAACCTTGCACAATGCATGAAATGCTTATGGAAGTGTTACTAAATTGTATTGTACTAAAATAGCTGGGTTTCGGTTTACTGGGGAATTAATAAATAAAAAAATGTAAACAAACTTATATTAAACTGAAACACTTAGCTACTCAAATTATGACATTTAATGGAATTAAGAGGTTTAAACAATATTCAAAATTTCATCGTACTTTTCAAGATTTTTCAGCAGAAAAAGTTATTTAAAGTAGACTAAATGTCAACTAATACGGCTAACTTCGTGGTGTAAAAAAATGCACCAGAATTTGGTTGGAAGGTTACGAATCTTTAATATATGCACTTAGATATAACATTGAAGGAAATAAGCATTTATCGATCTGTTATACCGCGGAAAATGGTAGCAACCATGATTTTCTTAAAATTGACACAAATAATTTTAAATAGACCAGGAGTGGGTTCACGAATTCAACGTTGTTACGATAATGTAAAAGTGACAGCGAGAAAGGTAGTATTTAGTAGGGTAGAAAATTACAATGTTAGTTTATGAACGATTTTTGGTTACAATATTGTTACAATGTAGAGTTCGTGAACGCACTCAGTTAAAAAAAAATGTATAACTGCTAACTGGAAAAACTAAGTTTTAATTTTCTCTGAATAGAACTGAAATTGATCAGAAGATGCAATTTTCGGAAATTATACCGGAAGCTGGAAAGAAACAGCCAAATCTAGAAGAATTTTAAAAAAATTGGCATAAATATCGTTGAATTCATAAGCTAACAGAAAATCATAAAACATTGGTGACTAACTGGCCAAAATTTAGTTTAAATAAAAAATAAAATTTCCTGACTCTATCACAGTACTTACTTTTAAATTATTTAGCTGGTTTAGGATTATTGAAGGCCTAAATCTATATGGATATTATAATTTAGAAATGATTTGTGTATCCCGTCAGTGCGCAGAAAAAAAATTAAAAAAAGTACTTTACACCCTACAAATCACTGATCTGCAATATACAAAATGTACATTGAACTTACACTGCACATTGAAACTAAAACATTTATAAAATTAGAGTTCATTATATAAATTCTAAGCGTTATTGTATAAGCGTTAATTTTTATTTGATTCTTAAATTAAAATTAAAACTTTTCGAATCTAAATATTTAACGTTTATAAATAACGAAATTTTTATTTATATCATAAAATTAATTAATAATTTATATCAAACAATTAAAAGTCAATTATCTAGGTATTATTACAATAACGTAGACAACTATATTACAATAACAAGTGTTTTGAAGTTAGGCGAGAAATGTTTCCCACCTGTTCCACACAAATTGTTTCTGTATACCCAACTGGTAGCTGATGTGGAAGGCAGATTTTCCGACAGTGAGAGAACCCCAAGCTAGAAGTGAATTTGGGAATATTTTAACCAATTTTAAAAATCGTTTTAACCACCAAAGATTGCTAACAGTAGATGAAATTATTTAGGATCAGAAAGTTTTCGGGACTATGTAGAATTTTCATTAAAAAATATCCGAAAATTTTAGTTACAAGAGGCGATAAAAGGAATGTCACAGTAATGAAGAATTGACTATTTAGAAAAAATGGAATTAATTGCTTATCAATGAAAACACCTATAAGTGTATTAATAAGGAAACCACATAGGTAAAAGTCTAAAGAACTACAACATAATGGAGTTATTGAGCGAATGTATGGATTACCACAGATTCACAAAACTTATATACTCTACTTCTTACACTTTCTGCCGTAGGCACTTGGCGAAACACACTTAATACACACATTTTTAAAATTTTTTTTTTTTTTTTTAAAAACACTTGTTAAATATTTCGCAAAATTACAAAAGGTTTAAAAAATCACTCGATCGATTTCGGCTTATTAGGCCATCATCAGGAGTATCTACTAAACTGTTAAAAATACAAATGTAGTTAGATATATATATATAGTTGGGAAAAGCAAAAAGTGAAACCAAAATATACAAATAAAAAAATGTGGAAGTGGTAAACAATAAAATTGGTGACAGCAATAAACATTAAAAATTAAAAATTAAAAGGGGGTGAGTTAAACACAGGTATATGATTATTGATTAGTCAACGGTCGAATAACAAAATTCCACATGTTGATTTTTTTTTTTTTTTTTTTTCCTACCCCTTCTTTATTTTGTTATAACCCGACGTAATAGTAATTTTATGGTATGGAATGAGTATGTGAATAAAACAATGCGGGGTCGGTAATTGGTGAGAAACGGATTTCTCTCTGTTCGTTGAGGATATTTTGGTTAAGAAATATAGCTTTTCGGATTTCGTAAGATTCTAAGTTGTCTAAACGTCTGCTTTTTGGTTGTACATGTAATATTTCTAAATTGTTTAAACTGGATGTGTGATTTTCTAACGTTAAATGATTATAAAGGGATGATTCATGGCTACCAGATAAATGTTCTTTAACTCTAACTTCAAAATTGCGCCCAGTCTGTCCGATATAAGAGGAACTACAATCATTGCAATTGATCTTATAAAAGCCAGACTTGGAAAGGCGATCAATTCTTGGTTTGTTGTTAAAAATCATTTTCTTAATTGTATTATTGTTATAAAAAGCAAAGCTAATATCTGTATTTTGTGTCACGATGTTACTAATCCGTTGACTAGTTTTTCCTATATACTCGCTAAGCGGCGCCAATTTTTCGGCATTGGGCTATCAGGTGGATAAATGTTAGCTAAAGCTTTATGTTCCCTATTTTAATTTTTAATGTTTATTGCTGTCACCAATTTTATTGTTTACCACTTCCACATTTTTTTATTTGTATATTTTGGTTTCACTTTTTGCTTTTTCCAACTATATATACCGGGTGTTTCTTTTAAACTGAGACGATCAAATATCTCGAAAAATAGCCACTCTACGGAAAAAATGTCCATAATAAAAATTTAATCATACCGCGGGGGAAATACATTAGTACAAAAAAATAGTCCCCCACCCCCCGCTTTGTAGGTGGGGCGGGGGTAACTTTTAAACTAAGATAGGAAGCCATATTTTTTATTGCAGATTCGGATTCTACGGCTAAAAATACGTAGGATTTGACTGAAACATTTTTTTCGATTCATGTTAGATGGCGCTGTAATTGACGATATTCAATTTTTATCTCGGATTAAATATCTCGGAAAATAAGCACTCTACGAAAAAAATGATAGAGATCAAAATTGAATTATTCCGCGGGGGAAATACATTAGTGTTAAAATTAGTACCCCCACCTACAAGGAGGGGGTGAGGGTACTAATTTTAACACTAATGTATTTCCCCCGCGGAATAATTCAATTTTGATCTCTATCATTTTTTTCGTAGAGTGCTTATTTTCCGAGATATTTAATCCGAGATAAAAATTGAATATCGTCAATTACAGCGCCATCTAACATGAATCGAAAAAAATGTTTCAGTCAAATCCTACGTATTTTTAGCCGTAGAATCCGAATCTGCAATAAAAAATAGGGGTTCCTATCTTAGTTTCAAAGTTACCCCGCGCCCCACCTACAAAGCGGGGGTGGGGGGACTATTTGTTTGCACTAATGTATTTCCCCCGCGGTATGATTAAATTTTTATTATGGACATTTTTTCCGTAGAGTGGCTATTTTTCGAGATATTTGATCGTCTCAATTTAAAAGAAACACCCGGTATACATATATCTAACTACATTTTTATTTTTTACAGTTTAGTAGATACTCCTGATGATGGCCTAATAAGCCGAAATCGATCGAGTGATTTTTTAAACCTTTTGTAATTTTGCGAAATATTTAACAAGTGTTTTTAAAAAATAAAAATAAAAATTTTGAAAATGTGTGTATTATATACTCTACTCCGACATACCCAAATAACCAAAAAAGTTACATCATTAGAGCAAAGAGAATAAGATATATATCTTATTCTCTTTGATTAGAGGTTAATGGTGTTGCCAGATTCCGGGTTTTTCTCCCGTTTACGGGATTTTTTAAGTCAAACGGGAAAACGGGATAATCCATGTAAAATGTGGGACTTTTAATGCTTTCAAATTTCAATACATATACATAGTAAAAAAATAAAAAAATCCATTCAAACTTCATTGTTGTAAAGTTGTAAACTAAACTTTGTCATTTTTGTATTTTACATACATTTATTTTCTAAAAGTTGGTCGCTAATTCTTTACATTGTTTGCTGAATATAATTTTGAATCGCAAGAGTATCGAAATGCTCATTGGGCAATTTAATATTCTGTCAAATTCATTTTGTGTTTCTTTTAAACACATTCTTTTGTCAACGGCGCATGAGGTAAGTCATATAATAATTTCATAATTTTTTAAAGTTTACTAATTCGAAACGGTTAAATGTTATAGCAATGCAAGCGGCAAGTGATGATTAATAATCGATCAGAAGACGAATCCATATTAAGTAGATGATGAGGATGTAAACAAAACACCAGAGAAAAAAAGAAATTGCATAGGAAAAGGACACATGAGAAGAAATATTTTTAGGAAACTTGGCTGCAAAACATCGAATACAAACCATGGCTTGAGCCAGTTAAAAATGATAAAACGAAAGCTTTTTGTAAAGCATGCAAAACTAATATAATTTGTGGGAGCACGGAAATTAAGCGACATCACTCCGGGGAGAAACACAACATTAATTAAAAAAATATGTTAGAAACTCCATCGGCAAGTACCTTGTTTAATGTAAATAATCATGAAAAGAAAATCAAATCAGCTGAAATTAAACTTGCCGCTCTTATGGCTGACAACAATATATCAATACAAATAGTTGATTCATTGGTTCCTCTTTTAAAAAATGTTTTCATTGACTCGAAAATCGTTAAAGATATTCATTTAGGGCGTACCAAGTGTACAAAACTTATCGAAAATGTCTTATGTAGAGTAGAAAACGACCAGTTAAATAACATCCTAAACAAAACCAATTTTTCAATATTTGTGGATGAATCTACAGACTTAAGTAATAAAAAAAATGTGTGTGTGTTCTTGTTCGTTATGTGGAAAATAATAAAGTTAATGCGCAATTGCTGCAATTAATTAATATAAATGCCACTGATTGCACAGCTAAAACATTATATGATCATTTTAAAAACTGTTTGCAAGATCGTAATATTGCATTGAAAAATATAGTTGGAATGGCGTCTGATACTGTGGCAGTAATGATTGGTCGTAACAATTCATTTTACAAGATGCTACAGGACGATGTCAACCATCCCATCCAGTTGTATTATTTAAATGCATATGTCATTCAGCATCATTAGTAGTGAAATCAGCGATCGAGCTATTACCATCAGATATAGAAATTTTCTTGAGAGACATAGGAACTTATGTTTCAGAAAGTCCAAAAAGTACAGCAGTATTATGCGAGTTTCAAGAGTATTTCGAAACCGTGCAAAATAAAATTATATCACCAGGCTCAACTAGATGGCTTTCTATGCAACCATGCATCGTGAATATTTTAAAACATTGGACAACCTCACATCACTTTTTTATTTATGAAAACACTTTTACAAAGCGGAAGAAAGCTGCTCAGATTTTGCATTATTTTGAAAATATTGAAATGAAAGCATACTTATTGTTTTTAAAAAACATCCTAAACTATTTTAACAGATTCAACGCACTTTTCCAAAGTAGCAGTATTTTAGTACATAAATTATACGAAGAATCCAAAAAAATTTTGCTTGTAGTCGCTAGAATGGTTTTAAAACCGGAAATTCTTGATGAAATATTGTCTGGCAATATTATAATTTACGAAAATATAGTCAATAAACAAACAACACTAACTGCGGAGGAGTTTAATGGTGGCACAGAATTTACCGAATACTTAAACACCGAAAAATCGATAAACAATTCTGGCTGTTTATCTAATGAGCAAAAATTTACTGTAAGAAATAATTGTGCTAAATTTAGAGAAAAATGCATTTACAAGATTATACAAAAATTCCCTCTAAATGAGGAATTTTTTAAAACCGTCGAATTTTTAAACCCAAAAGTGGCTCTGAATATTTTTAATAGAAAACTTTCCAAAACGTTATCTGGCTTACACGCATGTCTAGAACATGTGTGTGATAAGTATCGCCTGGAAGATGAATGGGGTGATGTGCCATTTGAAATAGTTGATAATGATAAACAAAGGCTACAAGTTCTATCAGTTGAGGAGTTCTGGAAAGAAATATCGGCAATAAAAGCCTTAAATGGTGATTATGTTTTTCCCAATTTATCTAAAGCAGCCAATTTGCCAGATGCAGAGAGAATTTTTTCAATGGTGACTGACATCAAAACTAAAAAGAGGAATCGTATTGGAGAAGATTGTTTAAATGCGCTATGCGTGTTCAAATCGGCCATGCAAAATAAAAACATAAATGCCGTTTCATTTGAACCTGATGATAAACACTTTTCATTGATAACATCATCAAACTTATATCAAAATTAGAGTACAAATTTAATTTCGTACGCTTATACGTTATTTCAAGTTCCTAAATATTTTGTGATAATTATATTTTTGTTAATTTCATTTAAAATAATATTGAATTATTGTAATTTTTATTTTTGTTAAATAATTTTAAGTTTTTTTTTAATAAAATATTTGAATTAAATAATAATTTTTGTTTAAATGGTTACGGGATTTTTTCAGGGAGATTTTACTAATAAAAACTGGAAAAATCGGGATTTTTTGGTACGATGACGGGAAATTTGTTTCCAGAAATCTGGCAACACTGATATCATTATTCACAGGTATTGATAGTAACCTTGTTTAAGATATAATTAAACGAAAATGGCACGTAATTCACTAAACTAACTAAAATGCAATTCCTCGAAGTGTTAGAGTTGATTTTAAATAATTGTGAATTCACTTTTAATAATCAAAAATACAAGCAACATTTTGGGTCCCCCCCCCCGATGGGTTCATCGGTCAGTTATATGGTGGCAAATTTTGGAATAAAACATTTGGAGAGAAGATTTTCCTCGATGATTTTCCAATCGGTTTTTGCATGTTAACGATATCATCACATGGGTTCCAGTTGAGATTGTCTTTTAATCGTTCATAAAAAATTAAAAAAAAAAATATTGCATAATTAAAAAATACATAGATGTCGAATTGTACTGTATCTCAAAAGGAAACCTCGTCTAATCCAGCTAGATCAGTGCTTCTGAAACTGTGGGCCTCAACCCCCTAGGGAACCGTGAAGTTGTTGCCGGAGAGCCTTGAAACCCCGCCTTAATATCTCTTATGAACAGCACAACTTCCTCGCAAACAAATTTCTGAATCTACCTAGAAATTATCACGAGGATTTAGGTAGGCAAGTTCTTATTATACAATGAACATGAATAGGAATTTCAGATCACAAAACCTGGTCTGCGCGACACAAAAATCACGGTTAAAATTATGGCCTTTTATGAAGCAACAATATTTTTCAATCAGAGGTCGATATCCGATGTAAATTCTTGGAAATTTAGAAACTAAATTTAAAGTAAAGCTATCGGAATTTAGACCTAAGAAAATTTGCGCAGTTCTGGATATTAAAAAAGTAGGCATTTAGTATGTATGTAATTCTAAAAAGTTACTCGTTTCAAATGGCAGCTTGGTTAAATTCTATATCAGGTTAGTGTTGAGAACTCCAAATTGAAAATTCCACGATTCTACTGTCGAGTTTTTTGTATGGAATCCAATAACGATTTTCGGTAAAACGGTTTATTACCGAAATATTAGTAAATTTTTGGAATACATAACGAAAATTTCTGTAACTATCTTCAGACAAAATGCCTACAAAACACAAATTAATAATAAGTTTTATAAATTTGTCGAAACCTTTACCTTAGTTTTACACAAAAACATGTCTTATTCATCATTGGTGTCATTCTAATTTTCAGACTAAAAATCTTTTGTAAATCTACTCAAACCTACCAAATCTAAAGAAAATTTAATTAATTCGAACAGTTTATCATGAAATTTGGCAATTAAGGAAAATTAGGCACCAGGTTTGAGAAATAAAATCCTTTACTATTCAACGCAACAAACTTGCATGTCAACACTTTTTAACTAACATCCGTGGAATCGAAAGTGTTTTTCGGCCTTGGGCCGTTTTGCACAAAACTGCACAAACTATTGATAAGCCTTATTTAAGGTTTAAAACAACCATATTATATAAAATTTAAATTTCTAGCGAATTAAGACATTAATAAAATAATGAGGTCGGTCAATTTTCTAAAAATTAAGAACCAAAGTTTGTGCGTCAAATTACTAATACAAACAATGAAATAAATGAGCTTTCAATTCTGACAAATTATGTGTTCACTTATAGAATTTATAATGTAAGGAGGAACATTCTTTACTGTTTTTCTAGCAAAGTCAATTTTTCGGAAAATTACGGATATTACAATTAAAAAATTAAAAGTTCAGTAATTTTCGGTTCCCTAGTTCTTTGCGACCAAAAAACTGACCTAATTAAAAAACCTAAGCTACTACCACCTACTGAGTAAGTCTTGCGTCCCGGAAATTCCCGGGATGGAATTCCCGATAATTAAAAAAATTAAAAGTATTCCCTTTTTTCCGGGAATGTTGTGAATATTTCCCGGGAATGCAAAATCCAATTTCAAGGCTTCTCTATATCATTTTATTTTCATGGAATTAATCAGAAAGTCAGCGGTGTAGAATTATCACTCCTACAAAGATAGAGAGAGTGTACCCAACTGAATATTATGTTAGATAACCGTATTCGCTGGAGTGTTTTAGGGAATTTGTTGGAACGGTTACTTAGTAAAAATAGCACTTCGGGAACTGAAAATTTATAAAACGTGGAATGAATTGAATATTGAGCAATGCTTGAATTGAATATTGAGGCAACTATTATTGGTTATAGACGTTAAAACTTCTAAAAGGAAACTAGTAATTAGGAGAAATAAAGATGTTGCCTCATTAATAAAATTCGTTCAAGATCCAGAGTTGGGAACAAAGGAAATTATAGTTGAATAATTCATGTAATAAAGTCAAAAGAATAGCTGGACGTACAGTGGTGGCATTATAATTAAGTCCCAGATCAATCAAGCGAAAAGGAAATTACAATTAAGCAACCGGAACGTAGCCAAAAGAACTGCTTTTGCTGAATAGCATTTAGCAAAACCTGTGGCATTTTGTAATTTAATAATTTGGAGGGATAAGAGGAAATCCAACGTCCCTCAAACCAGGAGCTTAACGCTCGGAATACCAAAAAAAAAAAATCGATGGAATTATGGATGTTCTTAAATATATCGTATCACTCGATCAGAATTTAAATGATTATACGGTTTTCCGATACGGTAGCGTTATCAGCATACCAAATATAATATAAAAAAATGAACGGCGTATTTAGAACGACAAAAAAGAATCGAGAATCTATGGGAAATGTCAAATAAGAAATCTCACTAAGGAAACCAAAACAGAGAATATTTATGCGCCCAAATTCAGGATGTTTGGGAAAATGCCACAGTAGCCCAAAATGCCTCCCCCAGATTTCCCAATGCGATATTGAATTTTTTCTAAATTATTTATTTTAAGCCATTTAATTGGTTTAATTAAAATATGTACCACTATTACTATTTTTAATTTTTTTTGTATTTGACAAGCTGCTATTGTCAAAATATGAATTATAAACTATGTATAATTATCTACCTAAACACCTTACTTGTAATTTTGAAGTTCAAAATAGGTGTTCTGCTAAGTGTGGCTTAATTAGAATGCCACCACTGTACATGCTCTACGTGCAGAATTAAACCGAACTGCCTTACTGTGTCCAAAAAAGAAATAGAAGCAAATTTAAAAACTACGACGGATGGGTTTCTATAGAAAATTATATCGTCATTGGGCGCATTCAGCTCCGCCAACTGTTGGCAATATGTTGAGTAAAAATAACGCTGATAGTTTAAATTTCATTTTTTCCGCCCGTAGCTTTACCATGATGGGAGAACGAAATCCACCGATTGAGTGATTAAATCAGTACATCATATTTTTTTCAATTATTTTAAATCTTCCTTAATTTATCTTCCTGACCTTTAATCCTGACATTTATCTGACCTAAAATTTAACATTGTTTGAATTTTAATATTACAAACATGCATAATGAGGTATTGGATAAATAACTTGGCTTGTCCCGAATCCCGGGAATTCCCGGGAATCAAAAAATCAAAATCCCGTTTCCCGGGATTATAAAACGTCCGGGAACGGGCAAGCCCTACTAATGAGATATCATTTTCTATACAATGGCGAGTTCCGTTTTTTTTTTTTTTTTTGGAAGAACTCGTCCTAAATAAAATTTCAAATTTTGGATATCAAATTACTACGAGAGCCAATGCTTTCAAATTGGTTGTTTACATTGAAAATTGGTAGTTTATAAAATCTAAAAATAACTTTGGATAACTCTGAATTTTGTGCAGAAAAACTCAATTTTTTTTAATATTTCAAGTACCTATTTCCAGAATTTTCATATTTTGATAATTCAGAAGAATATATTAAATTCAAGTTTGGTCTTAAATACCTAAGTAAAAACCATTTGACGCTAAAATTGGAAATGTAACAAATTTGGATCAGGTTGCGGTCGAATTAGAGAAAAGTGCAAAATTTAAATTTTGACAGATCCAGAATAGTGAGCTCAAAAATGTTTAGCTTTAACCTTAGTTAATCATATGTCTAGTTAAAATATTTAGTTCTGGAGTTTTTACAATTGCATCCAATTTTTAATAGTTCCTTATGCCGAATCATTTTATGTTTTTCTAAATGTTTAATAATTTTCTGGAATTAAACAATGCGTATATAAATACAATTTTTTAATCCTTCAAAACGGATGAAGCTGAAGGAATATTTTTTACCAAATTTTTTTTTAAATTGCGGAACACGAATTTGGGTTACTATTGATAAGCTGCGCGTGACATCTGAGATCCTTGAACAGGAATGCCCAAAATGCTTAATTCTTTATTACTGAATAAAATTTTTGGGAGCCCTGGATTTTATTTTTCCGATTTCGGGGGCTGCAGAATGAAAAAGTTTGAGAAGCACTGAGCTAGATGAATCAAAATTCAAATGTTGTAATTATTTTATATTTAACTCTTTTAATAAAATTTAAGATTTTTTTCTGATAAGCTTCTCTATAAGCTTTAGCTAATAAGCTGATAAGTCTAACATTTATTTTTGGCTCCTTCGTATTTAATTTTAGAGGGGGTAAATTAACTCATTTTGAAAATATTAACAAGATTTGTTTAAAAAACTATGATCAGTAAGCCGTTGATATTGATCTACTGTAGAATTATCTTAATGCTTTACTCTACTTAAATATTTAACTCAATTATGTCACTGATGTGGAAATGAATTTAGTTAAAATATGAAGTTAATAAACTCGATTACTGTTGCCAGGAATTGATTATAATGGGACAGAAATAACATGCAAGCAAAGTAAAGTTCACATATTACGTTTACTTGGAAATGCTGAAGTAGGTATTTTTTCAGATTTATACAACTCAAATTTTACATTTTGCATTTTATTTATTTTATTAAGATCAACATAATTAAAATTAAACTGATCAGTACATTGCGATTACAATTTTTTCTAGACGACTTATTCTAATATCATATTAAGGGTCCCAGATAATTAGCAAATATTCAACTTGTGACCTTACTAAAGTTGTATAAATTGTTTTAAACGTAGACAAATCTTTAAAATCCCTACAGGTTCTAAACATAAATCCCATTGTTGCATTGGTTTTATTTATTATCTTCTCGGTGTGTTGGATAAACGTCAGGCCATCATCGGGAATAATGCCAAGGTCCATAAAATCAGTATCACGATCAATGACAATATGAGTCGTTTATTTTGAAAGTGGAATAAGTCAATGTTTTGTTGAAACGAGATAATGAAAGAATAGAAAAACAATATGGGACATATTGTTAACATATGGGAACCGTTATGAAGACCGTTAGAAAGATTATACTGTCATTTATCTATTGTTATCATTAACTTGATTTTTTGAAAAATTGACTTAGTCCACTTTCAAAATAAACGGCTCATATTGTTCAATGTGTAATTTAACACAATTGAATTTTTCTTTCTATGGAAGCTCATAATTCGACATTTTCCAATTCGCACCAGACAAAAAATCTAGCCAAATCTTGCTGAAGACGTTCGCAGTCGCGTACACTATCAATTTTAATGAATATTTTTATATCATACGCATACAACAGAAATGTTGATGAATGAATGCAGGTAACAACATCGGACCCAAATGACTGCCTTAAGGAACTCCAGACGTTGGTTTAGACTTGCTTGAAAGACAATCATTAAATTTGACAAACAGTATACAGTCACAGAGGTAAGATTTTAACCACAACAACAAGTATGAGTGAACACCGACTTTCTGCAATTTAGATAACATAATCTCGTGAGAGATTCTATTAAATGCCTTTTTAAAGTCTGTGAAAACTACATCAAATTGCGAGCCAATCCCAATTGAATTTATCACAAAATGTACAAATTCGACGAGGTTAGTAGCAGTTCACCGACCTGGGAAAATCCCATGTTGTTGTGGTATAATAATTTTACCAAACTCATTAAACATAATATCACGAACCATACATTAAAAAACTTTTGGGGCAGCAGACAACACAGAAATAGGTCTGATTAATTAAAGAACGATTACCACTTTTAAAATATTTAGGAGTGCTTTTGATTTTATCTTCAACCCCATTGATATAGCAACGAAATTTACATCGATGCAATTTACGCAATTCACGTCGTCCCTTTTGAAATGATAGATAACCAAGAGCATCCGGATGGTGCTTGAATTTTTTACGTAACCGATTCATTTTATTCATCCTAGAATGCAGCTCCTTATCAAACCAACGAGCTTTATTTAACTGACGACTAATTCTAACCGGAATAAATTTTTCAATTCCAATCAAAATCGTTTCGCATCTCAGTCCAATTAATAGAATTGAAAAACGAATTTAAACCTAGAAAGTTACCGTTCGAATAATCATAAAATGAGTAGTTAACAAAATAGATTTGTGATGTTATCATTTTTCACTAAATAGTCGCTTTCCTTAAGTAGATACATACTGTAGTTCAAAAAGATTCCCTGAAACAAAAATTAAATCAAGTGAGCTCGCCCGAGAGTTAAATACATTATTGATTTGTATTAAATCTAATGAAATCACATGGTATCAATAAATGGTATCAATAAATCGTGATTCAATAGCAGAAAAAGAGTTACTGGGTAGCATACCATAAGGATGTTGTGTCTAAGACAGATGGGGTAAATGAAAATCTCCAAAAACTAACACAATTGTGTTGTCATCCAAACTTACAACAGTATTCATGATTATATTACAATGCTCTTTGTATCGGTCTAAATTTGACCCAGGAGTAATGTAATGAACGCCAACTGCAAAATTCTATGAGAATACCTTAAATTTAACCCAAATGACTTCACACTCACCAGCATAATTGATGTTAAGCCTCCTACTAAAACACGACTTTATCGCCACGAGGACCCCATCACCACAAGAAAACACGCGATCTTATCTAAAAAACAACATACTCCGTCCCGAATATTTCCGCGTTTAAAACATCAAAATAAAGCCATGTTTCAGTTAAAATAATAACATCAAAATCATTTTCAATTACCGCTAAAAAAAATGATTTTTATTTAGAACGAAGTCCTCGTTTTGGTAATACATTTTTAATAAGAATTGTTGATCAATTTTGAAAAATTTCGGTTATTAGCGATTAATTTGGACTTAATAAATAACTTGGTTAAAAAAATTCATAAAGAAATTGGATTTGTTTACTGAAATACTCAAAAACAAAAAAATAGCTCTCAGCCAATTTAGAAGCACGTGTTATGCAAATTTGTTTGAAACTAATTTTAATGTGATTTATCCAAAATAAATATATGTATGTATAATCTTCTAATAAAATATATGTTTGCCAATCTGTTCTACATAAACTAAAGTCTCTAATGAAATATCAGGTTTCGTGCAAAATCTGGTTAAATCAATTTACATCTTATTAAAACTAACATAATTTACATATAAAACCTGGCCATGAACTGATTGCTCACGTAATTAAACACTGACAGGCTAGATAACATAAACATCATCACTCATCAGTAATCAAAATTACCAACAAAACAAAAAAAAAATTAAAATAATTTATCTACCCGAAAATCTTAAATATAATTAACACCATAATTATAAATGTTTTAAGCTGCCAAGTAAATTATGAATGAACTTCCTTTTCCATTCGATAGTAATTATGAAAGAACAAGATACCAGTTTTTGTTATTGATGTTGTAAACAAACTGCCTGTGGAAGACCTTTCTTAAGATATTTTTTTATATACCGGTTGTGTGTGTCCTTTTTGTTAAATAAAATGAAAATCTAGAAATTTAAAAAACTTCTAACCTTTTAAAAATCTACACAAAATCTCATCTACATCGTTTACAAATACAGCATAAACAAAATCACGAAGAGACCATGAAAGTAACGTATGTATGTACATACGTCCAAAAAGTTTTCTAACATTTTTTTATTTATGAATGATTAAAATTTATAAAGCCGATAACAAGTTTTTCGAACAGCAATAACAATTATTCACAATCTATCTATACCAAAAAAAAATGTGTCTTTTCTACTATTAATAGTTTTATATCTAATATATTCTCAATTAGATTAGAATTTGTTTTTTTTTTTACGAATATAACTGAGCTAAAATGTATAATGTTACACCATATACCTATCTATCGGTAATATACTTGAGAAACTATTGAAACAACTATTATTTAAAACCTCAAAGAAATAGTTTTTATTTTTTGTAAATAATACAAAAAAGAAAAGAAAACCGGTTTACC
This sequence comes from Tipula helvola, assembly GCA_963556165.1. Lineage (NCBI taxonomy): Eukaryota > Metazoa > Arthropoda > Insecta > Diptera > Tipulidae > Tipula > Tipula helvola. Next base: position 161,022,378 of record OY744481.1, on the reverse strand, counting down.
TATTAAAATTATAACAAATATTTTACCTTTTTTTTTAAATCTCGTTTATTTATTAATAAAATATTAATAGTTTCCTTTTGTTATTCCAAGATTTAACAATAATCTAGTTAAAAATTTCACAAATGATCTATTTTTAAATTTTAACACTTTAAATAAATAATAATACAATTTTTGTTTTATAAACAAATAAAAACTTAATTGCAAATATTTATTTTTGTATAAATCATCATTTTATTTCACTTTACTCAACTAAGAACTAATTTAGATAAATTTATTTTTTTATCGAAATTAATAAATCACCAAACCAACAATAATTTCTTCCTGAATATAAATATTATTATTAATTACTACCAATAAATTTTCACACAGCAAATAATAATATTTCACTAATATAATTTATAATTAATAGCACATAACAAAATTTAAATTTTTTTTTATACTATTTTATTACTTTTTTTGTCACTTTGATTTCAAAATATAAACCATCTTGTGTCTGTCTTACGATCAACAAAAAAAAAAAAAATATAAAATAAATAAACAATTTAATTAATTAATTAACGAATGTTAACAAATTTGACTCGAATGATAACAACAAAACAAAAAAAAAAAATACAAAAATATGAAGACCCGTGGTCGCGTTATCGTTATAACATTCGTCTACTATAACTTAACACAACAAGCATTACATTACAACTGGGTAAAGTATAAAATAAAGTTGGTTAAAATTATTGGAATTTTGTTTAGTGTATTTCTCTCGCAGCCAAAAGAAAATACAGAAAAAAAAAATTATATCGAAGAAATATATTCAAGCTCAAACAAACAGAAATACTACAGAAATAAAATAAAAAATACACTCAGTTTTTTTTTTTTTTTTTTTTTTGTGGCAGAGTAGGAGAACATTGAATTTTTGGTTGGTGGTGGCACGATAGTTTTTTTTCTTTTCGATAAAGTACAATCAACACAAATCGATTGATTGAGAGAATAATTATTGGTTTCTATACTTGAGCATGATAACGTATTAATAGATAATAATGAAACTGGCTTAGGAACGCGTGGTTACGAGTAGCAGATATAATGTTACGTTTTCACCTAGACAGTCAAGAGACGGATTGTGAATACAACAACTACCTAATTTTAATAACACAAACTAATTAATTTACAATAAATTAACACAATACAATAATTATTCCACAATAATTCACAAAATTGAAATAATGACACTTTTTAATCGCACTGCTTATTTTTGCGACGATAGACGTTGAACTTTATAATAATCCAATTCGTGTTCTTTCGTCTTTAATATACCCGAACCAAAGAAAACATAATACAGTACAGGTATCCGTCGAGTATGCGGTTAATTGATTTCACGTAACTCGAAACCGCTTAACCCTTTCGATACAATCTCAAATTCAAGTTGCTGTATGTTGATATACTATTTATCTGAACATAATATCCACACTAACACGTTGGCGGGAGACTTACGGTTTGGGTGGTGGGTGGTGGTACATACATTATATGAACCACCCGTTTTTTTATGTGGTACACTACTGTACCAGCAGTAGTGTAAGTGTAGAATAATAATCAAAACAGGCAATTTGAAAACATTTTAAATTGTAGTATATTTATTTTTCCTTATGATATGATGCAAAACAAAACTTACACAAAGGTACGCCACATTTCTGGCACAATGTTTTGGTGCACCGCTGAATTTTTTTTTTGAACAGCTTGTGCAGCGACGTCTTGCATTGGTTTCTATTGGTAAATGTAGAGACACGTTTCCCAATGACCCTCTAGGCAAACAAACCTTTTTGCGCTGAACCTTCGCGGGTTTTTTACCATCAGCTATTAACATTTCCGCCAATGATACTAAAAACTCTTTCAATGAACCCTTCTTCTGCCCTACCTCACAATGAATGATCCAAGCATTTACTACTGTCATCATAAGTAAACGATAGAAAAAAAATTTCCACCATTTTGTGGACTTCCGGTCGTATTCATATATACCAGATAATTGAACTGCTAAGTCTACACCACCCATTATTTGTCGATAGAAACTTATCATTTCTGGGCATGGGACAGGCATTTTTGACCCATCTTTCATTGTTTTGGTAACATAAGTCAAATCTGGTTTATGGCAATTGCTCAAAGCCATAAATTTGCACATAAAAGGCCTAATGAGGAAACTTTGAATTCGGATTCACTTCGTTGTAATTTACCTGGAAATTTTAGTAAATTTTTTCTATTGGCCATACAAGTTCCTAAAGCAGCATAATCTATAGTTTCCAGTAAGCAAACTGATGTAAAAAACCGGTCAAAACAAAATGTAACATCAGGTTCCGATACTGTACTGGCTAATTTATTTACTACTCTTTCTCCAAGAGTACCTTCCATTGGTTGTTGTTCCTTGCCAGTGTAGATATTAAAATCATATGTATATCCAGTGATTGCATCACAGCGAAGCCACATTTTGATTCCTCGTTTTACAGGCTTAAGGGGCATATATTGCTTTAAGGTTGATCGGCCCTTAAATTTAGTCATAGACTCATCTATGCACGTAACTATATCACTAATATAATACGTTTTGCTACAATTTTGTGGCTTTTCTGGTGGTGTGAAATACAGTTTGGAGCTTAAAAATAGATATCTATCACGAGACATCGCCGTTTTTATGGATTCATTGCCCATTGAACTACGTTGCGACCAATTATCGCTAATACTTGGTAATCGGTTGTAGCACATGACAAGCATACATCCAATTACCATTTCAATTTCACCAGCATCTGTGTCTCCTTTCTTGGTTTTTGCTGATTAATTTAGATTCGATTTTTTAAAGAAACTAATTCTTTCATTGGTGCATTGAGCAATATAAATGTACAAAGATCGGGGAAATAGTTTATGAAATAATTCTACCGGAGAATAATTTTTATTTATATTGGAAGCAATAGTACACGGACGATGTTGACTTATACCTTTTTTTGGATTGAAATCCCTATCTGGTGGTGACCAAATTGTATTTTGTGGCTGTGAATGTGAAGTTGATACTTCGTTATTTACAGCCTCTATCGGAGATTCATTTTGAACCCCCATCGAGTATTGACTTTCTACCTCCATCGGAAATTCATTTGTATTCTTTATCGGGAATTTAGTTACAACCGCCGTGGTAACTTCATTAGCAACAGTCTTTGACACTCTATTTACAACTGCTTTCGTGTCATCATCATCATCAGAGCTTGACGAAAATTAATTGTTATCAGGTTCGAAGTTATCGCTGCTACCATCAGATTCATTAAAACTAGATTCTTCTAGGATTTCTCGTAACTCCTCCTCTGTATATTTTCTTGGCCGCATGATTCTGTTACAATATATATAAATAATATGTAGTTAAAAAATACTACTACAGTACGCATATGTATACCATCGCCTAAAACCACCGTGAAACTTGAATAAATTAAAAATATTTCACTTACTAGACCTGTTTATACGAAAAACTGATTTTTCTTAATATTTACAGTAAGGTTTTAACGTGTCCACTTTTGTTCACTTTATTTTATAAAACACTTGTTCTCACTATCAAGGTAGTTTCTTTACTACCATGTAAAACACACAAAATGGGAATATACCAATAAATTACCGTTGACTTTTTTACATAGAACGGAGTGGTACACTTTTATACCAATAATAACATAATTAGGAGCGTGCAGTATGGTTGAAACATGTGGTGGTGAAAATGAGTACCAGCAAAGCAACCTTGATTATACAAGCCATAATCTAAAAAACGAAGCTTTTTTAAGGGAATTAGAAACGACGAAAAAATCAAAATTTCCATAGTAAAACACATAAAACATATGGGAAATCATTTTTTTTCTTAAGACAAATTTGTCAATGAAAACGTTACAAATTCTTAATTATGATTTCTGAAATATTTTCATAAATGTTTCAATTTCAACATATATAAATGTCGTTTAAGTAAATTGTTTTCATTTTCTTGTAATAATTGATTTATTTAAACCAAAATATTAAAAAAAGTTCATAACAACAGCATTCTGGTCAAATTAAAAAGAAAAGCTTACTACAAATTGTGTGCATTAAGTCAATATACATTACATAGATGGCAGTACAAATTTTTTAAAAATCGTACCAAAAATTGCCACCTGGGGAAATTTTATGTTCAAAAATTGTAGGAAAAGCAAAACAAATTCTCAAAATATTAAGAACGTGTGATAATTTTGGGATTAAACAATTTTTTTTCGTATTTTTCTGTATAAATCTGAGACATCTAACATACACTAGTAAAACTAAAGATAAATTTAGCAAGTATTATTTTAATTCGTCAGAGCCAACTTTGATGTATTTTTCAAAATGAAAGTTCGAAAAATATATTTTAGAAATAATTTAATTTTAATATTTCTGCAATTAATGTTTACCTAATACCAATATACCCTATTCGCTCAATCATGTTTGTTCTCACGTGTTGTTGGTTCTTGTTTGTAAACTTTGTCTTTGAGATAGCCCCACAAAAAGAAATCTGGCGAAGTAAGATCTGGTGATCTGGCGGGCCAATTTATCGGACCAGCTCTACCGATCCAGCGACCATTGAAATCACGATCAAGTACCTCACGTGCTACCAACGAATAGTGTGCAGGACAACCATCATGTTGAAACCACATGTTCCGTCTTAATTCTAAGTTTAAATTTTCAAGTACATAATATTGGCAGTTCATTTTCCAAAAAGTTTTGGTACATTTGACCATTCAAGTTGCCTTCAATAATGTGGGGGCCGATGAGTTGGTTGCCAATTATTCCACACCACACGTTGACAGTCCAAGGGCGCTGATGTTCAACTTGGCGAAGCCAGTGTGGATTTTCAACACTCCAATAATGCATGTTGTGTCGATTAACCGTTCCATGGTTTGTAAAAGACGATTCGTCAGAGAACATTACGCAACAAAAAAAATTGGGGTTTTGTTGTATTTGTTCACGTGCCCATTGACAAAAAGTTACCCGATTTTGGAAATCAGCGCCATGAAGATCTTGGTGTAAAGACACATGATATGGATGATACTTGTGCCGTTTTAAAATTCTCCAAACACTGGTGAGGGACAATCCGGAATCGCGAACTATTTCTCGTGTACTAACATGAGGATTATGAGTCGCTGCAGCCAATACAGCAATTTCATTATTTTCTCCAGTGACTGTTGCTCTACGGGTCCTCTTTTTCGGTTGAACATTTCCATCAGCAATAAATTGTTTGATAGTACGGCCAAATGAAGCACGTTAACGAATCCTATCCGGAAAACGTTGAGCGTAAATAGCAACAGCATTTTCAAGATTTCTGCCAGCTTCTCCATAAACCAGAACCATTTCAATTTTCTCTGGCACAGTTAAACGGTCCATTCTAAAGTATTTTATCGTTTATTTTGCAATTACGAAAAACATGAAGATAAGAAATAACACAAACGTTAAATGTGATTTACAAAACTGAATAAATTGTTTTGATGACGAATTTCGAGTATTTCCAATGAAAACGTGATGTTTTTTATTTCAAACGTATTGCAGAATCGAATGCGTGTGTTCTAAGAAGAAGAAATTGAAAAAATTGAATTTCGTCGATTACAACGCCTTCTATCATGAACCGAACAAAATATTTCATTCAAATCATACGTACTTTTAGTCGTAGAATCCGTATCTGCAATAAAAAATATGGGTTCCTATCTTAGTTTAAAAGTTACCATCGCCCCACCTACAATAATGTATTTCCTCCGCGGTATGATTAAATTTTGATTATGGACATTTTTTCCGTAGAGTGGCTATTTTTCGAGATATTTGATCGTCTCAGTTTAAAAGAAACACCCGGTATATATATATATATATATATATATATATATATATATATATATATATATATATATAATATATATATATATATATATATATATATATATATATATATATATTTTAATTTTAATTCGCCATCATCTCCCCTATAATCCCCCAATACATTATTTGTACCCATATGCCATAGTTTTCTTCGTATATCGTTTATTCTCAATCTAATTAACAGATGTTGTAGTGTTAATATTGTACTATCGACGCCAAAAGTTGGCTATACATGGAGAAAAACCTATGTGCATTTTCAACTAAGCAGCCCACAAAAATTCTGAATTATTTTGCATTGAAAACATAGGGTGACAACACCATAAGAGAAATATCGGTAAAGTACAAATTTTTTGAAATCACTTGCAAATTTATTTTATTTAAATATATAATTTAGGATTAGTATTTAGCAGGTAGGTAATGAACTAATAAATATAAAAACTAATAAGTAATTAAAAACGGAATATAATATTAAATAATAATTTCAATAATGCGTCCAGTAACCATTATTATCGATTACTTCGCGTAATCGATTTTGCATCGAGACCTATGAACTGCGGAATTATCCTGCATAAATCGTAGTCACTGACGGTATCATTACGACTCTTAATATTTCCAAATATTCTTGGCTATTCATGTGTTGTGAAATCTCGCATAACTCACCAATGAACTTATCCATCCCCACAGTCCACATGATATTTGGCCACTCACTCTAGTTCTTTGAATATATTTTTCATTATATCGCATTTTATTTGGGCGATACATGTGCAGTTTAGCAAGATGATCCGACCTAAAAACTTTCTCGTCCGTAAAAATGACTCCTTCCCAGTCCGTGTTCAAATTAATTTCTGAAAAAGCAACACGAGGTGCTCGATATGCGCTGGTTAAAATTTGTTTTTGAGCTGGAATTCGATGATGCATTCCAGCTAGAGCATTCGAAAACTCGACAATTTTTTGCTCTCGAGAATTCGAGTAGTCAATTAGTTTTTCTCGAGAACTCGAGAAAAATTGAACAAAAGTAATATACAACGTTTTAGGAATAAACTAGAGCTTTATTGTTTTTTTAGAAAATCACTTTTCAAGAAACATATGCTATTTAAATTCTGATCGCTTAGTGAAAGCCTTTTAACCGATAGTACATTGCTTGCCAACGAAAAGACTCGTTCACTTTGAGTTGACGTCGGTTGAATTGTCTTTAGAGCGTCAAGTGACTGGCATTTCCGTTAAATGCGATTTTTTTGTAGCGTTCAATTTTTCAGAAAGAGACATATTATGTACTGCGTGAGAGGTGTCATCGTTTTCAGATGAATATAAATCGGATATGGCATCTGAATTAAACAGCCTCATTATGAACTCCTTTGCTAACTTAATTATTTCCTGCTTCGAGCATTTTTTCAGAGTGCCGTATGAGCTCACATATTTTAAACTTTGTGGATTGTGAAGAAATTTAATTAGAGACACTAACTTCTCGTTTCTTCTCTGATCAATACGATGTTTTATGGCTTCGATAATTTCTTTACCAATGCTACTTGATCGATTAGTTTCTATCTCGCTAATACATTGAAACACTCGTATAGAAAAAATATACAACTAAAAAATATTAAAAATACCAATACTAGTGAAAACAATAAAATATTATTCTTGTGAACATCAAACACAAAAAATAGAGGATCACCACATGAAAAATATTTTGATCATCATTAAGAAGAGGTATACGGAGAAATTACGCTTGACCACATCAAGGATTATTTATACAAGAACAACAAATTAATAAGTATTGTGAATCGTCAACGATTTTTACGAACATTTAAAGAGAAGAAATTACGCCAAGCTTTATACTGCAGAAAGCTAAATGTTTCGAATCATTAGAAAACCAAAACCATCCATATCAGCAAAATATCAAACGGTCAAAAAATATTTTCTTAAAAAAGCTTCTAAATTTAGAAACCAAAATCTGTAACTTCTAATTACGAAAATTATCTGATGAGGTGAGTAATTTGTTTATGTTGTCGAGACAACTACTTAATGATTCAATTATATATGAACAGTTCCGATTATTAACAAACAAATATACAGAATATTTACATAATTTAAAAAGAGATATTTTAAACAAAAAATTTATAAATTTAGAGACTAATCAGAAAAAAATAGAATTTGTAGTGTTTAAATTAAAACACTCTTGTATTTTTTTAAATTGTTTCACAATTGAAAAACACTTAATGTAAATTGTAAACTTATTTATTTGTTATAGTTATTTATTTAATAGTAATTTATATTTTTGGAATTATTATTCCACTTCCATTTGAAGGTATTTAACATATAAATATACATATGTATAACCAATTCGGTCGAAAAGTAAACAGCTAACTGATTAATATATTTTTGCAATATATTATATTTTATTTTGCATATAGGTGTGTGTGTCGTCGTTGTGTCAAATTCACGACCTTAGACCATATAATATAATGGACCGCTAACAATGGCTTTTAACTGTCTCCAACATCTGCAGCGCAAAGTAGCCTTGTGACCGATAGGGTAACTATAGCAAGTATAATCTAACTTAGTATCCACAGATGTCGCTACCAAATTAAGTAGACTTCTTAATACCAACAGATGTCACTGCAACTTCAAACATCGTAAATCTTATAAATCTGAATAATAAATCTTATGTTAGAACAGAGTTAAATAAAATTATCCATTTTATAGGTCAATAAAATAATTTTTTTGAATTATCGTTTTTTATTTTATTTATATGTAAATTTAAATTTGCATTGACATCTGTTGGTCCTAAATGTATCTACTGAATTTTGTAGTGACATCTGTGGGTACTAATTTTGATTATACTTGTTATAGTTACCCTATCGGTCACAAGGCTACTTTGCGCTGCAGATGTTGGAGACAGGCTACTTTACAATTTTATATGGAAACGTCACTTCGCTAGCGGTCCATTATATTATATGGTCTAAGTTCACGACGGTAAAAAAGGGGAAAATAAAAGCGCACAAAATAAATATTAAAACTAACTATTCTAGTACTAATCTTAAATAATATGTTACATACATACTTAAAAACTAAATATAATTTTAATTTCATTATTTCAATTAAATATTTTACAGCCGGGTTGTTTACAACATATTTAGTTGTAAGCTTATAAAAATAAGTTTGAATTAACATCCAAACAAAAAATGAATGTAATGTATATTTTAAAATAAATAAGAATTATTGCGAATAAAATACCTATACCACGAAGAAATGAAAATAACTTGTATCTGATCCTATCGAAAAAGATGATTATGGTTGACGGGTTGGTTAAGCTACCTACTACTAGTAGCAATGGCTGGATGCATTTCTGTTTAGCCATTTCAATTTGAAATTTTTTCTCCAACACTTCCGCCATTGGAACTTTATGCGTCTTGAACGCTAAATCGAATATGAACATTTTTTATGTTTCCATCCGTACTTTCCTTGAGGTTGGCAGTAATACATGATGTAATAAATGAAATAAATTTGCTCCTTGACCATCTGCGAAAATTTATAAAGTTTTTATTTATTATAAATAGCGGCTACAATATAAAATATATAACGACAAGTTTAATCGTAGAAATAGTATAAAGGTTTAATTCTGCTTTATAAAATTTGTTCGAGCCTGAGGACATTACTAAATCAAATTATCTTATAAATTGTTAACGGCCTTTAACATAAAGATTTTTAATGCCTGAACAATTTCAAATTTTTTTAATTTTCCACATGTTTGATTAAATTTTAGGCAAAAAAAATTCACACACAACCTAATGCAATACCAAAACTTAATTACATATTCATATGGAATGTGATACCCACTCGAATATTTAACTCGTATAATATAATAAATATATTTAATATTTTGTACTACTTACTTTCATTAAAATTATCCTTTAATTTTAAAACTGCCAACAAATTTTTATCCGCTGTCCCTTTTACTTTTTCATTCAGGATCGGTATTATTTTGTGCAGAAAATCTACAAAGTTAACCTCGATGCGATTTGCCTTGTAAAGCGCCTTAAAATCCGTTACGTAAATTAATTATGTTCTACCTACAGGTTTACATAAAAACTTGTGAAAGGTACGATTCTCTGTAAAATTTACAAAATGTAGCAAAAAAATAACAAATATTTTGTATTTATGACACAATTTTAATAAATTGTTAGAATACTTTATAAATTTTACAGAATCATTTGTAGAAATCAATTACTTTTTTGTTATAAACCATCATTTTTTGTGAATTTTACAAATGAATTTCCAAATACAATTAACACAAAATTTTGTAAATTTTACAAACATTTTTGACTTTTACAAAATTTCTTTATAATTTATTAAATTTTACTAAAATTTCAAATGTCAACCGCCATAATTGGTTTTTTGATAAAACTTAACTACTTTTCTGTCCCAAATCCTCTCAACCCTCTAATCGCATATCTTCCCTAATTTATCAAACAATCAAATGAATGAATGGTTTCTTCGATTTGCGAATGTATTAAAAATTTAAAAAGGATTCCCGAACCTCTACTCTAATAGACTAATTGATATTTGCAATAATTTTGGGTTTAAACTAATCCAATCAATAATTCCTTCAAAAATTGCCTTATGTTATTACCAAGTCGACATTTCAATTATAATGCCATTAATCAAAATATTAATTAAATTTAAATTAAATTAGATTAAAAGTTTGGCTTAAGAAACAATTTGCGCTGTGAAAAATGCTTATAAACTATTAACTTCCCATTTTTGCGTATCGTCAATTAGGTAGATTAGTTTATGATAGACGATTAAATTCTTATGATATAATATCAGCTAAACGACATTCATGGTCCCTAATTTCATGTTGCCGCTGATGGTTTAGACGTTTGCTGGAGGCAAAAATGATTTTTCAAAACTGCCAAATATTTTAATAAAAAACTAGTATAGGTTTTTCGACTAATTAAAATAATGATAAGTAAAAAAACATGCATTTTAAATTATTCATTTTATAATCGAAAAGATATTAGGGCAGGCATACTCGTAGTTATAAATTATTTTCAAATTAATTAATTGATTTTAGTTGATTCGTCATTTTATTTATTTATTGTTGTGATCGGATCCATAATTAGCGGCGAGAGATGAAGGGTGAGTGTATATGGAAGCTGTGTTAAGTCATAAATTTGAATAGAACTTATATAGAAGTGATTGTTGGAGGACACGGTATGCAAGGATTGTTGGATAGTATGGATGCGAATATGTATCAGCGTTTTGAGTTCAGGTAGTGAATATTTTTAAAGATTCTCTCTCGATTCAAGTCTCGAATATTCTTTAAAATATTGTTGATGTCATCTCTAATACAAATTTCCATGGGATTGTTATCTGTGCTTCCATCATATTCACTTTTCAAATCCGAATTTTCAGTACTAGAGTCTGCGATGTCAGGTTGATCACTGGATTTGGATTTGGAGTACAATACATCTAAAACAGCAAGATGAATTGCATGATTGTAGCATGTAGCATAGTTGGTGATGTACCGGAATTAGTTCTCCAAATTTTATCATCACTGATGCACCGTCCGTTGTGCAACCCACAATATCAGTAAAATTTAAATTGAAATCATCGAGAGTTTTTTGCACAATTTCTACACATTTGCTAGATGGCAACTTCCAGAAATTCTAGTGAGTCCAAGATTAACATCACCATAATAACCAAAAGTATGTAAATTTATATTTATATACCGCCTGTTGCGTTTGCTAGTTCACTCGTTTAATGTCAAACTGAATTTTATATTTTGTTTTTTATAATTCTGTAAGAAATACAAGTTTCGATTTTTGCCGTATTGTAAAATTCATGAACAAGTTTCATGATTTCACCTTTGCTTCTTGGCAACGAATAACCACATTTTGCAACAGATTGTCTAATAAAACTGCTTCTGTCGTAGTAACGAGCATGCCCCTTTTTTAATAAAACTATCCATAGACATTTGTCTTTTTAATCCTTTATTACTGGGTAACGTCATTTGATCAGATTGGTTAATATCAACACCATTGCTCGTTCTTGCTTCGGAAATTTTAATTTGATGAATATGGCTTAAATGTCTGATAAGACTAGTTGTAGACGATCCTCGACATGATAACATTTTTGCACATTTTCCACACACAGTTTTTCTCCTGTCGGTAACGTTTTAAAATGTTTCCACACAGCTGATTCCATGATGATTCACTGTTTTAACGTTTAATAACAAAATAATTGTATTTAATTTTAACAATAACATTAAAATATTTATTTTACCTAGATACCAAGACAAAAAACGTTGTCCAATTTTTAAACGCAAATAATGTTAAAGTAGAATATGTCTTCTATCAGAATTAAAACAAAATATAAAACACATTCGAAAAAGGCTTGTCAACAAATTAAAATGTAGAAAAAAGCAAACTAGAAGTGAAGGTTCCTTCCCGGAGCGAGATTATTTTTAATCCGACTTTTCAGCTAATCAAATTGCCATATTTCAACAAAGCCCCGCCCATTTTTTTTCGATTAGTTAAAATATATTCATCTTTTGAGCAAATAATCTTGGTCGTGCTGATATAATAACAAAAATTAAATTAAATATTAGCAATAATTGTGCTCGTATTTTTTGGTTCAAGCAGAATTTGAAAGTAAACCAAAACAACAGAAAATTGTCATGCCAACCATAAAGTACAATTAATTGAGCAAAACTAATGTGTGACTATCTTCACTTTAAACAAAAAAAATCCAACTTTATAATCTCGTTTCGTGAAGACACCTTGAAAGAAAACGTTGAAACTGAAGTACTAGATCAATTTTGAGGAATTATAATAGAATGGTAGGTGTGTCCTTTTTCATTTGAAGGAATCAACGGAACAAAAAAAAATTATTCTCGAGAAAACATTTTTGGATTTCTCGAGAATCGAGTATCAATTTTTCTCAGGTTTTCTCGAGAATTCTCGAATCGAACGCTCTAATTCCAGCGTCTTTTAACGTTCGAAAAATAGTTGCGGCAGAAACATTATATGCCGACGCCGTTGAAGCTGCACAAGAAAATGAATTTAGAGTGAATTCCTCTACAACATTTTCAGTTGAGCTTCTTGTAATAGTTTTAGTTGGCCGCTCTGGGGTAATCGATCAATGGTGCCTGTTTCTGAGAACCTCTTTTTCCATTTCATTACAGTAGTTTTTTAATAAGAATATAGACTATGTATACCTTTGAACGAAAATTTAAGCAACTTACCGAAAAGTTAAGCTTTCGTAAAATATATCCAATGGATTTTGTTGCAAATAAGTATTTTTGCTGGTTTCCTTTTGATAGCTCACAATTTTTGAACAAAACAATGCGATTTTTATTTTTAATTAATTTTTATTTTTAGTTTCCAAATATTCGTGTTCACACGTTAAAAGTTAAAACGCCAAAAACAAAAAAAAAAAAAAAAATGAAATAGAACATAAAGAATATAAAAAAATGTCCTCTTTTTACATATACATACATACAACAAAGAAAGAGACTATTCAGCAAATTCAAGTGGCATTGCCACATCAAAATAATGAGTGTGTATGTATGAAATAATTTAAAATATAACGTAAAATATAAAATAATACAGCTATACAGCAGCGTACAAAAATTCTCTCTGCTTTACATTTCAATGTTAGTACGTTCATAACATATTAGTGTTTTAAGTAATATTACCTAAAACGCGATTTATCAAAAATAAATGACAAATTCCAACATAACCGCCCCCCTTGAAAGGCTCGGCTTTTCAAAACAAAAAAAATATTACTGAATAAAGTTAAACTTCAATTGGAAGTTTGCATATTTTGTTAATTGATCTCTTGAAGTTCTTCTTAACGCCGTCAACTACCATCTGTAGTTCTACTACTCTTACTTTACCATCCGAACCCGGTGTCGTTGATATTACAATTGACAATGGCCATTTGGTTGGTGAAATATTTTCTTGTACAAGAAGAACAACATCTCCTTGTTTAACGTTTGATTTAGAATTCGTCCATTTTGATCGTGTCTGTAAATTATGTAAGTACTCAAGCGAATAACGTCTCCAAAAAGATTCAACTAACTTACTCATCTCTTGCCATTTTGATAACCGATTTATTTTTACTTCGTTGTATGATGGTTCGGGAATAGTTGAAACGGGTCCTCCTGTTAAAAAATGACCTGGGGTCAAAGGTTCTGGATCCGTTGGATCGTTTGACATGCAAGATAGTGGTCTAGAATTTAAGATCCCTTCTATCTGGACCACTACGGTACTGAATTGTTCAAACGTTAGAGTTTTTTCTCGCGTTACTCGTTTAAAATGTGTTTTGAAAGATTTTATAGAGGCTTCCCATAGGCCTCCGAAGTTGGGAGCGCGTGGAGGAATAAACTTCCAGTTTATTCGTTGAGTAGTACAAAACTCTTTGATTTTTAATTGTTCAGTTTGTGTACTGAAAAGATTGTACAGTTCCTTTAACTCATTTCTCGCTCCGCGAAAATTAGTCGCGTTGTCTGACCAAATGGTTTGAATTGTACCTCTACGATTAATGAATCTTTTCAAACACGCTATAAAGGAGTCTGTGCTAAGACTTTGCACAACTTCTAGATGTACCGCTTTAGTACATAAGCAGACAAAAGAAGCTACATACATTTTTTGTGGTAGAGCCTTACGGTTTATGGACAATTTTATAGCGAAAGGCCCACAAAAGTCTACACCTGTGTTGAGAAATGCCTTAAATGAATTAAATCGTTCAATGGGCAGATTTCCCATAATTTGTTGAGAAACCTTTGGTTTTACTCTAAAACAAAGGACACAAGAATGTACCGTCTGTTTTGCCATATTTTTACCATATACAGGCCAATAACGTTGGCGGACAAAGGACAGCAGCAGCTGTGTACCTGCGTGGTAATTTTTCTTGTGTTCATGTCTGAATATTAATTTTGTCAGATTATGTTTCGGTGGAAGCAGAATTTGATGTTTAATATTATAATCAAGGGTTGTTGCATTAGTTAATCTGCCTCCTACCCGAATTATTCCATCGTTGTCTAAAAAAGGGTGTAACGTTTTAAGTGAACTTTTTCGATTAACTTCGTGATTTTTCGTAAGAGCCTTTATTTCATCGGAGAATGACTCATGTTGAACCGTTTTTATCAATTGCAAGATACTGTTTTCCAGTTCACTGACTGTTAAATTCTCATATTTTTCAGCAGCCTTATGTTTTAAAACGTTTACAAATCGCAAAACATAAGCCATTACGCGAATTAACTTTTCGAGGGATTCGAATCGACCTATCATATCACTAACAACGTTTAGTGTGGTTGTTGTAACCAACACTATTTTTTCTTGCTTAACTTCAGAAACCGAATTATCGAAATCGTTTAATGTTGCTGTTATAATGGAATCATAACTGTTGGATTGGAGCATTTCAGGGCCGTGCCACCACATTTGTAAATTATGGAGATCACTTGGCATAATACCTCTCGTTATGAGATCCGCTGGATTGTTTGCAGAATCTACGTGTTTCCATGTTAGATTAGACGTTAACTCTTGGATTTCGTTAACTCTATTGGCGATAAAAGTTTTTAACTTATGTGGTGGAGTCTTCACCCAACACAACGTAATAGTAGAGTCTGACCACAACATTACATCGTCAAACTGTAAATTTAAACCTTCAATGACAGATGATGTCAATTTAGATAAAAGTAAAGCGGCTGAAAGTTCCAATCTTGGAAGCGACAACGTTTTTAAAGGTGCTACTCGTGATTTACTACAGAGCAGGTTGACAGAAATGTTGTTGTCGTTGTCAATCGTTTTTATGTACAGACATGCACCGTAAGCTTTTTCCGAAGCGTCGCTATATCCATGTAATTCTGTACGTATTATTTTATTCGTTTTTGTATGACCCATAACGTTTCTGTTAATGCGAATTTTGGATATTTGATTTAATGTTGTTATGTAGTTGATCCAAAAGTCTTGAAGATCATTTGCAATCAACTCATCCCAACCTAATTTTGATTCCCATAACTTCTGTACAATTATTTTGCCCGTTATTATTACTGGAGATAGAAACCCTAAGGGATCGTATAATTTCGAGATGTCAGAAACAATCGTTCGTTTCGTTACTGGTTTATCGATCTCAAAAGTTGGGGGTTTAAAGACAAAATAATCCTCTTTTGGCTGCCACAGCAAGCCTAACGCTTTTACACAATCACCTAGACTGAATTCGTTAAATTTTAGTTCCTCGCGATCTTGAATAGAAACAGTTTCTAACAGTCGAGGATCGTTTGCACACCACTTATGTAAATGAAAACCACCGGTATTTAGCATTCCAATCATTTCGTTTTGTAACTGTTTTGCTTGCTCAATGTCATCGCAACCAGTTATAAGGTCATCTACATAAAAATCTTTCATTGCAACCTTTGATGCTGCTGGGTAATTTGCAGATTCATCGAGAGCAAGTTGATTAAGAGTTCGGGTCGCTAAATACGGAGCTGACGCTGTACCGTATGTTACGGTTGTAAGTTCATAGATCTCAATCGGTTTGGTCAAGTTTTCTCGCCATAGTATTCGTTGTAGTCGCGTTTGCGTATCGCTTATTCGAATTTGTCGGTACATTTTAGATATGTCGCTTGACATAGTAAATCTATAAATTCGGAATCTTAAAATTATGTCGAAAAGATTATCCTGTACCGTAGGACCGACTAGCATAAGGTCATGAAGTGATTTATTCGACGATGTCTTGGCTGACGCGTCAAAGACAACGCGAAGTTTAGTTGAAGATGATGACGGCTTTAGTACGGCATGGTGGGGCATATAAAATATAGGTTCAACACTAACATCGATTGTTGAATCCTTTACCAGTTTCATATGACCCAAACTCAAGTATTCGTTTATGAATTCTACATATGGCTGTTTTAATTCATCATTAGTGCAAAGGTTACGCTCCAACTGATGGAATCGCTTTAAAGCGTTTAGTTTTGATTCTCCTAGACCCTCAGGAGATTCACGAAAGGGTATCGAAACTGTATATCGACCGTTCGCCTCACGCTTTGTTGTTTCGATGAAGTAAGACTCGCACCTCTTTTCCTCATCGGAAAGAAATTTCCTTACAGGGATGTTTTCTACTTCCCAGAATTTTCTTATAGTTTGATCTAGCTGTTCGTTAGTAATTTGATTTTCGGTCAATAAAAAATTATATTCAATTTTCTGTTCGCACTTACCGAACACAACCCACCCGAACATTGATTCCTGTACATTCGGGAATTTCGGTGATAGACGGATACGTTTTGGTAACAGTATTTCTGGGAACATCTCAACACCAATTAGTATGTCAATCGGCGCAGCTACGTTAAAGAATGGATCAGCTAATTTAATGTTTTTGGGCAGTTGCCAACGCGAAATGTCAAATGTATTTGATGGTAATCTGTCAGAGATTTTATTAGTTATTGACAAGTCCAACTTAACATGAAACCGTTTGTAATTCGAATGAACAATCGTAGTGATACTCTGCGAAATTGTTGACTTTGATCCGTTTATACCCTTAACTGTTATGTTATTATTATTTCGAGAAATAAAATTTAATTTTTTAACAAAATCTTCGCTTATGAAATTTGACTGGCTTCCAGAATCCAGCAACGCTCTACATTCAATCAACTTTCCATTACCATTTTCAATTGAAACGATTGCTGTTGGAAGAACCGTCGTTTTTTCCAAACGCTCACTGTTTAAATAATAATTATCTGTCGACTCCATGACAGATTTATCAATTGGCGACTGATTTGGCGTATTTGTTTCCCGTTCAGGTTTAGGTTTGATCGTTTGATCAAAGTGTAATAAAGTATGATGACGACCTCGACAGAGTTTACATCCCGATGATTTGCACTCTGAAACGCGGTGTTTTGGATGTAGACAATTGATGCAAGAATTTAACGATTTCATCTTGTCATATCGTTGTTGTGGTGTCAAGCTAAGAAATGTTGAACAATTAAAGTAGAGATGATGGGTTTTACCACAAATATCACAAGTAGCGTTTGCAGACGTTGTTGTCTTGTTAGTAAAAAATGTTGATTCTCGTTTGGGGTACGTTTTATTAAAAGGCACTTTTGAAAATGGTTTAGAATTTGAGTGTAAATTTGCGTTTGCTGGCACTTTAGCTGAAGCATTTTCAGTTTCGCGTAATACACGACATTTCCGTTCGAGGAATTTAACGAATGTTTCCCAATCTGGTAGTTCATTCGGCTCAATAGTTTCTTCCCATTCACCACGAGTGATGTTGTCCAGTTTTCGAGTTACTAACTTTAAAATTATTATTTGTGACAGCTTGTCAAGTTCGAAACCACTAGCGTTTAAAGAAGAAATGTGCGAAAGTGTACTATTGAGAAGTTTACGAATTTCTCCCTCTTTGCGTTTGTTCACTGTTTCCAAATCAATCAGTGCTTCAATATGTTTATCTATTATAACGCGATGATCATCATAAATTTTTGTTAAGGTATTCCATGCTTTTTCATACCCTGTTTTAGTCAACGTTATGTGTCCAATTGATGCTTTTGCATCACCACGAAGTCTATCCATTAGATATGTAAATTTAAGTACCTCATCAATTGAGTCCTTATTATGAATTACGGCTTTATACGTATCTCGAAAAGTTGTCCATTGTGTAATATCACTACCGTCAAAATAAGGAATTTTAATTTCTGGTAATTTCAGAGTTTGGGTTTGAATATTATTTTTTGTACAATGACTTTCATCTAGTTGTACCTTATTCACGCTGTTCTGATCATTTACATTAGAATCAGAAATAAAATTAAGTTTCCCAAATAAAAAATGAAATCGATTTTCAAACTCGGCAAAAGCTTCATGATACTCAGAAATGTCATCCTCGGAAACTAATTCAATCAAATTATTCACAAGAAAATTAAAATCTACAAATGTTTTCTCGAGACTAACAATTCGACTATGACACTCGCGTTCAATTAATGTACTTTCTTCCTTTTTTAACAAATTCTCGACAATCGTCAATTTTGATTTCAACACACCAAATTTTTTGTTGAACTCCGTTAAAGCCGCCTCTGCGGTCGTCGCTTTCAATCCAAATGACATTGTACAACTTCAAGTTATCAATTACCAAAGTTATTTTATAAAACCGAAAATTAAATTTACAGATTATGTTGAAATATAACACAACAATGCAAGTTTGAGGTTATGTTGAAATAATCACAACGCGAAAACTCAAATAAAAAACGCGCACAATTGAAATGTTTGAGGAAAGAAAATCTTGTACTTACAGATTTGCTGAAGCTGATTTGAAATTGTTAAATTATTAAATCTTTGAATGTTATCCCACGCTGATTTGAGATATGAATTCTATTTAACACGTTCGTTTTTTCTTATCGTACTGGATGTTTTCTCCGTTGCGCTTATCCAAATGACTGGGTCGTTTTTCCCCGTTAATTGACACTGGAATTTACAGGATACAAACTCGTTCGATAATATGTATTTCGTTGTTTAAAGTTGGTTGTAATTTTACACGAAAATTGTTTTTAGGTTATGTTTACCCGGCACGTGGAATCAACTCCGGTTAATTACAAAATAATCACAGTTTTGTCTAAATTTACGTTAAAATCTGGCTCGATGGTCCAAATTATGTTGCAAATAAGTATTTTTGCTGGTTTCCTTTTGATAGCTCACAATTTTTGAACAAAACAATGCGATTTTTATTTTTAATTAATTTTTATTTTTAGTTTCCAAATATTCGTGTTCACACGTTAAAAGTTAAAACGCCAAAAACAAAAAAAAAAAAAAAATGAAATAGAACATAAAGAATATAAAAAAATGTCCTCTTTTTACATATACATACATACAACAAAGAAAGAGACTATTCAGCAAATTCAAGTGGCATTGCCACATCAAAATAATGAGTGTGTATGTATGAAATAATTTAAAATATAACGTAAAATATAAAATAATACAGCTATACAGCAGCGTACAAAAATTCTCTCTGCTTTACATTTCAATGTTAGTACGTTCATAACATATTAGTGTTTTAAGTAATATTACCTAAAACGCGATTTATCAAAAATAAATGACAAATTCCAACAGATTTGTTTTTTTGATACAATGTTATGATAGCATATCTCCGTGCAACATTTAATTGCTTATGTACTGAATCGCGATCCATTCTATATAACGCTGATTACGAATTTAATCGAATAAATACGCAAGCAATTTATTTAAATTACATACATACATATATCATAGAGTTACTAAATCTGTTTATTCTGTACCACGGTAATATGGTTTGATCACCCTTTCTTTTATTATAACATAAATAAACAAATAATTATATTAAAATAGCGTTTGTTGCTGCGATCAAAAATGTGAAAATTAAGTAGTTTTATGTTTCGATGTACATACAATCAAGTTTTGGCGTCGATAGTACCAATTTTTTTTAATCAGCAAAACAGTAGGCGCTCATTATCAATTCTTTTGTTTAAATGTTGATAAAACAAAAATTAAATATTTTCATTCTAAAGCCTACACCTGCATGCATTGCTACGCAATACTTCCTCGTTTCTTACCGCTTTGCCCACAAACTTTATGGGAGGGGTAATATTATTGTTGTGTCGATTTCAACAAAACAATTTGTGGTAGACAAATTGCAACTCACAAACACAAACAAAAAAACCAATCAACTTGGCGCTTTGGCTCCCAAATGGAGCTTTGAAATATGTATGGGGTCCTGGAGTCTGGAGCCCAATGAAAATTTAAAAATTGGCGCTATGATCTTAGTTTAATGAATGATTATTATTATTAAAAATAAAATTCAAATTTTTTAAATTGATTTTTTTATTATAAGGACATTTTTTTTTCGATGCAATATGAACTGCTGAATCTTATTATAAATGTTTATTGGACTTTACATACAATCGTTGATTTTCTTTTTTATTGTAACGTAATCTACGTTGAACAATTCTTCCGATAATTTGGTTTTAAAAGACTGGACAAGTATAAACCAAAAACAATCCTTGAGTAAGTACTTTTAAAATATTTTTGATACAATTAATGGAAATTGAATAGTTTCATATATTAACTTTTTTTTAAAAACCTAATCCCAAAATATGCCACCAGCAAAAAAGCAGACGAAATCTAAACTAATTCTAATCAGTATACTAATATTAAACCGTTATTTCCATATAAAGATTTTATTAGAGCATCCAATTCTTTCGAGGCTGTGGCCGTCTATTATGTGTTTCGCTTGAAAAAGACCTCGAAACTGGTAAATTCGTTTTGAGAACAAATGATAGGTAAACATGAATAATCTTTTTAATAATGTACATAAAATGTTGTAACCTAAAAAGTATAAAACATCTGAGCTGAAAATTTTAATGTTTATTGTTAGAAACAATTTACTATTTTCAATCATTGAAGAAAGCCAATATTGTCCAAATTTTGAAGTTATAACATTTCTCTATCGTAGTTGATGAGACCACTGATTGCAATTCTAAGAAATGTTGAACATTAGTAGCCCGGTATTCTACCGCCAAGTGCGTGTATAACCATAGATAATAATTTTTTTCGATTTATTCGATGTAGAAAACATCTTAGGGTTTGGAGCCGACAATGCGAGTGTTATGATTAATAAAAAAGGTGGTGATCAGGTATTATTAAAAATAGCAAACCCATATTTGTTTACACTGGGATGTACTTGTCATTCTCTTCATTTATGTACATCTGCAGCTGCAAAACAACTTCCTCATGAATGTGAAAAAATGGTTCTTAACATTTATGTTTTTTTTGCGCTTAGTTCAAACACTTAAAATCGAACTTTCAAAATATGAATTAAATAAAAATTTGCTCTTTGAAGAAAGCGTTTTAAAAGTTAAGAAATATTGTAAACATTTTTTACATAAAAGTATGCAAAGACATTTTAAGTCGTTTTAATTTTAAGAATCAAAGCATAATACCTTTGCTGAATATTTTTCCGCATTTCAACGATAATTTTGAAGAAATTGAAGATTTCCAATTCATCGTTTCCAAAAATTTATTGATGTAAATGTAACGACGGACTAAGATTTTTGGGGTAAGATATTTCATTTGAAAAATTATTTCTACGAACCGATGTTTTCAATATTTAAAAAAAGTTGTAGGTTCCTTTTAAATTTGCCACATATTTGCACTGCAGCCGAAAGTATATTTACCAATTTAAATAATATAAAAACTAAATGCTGAATTAACCGAAAACCCTAATTTTTAATATGCAAATAATTAATAAAAAAATGTTCACTAGCAGAATGGACGCCATCCAAAAATTAATTGGAAAACATTATGGTTTAATTTTTTATTTAAACTATATGTTGAATGTCAAGCATCGTTACCCAACAAAATTTATAGCACAATAATAGGATGACTGCTGAAAATATAAATAAAATAATTAGATACACTTTAAGATAACTTAACTTCAATAACACTACCCTGCAAAATTTTGCCCCTGGACAATGAATATAGTTGTTTCCGAAGTAATTTTTCACGCTGAATCCGAATATGGGCTCAGAATTGCTCTATCACGTCAGGTTTATGAGATATTCTATCCTAAAAGAGCAAAAAACACTGTTTTATGGCATATTTGAGGTTATCTAGCACCGCGATTTTTTGTTCTTCAAAAATCCATGTATGGAATCTTATAGTACAAGTCTTCTTCTTTCAAATGCTTTTCGTTCGTGAATTTCTCGGTATACGAAAATTGTATACCGTATACCGAAAATACGATATCTCGGCGAAAAAAAATATATTTGAGCAGACTCAACGGCATTTGAAAGAAGAAGACTTGTACTATAAGATCCCATACATGGATTTTTGAAGAAAAAATACGCGGTGCTAGATAACCTCAAATATGTCATAAAATAGTGTTTTTTGCACTGTTAGGTTAGAATATCTCATAAACCTGATGTGATATAGCAATTCTAAGCCCAGATTCGGATTCAGCGTGAAAAATTACTTCGCAAAACAACTATTCATTGTCAAGTGGCACCAAATTTTTAAAATTTTACAGGGTAGTGTAATCGATAGACTATATGGTGTATTCAGCTGGACTTCACCTGTATATCGATTTTATAACTATCTATACTATAAATATAACTGTCAATTATTGCATGCTATTCACGATTACACTAATTTATTCACAATGTTAAGATAAATTAATGTAATTAAAATTAAGTTAATATTTATTGTAAAACATCTTACCATTTGTTTTGACAGCTATATTAAACACATATATTTTTTGGTTGCAACCAGTACATACTGCAACCCAATTTTTTGTAGTAGTCGCCTGTCGGATATTCCGTATATTAAGCTTATGTAATTGTGAATTGTAATTAAAATAAAAACCAAAAATTGTCACAAAAAGAAAAAGAATAAATTAGAACGAAAGCGATTATCACAAGAGTAACACGTTTTTAATTTTATTTTACTGCTCATCCCAAACAAAACACCCCGAGTAACCAAAAATGGTGATCACAAAATTTTAGACGGTGGTGAATTTATATGTAATTCGCTAAGTCACTACGTTCTTGCCTCATACTTAATGTATGAAGTTTGAATTTTATTTTTGTAGTTTGTGTTTGGTCGCAACTATCTGAGTACCTGATAAGTAGACGGAACTTTTTGTTTGTGCGAGTTTCTCTGCACGGAACCAAATTACCAAACTACCACATAGAAAACTCAAGGAAAAAGTTTTCATTTTTTAGAGTCGAGACATTTTGTATTAACTCTCACCACCAATCACCATTTTATGTGAAATTTTTGTCGCTTTTTTGTGACATGTGGTTACTCGGGACTATATTTAAAATCTTAATATTGATGATGGGAAGGACTTATCATGAAATAAAGACGAAAAAACGCTTAATCTTTTTATAGATTTTAAAGTTAACCTAACGTGGTAATAAAATAATTTTAAAATTGTAATGTTATATGTACTTTGGCTGTGGTCGAATTCTCGAGTAAATCCGCTAAATTCGGTAAATGCATTTACCTTTTTTTATGGAGGGTAAACGAAATAAAATAAGGTAAATGTTTCGCGTTTAAATACTTTATTCTTTATTGTTATAAGAATTGAACGAGTAATTGAAAAATATGCATAATTTAACAAAAAGCGGACCCAAAAATCTACATTTACGGTAGTAAATTTTTTACCCGAGAATTCGACCGCAGCCTGTGTGTTACTTTACTACTATTTACCTGGATTTATAAAACACAAATAGTATCCAGTTATTTATACAAATGAATTGATATTTAGAATTAAGTTATGCCTAACTTAGTTGTAACTATGGTATGTTATCTTATAGAGTTGCCATTGCCAGGTTTTATAAATTCGATTTAGCTAAACTGGATCAGGTACTCTACGAATCAAAACGCAATTAGCAAAAATTAGTCTTGACAAACTACAGCTAAACTTGAAAAATTCACTAAATCCGAAATCGCAGTGTGTCAATTTATATAAGTACTAGCGCGCTCAACTGGCTTGGCGCTTTGCGCCACTAAAGTGCTTCGCGCTGCAACGCTGGATAAATTAGTTTAAACAACTTTGGCTATGAAGCCACATATACATATTATATTCGGGGATATTTTACTACAAAAACAATGAATTAAGATACATTTTAAATAGTTAAAATAAGATTCAATATAATTTCAGTTAATTATCACAATAAAATTTCATTTATTTAATTAAAAACTAATTATTTAATTACATGTACCTTTTGGGGGAGGGAAGGGTTTAGAAATATATTTAAGAGAAAGCCTCTTTATAATAGCACCAGGAGCAAGTAGGTAAAGTTGCCAGCCGAAGGTAACACGGAAGCAGGCAACGTAAAGTTGGCCATGGGCGAAAATACGCCGCGAAGGTCCACACCGCCCACCCTTCAACGTTTGGCTTTTGTCTTGTTTATGGTCAGAGCGAAACACACTCGTACGGTAAACTGGAGACGTTTGATCTGAAATGGAACATCAGAAAGGATCATAAAGATGGTAGGAATTATCACTTTTTCTCCAGTCGCGCAGCCGGTTAGAACTGTAGCTTCTATTACGAAGTATTGAGACTGTTTACTTGTAGGTGGGTTCCGTTACAGAGATTTAGTGGGTTTCGGTTCAGAAGCAGGATGATAGGTGTCTCGATTTTCAGTTTCAGCTGATGAATCGGTATACCAGACGGGCTTAATGAGTTTACAAATTCGACAGAATATAGAATTGTTTCTTGAGGATCAACGACTGTATCTATAGATTTGTATGTTCTGGACGGTGCTTTAAATTTGCCTAGGATGTACTCATTAATGTGGTTTTTCTGAAAGATCTCCGATGCTGGGATATGGGGATTCTACTAATTGCTTTAGGTCATTTTTTATTGTCGACGGATACTTTACGTTCTGAAAGTGACCAGGGGCCTATTTAACCATCGCACTTAGCAACTTAGCACCTATCACTTTGCAAAATTTTGCTAAGCGAAAATCTATTTTGATAAGTTTAAGGGTTTTGTTCCGTAAAGAGAAAATTACATATGATATTGTATAAAAATTATATGTTTAGTATCGAATACATATTATGTAAGCAAACGTCGATGGGATTTAGATATTAATTTTATAGGTTTAATGTGATTTATATATTTAAATATTAATAACGCGGTACACAAATCTCTTTGCAATCAATATTATTTGCTAATGCCTGTATTCCATGGGAAAAATTGACTGACAGTCAAAAAAATCTAAAAGAGAAAAATAATCTGATACTCCATAAAAGAGACAAAGACAACGCTTTTTATATTTCTTATTTTATAGCAAAACAATTTTGCTATAAAATAAAAAAAATACGTTGGCTTTGTCTCCTATATGGGGCATCCAATTATTTTTCTCTTTTCGTCTTTTTTGACTGTCAGTCAATTTTTCCCATAGAATACAGGCATAAGTGATAATCATTTCTGTACAATGAATGAACATTTAGCAAATTTTCAGTAGAATTGAAAGCTAATATACACTTGCACGTTAATGTGTTTTTTTCATGACCAACTAGATAAAATTTATTTTATTCGATTCACAATAAAAACACTGTGTTCTTAATTTTATTTAAATTTATTTCCTATTCATTCGCTTGTTTCATGATACAGAATTAAGTCACCTTTTAAATATTGTTGTATTACGCAAACTCCGAGAATCATGCACGCTTCCGGGCTAATTGGCGTTGACGGCATAAAATAAATTGCTCGGTCCGTAAATCATCATTATATTTAGTGAATGGTTTCCGTATCTTGATGGTGCATGAATGTTGACGATTGTGCCATCAATGCAGCCACAAACAGTTGGAAACCCGCCTTTGTTGCTAAATGTTTCACTATTGCATCACAAACGCCATGTACTGTGGGGCATACTGTCTCGTTTGTAACGCCATGCATGGTACCCACACCATGACATTGGAATCCATTGCCATGCCAGCGAAGGCATAGTAAAATTTGTTGTATTCGGGACACCGGTTTATTTTTTGTGGTTTTGTGCCTAATTACATCCCCGAAATTTTATAAAATATATTCTGCCTGATTATAATTTATTCGAAAGAAATATTAAAATTTATCCTGTTGCGGCAAACATTTCCTTTTTTTGTGTCATTTCCGAATAATAATTCACGTCGAATCATTTTTACGACCTATGTATATGTGCATTATACGAGTATCAACTACACTTATCACAAAATGCAATGCAAATTTTCCTTTAGCAAAAAAACATGAAAAAATATCAAACAACTGAACAATAAAAACCCAATAACTGTTTGGTTTTGTATTATAATTGCAGTCTTAGCACTTAGCACTTTGCACATTGCATTTTTCAGTAAGAGTTTGCACGATCGAAATTTTAAGTTTATTTGCGTTTATTGTAAAAAATCTTTATTATTCTAATAATTTATTGTTTATATAAATTTTATTTCGTAAAATTAACAACTATAAGTGATTATTTCTCTACTAATCATTAATATAAAAGCAATAGCAATGACGTTATATTTGCAAAGTTTTTATGACCAGTTAAATTCTTAGCACTTAGCAAAATTTTACAAAGTGCAAAGTGATAAGTTTTTGGTTAAATAGGTCCCTGGTCACCATTTCCTAGTGGTAGATCACCATTTCCTAGTTTCAGCAGGGTGTTGGACAATTCGGTCAAGTTGTTGTCGCCACAGAGAACGGCACGCATATTTACCGAGAGGGACACTTCACTAATTCCGACCATATGTAGGACCGTTTCAGACACGCATTAAACTCGTCAGCTCGCTACACAATAAGAGCACATTTTTGGAGCAATTTGCGGTGGCACTCTTTTTTAAAATGTTGCATATGGCACTGTGGGCATTGGAAATGTTAAACATCAGTTTAAAAGTGGAATGGCCGTTCTACCACCATCTAGAAGAATGGTCGCTATGCTGGACGAAGCTACGGCAATCGCTATGTGACCATCGGATCTTAGTTTAGCTATAGGACTAAATTAATTAGGAATGTCTTTCCTGTACCTCCACGATCTATCATACGATATCTTGCGGACGAATGCCATATCTAGAACAGTTGAATCAGTAATATTTCGACTATTCAAACCTAAATCCTCTACATTTTTAATCGCAAGCGCTTTCACAATTTTATTCAGTTCCTCTAATGCCAAATCAAAGATATGTCGCTGAAATCAAAGGAATAATCGAAACGCTCCGTCCGAATGCGATGCAATACGTATTCTGACATGCTTTCCCTGTGTACTATCCATTGAAGGTCGGCATATACCGTTTTTTATTAAAGGTTTACTTATGAAGGAAGCCATTTGAAATCCATTGTCATACGACCTTTTATTTTTGGCAATCTCTTTGGATAAAGGATGATGACCAGAAGGCAATGAAAACAGAGGAGGCTGGAGAATTTCAGGCAGTTTAACTTTTCCGTTTTGGCAACAAAGGCCCTTTGATTCGCCCTTCCACTTGAACGCACGGCAGTATTGAGACTCGACAGTCATGGGACCACCCAAACTCACCGACTTATCGTTACGATACTCTATATTAGGGGTATAGAAAAGTCAGAATATTCTTTAATGCGCCAATCAGTGAAAGTTCCGGCCTTTGCACGGGGACTTTTCTTTATGAAGCGTGCTGCTCTCCGTTTAAAGAAAGCCGCCTTCTAAAGAAATAGGTTCGCTCTCTTTGTAAAGAGAGGCGAGCTTCTCTTACCTCATTTTCACCTTAAGTACTCGGCTTCGCTCTCTTTGCAAGGACAGGCGAGTTCTTTTTTACCAAGTGGCGATGTTCTATTTGCAAGATATCCTCATTTCGTCTTCGGATGCGGGCTCTTTCAGCCGCAGTACTCTTTCGACTAAGTGAAAATTTTCTCTTGGGCATTGTTAAAATTATCTAATAAACCTGTTTAAAGAAAAATGAATAAATAAAAATAAAAAAATTCTAACTACATACTAAGTTTACCTACCAATAAGGTCAATCAGCTGAAATTTTAGAAGTTGTTTCGTCTTAACACAAATACAAAAAGACGCACATAAAAGAACAAACTGACAAAACCGTTTAAAAAGAAAAAAAAACGCAAATTAATTAAATTCTATATCTATACCTTAGAGCGCATAATTGTCCATATTTTGAATGTCCACAAGAATGTCTCTAAATTCGAAACTATTTGGAATTTTCAATCAATGCCTAGGATATAGTGCTATAAATGATTATAGTACAAAATAACAGAACCATAAATGATAAAGAATGCCTTGTAAAAATGGGCTTAGCACTTGTGTGCTCTAAGGTATCGATATATAATTACTAGTAACGTTTACTTACGATTTCCGAATAAAGGTTGATTTATATTATCCTTTCAGCGCAGCGCAGTATCGTTCAGTATCATACATCGAGTATTTATACTATACGCGCGTTTCAGGTCATACATTTGGTTCGTATTTTCTCGCTGGATACTTCGTGTTTATTTGATGTGTTTACAATTACAACACAAGATAAAAAGTAAAAACTTATAATTTAAACAATTTTAACTTATAAACCTTTATAAATATCTTAAAAAAAGCAAAACCTCGTTTTGATATAAATCATATTTCATTCATCATACATCACATGCTAACAACCGAACTGAGTGTTCAGTGTAGAGTTATAGACTAAATAATTTCTGAAAATACATAAATACATTAATAATATAATACAAAACATGAAGAGATACAAAAAAAAATGTAATTGTTTTGATTCGTATTTGTTCGAAGCAGTTTCGCTTCCGCGCGTTTCCTACAAACATTATTTTTTACAATGTCTGTAAGATTCGGAACGATAAGGAAAGGAAACGAAACGATAGCATAAATACTCTTATAGTAAAAACATGTAACAATGTTTTTTTTTGTAGGAAACGAAACGATACTGCGCTGCGCTGAAAGGATAGTATAAATCAACCTTAAGTCAGTCAAATCAAATGAAAAATCGTATGGTTCCGTTTCAGTTGCTGGTAAAATAATCTATCCAAGTTTTATAACATAAATAATTGTTTAGCAAAGCACGTATCAAACTTACTGATGAACTTGCATAATAAGAAAGTAAAATGCGTATTAAATAAAAAAAGTAACAATAAGAACTTCTAACGATTACTTAAAAAAAGTCAATCAAACTGAATTGAAAATTATCGCCCCTCTTTCAATTTTGGGTTCTACTCTAAACCAAGTTTTTATTGTGCCGATTAATGCCTGTATTCCATGAGAAAATTTGACTGACAGTCAAAAAAATCGAAAAGAGAAAAATAATCTGATACTCCACATAAGAGACAAAGACAACGCTTTTTTTTGTTTTTTATTTTATGGCAAAACAATTTTGCTATAAAATAAAAAACACGTTGGCTTTGCCTCTTATGTGGAGTATTAGATTATTTTTCTCTTTTCGATTTTTTTGACTGTAAGTCCGAGTTCGCGACAATATTCTGCGGAAAAATTTTCAGCAGGATTGCATGCGATTTAAAAATATTTTATTCGGAAGGGGAAATTTGTTTACGAAATAGACTACATTGATTGGTTGCCTGCTGAAAATTTTTCAGCAGAATATTGTCGCGAACTCGCACTCAGTCAATTTTTCCCATGGAATTGAGACATAATTTGCAATATTAAAACTTCATTTACAGTCACGTCACAAAAAGAATATATATAATAGAAGAATATATATATAATGTTTATGGATTTATTGCCGTTCGATTAAAAAACATTATTATTATTTCAATAATTTTGCACAATACTAAATTATTTTTTTTGCTTGACATACGAATTTTATTTTCAGAATTCAGTTATTTTCCATTTTCTTCAAATTCGTTTTTATTTCTATTTATTTTTTTCTAATAAGAATGTTGTTCGAAAACGACAATGTTTTCTCTCAATTCAAATGTATTTAAATTTCCTATAAGAATTTAACGTCATCAAGAGGAAAACTTAAAATGTTTAGTTGTTGTTGTTCTAATTTCATTTTTTCCTCGATTTGTCATACATTTTTATGTAATACTCAGCCCCCTGACGCCCGATCAATATGAAACTTAGCCTATAACCTGGCCGAGAAAATTATCTATACATTAGTATAAAACGCATTACATTCGGTTCAGGGATTTTAAAGTTTATCGGAAGCATCCAAACAAATAGGCAAATTATTTTTCTGATTTATATTATGTAGAGATAGAGATGTTACTTTCTTTTAAAATTTTGTTTCTGGCGCCCATTGGAGCTCAAATAAAAATTAAATGGGGTTTATTTCTTTTTTCAAACGACAGCGCTGTGCAGGTGTAGATTCAGTCATTAGTATCTGAGTGCCTAGTGTTGTGTCAGTGTTTTGAATCAAAAATGTATGGCACAGCCATATTGTTATGGCACAGTTCTCAGGTGTGGAGTACATTGGTATCCATTGATATGACTGCGAGATATCGTAACAACATCAAAAACCCGGGCGGCGCTCTATACACTCTCACCATATCATTTGGATGTCGACGAACAAATAATTCGTAATGGAACAGTAAATCCTTCTATTAGTGTAAGCAGGATCGCTTTAAAATTGAACGTCTCTCGCTATCGAATTCATCAAGTATTGCACAAGGAGAATCTTCATCCATACCATATAACACCCGTTCAAGAACTATTACCGATAGACTACAATAAAAGATTAGAGTTTTATAATTGGTGGAAAGGAGTTTGAACGATGATAATTTTGTGAAACGTATTCTATGGACGGATGAATTGAAGCAAAAAACAACTAATAAACTAATACACCCAGCACCACAATAGATAAGGGAATAATTAACAAGGATTGAATTGAAATAACCAAAGGCATACTTAAACGAATATTAGCCTGTATTCAATCACAAGGTGGACATTTTGAGCACCTATAACTCCTAGACCCAAACTTTGTATTGGGGGATTGTAGGGGAGATCATGGCGAATTAAAATTAAATAAAAAAATTATATGATAACGGTTTTTTTTTTTAGTAAAACTCAATTTAGTAAATAAAAATATTTTACTAATAGCCTATACAATTACCAGTCAAATAAGACTAAGTTGGTTGCTCTCCGATAAATATTTTGGAAGTTACAGTTTAATATGTGGGTGTACTTTTTCTTCTGAACCAAATTTTTTAAACACCCCGTATCTCAAAGGATATCAAAAATGCACCCCCCCCCCCTCCCCCCACCCTTCTCATACGAATTTTGTAGTGGAATGGATACTAAAGTATTTTATGGGACAAAAGAATATTCCAGATTGGAAGATGTCTTGGAGGATATTACAACTCATAAATTTGGTGATCATGATAATTTGGAAATTTGTATAATTCCACCAAACTTAGCCGAATTGACAGAGACCGAAGATTTCGATGACGATATTACAGAAGACCCCAATGCATTTCCAACCGAAATTTCAGGTAATGTTGAAATTTCTGAACAGATACTACTGAAGAAGATGGGTTATTCTCGAAAAATGACAGTCTTGATGGAAAAGGGCAAACCAGTGATGCAGCAGAATATTTAGATTTAAAGAAACCTAGATGGATGAGAAAATATCCTACCTACGTGCCTTTTGGAACAAACGATTTATATTTTACAAGTGAGTTCGACTTTATGAAAAACAAAATGAAAGATTTGCCGCCTCGTAAATTATTTGAAATGATATGTACTGATAAAATCGTGAATTATGTAATTGATCAAACTATTACATATGCTCGACAGAAAAATAATCATGATTTTACTGTCACTAGCAACGATATTCAAAGCTTTACTGGAATGCTGCTAATGACAGGATACCATAAAATTCCTCAAGAACGAATGTATTGGTCTTTGCACGATGATATGGGGGTTCCGTGAATTTATAAAGCCATGTCAAGAGATCGTTACCTTGAAATAAAAAAAATATTTTTACTACTATACTTTAACTTTAACTTTAACTTTAACTTTAACTTTAACTTTAACTTTAACTTTAACTTTAACTTTAACTTTAACTTTAACTTTAACTTTAACTTTAACTTTAACTTTAACTTTAACTTTAACTTTAACTTTAACTTTAACTTTAACTTTAACTTTAACTTTAACTTTAACTTTAACTTTAACTTTAACTTTAACTTTAACTTTAACTTTAACTTTAACTTTAACTTTAACTTTAACTTTAACTTTAACTTTAACTTTAACTTTAACTTTAACTTTAACTTTAACTTTAACTTTAACTTTAACTTTAACTTTAACTTTAACTTTAACTTTAACTTTAACTTTAACTTTAACTTTAACTTTAACTTTAACTTTAACTTTAACTTTAACTTTAACTTTAACTTTAACTTTAACTTTAACTTTAACTTTAACTTTAACTTTACCTTTACCTTTAACTTTAACTTTAACTTTAACTTTAACTTTAACTTTAACTTTAACTTTAACTTTAACTTTAACTTTAACTTTAACTTTAACTTTAACTTTAACTTTAACTTTAACTTTAACTTTAACTTTAACTTTAACTTTAACTTTAACTTTAACTTTAACTTTAACTTTAACTTTAACTTTAACTTTAACTTTAACTTTAACTTTAACTTTAACTTTAACTTTAACTTTAACTTTAACTTTAACTTTAACTTTAACTTTAACTTTAACTTTAACTTTAACTTTAACTTTAACTTTAACTTTAACTTTAACTTTAACTTTAACTTTAACTTTAACTTTAACTTTAACTTTAACTTTAACTTTAACTTTAACTTTAACTTTAACTTTAACTTTAACTTTAACTTTAACTGTACCTTTATCTTTACCTTTACCTTTACCTTTACCTTTACCATTACCTTTACCATTATCATTACAATTACCATTACAATTACCATTACCATTACAACTACCATTACCAATACCATTACGTTACCATTACCATTGCCATTAACCTCACTATCACCATCAGGTTCTTTCTATTAAGTTCATTGAACCCTCAACAGATGAAAGGCCTCACTGAGAGAACATAACAATTATGCCATAGAAAACGAAAGGCCTAAAAAAATACACATGTATAGTATGGCATGAAAATTAACCAGTTTCCGAACAAAAAGGATATGCAATTTGACATGCGTCTTGGAAAAGGGATCCTGAAATGATTTGTGCCGGCTCGTTCACTCATTCGCCACAATTCTTTTATTCGCTTTCCATCACACAATCAGTTCGCACGCGAACACATTCAACGCAAACAAACACACCCATTACACAACACACAAACAATAGAACTTTGTCTCTTCCATATGAAGTAAAAATAATAACAAAATAAAATAATTAAAAAATCAATACCAGTCTGACCCATGATTCAATAAATCCCGGGTTAGCTCGATTTTTCAAACCACGTGTACGTAGCGTCATGCAATTCCGATAAATATGAAGGTTATTCTTTTTTTAATTTTCGTTTTTTTATTTGTTGTTGTAATTTATACGTAAAAGAATTGGGTGACGTCAAAAAAAAAAAAGATGGCCATTTGTTTACATATTTCGAGCTAATCTGGGTTTTTATTGAATCATGAGTCTGACCTGACAGTCTCGTCTCGGATTAAGTGGCAGCTGCACGTGCGCTCTTTGCAGCGCTTAATTAATTTTGCTAAAATGGTGGTGACAAATATTAAAATTTATTAATCAAATTAATTTATAAAAATAAATTGAAGTGTTTATTTGTGCACGCTAAAGATTTTTGAACGAATTTTTGGAATATGGCCAATTATTATCAACTTGACTATTCCTTAACCGATTACGAAGAAATTTAACATATGCAAATGGGATTCTCAAATGATTTTTGGGTAAAGTTCTGGAATATGGCCAAGTAGGATGGAACTAGGTTATTCCTTAATCGGTTGTATTGAAATTTGACCTGTGCGTTGATGGGATTCTAAAATGATTTTTCTGGAATATAGCCAACTAGGATAAAAGTTGATAAAATGTCTTAATTAACCGATTTTAGTGAAATTTGACACGTGCGATGGAAATGGGATTTTAAAATGGTTTTAGATGGAGTTTTGAAATACGGTCGGTTAGGATTCAACTTACCTAGTTTTGAACTAAATTTAGTAGAAAGTAGAAATGGATCAATAAATTTATTTGTAGATAAAGTTCTGGAATATGGCCGGTTAGGATAAAACTAGGCAATTCCTTAACTGATTATGATGAAATTCGACATGCACTACGGAAATGAGATTCTAAAATAATTTTTCTAATTCAGGAACCTTACACTACCAATAAACGTGTGATTTATGTAATGACCACATTAAAACAACAACCATCAACTCATCAACCGCCAAAATCCATGAGTCACAACTTAGGCTAGAATTCTGAGTAAAAGTAGAAATTATAAACATGTGTTTCTTAAATATAATTCATCGAATTACAACTAACAAATACAATTTGATATAATAACATAAGTTTATAAAACATAAGTTTATTTTAAAACCGCATCAAAAAACAGTATAAAAATCCACAATTTTGCATAACGGATTTGGCAAGTACAAAATAGCACGTACACCAAATTACCCAGAAAATAATATGATAACCAGTTTATAATGAAAAAGATAAATTAGATTAAGAATATCAAAATCCACATGAAAATCACAAAACGATATGCACAATAAAGGTTCGTAACACGACTAGCCAAGTTGTTTCATCTTAATTAAATATTAAAAAATCCTCAAAATTTGTGGTGTCACCCACTTTTTATTATTTTTCTTTGATTATGATTAAATTTGCCGCCAGATGTTTAGTAAATATGTCAATTTGATAAATCTCAACCGCTGTCAGACTCACAAAGACATCCACAAACAATATCATAAAAGCTATTTTCTGTTGAAGTACATATACTGTGAGACAGATCGAAAAACGTTAAAAAATAGCCAATTTACATCCTAATTGCCCATATTCCAGAACTTTATCCAAAAATTATTTTAGAATCCCATTTCCATCGTGCATATCAAATTTCACTAAAATCGGTTGCCAGATCTTGGTTAACCAAGTTCCGTAATAATTGGCCATATTCCAGAACTTTATTCAAAAATTATTTTAGAATCCAAAATTTGATTGTAAAAATTTGACCCAAAACAGAGATCTGAAGTTAAATAAAAGTGTTTTAAAACAATTTCTGGCTTGTAAAATAGACTTCAATCAAAATTTGAATTTTTATAAGTCAAACGACATGGATATTTCAAAATATAATTTAACTACTTAAAATAATTTTGAGGTTCTAATATTAGATATTGGATTTCATTAAACTCATTCTTCAATTTTTAATTTTATTGCGCGACGATGGGCCGAATTCCTTTCAGAAAGCAGAAATTTTAAAGGAAACGATTTAGCTTTTCTGAAAATTTAATTAAATTTGAAATCCGTGAAAGAACCACGATTATTTTCTTAGCGTGGGCTGCTCTATTTTCTTTACATGTGTACATTTTGTCATCCCATTATTTATTTGTTACAAACACTTTTTAGTAATTTTGGAGTTAGAAATGTCACCTTAGTTAAAAATGTAGACTGGATCATCAAATTAGATTCTAAATCGTTATTATGCCACATCGTCATCCCTGTTGTTAAAAAACACAAATTCATTTTAGCCCATTTGGAGTTAGAACCGTTACATTACATAATAGCACGTCTAACTCTAAAATTACTAAACTGCGTTTGTTACACTTAAATACAGAGGTGACGATTTATGAAATTGGAGATTCAGCAAGTTAGAGAAGGAATCATTTAGATGAAACTACTTTTACCAAATAAATTATAGGTAAAAATGTTAATATCTAAAGAAAATGTTTGTAGCTTTATTTATAAACATGATTATAAGTTATTTCAAATGGATTAATTTCAAATTATCTAACATACTTTTATAAACTAAAAGTCTTACTGATGCTGAAGCTGAAGATATCGATTAAGAAATACATGATTTAATTAATAGTTAAGTGACATTTTTTTAGAATTCAAAGGTTAGGTTGTGTAATTTAACCCTTTCAAACGCCATTTAAAATTGACTTTGTTCCAAAAATTAAATATGTAGCACAATTATGCATAGGCATTGCTCATAAATCTGTAGTGTGAACATAAATACATAAGAGAACGATCGCACAAGAGAAATGAGACAAAAATTAAAAATTACGGTTGGTCGAAGCGATGAAAGTTGATGTACAATATATTGTACAAGGCGTTTGAGAGGGTTAATATTTTGCTGCTTACACAATTGACCTTTCATTTGTCATTTTTTTAAAAAGTAGAATTTTACCAAATATGAAAAACAGACAGATATAACAAATATCTACATTAGAAAAGGGTGCCCTATTCTGATGCAACCAAACATCATTCTTGAAGAAGAAAAAACGAAAGCTTTTGGATATTGTGTTATCTGTGCTTCCCGAATTCATTTAAAATGACGTGTGTGTTTGTAACATTAAAACTCAAGAACCACTGCACCGATTTTGATAAAAACTTGTACATATGTTCTATGGATCGTGAGGAGTGTTTTTGTATAGTTTTTGCCCGATAAATACCGCAATTTTTTTTTCATGTAAAAAAAATTATTTTCGTTAAATTTTAATAAGTGTCATTGGATGTATCTTTTAAAAAAAAAAAAAAAATTAAATAACAAAACAAATCCACAAACGAAGGCAGAATACGATATGTTGCGCAGTAATAGTTATTTAACAAATAAAACAATATTACAGTCATCACACGATCAACACCAGCAGATGAATAAAAAGTGTGTTTGAAAGCATCTCATATTTTGTCCAAAATGATGCATCAGCCCATTTATTTGCAAACCAATTATTGAAAATTGGAAATGGAAAACTTGCTATAGACAATACAACAGGATTAATAACATATAGCCTGCCGATTTATGTGTTGCCAATGAATCAAAAGAGGATTTAATTTCCCAATATTGTACGTAATTATACCAATCATCAAGTCAGTGATATTAATATTGACATTCAAAGCCCGGTTGGGCAAGTAAATTACACTATGTCATTTACACTGTTTTTTACGCGTAAAAAACGTTTAATTCACATACATTTTATACATTATGTATGAAAACAACGTAAAAAATCAAAATCTGATATTTTAACAACGCTTTCTTTTTATCAAATTTATTTACTGTACGACGAATTCATCAAAAAGCGAAAAATATTTCTCTTCCTTTTCAAATCTTTCACAATTACAAATAACAATTTTGATTTATATGTTTCCCTGTAAAGAAATGTAAACAAAACTTTAGTTTTTGTTGTAATATGAACCTATATTTTCAAATTTGTAATTCGGGAATATTTTTTTTGTACAATTCTAAGAAATGGGGGAGATCTAATTTATGGAGAAAGAAGAAATTTTCGGGTCGCTATATTAGGCGTTTTCGGAAATAGATCCTAAATAACTTCAGGCTAACTTTCGACCATTAAACTTATTCCCTATTTACGAACTAAAAAGATGAATTTAGAATAATTTAGATGCTGCGGATTTAATTTTTTTTTATAATTAGTTGTAAATACAAATAAATATAAAAACGAATACATTTTAGGATCAATATGAATGTGTTTAAGACAAATTATTTTTTATTTCTTTGAATTATCTCTTAAAATTCATTTTCGGCCGTTTGCTTTCATATCAAAATATATTCTTATGATAATTTTTTGTATGCGATGGATAACTTGGATAACTTTTTACCAACATAAGAAAAATTAAAAATTAGCCTGAAGTTATTCAAGATCTATTTCCGAAAACGCCTATTAGGTATTTTCTTAGAAATACCGGTGTTTTCCCCAAAAGAACCCAAATTATGAAATATCGAATTCATACATAATTTATCTAATGAGTTATCGAACTATCCTGATGTAGAATTTTGACATAAAAATTCAAATTCTGGAGTACATATCTAATTCAGACACGATATATCGAATTTTCAATAACTCAAATTTTGACATTACAAAACTAATTTCTGCGTTGAATTCTGATATGAGATATCGATTTTTTTGATATATGTATCATCTCAAGCCTTCCGAATTCGATGTATCATGCCAAAATTCGAGATGTTATGTCAGAATGCGATATATCGCACAAAAATTCAATAAATTGCTGAATTCTGGGGTGATATATCCAATTCTGTATGACATATAGAATTTTGAGATGTTATATCGAATTCTGCAGTTATGAGATAATATATCAAATTCTGATAACACCTTTCGAGTTCTGACAAGATGTCGAATTTTTAACGAATATGTCGAATACGGAAAACGTTAAAATATCGATGTATAGGACAAATAAAATTTGACTTGTTCTGGATTCTGACATAACATATCGAATTTTGAGCTGATATACAGAAATCTGAAGGCTTCATGAAAGATAGGTCACCATTTATCTAATTTTGACATAAGATATACAATTCTGATATTATACATTCACATTCTGACATGTCATATCGAATTTGAACGTCGTATGTAAAATTATTATATACAGAATTCTGACACCAACAAATTCAAATTCTGACTTCAGACATATCGAATTTAGACAGCATTAACTCTAATTTTGACAGGATAAATCGAATTCTGGCTTCATATATCGAACTCTGACTTAACATACATGACATATCGAATTCTAAAATTATTTATTTTGCTTTGGCTTGGTATGTCAAATTCTAACATGATTTACCGAACTAGGTACATAGTACATACTACATCATAAATTCACATTCTGATATGATTTATCAAGTTTTAGCATGATATTTCGAGTTCGACAAGATATATCGATCTATGCCATGATTGACACATATGATACATATATTCCGACAACAAAAATGTAAATTCTGATGTGACGTATCAAACTCAGACTTGGTATATCAATTCTGACATCATAAATTCAAATTCTAACATTATATATCGAATTCTGATATGAAGTATTAAAATATGTGACATGTCAATTTCTGGCATGATATATACAATAGAATTCAGGCATAATATATAGAATTATGATATCATAAATATAAATTCTGATATTGCACATCAAATTCTAACAAGAAATATGGATTTTTGACGTGATAACTCGAATTCTGTTACATTCAAATTTTGACATGACGTATCGAATTTATTTGGTCCAACTATGCCGCTTGCTATTCACTTAATGTAAACTCACAAAATAAATGGTTATACAAATTTTGTTTTATTTATGTGAGCAATTTTCACTCTCGAATAATATACAATACTGGTTCTTGCGAACAAAGGGGGTTTAATGCCACCTATTTATTTGCGCACTGATATCACTTAAAGTTTCCGAAAAATTATAAGTAAGAGTAAAATTATATTGATTGATCAAAATGGTGTTTAGGTTAAATATATATGTTCACCAACTCAAAAATCGACTATAAGTGATTTTAGAAAACAAAACCGTGTATGTGTGTATTTCTAAAGAACACTGAACCAAAAATCGTTGATGAAATAATTGTTGACTAGTAAACTCAAGTGAAAATGGAAAAAATCATCGAGTTGTGATTGTACTAAATAATAGTCAAGAGACTATTATAGAATGTGAGAATCCCAGCTAAATATTTCGGTGAGTTGAAATGTATTTAGTAGGTGTCACTAGCGGATAATAAATATGTTGTAAGTTTTGCATTATATTTGAATTTAATTGAATAGTTTTCTTAAGTAATTGTAGTGATAAATGAATGAAAAATTGAATTGAATGAGTGAATCGCTACAGGACTCCTTCACAAGTGATTTTCCCTCTCCAAGTAAAGTTGTTGATAGGCTGAAATACGAACATTTTTATGTGGACGGTGAACTGATTTTTGTTCAGCTGACCATAGAATGCCGTAAGCCGGTTTGAGCCGGTCGATTGAAATGGTTTGGTTTTTTCCATTAATCAACACGGTGAATTGTTTTCGAAGGCGTCGAATTACTTTGAATGGATCTTCATAGGGAGATGATAAGCCGGTGCGAACCTTGTCCGTTCTAACGAATACAAAATCACAGTTGTTGAGTGATTTTGGAACAAAAACGTCGTAAGGTTTTGCATGGTGTGTCGCAGTTGGTCGATGACAGTGTCGGAAGTTGAAAGTGGTTAAAGAGGATTTTCAACAAAGAACTCACCGGGTAGTTTGATGGTTTGACCGTAAACTAGTTCCGCTGGTGAGCACTTCAAATCTCCTTTCACTGTTGCTCGGATGCCAAGTAAAATGATTGGAATTTCCGAACTCCAATGAGTTGTATCGTTTCTGGTCATTAGCGCGGCTTTGAGTTGCCAGTGGAAGCGTTCGACCATGCCATTGGCTTGCGGATGGTAAGCCGTTCTACTTATGCGATGTGAGCCAAGGAGTTTTGTTAACTCGGTAAAAAGCTTGGACTTAAATTGCGTCCCTTGATCGGTTGTGATGTTAAGGGGTACGCCGAATCGTGATACGTAGTTGTAAACAAATGTTGTGGCAATGGTTGCAGGTGACATATTGGTAATGCAGTAGATATGTAAATATGTGTATATGAAGTGGACCTACGATATCTAAATGGATATGTTCAAATCGACCAGGTGGAATTTGGAATTCTACATGGGGTGATTTGGTATGACGTTGTATTTTAGAGCTGTATGTAAAGATGTGTGAAGATGGATGCTTTTAGTCTCGTATGATTGATGAGCAATGCAGTCGATCTTTAAATTTTATAATTAAAACTAAATCTCTCGGTAGTAATTGTATGCCACTTGTCGTATCTCACACCAATTCCAAAATAAAAGTTTCTATTTATTTTATAACTTATACAAAAAATGAATTTTATTGTGTTTATAATTTTCCGACTAATTTTGTTGTTTCTTGTCCAATCGCCAAAGTAAGAAGAGTAATTTTTGCTTTTTACAAACTAAGCTAGGTGTACATTTTGCTAAATTTAGTAAAAGAAATTTGTATGGTAACATTCAAATTTTGCGCTATTATGGTATAGTACTAAATTTGCATCAATCATACTCTTCTTACTACCAACTTATTACAATTAAAAAATTGCGATTGACATTTTTTTTTGTTTTGTTTAGAGTTGACAGAAATTATATTGTTTACATAATTTGGAGTACAGAATGTACAATAATTTACAAAGTTAAGTATTTAATTATATAATTCTAAAATACTAAACAACATTAATATATAATTCTAATTTTTAGGATAAATAAGATCAGCTCTACAAATGGAATAAATTCTATACAGCTTTTGTAAGTATGAGTAATTCATAAATTGGTGTTGTTTATTTTTAGTTGTGCAGCTTTACCGTACATACAGTACAAATAGACATAAATAAAAAAAGTGATTTGTTTATTTGCCTTTGATAAACAAGAGCGTTGGCAAGATAAACAAGACTGAGCCCAATTGCCTACGTCTCTGTTTATATTGGGCCAAAAATAACGAGTTGCTATCAACTTACGAGTTGCACGGACACCAGGATGCGAAATATTATGTAGAGTGTCGAAAATGGTTTGACGCAGTGATTCTGCGATGCATGGGCGATTGTACCCAGTAGATGTGTCGCATACGATTTCGAGGCCTGGCAGTTTGAAAAGTTCTAGTTTCAGTGATGAACTAGTGTGACATTCGGAACCAGAAAATAAATTCTGAAGTTCTAGGTCAGATTTCTGAGTGCTTGCGATTTTGTTTAAGTCGAATTGTGTCTCGACTGAGGCCGTTTCGTTGTCGGTAGTGCGGGATAGTGTGTCCGCGACAACGTTGTC
This sequence comes from Tipula helvola, assembly GCA_963556165.1. Lineage (NCBI taxonomy): Eukaryota > Metazoa > Arthropoda > Insecta > Diptera > Tipulidae > Tipula > Tipula helvola. Next base: position 160,980,257 of record OY744481.1, on the reverse strand, counting down.
ATGTCCGTGAACATGTTGGATGTCCGTCGTAAATTGACTTACACCCTGCGCCATTGAAATGTTCGGTTTGAATTTTTAAAGTAAATTTTGGAAATACCATCGTTTGCTTCAAAAGTAGATGGCAAAAATGATAGATTCTGATTATCAAAACAATTTTTACACTATTCCGAATATATTCAAATAAAAAGAACGGTAATCCGACATTTTAGACCTACATAACGTCGGATAAGGAATATTACCGCACTACCTCGTAACAATTTGGTAGGTCTTTACAGTGTTTTTAACAGAGTTTTTTCAATTGAAAATTAGTTTTTTGTTGACAATGGTAATTTTTATTCAAAATAAGAATTAACAGAAATAAAAAAATTCATCTCAATCAAAATATTTTGAGAGAAATTAAACTTTTCAAAATCAATGATTAATAACCCAGCCTTTGGCTTTTATGATGGCCTTAAACCCGATCAGCATTGAATTTTAAAGTTTGATTAAATAATATATTGTTATTTCTTCAAACCAGACTTTTTCTATAAGTTTTTTCCGATCTTTGGCACTTTTCAGCTTGTAATTTGTAATCTTCTTTCCCATGAAGGAGCAAATATTTTCAACAATATTGAGGTCAGGACTATTTCCTGTCCAGGATAACGACTCAATCACCAAGCTATTTTTAAATTCGGCTACCTAAACAAAATAGACATTAAAATTAAGCATTCTTACTTCACAAATAACATCAATAACTCGCGGAGAGTAATCGTCCTGGAAGAGGGGAATACCGATGTATTGAGTCGGGTCCTCAATAGTCACGATTCAGGTTTCGATAATTTTTTTATATTTTCCTCCGCTTTCTGAACTATCCAGAAGGCATAGTGATCAAACTCCAAAGGCTGTTATGGCTCTCCAGGCCATAACATATGGCCAATTTTTCACTGTCGGCGAAATACATTCTGTTAAATACCGTTTGACTTTTCGCCGCCGAACCCTTGTCCTTACATCGGGTCCAAAGATATTGAATTTGGATTTATCCGAGAATATGAACCAACGCCAGTCCCTGGGCATTCAGTTTTTTCATTCTATTGCGAATTTGAGGCTTGCAGCTGCCATTTTTGCTGTCAGTAATGATTTTCTCGCAGGTCGACAAGCATATAAACCAAGTTCCTTTTAATAGTATGAACTGAAATAGTGTCGGTTGTTGCTATTAGAAGCTAACTTCTCAGCTCCAAAGCCGTAGCAAACCTTTGCTTAAGATCTAAATACCTGAAATTCGATTTGTTGAAACAGAAGTTCTCCTCTTTGCATCAGAGCCAAATTATCGTTTGATTTTCGGAATAGTGCCTTAAAAACTTTCTAACTGCTGTTTGGTTACACTAAATTACTCTTGCAATTTGTGAATGTGTGTACTTTTTGCCTTTGCTTGCAAAATTTTGGCTTTTTCGTTAGCATTTAATTTAGAGCGACACTTTGTAAAATTAACTCTTTGACTACCTAATTGAAACCGAATGAATATTTCACCCTTAGTTTGGTTTTAAATACCTAATAAGGTGTGAAATATGCTGAAAAATAAAAAAAACAAAAAAAAATAGCGAATGAGGTAAAATCTAGGAGAGAATTGCATGAAATAGTAAATAATCGAAATTGAACATTTCAATGGCGCAGGGAGTATATAATCCAAGTGGCGTGATTGCCTTGGATTGCGTTCAGTGTTTGACTGAATTGCTCGTGTCAGAGGTTTGTGGTATCGAATTTTACATGTATTTAGAATTTTGACATGAAAGATTCAAATTCTGATAAGACATTCTTATCTATTACTATGGGCAGTTTGATATTTTCATCGTTTCTTATTCCTTTATAAAAGCTCAGATTTTTAGATTATGGCTTTATACCATATAGGGTACTCTGATTAAATGCGTGTTTAAAATCATCTAATTTATTGAGAAACGTTAAAGAATTAAATTTAACAACAAATATGCATGTTCATTTCAAAATCAACACAACATCACAAAAATCATAATTGGTTTAGTGAACCAGCAATATTGGCAGCAAAAAACAAGAACGTCATTGATATAAATATTGCCATTCAAAATAAAATTTTCGATGAAACATTTGCTTATAAATTAATAGATTGTGTTATGGATCAAGACGAAGTGGTAAATTATCCTACAAAATTTTTGAATTCATTAGATTTGCCTGGAATACCAACGCATATTCTTCAATTAAAGATTGGTGTACCAATAATCACCAAAATTTTGTAATGGTACACGACTTGCTGTTAAAAAAATTAATGGCAAATATCATTAGAGCAACGATATTAACTGGCAAATACAGTGGTGAAGATGGTTTAATCCCACGCATTCCTATAATTCCATCAGATATGCCATTTAATTTTAAAAGAATACAATTTCCAAGCTTTTCCTATGACCATAAACAAATCACAAGTTCAGTCACTACAAGTTTGTGGTCTAAATTTGGAATATCCTTGCTTCTCACCCGGTTAATTCTATGTTGGATGCTTACGTGTAGAAAAACCATATTTAATTTCATTTTTGCATTATAATTTTAATTTAATAAAATAGAAAAACCAAAAACAAAATATAATCTTTCATTTAAAATGCCAAAAACAAATTAATATTTTATTCCATATGTTCATCAAAAAAAGCAAAGCGAGCAGGGACGTACAGCTAGTGCTTTACAAAAAAATATTGACCGTTTTTAGGTTTTTTGGCTATTCGAATTTCAAATTAAGATTTTCAATTTATGGAATTTATTTTTTAATAAAAATTAAAAATTTTGCAAAGTTTGCTATTAATCAATGCAATCTGCATTAATCAATGATTAATAACCCAGCCTTTGGCTTTTATGATGGCCTTAAACCCGATCAGCATTGAATTTTAAAGTTTGATTAAATAATATATTGTTATTTCTTCAAACCAGACTTTTTCTATAAGTTTTTTCCGATCTTTGGCACTTTTCAGCTTGTAATTTGTAATCTTCTTTCCCATGAAGGAGCAAATATTTTCAACAATATTGAGGTCAGGACTATTTCCTGTCCAGGATAACGACTCAATCACCAAGCTATTTTTAAATTCGGCTACCTAAACAAAATAGACATTAAAATTAAGCATTCTTACTTCACAAATAACATCAATAACTCGCGGAGAGTAATCGTCCTGGAAGAGGGGAATACCGATGTATTGAGTCGGGTCCTCAATAGTCACGATTCAGGTTTCGATAATTTTTTTATATTTTCCTCCGCTTTCTGAACTATCCAGAAGGCATAGTGATCAAACTCCAAAGGCTGTTATGGCTCTCCAGGCCATAACATATGGCCAATTTTTCACTGTCGGCGAAATACATTCTGTTAAATACCGTTTGACTTTTCGCCGCCGAACCCTTGTCCTTACTTTGGGTCCAAAGATATTGAATTTGGATTTATCCGAGAATATGAACCAACGCCAGTCCCTGGGCATTCAGTTTTTTCATTCTATTGCGAATTTGAGGCTTGCAGCTGCCATTTTTGCTGTCAGTAATGATTTTCTCGCAGGTCGACAAGCATATAAACCAAGTTCCTTTTAATAGTATGAACTGAAATAGTGTCGGTTGTTGCTATTAGAAGCTAACTTCTCAGCTCCAAAGCCGTAGCAAACCTTTGCTTAAGATCTAAATATCTGAAATTCGATTTGTTGAAACAGAAGTACTCCTCTTTGCATCAGAGCCAAATTATCGTTTGGTTTTCGGAATAGTGCCTTAAAAACTTTCTAACTGCTGTTTGGTTACACTAAATTACTCTCGCAATTTGTGAATGTGTGTACTTTTTGCCTTTGCTTGCAAAATTTTGGCTTTTTCGTTAGCATTTAATTTAGAGCGACACTTTGTAAAATTAACTCTTTGACTACTTAATTGAAACCGAATGAATATTTCACCCTTAGTTTGGTTTTAAATACCTAATAAGGCGTGAAATATGCTGAAGAATAAAAAAACAAAAAAAAAATAGCGAATGAGGTAAAATCTATGAGAGAATTGCATGAAATAGTAAATAATCGAAATCGAACATTTCAATGGCGCAGGGTGTATTTTCTCATGGGGTAAGTATCAAAAACAAGCCAAGCGGTTGAATCGGTTCAAATTTTTGGCGCTTACGCTCGCCTTGAGTTATTTTTCCCTTTCTTCTTACTAGTGGAATTCATTCGTTAATAGAAAACCAAAACAAAATACATAAACGTAACCAAAACAATTTCTCGCAAATAAAAAAAAACAAAAAGCAACATAAATGAAAACAAAAAAAATTAAACATTTTAATTTTTAAATTTTGAACAAAGGAACCAAAACAGAAAGTAAGAAAATAAAATGATTGTTTATTTTTTTAGTATTGTGTTGCCTTGCAGCTCGTGAGGGTTGTTCCTTTACGATGTTATGTCGAAGTGTGCGGACATTTTATTCTAAACAAAAAAAAAATTGTCTATAAAAAAAGGTTACGCAAGCTAAAAAGGAAAGTAATATAATAAACCATCTTGTTTTTTTATTTGCTGTGTATATGCTAGAATAAAATTTCTCCAACCTCGGACATAACATCGTATGGGAGCAACCGACCATCATGAGTATCAACACAATACTAAACAAAATAAACAAAATCGTTTTGTTTTCTAGCTTTTTTGTTTTTTTTTTTGGTTAATATTTTTTATTTTGAGTCTCTCTCGCTTCGTAATATTTTTAAATTTTTTTTCTTCATAATTTGTTGTTCGTCTCAGTCTCTCTTAATACATCCTCTCAAACGTTCTCTTCTGAGCTTATTCCTCTTATTTGTATGTATCATGTTATCCCTATTACTCGTGTCATTTTATTTCTTTTATTTGCATCATATTAAACGAAAAACTGAAAGAAAAAATGCACATTCAACACCAATACAATTTACCAATACTATTGCCTTCCGGTAATCCTCAAATCAATCCTCATTTCGCGACCAAAATCGCTGTCCTGGAGAAGGTTAGCGGCAGAACAAGTATACCCTCGTCGGTTTGTGAGCGAGTTGTCGAATCAAAGTCATCACAGTTTGGTTTAACTCAAGCAGATGCTCAACAACCTGATCATAAAGTATTTCGCGAAAACAACAGATATTACCAGGTCAAGTCGAGTGGAGGAAGCAGCTACCAATATATGCTCGGAACTGTTAAGAAGACAGCAATAAACTAATCACCGTTTCATCCAACTCATATTAATGTCAAACAAAGCAATAGTAATTTTTCTCTAACCAACCCATTTGAAAATGACGTTAAAGTTCCACAAGTAAAAATCCAGCAAGACCATGATTATTTTACACCAACCAAAACATACTACATACCAGCAATCTACCCAGACCGCTTCATATCAAAAACCAAAAATTAGACGAAGTTTGAGATACTGGAGGCTTAGAAAAAATATCAGGAAAATAATTTCGGAATCCGTGTTTCAAATAAGTTAAAACGTCCTTATGCCGAAGTGGTTATTAATGGAATTCCCGTAGTATATTATTTATCAACATTTTTAAACACCACGTGTGGGGAAAAACAACGGATAATCGGTTATATTTTGTTACCTATATAACATACAATGGTCCATTAAAAAACTACAACTACACATTACCCCAGGATTAACGCAGCCCCTCTATACCTTGGCATGGACTTCTGGGGTTTGTTCGGCTTACCTCCGGCTGTGTTGGTAAATGAATTAGATGTCGCTCTACCAGTTTCTTCGCCTGCTAATCGCCATGTTTTGTCATCTGAACTTCAGACTATGTTAGCGAAAATTATTGACGGATTTCCGTGTTCTGTTATAAATGGTTTAGGTCGCACTCGTCTTATAACCCATAGCATTGATGTAGGTAATGCAACTTCCGTGAAGCAACGCTACTATCAGGTTTCTCCCATTCGGCAGGCAGAAATTTATCAAGAACTTGACCGGATGATATAGATTTGGGCTTTAACGAAGAAAGTCAAAGCGCATGGTCCTCCCCTATTACAGTCGCTCGGAAAGGAAATGGTAAAGTAAGGTTGTGTCTCGATCGTCGGAAAATAAATGCAGCCAGTGTCAAAGATGCGTATCCATTACCATTGATTGATGAAATGTTAAATCGTCTGAATCAGACCAAGTACATATCAACCTTAGATTTAAAAGATGCCTATTGGCAAATCCCTCTCAATATGTCCTCCCGAGATAAAACCGCATTTACTGTTCCGGGTCGCCTCCTCTACCATTTTACAATGTAAAAAGAATAATTTTGTAGCAATTTTTGTTACGATTATTTGCAATGCGGCTGTGTTTCTAGAAGTATCTAACACATAATTGTGTTAAGTAGTTTGACTGGGAGACCAGTCTTCGCCCATATTCGTGGCATTTTATTTTAACACGTGAATTTTGTTTGATCACCAGAAAAACAGACGAGTGTCGAACGTGTTAAACATAGTGTAGAAAAAAAAAGTCTGGGATGGGTTTTTACTCTTGTGTTGTTGGAGGAAATTTCAAATTTTCCTGGGCTGAAAGCCTGGGATAATTTCAAGGGAGTTTCAGATGCCTAGAATTTCATCATTTTCCTTTTGAATATCGTTCTGGCAATTCTCAGGTGGTGAAATGCGCAGTGAGCTACGAAAATAATGTCACAATACGCCATAAAATAACAAAAATACACCATATCGTCGCTACCATCTCAAACTATCGAAAGTGAAAATTATGTTTTCAGGACGGCAAAAAATACTCGATAATTTCACTTAGTAACATTGAGAAAAATGTGCGTATTATTTGAAAGTTGGCTATTATCTATGATTATATTAACCCTCTCAAACGCCTTGTACAATATATTGTACATCAACTTTCATCGCTTCGACCAACCGTAATTTTTAATTTTTGTCTCATTTCTCTTGTGCGATCGTTCTCTTATGTATTTATGTTCACAATACCGTTTTATGAGCAATGCCATATCATAGCAGTGCATAATTGTGCTACGTATTTTATTTTTGGAAGAAAGTCAATTTTAAATGGCGTTTGAAAGGGTTAAAAGCTAAAACAATTTGACGATTTGCTACTATGTATATCACTACCAATCCTAGAGCTAAGTAGTGAATATGAAAAATAAATTTTTTCACATTCGATAGTTTGAGATGGTAGCGACTAGCGACGATATATTGTGTTCATCATAAAATTGAAAAAATTTTAAAATACGGAAATAGAAAATGTGTTTTAAACATTTTTTTATTTTAAATAATTATGTTAAACAATAAAATATTGAAATTGTATGTCAAATTGATTATGTAAAATAAAACACACACACACAAAATAATGAATGAAATTTGATTTATGCAAAATTGCATTTTCCATGAACAAAATGAACGGTTATTATTGTAAACATATTATACAAAAACACGTGCACATTGCAGAAAATTTTGCAAAATTTATTTACGAGCAGAATCAAAATAAATTGCAAACACCTGTCTGACGACTGCAATTAACATCTCTTATATTCTTTCTCTCGGTTTATATGTTCTTAACCTTTCATGAATTTGTACATGTATGGATGCATGCATGTACGCTGAATCGCGATACGATTACAATTTACTATGCCTGCATGCATTGAAAAACACGTTTTTTTCTTCCATTCACCAGCACCACAAACACTCTTTCATATTTAGTTACATATACACAGTTGAATACAGAGAAAATATGCACATTTTGATGTAGCCGTAATTACAAGGGAAACGAAACAGCAACATGATTGCGCGGCGCTGAGATAAATTTGATGAGAGACAGCAAACCAAAATTAAAATGAAATTTATTGAATTTCTTTATTTCTCTTTGGTTTTTTTTTTATATTCACTTAATTCATACTCTGTGAAGATACTCGTACATAAGATCGCAGACATTTTCAACCATGATTACAAATTAGTCATGTTTATTATTTTATTTTTATTACGAGTATTATGTGTATGGTTTGAAGTTATGGGATTTTAGATGCGAACGAGAATTATATTTTTTTTTTGCTTTTGCCCCAACACAGCGCTGGATAACTGCTCAAAAATCGCGAAATATTTTTATGGATTTTAACTATCATTTTTAGATGATGATTAAACATAAGAATGAAATTTAAAAGGCGAAACAGGTATTTCAATTTAAAATACATTTTCAAAAGAATTTCTATGTCAAAAATTTAAGAATAGCTATTTAATCTTTAATGTCTAATCGAAACTTTGAAATAAATTTTTGTAATTTTTTAGCAAACTTTGCAAAATTTTTAATTTTTATTAAAAAATAAATTCCATAAATTGAAAATCTTAATTTGAAATTCGAATAGCCAAAAAACCTAAAAACGGTCAATATTTTTTTGTAAAGCACTAGCTGTACGTCCCTGCTCGCTTTGCTTTTTTTGATGAACATATGGAATAAAATATTAATTTGTTTTTGGCATTTTAAATGAAAGATTATATTTTGTTTTTGGTTTTTCTATTTTATTAAATTAAAATTATAATGCAAAAATGAAATTAAATATGGTTTTTCTACACGTAAGCATCCAACATAGAATTAACCGGGTGAGAAGCAAGGATATTCCAAATTTAGACCACAAACTTGTAGTGACTGAACTTGTGATTTGTTTATGGTCATAGGAAAAGCTTGGAAATTGTATTCTTTTAAAATTAAATGGCATATCTGATGGAATTATAGGAATGCGTGGGATTAAACCATCTTCACCACTGTATTTGCCAGTTAATATCGTTGCTCTAATGATATTTGCCATTAATTTTTTTAACAGCAAGTCGTGTACCATTACAAAATTTTGGTGATTATTGGTACACCAATCTTTAATTGAAGAATATGCGTTGGTATTCCAGGCAAATCTAATGAATTCAAAAATTTTGTAGGATAATTTACCACTTCGTCTTGATCCATAACACAATCTATTAATTTATAAGCAAATGTTTCATCGAAAATTTTATTTTGAATGGCAATATTTATATCAATGACGTTCTTGTTTTTTGCTGCCAATATTGCTGGTTCACTAAACCAATTATGATTTTTGTGATGTTGTGTTGATTTTGAAATGAACATGCATATTTGTTGTTAAATTTAATTCTTTAACGTTTCTCAATAAATTAGATGATTTTAAACACGCATTTAATCAGAGTACCCTATATGGTATAAAGCCATAATCTAAAAATCTGAGCTTTTATAAAGGAATAAGAAACGATGAACATATCAAACTGCCCATAGTAATAGATAAGAATGTCTTATCAGAATTTGAATCTTTCATGTCAAAATTCTAAATACATGTAAAATTCGATACCACAAACCTCTGACACGAGCAATTCAGTCAAACACTGAACGCAATCCAAGGCAATCACGCCACTTGGATTATATACTCCCTGCGCCATTGAAATGTTCAATTTCGATTATTTACTATTTCATGCAATTCTCTCCTAGATTTTACCTCATTCGCTATTTTTTTTTGTTTTTTTTATTTTTCAGCATATTTCACACCTTATTAGGTATTTAAAACCAAACTAAGGGTGAAATATTCATTCGGTTTCAATTAGGTAGTCAAAGAGTTAATTTTACAAAGTGTCGCTCTAAATTAAATGCTAACGAAAAAGCCAAAATTTTGCAAGCAAAGGCAAAAAGTACACACATTCACAAATTGCAAGAGTAATTTAGTGTAACCAAACAGCAGTTAGAAAGTTTTTAAGGCACTATTCCGAAAATCAAACGATAATTTGGCTCTGATGCAAAGAGGAGAACTTCTGTTTCAACAAATCGAATTTCAGGTATTTAGATCTTAAGCAAAGGTTTGCTACGGCTTTGGAGCTGAGAAGTTAGCTTCTAATAGCAACAACCGACACTATTTCAGTTCATACTATTAAAAGGAACTTGGTTTATATGCTTGTCGACCTGCGAGAAAATCATTACTGACAGCAAAAATGGCAGCTGCAAGCCTCAAATTCGCAATAGAATGAAAAAACTGAATGCCCAGGGACTGGCGTTGGTTCATATTCTCGGATAAATCCAAATTCAATATCTTTGGACCCGATGTAAGGACAAGGGTTCGGCGGCGAAAAGTCAAACGGTATTTAACAGAATGTATTTCGCCGACAGTGAAAAATTGGCCATATGTTATGGCCTGGAGAGCCATAACAGCCTTTGGAGTTTGATCACTATGCCTTCTGGATAGTTCAGAAAGCGGAGGAAAATATAAAAAAATTATCGAAACCTGAATCGTGACTATTGAGGACCCGACTCAATACATCGGTATTCCCCTCTTCCAGGACGATTACTCTCCGCGAGTTATTGATGTTATTTGTGAAGTAAGAATGCTTAATTTTAATGTCTATTTTGTTTAGGTAGCCGAATTTAAAAATAGCTTGGTGATTGAGTCGTTATCCTGGACAGGAAATAGTCCTGACCTCAATATTGTTGAAAATATTTGCTCCTTCATGGGAAAGAAGATTACAAATTACAAGCTGAAAAGTGCCAAAGATCGGAAAAAACTTATAGAAAAAGTCTGGTTTGAAGAAATAACAATATATTATTTAATCAAACTTTAAAATTCAATGCTGATCGGGTTTAAGGCCATCATAAAAGCCAAAGGCTGGGTTATTAATCATTGATTTTGAAAAGTTTAATTTCTCTCAAAATATTTTGATTGAGATGAATTTTTTTATTTCTGTTAATTCTTATTTTGAATAAAAATTACCATTGTCAACAAAAAACTAATTTTCAATTGAAAAAACTCTGTTAAAAACACTGTAAAGACCTACCAAATTGTTACGAGGTAGTGCGGTAATATTCCTTATCCGACGTTATGTAGGTCTAAAATGTCGGATTACCGTTCTTTTTATTTGAATATATTCGGAATAGTGTAAAAATTGTTTTGATAATCAGAATCTATCATTTTTGCCATCTACTTTTGAAGCAAACGATGGTATTTCCAAAATTTACTTTAAAAATTCAAACCGAACATTTCAATGGCGCAGGGTGTACACTAATACAATACAAATATTTGACGGCACACAATAGCAAAATGTATATTATACACCGTGTACATATACAAAATTCTCAATCCTCAATCCTCATTTTGCGACCAAAATCCCTGTACAGGTGTCTTCTATGTCTACGCACTGATGTACCAAATCTGAAACAGACTCAATATGACGACCAGCTAATTTATATTGTAAAGGTGGGCTCATGTTGCGACGCAAGATAAAATCCAATTCCGAATCTGTTAACGCCGGAACTGTCGAACCGGTGTTCCTTCAATAAAATAAAATTGTTAAACTATTCTAAAATTAATGTTATTTGATATTTTCAGTTTTATTATACTCATCTTTATAAAACGCCATGTAAATAGTAAAATTTTGTACACTCTTGAGACACTAGCATTAAGTAATACAAATTGATATTAAATTATATAAATTATATGTAACCTCGTACATACCCTAAAATACACATTAAGTGGATAAATTATGTAAATCCGCTTTAAGGCCGATTTAGATGAAGAAAAATGTTTGCCTTGCAAAATTTTTACGTGATGCTTAGAGCAGCCACGCAATACAAAAATATCCACTGATTAAACCGAGAAGGATTATGTAAAGAAAAATGGCGATGCTATAATTTTTTGGCGGCTTTTAATTGGATGGCATATATTTTGACATTTGTCAGAACTGAAAAAATAACAATTTAAAAAGTCGAAAACGGTAATGAGCTACTAAAAATAATATTTAGTGATGATGAAAGCGACGAAGATGAATTGTTATTAAAAACTATTTTAGAAAGTGACCATGAAGATGAGGCACCAAAAAAGAAAACAAATGTTGGGTTCGGCCCTATTTTCTTGAAAAGGACGAATTTGGAGCATTTATAAATATGTTCATGCCTTTAAAATTAGCAGACCCAGAGCTATTTTATAATTACATGAGAATGTCGTCTTCTCAGTTCGATGAACTATTGCATCAAATTGGGCCGGAAATCACCAAACAAAATTTAATCAGAAAAAGTATCGAACCGAGTGCAAGATTGGCGCTTACGCTGAGGTGAGAAAACACATATTATTTGTACATTTTTTTAAATATCTAGCAACTGGTGAATCACAGAAAAGCCTCTCAACCGCCTACAAATGTTCACCAGCCAGCATGCATTTGATTGTTAGAGAAACGACCCAAGCCATAATAAATGCCCTTAACACCAAAGTATTTAAACTGATAAACGAGGCAAATTTAAAAGAAGTCGCAAGTGGATTTGAACAACGCTAGAATTTCCCACACTGCATTGGTGCTATAGATGGGAAACACGTTGCTATACAGGTATTTATCTAAAGCATATTTTAACATTGAGCTATCAAAATTTTAATGTTTGTTAAATTTATTAATATAGGCCCCATCCTACAGTGGCTCAAAATTTTTCAATTATAAAAACTACCACTCAATTGTGTAAATGGCTATATATGATCACAACTACAATTTCATTATGTGTGATGTAGGGGCCGCTGGAAGGCAGAGTGATGGGGGTTTATTTAGGAACAGCAAATTTGGAGAACAGTTTTTCTCGAATTCTTTATCGTAAGTATAAATAATTCATTTTTTTACTGATAAGACAAATTATTTACAACATTTCGTTTAGAATACCACGGCCATCTGATTTGTCGATATACATGTTAAAAATGTTCCGTATGTCTACGTTTCGGATGACGCATTTAGGCTACACGAAAATATTATGAAGCCATACTCGAAAGGTCCACTAACAACCGCCCAGAATTTTTTTAATTATAGACTGTCAAGAGCACGTCGTATAGTTGAGAATATTCTTTTGGAATATTGGTATCAAAATGGAGAATATTTAGACAGCCAATAATTGCAAACGTAAGTGTTCTTTCTTTAGTAGCTTATTCATATAATTTTACTATTGCGATTTTATAGATTGATACAGCAGAGAAAATAGTCGGTGCGTGTGTCTTCACAACTGGTTTAGACATGGAAAACGTCGATGGAACCATCATTAACGGGACTTGGTGGAACGATTTGGCAGGCAGCATGAGAAGCATGAACACAAAATGTTTCAATTCAGCAAAACATGCTAAAGAAGTCCGGGATAAATTCAGCAATTATTTCAATTCTGATGGAGCTGTACCTTGGAAAATTTGTAGAATTTAGATTTTATTATTAAATGGTTTCAAAGAAGTTAATTATTATTTGAAATTATAGTGGTTTTTATGCCTAATAGAAGCAACTACTGCATTTGGGTTTTTTCAATTAATTTTCATTTTCGATGCTTCTATAAGTGCTTTTCCACAAAAAAAAATTCTTTTTAATTTAATTGATTTTTATCAAATTGTTTCAATTTTAGTTCTTGTAATGCAACAAAAATTTTACGTTGCCCCTCGGCAACGAATTCTGGGTCTAGAGCTTTCAGTTCTAACACCATAAATTCCCCAAAAGCATCCTGGGAATTTCTTGGCTGAGGAGCTGATGGCTGACCAGATTTCTGTGGGATGTTCCTGATACTCAAAACTTCACACGCCTTTTTTTAAAAATTAACTTTTCCCGCGCCAATTCCGTCGATGTTTCTTTTCCTACAAGAAAAAACATAAATGTAATAAACACTTACGTACTTACTTTTTCGGGGTGGTACGGGACTTGATCCAGAATCCCCCTCATTTGAATCTATATTCGTTAACGAAGATGTTCTGAAATAAACAAAAAATGCATGTACAATATTTTTCAATTTAACATTTTACACTATTTTACTTACGGTCTAGACTCAAACGTGTCATCTAAAAATGACAAGGCTTTGGAATACTTGTACTCTTTAATTTGTACTCTGCTCATTCCGCTAGTGGGAATCTTTTTCGACCTGCTGTAGCACCCTTACACCGATTCCCGTTTTTTTCTTTCTGGGACATCGTTTATTGTCAGATCTGTAAAAAAAAGAGATAAAATATTTTATAATTTTCCCTGTTAATGAATATTTAACTTACTTATGGCAGTTGCAATTTCCTCCCAAGCTCGCTGCCTTACGTTTTTACTTTTATAATTTGCATTTTGGAGATCCCATAAATTTGGATTATCTCTGATGGCGTCAGTAAGGTCTTCTAAAATTAAGAAAATATTTTATACGACGAATAAAATCAATCACAGTATCAAATATAATATAATACTATAGATAATAATACCTATTGGTACGGTCTGCTCTTTTGGCGATATTTCTTGATGTTCCTCTGGGAAGACGATATGAGAATCTGAAAATGAAATATTTTAAACGTGCTCAGTTTTTTTAAACAAACATAGACTATTTCAAATTATTATTTTACCGTACTCAGTCGGGGTGGCAACATCCCTGCTTTCTTCTTCCCAATCTGGGTCGGCGAAGGGGGTGATAGGTCGATTCTCATTGTATGAGCATTCACCATTTGAAAATAAAATTGTACAATTATATATAAGTATAGTGAAAATAATATCTCAGCGAAATTCTGACAGATCACGCGCATCTACAAAACAAAAACAAATGGCGTAAACACAGCGATGTATTTAGGCAAATTTGTTTACATTTTGAGGTTAGAATTTGTCTATTTTGAATTATGTTTTTCCTCAAATTTATTCACTATAATTAATGTAATTTTAATTTAGATAACACACTAGCAATAGAACTTTTGATAACATTTAAGATAATTTTAATATCATTAGCTTGCCTCGAACAAATTGAAATTTAAAATCGAGTTTTTTTATTGTTTTGATTTAACACGAAAAATGACATTTCTTTCTAAACATGCCTATGTAGTTCGTACGTTAAATGGGTATAACATTACATATCCAGTGGTGTTGTTAGTGTTTTTTATATTTTTTTAATTTCACATGTTATTTTAGAATTTACCTATAAAATAATGAGAATTTTTAATATTTTCCAATATAAATTACATTATGTAATGGAATCAAATTTCATATATCTTTATTTATAATTTTTTTTATCTTTAAAAATATTACTCAGCCGACCCTTCTCTGAATTTTTAATTTTGTTTAACTACTTCACTGTTGGCTGCGCACAACGATGAAAAAATGAGTTTCGCTGAGATATTATTTTCACTATATATGTGTTTTATTTTATTACCAATTACAATGGGGTTGTTGTAATTGTAATTACCTCGCGCCAGTAACTCCAACTCGTTTCGCAAAATATTTATTTTTCTTGCTAAAATTAAAAATGGAATTTCAAAAGATTAAGTTTGTATAATATATATTTAAAAATGTTGAAAAATATTTGCTTACCATTCGACATGGCGGTTTTTTCTCCTATAAACCTTTGACGTCTAGTCATTGTATGGGTTTTCATAATATACTTTTATTGTGTTTGTGTTAGTTTGTTACTATAAAATATCAAAAAATATTGTCGGGTCGAGTATATTTTATAGTTAAATTTTCATTTCTATAGTAACAATTGCTCAAAAAAAAGACAAAACCCCCTTGCAAAGTTTTGTATGTTTATATTGTCGTTCTTGTCATCCAAACGAAAATTGTAATGAACTAATCTCTTCTTTTTTTGCAAGGCAAACATTTTTCTATACATCTAAATCGGCCTTTAATGACGACAGTATTGTCATTTTGTTTACGTTAAGTTTGACAGCTACCAACATGAAATAAAGTTAGTTATTAAATTGATAGACGTCTCTGTTGGAATATACTATAGTTTATACGAGTATTGTATTCTTTATATTTTTTATCTTGTTTAATTTTGGTTATGTATTTCGGGGAAAATATTTTTAATAGTCATTGCACTTAAAACTTTATGGAGAAAACATTGTTACTTGTTAGCTAAGCAAATAAAATTATAAATTGTTAAAATGCATAAAAGTATAAATAGTTGTTGGCTAAATAAATAAAGTTATAACTTATTAAAATAAATAAACCTATAAATAGCCTTGTTGCTTGTTTGTTTGTAGTGTCATATTGTAAGGTGATTTGGAAAAAGTTGTGCATAACAATTATCATCGACAGCACAACAACCAAATCACATCATCAGCGTTTGTTGGTATCGTCGATTACATAGTAAATACAGTCCACTAAAGTGATCTTATACAAAAAATCAAGAAGTAAGTGGCGAACACAGTACCGGCGTCGCCAGAATCCGTCAACGGTTGACGAAGTGCTATAATGTTGACTCAAGCACATTCTTGTAAAAATCTTTAAAATTTTCTTTTGGCATCTGCTTCCAGATTGTTTGCTTAATTTCAGCGTCACTTCAGCGATCTTGAAACATAACCAACATCTCTTGTTTTAAATATTCCCATTTAACATTCCCGTTTCTTTCCAAGGATGACCAATACCATTCCAATGTGGGATTTTTCAACAATAAATGTAAATCATTTACTAAATTGTCGGTTGAAATATGATTACTTCACGCGAGGCGTCCCACGCGGTACTGAAAACGATCAATTGGTTGACTTCCGGGGGAACCACTGAAACAAATATTCCACTTATTAATGTTGAGTGCCTGGTTTTGAATGTATGTATTCGCTGACTTTGGTGTACTTACAGTAACTTGATTGTTCCCCAACGCCTTTTGGCTATCAAGAATGGTAGTTTCATCAGGTGATAATTCTCCAAACAATTCTTCAAAGTCATGAATTTCTATTCTGGATTCTAACAATGAATTGATCACTTGTAAAACTTTATTACGCACGCATTTAACATATTAACAGCTTGGTTACGATATGTAGGTGAAGCATGACTTAAACGCAAGAACCTAGAGCTTATGTGAAGAACACGAGTACTAAGAATTCTAAGTTTATTTTCTCCTTCACCAATTTCAATTTCGGTAATTTCGTGAACCTTTGGCTTAAGATCTTTAAGCTTAGTAGTGTAAATATCAAGCTCTCTCTCTCTCTCTCTCTGAGGAGCTTTACGAGCCGCCTGATGCGGAATAGTAGGTGGTTTCACTTTACCTGCTTTTTCACTTTAATTGTTCTAGCACAGAACCGGAAAACCCCGAACCACACACTCTACACCGACCTCGTCGCTTCGCAAAAAGTTAGGATTCATAATGATATATAAAAATACTTTTTACACTTTCTGCCGTAGGCACTTGGCGAAACACACTTAATACACACATTTTTAAAATTTTTTAAAAACACTTGTTAAATATTTCGCAAAATTTCAAAAGGCTTGTTAGGCCATCATCAGGAGTATCTACTAAACTGTAAAAATAAAAATGTAGTTATTTATATATATAGTTGGAAAAAGCAAAAAGTGAAACCAAAATATACAAATAAAAAAATGTGGGAGTGGTAAACAATAAAATTGGTGACAGCAATAAACATTAAAAATTAAAAGGGGGTGAGTTAAACACAGGTATATGATTATTGATTAGTCAACGGTCGAATAACAAAATTCCAGATGTTGATTTTTTTTTTTTTCCCCTTCTTTATTTTATTATAACCCGACGTAATAGTAATTTTATGGTATGGAATGAGTATGTGAATAAAACAATGCGGGGTCGGTAATTGGTGAGAAACGGATTTCTCTCTGTTCGTTGAGGATATTTTGGTTAAGAAATATAGCTTTTCGGATTTCGTAAGATCTGAGTGAGTGATTTTTTAAACCTTTTGTAATTTTGCGAAATATTTAACAAGTGTTTTTAAAAAATTTTAAAAATGTGTGTAATATATAAAAATATTACGATTATAGACAAAAAATTAAGAGAAAAAAAAAACAAAGAAATCTATGGCAAAAATAGCAAATTCAAAATAACAAAAATTTAAAGGAATCTGAAATTTACTGAAATTAAATTGTTAGGAATAATATAATATAAAATAGTATATGAAAAAATATGATTAATATAAATATGTGTAAATAAAACTTCCACTGGAGATACACTTCTGCTCACATGTGATCAAACAATAAAACGTTTATTAAAAACGGATTAGATGTGTTTCAAAAACAAATTAAAAAATATTACTTATAGAAGTCATACTACTTAGATATTACAGAGAAATGCACGTTTTAAATAATTAAATCAAAATGTCACAACTGGACAGACTAAAAATGCGACGACATCTAACTGTATTAAATAGCCAGTATCCAGAAACTACAAAAAAATAATAATTTCAGCCTCGAAATGTGCATTTCGAACATTCAAATCAAAAATGACAAATAACAGAATAAATGTCACGCCACTTCAAAACTAAAACCAATAATTTAACTTGCAAAACATAATTAAATAAAAAAAATTTGAACTTTAAAAAAAAATATTGAAAATAAACTTTACTCTACATGTATTCTAGAATAAAATCGTGTCAGCTCAACCTATAAACCGTTATCTCAAATAATAATAATTTACCACTTTCTTTGGGCGCCACTGTAACACACCTATCAGCACTATTGCAGGCAGGCACGTCACAGATTCTCGTGTGGTGATTCCAAGCAGCATATTTCGGCCGGCCAGCGGTCAGTGGTGTGTGGCCCAGAAAAGACCGCCTCAATATGCTGCCTCGAATCACCACACGAGAGTCTGTGACGTGTCTGCCTGCAATAGTGCTGATAGGTGTGTTACAGTGTCGGAAGTTCATCAGCTAAACGTATTTGTCATATTGAAAGGAATCAGTAGATTTGTTTGTTGTGTCAGGTGGAAATGCGAATCGGCAAGCCAGCTATTTGGAGTAGAGGCTAACCCTCAGTACTTATGGTGTAAATAGGCGTATAGTTCCGATAACTGGCTTTGGTATTCAAAAATATTGAACTAAGAGTATATAATTGATTGATAGTTGTTTTTTTTTTAATAAATCGAGAAAACCATCGGTGGCTTTCCAGTAAAATACATCATTCCAGTCAAAAATTTTAATTACTTCGTACTAAACTTACCGGCGCGGCGCCGTTTTCTTATTAAATTCAAGAAAATGTGCCTAGTAAATATAATTCAGAATTCGATTCCAAAAGTTAACTGCCAGATTACAAAATCGAGTACCAAATAAAGCCCGTGAGCGACCGATTGACCAGCACTGCGACATTTAACATCATCAAGAAGAGGAAATTCAAGTACGTGTAAAAAAGAGAGAGAAACAAAAAAGCAACGATGATCATTAATGGTGATTGATAATAAAGAAACCAGACGATCATTAAAAACAAAACAAAAAGCAAAATGAAAAAGAAGTAAAACAAAACAAAAAAAAATTAAAAAAATATGATCGTGAGTAAATCCATCAAGAGAAGTTGGTAATAAGAAATTTTTGTTTATTTAATATTTTCGTTTATGAGATGCCGCTTTTTCCCTGTGGCTGTGATATAAAATAGCACATAATTTTTTTCCCCAAAAAACATAAAAAGATAACAAAAACAATTTTTTTTTTAAATACATAATATTGTTAATTTTATACAACATAACCAAACAACAACACTATCGAAGGTCTACCTACATAATTTAACATTTGTTTTATGTTTTGTAAAACATCGCACGTGATTATTGTACGATCACATGATAATTATACATAATAATTTATGTACTGGTTAAACATTTTGGTCTACAAGACAATAAATAAGTAAATAAAACAAAATAAATCTAGTTTGTAATGTTTTAATTATAAATATGAAAATTAGGGGTGTCTCTGTTCTACATTCGAATCTTGATTGAGCATAACATACATATATTTTAATGAAATAATTAAAATGGATGCATATAATTTAACAGATGTTTCACAATTCTTCGTAATTTTTGAAAAAACATTTAGTTTTTATTATCTTAAATAAATCTTGACAAAATATACGTATATAAAGATGATATACTATAGATAATGAAAGAGAAAAAAATCAAGTTGTTGATTTGAAATAACATATGTAAATCTACGTATTGTATGCATGTGAATGTGATGTTATGCTCACCCACGAAGTTATAGTTTACTAGGATATTTAGAACAATCGATTAACATAGTCTATGATTTAAAATATTTTCAACTAATTAAATTTATTCTAAAGAAAGATATGCATCTAGAATTTAGGGTGATTCATTTTCTTGAAGATGAGTGATCAGTGCAATAAAACTATTAATAGGATTTCTTATAACTTGCCTCTCCCATGATACCATAGCTCATCGCATTTATTTGCTTTGTATAAAAACAGTCTAAAGTTCGGGATAATTAAACTTATATTCTGTAAATTTTAGCTTTAAATTACGATTTCCTCCTCTCTTTGACCTTTACACCCATTAAGAGATTTTGTTACACCACTGGACCACCTACCATACACATTTTTGTAAATTGTTTCACTCTATAATGACACAACAGTGACAAATAATGTCATAATTTATGAGGGCTGTCCTCTACATACAGTAGGACGTGGAAGATCACTGGTGTGAAAACCTCGTTACTTAGAAACAGACAATTGGTTTACCCCGTACAAAATTAATCACTTTGTAAGAACATAGTCACATTTCAATTGGTCAAATTTTTTCTATAACTATGTAGAATAATTGGGGCACAAGAACGATTGTTTAGCAAGCAAG
Organism: Tipula helvola; assembly: GCA_963556165.1. Lineage (NCBI taxonomy): Eukaryota > Metazoa > Arthropoda > Insecta > Diptera > Tipulidae > Tipula > Tipula helvola. Next base: position 160,959,776 of record OY744481.1, on the reverse strand, counting down.
CAGTTTTCACATGACATAATCAAAGTATCTGCGGATCAATTTTCGTCGATGTTAGTATTCATTGTTCGACTTGCACATTTTATTTTGCTTACTGAAAAAATTATTGGCAGTTATGTATATCGATTTTTTTGCGAAAACAAACAAAAATTAGAAAGAAATTTTATTTGAAATTAAAATTTGCTTGTTAAAATTGATCTATTTATTTATTTAAATCAACAGGAAAAAAATCCTTTTTTGACAATAACATGGACATCAAATAACTACAATTTACATTTAATTTGCTTTTTAAATAAACATTTGGTAAGTTGAAATCGAACTCATTAAAGTTAGCATTAAATTGCTGACACCACTCAAAAAAATATTAGCTATTCCCAAACACTTTTTAAGGGAAACACCCAAAGTGTTTGGGAAATGTATTTGGGATGAATCAGCTTTATTGTAAGAGGGAAATAATATTCAGTTTTGCCATACATACTTATTTTAGTATTCATACCTAATTAATAAGTATTGCTCACAAATATTTCAAATATTTATTCTAAAATTCTAAAGTGTGTCTTACAAATAATTACCTTTCTTCATAAATACTTCGGTTTGTAAAGATACAAAATGTGAGCCACAAACATTAATTATTTCCAAGAAAAGAGCAAATACTATTTACCACAAATACTCACCAAATTACCCTGTTAAAGTTAGCCGAAAATTGCCAGCCGAAAAAACAAAATTGTGGTTATCAGCAGCAAGTAAATAGGATACATGGATTGTAATAAAAAATTTTGTAAATAGTTTTACATGGAAAAATTTGTCTAAACTAATCGCAGAAAATATCGGAAAATCAGAAGAATTCATAAAATTGGAATAAAATCAACCTCTAGAGTATATATCTGAAGTTGAATCGTTTTTATTGGATTTGACGATTTGTCAATAGCTATCGTAGGCAAAATATTCAGTTCTAGTTACCGATGGGGAATCTCGGAAAATTCGATTTTCCAAAAAGCAAAACGAAAATTTGTATAAAATCAGCCTCTACTCTAGAGAATGTCTGGAGATGTATTTTATTGATATGACTTTTTTCTTTCGATAGCGATTGACAAGTCACATCAATGTAATCCATCTCCAGACATAATGCTCTAAAGGCTGATTTTATTAAAATTAAAATACTTCTTTGGGTTTCGCGAGTTTGCCACAATTTTCCACGAGGAACTCGAACCAGGTTTTGCCATATAAGAATGTTAACAAAGGCCTTCAATGCTATTCATGCATCCTTAATAATTAAAGGGCTAAACACTATACCGATTGATATGGACTTCATTTTTTATTTTCGTCTGGGATAACACAATCTTTAACAGTATCACCAAATTAGAAATTTTTTGTTTTATGCTTCATGAAAATAAAACATACAATAATAAATTTATTGTAAAGTAACTAGTAATATTTTATTTAATTCAACAATTTTTTTATATACTATATATACCTACATATTTTTAACAGAGTGTTTTTAAAAATTATTTACAGCTAATTTATTATTAATATTTGTTAAATTAAATGTGTTTTTAACCTTCAATGATTCAAATAAAATACAAAAAAATTCAGTCGTTACAGTTTCTAACGCTTGGCAGCAAACAAATATATCATTTTGAATTTTGATTAAATATTTTATTACTGAAAAAACAAGGGATTTCATCTTCATAATTTTCAAACAAACGAGGGCGGAGTGAGAAGTCTGGTAAAAATGAAACAAGGAATAATATTTTCGGCCAAAAAAAAATTTATTTTCGTAGTCGCCTTTTAGCTCGATACACTTAGTCCAACGTTTTTCCGATTTTTCGATCCCTTCCGATTTCTCCAACCCTTTAAAATAGGCGTTTGTTGCATCATTAGAGCCGAATCTCTTTCCGCCGAGCCATTTCTTCAAGTTCGGAAACCGGAAATAGTCACAGGCGGCTAAGTCTGGAGAATATGGCGGATGTGGAAGTAATTCGAAGCGTAATTTATTGATTTTGGCGGTGTGAGTTTTTAGTCGATTGCAAGCAAACGCGGCACCCAACGCGCGGATAGCTTTTTCATATTCAAATGTTCGTGTAATATATTGCGCACACGTTTATCTGAGATGCCTACTACCTCAGCTATCTCGTGCACTTTCATTCTGCGGTCTTGCAATACCGTATCATGGATTTTGTCAACCATTTTTGGTGCGGTGGCTTCAATTAGGGGTCCTGAACGTTCGGCATCTGTTGTACGACCACAACGAAAATCAGTAAACCAAAAAAAATAATGTTTAATTAAGACACGAAATTCACTTTTTCCATGTTTGCAAAAAAACTATGCGTTGTCTGTTTTCAATGGCTGTCGAAACTGAACTAAATGACAGATCTGTCTAAAAATTTTAATTTGGTATTGCCACATGACATCTGGGATTTGCGATTGTGGCGCCCTGTTGGAATTTTACCAGACTTCTGACTCCGCCCTCGTACATAAGTAGCAATCCAAGGCTTATCTATCTTCTATATACTACATATGTATGTATATACAAAAAAGAAAAGTATGTGGGTAAGTATGTAGTCCAGGGTTGCCACCTTCACGCGAGGACAACCACCACATTTTCCAAAATAACTTATAAAACAAAATTTTTAGTTTCAAATACAGGGTGGCTGATGAAAGCCGCTACCAAAAAAAAATTGAATAACTTTTTTTCTATTCAATGAATCTAGTTAATTTTTTTTTTATTTTGCAGATTGACTTTTACATTTAACAAAAATGGATAACTGGGACACTGAAACAAGAATTTGGATTGTCCGCCGCTATCACGCTCTGGAGTCCGTAGTTTCGGTTCAAAGAGAGTACAGGCGCACGTTTGGCGGCAATCCTCCGAGCAGATGGACCATAATGAGACTTGTAAACAATTTTGCCGAGCATGGGACAGTCAACAGAAGACCTTACCATCGAAACCCTTCAGTTCGAACGGAGGAAACAATCGCTGCTGTAGCTGCTGCCATACAAAACAATCCACGTGTTTCGACAAGAAGCTTATCTGCTCAAATGGGTATAAGCAGACAGTCATTACAGTCAATTATGCACAAAGATTTGGACTTATTCCCATATAAAATTCAATTGGCCAACAAACTGAACGCTGCAGACTTGCCGATTCGCTTGGAATTTTGCCAGAAGATGCTTCAAATGGTGGAAGAGGATGGAAACATGTTGAACTGTCTTTTCATGTCTGACGAGGCCCATTTCGATTTAAACGGCAACATAAACAAACAAAATTGTCGAATATGGAGTGCTTCCAACCCACAGTTACTCCATGAGACGGAATTGCATCCACTTCGTGTCACAGTGTGGTGTGCAGTTTCATCACGCTGCATTATCGGGCCCTACTTCTTCGAAGAAAACGGTCACACCGTTACGGTTACTGGAGACCGTTACTTGAGCATGTTGAGAGAGTTTTTCTATCCAGAATTACGCCGAAGGAGAATTTCTTTCAACTCTGTGTGGTTTCAGCAAGATGGTGCAGCTCCTCACATAGCCCAACCTGTTATGACAGAATTGCGACGAAAATTTCCCAATAAATTGATAAGCAGAAACTCCACATTCCGTTGGCCACCCAGGTCGCCTGACCTTACTGCACCTGACTTTTTCTTGTGGGGTTATTGCAAACAGGAAGTCTACAAAACAAAACCAACAAATTTGAATGAACTAAGGCAATCCATTCGAGAAATAATTGCGGCTATTCCTGTCTCAACTCTCCAAGCAGTAATGAACAACTTTTTGGTAAGATGCCGCACATGCATCAACGAGCAGGGGGGGTATTTAAATTCCATTATTTTTAAAACTAATTAAGCTATATTTAATAAAATTGAATGAGCTTTAACATGAATAAAAGAAAAATGAATTCCATACACTGAAAAAAAAATTATTTGAGTTTCTTAATGTAGCAAAATTCATCAGCCACCCTGTATATACACTGCGCCAATTAAAAAACGGAACAGAAATTTTCTTCGAAAAAATACCCAGATTTGGACGCCTGTATCTTGGTGAAATACCATCAACTAAAAACAAAATTTTTTTTTGGAAGGTGGTATTTCACCAAGATACAGGTGTTCAAATCTGGGTGTTTTTTCGAAGAAAATTTCTGTTCCGTTTTTTAATTGGCGCAGTGTATTTACTAATTGAAAAATATAATTTGAAACTAAAAATATTTTTGTGCCATTTTAAGAAAATGCAGTGGTTGTCCTCGCGAGAAGGTGGCAACCCTGTATGTACATATGTATGTTCGGCAAAAGCTCTTGGTCCACTCGAGCGATTGTTTCCGAATTTTGCACGAATACTTTTTAGCAGTCGAGAAAAAACATAGGGGAGTTAGTTTTCAAAAATTGGTACCCCTTCCCCATGCTCCCCTATGTGGTGTAATTTACAAAGGGGGATTTTTAAACTTCACCGATTTAGCTGATTTTTGGATGTTTAGTGTAAAATTAAAAATAAATCGACACGTGTATCATTATTTTTTTAACGGTGATGGCCATGGTGGTGTTGATGGTAATGTTGATGATGATGATGATGACGGGGTTGATGATGTTGGTGATGATGGTGATTTTATTGTGATTGTGATGGTGACTGTGATTGTGTTTGTGATGGTGATGATGATGGTATAATGGTATGATGGTATGTACTGTAGGATGGCACGATGATATGAAGGTATGATATCAACATGATACAATTGTGTGATGGTATAATGGAATTTTGGTTTGATAGTATGATGGTTTGAGGATATAATGGTATAATGATACAAAGGTGTGATAGTGAGATGGTTTGATGGTATGATGGTTTAATCTATCTTCTTCTATATATTCATATACATTATTGGCCAACGGATTAGCACATGAGAGTTGCGAATTAAACACAAACAGATACGCTAGTGTATAGCTTGTAACAAAGCTTGCTTGTTGTTAATATGGAACGTTGATTTTGGTCTAATATTAAAACAAAAACAATTTTTTCAATATTCCAATTTTTGAAAGAAACGTTTTATGTCAAATCTTAAAGAAACAATTACGATTGGTGACAGAATTAGCAAATTTGAAAATATATTTAATTTTTTTTTTTTTTTTAATATTTCGTTGGGAAGCTCTTTTGTCTGATTACTGCTTTTACTCGGCGAGATAAACTTTCAACCAAGGCTTGGCAGCGACTAATAGGTATCGAATTCCATCCATCTTGAACTACTTCCCACAGTTCTGTCAAATTTTTAGGTTTTTTAGGCAAACAAATGTTTTAACATCACTCCAGAGATTGTCAATTGGGTTAAGATCTGAAATTTGTGCAGGCCATGCTAAAACATTGATATTATTATGAAGTGCTAATTCTTTGCTCACCACTGTATATAAAGAGGAAAAGTGTGTTACTTGAGCGTTACTTCCTTTGCTTCTTTTTGCACGAATCCTTTATACCAGTCAAGAAGAAGCATAGGGCCATTAGTGATCAAAAAATATTATCCCTTTCCGATGATCCCCAGTGAGGCACCATTTACAAGAGGTATTTTTAAAACTTCACCACGTGTATCATTATTTTTTAATGGTGGTGGTAATGGCGATGTTGATCGTAAGGGGGAATGATGTTGGTGATGGTGATTGTGATTGTGCGACGCAACCTCCAACAAATAATTATCAATTAACAGTGGCAACCTGGCACCGTAAGAAGATCTCTAGCCAAGTCTAGATTGACAGAACTCGATCCTTTTCATTGGGTATAGAGAAGGCACCTTCATTCCGAGAGTAGAAACTTCAAAAAATTTGTATGGTTTAGCTCCGGGAGCAAACTCAAAAAATGTGGTTTACAAGCAAGCATTGCGGTAAATCCAACAAATTATTTTTGTCTTGATTTTATTCAATTCACTTGAGAAATTGTATTCAAAGGCGCCTTGCTGTATTTCTTCTATATATTTAAAATAAAAACACCTGTTGAAATAACCAATTGAATTTTAACCGTGCTTTTAATCTGCTGAATTTAAGCATCTCGCATTACTTATTTGAAAAAGTTCGTCTATCTTATGGGTACCAGATATCAATGCACGATGAGTTTTGGATTAGTTGTAACTTTAAAATCATCACAAATTTAAGGCGCTCCATTTTGTTTCTTCGCTATTATAATTGGTGCAGCAAATTGAGTAGCGTGCATCTTTCAATTTCAACTTTTACGGTAATGTGTTTGTGAAAAACGAATGGTTCGGGACTTAAAATATTTTGTTTGAACTTTTGTTCTTAAACGGAAATATTTATCAAATATAAACATATAACAAAAATAAATGATCCATCAGTGATTCCAACTTTACAATTTTACAGTGTTCTGCAAAAGATGGTAAATTCCTTTTATTCAGCCACATTGGAAGTTTAAGACAAGCCAATCCAATCCAAAAATAGTTTCCATACTCCAAATCTGTCTAATTTTCCAAGAAGAATGTCAAACTGCAGTGTAACAAATGCCCTCGAAAAATTTGTAAAAATGATAACTAGCTGACTTCTAGAGTAGACGCAAAAGCATCAAATATTTTCAGTGTCAAGCTTAACAGATTTGTAGTGGTAGAACGTTGACGGATGAACCCACATTTTTGAATTGCTATTGAAGATTTGACATTAAAACACATATAATTAGTTATAATCAGTATGGATGATAGTATGGATGTTCCCCTATAATTTTTGGTGTCTAAACGTTTACGAGATTTGAAGATTAGGATAATTATTGACTTCTTCAGAGCAGCATTGAAAACCAAAGATAAACTCAATGATAATAACTTACTGATATATTTAAGACTACTTGTGGGTATATTTCATTTTGGATATACGATATACCATCAATCACATCAGTCTCAGAAATAAACGGCAATTCTATTAGATTATGATGATATTATCCCGAGTGAGATGTAGAGGCGGGACTAGCCCCATCAACATGGTGTTTCTTGTAGACAGCATGGAAAAAATCCGCAAATAGTTCCCATAGTTAAGGATATTTGTTAACAGTAGGGATTAACAGATTATTCACTCATTATATTTACCAATTATTCAATATCATATTTACGGAAGTAATGGGCATGTAAACATGCGAAGAAAAGCTAATCGAGAGCTTAAAAGAAAATAAAGCCGCGGAAATAGCCGAATTAAGTTCCAAATATCCGAATTTAGCCACTATTCCAAGGGTGGCTTACTTCAACGAGTGTTCATAAATTTTTCAGGTTTATTAGGTTAGAATTCATCGTCAAGTACACAAGAATGCATATTTAAGAGATTTTTTGAAGTTAGAGACGATACAAAGTGTTTTCAGCCAAAAGTGATGTTGGATTCTTAACCCTTTAATGCATGATTTTTTCTTTTTAATTGAAATATTTTTTTTTCTTATAAAGATGTATTTGGTGAAACGAATTTCAAAGTAAAAATGGTTGGAAGCAGCTAGTTTTTCGGGAAAATTGATTTTATGACATTATGCTTATTTGCATCATTATGCATTTGTGGTATAAAATTTAAATATTTTTCCATTTATAACGCTTCTTAATAAAGAGGCAATTCGTTCAAAATTAAAATAAATATTCAAAAACAATATTGTTATTTATAAAAAATTACATATGTAAATGTATGTTTACTACTAACTGTATGCAAAACATCGACTAACTAATTTTAAATGGCGATTTTATTTTCAAAACGCAGAAAAAAACAAAAAAATGTGTGAAGCGAGATAGAAAAACAAATTAACAACAGGTATACGAAAAAAAAAACAGAAAAAATATGCTTAAATGTAGATGGAGTTAAAATTAGAATAACATGATGCAGATATGCTACATTATGCATTAAAGGGTTAATTATCGACCAAAAATACATAGAGATAAGCTTTTCCTATAATTTTATTATTTTATTATGAGGGTAAGCTTCATAAGACTAAAATCTTAGAGTTGTGGTTGTTACCTTGCAGCCGCCATATTGGGCCACCGTCACGCATTTTCAAAAGGTGTAATGATGCTTCAGAAACTAGAGATGATACTCTTAAAATTGTACCCAAACACGTCCTAAAATACCTTAACTATTTTTGGGCAAAGAGGGTCTCCCGTTGACAAAGAATGCCTCATATAGGGAGAAAAACACGTAAAATCGCATCTCCTTTATATGGGACCGTATTTTATCATTTTTATTTATGTCAATATTTTGAAATTTCATGCACTTGGTGTTTTATTTATTGCTACAGAAAAAAAACAAATCATCCGAAAATTATAAAATTGCGCTCATTTTAAAGATAAATGAATAGGAATTATAAAATAATTGTAAATATGGTACCCTCTTTTATTCCTTCATTTTAAAAATTTCCATCGAAACGTTCGTTTAAGAGTTGCAAATTTACCTCCACGAACTCATTAAATAGCAGCTACAAGAGAAATTGATGAGCACCTGTTGCCAAAGTATGCCATTGTAAAGCATTACATTTCATAGACGAATGCAATATCAATAGAAGTATGTACTGCCATAAAGGAAAAATTGAATTACCACCAACCAATACAACTGCAAACATTTTCTGGATAACGATCGCACTGTCAACAATCAGTTTGCCTTTATTTCGCTTAATGGAGATGGAATTGTATTATTGGATATCGTAGTCCACCTTTTATAAAAGTTCATGTCTAAGTTTAACAAAATTTGGAAAGTTTTCTACCACAACCAGGCAACCAACGAAGACTTATGCAGATGTGAATCTATGATGGTAATGCAGCAACAGACATAAGGTTGCAAAATGAAACATCGAGAAGATTACAAAGAGAACTGCTCCAAATATTACTCAGTGAATTAAGAAATGTAAATCTGAAATAAGAAATGCAAGAAGTGATGGAACAGGAGCAGCAAAATGCGTTAAAAGAAAAACAACCTGTCCGAGAAGCTGTTATGCACCCATACAATGCCTATCTAAATCTTTTCAAGAAATTCAATTGTCACCTCAATGTTAAAATATGTTGTTCCATTAAGAGTATTAATTACTACTACAAAGGAAATGATACTGCTTTAGTATCCGTTAAGATGAGAAACAACGTTCCACAAATGGATACAATGAAATTGGTCATTTTATTAGTCACCGATATGTTTGCGCATCGGAAGCTGTATCTCGTTTATTGAAATTTAAAATGCATAATTAATCAGCAGTAATAATAAGACTTGCAGTTCATGAAGAAAATAAGTGAACCGTTGTCTTTAATGCAGGTAACATAGTTAGCAGAGTATCAGGAAGCCTAGACTTAACAACATTATTTTACTGGATGGTTTGAATTAAACCGTAAAGATCGCGATGCTAGGAAGTATTTGTATAGAGAAATTCCATTTCACTATAAATTTGCAATTAAACAGACTGGATGGGTGAAGAGAGTAAATAAGAAACGATTTTTAGTTCCACGAATATACTCAGTGTGCCCATCGCAGAGTCCATTTTCATTCCTGAAGCATGTTCGCGGTGCTACCAGCTTTGAAACTAGAGGACGGTTAATGATATTCTTTATGAAACTTATGAAGAAGCTTGCCGTGCATTACATTTGCTGGAAAATCATGAAGAATGGAGAACAGCATTAACAGATCCAAAGAGATTGTGAAAATCACAGGGAAAATTTGATTGAAAAGTTAGTTCATAGAGCGAGCGCTTTATGAAATAAAGGCAATATTATAGCAGCATAATCAAGATTATTGTAATTTTGGATTACTAGCTTTAAATGCTCTAAACTTTGATGAAAATAATGATGTGATTGATATTGATGCCAAAATAAGGAAATTTAAATGATTTTATGAAAAGCTCAATGAAGACCAAAGAACAGCATTTAATAATATTATAAAGTCCATCCAGAATCCAATGACTCAATATTCAAACAAATATATTGATGGTACAGGTGGAAGTAGAAAGACATATTTCCACAGATGTTTAATAGCATGTTTAATGAAAAACTGTTATTAGTGTGACTTTCACAGGAATTGCAGCTACATTACTTGAAAATGGCTGAACGTTATCATCCAGATTTAAACTTCCTGTTCCATTGGACGAGCGTTCATGCTTCAGTGTGAAACGTTTGGAGGAAAGAATATAGTGATTGGTGATAGTACTTACCACTTGTGAAGAATGGAAGCAGAACAAAAATACTGGAATGCCCTCTGCAATGTTGATCACTCCGGAACCAATTTGAAACTTTGCGAGCAAATGCTGATCATGAATTTGCTGAATTTGTATTGATTACAGAAATTTATGGCAGTGGTTTAAATCAATTAACAGATTGCAGAAAGGGCAATTTTATGTCCGAAAAGATGTTTTTAAATACAATGAGGAAATTATAATGCTGTTGCATGGAGAAATCTTATTACACAGTATGGATTCAGCACTTCGTGGTAGTGATGATATCCTGAGACTATATTCTTTGGAATTTTTGCAGAGCCAAATTATTGGACAATGTATTAGTTCAGACGATTATTGGAGTAGCCAGAAATGGTGAAGATGTTTGCAAGTCAAGTTTATGTTACAGTCTCCTGAGCAAAAACAAAGTATACTGCAAATCTAACAGATAACAGATAACAAGCCAAAATAGATTACGCTAACTTCAAATGTTTCAATGCTTTAACATCAAAAAATCAAACAAAACCAAAATACTAAAATAAATAATCCTACGTTAGATTTGATGGATGGCTCCACGAATTAAAAAAAGTGTTCATTAATGAAATTAAAAAAGCGAATATTGTATGAAAAAGTATGAACACCTGTTACTTTTTTTAATTCATTTTTTTCACAAATTTTCTGAAATAAAAAATGATTCTTTTTCATACAATACATATTCGCTTTTTTTATTTCATTAATGAACACTATTTTAATTCAGCCTTTTTTAATTCGTGGAGCCTTGATGGATTATGTTGCGATTCAGTTAAATTTGCGGTATACGAGAACATATTTGAATAATCATTCATTTCCAATCACTAATTAGAAACCCAAGCCATACAAAAATCTCTGTTACAATTTCAGAGTTGTGCTTAATATTTTTAATTCGTAAACCTGATCACCCAAAATCAACACAACGGAAATACTTGAATCTATCAACACTAGCTCTAATAAAAATTTCATTTTTCTATTTGATAAAATCTATTACTAAAAATCAAAACAAAATTTTGGGATTGGGCGAACATATTTATGTATTCCTATATACAGAGTACACTCATCAAAATTTCATTATGAGTGAAACCATTTGTTTCCTCCATCGTTCAATCATCATCTCATAAACTGAACGAGAAACTCGAAACAGAATATTTCTATTTTTATGTACATGATTTGGAAATATTCGTCATCAAGTAACTATTATACATAGCTTACAGATAAAAAATATATGAATATCAGCGCGGGTTAATGTTAAATACATCATCTAACAACAAATATGTTTAAAGCGCGTATCGGAGTATCGCGAAGATTGCAAAGAAGACGAAAAATTCATCGAAAATATTTTGAATATCCAATTCACGTACATTTTTGTGTTTATTTTTTGATCGTAGATCAATTTTTTTTTTTCATAATAATTGTAATAATTTGCTTTTATTTTCTTAATGTATTTTTAATTTTGCGGTCAAGATCAAGATATACGTGTAGTACGTGTAATCATGTTTGTTCGCTTCTTCAATATTTATAGCTATATGTAAGTTATTCAATTAATAAAAAATTTCATAATTTTTTTTTATTTCGTTTGGTTTAATATTTTTTTTTAATTATACGAAGGAATTTTAATTTTAATCTTTATTCATTTAAATATGATTTCGTTCGTTTTAATGTGACTTGAGTGTGCGTGTGTTTGATAAGATCAGCTTAATGATTTCCTTAAGCAATTTAAATGGAATTTGCACATTATGTAGATGAACAGCGATAATTCAAATTTATTATAGAATATTTGAGCCAGGTGTTTAGCTCTATTCGCTGTAGATATAGTGGCACTCTATTAAATGCATTATAATCCTAAAATAACCAATAAAATATTTTAAAAATTGATGAAGGAAATGCATTGACTATTTTTTGGTAACAATAAGCATATTGTACTTGGGACGTGATAAATTTTTTTTTCTGGGTATCTCTAACAAGGAGGGGTAAGGTACTTGGGACGTGACACATTTTTTTTCTGGTTATTTCTAACAAGAGGTTGGTATGGTACTCTTAGGTATCTCTAATAAGGGAGGGGGGGGGGGGTACGTTACGGTATTTGGACGTATAAATTTGGTTTTTGGGGAGTACGGCACTTGAGACGTGATAATTTTGTTTTCTAGATATATGTAACAAGGGGGAGGAGGGTACGTACTCTTAGGTACTCTTAAGGCGTGATACATTTTTTTTCTGGGTATCTCTGACAAGGGGGTGGTACGGTACTCTTAGGACGCGAAAAAATTTAGTTGGGTATCTCTAACAAGGGGAGGGGGGGGGGGGGGTACGGTACTTGGGACGTGATAATTTTTTTTTCTTCTGGGTACCTCTAACAAGAGGGTAGGTACGGTACTTGGGACGTTATAAATTTTTTTGGGTATATCTAATAAGTGGGATGGGTACGGTACTTGGGACGTGATAAATTTGTTTTTTTGGGGTACAGTACTTGCGACGTGATAATTTTTTTTCTGGGTATTTCTAACAAGGGGGGAGGGGAGGATGGGGGCTTACGTACTCTTAGGTACTGTTAGGATGTGATAATTTTTTTTTCTGGGTATCTCTAACAAGGGGGTACGGCACTTGTTATGTGATAATTTTTTTCCAGGTATATTTAACAAGCGGGAGGAGGGTACGTACTCTTAGGTACTCTTAAGGCGTGATACATTTTTTTACTGGGTATCTCTAACAAGACGTGGAGGTACGGTACTTGGGTCGTGATACATTTTTTTTTTGGTTATCTCTAACAAGGGGTACGGTACTTGGAACGTGATACATTTTTATTTTGGTATCTCTAACAAGAGGGGTACGGTACTTGAGATGTGATAAATTTGTTTTCTTCTGGGTACCACTAACAAGGGGGGAGGTACGGTACTTGGGACGTTATACATTTTTTTTGGGTATATCTAACAAGAGGGATGGGTACGGTACTTGGGACGTGATAGATTTTTGTTTTCTAGGTATCTCAAACAAGGGGGAGGTGGTGTACGGTACTTGGGTCGTGATACCATTTTGTTTTTTCAGTGCATATCACTAGCAAGGGAGGGGGTACGGTTCTTGGGACATGATAAGATTGTTTTTTCTAGGTATCTCAAACAAGGGGGAGGTGGTGTACGGTACTTGGGTCGTGATACCTTTTTGTTTTTTCAGTACATATCACTAGCAAGGGAGGGGTACGGTTCTTGGGACATGATAAGATTGTTTTTTCTGGGTATCTTTAACAAGGGGGTACGGTACTTGAGACGTGATAAATTTGTTTTTTCTGGGTATGTATAACAAGAGCATTTACGGTACTCTTCGACCGGGAAGGTGTTGAGCCATCGGCGGAACTACATACCCGCAAAACCCCGCAGCCGTGGGGTGACCCATAGCGAGAAGGGCCGCATAAGATTTTTTTCTTTAATATCGTTTTTTAAATTTGAATTAAAATTATAAATAAATTGTTGGGTGACGATCTATGGCCATAAATTTGATCGAGCGATCATTTTTACCCTCGTATGTATCATTCCTTGCCTTCATCTGCCAGCTTTACAGCCAAGGCTCTATAAGTTTCAATATCTGTTGTATTGATTTTCCATATGTTGTTATTCAGGATATCGACTAGTGGGGGACAAACGTGAACTAAACAAAGTCGCCAAATACCTAAAATAACTTCTTCTCAATGAAAAAAAACAACCAATTCAAGAATATTTGTCACGACTCTCACCAACAGAAAACACTGATTATTCACTATGGAAGCTGGAAGACGACTAAGAAGCTGCAACAACCACAACAACATATTCAGAAAGACGAGAAATAACGACGAAAAGGCTGAAGTATTTGCAGTCCATTTTGAAAGGGTAGTCAAAAAGTACGGATGAAGAGAATACAGTAATCCCCCTATAACACGGTACTCTTATAACGCGATTTCATGTCCCTCGTATAACACATGTTTTCCCCCATATAACGCGGGGATTTCGCACGTTATATTTCTGTACTGTGAAATTTATAATGATTTCTTAGTCCAATTTTAATAAAAAGCACATATTTCGTTCATAACATAGTTTTTCCTTAATATTCGATTTAAAAACTCCCTTTAACGAGAAAAGTTAAACGTGAATCATTTGTACATAACGCGTTATACGGGGTCATATGAGCGCGTTGTACGAGCATTCTCGTACAACGCGTTTTTCTATAACGCGGAACGAATCTACCGTGTTATAGGGGGGAATACTGTAACAAGATTCAAAACTACTTGGAAACACCATTGCAAATAAATAATACTATCAAGTAGTTTTCTATGTTAGAAGTAAGAACTGTGATACAGAGAGAGAGTTAAATTCTAAAAAAGCGCCACGATATGGTCTTACTACAGGAAATATTTTGCAACAGTTGCCAGATAAGGGTATTCAATTTATAACCTATTTATTCAATGCTTTACTTAGAACAGGATATTTCTCAATTCAATGGAAGGTTTCACAAGTACCAAAACCAGACAAGCCCCCAAAGGAAGTTACGAAGTACAGACCTATAAGCTTGTTACTAATTATGTCAAAATTTAAATTGAAGAAGCCCTGGAGGAAAAAAGATATTGTTCCGCTCTATTCATGGACATAGCACAAGCTTTTGACAAGGTGCGTGTCACGTGGGATTACAATACCATCTGATCAAATTTGACCCGAACTGGTAAAAAGAACAACATTTTTATGTATTTTAATACAAATCTTTATTATCGCCTTCAAAATAGGCTCCTTTTGAGTCAATACAAGCATGAAAACGGTTAATCCATTTTTCCATACATATCTTATAGGCCTCGGCCGGGATGCCCTTTAGTTTCTTCAGCGAATTTATTTTTATGGCTTCAATCGACTCATTGCGCGTTCCCCAGAGCGGGGTTATTTGAGTTTCGCAAACAGGAAAAGTCACAGGGAGCCAAATCTGGCGAGTACGATAACTGAGCGATGATTTGTTTCGTGTTTGGCCAAAAATTCAGTCACAATCAGGCTGGAATGTGACGGCGCATTATCGTGGTGAAAAACCGATGAATTGTTTGCACACTAATCTGGCCGTTTACGACGAATTGCTTCACTTAGACGCCTCAAAACGGCCAAAAAAAACGTCGTTAACAGAGGTGGATGGACGACTCGCATAAGTCAAGTTTTCTGCGACCTCACAACTCTCACTGAATGCTTTATGTCACTCAAATACTTGCGCTCTCGAAAGAGCATAAAATGATTTCTACATAATATTAATATCATATCTATTGACGATTGTAAAAGTAAAGAAAGCGCCTCTCAAGGACAACAGTTAAAATGATGCACCTGATAAAATGACATTTGTCACAAATGCAACGAAAGAGAATTTAGCAATCCGGTAAGTAAAAATTGTGTTTACAGATCAAAATTGGAATTATTTACAACAATTTGAAACGTCAAATTATCAGGGAGGTCAGTTTAAATATGTTCCAATAGGTGGAATCCGTGATGCTCCAATCGTCAATACTGAACAGATATTTTATAATAAAACATCAAGATGCGTATACAAATTTCCGCCCAATTAAATCTGGTGTATCACAGGGTAGCGTGCTTGGGCCGATATTATATATGCTATATACCGCAAATATATCTACAAGCAATCAAGTAACTGTTGCACATTTGCAGACGGCACGACGGTACACTCTTCACAAGAAGAACCCAATAAAGCTACAGAAGTTTTGCAGGAGAATATTAACAGTATTCAAGAATGGATGAAAAAATGGCGAATAAAAGTTAATGATGCTAAATCCAATCATGTAACCTTTATTATGCGAAGAGGTGCATGTCCACCAATACAAAAAAATAACCAGGATGTACCTCAAGCTGATGAAGTAAAATATTTAGGCATTTACCTCGACAAACGACTAACATGGCGTAAACATACATATATGGACAAAAAGAAAGGAACTGGGGATTAAACTGACAAAAATGTATTGGCTGATAGGCAGAAAATCAAGTTTATCGATTGAAAATAAACTACTGCTCTATAAAATGGTAAGAAAAGCTATCTGGACATATGGTACACAGCTGTGGGGAACGGCTAAACTCGAATTTGCACATTCTTCAGCGGTTTCAGTCTAAATTTCTAAGAATTATAGTAGTATCAAACGACATAACTCACAGAGATTAACAAGTCCTAACAATACGGGAAGAAATTAGGGATTCTAGTGTCTGGTATCACTCAAGATTGACAATTCATCCAAACGATCTGGCGAGCACGCTCCTCACTCTAACGAAGGAAAGATTAAAACGTTACAAATTTTTTGATTTGCCAAATAGGTCTTAGATATACCTTTAGACGTTAATTTTTAAAATCTCTTTTGAATCGAATCAATAGTTATCAAAAAAAAAAAATTCAAGCTAAAACTCTGTATTCTTTTGTAATCACCAATTTCATTAAGGATTGAATACTAACGTTAATTGGTGGTGGCGCTTTTTCTTTATTTTGATAGGTTGGCTTTCCTGATCGGGTATTTTTTGCTGATTTTGATTTAATACACCTGCTTTTAAGCTTCGATTGAAGCTATAATTTCTTTGGAAGATTACGCCTTCCGTTTTTGTAGGTTTTTTCTACCTATTCTATTTTAGAATTTAGTCAGTTTCTTCTCTTAATTCTGCCCCGTCAGTGTGGAACTCTGTAGAATGTAGCATACTGTTCCTCTGGTTTCTGTGCTTGCACAGCATTTTTCTTACGGGACTCTGTAGTATCCTGTTCCTCTCGTTCCTTGGATTGAAAGGAATTTTTCCCCTTCTCATTTTCTACCTTAAGAGTTTTTACTTAAGTAATTACCTCGGATGCAGTTGTACCAATGCTACTCAGTTGTCTAAGGAGTCCTTCATTACTATCTTTCTCTCTCTCTCTCTCTCTTCTATCTGAGGATGTTGGTGATATTTGCACTAGAAACTTCTACACTTCCAAATGGGGTTTCAGCCCGCTTGTACACCCCACAAAATCGCCAGTCCTGGGTGTCCGTTTCCCTACGCCGCAATGTTCACTCATTTTGCGTCCTTCATATTAGTTATTATATTCAGGGAACCACCTAAAGTTAGTTTTGGTCAGCGGATGGTATTTTATTTCCCATTTATCCGCAGGCAAGTCGGTTAGAGTTTACATCTATCCGCCACTTTGGGACGCCACCGCTGGAAGACTAGCAACTCCATACGAGATTTTGGTTGAGTACCCCTGCTCGAAACGTCTAAATATTAACAATACGTATTGCGTACGTGCCAAATCAAAGTAGGAAAAGTTAAAGCTACAAAGTCAAATGTTACAATTTTGGATTATCGTAGTGCCTTATTATTGAAAACTACTTCAGCACTGCTACTTACTTTGATCCTATGTTGCACTGTTGTAACGTTGCGTACATTTAAAAAATTTTAAAAGAAATATGTATGTAAAATAAAACAAAAAATCGACATTTATGGCTGGACAGAACGAATCGCTTATAAATACTAAAACTTTCATAGTTTCGAATTGACCATCACTAAGTTGGTTTCGTCAAGTAGACTGGCTATGTTTGCAACGAGTATTGGCAGAACTTGAATTCATAATTACATCGCCATTTATAAGTCTGCAGATTTCGCGCTATAAAATATCGAAATAACTACAATTAAATCTCTAAAAAGAAACCAAATAATTTTCTTTAAAATAACAGTTTTAACTTTCTATGGTTAGTTAGTATCTTAGTTTTGTGTGTGTGCAATGCAAGAATAACTTGAAATTGCAGTTTTGTCTTATTACCAGTAGCAGGAAGAATTAAATTCCTATAGTGATTGATTTATAGCCGTATGATGTAAAAACGTCCACCATGTAATACCATTTAAGTACTATAAATTCCCGAAACTAAACATAAAAATGTTGTTCTTTATATGCGCCAATGAAATGCGCTTTGTTCAAGGTTAAAATTATTATTTCCACAATTTTTCCAGTCAAGCAACTAAATGTTTGTTTTTTTTTTCTTAAGTATACAAACAACCTTAAGAAGAAGCTGTATCAATTTCTTTTTTATTTTTGTTGTTGCATTTTAAACTCTTGTGTTTTTTGTATATTTGCTTTATGCGATATTGCATAATGAGAACTATCGTGATGATAAGAAGAGTAGAAAAAATGCTTGTAAATTTATAAAGAACTGACTCAATGTTGCATGCATTTTAATATGCAGTATTCAACTTTTCTATTTTGAGATGCAGGTTTTTCCAAATGTATTGTATGTAAAGCATTAATCATGTAAGGGTAACCTGACGAAGACAGCCAGAATATCTATATCGATAATTTGTTTTGCTAATTGGATATTCTTGTATGAAAGTTGTTTTTTACGGAAATCGTTTAGAAATAAAAAATTAATGACGTATATCCTCACCATTAAAGTAGAGTGGTTTAATGTTTCCACACCAAATTTAGACCGGTAGTCTCGAGTTAAGAGTTTGAACCCCTATAGTAGTACATGCGGGCTGAGAAGTTTCCTGCATTGACACATATAGATGGCGGTGTAACGATTTTTCATTATTAAATTTACAAAATAGAATCATTTATTAGGCGATATTTCCATTTTCAAGATTCTGTCAGCATTTTGTAAAGAAAAGATACAAAAATTTCAAATTCGTAGTGAAATCCGTTACCTTTATTTGAAAGGCCTGCCAGCAACCGATATCAAAATGGATATGTAACTGACTTTAGGCGAGTCTGCACCTTCCTAACCAAAAGATCCGTTTTTGGGTCGGTGAATTTAAGCTAAACATGTGTTTTTGATGAACGCATAGTGAAAATCAAAAAGCGATAAAAACACCAGAAATGATTGAAAAAATTGAAAGTTCGTAAAGTGAAATTAAGTGAGATTGTTGACATCATAAACATTTCAAAAGAACGTATAGAAAATATCTTGCATGGACGTCGGCTTATGAAACAGCTCAAGGTAAGAAGGAGGATCCGCGTTCACTCCTATCGATCAAAAACGAAATTGAGTAACTACTAAGTTCTTCACAGTAATGTTTGAAAAAAAAAAATATTTGAAAATCGTTGGATGAAGTGTATTGGGTAAAGAGGCGAATGGGCGATTATATTGAATACTAAATAAAAACATTGCCAATAAAATTCCATTTTATTATCAATAAAGGAAGCTTTTAATTGTCAAAATATTCAATTGTAATTGTAAACCCACTAAACGCACTTATCTCAGTTAGCAACGCATTGTTTGTTGGGAGGGAGGGCTATTCAATTGACTGCCTACGGGTCTTACCTATACGCTGTAAATGTATTTGCAGACCTTTGTAATTTTAACTTATAAATAAACGAAATTCATTTAAATGAAAATATCATTTATTAAAGTCATATCGCTTCAACTGCAAGCATGGATAAATAGAATTTGTTATTGTTGGTTCGTCTAATACCTACTGGAAACTCCATTCGTTACAACCTATTATTTTCGAGAAACTATTTTACGCTTAAAGCATGGTAGGTACTCAAAGTTTTGCAGTTTAAAAATCAGGCTCCGGTTTTAAGCATCTGGCTTTAAATAGTCAAATGGAGTTGCTTTCATTCAATCCGGCTCGAAGCAATGGTGAAATAAAAAATTATATTGTTTAAATTAGGAAGTCGTTTTATTTCTAAATAAAATTGAAATCATTATTAATCCGTTCTGTCATAAAAAGCGGCAGGTTGTGAGATGTGAAGAGTAAGAGTAAACGTGTTGCTTAACAATAATAGCAGTATCAGTTTTATTCAAATCAAGAAGCGACAGTCCTAAAGCGGGGGGCATAAATAGGATAGTTTATCTTACATAAATTAGGTTAGTTTAAGCGTTTTGTTTTCAAATTTCAAGGGGTTATCCAAATAACGGCCGTTCATCCGATATCGAAACAAAAAATAATTAAAGGGATCAAACCTGACGAGGTACATGAACTCAACTTCATGCACTCAACACACTCAACCTATGTTCCAACTCAAACTTCAACTCAACCTTCAAATAAATCGCCACTTGAACGACTGAATGAGCCCCAACTCAACCCTAATCAATTCAAACCAAAAATGTAGCGCTCAACTCAACCCTAAATTCAACTCCATACTCCATCCCCAAATCAACAAGGTCCGAAAAAATACGTGCGTACATGAACTCAACTCAAGCTAACTTCCAACTCAACCCACAATTGTCCCCAAATAAATTCGCAACTAAACGCCTTACTAAACCTCAACTTAACTCCACCTCTCAAGCCCTAAACCAAGACGGTTCGACAACTACATATCTCTCACGTTTATGAACTCAATCCTTAATCAACGTCTAACCATAGACAATCATAATAGATTTCTCATTTGACTAAAAACACAAATGTTATCGGTGTATTATGATACATATCCGTATTATATTTGCAGCGCATTCTAAAATCTTTGCCTTATAAAATACACAACACAACGATACATTGGGATTATCAGAAGTTTTGTTTTTTTCCTTTAGTTATAATGAAATGAGAAATCTAGTATAATTGTCTATGGTCTAACTAAACCCACAACTAAACCCCAAACTCAACATCCAAATATATCCTCAAATCAACGTGACTCCAAAAATTTCATTCGCATACACGAACTCAACTCAAGCTAACTTTCAACTTACTCAATAACACAACCCCAAGTAAATTTCCAACTTAGCCATTGACTCCTACTCAACTCAATCAAAGCTCAACTCCAATACACCTCAACTCAAGCTTAACTTGACCTCAAATGCAGCTCCTAAATCCTAGACCTCAACCGCCAAATAAACACACCAATAAATGCCCTGCTGAACTGCTCACTAAACTCTAACCCAACCCCAACTCAACTTCAGCTAAATCGCCATTCAATCTGCAAACGGAACCCAACTCAACCCTCAACTCAACCGCAAATTCAACGCCCAACGCAACC
Organism: Tipula helvola; assembly: GCA_963556165.1. Lineage (NCBI taxonomy): Eukaryota > Metazoa > Arthropoda > Insecta > Diptera > Tipulidae > Tipula > Tipula helvola. The sequence continues at coordinate 160,938,707 of OY744481.1, read as the reverse complement.
CTTGAACCAATATATATAAAAAAGTACTCTCGCTATGTTTTTTCCCTTTTATGTTTGGTAAAACATTTAGGGTACTAGTTTTGGGTTCATGTTACACGCTGCGTTAGAATGTTATGTTAAATGTTGCGTTAAAATGTTGCGTGCCATGTAAAATATTATATTAAATAAAAATATTTCGTCTCTTTTTATTTAACACAACAAATACAACAGAAAATACAAAAAACTTAGGAATAGTAGCTCCAGTGTTCATGTTACATGTATGCTGTGTTAAAAATGTCATGACGACATCTTTGAGGCTAAATATTTCTGTGCGTCCGACTTTTCTCAATGTTAACATACACTCCGTTTCACTTAGTTAAGGCCACCATAAATTTTCAGTTTCCTTTCAATTTTTTGTGTGTTAGAACAACATGTTGAGATTAATTAGAAGTAAAAGTTCAAACATTATGTATAATTAAACAAAATTACAGAAAAAATTAATTTTAAGCGGGATTTACCATTACTTTATTCATTTGTTTCAAATACTAATGTAAAACGTATGAATTTTTAGTGTTTCAGTAGGATAAGGCCATTTAAGTTTATACTTGATTAGTCAATAAATTTAAGTATTTTTAAAAACTAATTACGTTTATTATATTAATATTAAAATTACTAATTGAATTTTGAATTAAAATGCTAAAAGTTAAGACCCTCAGTGAAGTTGAAAGAGCCAACATTGATGTTTATAGTGAGCAAGGGTCTTCAAGCAGAAAAATTGCCGAAAAAATTAACCGATATCTCGGATATCGAAAACTACAATGCCAGGTAGAAAGGCTGTACTTCTTTGGCTACACCGCAAAGAAAACGGCGGTTTATTCTTCATAAGGCTTCTAATTTTGGACTTTCTTTTATAAAATCAAGCCTTAAACTAAAGTTGCAGCTATAGTGCTACAACTATTTGGCAAGTATTGGCTACAGTGATCATCTAGTGCGTCGTAAATTTAAGCAAAAGTCGGTTTTTGACAATAAATAAAAAAAAACGCTTTGATTTTGCACGTACTCGCATGACCTGGAATAATGAATGGCAGAACGTGTTTTTTCGAACGAGAAAAAAATTCAACCTGGATGGGCCTGATGAATACAAATATTACTTTCACGATTTCCGTAAAGAAGAGATCATTTTGGTACGCCGCCATAGCCGTACATCTGGTATTATGGTTTGGGGTGTTATCACTTACTATGGTACTATAGATTTGGAGTTCAGAAGTATTACAATGAACATTGAAACTTGCATAACTTTATTACAAAATGTTTTCCCGTCACTACGTGAGAAATATGAACCTCAGTTATTCATATTTCAACAAGACAACGCCCCCATACACAATACTAGGTAGTGAAAGATTGGCTTAGACCTGACAATATCGAACTTCTAGCCTGTCTGCCTTATTCACCCAATCTCAATATCATCGAGAACATATGGGAATTGCTGTCGAGGAAGTTTTATGTATGAGGACTCTAATTTGAAACACCAAGCGAGCTTGTAGTTGCCATAAAAATTGCATGGAGTGAAATGAGCCAAGACTGTATCCAAGTTTTTAATAATAATGGTGGAAATACTCACTATTAAAACCATTATTCCGATTTTTTTTTCAATACATTTATTTTTAAAATGAACTGATAATTTGAATTTCCATGTGGCCTTAACCTACTGAAAATGTAAATCCGGTATTTTTGCTCATATTTTTTTCTACTCTCAAATAGTTTTTAATTTTCAATTGTGTATAACCTGTTTAGTTTATAAGAATATATATTTTAAGTTTTGGAAATTTTTGGAACTCCTGAACTAGCAAAAATATAAAAATTTAACGTGGCCTTAACCTAGTGACGAGGAGTGTATATAGCTAATTGCATACCATAAATTTTCAATGATCATCATTTTCAAAATACAAAAAAAAAAAACAAATGTCATATAGCAAAAATATTGTTACGAACTGGCAACTGGGCTACTGAGTTCGTTCGGATTTTGAAATTAAAAACACTGTACTTTTTATTTCACTCTACTTTTAGATACTTTGATATTTGCTTTGACTTTACTATTTAATTCTGTCCGCTTGCTACTGGTGGGGGCTATGACAACAGATTTATTTCTTTATTTAACGATTTAAAATAAACCAAAAAATGTATCTGCTTGCCATCGGTCGTGTTTATACCACTTAACCATCTAAGCTATTGCTATTCTTAACGTGAGCTTGTTGTATGATGGCCAAAATCGCCACAATATTTACCTCTATTTTTGTAGTTATGTTTTACCAAACATTTGCGGTACAGGTGGAACTTGAACCCCGTTACTTTTTTGTTTCAATTTTAATGTGATATAAGAGACGAAATATTTTTGTTTAATATAACATTTTACATGACACGTAACATTTTAACGCAACATTTAACATAACATTCTAACGCAGCTTGTAACATGAACCCAAAACTAGTACCCTAAATGTTTTACCAAACATAAAAACGCTCAATTTCTAACGAAACCCTAATCCAACCCCAACTCAACTGCAACTCAACCTGCAAATTGACCCCTAACATAACCTTCAACTAAACCCCAAACATATACCAAAAATTGGTAAATATTTTTTATAAACAGGTGATTTTGGGTCAATTCGTGTGGCAAATATCCGAACCTCTTGACGTGCAGTATCCAAAAGCTTTTCAATTCTCGGTTTTGAATTTTGATGATGTGTACGTCAGAATCTAAAATGTTTACAGAAACATATGAAAAACAATTATTTAATCACAAAATTGTCATAAGTTCTTAATACATATTTTGTGAATTTGTTTTGCTTCTACAATTTTTGAACTTAAAATTCCCCCAAGTGGTAATTTTTACACACATTTTTAAAATTTTTTAAAAACACTTGTTAAATATTTCGCAAAATTACAAAAGGTTTAAAAAATCACTCGATCGATTTCGGCTTATTAGGCCATCATCAGGAGTATCTACTAAACTGTAAAAATAAAAATGTAGTTAGATATATATATATAGTTGGAAAAAGCAAAAAATGAAACCAAAATATACCAATAAAAATATGTGGGAGTGGTAAACAATAAAATTGGTGACAGCAATAAACATTAAAAATTAAAAATTAAAAAAGGGGGTGAGTTAAACACAGGTAAAATTGGTGAGAGCAATAAATATTAAAAATTAAAAATTAAAAGGGGGTGAGTTAAACACAGGTATATGATTATTGATTAGTCAACGGTCGAATAACAAAATTCCAGATGTTGATTTTTTTATTTTTTTATTTTTTTCCTACCTCTTCTTTATTTTATTATAACCCGACGTAATAGTAATTTTATGGTATGGAATGAGTAAGTGAATAAAACAATGCGGGGTCGGTAATTGGTGAGAAACGGATTTCTCTCTGTTCGTTGAGGATATTTTGGTTAAGAAATATAGCTTTTCGGATTTCGTAAGATTCTAAGTTGTCTAAACGTCTGCTTTTTGGTTGTACATGTAATATTTCTAAATTGTTTAAACTGGACGTGTGATTTTCTAACGTTAAATGATTATAAAGTGATGATTCATGGCTACCAGATAAATGTTCTTTAACTCTAACTTCAAAATTGCGCCCAGTCTGTCCGATATAAGAGGAACTACAATCATTGCAATTGATCTTATAAACGCCAGACTTGGAAAGGCGATCAATTCTTGGTTTATTGTTAAAAATCATTTTCTTAATTGTATTATTGTTATAAAAAGCAAAGCTAATATCTGTATATTGCAGTGTTGTGAAACGTAACCGAAACATAACGAAAAACCAAAAAAAACTGAAATTTAATGATTATAACGTAACGAAAAACTGAAACGATAAATGTAAACAAAAAGAAACTAAAACCATAACGAAAACCCAATTTTTTTAACGTTATTTAGTTCTTACACCATATTTCTAGGTCTTTTTTATTTCGTTTGTATTTTAATACATGCATGTTTGTATTTACGTACATACATATGATGAATGTTTTTGTAATTCGGACACAGCATACATATTAAAATTATATTTAAAATAAAGAGTTTAAAATTAATTGTTATTTCTGTTTTTAATTTGGATTACGATTCATTTTAATAAAATCTTGTAAGTGTAAAAAATAAATTATGTACATATTCAATTTTTAAAGTCAACAATTATTAAAAATTAAATATTCCATCTTAATTTTAAGGATAATTAATATTCGGACACAGCCAAATTTATTTATAAAACTCTAAATTTATTGAATATCAATACATATAATATTTTCATTCCTTCTTACGCAAAATAAAAGTTCTATACGTTTTAAGTATCATAAAATCGAGTGCCCACAATTTCGTTATTTTTTACTCTCTCTATTCGATTATTTTTAGATTGTTTGAAAAAATAACGGGATTTTGATAGGATTTTTTTTTAACGAATTCGTTTCTTTGTGTAGAAAAATAACGGTATTTCGAATGGAATTTTCCAAAACATAAAACACAATTAAACACAAAAAAAAAGCTAAACAATCGATTTTAATTATTTATTACTAAAGATACATGTTAAACCCAAAAGTGATTGACTGAGTTATGACTGAAAGTGATCTGACTGAAACTTTGGGTTGGTGGTTACATGGGATTTTTTTATTTGATCTGAATTGACATTTTAAATGTCACTTTGTTATAAAATTATATTCAAATTATTAGAAAATTATTTAAAATAATTTAAAAATCACATCAAATATGTATAAAACCTTTTGCCTGTATGAAAAAATCTATCAGTTCAACTAAATTATAGTTTACATGTTTAACTCAATATACAAACTGACTCAACCAACCAAATTTAAGCTGACCGAACTCAGACTACTTTCAGATAACTTTCAGTCAAGTCGCCGTTTACATGTTGAATTTAACTCAGACGTTTTCAGTCAGATCACTTTCGGTTTAACATGTATCTTTTGTATATTTATTTCAGAATTGTAACCGAAACGAAAAACATAACTATAACGAAACACAAACCGAAACGTAACAAAAAACGTAAAAAAAAAAAATAGCGAAACAGAAACCGAAACCCAAAACGACATTTTTTTTTACTCAATAACGAAAACCGAAACGAAACCATATTTATTTCGTTTCACAACACTGGTATATTGTGTCACGATGTTACTAATCCGTTGACTAGTTTTTCCTATATACTCTAAGCGGCGTATATAGGAGTATATAGGAAAAACTAGTCAACGGATTAGTAACATCGTGACACAATATACAGATATTAGCTTTGCTTTTTATAACAATAATACAATTAAGAAAATGATTTTTAACAATAAACCAAGAATTGATCGCCTTTCCAAGTCTGGCGTTTATAAGATCAATTGCAATGATTGTAGTTCCTCTTATATCGGACAGACTGGGCGCAATTTTGAAGTTAGAGTTAAAGAACATTTATCTGGTAGCCATGAATCATCACTTTATAATCATTTAACGTTAGAAAATCACACGTCCAGTTTAAACAATTTAGAAATATTACATGTACAACCAAAAAGCAGACGTTTAGACAACTTAGAATCTTACGAAATCCGAAAAGCTATATTTCTTAACCAAAATATCCTCAACGAACAGAGAGAAATCCGTTTCTCACCAATTACCGACCCCGCATTGTTTTATTCACTTACTCATTCCATACCATAAAATTACTATTACGTCGGGTTATAATAAAATAAAGAAGAGGTAGAAAAAAATAAAAAAATAAAAAAATCAACATCTGGAATTTTGTTATTCGACCGTTGACTAATCAATAATCATATACCTGTTGATGAATATTCAGCATCAAAGTTACCACAGGATTTCAATTTAGTCAATAATTTATGTAATTGTTATACTCGGATTAGGTGAAAAAATAAACACGCCCTATTAATTGTCATTACCGGTTAATATAGCATGTATATAATAATTGCCATATTTCATAAACCATAAAAAACCTTTTTCGACTGTCAATTTTGTAATAAAATAAAATTTGTTTTGTTTTTGCTTTTTGTTAAGATATTAATTAATTTGCGCTTTTTGGTCAATAAAGACAGAAAATATAAACAATAAAATTGTACAAAATTTTTAATTGTTTAAATAAAACAAAGTTAATTCAAGTGGCTTTTAATTTTAAATTCGCGATTAAAGGCCAAATTATTCCTTAAAAAAGCTTAAGGATTCAACATTGGTGTCAGAAGTGGGATCCTGTGTCCCGATCAACATATCACATCCTGTAACCAGTCGCAGTATCATCATTAACAAAAACATCTCATCAAGGCTTCCAACGCTACCTCATTGTCGAGAAGTATTTATTTATTATATTTATACACATAATTTTTGGTGATAAGTGCGTTTTAGTGAATCATCTAAAATATAATGAACATTGATTTCATTTTTATTTAATTCAAAGTTATATTTTGTGTGAGTTTCAAATTCGAAAGATCGAGCCGTGCAACTTGCGACACGTGTTTTCAAATCTTACATTGAAATACCGTTAACAAGGTCGTCAAGATTGCACTGTGTATCATACCACAATTTCGAATTTGATATATCCCGTTAAATATCCCGTCTTTAATGCGAACGATCTAAACGGTTCAGTGAAGTGAATTCATTTTGTATGGTATAGCTTTCAATTTAAAACGGTCTTGTTAATTAAATATATACGTAATTAAAGAAAGTTGAAATTAAAATCAATTAATCTAAAATGACTGATGCAAAGGTCACTAAACTGAAAACTAAACGCAAGGTACTGGTGGAACAGCAAAATCGTGTCGCGGAATTCGTTGATGAGAAAGCTAAAAATGCTACATTGCCAGAGCTATCTCTTCGACTGAATAGTTTAATAAAAATGTTTGAATCATTTGGTACAGTTCAATCAGAACTCGAGTCTTTAGTGGAAGATGAAACATCTAACCCTGATAGAGCAAGTTATGAAGAAACTTATTTTAAAATTCGACCAATATTGCAAGTTAGGATTAATGCCATCGAAGCTGAAACACGTGGCGCGCAGGTGCAACCAGAATTTAAATCAAATATTAAATTACCTAAAATAGAGATAAATTCATTTGCCGGCGATTATACTAAATGGTTAGAATTTTATGAATCTTTTATTAGTCTCATTCATAATAATCCATCTCTAAATAATGTAACTAAATTTCAATATTTAAGAAATGCATTAAACGGGGATGCGGCGCGTGTTATTGCCGCACTAGAACTTAGCAATGAAAATTATGACACAGCAATAAAATTACTGCGAGATAGGTATCAGAACGTAAAATTAATTTGTAATGCCCACATTTTTGAAATATTTGCAATAAAAAATATAGAGCGTGGCAATGCTGTAAAAATTCGAAATGTTATAGACATCGTTAATACTCATTTAAGATCTTTAAAATCACTTGGGCGACCCACGTTACAGTGGGATGACTTGATTATATTTTTCATCCTTTCTAAACTGGATCACGATACTCGTATGAAATGGGAAGATGAATGTTCAATGGATAAAATGCCGACCTTAGATCAATTACTAACCTTTTTAGAACGTCGATGTCGTGCCCTAGAAAATAATGATCAGATCAATAAACAAAACCAGTATCAATCGGGTTCAAAACCGTTCAGTAAAAATATTACTCTGAATAAGCAGAAATATACTTCATTGGTGGCTGTACATTCAGAAAATTGTATTATTTGTGATAAGCCTGGACATGGTTTATATAGGTGTGATGCTTTTATTTCAAAACCTGTAACCGAGCGATTATCCCTTGTATCTAAACACAATGTATGTACGAATTGTTTAACCAAATGTCGAGTTTGTTTCAAACCCCATCACACTTTATTACATAGCGAAGCATCAACAACTAGTTCAAATATCCATAAATCAACTTCGCAATCAATTAAAAATATGTCGCCTTCGTCATCTAAACAGTTAAATGAACCACCATTTCCGGGTAATACTCTCTTAGTTAAAAATATATCGTCTTATGTATTTCTAATGACGGCATGCGTGAAGGTTCTAGACTGCAAAAATAAACCCATCATTGTACGAGCACTATTAGATTCATGTTCACACTTTAGTTTCATAACAGAAAAACTGGCTAACAAGCTTGGGCTTCCATCTCAACATTCACCAACGCAAATTTACGGCATATCTAACTCCGTAACTGCAAGTACGTTGACTATGCTAGTAACTGTTGAATCTTGCATAAAACCAGTTTCTCACCAATTAAAGGTATATGTTTTAAATAAAATTACTGATCCACAACCAGTACTAAATGTTGATATAAGTAATTGGAAGATTCCTCATAATGTTTTATTAGCAGATCCAAATTTCAATCAGACACAAGAAATAGATATGCTGATTGGAGCCGAACTGTATTGCAAGTTATTGTCGGTAGGTCAGATACAGTTGGGTGAATCGTTACCAGACCTTCAAAACACGGTCTTGGGATGGGTTGTTTCTGGCAGTACAAGTTCAACTTCAAATTCTAAAGGATTTTGTAATATGGTTACCACAAATCAAGACGAGATGTCAAAGTTAAATAATATTGTGCAGCAGTTTTGGGATCTGGAACAAATAAACAACAAGGCTGCAAGTTTCACAAACAACGAACAGATTTGCGAAACTCATTTTCTTGAAAATGTTTCCAGAAGCGACTCAGGTCGATTTACCGTGGCTTTGCCCTTTCTTCATTCTCCGAAACTCTTAGGCAACTCCAGACAAGGTGCGTTAATTCGATTTCTCAATTTAGAAAAGCGACTGTCTGGAAATCCCGAATTGAAGTTACAATATAGTCAGTTCATTGAGGATTATCGAAATTTAAACCACATGAGACTGGAATCTGAAACAAACATTCCCGAGTCTCATTATTTTCTCCCACATCATTGTGTTTTAAAGCCATCAAGCTCAACTACTAAGTTGCGCGTCGTTTTTGACGCTTCAGCAAAAACTGATTCCAACAAGTCATTAAACGAATTACTTATGGTTGGACCAGTCGTTCAATCCGATTTGGTTTCCATCTTATTAAGATTTAGGCGCTGGAAAATTGCATTCAGCGCTGATATCAGTAAAATGTACAGACAAATAAATATTTGTGAGAACGATTCTCATTATCAATACATCTTCTGGAGAGATAATCCCGAAGATGAACTACAAATTTACCGTTTAACTACGGTCACTTACGGTACCGCGTCAGCTCCATATTTAGCCACGCGTTGTTTGTTGCAACTTTGTAACGAAGAAGCAAAGTCGCATCCACTCGCAAGCAAGGTCGTGCAAGGCGATATGTATGTTGATGATCTGCTAACCGGTAGCAATTCTATCGATGAAGCACTGTATCTTCGACGAGAGGTAGTTTCGCTTCTTGCTACAGCTGAAATGAATTTAAAAAAGTGGTGTTCAAACTCAGTAGAACTTTTATCACATATTCCAGATGCTGACAAAGAAAGTTTTCATGTTCTTAACAACGAAAATGTGATCAAAACTCTAGGCATGTTTTGGCAACCCGATAAAGATTATTTTTGCTACATGGTCAAGGTAGTACCAAATCCAAAAAGAATAACCAAGCGTTTAGTTCTCTCCGAAACAGCTAGTATTTTCGATCCTCTTGGATTAGCTGGTCCCGTAATTTTAGTTGCAAAAATTTTTATTCAGCAACTCTGGAAATTAAAACAAGATTGGGATGAATCTTTACCTCAATCAATGCATACAAAATGGACTGACTTTCGAAACCAACTTGCATATTTAAATAATTTCCGCGTTAAAAGATTCATTGAAACTTACGAAGTCACCACTGATGTACAACTTCACGGCTTCGGAGACTCCAGTGAAGTGGCGTTTGGAGCTGCGATATATATACGATGTAACAACAACAATAATATCACAACAACTTTGCTTTGTGCAAAATCACGCGTTGCTCCGTTGAGTAAAGTTACATTGCCAAGGCTAGAGCTCTGTGCTGCGCTCCTTACTGCCCAATTGATGTCGAAGGTGCGGTCGCAGCTGAACGTTAAAGTGAATAAAATATTTTATTGGACCGATTCTTCGATCGTTTGGCATTGGATACAATCTTCAAGTTCACATTCAAAGGCCTTTGTAGCTAACAGAATAGCGGAAATTCATCGGTTATCTAATATCGAAGAATGGAACCACGTTGCCAGTGAAAACAATGCAGCCGATGTTATATCGCGCGGAATGATGCCTGCACAGTTTATAAATTGCAGTCTATGGTTAAATGGACCTGATTATCTTCGTCAGCCTGTATGCAAATGGCCAAAGTCGTTACCTGAGCCATGTCCAGTTTTACCAGAACAACGAAAGGCTGCTTGCCTTGTCACAACTGAAAAGGAAGACGTTCTACTACAACACAAATATATTCATCAATTTAAATCTTTGCAACGAAGTATGGCTTATGTTTGTCGATTCGCGAGCAATTGCCGGAAACCAAGGGAAGACAGAAGATTTGGGGAGCTTGTAGTTGAAGAGCTTTCCGAAGGCCACAATCTAATCATAAAGAGCATCCAATATCACAGTTTCCATTCAGACTTGATATCTTTGTCAAACCAGCAAAACATTCCAAAGAACAGTCATTTAAAAACATTAAATCCGTTCATTGACAAAGACGGTTTATTGCGAGTTGGAGGTCGTCTCAAAAACTCAGAGCTGCCATACTCATCAAAATTTCCACTAATATTGCCGTTAAATCATAAGCTTACACTAACAATTTTTAATCATTATCATTCCTCCTATTTACATCCAGGTCCACAAGCACTCTTAGCAATGATCAAAGAGAAATATTGGGCAATAGGGGGAAGAAAAATTGCAAGAAAGGTTGTTAATCGCTGCATACGATGCTTCCATTCGAGACCATCCAACGTGTCACAATTTATGGGAAATCTACCAGAACAAAGAGTGTGCCCAGCATCTCCATTTTCTATTGTGGGGATCGATCTGTGTGGGCCATTTTCTGTGCAATTCAAAGGCCGATTTAAAGCACCAGTCGGAACGTACATCGTGGTATTTGTATGTTTTGTAGTAAAGGCAATACACTTAGAATTGGTATCCGACTTGACTACAAACGCTTTCATTGGCGCATTAAAACGCTTCATCGCTACAAGAGGAAGATGTACCACTATATTTACCGACAACGCAACGAATTTTGTTGGCGCAAACAAAGAACTGCGCAAAATTTTCGAACAATTCAACAAACAGGAAATAAATCGATACTGTGTAGATGAAGGTATCACGTGGAATTTCGCACCACCTAGATCACCTCATTTTGGAGGTTTATACGAAGCAGCTGTCAAAACTACAAAACATCATATTAGGAGGATATTCGGTAATGCCGCACTAACACATGAGGAATTCTTAACCGCCATCAAACAAATTGAAGCTGTCGTCAATTCTAGACCGCTTACAGCGTTATCAACAAATCCAGATGATCTAAACGCCATTACTCCTGGTCATTTTCTGATTGGACGACAAATGATGGATCTTCCAGAAAATAATATCAACGAAAATATTCCAACCACCAAGAGATGGCAAATTGTGCAACAATTATTTCAACATTTCTGGAAACGTTGGTCTTCGGAGTACTTGACAGAGTTACAACAGCGTCAATGTTGGAACGAAAAATCAAAAAATTTAGAGATTGGTCAATTGGTTCTCTTAAAAGAAGATGATTTACCACCACTAAAATGGAAATTAGGAAGAATAGTGGCAACCCATGCTGGTAATGATGGATACGTGCGGGTAGTAACCGTCAAAACAAACGCTGGAGAATTTAAACGAGCTGTTGTTAAGGTGTGTCCACTTCCTGAACCACTTTTTGAAACCTAGCTGGTTTCAAGGCGGCGAGAATGATGAATATTCAGCATCAAAGTTACCACAGGATTTCAATTTAGTCAATAATTTATGTAATTGTTATACTCGGATTAGGTGAAAAAATAAACACGCCCTATTAATTGTCATTACCGGTTAATATAGCATGTATATAATAATTGCCATATTTCATAAACCATAAAAAACCTTTTTCGACTGTCAATTTTGTAATAAAATAAAATTTGTTTTGTTTTTGCTTTTTGTTAAGATATTAATTAATTTGCGCTTTTTGGTCAATAAAGACAGAAAATATAAACAATAAAATTGTACAAAATTTTTAATTGTTTAAATAAAACAAAGTTAATTCAAGTGGCTTTTAATTTTAAATTCGCGATTAAAGGCCAAATTATTCCTTAAAAAAGCTTAAGGATTCAACACCTGTGTTTAACTCACCCCCTTTTTTAATTTTTAATTTTTAATGTTTATTGCTGTCACCAATTTTATTGTTTACCACTCCCACATATTTTTATTGGTATATTTTGGTTTCATTTTTTGCTTTTTCCAACTATATATATATATCTAACTACATTTTTATTTTTACAGTTTAGTAGATACTCCTGATGATGGCCTAATAAGCCGAAATCGATCGAGTGATTTTTTAAACCTTTTGTAATTTTGCGAAATATTTAACAAGTGTTTTTAAAAATTTTTAAAAATGTGTGTATTAAGTGTGTTTCGCCAAGTGCCTACGGCAGAAAGTGTAAGAAGTATATGGTAATTTTTGGTACGATTTTACCAAAATTTTACTGTCAGCACTGCCATCTATGTCATCCACTATTTTTGATGTGAAAACATCTTTAGCGACCGAAATTGCAAATTATACACGAGAGACGTACACAAAATGCACCGAACTTGCATATTATATGTATAATTCGAATTACAATTTCCGTCAGATTAAAATGAAAAGGCATAAATAGTATGCATGTGTAGTGTAAGTGATTCAAAAAACATACTTGCAGTTAAACAAAGACAAATGCACTCATACTTTAAATATTTTATTAATTATTATACATCTTAGCCAGCTCACAACACTTATACATTGATACATAATAAAATACCAATTTTTAAATTGTTTAATCGGTATGCTATGTTTAGTATTGCTCGCTCATGCCGTTGCTGAGTTTGGTTATGCGTGACTATAGGAAACAGAAACTATAATAGTGGTAAACGGAGTGGATTCGAATGCCATTTTCTAAAGATACGCGCAAGGAAGAAGCCGCGAAGCCGCAGGGAGACATTATACCGTCTTTCCAGCTGCTATGATTGTACAGTCAAAATAGCGCCTTTATCTAATAGAACCGCCCTATTTCATTTAGTTCAAATCAATCAAATCAGCGATCCCACTTTGCTTTGTTCACCTGGTCTGCCGTGTATGAGGAATTGAGAATTTTAAAGGGTTCAAGGCAGGTTTAGATGATTAACTTAACAGAACTGTACTTCGCTCAAGCTCATCAAGACATGGATCATGAAAAACAATTAATATCGGTAAGGTTCGTCCTCCAAATCCAAAATAGAATAACTTATTCACTTTTTAAACCAAAATTGTACTGTAATTTAAATACTGAGAGAACAGCAGCAAAGCTACCTTGATTATACAAGCCATAATCTAAAAAACGAAGCTTTTATAAGGGAATTAGAAACGAAGAAAAAACCAAAATTTCCATAGTAAAACACATAAAACATATGGGAAATTACTTTTTTTCCTAAGACAAATTTGTAAATGAAGACGTTGCAAATTCTTAACTATGATTTCTGAAATATTTTCATAAATGTTTGAATTTCAACATATATAAATCTCGTTTAAGTAAATCGTTTTCATTTTCTTGTAATAATTGATTTATTTTAACCAAAATGTAAAAAAAAGTTCATAATAACAGCATTCTGACCAAATTAAAAAGAAAAGCTTACTACAAGTCGTGTGCATTAAGTCAATGTACATAGATGGCAGTGGGTAGTAAACATTTTGAAAAATCGTAGCAAAAATTGCGACCTGGGGAAATTTGAGTTTAAAAATTGTAGGATAAGCAAAACAAATTCTCAAAATATTAAGAACGTGTCATAATTGTGTGATTAAATAATTTTTTTTCGTATTTCTCTGCCAACAATTATAGACATCTAACGTACACTAGTAAAACTAAAGATAAATTTAGCAAGTATTATTTTAATTTGTCAGATCCAACTTTGATGTATTTTTCAAAATGAAAGTTCGAAAAATATATTTTAGAAATAATTTAATTTTAAAATTTCTGCAATTAATATTTACTTAATACCAATATACCCTTCTTGTATATTGCTGCTAAAGATATGTAGAACACTTTTGTATAAACATTTTGTAACATTTTTGCTTTTTTCATTGAAAAACTTGAGCTAAAAAACACCATTTTTACTATGAATTCCTATGGAAATCAGTGCAAAGTTATACCACTAAAAAAGCTTTAAAAAAATACGTCATAATGATTATGGCTCTATACTCTAGAAGGCCCTGGAAAAACACATAAAACATATGGGAAATCACTTTTTTTCCTAAGACAAATTTGTAAATGAAAAAGTTGCAAATTCTTAACTATGATTTCTGAAATATTTTCATAAATGTTTGAATTTCAACATAATATAAATCTTGTTTAAGTAAATCGTTTTCATTTTCTTGTAATAATTGATTTATTTAAACCAAAATATAAAAAAAAGTTCATAATAACAGCATTCTGACCAAATTAAAAAGAAAAGCTTACTACAAATCGTGTGCATTAAGTCTATATACATTACATAGATGGCAGTGATGGCAAAAAAATTTTGTAAAATCGTTCGAAAAATTGCCACCTGGAGAAATTTCAAGTGCAAAAATTGTAGGAAAAGCAAAACAAATTCTCAAAATATTAAGAACGTGTCAGAATTTTGTAATTAAACAATTCTTTTTCATATTTTTCTGTATAAATCTGAGACATCTAACGTCCACTAGTAAAACTAAAGATAAATGTAGCAAGTATTATTTTAATTCATCAGAGCCAACTTTGATGTATTTTCCAAATGAAAGTTCGAAAAATATATTGTAGAAATAATTTAATTTTAATATTTCTGCAATTAATATTTACTTAATACCAATATACCCTTCTTGTATATTGCTGCTAAAGATATGTAGAACACTTTTGTATAAACATTTTGTAATATTTTTGCTTTTTTCATTGTAAAACTTGAAGCTAAAAAACACCATTTTTACTATGAATTCCTATGGAAATCAGTGAGTTATACCATTAAAAAGCTTAAAAAAATACGTCATAATGATTATGGCTCTATACTCTAGAAGGCTCTGACAGCAGCCGTCTATCTGCATTGGCTTGGGACATCGAAGAGGCTTGAAATGATTAAATCGTTCAAGGTTTTTACATAATTCTTTTGCGAGTTGAGCGTGAACTCACCCGCTGTTTTTTATTCATAATTATGTTCAATTAAATTCTGTTAAATTTAAATAACACTGATTAGTTTCAAAATTGCACTTATAATAATTGCATATATGTCTGTATTTGCTGAGCGAATCTAATGAAATCCTGAATAAATCAAATCAACTTTATGAATTTTAAAAAGTAGCAGGACGTAAAGTTCTAAAAAAGTGGGAAAAATTTTAAAAAGTCGGACGAAAAAGCTTTGTCCTACTTTTTTCTTTTCATCAAGCAACCACAGTAAATATTAATACTGTCCGAGAAATGTTTTATACTTCTATCACAGAAAAGAATGAACAGATATGGAAGTTCCATTTCAAGTATTTACATAGAAATATTCAATCTAAAAAATGTATTCCTGCTCTAATCTAACCAGTTAAGACAGGGAAAATATAATACAATAATATGTTTCGCTTCTCTTCTTTTTTGTTTTTTATACAAAGAAGAGAAGTGATAAATATATAATATTGAATTATATTGTCTCTGTCTTAACTGGTTAGATTAGAGCAGGAATACATTTTTTAGATTGAATATTTCTATGTAAATACTTGACATGGAACTTCCATATCTGTTCATTCTTTTCTGTGCTTCTATCTCAAACAAAAAACATCACTTTTTGATACAATCGAATAAAAAGAATTTTAACGTTTTCATTTAAAAATTTGTCTTAAAATATGCTATAATAACTATATTTTGCTTATTACACTACATCACACATTTTAGTGATATTCCATAGTTGGATAAACGTCAAATATCTGGTAAACGTGGAAAATATTTAGAAATACCTGTCTTTCTGCTTTTTTAAACAGCTAAATATCCAGCATCAAATGCCATAAAATCATGTTATTTAATAGTCAGGTTTCATATTAAGACAAGGCAAACAAAAATAGTTAAATTGAAATTACACAAAACTACAAAAAGGCAAATGTGACTTTTTTCTTGCAGGAGGAGACGTACTTTATTCCATCTTCCGGAGGTTGCATTATCAAAGGTAATACAATATAATTTGCATTAAAGTACATATATTATAAGAATGCTCAGTGAAGTTTTTTTTTTTCAGGAAAACCAGATCATCTTTGTATGGCTTTGGCCCACGCCAAGCAATCTTTGTAAGTAGTTAATAAATTAAAGGCCAAGAATAATTATTAAATTTTAATTTGAAAATTCGTTCTTTTAAAACACTAAGGCAACAAAATTAATATAAATTTCTCGTAATTTTTTGCCAAGATGGCGTTTTGAAAAAACGAAAATTCGGCACAATTTTCATATAATTATACATAAAAATTTAGTAAATTATTAAATAAAAATTTAATGAATTATTTTTGGTGTATTATTTAGCCACTTATAAAAAATATAAAATTTAAAGACCATTATTGAATTGTTCCAAATTAATCAAAACGTTTTATTGCCTAAGGCCATGCCACATACGCAAACGGCAAACTAGAATTTCAAACCGACAAACCCATTTTTTGTTAAAACTGTTTCATTTGCAATATAAAATTGCTGTTTTTTAAATGAAATTAAATAAATTTTAATAAAATTTAAGCCAATCAGTACAACGTTTTGTTTTAACTTATTTTAAAATTTTATAAAGCAACAATATTATATTATTATTAACGAATGTGAAGTTTCCGACAAAACGCTAAAATTAACAAAACGTATATGTATACAAAATTTGTTAAATTAACAAAAATATTTATATGTATGGGTAA
The DNA here is from genome assembly GCA_963556165.1 of Tipula helvola. Taxonomy (NCBI): domain Eukaryota; kingdom Metazoa; phylum Arthropoda; class Insecta; order Diptera; family Tipulidae; genus Tipula; species Tipula helvola. The sequence goes on along the minus strand of OY744481.1, from coordinate 160,921,673 downwards.
ACCAGTTGGTAAAAGCAATGTTATAATAAAATTGCAAGATTTGTTAGATTTAATAGCAGAAATCAATATTTACTAAAAAACAAATTTTTTTAAAAATTAAGCTTAATAAAGAATTCAAATAAATTTATAATCGAACACAAAGGAAATACATAAAAATAATAATTTATTAACTAATACGAAGTATGTAGGTTCATTGTATTGAGTATGGGCCAATTCACAGAGATGTTCCCGGGATATGACCTTTACCAATAATTAGCTTAAGGGGTGTTCTTTGAAATAAAATTGGTGGGATTACTCTACGGAGAGAATGAACCTTTTGTTATTGCGTGTGATCACTTGAAGTATATATGAAAATATATGTAATTTAGAGGTTCACTGTATTAAAGATTGGCCAACTCACAGAGATGTTCCCGGGATATGACCTTTACCAATAATTAGCTTAAGGGGTGTTCTTTGAAATAAAATTGGTGGGATTACTCTACGGAGAGAATGAACCTTTTGTTATTGCGTGTGATCACTTGAAGTATATATGAAAATATATGTAATTTTAGAGGTTCACTGTATTAAAGATTGGCCAACTCACAGAGATGTTCCCGGGATATGACCTTTACCAATAATTAGCTTAAGGGGTGTTCTTTGAAGATAAAATTGGTGGATTACTCTACGGAGAGAATGAACCTTTTGTTATTGCGTGTGATCACTTGAAGTATATATGAAAATATATGTAATTTAGAGGTTCACTGTATTAAAGATTGGCCAACTCACAGAGATGTTCCCGGGATATGACCTTTACCAATAATTAGCTTAAGGGGTGTTCTTTGAAATAAAATTGGTGGGATTACTCTACGGAGAGAATGAACCTTTTGTTATTGCGTGTGATCACTTGAAGTATATATGAAAATATATGTAATTTAGAGGTTCACTGTATTAAAGATTGGCCAACTCACAGAGATGTTCCCGGGATATGACCTTTACCAATAATTAGCTTAAGGGGTGTTCTTTGAAATAAAATTGGTGGGATTACTCTACGGAGAGAATGAACCTTTTGTTATTGCGTGTGATCACTTGAAGTATATATGAAAATATATGTAATTTAGAGGTTCACTGTATTAAAGATTGGCCAACTCACAGAGATGTTCCCGGGATATGACCTTTACCAATAATTAGCTTAAGGGGTGTTCTTTGAAATAAAATTGGTGGGATTACTCTACGGAGAGAATGAACCTTTTGTTATTGCGTGTGATCACTTGAAGTATATATGAAAATATATGTAATTTAGAGGTTCACTGTATTAAAGATTGGCCAACTCACAGAGATGTTCCCGGGATATGACCTTTACCAATAATTAGCTTAAGGGGTGTTCTTTGAAATAAAATTGGTGGGATTACTCTACGGAGAGAATGAACCTTTTGTTATTGCGTGTGATCGGGAGCCGTTTAAATGGCAAACGACATTTGACAAAGTTACGTTTCATCAAACTCTCTTTGGCAAATTTGCATATTTGGCAAATATCATTTGACAAAATAAATTGAATGGCAAATGTATGTTTGATCAAAAAATCTATTATAAATTTAACAGGTACGATGTAAATGGAATTTTTAAATGATTTTGAATACAATTTTGGAATATAACTAGCCTATAACCTAGCTGTTTCTTAATCTATTGTGATTAAATTTAACAGGTACGGCGGAAATAGGATTGTTAAATGATTTTTGGTTGCATTTTTGGAATATCGCAAATTAGCCTGTAACCTGGTAATTTCTTTCGGGATTATGATACATTTTGACACGTACGGTGGAAATGGGATTGTTAAATGATTTTTAGATCAAATTTTTGAATATGCCCAATTAGCTTGTAACTTGGCTATTTCTTTACCGATTATGATGAAATTCGACAGGTATGATGGAAATGGGATGCTCAATTGATTTTTGGATATCCTTTCGGAATATGGCCAATTAGCCTGTAACTTGGCTATTTCTGAACTGATTGTGGTGAAATTTGGCAGGTATGACGCGCGCTGGAATTAATAAAAATATTTTTGCTTGAAAACTGAGATTTAGAATTATGTATCTGGAAAATAGAGATTTATTAGTAAAATTAGAATGGAAATCTCCATTTTCCAGAATATTTCAAAATGAAATTCTGGAAAAGGAAGATTAAATCTTCATTTTCCAGTATTTAAATTTTCATTTTCAAGCAAAAATACTTTTATTAATTCAGGCGCGGCACACGGAAATTTTGTTCAATTTTTAGAGTAATCACTTTTTGGCAAATTATTCTTCAGGAATTATGAGGCATTTTGATCGCGCGATCAAAATGCCTCATAATTCCTGAAGAATAATTTACCAAAAAGAAATTTGCCAAACAAATATTTGACATTGGTGAGTTTGCCATTCATATTTATTTGCCAAAGAAATGTTTGCCAAACGTGTTTTTTGCTAAAAGTAATTTGATCAAACTTTCATTTGCGAAACGTTTTTTTGCTAAAAGACGTATACCCGTGTGATCACTTGAAGTATATATGAAAATATATGTAATTTAGAGGTTCACTGTATTAAAGATTGGCCAACTCACAGAGATGTTCCCGGGATATGACCTTTACCAATAATTAGCTTAAGGGGTGTTCTTTGAAATAAAATTGGTGGGATTACTCTACGGAGAGAATGAACCTTTTGTTATTGCGTGTGATCACTTGAAGTATATATGAAAATTTATGTAATTTAGAGGTTCACTGTATTAAAGATTGGCCAACTCACAGAGATGTTCCCGGGATATGACCTATACCAATAATTAGCTTAAGGGGTGTTCTTTGAAATAAAATTGGTGGGATTACTCTACGGAGAGAATGAACCTTTTGTTATTGCGTGTGATCACTTGAAGTATATATGAAAATATATGTAATTTAGAGGTTCACTGTATTAAAGATTGGCCAACTCACAGAGATGTTCCCGGGATATGACCTATACCAATAATTAGCTTAAGGGGTGTTCTTTGAAATAAAATTGGTGGGATTACTCTACGGAGAGAATGAACCTTTTGTTATTGCGTGTGATCACTTGAAGTATATATGAAAATTTATGTAATTTAGAGGTTCACTGTATTAAAGATTGGCCAACTCACAGAGATGTTCCCGGGATATGACCTATACCAATAATTAGCTTAAGGGGTGTTCTTTGAAATAAAATTGGTGGGATTACTCTACGGAGAGAATGAACCTTTTGTTATTGCGTGTGATCACTTGAAGTATATATGAAAATATATGTAATTTAGAGGTTCACTGTATTAAAGATTGGCCAACTCACAGAGATGTTCCCGGGATATGACCTTTACCAATAATTAGCTTAAGGGGTGTTCTTTGAAATAAAATTGGTGGGATTACTCTACGGAGAGAATGAACCTTTTGTTATTGCGTGTGATCACTTGAAGTATATATGAAAATATATGTAATTTAGAGGTTCACTGTATTAAAGATTGGCCAACTCACAGAGATGTTCCCGGGATATGACCTTTACCAATAATTAGCTTAAGGGGTGTTCTTTGAAATAAAATTGGTGGGATTACTCTACGGAGAGAATGAACCTTTTGTTATTGCGTGTGATCACTTGAAGTATATATGAAAATATATGTAATTTAGAGGTTCGCTGTATTAAAGATTGGCCAACGCACAGAGATGTTCCCGGGATATGACCTTTACTAATAATTAGCTTAAGGGGTGTTCTTTGAAATAAAATTGGTGGGATTACTCTACGGAGAGAATGAACCTTTTGTTATTGCGTGTGATCACTTGAAGTATATATGAAAATATATGTAATTTAGAGGTTCACTGTATTAAAGATTGGCCAACTCACAGAGATGTTCCCGGGATATGACCTTTACCAATAATTAGCTTAAGGGGTGTTCTTTGAAATAAAATTGGTGGGATTACTCTACGGAGAGAATGAACCTTTTGTTATTGCGTGTGATCACTTGAAGTATATATGAAAATATATGTAATTTAGAGGTTCACTGTATTAAAGATTGGCCAACTCACAGAGATGTTCCCGGGATATGACCTTTACCAATAATTAGCTTAAGGGGTGTTCTTTGAAATAAAATTGGTGGGATTACTCTACGGAGAGAATGAACCTTTTGTTATTGCGTGTGATCACTTGAAGTATATATGAAAATATATGTAATTTAGAGGTTCACTGTATTAAAGATTGGCCAACTCACAGAGATGTTCCCGGGATATGACCTTTACCAATAATTAGCTTAAGGGGTGTTCTTTGAAATAAAATTGGTGGGATTACTCTACGGAGAGAATGAACCTTTTGTTATTGCGTGTGATCACTTGAAGTATATATGAAAATATATGTAATTTAGAGGTTCACTGTATTAAAGATTGGCCAACTCACAGAGATGTTCCCGGGATATGACCTTTACCAATAATTAGCTTAAGGGGTGTTCTTTGAAATAAAATTGGTGGGATTACTCTACGGAGAGAATGAACCTTTTGTTATTGCGTGTGATCACTTGAAGTATATATGAAAATATATGTAATTTAGAGGTTCACTGTATTAAAGATTGGCCAACTCACAGAGATGTTCCCGGGATATGACCTTTACCAATAATTAGCTTAAGGGGTGTTCTTTGAAATAAAATTGGTGGGATTACTCTACGGAGAGAATGAACCTTTTGTTATTGCGTGTGATCACTTGAAGTATATATGAAAATATATGTAATTTAGAGGTTCACTGTATTAAAGATTGGCCAACTCACAGAGATGTTCCCGGGATATGACCTTTACCAATAATTAGCTTAAGGGGTGTTCTTTGAAATAAAATTGGTGGGATTACTCTACGGAAAGAATGAACCTTTTGTTATTGCGTGTGATCACTTGAAGTATATATGAAAATATATGTAATTTAGAGGTTCACTGTATTAAAGATTGGCCAACTCACAGAGATGTTCCCGGGATATGACCTTTACCAATAATTAGCTTAAGGGGTGTTCTTTGAAATAAAATTGGTGGGATTACTCTACGGAGAGAATGAACCTTTTGTTATTGCGTGTGATCACTTGAAGTATATATGAAAATATATGTAATTTAGAGGTTCACTGTATTAAAGATTGGCCAACTCACAGAGATGTTCCCGGGATATGACCTTTACCAATAATTAGCTTAAGGGGTGTTCTTTGAAATAAAATTGGTGGGATTACTCTACGGAGAGAATGAACCTTTTGTTATTGCGTGTGATCACTTGAAGTATATATGAAAATATATGTAATTTAGAGGTTCACTGTATTAAAGATTGGCCAACTCACAGAGATGTTCCCGGGATATGACCTATACCAATAATTAGCTTAAGGGGTGTTCTTTGAAATAAAATTGGTGGGATTACTCTACGGAGAGAATGAACCTTTTGTTATTGCGTGTGATCACTTGAAGTATATATGAAAATTTATGTAATTTAGAGGTTCACTGTATTAAAGATTGGCCAACTCACAGAGATGTTCCCGGGATATGACCTTTACCAATAATTAGCTTAAGGGGTGTTCTTTGAAATAAAATTGGTGGGATTACTCTACGGAGAGAATGAACCTTTTGTTATTGCGTGTGATCACTTGAAGTATATATGAAAATATATGTAATTTAGAGGTTCACTGTATTAAAGATTGGCCAACTCACAGAGATGTTCCCGGGATATGACCTATACCAATAATTAGCTTAAGGGGTGTTCTTTGAAATAAAATTGGTGGGATTACTCTACGGAAAGAATGAACCTTTTGTTATTGCGTGTGATCACTTGAAGTATATATGAAAATATATGTAATTTAGAGGTTCACTGTATTAAAGATTGGCCAACTCACAGAGATGTTCCCGGGATATGACCTTTACCAATAATTAGCTTAAGGGGTGTTCTTTGAAATAAAATTGGTGGGATTACTCTACGGAGAGAATGAACCTTTTGTTATTGCGTGTGATCACTTGAAGTATATATGAAAATATATGTAATTTAGAGGTTCACTGTATTAAAGATTGGCCAACTCACAGAGATGTTCCCGGGATATGACCTATACCAATAATTAGCTTAAGGGGTGTTCTTTGAAATAAAATTGGTGGGATTACTCTACGGAGAGAATGAACCTTTTGTTATTGCGTGTGATCACTTGAAGTATATATGAAAATTTATGTAATTTAGAGGTTCACTGTATTAAAGATTGGCCAACTCACAGAGATGTTCCCGGGATATGACCTATACCAATAATTAGCTTAAGGGGTGTTCTTTGAAATAAAATTGGTGGGATTACTCTACGGAGAGAATGAACCTTTTGTTATTGCGTGTGATCACTTGAAGTATATATGAAAATATATGTAATTTAGAGGTTCACTGTATTAAAGATTGGCCAACTCACAGAGATGTTCCCGGGATATGACCTTTACCAATAATTAGCTTAAGGGGTGTTCTTTGAAATAAAATTGGTGGGATTACTCTACGGAGAGAATGAACCTTTTGTTATTGCGTGTGATCACTTGAAGTATATATGAAAATATATGTAATTTAGAGGTTCACTGTATTAAAGATTGGCCAACTCACAGAGATGTTCCCGGGATATGACCTTTACCAATAATTAGCTTAAGGGGTGTTATTTGAAATAAAATTGGTGGGATTACTCTACGGAGAGAATGAACCTTTTGTTATTGCGTGTGATCACTTGAAGTATATATGAAAATTTATGTAATTTAGAGGTTCACTGTATTAAAGATTGGCCAACTCACAGAGATGTTCCCGGGATATGACCTATACCAATAATTAGCTTAAGGGGTGTTCTTTGAAATAAAATTGTTGGGATTACTCTACGGAAAGAATGAACCTTTTGTTATTGCGTGTGATCACTTGAAGTATATATGAAAATATATGTAATTTAGAGGTTCACTGTATTAAAGATTGGCCAACTCACAGAGATGTTCCCGGGATATGACCTTTACCAATAATTAGCTTAAGGGGTGTTCTTTGAAATAAAATTGGTGGGATTACTCTACGGAGAGAATGAACCTTTTGTTATTGCGTGTGATCACTTGAAGTATATATGAAAATATATGTAATTTAGAGGTTCACTGTATTAAAGATTGGCCAACTCACAGAGATGTTCCCGGGATATGACCTTTACCAATAATTAGCTTAAGGGGTGTTCTTTGAAATAAAATTGGTGGGATTACTCTACGGAAAGAATGAACCTTTTGTTATTGCGTGTGATCACTTGAAGTATATATGAAAATATATGTAATTTAGAGGTTCACTGTATTAAAGATTGGCCAACTCACAGAGATGTTCCCGGGATATGACCTTTACCAATAATTAGCTTAAGGGGTGTTCTTTGAAATAAAATTGGTGGGATTACTCTACGGAGAGAATGAACCTTTTGTTATTGCGTGTGATCACTTGAAGTATATATGAAAATATATGTAATTTAGAGGTTCACTGTATTAAAGATTGGCCAACTCACAGAGATGTTCCCGGGATATGACCTTTACCAATAATTAGCTTAAGGGGTGTTCTTTGAAATAAAATTGGTGGGATTACTCTACGGAGAGAATGAACCTTTTGTTATTGCGTGTGATCACTTGAAGTATATATGAAAATATATGTAATTTAGAGGTTCACTGTATTAAAGATTGGCCAACTCACAGAGATGTTCCCGGGATATGACCTATACCAATAATTAGCTTAAGGGGTGTTCTTTGAAATAAAATTGGTGGGATTACTCTACGGAGAGAATGAACCTTTTGTTATTGCGTGTGATCACTTGAAGTATATATGAAAATTTATGTAATTTAGAGGTTCACTGTATTAAAGATTGGCCAACTCACAGAGATGTTCCCGGGATATGACCTTTACCAATAATTAGCTTAAGGGGTGTTCTTTGAAATAAAATTGGTGGGATTACTCTACGGAGAGAATGAACCTTTTGTTATTGCGTGTGATCACTTGAAGTATATATGAAAATATATGTAATTTAGAGGTTCACTGTATTAAAGATTGGCCAACTCACAGAGATGTTCCCGGGATATGACCTATACCAATAATTAGCTTAAGGGGTGTTCTTTGAAATAAAATTGGTGGGATTACTCTACGGAAAGAATGAACCTTTTGTTATTGCGTGTGATCACTTGAAGTATATATGAAAATATATGTAATTTAGAGGTTCACTGTATTAAAGATTGGCCAACTCACAGAGATGTTCCCGGGATATGACCTTTACCAATAATTAGCTTAAGGGGTGTTCTTTGAAATAAAATTGGTGGGATTACTCTACGGAGAGAATGAACCTTTTGTTATTGCGTGTGATCACTTGAAGTATATATGAAAATATATGTAATTTAGAGGTTCACTGTATTAAAGATTGGCCAACTCACAGAGATGTTCCCGGGATATGACCTTTACCAATAATTAGCTTAAGGGGTGTTCTTTGAAATAAAATTGGTGGGATTACTCTACGGAGAGAATGAACCTTTTGTTATTGCGTGTGATCACTTGAAGTATATATGAAAATATATGTAATTTAGAGGTTCACTGTATTAAAGATTGGCCAACTCACAGAGATGTTCCCGGGATATGACCTTTACCAATAATTAGCTTAAGGGGTGTTCTTTGAAATAAAATTGGTGGGATTACTCTACGGAGAGAATGAACCTTTTGTTATTGCGTGTGATCACTTGAAGTATATATGAAAATATATGTAATTTAGAGGTTCACTGTATTAAAGATTGGCCAACTCACAGAGATGTTCCCGGGATATGACCTATACCAATAATTAGCTTAAGGGGTGTTCTTTGAAATAAAATTGGTGGGATTACTCTACGGAGAGAATGAACCTTTTGTTATTGCGTGTGATCACTTGAAGTATATATGAAAATTTATGTAATTTAGAGGTTCACTGTATTAAAGATTGGCCAACTCACAGAGATGTTCCCGGGATATGACCTATACCAATAATTAGCTTAAGGGGTGTTCTTTGAAATAAAATTGGTGGGATTACTCTACGGAGAGAATGAACCTTTTGTTATTGCGTGTGATCACTTGAAGTATATATGAAAATATATGTAATTTAGAGGTTCACTGTATTAAAGATTGGCCAACTCACAGAGATGTTCCCGGGATATGACCTTTACCAATAATTAGCTTAAGGGGTGTTCTTTGAAATAAAATTGGTGGGATTACTCTACGGAGAGAATGAACCTTTTGTTATTGCGTGTGATCACTTGAAGTATATATGAAAATATATGTAATTTAGAGGTTCACTGTATTAAAGATTGGCCAACTCACAGAGATGTTCCCGGGATATGACCTTTACCAATAATTAGCTTAAGGGGTGTTCTTTGAAATAAAATTGGTGGGATTACTCTACGGAAAGAATGAACCTTTTGTTATTGCGTGTGATCACTTGAAGTATATATGAAAATATATGTAATTTAGAGGTTCACTGTATTAAAGATTGGCCAACTCACAGAGATGTTCCCGGGATATGACCTATACCAATAATTAGCTTAAGGGGTGTTCTTTGAAATAAAATTGGTGGGATTACTCTACGGAAAGAATGAACCTTTTGTTATTGCGTGTGATCACTTGAAGTATATATGAAAATATATGTAATTTAGAGGTTCACTGTATTAAAGATTGGCCAACTCACAGAGATGTTCCCGGGATATGACCTTTACCAATAATTAGCTTAAGGGGTGTTCTTTGAAATAAAATTGGTGGGATTACTCTACGGAGAGAATGAACCTTTTGTTATTGCGTGTGATCACTTGAAGTATATATGAAAATATATGTAATTTAGAGGTTCACTGTATTAAAGATTGGCCAACTCACAGAGATGTTCCCGGGATATGACCTTTACCAATAATTAGCTTAAGGGGTGTTCTTTGAAATAAAATTGGTGGGATTACTCTACGGAGAGAATGAACCTTTTGTTATTGCGTGTGATCACTTGAAGTATATATGAAAATATATGTAATTTAGAGGTTCACTGTATTAAAGATTGGCCAACTCACAGAGATGTTCCCGGGATATGACCTTTACCAATAATTAGCTTAAGGGGTGTTCTTTGAAATAAAATTGGTGGGATTACTCTACGGAGAGAATGAACCTTTTGTTATTGCGTGTGATCACTTGAAGTATATATGAAAATATATGTAATTTAGAGGTTCACTGTATTAAAGATTGGCCAACTCACAGAGATGTTCCCGGGATATGACCTATACCAATAATTAGCTTAAGGGGTGTTCTTTGAAATAAAATTGGTGGGATTACTCTACGGAGAGAATGAACCTTTTGTTATTGCGTGTGATCACTTGAAGTATATATGAAAATTTATGTAATTTAGAGGTTCACTGTATTAAAGATTGGCCAACTCACAGAGATGTTCCCGGGATATGACCTATACCAATAATTAGCTTAAGGGGTGTTCTTTGAAATAAAATTGGTGGGATTACTCTACGGAGAGAATGAACCTTTTGTTATTGCGTGTGATCACTTGAAGTATATATGAAAATATATGTAATTTAGAGGTTCACTGTATTAAAGATTGGCCAACTCACAGAGATGTTCCCGGGATATGACCTTTACCAATAATTAGCTTAAGGGGTGTTCTTTGAAATAAAATTGGTGGGATTACTCTACGGAGAGAAGGAACCACAGAAGGAACCTTTTGTTATTGCGGACATGCTATATTAAAATTGAATTATTCGTTTTTAACATTTACTTGTCATCTAACGGTTTATTTTATATTATGATAATAACGAATATGTTAGCTCGTAGTCCAGGTATGGTCTTATGTTATTTTAAAAGTTTTTGCTATTAATTTGCAAGTTCTAATTCAAAAGTTATTTAAAATTTTCAATAAATATTTTAAATAAATATTTTAAAAAAATATTTAATTTATATGAATAAAATTATTTATTTTTCCTGATTTGATATAAGGTCTCATATTATATTGTAAAATAGTTTTCTGTTTTAGTAAAAATCGAAAATTACCTACGTGCGTTACAGTTGTGTTTTTGTTTAGAATAAATTTTTGTGTATTATTGGATTGCTTATAATAACCTTTTGACCCCAGCATTAATTTGGACATTCTTTTTTGCGGATTAATTTTATTGAACACATTGGTTTTGGATTTTGAATTTGGACTCTTGCTTTCTAACGGACATTCTGATTTTGCCATTAAATTTTTTCTATTTTTAATTCTGAATTTATTTTTTATATTTTTTATTTTGTGAATTACATAATTTGTTTAGTTGTAGTTTAATTATTAGGTGGTTGGGTTAATTGTAATTTTAGTGTATAGTTTTTAGTATTTTAAGGTGGTGGATTAAACGTAATTTTAGTAATACATATACTTAGTTTGTAATATTTAATTTACAGATTAAGTTGTAATATAAAATTTAAAATGAAGGAAAATAAGTATAATTATAAGAAAAAGCCCCAAAATATCAATGCTGAGGCTATTTTCAATGCTTTAGGCAGCATAAATGTAGACCCTGAAAATTTTAAATTTTCTAGGTACAAAACACCTGATATGGAAAAATTGTGTAAAATAATGCACATTAGGGTTATTCGTCAGAATATATGCAAATTGTATTATGCATGGCGAAACCGCAAAGTAAGGGAACAAAATCAAGAATTTTGCCAAAATGTAAAATTTAATAAAGAACGAAATAAAGACTTTAACATTTATTCCTGCCACCAATATTGATTTCGAGGAGCTTTTGAATGAGAATCATACTTACGTTTCTGACGAAATTGTGTTAGAGTTTATTGACCAAACGAAACCATTAACGTCAAAAAATATTGATTTGAACCGTGCTATTTCCAAAGTTCCTGGTATGTTAACAAGCAATAAGCAAATCAAACCCAAAACAAATGATTGGCAATTGAAATTATCGTCTTCGTTTTGTGAAGCCCTTGAGTTATTAACGAATGAAGAAATAAGGGAATTGATTCACAGAGTTTTAATAGAAAACAAAAACCCTTGTGTCTTAACATTTGAGACAATACATCCACTTTCTAAGAAAGATGCGAAAGTTGTAGTGTATGGGTCGTGCAAAGATAAGCTGCACAACCAAAAATATAAATTCGATATTTATAAATCTAAACAAATGCGAGTTTATACCAAAGGTGAAGAAGGTGAAATTATTCACTCTAGTGAAAAAATATTCCGGCAATATCGTAATTTACGGCGACAAAAAATTAAGCTAATTTCTGAAAACCAAAGCGCGCATAATACTTATTTAGATTTGGTAAGCGCCACTGATTTAGAACTATACAAGAAAGGAAATACTCAAGGCATCACCACTCCTGCCGTCATAAGAAAAATCAAATCGGAATTTTATAAAAAAGATGATTTAGTTCAGGATTGCGATTTAGTCGATTTATTTTTTCAATGTTGCATGCAGACTCAAGACAATAGGTATATTTATTCCGTAACCGAACCTTTGCAAGTAGTTTTATTAAGGAATCGACAAATAGCGCTCTTGCAATCAAATGAAGTCAGAGCTATTCATTTCGACGCTACTGGAGGTATTATAAAAATTCCAACTTGTCATAAGGAACATATTTATAAAAGAATTTTATATTACGCATGTGTGATTAAAACCAATTATAATATAATTCCAATTGCCGAATTCATTTCTTGTCAACATGATGCATGGACATTAGGGAAATTTTTATTGGACGTGAAGAAAGAAATGGAAATTACTATAAAGCAAATGAAAGGATATTATTTTGTGGTGGATTGGTCATGGGCCCTTATAAATGCCATATCCAATACGTTTAATTCCATGACCGTGTCTGAATATATTCAAGTCAATTTTGACTTCATTGAAAATCAAATATCTCCGAAAAGAGCTATAATACCAATTTATATTTGTTGCTCTCATTTTATAAATATTATTACTATCCAAATTAAAAAAAAAACTACCTAATATAGACGCAGAGCATCGAAATTTAATATTGGATTTTTTTTGTGCTATTCTTTGCGCCAGATCAGTAGATTGCGTGGACGAATTATTCCGACAATTTTGTGCTGTAATGTGCTCGCCCAATATTACGAAAAACAGTAAACGTGCCTATGACACATTTGTACAAATGATAGGAAAAATTTACTGTGATAATTATGCTGATTCGGAAAATTGCAAACCTCAAGAGGTGATCAATCATAATATTAATGTTTGGCCGGAAGATACTTCAAACCCATTCTATTTAAAATACAAAGGTATTTACAGAGAGGTACATATAAAAATACAAAACGAACGTGGGTCAAAACGAAACAAATTTTATTGCGATGAATTTGTACAATTTGTAATTAAAAAATACTTTTCGTATATTATTTTATGGGCAAATTTTTTCTCAAATATTTTTGGTGTACATGGCAATATTTCTAACGCCGTAGTAGAAAATTGGTTTAGCGCAGTCAAAAACCATTATTTAAAGAATAAGAGAATGAAAATAGGGCGGGTTGTAAACATTTTAAAATTTAGATGTGAACAAAAACTAAAGTCCATCAAAATGCCAGAGCCATTAGTGTCAACTCCGAGAACTAGTAAAAGAAAATATCTTCCGGATGATATGTTGAATGAAGAAGAATGGAATAAAAAAATTAGACCATCAAATAAAACCCCAAAACATTTCGGTAGAAATGTAGTTAATCGATATAAGAATAAAAAAATGGGTCAAGTTGACATAGTAAATATTAAAGGTTTCAGTGTTGAGCAAATCCCATTACTTACCAACGGATTTTCCAAAGTTTATGGAGAAGAAACCATAACAGGGATCAATACGTGTGGTTTTGATTCAATCACGGCGATTTTAGTAAGTTTGGGTTTGGATACAGAAATTTTAAAAATCAAGTTTAACGAAATAAATACAGATTTTTTTAATTTTATTTCCAAAATAATTTCTTCCAAAAAAATAACTGCTGAAATATATGACATTCGAACTGACATATTATTTGAAATGTTCAAGCAAATTAACTGCGTAGAACAATTTGGCTGCACTTCTGTATTGAATGCGGAGTGCCAAATAACTTATTTAATTAATAAAATGATACCTCAACCAACATCGGTGTATCAAAAGTGTAACGAAGAAGGAGTGGTTCGTATTCGGAATTCACAAAGTTGCTATTTACCCTTCGATATTTTCAGAGTGAACGAAAATACGCTCCGCAATGTTGCAAGTTCGATTTCGTTTGGAACTTTAACATGCTCTGATTGTGGTGGAAATTTAATAGTAGATAAAATTATAAGTAATTATGGCATAGCTATTGCAGATGTGCAATCTTATAATAATGAAAACTACAACATAAAGCTTTGCGAGATTGAAGAGAAAATTATATTAAATAACGAAGATTACTTTTTGAAGGCATTAATAAATTATAATAGTTTAGTTAAACATTACACTGCTATCGTAAAACGGCCTAATAATACTTGGGAAGTTTTTGACGACTTAAAGAAATTTCCTATACCGACTACTGACAAGCTACATGTTAATCCGGCAATTTTATTTTATTGCAAATCGTAAGTTTAGTTAACCAGCTAAGTGAACCTCTATTATATATTTCCATATAACCTTCAAGTGTTCACACGCAACAACAAAAAGTTTCTTCTCTCCGTAGAGTAATCCCACCAATTTTATTTAAAAGAACACTCGTTAAGCTAATAATTGGCATAGATCATATCCCGGGAACATCTCAATGGGCTGGCCAATCTTTCATGCTACCATTTTTATTTTAAAGAACTCCCCTTAAGCTAATTATTGGTCAAGGTCATATTCGGATTTATTCGGATATATTTATCTGTCAATCTCTGACTTTGTTCTCTATTATATCAAATAGTACGAATCCCACCGATGACTACAATAGTGACTATACACGTTGTAACTGGTATACATTGGGGAATTCAAGAAACTAAGTGCCATTTTGATAAAAGCCGTAGGGCTCTTGCAAAAAATATTTGAAAATTAACAAATCGACGAATCTCGCATGTAACAAGGACATTTTTAATTATTAATTATAATTTACTAATTATTAATTATTAATCATTAATTATTGATTTATAACTATTAATTATTCGTTAATTATTAATTATTAATTATATGACCTGAAGGGGCGACAAAACCGTCCAACCAACTGTCTACTCGCAAACCAGATGTTTTGTTTCTCTTGGAAATGAAAGAAGATCCCTATAAACGGGCTCTCTGTCATGAGTGAAATGGATCCCATTGGCTTGGGAGCTCCATATGAATGGTTGTATGAACGGGGATCCCTGTGAACGGGCCTATATGAATGATTGTGTGAAGGCTAGAGAACGAAGAGTACACGGAAAGGTGTATATGCGAAATTCACCGATTTGTTATTTTCAAAAATTTTTTGCAAAAGCCCTACGGCTCAAAAAAATGGCACTGAGTGACTTAAATTACTCAATGTATGCCCTTACCCTATATTGTAACCACATAAGTCCATATATGGATTTATGCTATTTGGAATAATAGGGTTGCGCTAAAGTGATTCTTAATACAAATAATCTTGTGAATATACCCAATAATACCGGGAGCCTCTCTGTGAGTTGGCCAATCTTTAATACAGTGAACCTCTAAATTACATTTATTTTCATATATACTTCAAATGTTCACACGCAATAACAAAAGGTTCATTCTCTCCGTAGAGTAATCCCACCAATTTTATTTCAAAGAACACCCCTTAAGCTAATTATTGGTATAGGTCATATCCTGGGAACATCTCTGTGAGTTGGCCAATCTTTAATACAGTGAACCTCTAAATTACATTTATTTTCATATATACTTCAAATGTTCACACGCAATAACAAAAGGTTCCTTCTCTCCGTAGAGTAATCCCACCAATTTTATTTCAAAGAACACCCCCTAAGCTAATTATTGGTATAGGTCATATCCCGGGAACATCTCTGTGAGTTGGCCAATCTTTAATACAGTGAACCTATAAATTACATTTATTTTCATATATACTTCAAATGTTCACACGCAATAACAAAAGGTTCCTTCTCTCCGTAGAGTAATCCCACCAATTTTATTTCAAAGAACACCCCCTAAGCTAATTATTGGTATAGGTCATATCCCGGGAACATCTCTGTGAGTTGGCCAATCTTTAATACAGTGAACCTCTAAATTACATATATTTTCATATATACTTCAAGTGATCACACGCAATAACAAAAGGTTTCTTCTCTCCGTAGAGTAATCCCAACAATTTTATTTTAAAGAACACCCCTTAAGCTAATTATTGGTAAAGATCATGTCCCGGGAACATCTCTGTGAGTTGGCCAATCTTTAATACAGTGAACCTCTAAATTACATATATTTTCATATATACTTCAAGAGATTACACGCAATAACAAAAGGTTCCTTCTCTCCGTAGAGTAATCCCACCAATTTTATTTTAAAGAACATCTCTTAAGCTAATTATTGGTATAGGTCATATCCCGAGAACATCTCTGTGAGTTGGCCAATCTTTAATACAGTGAACCTCTAAATTACATTTATTTTCATATATACTTCAAGTGTTCACTCGCAATAACAAAAGGTTCCTTCTCTCCGTAGAGTAATCCCAACAATTTTATTTTAAAGAACATCTCTTAAGCTAATTATTGGTATAGGTCATATCCCGGGAACATCTCTGTGAGTTGGCCAATCTTTAATACAGTGAACCTCTAAATTACATATATTTTCATAGATACTTCAAGTGATCACACGCAATAACAAAAGGTTTCTTTTCTTCGTAGAGTAATCCCACCAATTTTATTTTAAAGAACACCCCTTAAGCTAATTATTGGTAAATATCATGTCCCGGGAACATCTCTGTGAGTTGGCCAATCTTTAATACAGTGAACCTATAAATTACATATATTTTCATATATACTTCAAGTGATTACACGCAATAACAAAAGGTTCCTTCTCTCCGTAGAGTAATCCCACCAATTTTATTTTAAAGAACACCCCTTAAGCTAATTATTGGTAAATATCATGTCCCGGGAACATCTCTGTGAGTTGGCCAATCTTTAATACAGTGAACCTCTAAATTACATTTATTTTCATATATACTTCAAGTGTTCACTCGCAATAACAAAAGGTTCCTTCTCTCCGTAGAGTAATCCCAACAATTTTATTTTAAAGAACATCTCTTAAGCTAATTATTGGTATAGGTCATATCCCGGGAACATCTCTGTGAGTTGGCCAATCTTTAATACAGTGAACCTCTAAATTACATATATTTTCATAGATACTTCAAGTGATCACACGCAATAACAAAAGGTTCCTTCTCTCCGTAGAGTAATCCCACCAATTTTATTTTAAAGAACACCCCTTAAGCTAATTATTGGTAAATATCATGTCCCGGGAACATCTCTGTGAGTTGGCCAATCTTTAATACAGTGAACCTATAAATTACATTTATTTTCATATATACTTCAAGTGTTCACTCGCAATAACAAAAGGTTCCTTCTCTCCGTAGAGTAATCCCAACAATTTTATTTTAAAGAACATCTCTTAAGCTAATTATTGGTATAGGTCATATCCCGGGAACATCTCTGTGAGTTGGCCAATCTTTAATACAGTGAACCTCTAAATTACATATATTTTCATATATACTTCAAGTGATCACACGCAATAACAAAAGGTTTCTTCTCTCCGTAGAGTAATCCCAACAATTTTATTTTAAAGAACACCCCTTAAGCTAATTATTGGTAAAGATCGTGTCCCGGGAACATCTCTGTGAGTTGGCCAATCTTTAATACAGTGAACCTCTAAATTACATTTATTTTCATATATACTTCAAGTGTTCACTCGCAATAACAAAAGGTTCCTTCTCTCCGTAGAGTAATCCCAACAATTTTATTTTAAAGAACATCTCTTAAGCTAATTATTGGTATAGGTCATATCCCGGGAACATCTCTGTGAGTTGGCCAATCTTTAATACAGTGAACCTCTAAATTACATATATTTTCATAGATACTTCAAGTGATCACACGCAATAACAAAAGGTTCCTTCTCTCCGTAGAGTAATCCCACCAATTTTATTTTAAAGAACACCCCTTAAGCTAATTATTGGTAAATATCATGTCCCGGGAACATCTCTGTGAGTTGGCCAATCTTTAATACAGTGAACCTATAAATTACATTTATTTTCATATATACTTCAAGTGATCACACGCAATAACAAAAGGTTTCTTCTCTCCGTAGAGTAATCCCAACAATTTTATTTTAAAGAACACCCCTTAAGCTAATTATTGGTAAATATCATGTCCCGGGAACATCTCTGTGAGTTGGCCAATCTTTAATACAGTGAACCTATAAATTACATTTATTTTCATATATACTTCAAGTGATCACACGCAATAACAAAAGGTTTCTTCTCTCCGTAGAGTAATCCCAACAATTTTATTTTAAAGAACACCCCTTAAGCTAATTATTGGTAAAGATCATGTCCCGGGAACATCTCTGTGAGTTGGCCAATCTTTAATACAGTGAACCTATAAATTACATTTATTTTCATATATACTTCAAGTGATTACACGCAATAACAAAAGGTTCCTTCTCTCCGTAGAGTAATCCCACCAATTTTATTTCAAAGAACACCCCTTAAGCTAATTATTGGTAAAGGTCATATCCCGGGAACATCTCTGTGAATTGGCCCATACTCAATACAATGAACCTACATACTTCGTATTAGTTGATAAATTATTATTTTTATGTATTTCCATTGTGTTCGATTATAAATGTATTTGAATTCTTTATTAAGCTTAATTTTTTAACAAATTTATTTTTGGTAATTATGGATTTCTGCTATTAAATCTAACAAATCTTGCGATTTTATTATAACATTGCTTTTACCCACTGTTTTACCCATACATATAAATATTTTTGTTATTTTTGATGTTTTGTCGGAAACTTCACATTCGTTATTATTATAGGTTTAAATCATTTTTTTAATAATTTTGATTTTGCAAATGAAACAATTTTGTGAAAAATTGGGTTTGACGGTTTGATACGCCGGTTTGCCATTTGTGCATGGACGTCTTTACTTTCTACAAAACGCAAGATCTAGTGCATTTTTAACGTAAAATTATTTTGTTTGATTTAGCTTCACAACGGTTTCAAAAAGTCTTTTCAATAAACATTTAAATGCGAATTATTTTAAAACTACTATTTTTCTTATACGCTGTTTCATTACTAGAGAGACGATGTGTCAATGTGTGAATTTTGTGGGGAAACGTACATGTTTACGAATTTGGGTATAAATGCTAACTATCCAACATTTTGCGCGAACATGCATGGGTTTCATACAGAAAGCTATTACGTCATCACAGACAAGTTCAATGATTCCAGATTTATTTGAAGATAATACTTCCTATTTTTCTAATCAATTACTAAATTCCTTATTTTTAAGTTTAGTTTAACTAAAGAATTTGGCTCAAGATACTGATTTTGTATGTGGCAGTCTAATGCTTGGTTTCACAAAAAAACAGGCAAACTCCAATTAGTGAATATTTCATCTCTTTCTTCTTTTATGAAATTGCGATTTATTTCAATTTCTTAGACGCACGCTAATTTTATTTTGTTTCAACATGAAAATTTTGACTAGAGGAGCTAAATATTTGCTGCCCAATTTCGTTCAGCTAATTATTTAGCTGAAGACTAAATATTTCTATGTAAAATAAAAATATAATTAAAGAAGAAAAAGAGGAAATATTATTAATCTATGAGATTGGTTATTTTTTTGTGAAACCGGGCATAACGGTACTAACAAATCTGGAAATTTCACAGAAATATAAGTTTGCGCGCCAAGAGAAATTGTTTAGCACTCATTTCATAGAATTCGGAAATTGTATTCTAAAGAAAGGACCAATCCACTTAAATGGCATTCCTAAATTTGTTTTTGTTAAATGGTTACTGAAATAGAAAACTGTAATAGTTATTTACGTCACAAGGGCGGTAAATGAGCTATTACAGTACGAGTTCGACGTTTATGGACGATGCGACGAAGGAGCCAAGTCCAGAATTTTGAACGAGTACTGTAACGACCATTTAACGTACGTGTAACGTACAACGTTTTATTTCATACTACATGGGACATTAATTCGATTTTTTCATTTAAAATTAAATTTTAAATTAAAAACATGAGTTTGAAATTTAGAGAAAATCAACTCAAATGATTTTCAAATTATCAAGTTACCCTAGTTATTTTTTTGTTTTTGTTTGATTTTAAGGCATTGCCCCATGCACAAACAGCAAACCGGTATTACACCGGTACAATTTTCGGTTACAATTTACGATACAATTTTCGGAACATATTAACTTCAAATAAATTAAAAATTAGAAATATAAAACGGTATATTTTAGTTGTGTTCAATATTTGGAAAATTTTGGTTTCAATTATCATTATTACGGTTTTGAAATTGAATTTGTGGAGCAATTTTAAACAATCATATAACTAAAAGTTTTATGAAAAATTTTAAGAACTTATGTATAAATAATGTTTCAAATAAAAATATAAAAATAAAAAATAGTTTCGTTTAGACCTCTCATTTGGATATAATTATACTATGAGTACTGTACGATAAATTAATTCAAAATAAATGTACATTTCATGAACTATAATAGAATATGTTTTGTTATTTAGTCAAATAATTACAATACATATAGCTGCTATCATACCCCGCATATACTTCATTAATTGATACGATAACAACTATCATAGCATCTGATGGGCTTAATCATATAAACATAACTAAATTCAATTAATTTATTTATAACAACTATCATAATATCTGATTGTCTTTATCATCTCCAAATGATAAATTCAATTATAATATTGATACGATCCATCACAATAGCGATATATGTAATCATGGATATGGTTAATTCAATAATATTTGCATAATAACGTGCATAATTTATTAAATAGATACAATCATTATTATTAATTGTATACATCAAGGTATGATTTTCTTAATTATTGCATCTGATCATAAATATGATGGTCACTTTTATGATCAGCTCAATCATATTTTTTCTCTGAGTGTGGAAATGAATGGAATGAATTGTTGTGATGTAGGATGATATCAGTTAGTTTAATAAGGTTGAGGTAGTGTGGATGTGGAAAGTTTGCGGAATTACTTCAATTATTTAGTAGTTTGTGCTTAACAGTTGTTTTAAGTTGCGAAAATGACAAATGTGGCGAAAACCATTAGAATATGTAGCTGATATAAATTATATTTAATTATATTTAATTGTTAGGTCATCTCCGAGCTACAGAAATACTGGTGAATCCTAGTGTAGAAATTGTATTGTCTTGTGATAACTATTTGATCATTTATATCATTAACAAATTTATTTAAGTTAAATCTTATTAATTAAGTAGTAAAGATTTGGTAATAATGGATAAATATCAATTTATATTAGTCTTCAGAGATACCCGTGAATTTTTATTTAAGTTTTATTCGTAAGAAGCCTATATACACACAGAAAAAAAATTATCTAATATAGAAATTTGATATCTTTTAAAACAAAATCTTAACAATTTGTTTGATACAAATCAAATATTCTTATATAAAAATTTTGAATCTCGTATTTAATCAATATAAAACTGATATTAGAGGTTTGTAATGTTTTGTATTAACATTATAAATTTTGATAATATGTGTTGCTTAATAATTATATTTAAAACAATTCTTGTTTAAATGAAAATTAACTGATTTGCGTTAAACAAATTCGTTTTAATCTGAACCGATTTAATAAAGTTTATCGTAAACTTTAAAGTTTTTTAATATAAAGCAAATTTTGATGTTTAAACTAATTTTTAAACAAACAAAAATTTGTTGGCTAAAATCGAAATATGTTTCTCTTAACATTATTATGATGTATATTGTCAAATTATAAAACGGCTATTGTTATAGGTGTATATTAGTGAGAATTTAAAATATTTCTATTAAAATAAAAATATTTCAAAAATGTTTAATTGTTTTAAATGTAATGAAGCATTTTTCACAATACAAATAATATATAATTATATGCAAGCATATAAAATATCTTCATGGATGGCTTCCTAGTGAAATATTAGTTTGTAATCAAGGTGGATGTCATCAAAAGTTTTCACAGTTAGATCGTTACAAGCGCCACTTAAAAAATGTGCATAAAAACCATATTGCAAATAGCCGTTCGGAGCTTCCTGAAGCTGATAATTGTACTAACTTGGGTGTGACAAACAATAAAAAAAAAATTAATGGAAACTAAAGATCTATTGAAACAAACACTCGAACATGGAAAAGAATTACTTAAGAACAAAAACGTACTGACGAACTTTATACAGGGTGATCTCAGGCAGAAAAAAATTTCGATAATTAATAAAGAAAATGTTATTCCTTTATTCCTGTATTATGACGATTTTGAGACGAATAACCCCTTAGGAAGTCGTTCTGGTAAACAAACGATCGCTGCCTTTTATTATATGTTTCCAACCATACCACAAGGTTTATCAAAATTATCCAATATTTTCGTTGCCATGCTGGTAAAATCAAAAATTTTAAAAACATTTAATTATAATAAGGCTTTGGCCCCTCTAGTGGATGAACTTAAATTACTTGAAACTCGAGGTATTGATACATATAAAAACCGAAGAAGGTTTTATAAAGGTATATTTTGTATTGGGAATAGTGATTGGTGATAACTTAGGCTTAAATTCAATCCTTGGATTTTCCCAATCTTTTACACATAATTTCTTTTGTAGATTTTGTACCATGAAGAAACAGGAAACCCAAGCATGTCTCGTTGAAAATCTAAGTCTTGCACGTCAAAAGAATTGTTATGATGAACAAGTTTTAAATATCGATGCAGAATCATTTAAACAAACTGGAATTAAAGAAAATTGTGTTTTAAATAACATTAATACTTTCCACGTTACGGAAAACTATTCCGTCGATATTATGCATGACGTGATGGAGGGTGTGATTAAATTTGGAATTTCAAATTGCCTTTACACGTTTATATTTGAAAAGCATTTTCAATTGAAACACTAAATAATCGAATTCAAAATTTTGAGTACGGTGAAATGCAATTATCCAATCGACCAGGATCTCTCAAATTACATCATATTAAACAAAAAAAAGCTTCAGGTAACAGCTAGAGAAGCACTCTGTTTATTAGAATTTATTGTATTCTATATTGAAGATCTCGTACCACCTTCAGAGTCGTTATTGAATTATATATACACATTACAAGATTTAGTCGAGCTAGTTTTCAAAGACAGCTTTTCAAATTATGACATTCTTTGTCTCAAAGACTAATTTAAAAAGCATAATAAACTTTATATGGAATACTTCAATGAGAACCTTAAACCTAAACATCACAACCTATTACATTACCCAACAATAATTAGAAAATCAGGGCCTTTGAAACCCATGTGATGCATGCGGTTTGAATCGAAACATCGTGAGCTTAAATACTACACAAATGCTATAACATCTAGACGAAATTTGCCTTTATCAATTGCCAAAAAATGTGCTATACGATTTAGCTTTAACCTATTAAATGATATGAACATCGAAAGTGACGTATCTATAGTAAAATATAGTACGTCCGTTGCAATGGATCTAAATGTTTCTCCTTATAACGAATTAATTAAACAAATGGAAATAAAATTGGAAGAAGCCACGTTGGCAGATATAATAGAATATAGGAGAACAAAATATAAAATAAGAGATTTACTAAGATCTGAAAATCCATATTCGGTTGTTTTTAAAATAGATCAAATAATAATACATCGCGACAAAGTCATCCTAATTACGGAGTAAATAAAAATCGAAAAAACTGATAAGCATTACCATTGCTTTGTATTAGGAGATTCATTACAACAATATTACTGCTTAGAATTAAATCCAATGGAGAATAGGCATCCAATTACTCCAAATAAAATATCGAATGGCAAAATAGGATTTAAATATCCTATAATATAAACAAAATTTTATAAAAATTTAGTAATTTAAGTTAATTATGTGTATAATTTGGATTCAAATACATAAATGTAAAGCTACAATGTTGTTTGTTTTAAACACTTTTCTAATATGACACAAAATTCTAATTATTTTACGATAAACCGAAAAATTATTGAAAGGCTAAATTCAAAACTGGTGCTTTTGTATTGACCAAATTTTGTTTTGAATTTTTGATGTAAAATAATTGTTTTTATTTTCTCGTTTTGCTTCATTCTGATCACGTAAAACAAAGAAGAGAGTATGAGATTCTCTTTCTATCAAAAAACACATTTTCGTCATTCTGCCCATAACGTGCTTGTGATATAGTTCGAAGAAATAAAAATTGGGAAAACGATTTAGTTTTGATAATTATAAGAAGTGAAAGTGTAATTTATTAGAGTAGTAAATTATATTAAAAATGTGTGATGATACATCCTTTATAACTATTCAAGACGGCGATGTCCCATTGGCAGAATTATTATCCGAGTGGGGCCTCTTGCATTTGTATCCTAAAATAACAGGTAATGTGAAATTATTAAGTATAAAATGCTTAATCATACAATAAGCTTAACCATAAAGCTAGTAGTACACCAATTTTAAAACCATGTATATACATGTTTGGTGCTATATTAAAATGCATGAACTATCGATTTACAAATCAACACATGAGTATATTCCTTCAATCAATCGAATTAATTGACATCATATAGCATAAATCGGGCTGTTTAACTGTTGCAAAGATGAATTAATCTAGTGAATACATATTATACTTTACATTTTATTCTAGAAGGGGGACTAGATATTCACTCTCTAAAAATCATAACGGAAGATGATTTAAACAAATTATTTCCAGAATTCAAGGAATTAGGTACAAAAATAAAATTTCGTTCGAAAATAGTAGAGTGGAGAAAGGCAAACGTAAGTATGCAAAACTAAATGAAAATATTTATGGAAAAACAACACAACACACCAATAACTTTATTGTATTTCTAATAGGGTATTAATGAATTAGCGTCAACTATCAGCATAACTAACAGTTTTAATCCATATATTGCGGATTGGGTACAATCTACCCAAATTCGATCGATTGACTCTCCAACACCCTCAACTTCATCGTCCGTAGCGAATGCTAACACTAGTTCAATGAAGGTACAATTACTGGCTTGAATTTTTAGTTTTAAAATAAGAGTATTAATTAAATTTATTATTTTTTTACTTCATAGGTAATTGATAACATGTTCGAGATACCCCACATGACCGAACTGTTGAATTCATTAAAACAAAATGCATCGAACGCCACACGCAACCTTTTATGCAAAAAAATCACCGCGCATTTGTTGGAGGAAAAAGCTACAAATTTAAATACGATGAACTTTCAACAAATCATAGATAATCAAGCCTGATTTTTATTTTCAAAGCGGCAAAATAAAAAAAGGCAAACTTTACTATAAGTACCGAAATCACAAGACAAATTTGAGGCAAGTTGGTTTATTAACCAATAAGCATCCAAACAAAAGAGCAAAATTATCTAACGAAATAGATGAACTAACCGAAGGTTTTAAACTCTATAATAAATGAAATCGTAGCATACCAATCACCATCATTTAATTTACAGATGATTTAGATGAGAGCATTCAAAGTGCTAAAGAGTGGCTGACGTATCACTCGGAACCATGTCAGTCAGTGGAACGACATTGGAAAACAACAGCTGCAACTAGAATGAACTTATTCCGCAATTCCACCAATAAAAATGCAAAAGAATTTTTGAAAGAATGGCCGCTTTTGATATGCCCACAAGCATATCATTTAGTAAGTCTAATCTTAAACTTGCAATGAGGCCGATTCTTACTTTTAAAATTGCATCTAATGTGTTTATTTTTCTACACAAAATGTAATAAGGAGCGAGGAAATACCACAACATAGTGTGGATTTTATCGTTCCAGAATCGACCTTAATATTTATGTATATAATTTTATATTAATGTTACTCCATTTTAGATTGACATAGATTTCTGTCATTTATATCCGGACAAATCCATAATTTTTTTTAAAAAATGTACCAATGAATTTTTATCGAAGCTGTACACTCACTTGATACCGCAAGTAAAAGACAAGCTTGTACAGGATGCTGCAAGAAAAATTAGCGATATTATTTTAAGTGAACGATTTCAAAAAGACGTATTAAACTTGGATCACAAAAGTAAGATTACGATAAACGAACATTATATTATATTAACATTAAATTACCAACTATGTTATACCAATTTCTGTGAAAATATTTCTAAAAATACACGGAATTGGTCTGGTGTTTGCCAGCTCTAGCATTTAAGTTATTAATTACAACTTGATTTCGTGCTCATAGCTAGTTCATCTGTAATATTCAAAGAAACTACTATACAATTTGATTTCTCTGTAAAAAACTAGATTTCATATTTTAAACGAACTGCTTTTTCTTTATTTTTAGATTTTGTTATTGCAGAATTATTTCGTCTCCTGAATGGTTTCTTGGCACCAACAACTCGAAAAAAAAAAAAGCATTAAAAATAATCATTTGGAAACCGTCGATTGTAGAATCATTCGATTCGTTTATTAACTACGTTTCAGAAGTAAGCAGTATTAGAGCTATATTGGAAGCTAAACAAATAAAGTACGCGGAATTCGGTCTTGCAGTTCAACCGTCATTATTTGCGGAAATCGAATCAAATGCAGGAATTAGTGTAATTAAGAAAATTTATTTATATTTGGATGAAATTTTTTATGTTTTCGATAGTATTATAAATGCAATCGATATTAATTTTAAATTATTCTATGTAATGCATTTAAAATATCCTTTTGAATGTTTTAAAATATATAAATTTCTCGAGTATGTAATTTATAATATACCAGATATAACAGACACTCCTTTATTTGAAATTCAAAATTTAAAGGACTTTTTAGACTAAAAACCATAGTTTTGTTTGTAACCCTGTAGAATTCTTACAGTCTTGAATTAGAAATAACTTTACTTTATATTTTATAACAAATAAAATAATATTATTTGATATACAGATGTATTATATATGTATATACCTACTCGTACATAAATGTCGAATTTAAAACGTTTGATTTGAATTTATTCTTTAAATTTTATAATATATTATTTATCTATACCTCATTAACGATATAATCTTAATTGGGAGAAAATAAACTTGAATTAAATAAAATAATTTTGTTTTATTAATGCATACAATCCAAATGTATTTCCAATAAATATTCCTTTTATCCTGAAATAATATCGGTTTTAATTCAAATAAATAAATTTAAAAATTGTTTAACCTCAAAATTTGTTGATTTCATAATCAAACAACGATGGTTTGGATTAAATTTAATATGGTTAGAAATTGTTAGTCTTATGACTTCAGACAACACTTTGATTTTTTTAATTCAAAACATATAGATTTCTTATTTAATATCTATAATTTCCAGACCAAATCTTATGCGGTGTTGAATCAATCGTTAATCCGTTTAATTTGACTGTTAAAGTTTCATATTAAAATAAAGTTTAAAGTTTAGTATTGTGAAAATCAATTTTCAAAACGAACTCAAAACTTCTTGACGGATTATCGAAATCGTGTTTGATTTAAATGTAATCATTTTCGCTTAATATTAATCATTTGTTTTTTCTGTGTACATACAGTGCTTAACTAAATTATTGATGCATTCTAGACTTTTGGTGGAATGTAAGATAATCATTTTTATTATATCATGTAATTATATAAATAAGTAACTTCAACATTATTAATTTCCATTTTTCCAGATTTGTAGGAAATTGCTGATTAGTTTAATTTTATGGTTAAATATTCATTTTTAACATTTTATTTTCATTTTTAGTTTTAAATCTAGTTCCAATATACATATAAACAACTAGTTAACTAGGATACCTGTAATTAAAGAAGCAAGCGCTGTGAATTTAAATCGTGACTTTGTAATTAGCTCAGAATGGGAATAGTTAGTCTTCATATTCGATTTCATAAAATGTCAATTTTTTGTAATATTTAATATATTGCATTTTTATTTATTTATTTTGTCCATTAATTAATTTAGAGTGAGAGCTAGGTCTAGTGTCCCGAAATCCCTTCTACCAAACAATATCGGAGATCGCACGATATATCGTTACTGTGATTGTGAAAAAGTGCTCTAACGCTGCGTAATTCGCGCTCTAGATAATCAGCTTTATCGTATCTGGGTTTCGAGCAGGAAATCTTTAAATTGGCGAAAGCAATAGTGAAAAGATGGGATACTATAGTGGCATGTTTTATTTTTTAAAGATATCCCAAACATACATCCAACATTTATTGATTAATCACGAAGAAATAAACTCAGCGCCAAAAGTGGTTTAGTCAAGTAAGTTAACATCTATATGATGAGTTCTACAATTTTTGAAGAAGTTTCTTTAGTTATCAAAAAAAATTGTTTCTTACCTTACTTATTTAAGCGGTATTTACATACTGTGCAATTAAGAAGATGGTGCAGAAACAACATAGTAAATATGCGCGTGGCCTTAACACACTTAATATTTTACTGTATTTAGAGCAAACCTTTATGTAACCATAAGGCCACGAATATTAAATATAATACGATTTATTCAAGGTTTAAAATGATTAAATTATTGAAACTCGTACTGTTTGTTACAATACACTTTAAAACTCTTTTCTTAAATTATTGGTATATGTATCTTGGTTTTTGGGCTTTGGCCCTTAAACACTTTAACAAATTTTAATTTACTAGTTTTTTGAAATAAAAAAAATCTTAAAATGGTTTAAATTCTTATCACATTTTCAGATTTTGGAATTCTTGAAGATATATTTAGTTGCAAAAATCTTTAAGTTTGAGTGTCCTTTTAACAGTCAAAAGTACTAAAAGTGTTAAATCAAACGTTAAATCTTTGAAAACATTTTAAACCGTCAAACTTAAAAAAACGATCTTTTTAAATTCTTAAATTTCTTTAAATCTTGATTTAATGTGTTAAATTGGGATCTAATTAAAGAAAATTAAAAAAAAATACTATGTGCTCTAAAAAATTTAAAATTTTCAAGTTTTTAACAAATTACGAGTTATTAAAAATTTTAGAAATTAAAAAACAATTAATCAAAAATTGAACTAGTTCTAAAAATTTTAAGTTATTTGATTTCAATAATTAAAATTATTTTAACACGTTAACGACCATAGGACGCATATATCCGTCCTATAATTTTCTCCATAGACCCGGGACGCATATATGCGCCGTACATTTTTATGTAAGTCATATATTATAGTTTCTATAATGGTTTACAGATTCTCTTGTTTTCTTTTTGTTTAGGGGAAAACTCGTATATGCGTCATACTATTAATAACGTCACAAACCCCACAAAACACATAAATAAAACATGTATTCTACCATTAGGCTTCAATTAGCTCATTTCGTGCAAATTTATCATCTGGTTAACGGCCACCCCTAGCCTGAGCACCTCGGTCGTAAACGTGTTAATGAAAAAAAAATGTGAAAATAAAAAATAATAAAAAATTTTAACAAATTGTAAGGGTTTCAAGAAATTACCGAATTTCCTAAAATGCTAAAATTTTAAATTTCAATAATTTGGAAAAAAAAATTTAATTATCAGAATTTCCTAGATACATATTCCTAAAATTTATGAATTTTTTAATCCTTTTAATTTATTAAAATACTTTAAATTTAATTTTGTTTTAAAATTAATTTTAAATTTGTAATTTTGTTCAAAATCTGTAACTAGCAATCAATTCTCAAAACAATAATTGGCCCTTGGTCAATTGCACGTTACCCAGCGCTGAACTATACGGAAATATAATAACAAATAACCTCAGTAATTACAATTTATCTTAAATTATTTCATCACATTTATCCATCTGATTTACATGTAACTTTATTTTTTAATATAATTATACAATTCTTGAAATTTAACTTTATGTTGTTTACTTTTGTTGTTTTGTATAAAATAAAATAAATTACATGAAGAGGTGTAAATAAATTATGAACATAAAAAAAATGCATGAGTGCATGTTACCAAAATAAACAAAAACAAAAAAAACAACAAAATCCGAATATGAGTAATTGAAGTTAATAATGAGATTTTATTAAGGCACCAGCAAATTGGCGAGATTCTTATTAAAAAATATATGATAATAAATGTAATTTATAAAGCCATTCGGATGTCGTGTTGATTGCTTATAATTTATAAATTTATAAATTTTGCATTGATTTGCCATTAATATAATATTTACTCGTACAATTAAAGTTGGAGAAAGGCAATTGTTAAGAAAATTATTAAACTCAATCTGGTACAAACGGTCAACAATAAATATACAAAAGAAGGTTTTGGTCTGGTCAAAAAACTCTTTGCTCCAGAAATTACTGAATTAAAAATGTTCAATTTCGTGTAAAAACGCTAAATATGTAGATTCATATATTCATTAATAGTCATTATATGTACATATAATAGCAACAATTAGTTGGTATAACGCGAAACGGATGACAGTAGCATAAAAATATGTAACTTTAGTACGGTTTCTGCTTTTTTGTAATTACAAACGTAAGCTGGCGTTAAACGATGAAATAAGTAAAGTAAAATGCACACGCACTGCATAATTATTTTTGTATCCGCTGCACAAATTTATGTGCAATTAAAATCAAAACATATTTAAATTATGTGTACGAGAACAGTAAGAAATTTCCAATTTGTTGGTTTTTTAATTAAATATGAATTATAATGCTTTACTTTAAATATTATTTATAAACAACGTTTTTACGGTATACGTACACGCATTAAAGTAGTTTGTTATTGTCATTACATTAGTCGATGCTCTTATTCTACTTGTTGACTTTTAGTCATTTTAATGGTCTAAAAAATAAAATTTTGTCCACAAAAAGTGAATAATCGCTGTTGACTTGTGGTTAAATATTTTCATAATAAATTATGGCAATTTTGATTTATTCTAAGAATGAATTATAACTGAAGTGATGCGTCAACAAAAAGAGACAGGGATTCCCACTTACACAAAACACGTGATCTACACGATTCCATTTGTGATTTACGAACTAGTTATTTAAAATTGTTCAGGCAAATCAGAGCCACCTAAATAATATAGAGCCTTAATGATATGTGACTGTGAAAATAGAAAAAAAGTTACTGAATTGGGAAATTTTATAGAGGTTTTTCAGACTTTTCAGTTGTTGCACATGGATTTATTAGGGCTCTATTTATGTATACGAAACGGCTAAATCTGGATAAATATTCGAAATTCCCAATAATTGGAGCAGTACGTAGTCTCACAGCTGTTAATGTTGTCAAAGCTTATCCTGGAGATTCCACACATACGGAGTAGCAGAAATTAGTTGGTCTGATAAGGGAAGCCAATTCGAATCGATTGTGTTAGATACATTCCTAAAGCGACATGATGTTACCCATCGCTTTACTGTAAAGTATAGCTCTCAAGGTAGTACGTCAGAACGAGTAAACCGGATTTCCGCCTCATTACTTAGTTTAGAGTAGGCACAAAATTACCCATGGGTGCTCATAAAACTTATTACGCAAAGTACATGATGCTTGGGTCTCGTCTTCAAATCAATTAACGATAGCACAACATGCTAATGATAAAAACGCCAGCAGGTATAACTAGAGAGCATTACCTCGTAAATTCGAACCTGGCAAACAGGTCTTTATGGTGCATATTATAATAATTTCATTCTTTTTAAAACCATCGAGAAGATTAATTATGCTGACAACCGATCAAATAATATGTTTGGGTTGTGGCTACATAACTACTTTAAAGCCGTTAAATATACAACACAAACTGATCTTTCAAACCATATTGAAAAAACTGAGAACCAACCCCTCTTGGCCTTTATTTAAGTTTAACAATATTTTGCCGTTGCAACACTTGCATAGCTACTTATAAAATTTTAAAAGTTTTTTTTAAGCGTATAGTGGTCAACATAGCATAAGATTCGATGATCGTTATAACCTCTATGGAAACCAACAGCTTTCTCACAGTATTCCGAAATTCAATCGTGATCACTTCCGCCTCTATTATTTTGTTGCAGCACGAACTTTTTTCAGTGCTCTGCCGGTTTTTGTAAGAAGGCTTATTTATACTAAATCATTCTTATCCGAAGTCAACAAAATGGGCTACGTAAAAGCAATTAGGTTTCTAATTATTAATTTTGTTTCCCTCGTTTTAATTGAATCCTGTTATTGAGTAATTATATATCAACTGTCTAACCAAATATTTCTATTTTTTTTGCGGTCAATTCGAAATTGTCATTTCGACAAAGAATTTTCGTATTTTATTTATGTTATTTGCATTTTTTTCTAAATTTGTATTACGGCGGTCTAGAAAGACCAAAATATTGAAATCCTGTCAAAAATGACGACACATTTGCTTGGTCTAAAACCACTTTTCTCGACGTTTTGTAAGTCCCTGAGTCTGAAAAAGCAAAAAAAAAAAATGCCCGACCGTCTGTCTGGACGTCTGGATGTCTGTACCCATGGTATCTCGAGAACGGCTTGTCCGATTTGGAATTATTTTCGCCAATCTGTTTCTATGATCAAGGCGGAAATTTAGAAAGCTTTTGGAGACTATACGTCAAGAGGGTGTGGTACATCGTACATGACATACGAATTGACACAAAACATCTGGTTATATAAATATTTACGATTTTTTATATATGCTGGTTTGATTATTGAATTGGGCATTGAATTTAGAGTCGATTTGAATTTGCGGGTTGAGTTGAAGTTGAGTTGAAGTTGAGTTGGAGTTGAGTTGGGGTTGGATTAGGATGTAGTGAGCAATTAAACTGAGAATTTATGATTTTTTTTATAAAAATGTTATTGGGATTCTATATCTAATTCGATTTTGATGAAATTCAGTATTTCCAATGGAAATGGGATTCTCAAATTACACAGGACCACAAAAAATAATTGGGTCTATCCGACTCTCGGGCGACACTTTTCCCAGAAAGCATTCGTTAGAGATCACCAAACCAACCATTTATATTTTACAAACATTTTCCGTTATTTTGGACAGGCAAGGTCCTTAAATTATGTCATGGATTTTCTTAAATGTTGGCGACCTCTTCCCCAATAACACAATTGGTCACAGCAATATAAATCTTCTGCATACCGCTAAATCACAGACTCACAAATAATGTTAGATTATTTAGAACTGACACGTGTTGAGCACCAATCAAAGTCGCATTCGCCATTTTTTATCTTCGACCTCTAACAAATAGATCCATATATCTCTAGTATACCGTTGAAAGTCCGTAAGAATTTAATTTCTCCATTCAGAGAGTTTCCACAATGTTCAAGAATTTATTTTCTGAAAATTTGTGCCGTTTGTTCAGATCACAATATTATGGGAGCAACGTGAGAAATGGCCGTTATAATTCTTTACTCAGTGCTTCAGTCTGGATGGGGCATCGCTTTGGACCATTCGAAAATACAAAATAATAAAACACTAACAATACAAAATCAGAATTAACGTTAATTATCATTTGTCACCGAATACAACCCCATTGTCATATAGCATTTCATTTTATATACCTCCCAGTCCCAGCTCGCCCAAACAAGCTCCACCCTAATGACGTGATATTATTTTAAAGCCTCCTATAGTAATTTGCTATTAAGAGTTATATACGAATTGGAATACCAAGAGAATTTATTACTCAGAAATAATACATTTAAAGGCGATTTTATTAAAGCAATTCACAAATAATGTATCGATCCCGAATTTGCAAGGTGTATTAACTGTAGAAAAATATTTCTTCGTAAAGTTCCACATTACCTCGGTAAACAGATAAACAAATTTATATTACTCCGTTTTGTTAAAACGACCTCCACGCAATGCTTCAATCGACCTCAAATTTTGTGAACAAGTAGATGATGAATTGTCAAATTTATCATCAACATAACAAAAAAATTCTTCCACTGCAACCCCCTCTATTCTATACTTGATTGGACCCAAAAGCTAACTGCTTATTCTAAAATCTATCTTGTACAAAACTTCGACCAAAACTATCAATATTTGTGAGAATGGGAGGCAAAACAAAAATAATAAAAATGTGCTACTGGAAGGACGGAAGGATGGAAGGACGGAAGGACATACACGATATTTTTCTAATCGGTGTTTCAGGGTCCTGGTAACCTAATTTGTCGAGAAATGTGAAAATCTGGAACACAATTTTCTCGCGGTTACAATACTTACCCAATATAACTTCGTTATAGTGGGAAAAGTAAAAATGAGTGGAGGGTTCCTTAAATCAGACCAAGTGGATTATATGTTTTTGGGTCGCTATGAAACCGAATCCAAAATGTGTTTTGCCCCATCATCTCAGTGTTTTTTTATAACCTTAAAAAACAGCTTGAAACTATAAAATCCAATATCAACCCTTAAACCTTATAACCCTTTCATAGCTCAATAACCTTGAGCTCGATTATCTATAACCCTAAAACTGATAACCTCAAAATATATAACCTCAAAACTCATAAATCTCACATCCCAATAAACTACAAAATCAAAATGCAACAAAAAAAACAAAAAAAACTTTCACGCAAAACTCAAGCCTCAATATCGGAGAGTTTTAGCTTTATAATTCCATACGTCCATCAGTTCAAAACCGATAAGCTCCATAACCCTGAAATCCTATAACCCAGTAATCCAAAATCTCATAACCCTATAAACACAAAACTCCATAACCCTACAACTCTTAAATGCGACAAAAACATACTTTGAGATGGACAGTTAGAACTCCACGATACTACATCTCTATAAATCCATCACCTTTCAACTTGTAACCCTATAACCGCCTAACCCTATAACCATAAATTGCAACAGTAAATGTACTTGCATGTATGGCCAGATATAGGTAGTGTCGATAACTAGTATTTAGGACATAGTTTTCGACACTTTTTGACACGAATTATTGACAGTCTTTCAAAACGTGTGTTTTCAACACTTTTGACATAACTTTTGACAGCGAAAAAAACTGAAAAATGTAAAATTTTAGCCATTTACGTTCAGAATTATTTTATTTATTTAAAAAAGTACAATCCGTGAATAGTTACAATCCAGTATTGATTAGTAATAAGCAAAATAGAAACTAAGAAAACATTATGAAGGTACTTGATAAAAATTAACAAATTAAAAATTTGCTAAACTTGAAAATGCATTAAATCGCTAACCAAAAATGTTTTTAATCCAGATGCGAATGGTTTGAGTTTCCTACAAATGTTCAACTCAACTGATTGGGTATTGAAAATCTTAGGAGCCAAAACTAAAAATGAATTTTGAAAATTGGTAATTGATGTAAACTTTTGTAGCCGAATACACTGATCTTTTTTATTGTAACCAGTACTGACATTTAACTGATTAACTCAGTTTT
The DNA here is from genome assembly GCA_963556165.1 of Tipula helvola. Taxonomy (NCBI): domain Eukaryota; kingdom Metazoa; phylum Arthropoda; class Insecta; order Diptera; family Tipulidae; genus Tipula; species Tipula helvola. Next base: position 160,886,203 of record OY744481.1, on the reverse strand, counting down.
GTCTTCATAGTTTTGAACACATATAAATGTATTAATGGAAATATCTGCGACTCCTGAAATAAAGGCCACGATGAAGATAAACGAGGAACATTATGCATAACTCTTATAATATGTTTTTGCGCTATAATAAGGGGATAAATTCTAGCATAGTAGGTCCCACCCAGCTTCCTAGTCCATATGATATTTTAGAATCTACAGTAGCAAAATAAATATTTTTTAAAACTGCTACAGGGAAACCAGCCGTAAGGTGTACATTTTACTGATCACTAAAGCCAGATACTTGCGGGGTGCTTCAATATGGTCCTTCCTTAGCATCGTGCTATCAATAGATAGGCCGAGATATTTAAAAGATAACGAATTCAATTTTAAAACAAGTATCAATACAAGCAACTTGGTCACAATGAGCATCATGATAAACAATGTCCGGATCAATGACAGAATTTTCATTTAATTTGAAAAACATACCAGTAGTTTTATTGCTCAAAACCAAAGAATGAGCATGGTACCATTTATTAACTAAGCATAAATCCGACTTCATATTTTGAATATTTATACTGCGAGTAGGGTGATTCTGATTATATATTGTAGAAACCCAAGATCGTCAGCGTAAGCTATCAACCTAGAGTTAAAAGTTATTTGGAAAGTAGAATTTAAATAAATTAAAAATAGCAATGGATCTAGCAATGACCTTGACTCAAAGCACCATTGATTTTAGCAACCTGTGACCGGTGAAACAAATATGAATGTGCTAGCTGCTCAATAATTTTACCAAATTCAGAGAGCAAAGAGCAATGATATCGGCCTATAATTTATAATGTTTTTTTTTATCACCTTTTTTGAATATTGGAATAACCACAGCTTCTTTTAATTTAAGAGGGAAAATATCAGATGAAAAACTGCAATTTACAATACATGTATGTAAATACATCAACTATATAGAGCGAAATTTTTCTAACTAAGAACTTACTATTCAAACCATTACCTGTCGAACCAGTCAGTTTTAGACCAGATATTATGTTTAGAATTTCCAATGAATCTGTTTCCAGAAAATGCAATATATTACTTCAGATTTATTAAATATAATTGCTTCAACAATTTAAACATTCCCGAAATTTATCAGCATATTTCAAAAACTTGCTTACGAATCAATAAGAATATTTTGTTTACTCTTTTTCCCAAATATCACACGCACAGCTTTGAACACTTTTCGACAGTTTTTAACCAAAATTTTAGGTTTTTGACCTATTTTTGATAAAATAATCAACAAATCAGATTTTTTACTGTTTTACCCATCTTTGCGTAAGACTTGAGTTCTGCGGTGACGGTGGGCAACGGAGTTCTTCCGCGGTCTGGCAAAGTCCCTTGATCATGGTCGACACACGGTAAAGTACAATACAGGGAGTTGGAACCCCAGTATCGGCGGCTGGTTAGAGTGAGAAAGTGGGCCCGCAGGAGTCGTCATCAAACGACCGCAGCTCTACATCGGTGGATAACCTAGCCTTTGAAGAGCATAATGTTAAAAGTAGGGCATCCATGCAATAATTGCGTAGACTCTTTCTGCGTTGTTTGTGGAGAATATGTTGTGAGTAAACTTATAAAGTTATTCACAGATGTACTTGAAAGTAGATACCAGGACTTTTTGGTGAAATGATCAATCATTAGACTCCAAAAACGATATGCTTAAGATGCTCCTTGCAACTTAATAAACAAAAGAAACGGACATTTGCTCTTCCAATGATCTGGCGGGAACCAAAAAATTTTGAGAAAGATTGATATTTTTGTTTAACGAAAGTTTTTGGGCACAACCGAAAAACAAAATCTTCGATTTCTTATGCAACTGTTGAATCTATGACATGTCCTGCTATTCTTGAAGCAGAAGAGAGTAACAAAAGTAATACTACTAGCGACGAATATAAAAGTGCAATGGAAATGTGGGATATCGAAGCTGATGACATCGCTGAGGATATACTGATGAACGATGGAACATCAGAAGAATCAGAAGGCGAGACTAATAAAAATCCCAATGGGTTCTGTTCGATATTTGTATCGCCGATTCGCCAATCACAGCTTTCAAGAAATAATTTAGTGGACTGTATTTGGTTATCATTCGCACTTGCTTGTGTCAAATTTCAATGAGAGAAAAACAAATAAACAGATTCCTTTACTTTCCTTATTTACACACGTTTTATTTTATTATTTTATAAAGATTTTTTTTTACACGTTTTATTTTGTTTAATTTTATTCCGTTTATTGGAATTTTCACACTTAAATATTTTTTAGTTGGTCTTATTTTTGTGGATTGCAATGGCTGCCGATAAACAATTGAAAAGTTGAAAAGTGAATGACAAAAAAAATTAACTTGTTTAGAAATTTATATAAACCAAAAGTTTGCTGACATTGATCGGGAACCACTGAAATGTCACAATAATTTAATCGGGTAATACAAGACTTACAAATTACAATAATAATGTCGTGTTCTTTTCTTTTTTCAAGTCAACACGAATTTTGTGGGTGAAAAGTACATGAAACAAAATTGACGAAGTTTTGTGCTTGTATTGGTTACTTGATTGACATTTCTAAACGTCAAATTGAAATTTGGCGGCTCATTCTATTTAATTAAATTAAATAATTAACACAACAAATATTAAACACATTAAACTAAACACAAAACGAGAATAAAAATGATCGAGATACAAAAAATCACTGCTATTAAATATTGAAAAATTTTGACAACTAAATTGACGTTTCTATTTTTGTTGGTGTTAGTAGCTACGGATGTGAAATTCATGAAAAAATCCGCATCTCGTAAAATTGATGCACATTTTATAAAAAATTGACGAAGTTTGGTGAAAAGAACACAGTTTTTGGATGTGCGTCAATTTTTTTTGACGAATTTGGGTGAAAAGAATTCAACATAAGAAAAAAGTACTGAGATTACAAAAAGTACTAACTTATTTCAAATAAGAATTAGAATACGACTCGTTTGACAATTAAAATGAAACGTCAGTATTTTAACTCTCTGTTTTGGATAAATTTGTTTTGTACAATAAACTGGATAAGTATTATTTTATGTTTTTACATTTATAAACAAATTATTTTCTGAAAGAATTAATTAATTCGTGTTAATTTTTCATTTTAGGTTTGCTAAATTTACGGATATTTCAAACGGTGAAGTGAAACCAATTTGAATCAAAATTCACAAATAGTGTATTCAATTGTGTTAAATAAATTGGTAATAATTACGAAAAACTGTGCGTTTTTGATTGTTGTCATTTCAGAGTGAGAGTTTTGAAATTTTATCCGATGTAATGCTACTAAACAGGTTCTCTCAAGAAGAGCTTAATGACTTGTTCCGAGATGCTGAACTTTCAAAAGAAATTTTTGAATTAATGGCATCCAAGATTAAAAGAGAAAAATTACCTAGCTCCAGAAACCCGTATATCTTTTTATCACGAAAAAGATATTCAATTTAGAAAATATTTTACAGACGTAAAAAATTTAGTTCACTGTAACAATATAGAAGGACTAATAAATCTGTATAATGTTTCTTATGCTAATGACTGGCGTCTATTCATAGATTCATCAACACGTAGTTTTTTTGTGGTATTTTTGGTTTGTAGTTTATTGGGATTTGAGATTTATGAGTTATGAGGTTATAGATTTGAGGTTATGAGTTTTAGGGTTATAGGTTATCGATCTCAAGGTTATTGAGCTATGAAGGTATAATGTTTTAAGTTTTAAGGGTTGATATTGGGTTTTATAGTTTCAAGATGTTTTTTAAGGTTAAAAAAAAACGCTGACATGATGGGGCAAAACAGGTTTCGGATTCGGTTTCAGCGACCACATTGGTCTGATTTAAGGAACCCTTCACTCATTTTTTTTTGTGGTCCTGTGCTATTTTCAGATGAAGTTCTGAAAATGTTCTAATATGTTTTTTGAATGAAGTTCTGGAATATGGCGAAATATGATGAAACTTTCCTATTTCTCAATCGATTATTATGAAATTAGACATGAGCGTTGGAATAGGGATTCTCAAATGTTTGTTTGATTAAGTTTTGGAATATGGTCAAGTATGATAGAACTTGCCGGTTTCTTAACAGATTATAATGAAATTCGACATGTGCGTTGGAAATGGGATTCTAAAATGATGTTCGGAAGAAATTCTGGAATATAGCTAATAGAAGTAGAATTTGGCTACTTTTAAACCAGTTTTAGTGAAATATGACATCCGTGAAATTTTGTATGTGCGATGAAAAAGGGATTCTACAATAATTTTCTGATAAAGTTCTGGAATATGCCCAAGTATGATGGAACTTCTCTATTTCTTAACCGATTTGGGGGAAATTCGACAAATGTGTTGGAAAGTGCATTCTTAAATGATTTTAAGACTAAATTCTAGATTATGAGCAATTAGGATATACCTTAACTATTTTTAACCGATTATGATGAATTTTGACGTTTTCAACTAATAGAAGGAAATGTGATATAAAAATTATTTTTGGATGAGGTTGTGAGGAATATGTCAATATGGATTTTATATTTAAGTTCGCCTACAAACTTTTTCTCGCCAATCCTTCGCTTTAAATGTTGGGGTATGTTTCCGCTTTCGGTTTAAACATTGGAGTATTTACTGTCAGAGCTGTTAGTTTTGTCATGCTTAAAAAAATGAAGTGTGTGGCGGACACGCGCTGAAGAATTAAAACTACTACGATAGTACCTATAGAGTCTCGAAATTAGCAGTATTATTTTAGAATCACCTTTCCATCGCAAGTCTTCAAATTCATCATAATCGATTAAGGAATAGCCAAGTTCTATCCTAATTGGCCATATTCCAGAATTACATAATAATCAGTTGAGAAATAGTGAAGTTCCATCCCACTTGGCCATATTAAAAAATCATTTTAGGATCCCATCCCATTTCTATCGCGGATGTCAAATTTCACTAAAATTCGTAAGTTTTAATAAGTTTTATCCTAATTGGCCATTGTAAAACCTGTATATATGCAAGATATTTAAAGAAATCCACACGCCTTGACCAATTTGAATCCTTTACACAAATATTGTTTTTGGCAGTTGAGCTGAAGACTGACTTAAGAGATTTAGTTTGGGATTGATTTGGGAGTAGACTTAATTTTGAAGGGCGAAGTTCTGATCACCTAACGAGGTTTTAGCCCTTTATATTTTATTATTGTGAAACAAAACAAATCAATAAAATGGAAAACGATTGTAGTATTGTACTGTTTTTAAGATGTAACCTTTCTAAAGAACCGGAAAAAATAACGAATTTTTCGGTTTTTCTCGGAAAGCAACGGCAGTTTTCGGGTGGAACTTTTTTTGGAAAATACCATCACCTATCCCAACCTAATAATGGATCCCAACCTAATAATGGCTCTAAGAATTTTCTAATAAAAATAAAAGGATGGAATGCAACACATAAATTCAGAATAACGCCCTCCCCCCTTTTCAACAAAACCGGAACAGAATGTCCATTTTACTGCAGTTTGCTTGACACTTTCTTCAATAGAAGAATTCACAAAAAATCTTATATTGATTGTGTGTACATGGATTGATTGAACCATTGCTTTTGCTTTTGAATTGATTAATAAACCGATCGATCATAAGCAAAATGACACATAATTTTGTAAACTTATATAAAAGACGAACACATCCACAACGAATTATTTTTGATCATCAAACAAAAACAATAAAAGATTATAACAAAAGTAAAAATTACAAAATTTTCTTCAACCTCAAAGGTTAATTGGAAAATAAAACTTTTGTTTTTAATGTTACGTTTTTGTATATGACAACCGCGATTACGACACGTTTAAGTAAATAAATTATGATCTTCTTGTTTGTTAAGCTAAAACAATTGAAATTAATAGTATGTACATAGATAATGAAAAGATTTTTGAAGAAAACAAAACGAAAAAGAGATAAAGTGACTTAACCTTACTTAGCTAATTAGAAAATTATTAAAAATCATAAACAAATAAAAATGTTACGTTTTTTTTCTAAATTATGAAATATTGTATGAACGAACATAAGTAAGAGTAGGTTGATTAATTAGCACTAGTTATAATTTGCATCGTACTCGTATCTTAAATAAAATGAAATGCAATTTCCTCCATTATGTGTAATCAATGATCGTATCATATAAATGCATACCTACATACATATATATGTATATGTAAGTTCCAACATACTTATTTTCTACATTTTACGATGCACATAAATACGAGTATTGTATCCGCTAAAGTGCAGAGATAACAACAGTAAAAATAATTGTTTATTCATTTATATTCATTGCATGTTGGAATAGATGCGTTTTTATATACGTCATAATTTCTTTGGAAATGGAAACTGAAAATTACGTATTTATTTGGCTTAAAAACGTGAATTCACGATGGATACGGCGTTGGCATATTTTAAACATCAAAGTTGACATTGACACAGCTATCAAGTCAAAATAAATAATTTTCTAATTATAAATTCGTATGCGTACAATATAAAGACTTACCAAGCTGTCACGATAGTAAAATATCGTATGTTTGACATATTTTAAGGCATTCAGTAAGTGTTTGTTTAATTACTAGTAATAAAATATAGACGATTTGATAAAATTCTAACATTTATTTTATTTTTAGTTAGTTTCACTCGTTATTAACAACATGTTTATCTATGATTAAGTCATAACTTTCATAACAAATAATAAAGCCCACACTTACGAAAGAGTAGAACATTTTTTTTAATTTTTGTATTTTAAATGCTGCCAATGGCTCTATTCTTGTTTCTTTTTACTTAAAACAAGGAGTATTCAAATCTTAAGATAAAATTATAACATAATTTAAGTCTTAACCAATGTTAACACTTATTATTATAGTGTTTACAATTTAATTTATTTGAATTATTATATATGTGTATATTTCCAACCACAGATTGGAAATGCTTAATTTGAATAAGCGTCTTCCATTGGCGAAAGCAAACTACTCACAAGTACTTGTATCTACTCACAACTACCCATGCTCATACGATGGTGTAGAAAACAGAAGTAGTTACGCATAAAATTTGCGCTAGTGGATTTTAGTTGCGAAAATTCCAATAGATGGCTTTTAGACCTTTTTCGATATTTTTTGAGAGTTTTTTATTACGTTCGAGTTTTTTTAATTTTTGATGATGTAAAATGTCAAAATTAATACAAAATTATTTTGTTGTTGATGATACATTTTTAAGAAAAATGTGTTTAAATATCAATGCGGTAAATATCAATACTTTCCTTTTATTACATGTCCAATTTTTTTTGTCATATTTTGAATCTAATTTTAAATATCGCCATTTCTATAATAAACAACTTTACAAAAGACAAAAAAACAACTAAACAGAAGGCTGTCTTTTACTTGTGTTACTCAATTTCTCGTTCCATTGGGTATCTACTCGCAAGTACTTCCAAGTAGCAAATTTTGCCCATTGGAAGACGGCTAATAATTAGCTAGGTTACCACGGGTGAGGCCAAGCTATTATATTGAGAGACAATATTGTTGGATATTTAATTTGTTTTGATTTTATTATTAATTAACACGTTTTATATATAAACGCTAACAACAATTATATTCATTAATAAATTTGTCTTTGTATGCAAAATAATAAAGGCTATTGACTAGCATTTTATTAATTTCATTGGTTTACGCTGAGGTAGCAATATTGTTGTACATAGTTCTTGCAGGAATTGGATATTAGATATGGTTGTTGACAACACAGCTCGTTGACCTGTTGAGCTTGCCTTAACAATGTGTACAAACTAAAGAAGATCTGTTCTTCTCAGTCGCCTGAATCGCGTTAATAAGCTTTTAGTATACCGCTAGCCAATTCGTTGGGATGTGTCTTTAGTTTTGAGTAATATTTCGAACCGAATTCTTTAATTGTTTCTTTAATGGTTTTAATTCCAAGGTCGTCTTGTACATTACTATATCGAATATACCACGGAGCATTGGTAATACCGCGAAGTATTTTAACTTGAGTTCGTTGCAGAAGTTCTATATTTGACACGCTGGTAGATCCCCACTACTAAATACCATATATGTTCGAACGAGTTTGATTATCGCTTTATACAGTAAAACTTTATTGACAAATAAAGTGGTGTCTGAGACAACTGAGCTTTTCTTTCCCTCAGCCAATACATTTTAGAAAATATGATATGATATGATACAGATCTACAGGCCAACCCATTATCAAGAAAAGATACCTGGGAGCACCATATTCCAGTATTATGCGGGCCCAGGCCCTACCTGCATCCTCAACACAAAAGGTTTGTAAGGATTTGGGATGTTATTAACAGATATAACTAGGGCAGTAATCGCAGCAAAGTTATTTTCTAACTACATAGTTAATTTATTAAAAAAAAAAATTGTTAAATAAAACCATTCTCACATTATAGATTTGGATTTTGTTAATTGTTAGTATATGTTAGTAGTGAATAGGTATAGGTGTTGTGTTGCTATAGGTTTCATCAATATGTGTACTCAATACTTAATATCCAGGGGTCTTCTCTTCTCGTGCTGTATATAAAGATGTGTCTCCAACCCCCACCATCACCAATTCTCACGGGAGGTATATTTGTCCGTTAAGACTCGACAGCATAATCGTTTCCACATATTGATGACCTAATGGTTGTTTAAGTCAGTTAAGTAAGACTTTTTACACATTCTGCCGTAGGCACTTGGCGAAACACACTTAATACACACATTTTTAAATTTTTTTAAAAACACTTGTTAAATATTTCGCAAAATTACAAAAGGTTTAAAAAATCACTCGATCGATTTCGGCTTATTAGGCCATCATCAGGAGTAGCTACTAAACTTGGTCAGTAAGTGTATCAACCACTGCCCAAAGGTCTTTGATGGCACTGGTTGGAAGCACACGGTTATGAATCCATCTGCCCCAATTCTTTATGGTTTACCTAAAATCCATAAAGAAGGCATACCAATTAGACCAATAGTAGCATATTGCAATGCACCTGCCTACAAGCTATGTAAGGGTTTCATAAACTTTTTCAACAGTCATACTAATTTCGTTTCGGCTTTCTCGGTTAAGAACTCGGTAGAATTGATTAGCAAAATTCAAGATGTTGATATTCCACTACACTCAAAACTAGTTCCGTTTGACGTTGCTAGTCTTTTCACTTCTATTCCAATTAACATTTTGTCTCAAATAGTTTATACTTACTTAGATAGGGATGTTGCAGATGGAAGCCTTCGGAATAAACTGAAGCTGATATTTGAAACTTGTATTAAACAAAATTATTTTTGATTTGATAATAAGTATTTCAGATTCACTGATGGTCTACCGATGGGCTCCCCTCCGTCATCTTTGTTAGCAGAAATTTTCATGAATTTCTTCGAACAAACGATTGTATCAAGCAATAATCCTTATTTTCGTCATGTGATCTTTTGGTACAGATATTATGTTGATGACATACTATGTCTATGGAATGGAACTGATAGGCTATTAACCTCTTTTCTCACTTGGTTAAATTCTCAATATCCCACTATCAATTTTACGGTAGAAAAAGAAGAAAACAAATCTATTAACTTTCTAGATATAACAATAACCAGAATTAATTCTTCATTAGAGTTCAAAATTTATCGAAAACTCACGTATACAGACGCCATTATACCTAACTCTTCAAACCATCCCCATAATATTAAAATGTCAGCTTTCCACTCATTCTTAGATAGATTAATAAACATTCCTTTGACCATATCCAATTATAACAAAGAGCTTAATATAATTTTAGAAATAGCAGCGAATAACGGTTATGCAGCTAAGACTATATTAGAGCTATTAAACAGAAAACTGAAACATAAAGCTTTAGCTAACATTTATCCACGTGATAGCCCAATGCTAAAAAATTGGTGCCGCTTAGAGTATATAGGAAAAACTAGCCAACGGATTAGTATTATCGAGACACAAGATACAGATACTATTAGCTTTGCTTTTTATAACAATAATACAATTAAAAAAATGATTTTTAACAACAAATCAATAATTGATCGCCTTTCCAAGTCTGGCGTTTATAAGATCAATTGCAATGATTGTAGTTCCTCTTGTATCGGACAGACTTGGCGCAATTTTGAAGTTAGAGTTAAAGAACATTTATCTGGTAGCCATGAATCATCCCTTTATAATCATTTAACGTTAGAAAATCACACATCCAGTTTAAACAATTTAGAAATATTACATGTACAACCAAAAAGCAGACGTTTAGACAACTTAGAATCTTACGAAATCCGAAAAGCTATATTTCTTAACCAAAATATCCTCAACGAACAGAGAGAAATCCGTTTCTCACCAATTACCGACCCCGCATTGTTTTATTCACATACTCATCCCGTTCCATAAAATTACTAATACGTCGGGTTATAATAAAATAAAGGGGGAAAAAAAAATCAACATCTGGAATTTTGTTATTCGACCGTTGACTAATCAATAATCATATACCTGTGTTTAACTCACCCCCTTTTATTTTTTAATTTTTAATGGTTATTGCTCTCACCAATTTTATTGTTTACCACTCCCACATTTTTTATTTGTATATTTTTGTTTCATTTTTTGCTTTTTCCACCTACATATATATATAAATAACTATGTACATTTTTATTTTTACAGTTTCGTAGATACTCCTGATGATGGCCTAATAAGCCGAAATCGATCGAGTGATTTTTTAAACCTTTTGTAATTTTGCGAAATATTTAACAAGTGTTTTTAAAAAAATTTAAAAATGTGTGAGTTAAATAAGAGTTCGCAGTAGAGTCATATATATTTATCCTTATCATTCATTCAGTCTATCTAGGATTTATTTATCATTAAGTTTATCTGTTATTACTTTTGAAAAAAATAACATTCAAACAATATGCAACCTATCTCTATATAGACCGTTCACTTCGAAAAGTGGTGCAAGTCAACCATCCAAAAAAGAAAAATCTTTCACAATGATATTATCAATAGAGATATGCCGGCAAACAACCCGTAATTTTAATTTATGCAATAACAAGAAAATTCAAAGTCCTTAATAACAAAATCAACTTTACCAAAAAATTGAACCAAATAACCAGCATCCGTGCCTTTGCAACCAAAACAAAAACATTTTCAAACTTTAATTGAGGAACAATCAAAAAATTAAAATTGCAAAAAAAAACGAAACAATTAACTTCACGTTGAAGTTTTTATTGCAACGGGTACAAAACCCAACAATACAACCCAGTGTTGTGAAACGTAACCGAAACTAATGTCTTTACTAATCTAAAGTCAATGAATGCAAACAAGGCCACCGGACCTGATGGAATTTCAGTTCGAATATTGAAGGAGTTTGCCAGTGAATTGGCTCCAATATTATCTAAAATTTTCCTACTTTCATATAAGCAAGGTAACTACCCGAACGCCTGGAAGAATGCAATGGTGCAACCCGTGCTGAAACGGGGTTGTGATTGTGACAAAACTGACCCTTCGAGCTACCGGCCAATATCAATTGTGTCAGCCGTCGCTAAGGTCTTTGAGAAATGCGTCAATCAACATATAGTTAGATATCTTGAAATTAGCAAACTAATTTCGGATAGACAATACGGCTTTCGTGAAAGCCGATCCACGACCGATCTCCTGACGTATGTCACGAACAAATGGAATCTCGCCCTAGAACACCACGGAGAGGCCTTTGCAATCGCCTTGGATATATCCAAGGCTTTTGATAAGGTATGGCATGAGAATCTTATTTGTAAACTTGTGGCATACGGGCTGGACTCGATGACCACCAGGTGGATTAAAAGCTATCTCAATGACCGAAAAATCAGCGTCGTGCGTAATGGGAGATCATCATCGACGCACTCCCTAAATGCCGCAGTCCCTCAGGGATCACCTTTGTCACCGACCCTGTTTTTGCTATACATCAACGATTTGCTGGATAGCACTGTAAACCGTATCCATAGCTTTGCGGATGATGCCACATTGCATTCTTCTATTTCATTCGAGGCGGAGCCTAGCATTACAGATCTAAATAATAAACGGTCAGAAGTCGTAACGTCTCTTAATTCCGATTTAAGTACAATATTTGAGTGGGGTAACAACAACTTAGTACAATTTAACGAGAAAAAGACACAAATATGCACATTCTCACGTAAAGAAAGTCGCAACGACTACCCATTTGTGGTAAAAAACCATATCCTTGTGGGTTGCGACTCAATTCGACTGCTTGGTGTTCAAATAAGTAACAAACTCAAATGGAATGAACACATTGTTGCATTGGCTAAATCAGCTTCAAAAAAACTCGGGTTCTTGAATCGATGTAGAAGGTTTTTCAAATCGCATCAAGTTCTCCAGATATATAAAACCTTCATCCGACCATGTATAGAGTATTGCTGTCAAGTTTGGGGAGGTGCGTCTGGTACCACCCTCCACTTATTGGACAGGGTTCAACGCCCCGCTATCAGAATAATACGGAATCCCAGACTTACTCAAGAACTAGACAGCTTACAGCATCGCAGAGATGTTGCAGAACTCTGCGTCTTCTACAGATGCTTACATGGTAAATGTTCTGCAGAACTATCGGAGAAAATACCACCATTCGTTACAACAACAAGAGGAACAACCAATGCACATAGGTTTACGGTGAAGCTCCCGAAACTCCGAACTGAAGAAATCAAGCGCGAATTTATATACCGAACATCAAAAAAGTGGAATTCGCTAATACATTTCAAATTTCCGAAGGAATATAAAATGAATAAATTTAAGGTAGCTATTAATCTTTACTTGCAGGATCGCGCATTGGGTGCAGAAGCTCTGACAGTTACAAGGAGCTAGGACCGTTAATAAGTCCGCTCTGCACCCAATTAAAAAATTTATAAAATAAAAAAACATAACGATAAATCAAAAAAACTGAAATTTAATGATTATAACGTAACGATAAATTTAAACAAAAAGAAACTAAAACCATAACGAAAACTCGATTTTTTTAACGTTATTTAGTTCTTACACCATATTTCTAGCTCTTTTTTATTTCGTTTTTTTTTTTTTTTATCATGTTTGTATTTACGTACATAGGATGAATATTTTTGAAATTCGAACACAGCATATTAAAATTATATTTAAAATAAAGAGTTTAAAATTAATTGTTATTTCTGTTTTTAATTTGGATTACGATTCATTTTAATAAAATCTTGTAAGTGTAAAAAATAAATTATAAATTGAATTAAAAAAACTGGTATATAGCCTAGATTTATATTTATTTATTTATAAACCGACGTTTCGAATAGGATTTCTATTCATCTTCAGGAAGTTTGTTCATTTTAAAAATTAATAAAGATCAGTGCACAAATTTTAATTTATATAATTCAATAGCAAAAATTTTTTTAAAAAAACTTTATTTTAAAAACCTTATTTTAAAAAAATGAAAATTCCTTGCGAAAAAACAATATCGTATAAGGCAAAACTCAAAAAATAAAAAAATTATTTTTTGAGTTTTGCCTTATATGATATTGTTTTTTCACAAGGAATTTTCATTTTTTTAAAATAAGGTTTTTAAAATAAAGTTTTTTTAAAAAAATTTTTGCTATTGAATTATATAAATTAAAATTTGTGCACTGATCTTTATTAATTTTTAAAATGAACAAACTTCCTGAAGATGAATAGAAATCCTATTCGAAACGTCGATTTATAAATAAATAAATATAAATCTAGGCTATATACCAGTTTTTTTAATTCAATTTAAACATCACAAGCCTAATAAATCTTCATTCATAAAATAAATTATGTACATAATTCAATTTTTAAAGTCAACAATTATTAAAAATTAACAATTCCATCTTAATTTTAAGGATAATTAATATTCGGACACAGCCAAATTTATTTATAAAACTCTAAATTTATTGAATATCAATACATAATCAATACACAATTTCGTTATTTTTTACTCTCTCTATTCGATTATTTTTAAATTGTTTGAAAAAATAACGGGATTTTGATAGGATTTTTTTTAAAAACGAATTCGTTTCTTTGTGTAGAAAAATAACGGTATTTCGAATGGAGTTTTCCAAAACAAATTTGAAAATGTACGCAGAAGTATAATGGTATATATACACGTATGTATTCACCCTGAAAATCATAAGTGGCCTTAAATTCAAAGTGTAAATAGTAGTGAAACTAAAAAAGTGTTATAGAAATATAGTCAAAGTGTTAAAGTTCATTCCACAAAATACCTCATACCATAAACTGTATTATTTTTTTAAACATTAGTAAGTAACTTTTTTTTTACCCTTTGAAACTTTAACCCATTAAATGATAGTTATTTTTACTTATGTTTATAGTTAGCAAAAATTGATTAATAATGGGCAGAACAAGAGATGACTGCTTAAACGTGGTAAGACAAACATTTCATACTACGCAATCGAACAACAGCAAGTGTATTATATGTGATTATGTGGTACCCGGAGCGCATACGGGAAATGTTAAAATGCATTTGAAAAGGAAACACAACGACGTCTTCAAAGAGATGGAGAAAGAGATAAACGAAAAACAATCTAGAAAAAGTCAGAAAACCACAAAGAATTTGTTACACAAGAAAAAAAAAGTGCGCAAAAATATTGTCCTTAAAATGTCGGAAGATCTCTTAATAGATGCCTGTGTAGGCTCCACGAATTAAAAAAGGCTGAATTAAGAAATGTGTTCATTAATGAAATAAAAAAAGCGAATATTGTATGAAAAAGAATACATTTTTTATTTCAGAAAATTTGTGAAAAAAAATGAATTAAAAAAAGTAACAGGTGTTCATACTTTTTCATACAATATTCGCTATTTTTATTTCATTAATGACCACAGTTTTTAATTCAGCCTTTTTTAATTCGTGGAGCCGCCTGTGTAGAACTAATAACTATAAATGGATGTCCTTTGAGAATCATGGAGTATAGTGGATTTAAAAAAATTTTAGATCCTATTACAAACGCGTTGGGAATTACCATAAATCGTTTTAATATACGTGATAATATCGTCGATAGCTTTTGCAATTTGGTGTCGATACAAATTGGAAGTAGGAAATCAAAAGAGCGCATTTGCTTCTCCGTTGAGCGAAGCTCTAAAGAGGAGAGAATCAACGTTATTGTCATCGGAACCGATGCTAGCCTGCGTATTTTTAGACCGTCGGTTTCACAAACTCTTGGATTCTAGCCAAAAACTAGTTGCAAAAAAATATTTAATAAAATTGAACCGGCAAATTATAAATTTACACAAATTAGATTGTGAAATTGAGAATGTCAATGAACCAGATATTTCAAATTCTTCATTCGAAAATTCAGATGAAGATTTGTTTGAATCTTTCTTAAAAGAAAAAGACTCCAGCGAACCATCACAATCAGCCAACACACTGGTTGCACAAACTGTAATGATGTCAAACTTAGATGCATTTGAAAATACACCAAGAATTCCATCTTCCGTTGATATATTCAAATTTTGGACCGAAAATTTAGACGAAAAAAAATTATCACTGCTGGAATTAGCGAAAGTTGTTTTGGCCGTGCCAGCCACACAAGTTTCTGTCGAAAGAAGTTTTTCAATGCTAAAATGGATCCTTAGTGAGAAACGAACCAATATTGATAATGATATTTTGGAAGATATTCTTCTAATAATAATGAATTTATGATATTTTTATTAAACTATTCCTAATTAAAAATTTTTTATTTTTTAATATTTACGAGTACCTGACTGAAATATTATTCTTTATGTTGTTATTTATTTGATGAAATAAACCGAATTTATTTAAACACAAAACTAAACAAAGCTAAACAATCGATTTTAATTATTTATTTATTTCAGAGTTGTAACCGAAACGAAAAACATAACTATAACGAAACACAAACCGAAACGTAACAAAAACGTAAAAAAAAATAGCGAAACAGAAACCGAAACCCAAAACGACATTTTTTTTACTCAATAACGAAAACCGAAACGAAACAAAATTTATTTCGTTTCACAACACTGCAACAAACTATCAACTTTTTAAAATTAAATTAAAGCAAAAACAGGAGAAAATTGATAAAAATTAAGGAGTGAATGAAAAACACGACTTCACGCACTGACTATTCTAGTATCTTTTTTCAACCGATACATTTTAGAAAATGTTGAGGAACATTTATACCGTTTAAAGCCACTGTGAATGAAACGCACAAAAGTCTCTTAAATAGATCTTCATTTTCTTTTTTTGCACTGAATTTTTACTTTCTTTTACGTTAGTAAAATAAAGTATAGTAATCATGAAAATTTTCGACCTTGAGATTATTGAAGATTTATCTGTTCTGATGTCAGTCTGTCCGTCTGTCAGTCTGTGTCCGCTCTACAGCCCAGATGGCTTAACCAATCGAACTGAAACTTCAGATTTAAGCTTTTTTGATACATTGGGAGGCCCCAGTGAATTTTACTCCAAATCGGGCAACCGGAAGTGGTGGTCACTCCCTTGGGCCAGAAAAATCTTAAAAAGTATAAGGTTTACAAAAAATACTAAAACAAAATGTTTCCAAAAAATAAAAATAAAAAAAATAAAAATTTAAAAAAAAAAAATTTAAAAAAAAAAAATATTAAAAAATTTTATAAAAAAAATAAAATTGATGTGTGGCCAACACATTTCTTCTACGAACAGGGAATTTTGAGAAACCAATTACGCAAACTTCTTAGTTCTTACAAATGTATTATTTTTTATTACTTTCTTTTACATAAGTAAAGCCATCTAAAGTTTTTGTTCGATTGGCTAAGCCATCCGGGCTATAGAGAAGACACAGACTGATAGACGGACCGACAAACGGACAGACTGACAGGCAGACATCATTTCGAAACCCACTTTTTCGGATTCAGGGGACCTCAAAACAGATATATCTTCATTAATCTCTTACATAATAATTGGGGTTACAGCTCCCAGATTCCGTGAAACAGAAAATTTATTTTGCAAATATTTCAAAAATATACAATTTACAGAAAACATGAAAAAATAAAAACAATCTTAATTAAGTTTGCAAGAAATTTGCATTATAATAGTTTCTTAAAATTCGCTGTTCGTAAAAGAAAGTCGTGTGTTGGCCACACCTCAATTTTCTTGTATGCTTTTGTCGATATAAACGTATGTCTTTATTGTTGGCCTCTTGTGCCTCCTCCGAAAGCTCTCCTATTGGTAGAATCGCATGTTGCACTATCAGTGGTCTATGTATCAGAAGTTTATGCACAGAAGTTGGCATATAATACCAATTGTATTTTTCAAAGTATTTTTTAGTTGTCCTGATGCAATATTGTTCGAAAATTTCTACTTCTATTTCGTAACCACTGTTGATAGTTCTCAGGATGACTCCAAAATGATGGATTAGTTCTTAAAACAGGAATTTATGCTCGTACCAGTAATTCCTGCTGATAAATCTGAGTTTGCGAAAAACTTCCTCGCCGTGTTGCCATCATTTGTTGTCCCAAATCCGCCGTGTTGCCATCATCTGTTGTCCCAATCATTCTGAATTAAGTTTGTTCACGCGTCAAATTGTTCTTTATGGTTTTTTGTAACCTGAAAATACAGATGCTGTTAATTATCTGTCTGATCATTGTTTGTTGTATCAAGAATTAAAAACTTAAATCTCTTGACCTAATAATGAGCATACTGACCTTCTATACTTTAAGCTCCAGCCTGTAGGAGATGTGAAGTAGGCATTCAAAACATCTTATATAGGCATGTAGCACAGATAGTCCAAATTGAAGAGTTTTTTTATCAACTTGTTGTGAACCTGCAGAGGGTGTATCGTTCATGTGCGATATTTTCACCTTACAAATGTGACAAGTCATAGAAAAGGTTTCTGAGAGGGCACTGCAAACCTAAAAATTTTGTAATGTTAAACTACTTCTCATCATCGACATAATTAACGTGTAAGTAAACATGCGTAATTGGATTTTTATTACCTTCCATCCACCATGGAATTTCTTCAGATTCCTGAACCCATTCAAGGTTTAAAGGGTGACAGAATTTTTTCGATGCAGGGCGTTTTCTATACTACATCTTCAGAATATTTATCTAATAACCGTAGCGATACCACTGAGGTAGTAAGTAAGTTGTCTTCTGCACACAAATGGCCTTCTTGCCGAGTTTTCAATTGATTGTAAGAGGAAAAACTGGAACTGCCGTCAAACCCCCATTTGCATATTAGGACTAAGGAATGCCTTTGTATTTGCACGTCCGGTGAACCCCGTGAAACACATTTTAATATGCTTTCACATGTTTTATTAAGCAAATCTTGTAGCGGCACTACATATTTTGCTTCGGAAATGGCAATTCCCGTCGGATAGAAACTTTTTTTGAGCCTAATCTTTATAATACGGTGTATTCTTTTACACCACATCTCAAGTCGATTGATCATTGATGAATTGCTTGCTGGTTATTTTAGCAAAAAAGAGTACATAATATAAATTTGTTTACTTATCTGTTTACCGAGGTAAGGTCAAACTATCCGAAGAAATATTATTCTACAGTTAATACACCTTGCAAATTCCAACAATTGTTCCCTAAGTGTCTTTAAGATAAAATGAATAGATTACAGTGAAATGAAATTTTCACTGGTCTCCAAAAATAGGAAGATAAATCTGACGTGAAAATTTAGTTTAACGAGTTTCCTAAATATTTTAGTGCGTATAACTTCATGTTGCTCTGACAAGATATTTTATACAATAAAATTCATTTCGATAGTTGATTATCCTCAAAACGTAAAAAAATGAAATTGTCAAAGTTTATCTTCACATTTATCGCCCGGGCAGATAAAAATGATGTGAAAAATGTGTAGAGATAAAATAGTGACATCTGTACTCTAATACGAAAACTCCCAATTCGCTAGCTAAACTGCGTACCGCAAAGTGAAATTCAGCGGTGAAATATTCATTTTCGTTTTCGGTTGTGTCAATTTTATATGAAAAATTTCATTTCACTTCAGCAGTGTACCGGCCTTAGGCTGAGTTCCAATTCCCGACTTATTTCAAATAAGTCGACTTATTTGACTTATTCAAAATGGCGGTATGAAATAAGTCATTTGGTGGTCCAATTCAAATCTAGACTTATTTGAACATAACCGTACATTTCATAATTGACAGTTCTAATTATTAGTCATCCTTTTTTGTTATATGCCGAAAAATAAATTACACATTTACGTAAAATTAAACATTAAAATGGAGTTTTTTTAGTAAACAGGAATATTAGGCAACTCATGGAATACGACATAGAAATACTGAAGTATTTGGAATTTGCACACCTTATGAGAAGAGTATACATATTGATGTTTTTTTAGTTTGAACTGTGTGATTTCCATTACAGTTGCTGCATTTTCTCACTGAAGCTTCCGTTTTGGCTTTATTGCAAATCTTTGCGTTATGAAGTTCACCACATATAACACAAACATCGTTCAAAGTGCAATATGCACTAGTGTGTCCATATTCTTGGCACTTAACACACTGTACCGGCCCATTTCTTTTCCTGGGTTCTTCGATGGTAATCCTTCTGTGCAGTAGATATTTTTGGTCATATATTGCATGTTTGCCTTTGACCTTTTTATTGTCTGGTTCTAATTCCAGGCGGAACAATGGCTGCGGCGCCTTCTCCCGATTAATAATATTGGTAATAGATTTGCATTTGTATTGCTTGTATTTCGTTTGCATCTACGTAGCTCTCTATTCCTTTCAATACTACAACTAATCCTTTTTGGCTCTTTAGTTGGTACGTGTAGTAATGTTTTCCAACTTGATCAAAATGCTTGATTAACGCTCTGTAAGCATCAATATTGAGCGGTTGAATTTTTGTTTCTTTTATATCTCCTCTTTTGATAACGGAAATATAAAATTCACTTTCCGTAATAAACTCGATCGTTTTTGCAAGTTCTCTATTTGATTCTTCCCTCAAATAGATTGGTGGCGGCTTCTCAGTTTTTGGAGTTTTTTCGGGTGGCGAATCTTCAACAGCCAAGCAAGAATACCTATTCCCATGTGTTAATTCAACGGTAGCTAACTTAGTGAATTTGTTCGCGCTTGCACTGGCCGCTGATCTAGGGCTTCTCCTTCGCTTTGATCGGATAGTAATATACCGGTCAATTCCCGTTTGCACTAAACACTGACCTACATCACTGTTCATTTTATTTTCATTTGTTGTCAATGCACTTTCATTGTTTATATTATCGTCAATATTTGTCGACGATGCACTTTTATTTTCTTTATGGTTCAACACACCAAAGTTCTTTAAATTAATTTCTAGTTCATTTTGATTTAAATTGCCTGGTAAAGCAATTTTTTGCGCATTTAAAATTTGTTGTCGCTTTGGACTATGCTGCACATTTCCACTTATATTAATACAACGGTGACAAATCGGTTGCGGACATCGCTGTCTGCTGATTTAGCCCAGCCTTTTTTACTTGAGGCGGAGATTTGAACATCATGATTTCACATACTTTTCACATCACAATATTTAAAAAAAAAAAAAAATTAAAACTGCTGATTCAACTTTTCACACAAGTAATAAGTAAATTATTTTAAATGTTTACTCGATGGTAGTAAAATTGCAACAATAAGCCTGGAAAAAATGACACGCGCAGATCTCATCATATCGTCCAATAAGCATGCTGCTCACAATATCAAAGCTATTTGGAAAAAAGTTACTAATAAAATTGAAACCAATATTAGAAGAACGGCGCGTTATACCAGACCATCAATTTGGGTTCCGAAACCAACATGATACCACAGAGCAAATTCACAGAATTGTAAGCGCAATCAAAATCACCTTCGAGGAAAAGAAATATTGTTCTGCTGCTTTCTTGGATATAGCACAAGCATCTGATTAAGTTTGGCACGATGGGCTAATATACAAAATTAAAGAGCTTCTGCCGAAGAAATTACACTCAATTTTGGGAAACTACCTTATTCAAAGGCAATACATGGTCAAACAAAATGGTAGTTGGTAGTTGCGCCATATGCTTAAATGATATTAATGCAGATGTCCCGCAAGGCAGCGTTCTAGGGCCAATATTATACTTGTTGTACACAGCCGATTTACCTGTAACCAACAAAGTAACAATATCAACATTTGCCGATGATACGGCCATCCTGGTGTAACACAATAATCCCGAAATTGCCTCAAAGGGGTTACAGAATCATTTAAACAAAATCGCGGACTGGCTAAAGACATGGCGAATAAAAGTGAACGAAAACAAATCAACTCACATCACATTCACGCTGAACAAACGCACCTGCCCACCAGTGGAATTAAACAATAAAAATATTCCTCAACAAACGAAGGTCAAATACTTAGGTTTGCACCTGGATAGAAGGTTAACGTGGAAAACCATATTGAAACAAAGCGCAACCAAATAAAAATTACATTTTCTAAAATGTATTGGCTGATGGAAAGGAAATCTCAGTTGTCATTAGCCAATAAAGTTTTACTGTACAAAGCGATAATCAAACCCATATGGACATATGGTATTCAGTTATGGGGATCCACCAGCGCTTCAAACAGAGAGCTCCTGCAACGAACTCAAGCGAAAATACTTCGAAGTATTACTAATGCTCCGTGGTACATTCGAAATAGTAATATACATGACGACCTTGGGATTAAAACCATTAAAGAAACAATTAAAGAATTCAGTTCTATAAATATTATTCAAAACTAGAAGCACATCCCAACGAATTGGCCAGGGATATATTAAAACAGCCACGATTTAGGCGACTGAAAAGAACAGATCCACTCAGACTGATGAACCTGTGAACCTGTAAATTTACTAAATGCTGATGTTATACATATGTATGTATAAGTATAATCTAAATTAATTAAATTGTGAGCACTAACAATAAGTATTAACATTGGTTAAGACTTAAAATATGTAATAATTTTAGCTTAAGATTTGATTACTTCTTGTTAGTTTCTTATGTAGAAAGATTCAAGAATTAAGCCATTGGCAGCATTTAAAAAAAAAAAAAAAGTTTGAACTGAATTTGGTCTAATTCTTATTATGTCTAGGGTTTGAAATATTGTACCACCAACTTCAGTTTTGGTATTATACGAAAAATTATTATCGGAGATTCCCATTTGGCAAAAAAACATTTGCAAATTAATTTTAGTACCGGCATGTGGGGCTACTTTGTGCAGCGGTGGCTACTTTATGCAAATTTGAATTTGGCACTTATCAAGTGCTGCTATCTATTACAGTCGATCCTCGAGTTACGTAGTTTTGATTAACGTTATTTTCGAGTTACGTCGTTTATAAATTATTCCCTTGATTTGAGTTACGTCGTTTTTTGCTTTGAGTTACGTCGTAAGAAATACTTATCTAATAAAAATAAAAAAGGGGATTTTTGGATATTTTTATGGGAGCATATTATTTTCTATTGTTTTGTAATAGTAGATAAACGAAGAAAAAACTCGAGGAAATTGTACGAAAGATCAGCGAATCAAAAGCTTTTAATAAACGTGGTCTGTATCGAGTTAAAGAGATCGAATCACTCTGGGGGAAATAAAAACTCCAGATTCTTATGTTGTTCATATTTATAAATGTTAATAATGTAATAATTATTTCTAAAATTTGATTTATTTCATCGTTCAAAAATGTGTATGGTTTCTTTTTGTTTAAACTCAATCGTTTGAAATAAACATTCTTTTTAAAAAAATAATCCTGGTAAAAAAAATTTTTTTAACGCTGAAAACTATTTTCAAACAAGAATTTCTGTTTATCTTGAGGTTTTTTATATTAAAAAGTCAACAATCAACTATTTTGACAAATGTATATCAATATTTTACTAAAAACATGATTATTATACAAAATTTCTATCACTGCACAAAGTAGCCCCACTTGGGGGCTACTTTGTGCAATGTATGTTTTGATTTATAATTTGTAAATACATATTATATACAAAAGTCAGTATTGATCTAATTCACTCGTCTGAGTCCAGCTAGTAGTCTATTACTATAATAACGATAAATTGTACTAATGTTTATAGTTTTTTTACATCTCAAAGTTCAAAAACTGTAAAATCCTGCACAAAGTAGCCCCATCTGACGCTACCAGCATTCAATGTATAATTGTGTATCGCCCCTACCACTTTTGTATCAAAATTATTTTTTTTTATATTTTAAAAAAATAAAAATTATGAAAAAAAAGAGTCGAACAATACGTTTTTGTTCAGACAGCCGCCATTTTGCAAACAATTATCCGTTTTTTGTTTGGTAGGGGTTATAACGACATTCTTACTAATTAAGAATCTTTTTTTAATTTTGTTTCAGATAACCAGAAAGTTGCAATCGTGTTAACCAGTATATAACTTATTTTTATACCCCATATTTTACAAGCTTATAACTTATTTAATTTGTTCGGGACCGGCAGAAACCAGGAATATATCTGAAAAAGAAGGGAACAAAAATCAAAACAAAGAAACACAAATCTTGGAAACAAATACTTATGACGTTATGACTTATCTGAGGTCATATGTTCAAATTCCAATCGCATCGATGAATCCGCAGAATGATACACATTCTAAAAGTAGATTAGAATGATAAAAATAGTTTAAAAATATGTTAAATTATTAGTTTACTTACCTATTTAATGTTTTGTGTTGTTTATGTAAATTGATTTATTTTCTGTCAAAATGTCAAAAACAGGGAATCCATTAACAAGAGGAATCCATAAAGTTTCCGAAAAGGCAAACTGGCTGAATTGAATAGTCGCGTCATCTAAGTATCAGCACATGCACTATGCAAGCCAATCTTCTGTCGATTGGCGTAAATATTTATTAGAATTAATTACAATCAACCATCCGAAGAAGCAACAACTAAAAACTAAATAAAATGGCAAATCATCTGTAAAATTGGAAGTCATTAAAAAAGTGGTAATCTGTGAGTCGAAGCGGACAATATATCAAAATAAAGTGTTTATACGAAAATTAGTGTTTTGTTTGTAATTCTCATTTGTGACAATTTAAAAACCAAGTTGGATTCTCGCGAGTCAATTACTTTGTGGTGCCTAATTGCACGTAAACGAGTCAGCCCACCTTTTCTACGAGTGCACGAGCCTACATAATTTTCGTTCAAATTTTTTTTTTATATTTTTAAAATATCAATAAATATGTTGTATAAGAATGAATCATAAAAATAATTTTTGTTTTTTTTTAAAAGCTCGATAGAAACGCCCAATATGTAAGTTTCTAGACCAGAATACCCCCTTAAATGATTTTAAGATTAAATACTGGAATATTAGCAATTAGGATATACTTTAGCTATTTTTGACCGATTATGATGAATATTCACGTTTCCAACGACCACAAGGAAATGTGACATAAAAAATATTTTTGGATGAGGTTGTGAGGAATATGTCAATATGGCTTTTATATTGTTGTCTGATGAGGTTTCTGAAATCATACAGCTGTTGAGGTTTGTTTGAGGCAGCATTAACGTCTATTTCAATTGCTAAACGATCGAGATTATCTCCGTAATAATTTTCAAGTTCGCCTAGAAACTTTTCCCACCAATATTTCGCTTTAAACATTGGGTTATGGTTTCTGAGTATTTACTGTCAGAGCGGTAAGTTTGGCCATGTTAAAGAAAAATATAGTATGTGGCGAACACGTGCTTGAGAATTAAAACTATTAACGGTAGTGTAGAGTCTCGGAATTAGATGTACATATCATTTTAGAATCTCTAGTTAAGGAATAGCCAAGTTTCATTCTAATTGGCCATATTCCAAAACTTTATCCAAAAATCATTTTAGCATCCCATTTTCATCACATATGCCAAATTCCACAAAAAACTATTAAGAAATAGATCAGTTCCATCCTAATTGGCCATATTAGAGAACTTCATCAAAAAATCATTTTAGAATCCCATTTCTATCGCGGATATCAAATTTCACTAAAACCCATTATGAAATACATAAGTTTGATCCTAGGCCATACATATAGTTTGCTAAAGCTTCAACTTGAAGTGTAAAACCCGCGTATGTGTAAGATATTTAAATAAATCCACACGCCTGGACTGATTTGAACCACACTTTGCACAATTATTGTTTTTGGAGGTTGAGCTGAAGATTGACTTGAGAGGTTCAATTAGGGTTTGAAGTTCCGATCACCTCATGAGGTTTCAGCCCTTTATATTATTCATCAGCTCAAGATTCATTGTTCATCTATCGAGATACCTTAGTTTTGAGTTTATTAAGTTTGGCATTTCATCAAAATCAACACAAATGTATATACAAACCACAGCAATGTAAAACCAAGCAAAGTATTTGGAATTGTAATTGTTTCCAATTTAACAATTTGATAATTTAAAAACAAAAAAACCGTGTAAAAGAAGACCATGTAAAAAGAGAATTGGTGCAATTGTTCTAGTTCAGTACACACATAGTTTTCAGTAGCATTTATTGCCTCGGTAACTTACGTTTTATTGTTTTTCATAAAACCAGGCATGTTCAAGTCTAAATTTAAAGATGCAATTTCTGTAACTTTGTCACTATCTAAACCTACTTAAGTAAGCCCCCAGTTATAAATCTATAAATAAATAGATAATCCTTAAAGAAGATGTCACTATAAATTAAAATATATTCTTATTGTTGACTTATATGATTTATATCACAATCTTTCAGTTTTAATTTGTATTACATCCAGACATGTTTATAAATTATTATTTATATGCACACTACATACTTTGCAATTTACAGTATTAGCTTTGTCTATAAATCTAGCAAATATAGCATATGAATGTCAGATTCGCATACATTTTTTGCATTTTCAATTTAAATTTTCATTTACATTTTTCTATTCCAATTACTTTCCTATAATAAGTAGCATCAATACGTTCGGTATAGAGAAACATGGAGGAAATCTACCATTTTGACTCTGACATTCCAAGAATATTTATTTATTATTTTCTTATCTTGAATTCTTTTTATTTTCACTGCTTTCTATTTCTTATAAAAAAAATTGTGTGCACCATGTTTACATGCGACATAGAATCTTATGTTTATCAAAATTTTTTATTGGCAATCTAATATTTATAATAATAATTTAGTGAAAGGGATTTGACAAATTTATTGCAAGATTTACCTAAGTAAAAATGCAAGTGGGAGTGTTCAGTTTCACATTCAGAATTCGTTGACCTCTTCCGCACAAGAAAATCAATCATTACACTAATCCAAACAATTATTAGAGCTAAATAACATGTAAAACCAATATTTGTAATTATTTCTTTCAACTTATTCAATGTAGACTTAAAGAATTTATTTTACTATACTTTTGTACAAATAATACATACTTTGAAATCGGAATTGTCAATATTGCGGGATAATACATTGTATCTTTTAATTTATTGATTTTTTTCATTAATATTGTATGACAAGAGCACATTAAAATACAATTTAGTTGTATGCACATGCATTGGAAAGATGTGCGATAGTAGCTTTCGGTGGTCTCCGCAAGGACACTAATTCTTGTCTTTCTTTTGTACCAATGCAATTTCCTTACGATTCTTGATGATTCTTGATAATGGGCGCAGAATATTCTGTCATAAACTCAAATTCAATTTGAGGTCATAGATATACCGAAGAACATTAATTTGCGTGAATGGCGTACTTTTTGAACCTTCCATGCACTGAAAATCTTACAAGATAACGAGAATGTTTGAAGTTCAAAAATCTCAGAATTCCGAAATACTGACTGCTGAAGAAGTTAGTTGTGTGCCTTCCAAAGTAACAACTGACTTTGATGGAAGTTAAAATAAGCAACGAAAAAATTAGAAATACAATGTGTGACACAAGTGGAGGCTTGCTGCATTTTTCATGTTCCAAAAATTACATCAAGACACCTAAGTAGGCTGTGACATATTATTGAATCTTAACATTATGAAACGTAGACTGAGGATGGTGTTAGAACAACTCCACCTAAAACTACACGTAAACCATTTATCTAAGATAATATTTTAATGGTGATTACAAACCAAACCAAAATTGATTGCCGTGAACTTATTTATGCGTTTAGCGCATCTTAACATCTTATTTACAATAACGGAAAGGTGAATCTTTTACTATCATCCTGGATGGTAATTGTATAGTAAATAAATTAAAAATTGGTTTAGATTAGATTATATCACAAACCGTTCATGCCGTAACATCAAATGGATTTTAAATATGTCTTTTAATGTGGCACCGCATTATAAAAGGTTTGTACCCTCCCGTTGAATAACGGGCGAAACTTCCAAATTTTTAAAATCTAATCTTACGGATGAGGTTCCAGAGGCATCTCCCACATTCTAAAAGGATTCATCTGCCGAATATTACTACAAAAACTCAATAATCGGAATAATGTCTTATTTGAAACATTCGAGTAATCTTATTAAAAGCCACCTGCATAAACAATACAGTAAGCATATTCATCTAACAAATGTCCAAGGTGCTCCTGGGTTGCGGTAAATCTACCTGGCTTATAAACAACCATAGACTGGGTGATCTTATACTTTGCGCAACTAAAGAGGGACTGGCTAAACTTATCTGATAAATGGTTGCCCCAAGTATGAAACAGTTTTATTGAAAAAAAATTCTTCTTGGGGATAAACATTGACAGATTACACCATATCAATATGCAGTTTTCCGATGCGAATTCATTCTTAACAAAAGTATAGAACCGTTAAATGTCAGATATAGATGTCCTGTAGATGTTGCATTTGCTCTAAACGATCTTAATGAAAGTAATGCGAGAGCACTGCGAGGAAACTGCTCCGACCTGTATAGAAGGGGGTTGGCACAGGAAACATGTTGTAGGCTGGAGGTTGTGGCAAGTTAAGATTTTACAACTAGGCCTAGAGCTCGGGCTTGGATCACTACACAACCTAGAGACCCAAATGAGATCTTAGAGATGCTCCGGAGTGGAAATCCGGTTTTTCTGACATACAGCTAAGTTGGAGGAACTGAAGTCTATATATAGCTCAGCTATAATCGTCAATAATGAGCCTTGGCGAGGACGAAAAGCGTGGTAAACTTCGACATCGGGACTGCCACCTTAAAAGTATATAAAGAGGAAGAGGCGGATAAGTATGGGGCTGCACGAGAAAAAGGGGAGGCCCAATAGCGCTCCAGAACGTGTACGAAGAGAGCATGGAAACACATTCGTTGGATTTTCGAGATGTCTAGATCCTTAGCGACACAGTGTGGACTTCAGGGGGACTCGCTTTCCGTCGGGGAATCTAACACGACGGTGGCGTGGCGACGGTGGCGCTGTTGAGACTGCTGCAGATAAATTGGCACCACTGTAAAGTCACCTCAGCTGATCTGCTGGTCAAAAATAAGCTGATGGAATTTATGTTGTCCTGATGCAAGAGCAATGTGTTAGTGGATACCTTGTAATTGTAATGGGACTCAGGATCCTCAAACTAAAAAGTGATGTATACAAAGAAGAAAGATAAGATTCGTTCGTGCATTCTCGCTAAAACTAATCTAAATTTGTTTGTGCTATTTAATTACAGTAACTCAGATGTAGTGGTGGCTACCATTGAGATTAGTAGTTTAAATCTTTGGCTTGTGTTAACCTATCTTCCGTATGAAGAATATGGCGTACCACCTGCAATTCTTTTAGGTGCTTTATGGATGCTCAAAATCCAAAAGTTGGAGTCATCCTGGACAGTGATAAGAACTCACACTACATAATGTGGGGAAGTACGGATACAAACGGGCCGGGCGAGGTGAGTTGCTCCTTGATTTTACTCTAAGTACTAACCTACAAATATGTAATATTGGATGTAAGCCAACTTTTATAACTAGGAACAGACAGGAGGTACTAGATATCACACTTTTCTCAGATTTTATTAATTATAGTTTGGTGAATTGGAAAGTGTTTGTTATTTTTAGAAACACGAGGAAACCCGACTAGGATACCTTCAGAACTGTTAAAGATAATCCATTATTGGTGGTTCCACAGCCGCCTGTATCAACGCAGGAGCTAAATGACTTAGTAGACAAGCTACCTGACGCCTTCCATGGAGCTACGTTGCTAGCTTCTCCTCTGAGTAGACCTTTGTGAAACCAAGGCCACCTTGGTGGTCGAAACGGCTCTAAAGCTCTCATCAGAAATGCAAAATGTTTATCAAAAAGTCAAGATCACAAGAACTGCTGTGGATTGGGACTTCTATAAGGACGCCCTTAAAACACCTAAGTATGAAATAAGAAGAGCAAAAATAAGTGAATGGAGACTCTACTGTTATAAGATGCAGGAGTCCTCGAAGGCTGCGAGTTAACCATTCCGAGTCATTTCCAGCGACCGGATGGTTCTTGGACCACACCTAGTGCGGAATCTTTCGAGTTACTACTGATAACTCATTTTCCGGAGTGCTGCAAACTTACGCCAGTAATACGTAGTACTATTAGGGGTTCAGGCATTGCACCCGAAGTATTTTGGACAGCAAACTTAGCTGGAAAGTTGGGAACCTAATATTTTAGAAAGAATGCTATACTAGAGCGCTATACTCCTGTAAAAACGTTATTGAGAAAGATAGGGTCTTGAGCCCTACATCGTACACTGGCTCTATACCTCAGTGATAAGGCTTATACTATTATATGGGATTATTGTTTGGTGGCCAGCCTTAAACAGTATGGCCAACTAAAAGTCGTTGATGAAATTTGAGAGAACTTCCACCTTGTGTATTAGTGATGCACTCAGGAGCACACCCACTCAGGCAGTGAAAGTTCTTTTTCATCTCATATGCCTAGATATTCTGGGCATTCAAATAGCAGCGAGCACAGCTCAAATGTTTTTCTGTGTAGAAATGTAGTAAAATAGGACACTCACCCATTTTGTATAACAGAGACACTCATAATACCACCGACTTTATGATTTCATCACCATCTTTTGCTTAGGAGCTCCTCCCCTAAGTGACCTGGCGGATCTCACTGAGTTGGACATTAGGTGTATTCAACGCTTCGTTGTAAGCTCTGGATGGTTCGCTGAGTAGAGTTGAGGAAATTTTATGTACAATAGTTTGGCTACGCATCATATATTTGTGTGTGTGCCGGCCCTTTGTACAACCACCCTAACCTACTTAATCCACTAGTGCAATTTTCAGCTTTCATTGGGAGGGACTGACAAGATTCAAATAATTGCGATCTCGCGTTTTGTCGCTGCCGGTTTTTGTATCCTCTTAGTACACTGTTAAAATACACACATTGATAGGGCCCGTTGTCATATATGGGTGTGAGAGTAAATTTTGCGATTTTATGTAATCGCAAGATCAGGGATTTAATTCGAATTTCTGATGTTGTGCAAGACAATGAGAGTACATATGTATACCGGTTTGGTCATGTTCTGCTTACCTTTCGGTGGGCGCAGAGCTCACGTCAGTGACGATTTAGCATTTTTCGATTGTCTAGGACAATACGAAGACCTATCTCGGGATGGAATGGGGTCAGATTGTTGACACGATATGGACCAGCAATGGCCTGTAACAACCGTTTATTATTATTATTATTTATTTATGTTTATACTAGCTGACCCGGCGAACTTCGTACCGCCTCAAAATTAATAAATGTTGTGTTAAGATATTAGCTGAATTAAATTCAAATTTTTATTAAGATAAAATGAATTCAATAAATGTACAAAAATCAAAATGAAATGTATTTTAATTACTTTGAAATGAATGTAATTCACGTGGCAAAAAGGCATTTGCTTTATTGAAGTGAATCGAAATGATTCGTGTAGCATTGTTGCACTACATTCTATTAAAATATTTGCTGGATGGGTTGCACTCGGGTCGATTCCCTTCATTGAAGCACCTTGTGATATACGACATTTCTCGTTTTGTTGTCAGGTGCGAAAACAAACAAAGCGAATGGTTTGCCAACACGTGAACATGCTACGTACAATTGACCGTGGGAGAAACATTCATTTTCTAGATTTAACCCACAAACACTCAAGGAGTGGCCTTGTGATTTGTTGATCGTCATGGTGAATGCAAGGCGAATCGGAAATTGAATTCGTTTAAACTCAAATGGCATATCGGTTGGGATCATCGGAATTCTCGGAATGAGAACTTCCTCACCTTTGAACTTTCCTTTGAGTATTGTCGCGTGAATCACATTGCCCATGAGTTTTCTCACCACCAAACGCGTTCCGTTACATAGTTTTGGTTGGTTCAGATTTCGAAGCATGATAACTACTGATCCAACCTTTAGTTGTAAATTGTGAGGTGGTAAGCCAGGCAGATCCAATGAGTTTAAAAATTCAGTTGGATAGTTGGTTGCTTCGTCTTCGTTTGTTACACAGTCGATAGATTTGAAGGAATGCAGTGGACCAACGATCTGGTTTTGAATTGTAAAGTTCAAGTTATCCACATCTTTGTTTTTTGCAGCAAGAATTACTCGTTCACTCAACCAATTGTGATATTTGTGGTTATCAATGATGTTCGGGAACACTTTGTTGATGAGCTCGTCCTTCGTTGAGACAAAATCGCAAAATTTTGGCGGAAACGAAATCAATCCGTTCGATTCGTCGACAGGAAGACGGCCATTACCGATAGTCAGCAATTGCTTGGAGAAATCTTCGGCAGATGGATTATTTAGCAATGCAACACGCATGTTTGTCGTCACCTGAAGTTTCTTCACATAGTGCCACAGAGTCGATGATTTGAGGCAAGCGTTTATTTCATCGGCAGCGGTCGATCTTGGAATGACCATATTGAGTCATTGCGCAGATCTTTCATAGTTCGATTGAGTGCTTCCAATGCGCGTTTGTGCGCCATTGTGTATTCAAACCAGATGATGATTCTACTTGCTACCAAAACTTTGGCTATTGCTGAGTGTTTCGCAATGTTGCATGTCGGTTTTTCAGTCGTTTGAAGGTTTAACGGCAATTTAAATGCTGAATGAGCCGTTCGGCATCCTTCTAGCAACGTGGCCACTATCCCTGCCACAGCAATTTTGGATCTCGCACGAACAGTGGCCAAAATCAATGACATGAGGAATGTCTTACCAGTTCCACCGGGCGCATCGAGGAAAAATAAGCAACCATTTCCATCATCAATTGCCTTCATTAACGTATCGTACACTTCTTTCTGTTGGGGGTTCAACAGTGGTACATTCGTTTGAACTAATTGGTTCAACGCGTCTCGATCGTATTCACGTTCACGTTCCAATTCTCGATTGAGAGCGTCGTTCATTCTACGATATGGCGTTGGCATTCCTAACTTGACTAACAAATTGCCGCACATGAGGTAACACATGTCTTCGATTAAAAGCAAAGCCTGGTTATGTATCTCCTTATTCACCTCGAGATCGGGATTCCCTGAACTGACACGAATTCGATGTAAAATGTCTTCTGACATGTCATCCTTGTACTTGTTCCAAAGTTCACGTGGATTTGATGGAAAGCATGTCGAAATAATGATAGCAAATAATGTGCGTATCTGACTTGGATATGTAGAAACAATTGCTTCAGCGATTGTCATGTCCCAATGAGTATCGTTTTCAAGCAAATTGAGCTGTTGACATGCAGCACGAAATGTTGGGCACACTACACCATCGACAGTTCGAAGTGATTCAAATGATGTCGGCCCACGAACATTCACCAGCAACAACCGCAAGTAGAAGCATTCGTCATTCTTCGGATGAATTGTGTAAATGCGACCACGAGCATCAGTAGAACGCACATCCGGATGATCAGGAACTGCATCGCCTTGCTTCCGACGTTGAAATTTCTTTGATGAAGCGTTCCAAGTGTAATAACGTGGCATTTGGAAATGAGAATATACGCCAAATCGCCTCATTGCAGCTCACATATCGACCAACTTGATAGTGCGTGATTTCATAGTTGGTATTGGGAGTTTGAACGCCAAAAACCGCCATATCGCTGCCTTTCGTGACATATTTGCAGATGTATTTGATAGACTTCACTGAATTTCAATACTCCACGCGCCTTGAATGTTTTGGAAAGAAGTGGCGAATACGGAACAATCCAAGAGTTGTCAACCACGAAATCTTTTCCTTTCACTTTCGTTGTGATAGTTCTACCGTTTTCATCGGGTGATCGACGCCGATACAGTGGATAACCATCGTTGCCAGTGATAGTCAGCGTTATCAAATTTCGTGGATAACGCTTGGAACACTTGCCGTCAAAAATGCACGGTGATTGAGGGTTAATGGCGCCACACGGACCGTGAATCATGTTCATAATTACAACATTATGCAGGTCTGGATCGGCTTCGGGATTAGGAATCTCAGTACATATGATGTCATCTATTTGGTCTGGTCGAATTTTTTCGACTAACCAAATAAGAATGTGTGCATGCGGCAAACCTCGTTTTTGCCATTCAATGGCATACATCCAGCATCGAGTATCCCCAAAGACGCGATGCTTAGTAATGTAGCTCATCAGCGACCGGATTTTTTGTTTGAAGATACGTGCTTTGATATCGTGCCGATCACTTGATGTTTGTCCGGGGAGCAGCAGTTGAACAATTTCTATCCATTTCGGATTGCACGTAAAGGTGATGAATAGATCAGGACGACCGTAATGACGAACATATGTCATTGCATCTGGTGCATATTCATGCATATGACACGGGCTGCCAATGTACGTCGCCGGTAGAATAGTCAATCGACCAACATTAGTTGCATCTCCTTCGGTGCTGATTGCATCGCGTAAATGAATATACTCCTCCGAACGCAGTTTGCCTTGGTTCAATCGAATTAAAGTAAGACGCTCCGCTTCGATTTTGACATACATGTCGACGCAATATTGCTGAAGCAATCGACGAAATCGCAGCAAATAGTTGTCAGCATTTTGACGAATCATTAAACGATAAGCGTAATAATTCATCAAACTAACCTTCTTGGTAGTTTCCTCACCTGAAATGAAATTAGAGTCATGTTGAAATGAAAATTATGATATCGGTACTCACCACGAAGTTGTCCAGTGTCGCGACGTGTAAGCACAATATCGCGCATTTCCAAGGTTTCACCAACAATCACAATTGCGACTTCATCTATTGTTGGAGCGTTGAATTGGCGCTCTTATGTTCCAGCGGGTCGTTTATCCGCTCTGATTATGACTTTGTAGTCATCACTTGGCATGCGATCCAACGCAGTTTTGAACAACCGAACCAAGGCATGATGTTCATGTAGTAATTGCTGCAGATCTTGAAGAATTGCTCTTTTCATTACCATATTGATCGTTTGACGCCGATCAAGTTGGTCCTCCATATTGCCCATGAAGTAAATTTGTATGAATTTATGCTATGCGTCTTCAAGCGGTTGCAATGATCCAATTCGATGGTGAATTTGGCCTTGGATCTGTAAAGTCTAAGGCGAAGTCAGAATTAGTGATTTATGATCACCAAAAGAAAATGAAAGTTTACTCTCTCAAGCAGAAATGACCTTGAATGTCGGATTGAATCCGCGTTCTTCGATAATGTCGACTCCAAATGAAGTCATTTGGAAAGATCCATTGTATCTTTGAGTATTGGATAGAAAATGTCGTGATTCTGGTGTTTCGCCATGAAGCAATGAATGCAATGGCTCAGGTGGCGGAGGCAATAATGGCAATTTCACCTTGCCACTGAGACAGCACAATCCAGGCGTTTCTCCAGCGAACTTCAATGCACCGCAATGATCGCACACAACCTCCATTGGGCCAATTCGAACGAAAATGTGCAAGCTGTAGTCAATTGTGCAATCGTATTGAAACGCTACTCAATTCAAATCAACACTTGAAGCATTTCTTCTTGCGCGTCGAAGATTATCACGTTGTTGATCTGTGCGATAAGCTCGACGATTTCTCATTGCCAACTGAGCCGTTTGACGTACTGCCTCTCTTTGTACTTGTGTTTGTGAAGCACGAAGTCGGGCCATACTAACGCGGCGCTCTTCTCGTTCGATTTCTTGTTCATCTGCAGCGGATTGATTCGCAAAATTCCGAAGTCTAATTGCATTACGGTTTCGTTGTGAAAGATTAGATCTTCTGGCTCGCGGCATTGTAAATAACACTGGAAAATTAATTACACAATTCAAAATTACATATTGAAGCACTTATCGATGCGCGCACAATTACAAATGTGATAACCTCACAAAGTGAACATCTTCGAAGGCAACTTACCGTTTGAAAATCACGATCGAAAATAGAATTCCACAGAATATCGAACGAATCCGCCTGGAAAATCAAACACGCAGTCCAAAATTACCGATTGGATTGATTGTCGATGTTTTCACAATGTCTAATTCATCAAACTGAACTCACCTCTTTGAAATCACTTTTCGCCGATGAATTTCAGAACAACTTGTTTGAAAAAAATTAATTAAATCGAATACAAATGTAATAACCGTATAAAACTGAATGAAAAATGGTGAAAACTTGAAAACAAATGCTGATAAATCGCGGCGCATTTAGACCAAAAACTAATGGGAACAACAACAACCCATATCAAATCCGCTTTCTCAAGCGTGGACAGTTGCGGACAGATGACTATAGACAAATAATATATGGTTGGTATTTTTTCTGTAAACAAACCATTTAGTTTTTATTTTTTTGAAAAAGTGGTTGTGCGTAATTTCGTGAAAATTAAAAATTAACAAAAAAAGAAAATTCATCGAAATCAGTCAATCCGTTCTCGAGATATCATCAAAAAAGCCATTCCATACAAAAAATATGAGAAAATGAATTTTCTTCATAAATTTTGTTTCGTGAATTTTGCAGATGTTTTAATAGTTATTCTGCTATTCGGGACGGAGACAAATCCAACAAATCAAAAATCATAAAAATCGGTCCAGCCATTCTTGAGTTATAAATGCTGTAACTAACCCGAGTTTGTTTAATATATATAGATTACACGTCATGCTAAAATTGAGAACTCCTCAAACCGGTTAGCATTGGCCCTCCATGTGCAAGGATGTCAAGAAAAAATGTAGAATTCTTTTGTTTTTATATTGTAGTTAATAAACATTTTATGGGATGCTACAGCACTTTATGTAGTGTGTTTTTTCGGGATTTTTATTTTCGGATAAATGTAGTGATTCCATTTTATTGACATTTTTAGGAGTTTTGTTACAACTCAAAAAATTTGAATCAAAACATCACTTGAAACCTTTGTAATAAATCTATCCACAATACAATGGAGCTGTGGCTGCAAGATTGATGAAGCGATTTCGAGGATCATAAATAAGGAAAATCGAATTTTATGGACATTTTTTGAATATTAGTTTTAACTGTTGCATTTTTTCTCTTTTTGGAGTTTTTTGTTCTGGGATTTTCTAGGGTAGCCATTTAAGTTAACAGAAAGATTGTTGAATAAATCAGATAACCATATTACATAGTATTTGAAAATTTTATATAAATATCGAATCTTGATTCGGTTCGATCGACCAATCGAATTTATAATTAAAATATCTTTATCGTCAAATTCTTTCATGTTTGTAGCTCGAAAAATAAACCATAACATTTGATGTGCTTTGAAATGTATTTTAATTCTCATTATATTGTCATAACTTTTTCAAAAATCATATTTCGGAAGTTTACTGCAGTACTTTTCCTTCATCAGTTGTCTCTTGGACCGCAAAAAAAGTCTGAAATATACATGTATTCAAGACAAACTTCGTTTTTATGTAATAATTACACGTAAGCTCCTTTAATATATCTTCCCGTTAGTTTATACATACTTACTTCTTCATGAATTTGCAAGCTCGTTCATAATTCAAACAAACTATACGTAGGTAGCTTAATGTGTTTAGTTGCGTTATACATTATCTTATAAAAATTCACATTTGTTTTAATGGTTCGAGGTCATATACGCACATCACATAATTAATTTTAATAGGTATTTTAAGATTATCCAGTTTTAAGAAAGATATAAATCAAAATAAATAAATTAAATCTGTTACGATGAAGTTTACCAGTAGCATGTTTACCTTACACCATAAAAACTTGATTAACATTTTTTTAAAAACTACATAAATAGATTTTATGACTTCCATAAATCATACAAAAAAAAAATGCTTCATTTACCTAATATACGTACATAATGTATACGCGTAAAGGAACATGAACACATGAACAACACACTAAGTGTGCCAATATCGATAGTGTTTACGACATATACATATTACATACGCGTACATATGTTTTAATTATTGATCGTTGAGAAATTTGCAAATCTGTTTTCTCTCGCTTATCAAGTTCACGGAAAATTCATTTGATCGGATTCAATTCGTATACACTACAAACCACATAGTACGTCAACCACACTAAATCTCAAAGCCAAAACGAAATGATATCAAATTTAGTTTTAAAACGTATTTCACAGTATCACACATAATATATGAGTACAGTTTATAAGCAACATATTTAATTGAACTTACACATACAAATTGCATCAATTTTTATTGGGTAAGTAATTTTATGACCATATGAGTACATTTCGTACTGTTACCAAGATCAAATTGTGGCCTCAGTTTAAAAAATGTATTTCTAAGTATGTATAAAAAATATTAATTTTACGATTTGCAATTTCATTGAATTTATAACAAAAATGGATAAAATAGTTCTTGGGATGTTTAACATTTCAACCTTTTTAATCAAGTGAAAATCTGTATCTTCTACTACATCTACATAATTATTATTGTTGCCTATGGAAAGATTTTCCACCAAATAACAGTCAAGTTTTAATATTCCCTCTATAAACCCTAGATAGCTGTTATGAAACACTTCATCATATTGCATTGAAATCAAGGGAGTGTGATCAGTATGGCAGCTTCTGAAGTAGTTTTAACTTTTAAATTATATATACAAATCGATTTGGGTACTTTCGAAAAACCAATTCTTCTTTTTTAGTTTTAAATCCTAATTTTGTTGTATTATGTGATAACGAATTACAAGTAAATCGGCGAAGTTTTTAAATGTGATCGAGATTTTCAAGCAAATATAGTAGTTTAGCTACCAAGCAATTTTGATAAGAAAGAAACAATGTATTTGCGAACTAATTTTAATCGTTAGAATTCATTTTGGCTTCCTCTTTTTTATTTGCGGACCTGAAAAATTGTTGGCTTGCATTTTTTTGGAAAACAAGCAAAATCGGGGAAAAGAAAAATTGAAATTAATGTCGTGGTCTATTGACACAAAAAACTGATCTAGATAAAAAAACTGAACTGAGCTCAATTTATACTATGAAGAGTTCAGCATTTTTAATCCAGGTTCAGTTTATGTAATTCAATGGACCAAGAAATTTGCTTGGTAAAATTGATCGAGTAGCCATATTTTTCACCTTCCAAATTGCGATTTGCTTTTTATCGATCATTTCCCTAAGAGTATTGCGTATCAAGATATTATGTGAAATATTCGAGAATATGCTAGTTTAGCTTGGATTGAATTAAACGTAGCATTGAATTGGGTGAGATCTTCCACTTATTTGTTCTCGATATTAGTCTACATATTAAGTATACTAAATTTACAAATCGCTGCAATTACGTGATGTTACAGAATTGGGGATATACCGATCCGATATTTTGCGGGGTTTTTAAGCTTATTTGAGATTTGCTTGGTGTTGAATATTATGCAATAGAAATTCTTCGATATTGTATTATGTTTTCGAGTTTATTTAAGATTTTGAATATTACTTCAGTTTAGCATTGGTGTTTAATTAAGCGTAGCACTGGCATCGATGATCATGATCTTGGCATCGATGCTAGTCGAAATTTGATTCCATGATTTTTAAAGATTATTTTATAGAAGGATTCTAAGTTTATTAAAAGTTTTTTGGGAAATTTGCAAGAGTATAAGCTTTCCGTGACAAGAATACATTATAGATCTTCGATTTCACAAAAATAAAATAAATCTATAGAAGCAAAGTTATTAGCCGTCTTCCAATGGGAAAAATTTGCTACTTGGAAGTAATTGTGAGTTGATACTCAATTGGAACAAAAAATTGAGTGACACAAGTAAAACATAGCCTCCTGTTTAGTTGCTTTTTTTGTCTTTTATAAAGTTATTTATTATAGCAATACCCGATTTCAGAACAAAACAGCAATTCGTCAATTAAATAAAATTTCCTCTCTTTCTTCTTTTATGAAATTGCAATTTGTTTCATAATTCAAAATCAATGCTATCTGGATCATAATTCTTTTTTCCATGAGAATTTTAAAGGGAGAATTAAATATTTGATTTTTCAATATCGCTCAAATAAAAATTTAATTGTCCCTTTAAAATTCTCATGTAAAAAAGAATTATGATCCAGATAGCATTGATTTTGAATTATGAAACAAATTGCAATTTCATAAAAGAAGAAAGAGAGGAAATTTTATTTAACTGACGAATTGCTGTTTTGTTCTGAAATCGGGCATAAGGCTGTTTTCGAAACGAATACTTATTTGTGGAACCTAATGGCCATACACATGAATCGCGATTTTTCTCGTACAAGTAAAAATGATTTGCCGATTTCTCTTCAATTACATGGTAAAATATTTACTAGTCACTTGAAAAATAGTAAGTAAACAATTCCGAATGTAATATCATTGACAATTTTTTTAGCAAACGCACATTTTCTAATAATAATTGCAAAAAAGGGTTTTCTCGTGCGAACTTTCCAATATGGCGGCGATTTAAACATTTTTTGCAGCTTTTATTAGGAAATGTGCGTTTGCTAAAAAAATTGTCAATGATATTACATTCGGAATTGTTTACTTACTATTTTTTAAGTGACTAGTTTAAAT
Source organism: Tipula helvola (assembly GCA_963556165.1). NCBI lineage: Eukaryota > Metazoa > Arthropoda > Insecta > Diptera > Tipulidae > Tipula > Tipula helvola. The sequence continues at coordinate 160,846,457 of OY744481.1, read as the reverse complement.
TTTACTATGTAATTTTAGAGAAACCGTTGAATCATTTTTACTCGTACGAGAAAAATCGCGATTCATGTGTATAGACCATCTATATAGTATAAAACAAAGTCGGGTTAGTTACACCATTTATAACTCAAGAACGGCTGGACCGATTTTTATGACCTTTGATTTGTTGGATTTGTCTCCGCCCCGAATAGCAGAATAACTATTAAAACATCGGAAAAATTCACGAAAACAAAATTTTGAAGAAAAATCATTTTCTCATACATTTTGTATGGAACGGCTTTTTTGATGATATCTCGAGAACGGATTGACTGATTTCGATAAATTTTTTGTTTTTGTTAATTTTTAATTTTCACGAAAATTTAAACTTTTTAAAAAAAATAAAAACTAAATGGTTTGTTTACAGAAAAAAGACCAACCATATATTATTTGTCTATATTCATCTCTCTGCAACTGACCACGCTTGAGAAAGAAGATGTTGCATGGGAATTTGTTGTTGTTTTCGTTTGTTTCTGGGCTAAGTATTTCATGTCTCTTTTGCATCAGCATTTTTTTCGAGTTTTCACCAATTTTCATTCAGTTTTCGACGGTTATTCATTTGAATTCGATTGAATTAATTCTCTTCAATCGATTTCTTCTGAAATTCATCAGTGAAAAGTGATTTCAAAGAGTTCAGTTTGATGAATTGCACATTGTAAAAGGTTATACAGTTTGTACCAAATAAATAACATCATACGTGGCAAAATTCCTAATCCCGAAACCGATCCAGCCCTGCATGATGTTGTAATTACCAACATGATTCACGGTCCGTGTGGCGCCATCGACCCCCAATCACCGTGCATGATCGACGGCAAGTGCTCCAAACGTTATCCACGAAATTTGATGGCAGAGACTATTACTGGCAACGATGGTTATCCACTGTATCGGCGTCGATCACCCAAGGATAACGGTATAGAACTAACACAAAGAAAGTGAAAGGAAACGATTTCGTGGTCGACAACACTTGGATTGTTCCGTATTCGCCACTTCTTTCCAAAACATTCAAGCCGCATTGCAACGTGGAGTATTTCAATTCAGTGAAGTCCATCAATACATCTGCAAATATGTCACGAAAGGCAGCGATATGGCGGTTTTTGGCGTTCAAACTCCCAATACCAACGATGAAATTACGCACTGAAAGTTGGTCGATATGCGTGAGCTGCAATGAGGCGATTTTGCGTATATCCTCATTCCCCATTCATGAATATGATCCCACTTTTGTACATTTGGCGGTGCATCTGGAGAATGGTCAACGAATTTATTTCAATGCATCGAATGTTGCTCAACGTGCTGAAATACCTCCAGCATCAATATTGACCAGTTTCTTTTCGATTTGCCAAAGTGATCCGTTTGCACGATCATGCTCTACCCTAGGGCTACCAGCTGGAGATAGTAGCATTTATTAGCTTCATCTTGGCCCAGCAAAGAATCTCCACAGTCACTGCACGCTAGCCAGCTGAAAAAGCTGCTCTGGAACAACTGAGAGGAAGTCTGCAGTAGTGATATTCTCAGTTTGATAAAAACCTGAGACTGTGACTGTTACAGCATTTACAGTTCATCCGAAGAATGACGAATGCTTGTACTTGCGGTTGTCGCTGGTGAATGTTAGTAGGCCGACATCGTTTGAATCACTTCGAACTGTCAATGGTGTAGTGTGCCCAACGTTATGTGCTGCATGTCAATAGATCGGCAAACATGCGAGTTGCATTGATAAACGATCTATCTACGGAAGATTTCTCCAAGCAAAATTCTGACTATCGGTAATGGCCATGTTCCTGTCGACGAATCGAACGGATTGATTTCGTTTCTGCCGAATTTTTGCAATTTCGTCTCAACGGAGGACAAGCTCATCAATAAAGTGTTTCCGAACAGCATTGCTAACCACAAAAAACACAATTGGTTGAGCGAACGAGTAACTCTTGCGGTAAAGAACAAAGATATTGATCACTTAAACTTCACAATTAAAAATCAAATCGTTGGTCCACTGCATTCCTTCAAATTTATCGACTGTGTAACAAACGAAGACGAAGCAACCCACTATCCAACTGAATTTTCCCAACTGAATGAACCAACCAATACTAACGGAACGCATTTGGTGGTGAGAAAATCCTTGGGCAATGTGATTCACGCGACGATACTCAAAAGAAAGTTCAAAGGTAAACAAGTTTTCATTCCGAGAATTTCGATGATCCCAACCGATAGATATGCCATTCGAATTTAAACGAATTTAATTTCCGATTCGTATTTGCATTCCCCATGATGATCAACAAATCATAAGGGCAATCCTTGAGTGTTTGAGGTCTGAATCTAGAAAATGAATCTTTCTCTCACGGTCAATTGTACATAGCATGTTCACGTGTCGGCAAACCATCCGGTTTGTTCATTCTCGCACCTGGCAATAAAACGAAAATATTCGTATATCACTAGGTGCTTCAATGAAGGGAATCGACCCGAGCGCAACCCATCCAGCAAATAGTTTAACAGAAAGTAGTGCAAAAATGTCACGCGAATCATTTCGATTTACTTCAATAAAGCAAATGCCTTGCTGTCACGAGAATTACATTCATTCTAATGTAATTAAAATACATTTTATTTTGACTTTTATACGTTTATTGAACTTAATTATTTTGAGTATTCATTTTATCTTAATAAAAAACTGAATTTAATTCAGCTTATATGTTAACACAACATTTATTGATCCTGAGGTGATACGAAGTTCGCCGGGTCAGCTAGTAACTTATTTAAATAAGTATGCTGGCGAGGTGACTTATTTTCTACCTCTTTCTTACAAAAAAATATAAATTGTTTGTGAATTTGTGTATCCGTCAATCCACACTGGGTCTCATTTGATACTGGTTTCTGGTATCAAAATACCCGTCGCATCCACACACAGTCTCAAATGAATCCGGTTTCTTCAATAAATTTATATGTATGTGTAAAAATTTTGTTTTAAAATACAAATGAAAAATGTCCTTGAGAATTTTTTTATTTCATTTTTGTTTGTGTTAGTGTCGTGAGACTATAGAAACCAAAAAAAATTTGGTTGAAAAATGAATCCGCGTCAAAACCGGTTTTATAGGTAAAGAGGGAAAAAACGAAGAATGACACCGGACTCATGAGGCCCAGTGTGGATTAGGTGTATGAAAATTTGTCTAAGGTAGCGTGATTTGTACAAAACGAAAATTTGTTTTTGAAAAAAGTACACAAAAATGTATTCCTTCAAGCCGACTGTTCGACTGTGATTTTTTGTGCGAATTTTTAGATTCACACAGTTCTGCTCAAAATGTTTTTCGTCTATTGACGAGTGGGAAAGTATAAAAAGCGCCTCTAGTAGCGGGTTTATAAGTTTGAAATTAATGTAAACGAAATTTCGCAGTAGTAGTTATATGGAAATATTATTCTAATAATTTTAATTTTAATTAATTAAAATTGCAAAGAATTCAACTCAAAATGCTACCCATACATAATGTAAAGTATGGTTTTACTGTATTTGATTGATTTAGTGCAATTTTAATATTAAAAGTGCCAAAAACCAATGTTCAAAATTGCATAAATTTAATATTAATTTAGCGCCATTGAATACAATATAATATATAATTTTGCAGTTTGGTTTGTTTTTATCTTGTAATAAATATGATTTAATTATAGTAGTAAATATATTTAGTGTAACAAAACTAAAATAACAACGAATGGCGCTAACTTATTATCAAATTTATGCTAAATTGGACACTATTTTATGGTACTTTTAATATTAAAATTGAACTAAATCAATTAAATATAGAAAAACCGTACTTTACATTATGTATGAGTAGCATTTTGAGTTGAATTCTTTGCAATTTTAATTAATTAAAATTAAAATTATTAGAATAATATTTCCATATAACTACTACTGGGAAATTTCGTTTACATCAGTTTCTCGGTTACAATTCCTTCCGCTAGACGCACGGTGCAAGTCGTCAATAAGCTCATAATTTTAGTTTTTTTGTTTGATTAAGTTGGTCGTCTGCGAATATTTTGCTTAAAGTTAAAAATATTTTATCTTGGTGGGAGTTTTATTTGATAAATTTGAGTTATTTGATTGGCGGAAAAGTGTGAATCTAAAATTCGCACAGAAAATCACAGTCGAACAGTCGGTTTCAGAATTTTAATGTAATTTTTTTTTTTTTTTTTTTTTAAATAAATTTTTATTTATTTATTTTATGTTATTACAATCTAGTCTCCTGGAATATTGAGCAATTTGTTTCTGACTTAATTTACTAACTTAATATTAATCTATGGCTTCTTCCCATTGGCGTTCCATAGAGTCTGGTAAATTGAATTAAACCACATCTTTGTAGTGGGCTTTACACAGCACAATGCTGTTTAAGCTAACAATTACACCAACTCAAAAGGTTTGGTTCTTTTAAGTCTACGTATTAAATTCGTGTTGCTTAGAAGCTGAGTTGCCTCAATGTTCACATGATGCAGGAGCCTCTCTTCATATCTCCGCGCTTTCTCCTGAATTTCATTTACGATGAGGTTCACTTTAAGGTCCCTATGGAGATCATTGTTCCTGACATACCAAGGTGCATCAACGATGTTCCTTAATACCATATTCTGAAATCTTTGGATGCTATTTACGTTGCTCTGTTTGGTACAACCCCAAAGTTGAATACCATACGTCCAAACCGGTTTCAATATTTACTTATAAAGTAGAAGCTTGTTGTATGTTGATAAAGAAAAGTTCCTTCCCATCAGCCAATACATCTTTCTGTATTTAATTCTTAGTTCTTCACTTTTCTTCTTGACATGTGCTTTCCATCGCAGTTTAGCATCCAGGATTATGCCGAGATACTTAGCTGTGTTCGCATACGGTACTATTTCTTGATTTATGGTAATCGGGATATGTTTGAATCGCCTGTTTGTAAAGTTGATGTGAACTGATTTAGTTTCATTTAGTTTTATTCGCCATCTTTTTGTCCATTTATAAATTTTAGTTATTGCTGATTGTAACTTTTGTGTTGACTCTTCGTTGCTTATGCCAACAGCTAAGATCGCCTGCAAAAGTCGCCACTGTATTGTTTTCTAATGCAGGAAGATCATAAGTGTACAGTAGGTATAAAACCGGCCATAATACACTGCCCTGTGGAACTCCTGCGTTGATGTTTTTCAATTCAGAGAAAGTGTCATCTTACTTAATCCTGAAGAATCTATCTTTCAATTAAGATTCCAGTATATTAGCAAATTGGATTGGTAAAAGATTTCTTAATTTATGGTTAAGTCCTTCATGCCACACTCTATCAAACGCTTGGGCAACGTCTAGAAATATTGCTGAACAGATTTCTCCTTTAGTGCTTTCTCAATTATACTGGTTATTCTGTGAACTTGATCAATTGATGAGTGTTGGTTACGAAAACCAAACTGATGATTTGGGATCATGTTTTTACTCTCGATTATCGGATTTAACCTTTTTATCAGAAGCTTCTCAAAGAGTTTGGACATCACTGGCAATAGCGAAATTGGCCTGTAAGATGAGGTTATGTGTGGTGGTTTCCCAGGTTTTAGGATCATGATTACTTCTTCCACAAGTTTGGTACATATTTGATTCTAGATGAGGCATTCTCCCTTTACAGTGCTCTCTAGCATTGTAAATCGCCCCTTTGTAAATCTAAATTTTAATTAAAATTTATATGAAAATTAATTATTTTAATTTACAATAAATTATCTGCCACATATTCTTTACGCATAAATTGACACCAGATTTGTTCTGATCAGATGAGGCGTTCTCTCGCTACAGTGCTTTGAAGCATTGTAAATCGCTATTTTGTAGTTTGTAATTTTAATTAAAATTTATGTGGAAATTAATTATTTTAATTTAAAATAAATTATGTGCTACAAGTTCTTTACGCACAAATCGACACTAAAATGGCGCCGATCAGATGATTCCATTACAGTGTTCTCAAGCTTTGTAAATCACCATTTGGTAGATTTTAATTTTAATTAAAATTTATGTGGAGGTTAATTACATTTAAATTAACAATAAGTTATCTGCCACAGTTTCTTTACGCACAAATCAGAAATGCTCCGGTCAAATAAGGAATTCTCACGTGGAGGTTAATATTTTAATTTAAAATAAATCATTTGCCACAGTATTATTAAGCCCAAATTAATTCCCTAATTGCTCCGATCTGATGAGGCATTCTCTCGTTATAGTGGCCTCAATCTCTGTAAATCGCTATTTTGTTGTTTGAATTTTTAATTAAAATTTATGTGGAGATTAATTAATTTAATTTATAATAAATTAAAAACCACTGGTTTTTTTACGCAAAAATTGACACCATCGGATCTCTGATCGGATGAGCCATTCTCTCGCTACACTGGTTGAAGCATTTAAATCGATCAAAATCAGAGGTTCGCGGCGCGGCCATTGCGATAATATTATGCGTGAGGCATAAAGCCGAAGGACCAACCTAACCAATCATATCTTTAAATTAAAGATAATGCTAATAGTTGATGAGTAATTGCCCCCGACCAAGGGCTAAGTTTCGGATCAAATGTGGTGATGAATTAATTTAATTCAAAATTAATTAACCACCACTAGTTTTTTACGCAAAAATTGACACCATCGGATCTCCGATCGGATGAGCAATTCTCTCGCTACACTGGTTCAAGCATTTAAATCGGTCGAAATCAGAGGTTCACGGCGCGGGTTTCTTTGCTTCCTGATCACGTCATTTTGATAATATTATACGTGATACCTAAAGCCGAAGGACCAATCCAAGTAATCATATTTTTAAATTAAAGGTGATGCTTATAGTTGATAAGTAATTGCAAGGGCTAAATTTCGGGTAAATTTTCTGAACAAGCGGTGTAAAATGTTATCACGACAAAATGACAGAATATGAAAAATACGATTGGAGCATGAAAATATAGACTCGCTTTTGTTCCATTCTTTGGTACTATCGTGAACAAAATTATTCATAGTGTAATTGATTGATTGATTGATTGAAGTGTTCGACCAAGCTTTAAGCAAGATCTCCCGGAGTTATTAATGGCCGGGCCTCACCGAACACCTTGTTACATAAAACATAAAGAGGATTTGGATAGGTTTAGTTAGTTAGATAGAAATTGACCCGGTTACAGACACCTAAGTATAGCCAATAGTTAGTAACACAATGACAGCACATTTCGAATCTACTTAAAACTGCACTCTGAAATAAAATTTGTTAGTATACTGAATCAGATTCCTGCGCCCTTCTGAAATCCTAATCGTAATTAAAAATATATACTTAATAAATATATAATACTCATAAATTAATTTGAAATTGACTTAAAACTAATAAATATAATCGAAATCGACTGATCATTCACATGATTTCCTCCATACTGGTCCCTGTCGCTACTTATAAATATACTTAAGTTCACGCTATAATACATAAGGAGTTTCAGCAAGATTATCCACTAAATTCTATGAGTTTGAAAATTATAAGGCGCTGTTACTAGATATGATTGATGGATTAGGTTGTACGGCCCATCATTATAGCAGGATTCCCAAACTCCAGGGTCCCATTCCGTACACCCGTATACATGTAACAAAACCTAAGGCTAAGATACGATTCTTAGTTGGGAGAGACACGACCTGGATACAGCCACTCAGCGAACGGTATTTAGTAAAAATTGCTAGTAATTATATAATCGAATTATAATCGAATAGTTAGTACAGAACAACACACTTTCTAAACTACAACTTATTCACTACTTTTTGATCCTGTAGGGTTGATCCAATTTAAAATTAAATTCTGAAAATCAGGATTAATTTTAATCTCTATAATAATGATTAATACTGTAACTATATTATAATCTGAAAAATTAATTAACCATACAATTAACCTAATCAACAATAGCCCACCTATCTTAGAAAGAAAATTAATATAATTCTAATCTACTTTTATGTTTTATTAAAATTACAATTAAAACTGCACTCTAAAATGACCTTTATTAGTTTGCTGGATCAGGTTCCTGGGCCCTTCTGCAAATCATAATCATAATTAATTTAGAATTGACTTAAAGCTAATAAATACAATCGAAATCAGCTGTTTATTTACATGATTCCCTCAATACCGGTCCCTGTCGCTACATATAACTACTATTTAGTTCAAACTATAATGCATGTATATAATAGTTTAAGCAAAATCTGCCACTAAGATTCTAGGCGTTTGATCTGAAATGGGCGCTATCCTGTAATGAATTATAATTAATGTTACCAGTAACCAAAATTAATTATAAGGCGCTAATAAACCCTGATGCTTTAATGTGTACGACCAAGCCCCCAGCAAGTTTCCCGGAATACGCCGGGTCCACCGTACACCCTTTTACGGATAACAAAACGAGGGACAAGAAAAGTATGTTAGTAATAAAGCATCAACCCGGCACCAGACACCCAAGAAGTTGATAGTTAGTAAATAAAACAACAACATTTCTAAACTACATGAATATTAACTGCTTGATTCCTGGAGCTTTGAGTTGGGCCTTAACTTTATTCCTGAAAATTAGGATTAAAATGGTTAATTCTGGAACAATCTTAGATTCTGAAACAAGTTAAATTATTTATCAGTATCCTTAAAATAAAGCCCTCTAACCACCTATGATCTTATTAATCTAAGTCTACATAAAGTTATATCTGCATCAATCCTATAAATATTAAGATGCAGGCGGAGGGTAACATCAAACCAGGCAATATGGTGGGCCATCTGGAGATCCTTAAGGAGTTTCAGACAGATCCCACTATAGGAATGCCTTCCGACTGTATGCCAGCCAAACTGGATTTCCACAAACCCTTTTGTGTTAGATTACCTGACCGGGAGGAGTGGAGTACAGGGGGACCATCCTTTGAGCGAGGGTCATTGGTGTGGTATACAGATGGATCAAAAACGGAAGATGGGGCGGGGGTAGGAATACATGGGAGTGGAGTATCACTCTCGAAGTCCTTGGGTACCAATGCAACCGTCTTTCAAGCAGAAGTGCATGCTATAGAACTTTGTGCTAGGATAGGCATTTCTAAAGGCCTAAACGACGCAAAGGTTTATATCGTATCAGACAGCCAATCGGCCTTAAAGGCTCTTAGGTCTTTTACCATTGAGTCAAGGCTGGTATGGGATTGTCTGAAGGTTATTAAATCGCTGGCAAGCTCAAATAAGGTAACACTTGTTTGGGTGCCAGGGCACACTGGAATTGTGGGAAACGAGGCAGCTGATGTCCTCGCCCGCGAGGGATCTGCCTTTCCATTAATTGGACCAGAGCCCTTCTGCGGCGTCTCTAAGGGGCACCTTAGGGCAGCAGTTAAACGCTGGGAGGATGTGCAAAAGTCCTCTTACTGGCGCGGAATTCCAGGTTTGCGACAGGCGAAGGAATTTATTTCACCTTCGTCGGCCAGGGCCAAGGAATGTCTCGTACTTAGGAAACCTGAGTTGAGGCTGCTTACCGGCTTCCTCACAGGTCACATCCCCTTAAGGTATCACCTTAAGAAATGGGCCTAAGTCCGACGGATAGATGTCGCTTCTGTGACATGGAAGCGGAATCAGCGGAACATGTTCTGTGCCATTGCCCAGCCATTTTCTGCAAAAGGTTACAACATCTAGGAGGGAGAGTAATGAGCCCGGATGGTATGCACCATATACCGGCCGGCAGTATTGTCAGGTTCATTAAGAGCCTGAATATTGACTGGACGGCTCATTAAGTAGGGTCCATGCACAAAAGATCTTTTAGGTCGCAGTGCGGGGTGGCTTGAACGCCCACATGGCCCTCAACTAATAATAATAATCCTATAAATAAATAATTTAAAAAAGTCCTCTTGGTGACACCCCTTCAATATTAACAATTTATTAACTATTTTATTATTTTATCAAAAAGCTTGCAAAATTATTGCTAACTTAGCTTCCTTCTGGAACTCCTCCAATCGTCACCAAAAACGTAAACACCCACTTATACACCACTCAGAAAGTCCCTCTATAGCATAGTTTTAGAACATAGGTAATACATTTTACCCAGATTCAATTAATGATAAAATTCCAAATTAATTCGATACAAAGTTTCTCGAAATTTGCATTGGATTACTCCGAATATTTCTGAAAATCAAGATCTATGTAAATTTGTTAATTGTCCCCAACTACTACTTCTAAAATAAACTAAAAGTTATTAAACTCTAAAATCCTCATGGTTTAGTTGTTAAAATGGCTATAGTAAATGTAATTAATTAATTAAATTTCTCATCACGCTCATTAATCCCTCAGAAACTTTAAATCAAAAACCAATTAGTAGTACAATATAAAATTAACTAGTTTAAAATATAAAATTAGCCAAACGTAATTAAAAGAATTAATTAATTACAAACAAATTATTTTTCATTAAAATTGTCAAATACAATATGTTGTTATACAATATATAGCAGAGTTATTTATTTAATTAACATAAATTCTAAATATAAGGATATAAACATCTCTTATATTACAAACTAGTGTATAACCAATATAAGTAGAACAAAACTATCTACCTTATACGAAGGAAACTTTGAGAACTTGAAACTTGAGTACTCAAGAAGGATTATTCAACAATATTTACCGCAACAGACAACCCATTTTGGCGAAAAAGAACGGAAAAACCTGAAAAAGATGAACTCATAAATTGACATCAAACAGATGTATTAAAAATGCACATAAAACTACATTGCATGTAGTTTTTATTTTTTTATTTTATAATGTGTCTTCGACTCTTCGCTAAATGCACATTTCAATTTCAAATGCAAAACCTTACAAATGTGTATTGAATTTATGTCGCTCATGTTAATAACGACACTATAAATATAAATTGGTAATGAAAATTGAACATAACACATCAAAAAACCAGAAAAAGATAATAGAAACATACACTAAAATCCACATAAACAAAATAAATAAATATTTCCATACACTCTTCCTCCGCGCATTCAATATTTATGCATATGCACATGCGTAATAAATCTTTTCATATACATAATCCTTAGTACGCAATTACGCATACTTCTTCATGTTTTCATTATACATATGCGATGCACAATATTAAAATATGTATTAAAATTACACCAAAAATTATAAAAATTCCACTACAAACCCATTCTACAGTGACTCACAGCCTATTTGATCCAGTTGCATTTCATTAATAAATTGTAAATATCTCGCGATGTCTTATTTTGTTTGAGAGAAATAGAGAAATGGATCAAACAAGCCGTGGATCACTGATGTATTTAATATGCCATTAAAACTACATGTACGATGTACCAAAATATAAAACTTTTACCAATAAGCCCGTTCTACGTATTAATCTTCGATATGTTTGTTCAATTGTATTTAAAATAAAAATAAAATACGTATACGTATTTGAACTAGATGAAACAAGAACAGACATACGTATTAAATTTAACCGCGTTTATTAAATTGGAACAATTTAATTTTTGATATAAAATCAATCAAAAGAAGCTTTATGCACTAGAATTTTATATACAATTAAACAGACATTAAAGCCTAAATCATGCAATTAATTTAGAAATCATGAAATTTGATTTCCTTCATTTATAAGTACAAAAAACATTGCCTGATAAATGCATCCCGATGGATTACATTTTCCAAATTCACATTTAATTATTTCACTATACCACTTATTTCTTCACTCAAAAATTGAAAAATTAAATTAAATTAAAATTAATTGATTTTACACTTCACTAAAAATTTGATTACATAATTTAAAATAATCAAAACAATAAATTACACTAAAAACTTTTACTTTATGGAGCAGACAAAAAACACGACTGTCTCCTTTGAACGTTTATCGCCCAACAAAATTATTCATAGTGTAATGTAGAAAAATTATTTGTATCATTCCTGTTGTCGTACTTTCACGTATACTTAAATGTAGTTATTATTCTACAACGTAGAATAGTGATAAAATGTAATACGGGCCTAAAGACGATAAATACAATTAGATTGAAAATATGACAAAAAATTGGACATGTAATGAAGGGAAAGCATTGATATTTACCGCATTGATATTTAAATACATTTTTCTTATAAACGTAACATCAACAATAAAATAATTTTGTATTAAATTTGGCATTTTACATTACCAAAAAATTAAAAAAACTCGAACATACATAATAAAAAACTCTCGAAAAATATCGAAAAAGTTCTAAAAGCCATCTATTGAAATTTTCGCAACTAAAATCCACTTACTTTATTTTCTACAGCATCATATGAGAATGAGTAGTTGTGAGTAGATACAGGTACTTGCGAGTAGTTTGCTTTCGCCAATGGAAGACGCTTAATGTTGGAACAAAACTTTAAAATAAATTTTAAAAATCTTGGATTTTGATCACTTGATTATTTTAAACCTCGATGATTGAAAATATTGTTGTTTTTTATTTTAAAACAAAAGATAGCTCCTAAAATTCTAAAGATTGCTAAAACAAAGTTTTGATTGAAGAGGTACAAACAACATCATTTTCTCCAGTGTAATATTCCCGCTTGCATGCGCTTCTTAAATTGCTTTTTTCACTATTTAAACAGTGATTATAAATTTTTAGTTTATGGTAGCTGATGTATGAAAATACGCACGAGAAATATATGTTGCCTAAACATTGATGGCAAATGTTATAATTGAAAATTAAATGCAGAGAAAGAGAAAAGGACAATGAGGTTGATTGCCGGTTGGTTATGTTTCGCTCAACGAGTTGATGGAGAAATACTCCTAAAAAAACAAATTTTTGATTGCTAAATTTTCGAGCACTTTTCCCACTAAATCAAGTCGTATGTCATGAATAGCACGTTCAATATTGACTTGTAAAGCTTGAAGAGAGTTTGGTTTATTGCTAAAGCCCAATGACTTCAAAAAACCCCACAAGAAATAGTCTAATGGTGTTAAATCACAACTTCTTGGAGGCCATTCAATATCACAATTTCTTGAAATAATCGAATCTCCAAACTTTTCTCGCAATAATTCAACTGTTGCACGTGCTGTGTGGCACGAAGCCCCGTCTTGTTGGAATCAAATGTTGTCAAGATCAACTTCTTCCAATTTCGGCCATAAAAAGTTGGTTATCATCGATCTATACCGATCTCCATTGACAGTAACGGTGTTACCAGCTTCATTTCGAAAAAAATACGGATCGATGATTCCACCAGACCAAAAACCACATCAAACTGTCAATTTAGGTGAATGTAATGGTTTTTCATGAATAATTTGTGGATTTTCTTCGAACCAGAATCGACAGTTTCGTTTATTTACCGCACCACTCAGATGAAAGTGAGCCTCATCGGAGAAGATGATTTTCTTGAAAAAATCGTTATCGTTTTCAGGTTGTTCCAAGGCAAAATCAGCAAATTCACGACGTTTACGGTGGTCCAATGGCTTCAGTTCTTGAGTGAGAACAATTTTATACGGATGCAAACCCAAATCGTTTCTCAAAATCCGCCAGGTTGTGGTTTGAGACAGTCCCAATTCTTGAGAACGTCTTGGAATCGACAAATTAAAGTCTTCAGCCACACTTGCTTGAACGGCAGCAATATTTGCATTACTTCGAGCGTTTGTTTATCTTATTGGCACTTGAACATTATGTAAAGAAAATGGACGCTCAAAATTTTCAACAATTCGACGAATAGCGAGCACACTTGGACGATTATTACGACTATAAAATGGCAAAACCGCACGAAAAGTTGCAATTGGAGAACGAATATTTTGATAATAAAACTGAATAATTTGTAAACGTTGTGCTTGTGTATAGCATCTCACCATGATGAAATTGTAAACATTACTGAATACAATGAAACAAAAATGACAGATCATGACATATTACAAATGGCCGAAACGTCACTTAAAAATCATATCATTCCTATTGGAAAATCCTATATTTTGCTCGTGTAATTACTTCACATTTGATTCTCTTTTTAGAATTTTTAATTTTCGTTCGTTTTTTTTCTCGTTTTAATAAAAAATTATCTTATAATAATTTTTTTTACTGTTTTCGTGTCTGTAAAAACAGTAACTAAAATAAATACAAATTTCAAATGTAATTGTTAATAAAATTTTTGGTGGGAAGTAAAGAGTTTTACTCTTCAGTTCAATCGAATACGCTTTTAACTGTTTTGTAATAACTGTCCTGGTTTTTTTAAGCTGAAAAGTTTTGATTTTTCAATCTTTTACAGTCTTCGTTCAAGTTTAGACATTTTCGACGTGGTCACCCTAGAGTAGGGCTATTAGTAAATGTACTAGAGAAACCAGATCTAAAAGGACATTATATTTTTGGACTAAGATTCCTAATTACAAAAAAAAAATGTTAAGCAATATCATCATTGTATAAATGACTAACAATCAATTACTGTACATTGTGTAATATAAACTTGAGGCGATCGTACATAAGTAGTATAATTTAAAATTATAACACTCTCATTGATTTACCTTGCCACTAAAATTAATATAATTACGCAACGCTCAACATTTTTGTAATTTGTTTTGTTTTATTTTATTTACAATATGCAAATTTCTATATAAAATCGCAAATAATAATATTTATTTTGTAAACTAAAGTAATGTGATACTACTATAAAACTGCCTAGAATATTAAAGTACTGACCTTTTTATTTTAAAATTACATAGAAATAAATAAAAAGAAGTCGTGTGAAAATTTTGAAAGATATAATTACAAATTAATTTTGTAGTGTTCTTGTTTTGTTTTTAACCAAATGATGTTTACTCGTATATATATGAAATTAATTTGATTTTTATTACTTGTTGTTTAAAATCGAATATCGATAAAATTTAAAAAAAAAATCTAGGTTTCGGAAAACAAATTAAATAACAAAATTACAAATTACTTATTATGAATTTAAATTATAACGTTATTTTTGGTGTTTAGATAATGTGGAATTTTAAGACATATGTAGGTATGGTGTATGTACAATTTTGTACACATATTGTTAACATATTAGTGACATTTCATTTGCCAATTTACAACAACAATGCTATATAATGAATTCAAATTTGGAATTCATCGAATTCCTGCTGAGTTGATGGTATTGCAATTCCAATTCCATTTTGTAGTTACTGTGTTTGTCAATGTTTTTGATTTTCAGAAAACAATGAAAGTATTATAAATATCATACTACCAACTTTTCAAAATAAATCACGAGAATTGGTTGGTTATTTCTTTTGACCAAATTTGAATTCCAATTCCTTGGTCAAATGAAATGTCACTATTATTGGTAAATTATTAGTTTACACAACTTACGACAGTTATTTTGCAACTAAAACTTATTTTGAAACGGAATTTTCTCTAGGTATAAAAAATTTTGTTTAAGATAAAAATAACATCCTCTGATATAAAAATAGTTTAGATATTTTTAGAAAAACACCCATTCAGTCTACAAACTTTTTATTTCTATACTTATGTAATTGGAAATTTTCATTAGCTACTTCCTTTTTTAAATAAGACTAAAGTTCGACGTTAGATTAGGTTAGGTTTAGGTGGCAGTCCACTAGAACCAGGCATTGACACAAGAAGGTCCGTAGCCATACCACGATTTATTGTTTTCCTCCAACTCATTGAAACCATTTTGAGCTTTTAACGAGATGCTGGATATACTCCTGACGTCCATTCTGCTGAGGGGTGCCCCTAGAAACTTTAGTCTGTTCCGTGCGAGACAAGGGCAGGTGCAAAGAACATGAAGTACGGTCGCTTCCTCCTCTTCAGTAGTCAAGTGAGAAGAAACCAAGTCTACCAAGTCATGTGAAAATAAACCAAGTCTACTCGCATGCCTGCCTATGAGACAGTGCCCCTTAAGCACTCCAACAACCATACTTATCTGACTCCGCTGAAGTGAGATCAGTTGTTTGAATCTCGACAAGTCCAACTTTGGCCAGACCTGCCGAGTTATTACGCATGAGGTGCTATTTGACCATCTGTCGTTCGTAAACTTACTAGCTTCTTCCTGAAACAACAGTTTGCATAACGCAAGAGGCATTTCAATAACCTTTCAATACCACATCGAGCATTCATCATCCAGTGAGGATGGAATCCTAGTCCGGAACTTTGCATCGAAAGATAGTGACGGGACAGTATAGTCGATGGCCTTGGGAATCTCTTTGTTGCACAGTATAGATGGGTGCCCTGAATTGTTGCAGGTCCACATTAAGGTGGATTTCAGTTGTGTGGAAGTACAAGCTGCCAACTGTTTACCCAAGATATCTAGAGAAGTCAAAAATAGCAGAGTCTCCAGTGTCTGAGTGGATGTGCTCCTCAATGCACCACTGATCCACAGAGACATTGATCTCTGAACTTTCGTCAACATCTTTTGGTTGACAGTTTTGTCTAGAGCAGGCCACCAGACTGTTACCCCATACAAAAAAATGGGTCTGAGTACTGCGGTATAAAACCAATGTACCATGCGGGGCTCCAGCCCCCATTCTTTTCCAATGGTATTTTTGAAAAAGTAAAGCGCTACGGTAGCTTTCTTTACCCTTTCCATAATGTTAGGTTTCCAATTTAATTTTCTATCCAAAACGAGACCCAGAAACTTATCGCTTCATCTATAAAAGTCAAGCTGAAACCATTTAAAGTGGTAAGATCGATATGAAGAAGTTTATATTTCCTAGAGAAGTGATCCAATTTGGTTTTGTGTAGATTCGCATTTAACCTACAACAATTGGCCCATAATGAAAGAATGCCCAAGGAAAGAATATTTTGCATAAGCTCACTAAGGCTACCGGGATATTTGCCACGGACACCAATAGCAACACCATCCGTATAGTCAACCACCTTGAAGCCACTATCCTCCAATCTCAGCAACAGGTATCATTTATGACCAAGTTCCAAAGCAGGGGGGACAGTGCACGGTGTACCACTACTTGCAAATCTTCTAGCGGAGGATTCCCTCAGACTGGCATTTATGATCCTGCCGCTTAGCATTTGATCTATCCAGTCCTTGAGAGATTCATCCACTCCTAGATTCGAAAGTGCCCGAGTTATAGCCCCTGGAAGCACGTTGTCAAAGGCTCCCTCAATGTCCAAAAAATTTACCATTTTGTGAGCGTTTTCCCGCCTTAGGTATAAATACAACCTTTGCTTTCGTCCATTTACTAGGGATGTGACAAAGTTGTATGCTGCCTTTGAAAATTACCTCTAACATGAAATGGT
This sequence comes from Tipula helvola, assembly GCA_963556165.1. NCBI lineage: Eukaryota > Metazoa > Arthropoda > Insecta > Diptera > Tipulidae > Tipula > Tipula helvola. The sequence continues at coordinate 160,829,230 of OY744481.1, read as the reverse complement.
TATATCAGTAGTTTGTTGAATATCCGCAAGGATAATACCATCAGTTTAAAACTGTTTATCGCCCACAGGATCTTTCTTCTGCTAATAATTTGGCCAACGAGGCTACTTGCTATATCACCTACTGATGTGTAATAGAAGACTCTCCAGTAGAAGTTCTAACGATTCCGCACTATTTGTGGTCCATGCTCCATCCGGGCTTTGAAGAAAACTTGGGAAGGAAGGGCCAGTAGATAGTACTTTGCGTGGCCTGGACATCTCCGAAGATCCTTAATTTTGCCATAGTTTAGTCTCCAAGATCTGTTCTTGGCACTTCTTAGTTGATATTTGTAAATTTTGAGGACTTCCTTTATAGGAGTCCCAGTCTACAGCGTCTCTTGTTTTCCTTGCTGTTTTGAAGAGTCTTTTGCATTTTTGACGTGTTTGTTGAATCTCCTTGGACCACCAAGGTGGCCGTGATTTACTCCTATGCCTGCTAAGAGGACTAGAGCCTAGTGTCGCTACATTAAAAGCGCTGAACAGCTGGTTCACTAAGCCATCAAGTTCTTGCGTAGTTATTGGATCCCAGTCGGTTTTTCTCCTGTCCCTGTAGATTGGACTTTTTGGAAAAGCCAAGTCCATTTCGAATTGAAGATAACAGTGACCAGAAAAGGAATGGTTTTCCAATACTTTCCAGTTTAATAGACTAAGCGTCAAGAAGTATAAGACAAGGGTAATAACTAATATCTCCTGTCTATTTCTAGTTATAAAAGTCGGTTTATTGCCTATGTTACATATATGAAGGTTAGTACTTAAAATGTAATCAAGGAGTAACTCACCTTGTTCATTTGTGTCCGTACTTTCCCAGATTGTGCGATGAGAGTTTTTATCACCTCCCAGGATGATCCAACCTTATGCTTTGGAGCCTCCAAAATTAGCTTACCTAGAATGACTGGTATGGAATAATCACTTCATGGTAAGCTAGGTAAGCTGATATTAGCCAGAGGTTCCGTTTATTGACCTCAATGCTGACCGCTGCTACATCTCCATTACTGAAATTTGATAGCAGAAAACAACTAATATTACTTTTAATGAGAACACACGACCGAACCCTACCTTCGTTTTTCGCGTGCATTAATCTATAATACGGAGTCTTGAACCCAAGTACCCGGTCTTCAGTGATCCAAGGTTCGTGGATCAGGACGACATCTGTCCCTTCTTTCCCAATTTTTAAGATGAGAGCAGCTGATGCTGCCTTTGAGTGATGAAGATTTACTTGCAGAAATGTCAATGTCCTCTCTACAGCTTCTTCTCCACCACAGTAATATCAAAGTCTGCCCCTGTTGAGAAGTTCTCTGCGAGACTCATTAGAGAACCCATGGACGTTGACATCTCCGTGTCCATGGAGATAGTTTCCGCTTGACTGTCCGCTACTTCCGCGCGCCCAGAAGAGCTGTCAAGCATCGTGGAAGTGTCTGAAACTGACTGCGGAGCCGCCAACTTGTCCGCGTCCTTCTTGTACACCTTGAGTGAGACTAAACTGAAACCATAGTTGATTAAACCGTTGGTTTTTTCCAGTGCAGTCAGTGACTCCCTATTTAAAATAATAACAGCTGAGCTATAGTCAGCCTTTGCCTCTTCGAGCTTGGTAACTTTCCAGTTGTGCGCTGGCAAAAACCAGTTGCCAACCTGCAACAACTGGAGTATCACCTTCGGATCACTAGGCTCCGAAGGGATGTACATCCTGGCTCTTGGATTCCAGAATATCTCCTCTCTATCAATAACAGCAAGGCTGGCTCCCGGCCATACCTCGCCAAGTCCCTCCATTACAGTCTTGTAAAGTAGCAGTGACCTCTGATCTGCACAGGCAGTCAGTTTCACCCGATTCCTGTATCAGCCCTCATCCCGACAAGTCTAGTATGGCACTGGCTCTCGTTGAGCCGAGTTACATTAAGACGCCACAATACTCCCCCTTCAGTAAAATGAAGATGTTACGTTATTCGCTTCGGAATGTCGCGGGGATTTTGATGAGGTAACCAGAGCGTGATGATTCCGACGGTAGGTTTGGCTTGTGGTCCTGGTCGAAAGTAACCATTTTTTTTTTTACTGGTGTGTGACTGCTTGGAGTAGGCTCATCCTCTGCTTTCCTGTTGTTTGTTTGATGATTTTCCTCTTTTTTTTATATTGTAGGTTATTGTTTCGTTGTTGTTTTCGCTGAAACATGGTTTTACGCGATCTATGCTTACCCGTAATTTTTTGTTTTTGATCTCAATGTCCCAGCATTTATTTGATTTCTTGAGCACTTTGTATGGGCCTGTGTATGGCCATTGCAGAGCTCATCGTAATGCGTCCGTTCTGAGCAATATGTGTGAGCAATTTTCCAAATTTTTACTCACAAATATGCTGTCTTGACTGTGATTAGATATGTTATTAGGGCTAATCTTGTTGAAATGTTGTTTGATTTGGTTTGCGAAGTCGGATCGTGATATTGTTTTTTTATCTGGTTCGATAAATTGTGCTACGTAATTTAATTTGGCTTCCGTAGGTTAATTCTGCTGCAGTGGTTTGTAGATCTTATCTGAACGCCGTTGGCACATGATGCTGGCTTTTAATTCTCGATGCCACCTCTCTAAAATGCCATTGCATTTTGGATTATAGCTAGTGGTCCTCTCATGTATGAATCCCAATAATTTTGATAGTTCTTCAAATAAATGTGATTTGAACTGTGCGCCTTGATCAGTTACTATGCACTTGGGAACACCAAATTGAACTATCCTTACTGAATACACCGCAAAGGCTACTGTTGCTGCTGAGATGTCTGGCACTTTGATTGCTTCAGGCCAACGGGTGTAACGATCGATGAGTGTTACGCAGTAACGATTATTGTCGGAAATGGGAAGTGGACCTATAATATCTAAATATATATCTAAAAACCGAGAAAAATGTAGCTCGAAATTGCCTATAGCTGATTTAGTGTAGCGTAAAATTTTGGATTTTTGACATTGTAAGCAATTTTGCGCTATGTTTTTTGTATCCTTTTTTATTGATGGCCATCAGATTTCGTTTTCAACTAGTAATTTGACTGAAGCTTTGACGCCCGGGTGTGCTAAATTGTGAAACGAATTAAAGATGGTTTGCCTGAACTGTTGCGGGATGAAAGGTCTGGCTTTACCAGTTGATACACCGCAATACATTGTCTCATCTGAATTATAGTTGAGCGGAATTTCTTTTATATTCAAGCTCGTGTTAAAATTGTTCAGGTCTTTCACAGGACATAAGTATTTTGCTTTCCGACTAATGCAATGAGATCGGCGGTAACCTGTTCTTTTAATTCTTTGAATTTTGTTGCTAGGTCCAAGTTATCTTCCTTTCTTACTGGAGCTGTCTTCTGCGATTCTTGAATGCTGTGGATCTGTAAACGATTGAAAGTTTCCAATACATTATCCGCTCGTTCCGCCAGCGTTGTTAAGGTCACGAGGTTCTCGAACGGGGTTAACACCATTTGGACCTGTTGTGGCAGGCGTTCTAACCATAGTTGTTTTATGAATGATTCGTTCAAATTTGTTCCCGCTGTCATCCTGAATTTATTGAGCAATTGGGATGGTTTCTGGTCTCCCAACGATAAGCCATGTAAAAATTGGTTTAATTTGGTTTTTTCGAATGCCCCTAGTATACGGATTACCTCTTGTTTGAATTTGGTATATGGGGTATTTCCTTTCTCCGTGGTGATGATGTTGGCGAAGGTCTCATGCAATCTAGCATCCAAAGCACTAACCGCGTTCTAGTATTACGAACCAGACTACGGGGTTTTGGTTGTACAACGGCTGAGGTGGTTTGAAAGCGATATGCGCTACACGTTGTGCGTTAATATCTGATGTTTGTTCTATTTGATTTACATCAGATATTGCTTGGCTTCCACTATAGGCCCACTTTCATGCTCTCGTCCGTTGTCCAACGTGTCTTTATATACTTGCAATCGTGTATCAATTAGCCTTTCTAACTCTTTAAATGTGACGGTTGTTGTGGCGTTCGATGATTGCGTAGTTTGTCTTGCTTGTTCGGAACTTCCTTCATGGATTCCTCGGAGGGAGGATTAATAAGCGCCCCAACGCAACGAACGAATTTGCGAAAAATAACACACACAAATAAAAACAAAGTGGAAAAAGTGAATAACGTGGCCGAAAAAATTAAATGCAAAGTTATGCTTTATTTATTATGTTATTATTTGCTTTGAAATTAAACGTGTGAGAACTGATGACTGCGGTAAAAATCAAGTTAAATGGTACTTACGGTTTCTTTTTCTATTATTATTTTATATTTTCTTTCTTTGCGTTGGCTGGATTCAGACTTCTTGTTCTCTGAACTTAATTTTTGGCCATACTTTGGCGGTTGCTACTTAATTTTGGGCCTCAATCGGGCGGCTGACGTTATTAAGTATTTGGTTGATATGTGTTATCACTATGACTGGTGTAAATAATGCGCTGATTTCGCCGGATTCACAATGCATAGTTTAACAGTGCGCTTGCCGTTGGTCGGGGCTTGACCATTGTTGCTGAATTAGCCTGTTCACACCACAAATAACATTCACAGATAAATCAAAGTTTGTTGGCAAAGAGGTATGAAACGAGGAAGTGTTGCGATGCACTGTACACATGGTGTGAACAGGCTAATTGCCTTACTAATTTTATGAAAATGTTTCGGCTTTTTTATAGACAATATATTAATTGTAAATGACATTCACTGTATTTTCGATTTGGTAAATCAGAAAAATAACAGAGGCCAATCACTTATAATATATCTACCAATCAAAGTAGAAATATTATCCCTCTCCCTTTTCATTCCCGCAGAGTCAATACAAAGTGTATCAACCCTCAAAAAACTCTGGGGGAAAGAAAAGGGGGAGGGGATAATATTTTTGCTTTGATTGGTAGATATATTATAGTGATTGGCCTCTGTTATTTTTCTGATTTACCAAATCGAAAATACAGTGAATGTCATTTACAATTAATATATTGTCTATAAAAAAGCCGAAACATTTTCATAATATTCAGACAATTGGTTAAATTTCGTACTTACTAATTTCGTGGATAAAAATATGACTTGCATGGATCTGTTTTTATTGAATAGTCGCTCCAAATTGTATTTTTTTACTTAAATATTGATTCCTGTGCTGTTCACAACTCATGATATTACTTTTGGCTCATACAACTTTGGTATAAATATTTAAGGCAAAGATAACCAACATCAAAATGCGTTGCTTACTGAAACCACCTCCGCATTCTCACGTTTTGTTTTAAATTACTACGGAACAGTTTCACCAACATTAGAAAATAAAATTGGCAACAAAACTGTTGACCTCGCACACACGAATATCGATTCAGTGAAAATTAATAATTTAACAAAGTTTAGATGTGTACAAATTTAAAAATACTTGGAAACTTTTATGTAAGTTTCTACTTTTAATTCCAATTTTTATATCAGCCTAATAAAAGTTATTTATTTAACCACTCCAACGGCCATAGTAGTTATTTAACCAATGCAACTGTTATCAAATTTGTATGAACACAGTATAAAAATATCTGCGCTGGCAACACTTTTATAGTCTAAAATCACGTGTTACCAAATGAAAATATTTATAGCAAAACGAAACACTTCATTTATCTGTCAAAGTTACATCATTTTTCTTTTCGTTTAAAATTAATTTTTGTTATTCATTTTCTATTTATTGAAATTAATATCGAAAAAAACATGAAATTATAATATAATTCTAGTGTACACTCTATATATGCTATTATTTATTAAATAAAATGTCTAATGATAATGATCTAAATAAAAAGGTAATAATTTTTCTCTAGCACCCAAGTTAAGGTCACCCATAACCTAGCTTTTCCAAAAGAAAACTTCCATCTATTTTAATTTACGTTTTAATTTTATTATTTTCTTTTATTTTTAGTTATAATTTCAAGTCGTTATTATTTTATTTATACAATTAATTTATTATTGCTTTAATTTGAGTTGCATTGTCGTGTACCACAGTTATCATATACAAAAATTTGAGTTTTTGTTTATTGATTTTCATTTTTGTGTGTATCTTTGATTTTGTAACTGTTTCTGTTGTTTTTCCGCTGAAAATATTGTTGAAATTTCTATTAAAATATTCGGAGAAAACACTTAAAAACCAAATAATAAATGGCTGCTTATTTAAATCGAACCATATCGATGGTGACTGGAACTGGATCCTACGATACAAATTCTTTGACTGATGTCTCAACCCGTTCTCTCCACAATGCTGCCAATGATGTATCACCACTACAGATTTTTGTACGCGCCAAGAAGAAGGTGAACGATATATTTGTAGAAATCGAGGAATATATTATTGAAACAACCCGATTCGTTGATGGTAAGAGAACAATAATTACATATTTTGTATTTTATTTTGGTAACTAAGTCAAGCTTATTTCTTCCCCGCATAAAGGTCTTCCCAATGAAATTGAAGTGGTGGATAAACATGAAGCTGAATTATTTAGAAGTTTTGTAAATAAAGTGGCCGGTATTCGGGAAGTATTGGCTCGTGATCATATGAAAGTAGCATTCTTTGGACGAACTTCTAATGGAAAGAGTTCAGTAATTAATGCAATGTTAAAAGAGAAAATATTACCCAGTGGAATTGGACACACGACAAATTGTTTTTGTCAAGTAGAAGGTATCGACGGACATGATGCTTATCTAGTCAAAGAGGGATCTGATGAAAAATTAAATGTCACAGTAAGTTTGGTTGACTTTCGATTTAGATTTAGTTTAGCTTTGTGTGTGTAAGTACAATTGCGCAGATAATAATTTGCGCCGTAAATTTTGTTTGCTGTTTAATTTCACTAAATAATTATGTCATATCACACATGACTCAAATCATTAAAAGCTCGACAAATAACAAGTAATGTATTAAAGGCTTATGTGGATAAGAAAATTGGAAAATTATACTCTAATCGAAAGCAGAGTTTGAACCATCTCAGGATTGATTACCCACCTAGGATCCACAATGTGTGATTGCTATTGATTGAATAAAAAAACACGTTTGTGGTCGCGTCATAGCTACCCTCGAAGATTGATTTTAATGCAGGCACCGAGAAACTTGTAATAGATCCTCAACTCATGTTCTATCGGGTTTAGCTAAATTTATTCAAAATTTCTAGGTCAGACGAAATAACTTGCAAATTTTAATTTCCATTTTTTTTTTGTTTTTATAGAATATAAAGCAATTAGCGAGCGCTCTATCCAGCGAGAAACTTAGTGAAAGTTCTCTCGTTCGGATATTTTGGCCACGTGGAAGATGTAGCCTCCTACGGGACGATGTAGTTTTCGTTGATTCACCTGGTGTTGATGTTTCACCAAATTTGAACGATTGGATCGATAATCATTGTTTAAATGCCGATGTTTTTGTTCTTGTACTAAATGCCGAGTCAACAATGACATTGGCGGAAAAATCATTTTTCCACGAAGTATCGAAAAGACTTTCAAAACCAAATATATTTGTGTTAAACAATCGATGGGATGCAGCCGCATCTGAACCTGAATTTCAGGATTCGGTTAAGGCCCAGCATCAAGAACGGTGTATAGATTTTTTGGTTAAAGAATTAAAAGTTTGTACCATGAAAGAGGCTGAGGAAAGAGTATTCTTTGTATCGGCTCGTGAATGCCTCCAAGGACGATTACAAGAAGCTGCTGGTCATCCAGCTCATACTGGAGCACTTGCCGAAGGTTTCCAAAATCGATATTTTGAATTTCAAGATTTCGAGAAAAAATTTGAGGAATGTATTTCGAAAAGCGCAGTCAAAACTAAATTCGAGCAACACAGTTCAAGAGGTAAAAATATTTCAGCTGATATGAGATTTATGTTGGACAGTATTTTCGATCGGGCCAACGAAATTCGAAAGAAGAAAATGGAACAGAAAGAATTACTAACCAAACGTATGAATGATACAGAGGCCAAATTAATGATGGTCACTAGAGAAATGAAACGTAAAATTGGTGATATGGTTGAAGAAGTCGAACAAAAGGTGTCGAAAGCATTAAATGAGGAAATATATCGCCTTGGTGTTTTAGTCGATGAATTTACACTTCCGTTCCACACTGATGCTCTAGTATTAAACGTTTATAAAAAAGAAATAAATTCACATGTTGAGAATGGCCTTGGATTAAATTTACGAACTCGTTTATCGGCCGCCCTGGCGATGAACATTGAATCAGCACAAAAAGAAATGACCGAACGCATGCAAGCACTTTTACCATCCGACAATAAAATGTGGACCCAAACAAATGAATTGATAACACGAAATCAACCGTTTGAAATGTTGTATTCCCTTAATTGTCAAAATCTTTGTCGTGATTACAAAGAGAACTTAGACTTTCATTTCTCTTGGGGCTTATCGGCGATGATACAAAGATTTTCGGGTAAAATGAAAAATAAGAAAGACAAGGAAAATAACAAAATGATTATGAAACGTCCCAACAGTATCAACGAGTTGAATGAGATGCTTTCGCCCACTGCAAATCATCCAAATACACCATTAACGCTTGGTCCATCGAATGTAGTCATTACAGAAGAGCAATTGAATATTATATCGCGTATTGCTGTTGCATCAATCGGATCACAAGGAACTATGGGTGGTTTAGTTATTGGGGGCTTAGTGAGTACAATTAATATTTTGGTATTAGCTTGATATTTTACATAAATTTGGAAAATTTACTTGCAGCTATTGAAGACAATTGGTTGGCGAGTATTAGTCGGGGTAGGTGCAATATACGGTTGTGTTTATTTATATGAACGTATATCATGGACAAATAGCGCAAAAGAACGTGCCTTCAAACAACAATATGTCAAACATATAACAGAAAAACTTCGACTTATTGTCGATTTTACATCATCTAATTGTAGCCATCAAGTTCAACAGTAAGTCACAATTCATTGCGCAAAAGTGTTACGAATAATATACTTAACCAAAATTTTTATATTTACCTCTATTTTTCACAGAGAATTATCTAGTACATTTGCCCGTTTGTGCCGTTTAATTGATAATGCAACAACTCAAATGACAAATGAATTAAAAGAAATTGAAAATTCATTAGGAATGCTCGAATCAAATCAGAAACAAATTAAATTATTAAGAAATAAAGCGAACTACATTACAAACGAGTTGGAAATATTTGAAGCTAATTATATTAAAATAAACTAAAATATCGCCTGACTATTATAAATAACCTCATCAAATAACCAATAATAATATTGTTTATTATTAAAAGTGACGAAATCAGAAGTAAGGCAATTCTATGAGAATTGCTTCGCCGCATTGTCCAAGACCATGGTGTTTTCTGTTATTCCTACACAACGGTCCCAATTAATTCTCCTGGTTTATCCTGATTTTTTTACTTACCCATTTTTATAGTTTAGAAATTTAATATAGAGACAAAAAATATTAATATATGTATTTAAAAAAAAATATTGTTGTTTATTTGTAGAAGAAATAAGAAATAAATTTTATTAAGTAATTTTTGTGAAATTTAATAAAAAACAAAAAGTTTGTCATTACAATAAAAATCATTTATGATCGGATATTTTATTTTCAAATAAAACAAAATAAATAACAAATATTTTTGTTTTACTAGAAACCAACCGCTGATTCTGGACGGACGGTCGAAGAACTGTATGGTGTATTGATGTCAAAAACGTACTGCACTAAACAGTAACAATACTATCTCAACCGTCAAACGCGACAAAGGAACCGTCATGCTATGGGGTGCAGGTGGGGGTTGGAGATCGGGTGTTTGAACAATATCCTAATTTTACAGAACCATTTAAAAACCAGTGCGATAAAAATTGGAATATCCGGAAATTTCATCTTAGTTCAAGACCCAAAATATATCCTGCTTAGAAAAAAACTGGTTGATCTACAATATTAAATCCATAAACATATCCATTTTATGGAACAAAATTACCGCAGAGGAAATCAAAAAACTAATACATAGGTAGCATTAACAATTGAATTGTAGGTATCTTATTTGTGAAAATACAAAAATATCTATTTAAATAACAAAAAATATAAAGGGCTGAAACCTCACGAGGGGATCAGAACTTCGGTCTTTGGTAAGTTGGTGTGCCAGTTTTGACATTATTGATTTCTATTTTAATCAACATATATTTACGTATACAACAACAGCCAAACAGGTCAAATGCTTCAGTAACATGGGTACAGGCATCCAATTTAAAACGAAAAATCGTATTCTAGAACTTTATACCGAAAGTAGTATAACAAATTATACTGATACTTCTAACCGTTTAACTGACCATATTCCAGAAATTTATCCAAAAACTCATGTTAGAATCCCATTTCCAACCCACATATCAAATTTCATCATATCGGTTAAGAAATAGCCAAGCTCCATCCTACTTGGCCATAATCCAGAGCTTTACAAAAAATTATTTTAGAATTCCATTCCCAACACACATGGCTATAATTAAATGATACCCGCGGTTAAGGCATAGCCAAGTTCCATCCTACTTGGCAATATTCCACACATATCAAATATTCCCATTTCCATACACATATCAAATTTCATTATAATCGGTTAAGAAATAGCCAAGTTCCATCATAATTGGCCATATTCCTGAACTTCGTCCAAAAATCATTTTAGAATTCCATTTCCAATACAAAAGTCGAATTTCATTATAATCGGTTGAGAAATGAGCAAGTTCTATCATACTTGGCCATATTCTAGAACCTGATACAAAACTCATTTTAGAATCCCATTTCCAACACTCTTGTCGAATTTCAACGTAATCGGTTGAGAAATAGGCAAGTTCCATCATCAGAACTTCTTCCAAAACTCAGTTTAGAATCGTCATTTCTAGCACACATGTCAAATTTCATAATAATCCGTTGAGAAATAGGCGAGTTCCATCACACTTGGCCATATTCCAGAACTTCATCCAAAACTCCCATGATTGCCATTTCCAATACACATGTCGAATTTCATCATAATTGGTTGAGAAATGGGCAAGTTCCATCATACTTGGCCATATTCCAGAACTTCATCCAGAAATCGTTTCAAAATCCCAGAATTTCATCCAAAAAACATTTTAGAATCCCATTTCCAATACAAATGTCGAATTTCAACGCAATCGGTTGAGAAATGGGCAAGTTCCATCCTGCTTGGCGATATTCCAGAACTTCATCCAAAACTCATTTTAGAATCCGATTTCTAACACACATTTCAAATTTCATAATAATCGGTTGAGAAATAGACAAGTTCCATCATACTTGGCCATATTGCAGAACTTCATCCAAAACATTTTTAAAATCCCATTTTCAACGCACATGTGATGGGAAATAGTCAAGTTCCATCATTCTTGGCCATATCCCAGAACTTCATCCAAAAAACATTTTAGAACCCCATTTCCAATACAAATGTCGAATTTCAACGTAATCGGTTGAGAAATGGGCAAGTTCCATCCTACTTGGACATATTCCAGAACTTCATCCAAAACTCATTTTAGAATCCCATTTCTAACACACATGTCAAATTTCATAATAATCGGTTGAGAAATAGACAAGTTCCATCATACTTGGCCATATTCCAGAACTTCATCCAGAGATCATTTTAAAATCCCAGAACTTCATCCAAAAAACATTTTAGAATCCCATTTCCAACACACATGTCAAATTTCATAATAATCGGTTGATAAATAGGGAAGTTCTGTTGACCCATAATTTAACCTTCAAATCAATTCCCAATTCAATGCCCAATCCAATAATCAAATAAACATATATGTACCTAGTTATAAAAAAATCGTAAATATTTGTAAAAGCAGGTATTTTGGGTCAATTCGTATGGCAGGTACCCCACCCCCTTGACGTACAGTCTCCAAAAGCTTTTTAAATCTCCGCCTTGACCATAGAAACGGATTGGCGAAAAAAAAATCCAAATCGGACAAGCCGTTCTCGAGATACCATGGGTCCAGACAGACGGACGGACATTTTTTTTTTTTGCATTTTCAGACAGGGACTTTCAAAACGTCGAGAAAAGTGGTTTTGGACCAACCAAATTTTTCGTCATTTTTGACAGGATTTCAATACTTTGGTCTTTTTAAACCGAAGTAATTTCACAAAACATATTCAAAAAAAACAGGTATAATTAGTTAATAAATGTGAAAAAATCAAATGTTTAGGATTTTATATAAAGAAAATACGTGAATTTGAAAGAAAAAAAATAAGGGTGTATTTTTTTATGTAGTGAGTAGTGTATATCGCTTTTTCGTTTGTTTTGCACTCATAATAACCGAACTTTTGTTTTAAATTTGGCAGTTTTAAAGAAATCTACTACAACACTTATTTTAATCTACTACAATTTTCTAGTTAAGAAATACATTTACACTTGAGTACGAGAATGCCATTTTCACGTAAAATTGTGTAGCATTTTTGTCAAATTGGTATAATTATTGTCAATAGACAAGGCTCCGTAGTTTTAGATTCGCATGTCCAGAGTCCCGGCGTCACTAAGAGCGGGACGTTGTTTGTTCTGTTTTGGTGAAAAATTATATTTCAGCATTATATGGATTAGTAAAAACTATGAAGGCTTTAGAGGAAAAACTTAGACATTTCTTTAATGAAATCCCACAATTTCACACATCGAGCAAACAGGAATTATCGACTTATTTCATAAAATGATCGGAGCTGTAAATCGCTGTATTCAGAAAACATGTACGATTCGAAAAAGTTGATTTCACTCCCTGAGTCCCTACTTGCCTTTCTAGTTAAGAAATACAATACACTTATGTACGAGAATACTATTTTCACGTAAAATTGGCATAATTGTCAATGTGTTCGGGAATAGGCCCTCGGTTTTAGATTCGAATGCACAGAGTCCCGGCGTTACTATAAGCGGGACGTTGTTTACTCTGTTTTGATCAAAAATTAAATTAAAAAGTATTAAGGCTTTAGAGGAAAAACTTCTTAATTTCTTAAAAAAAAATTTTTAATGAAGAAACCCCACAATTTCAACACATCGAGGGAACAAGAATTATCGAATTATTTTATAAAAGGATCAGAGCTGTAAATGGCTGTATTCTAAAAAACATGTACGATTCGAAAAAAGTTGGTTTCACCCCCTAAGTGCCTAAGTTTCATTTGTTTTTTCCCGTTATCTCCATTTAGTAGCATAGGACGTATTCTAGGCTGCACCAGCTCACACTTTTGGAGGCTGTTGTCTTCAGCTCTCCACATGTTTTGACAAGTTATTTCGCTTCAATTAACATCGTTCTTTCCAGGTTATTGCTGGCCTTTCCGCTTACGACGTCCGGGTTATGTCATTTGGTGTTTTCCTCATTGTGTGTTTGCGTTGCGACCTGCGTTTTTCGGTGGCAATACCTGAATAGAAGGACCGACGCATTCCAGATCTTATGAAGCATATTGGATGTGTCTCTTGCTTTGTTGATCCGCTGATTCCGATTTCATTTCTACAAATACAGGGGCCTTACCACCGACTCCGCCGGCGTTCTTCGAACGCTTTTAAGCGTAAATTTTAAATAACTAGGGTCGTACTATAAAAAACGAACGCGTTAATTTTCGATAACAAGCGATTTTTTAAACGCTTTGTATTTAATGTCGTTGTTGTTCGCCGGTACTACATACATACATAATTTGTAATCTTGAAATGTAAGTATATATTTTTAGTTACATCTATTATTAATTAATATATATATATAGGCAAGAAAATGATCCGACAAGAAAATGACCCGAACAAGAAAATGGTCCGAAACCTACCTCTAAAAAGGCGAAGGAATGGTTATTAAGAAACAAAATTAAGGTTATGGAGTGGCCTGCCCAATCACCTGATCTCAATCTAATTAAAAACTTGTGACCCGAAAAAATATTTCCAACTCCAACCTACGAAACTAAAAGCAATTATGGGAGTTAACCAAATCAGTTGTCCATTCCCATTGAAAAGTGTCAAATTCAATGCCTCGACGAATGAGTGCTGTGTTAAAAGCCAAAGGCTATACCACCAAATAATTTTAAGTGGTATACAATAACAAATAAAATGAATTTTGTAAATTTTTTGCTCAAGTTTTAAAAAGACTACTATTATTTCGCACATCACAAAAATACCTTTAACATATAAGTGTTGCGAAATTTTTACTATATCTAAGATGCGTGAACCGGCACAGTAACTGCTACATTCTCTGAACTACAATTCATTTTTAATCAAATCTAGGTTGCAAAATATCTCATACAGAAATTGGAAATTTCATAATAAAGATAAATTATTCATTCACTATACCGTTATTTCGCACACCTCAGAAATTATTACTTATTACCTCAGAATTCTTACGGACAATACCGATTTTCGTGAAATTTGCGCAGCAAGTAGGGAATAGCTTAAGGAACAACAGTTATATAGTGCCTAGGGGGTGGGAATTAGTACTCTCAAAATAACTACAGAAATCGATAGAGGGATGAATTCTAAGCAAAAAATATCGTATAAAGTATTTTCGATAAATCAATATTTTTCGAGTTATTGATTTATCGAAAAAGCTTTATACGATACTTTTTGCTTAGAATTCGTCCCTCAATCGATTTCTCTGGTTATTTTGAGTGTACTAATCGCCACCCCTAGAAGGGGTGGCATCCATCCCCAAGGTAAAAGCCCACATAGGCACTATATAACTTTTGTTCCTTGAGCCATTCCCTACTTACTATCTAAATTTCACGTAAAGCGGTATTGTCCGTAAGAATTCAGAGTGAAACAGCGTCACTGACTGGACTAATATCAATATTAAGCAATTAATTCACTTCATCCGATTTAAATTATTGAAAATTATGTGAAATTTTGTTAATTAATTTGTAAACCAATTTTACTGTTAACAGAAACGTACATAAATATCAGATACACTTTTCAAATTTCCATAAACTTCGGTTACAAAAACGATATTCAAACTAATGTAATAATTATTGCTTTAAATCATTGTATCTCGAGACAGTTACATTGTAAATCATTGTATGTTAAATACCATGTTTTATTATGGAAAAATTGATTATTTTCCTTTATGGTAACATTTAAAATGTTTATAACTCGTTTAAAAAGGGACTAATTTCTGAGATATTTGGACAGTTGGTAGAGGTGCAACAGCAACTATGTTTTTTCTTGGAATGATCGATATTGTTTATATACATACTTATATAATATGCTCTATGGGTCGGGAGGAGTGTTTTTGTAAAGTTTAGTCAAAATCGGTCCACCGGAAGTAACAGCTTCCAAAAGAGGTTTCCGAAATTTTTGAAGACATGAACAAACTATTTTTTATACAGTATTTCATTGAACAATGCTAAGGGATTTGAAGGAAAGCGTGTTGAAAGTATTATTGAGAATAATGTTCGAAATTGATTGGCGGAAGCACTAAGTGTTGCATCTGCTAATGAATTATCCCAATGTTCATCGTTCTCAAGTAAATCTAAACGTTGGCATACTAATTATTATTATTACTAATTGTTTATTGAGTATATTTCTTAGCGGGCCGGGTTCTGCTAGAACATTGAGTATATTTTACAACAGAAAATGTTACCGAACGAGCAGCACAGCCACCAGAGATAACTTAACTGTTTTTTTTCCCTTTGTGTCGGAAAGATGAATTTGCTAAAACATTACTGTATTCCGAAGTACCACGTTACTACACTTGGAACAAAACAAAATAAGTAAAATGGGACAAGTAGTACTTGAACATCTAAATATTTTTTCAAGCGATAAATTAGGCAGATAATGGGCCAGATACTCGATACTCTAGCAATTCGCAACTCTGCAAATATGGCGGATTTGCTAATCGAAAATTTGCTTGCGTAAACTACTCGATTATTTTAGCAAAGTAAAATATAATTTTGTATTCATAGCACAAACGT
The DNA here is from genome assembly GCA_963556165.1 of Tipula helvola. Taxonomy (NCBI): domain Eukaryota; kingdom Metazoa; phylum Arthropoda; class Insecta; order Diptera; family Tipulidae; genus Tipula; species Tipula helvola. The sequence goes on along the minus strand of OY744481.1, from coordinate 160,813,310 downwards.
TAAAGTGCGTTAAAGTAGCCCATTTTCTAAAATTCAGAAACAAATTGGATTGCTAAATTATCGTGTATAACATTTCTAGCAAATTCGCAAAAAATAACTGCTTATCTGAGTATCGAGTATCTAGCCCAATGTATTGTGCGAATCATATCGCGAAGCATTCCAATGTTTAAATTTACTTGAGAACGATGAACAGTGGGATAATTCATTAGCAGATGCAACACTGCATTTCAAACCCCTTAGCATTGTGGACAAAGTATAAAGATGCAATGACAGAAAACATATTACGTCAAGCTCGCAACACAAATACAAATTCTGATTTGCATTACACTGCGGACATGTATAACCAAACATTAATTCACATAGAGGATATTTGTTTAGTGATTGTAAATAAAGTGTTGAGTTAATTAGGAATGCAATCACCAAATCGAGCTACTGACATATTCGACCGCGAAATACAACGTGAAAGAACTACGACACTGATGCATTAAATACTTTTGTTCAGCATAACATTCCAGTCATGAATCAACAGCAAAAATACGTTTACAATACTATTATGCAATCAGTTAATGCAGACAATGGTGGATTATATTTTCTAGATGCTCCCGGAGATACGGGGTATGGGCAAAACTTTTTCAATATCGTTAGTTTTAGCTTAAATACGAAAAAACAACTTTATTGCATTGGCCATTGCCTCCTCTGGAATTGCAGCCACTTTGTTAGATGGTGGAAGAACGGCACATTCAGCATTGAAGTTACCTTTAAATATGCACCTAACAAAAACACCAACATGCAATATTTCCAAAACTTCCGGAATGGCAAAGGTACTTCAACAATGCAAGGTTGTTCTATGGGATGAGTGTATAATGGCTCACAAAAAGTCGTTAGAAGCTTTGGATCGAACATTGAAAGATTTGCGCAGCAACCAACAACCATTTGGGGGTGCTCTTATATTATTGGCAGGTGATTTCAGACAAACATTACCAATCATCACAAGATCAACACCAACAGATGAATTAAATACGTGTTTGAAAGCATCGTATCTGTGGCAAAATTTTAAAAAATTATCACTTTCAGAAAACATACGCGTGCGATTACAAAATGACTCATCATGCCTTTTATTTTCTAAACAATTATTGGATTTTGGAAATGGAAAAATTGATGCAGACAATTCAACAGGATTGTTTACATTTCCCTCGGATTTTTGTACAATCGTTGAATCCAAAGACAATTTAATTTCCAGCGTATATCCCGATATTGCAAACAATTATACAAATCATGAATGGTTAAGCGATCGCGTAATATTAGCCGCAAAAAATAAAGATGTCATTGAAATTAACATTGACATTCAAAACACAATTATAGGCCAAATAAAAACATACAAATCGGTTTATAGCGTTATGAATCCAGAAGAAGTTGACCCAATTGAATTTTTGAATTCATTGGACTTGCCTGGAACTCCACGTCACATTTTACAATTAAAAATTGATGCGCCAATAATTCTATTACGCAGTTTAAACTAACCACGCCTTTGTAATGGAACAAGATTGGTTGTAAAAAAATTATTTAACAATATCATTGAGGCCACCATGTTAATTGGCAAATACAAAGGTGAAAACATTAATTCCACGTATACCAATTATAACATCAGATATGTACCATTTGAGTTTAAACGCATCCAATATCCTGTATTTGCTATGTCGATTTGCTATGTCGATTAATAAATCGCAAGGTCAGTCGCTGAAAGTGCGTGGTTTAAATTTGGAACCGCCATGTTTTGCACACGGACAACTCTACGTTGGATGCTCGCGTGTTGGAAAACCAACATCATTATTCGTTTTCGCAGAAGACGGCAAAAACTATTGTTTACCAGAAAGCGTTACAATAATCAAGTAAACACAAAAACAAATGGATTCATTATTTGTGTACGGATACCAAAAAGAAACAATTAAAAGATCTCAAAATAAGTACGTCATATAATAGACCCAGCAACGCGGGCCGGTTCTGCTAGTATAAAATAAAAAAGCCAGATCATTTAGTCGGGTCTAAAATGTTGCCAGGCGGCTTCAAAGTTGAATTTCGTAGATTTCTAAAAAATATATTTGAGGCAAGCTAAGACTTCTTTTCCAAAAGGCAGGTTATTTTAGTGGGACTCTCTACCTGCCAGGTGGTCGGGAATATTGTACATAAGTGCGAGTGAGTGACGCTATGGGTAGGTTGAATTGTAAGAGAGAGCGTTTATAGGCGATCGGCTGAGTATGAAGCGTACTGCGGTGCGATTGGCTCTTGCAAGACCATGTGACATAATAGGCATGCAGCTCTCTTGTTACAAAAATGTTGGAATAGTTAAAAGAGATATATGTACGGCATATAAAACGGAGGAGTTTTACCATATGCTCCATTTAAACACGCTTGATACGAGGTTTGAGGCATCACTATTTTATAATAAAGTACTACAAGACAATTTTTGATCATTAAACCACATCAGCTCTATACGTAAATTTTCTGGAATCGTTACTTTTTCATTTTCCAAGAAAAATTGAAAATACAAAATTTCTAACCCAACTGCCATCAGTGGGTGTAATCGGTTACATCTCTATTGAAGTGTTTGCCTGAAAGGATTGAATCAACAGATACATTTGCTGTCACTTTCAACAGCAATATTCATTAGTCCACAGTCTGCTATAAATTTACATACAGCTTTGAAATGTGCAAGCATAATAATATGAAAAGATTCTAAATGAATAAATATGTTATCAAATAATATGGCTGCTCACTAGATTTAATTTGCATCGCAACTTTATCGTACGTAACTTCAATATGAGACTGCTATACTTCAGTGATTTTTTTGGCTTTCTTTCAGTGTTCCGAGAACAAGATTTTTAGAAGTAGGTTATTCATTGATAGGCGTTAGATAACAAATTTTTTGTTTAGAGGTATTAAAGTCTTGTATAAACTTGCTGTTAAAGCCAGCCCACATCGGAGTATTCGGAATTTTGAATGCATGTGACAGGCATCCAAAGAATATCAACATTTTTTATTAATTGTAAGGATTCTGGAATTATGGAACATCGCACATCTGTAGGTGGTAATAACGTTTCTGCCATTCATAGTTTTTTGCAATATGAGTCCAACTCGGGAGTAATTGCATCAAACTTTCATCGTCTTTTTCCCATTTGTTTATTGCTAAAATTTTTTGCAGTTTCATTTACTTCTTCGTCATTATCCGACACATCTTTTTGAATTTCTTCTTAGTTCTAAGATATCGTCTTCTATATTGTCTACCAAAGGCACATTTTGACCAACAGTGTCGTGTAATGTGTTTTTACCTGATGCTGTGTCAAGAAATCGATCGAAGTTATCAAATACTACTCCCGTAAATAATCCTTCAGGACATAATGTGGATTGACTGGAATATGAAAATATAGCCTCTGTTTCTAATTCTTCCATCATATGGTAGCTGCTGCAGTAACCATACCTATTTATGTTCTCAACAACTTTTCGAGAACTCATTATACTTTTTAGCGTCATAGCTAGTGTAATATGTTTACCGTAGAGTGCCTATTATAATACCATGACAAATAGTGTATCACTGGTACTTTATTTGTCTTATAGTGCCAAATAATGTACCATGATACTGTATTTGGAATCCATATTTTTTAAATCTGCGCATACATACATACATAAATCTGTTTTCTTATCTTTTTTAAAACAGTTTCTATTTTTGGTGTTTACTGTATTCCGTTGGTATAACACGCATTCCACTAGCGGAACATTTACCGCGATATGCGTTTTTCCTACTTTTACAATCATCAATATTCTTGGGTTTTCTTATTTGTTGGCAACATTCATAATAACTTCTAGAAAAATTACTGACCAAAGCAAGCAAAACAAATGCACACCCGAAATATTACAGAATAAGGTAAACGAGTACATTATTGCGATTCTTCAAAAAACAGCAGGTCTGGCCAGCCATCAAATTTATAATATGGACGAAACTCCTTGTTATTTTGACATGTCACACAATCATATATTACATTTTTAAGGATAAAAACCATTCCCGGGTTGAATATCGGACAATCTAAAAATCGATTTACAGTAGTTCTGTGTATTTCTGTGTCTGGGCTTACAAGTTCGAACGCTCATCATTTTAAAACGTTTAAAAAAAGTGCCCAAGATAAATATTCCCAAAAATATTGATGTTGCAGTCAGTACGTAAGGTTCTATGACAACTGAACTGATGGTTTGATGGATAAATAATCGTTTTTCAGTTTTGCAACCGAAAAATCGTTGCTGGTAATGAATTCGTTTGGATCATACTTTCGTAAAGAAATTCAGGACAAATTAAAGCAAACATGCAATACAGATATTTTGCACATACGACCAGAAACGAGATCCTTTCTACAATCATTTGACTTCTCTGTGAACTATCCATTTAAAATTGCAATGCGGTCAGCTTGGGATGATTGGTTGTCTAATGCACCAGAAGAGTTCACAGCAAAAGGATATCGTAAAAACCCTCATATCAGGACGTAATAAAATTTGTCGCAAGTCCTACAAAGAAAATTTCACCTGATATCGTGAGAGGATCATTCGAATGTTGGTCGCCATATATCAGTTTGGAAACGAACTTCCACACGATAAATTAAATAAAAAGTTTATCCGGGTCTTAAATCGTGAGCCAACTAAAGTTGGCGGATTATTATTCATCCAGTTAGAAGAGGAGAATGAAGATGAAAGTTATCACGACTATGACTATCAAAACTATGAGTTTGTTGAAGCTGGTGGGATGGATCATTCAGAAGATTCTAGTGACACCGATAGTGTCTCCAGTGATGACGTTAGCGAAAACACCAATAGTGATTGATGAAACGCGGTTTGAAATTTAACAACATTTTGGCTTACAATACTTTGAATTGTATGTAAAGTACCAAAAATGTGCAATTGTTTAACCTATTTTGACGTTATGTATGAAATTATTATTTTTTTTATTTTCAATCGTTCAAGTTTTATTTGGTCGTTGCCAAAAAATCAAAATTTCTTGATATTTAGGAAATTTGTTTTTTTTTTAATTGTACGTTACAAATAATAATCCTAGAAAGTAAAAGTTACGTAAAAAGCAAATAACGTAAATGTTCTAAAAAATGTTGATGGATTTAATTAATATATCATGTTGCATTATTTCCAAATACTGTACCTGATACAATATATGGATTTCAGATTTTGTCTGGAAAACGCTGAGAAATTATTGCTCAATTAGTATACCATGGTATTATAATAGGCACTCTACGGTACTCTACCTAGTTTTAATTTTTCCCACGTGAAACATTAAAAATTAAATCTTGAGCCAATGAAGAACTTTTTCTTTCGCATTCTCTGCTCTTTTTACTTTTATAACGATTTTTCCTTAAAAATAAAACAAAATAAATATCTGGAAAATGGAGATTTCACGTTTTTCCCAAAAAATAAAATTGAAAAACACTAATTTGACAAAAAAGTGTTTGTTAATGTTTTATTTTTAGTTCTAAAAAATTTATTTTTAGTTCTAAAAAATTTATTTTTAGTTCTTAAAAATTCTAATTTAAACAAAAATGCGCATTTAGTTGAAAAAAATCTGTTTTTAAAAAATTGGCGCTGAATTTCATTTCGCGTCGGATATATGTATGTACCTTAGCCTTAAGTTCAGTATAAAAATTACTCATTTTCAGTTATCTTGGAATTATTTGTGGAACTGGAAATGAACCGCCTCGAATGATTGTGTCTTTTAACAAACTACAATTAATATAAAAACTACATAAGTTTGATTGTTTGATCATATTCATCCATTTTTATTAATTAAAATAACATAATTCACAGTTACACAATTAACGTCAACCAAAAATAGTATTCGGGCAGCGAAAAAGGCGAAGGAGAATGTTTTACTTTTAAAGTGTCAAAAACTACAACGAGAAAATAATTACTACAGTATTCGAGCAGACCCTTAGAGAATACCTAAACTTGGTTGTCGGTACAAACGACAAGTGACACGACTGTTTGAGGAAAATAAGCTTTTTTGCGGTTTCATAATCAGAAGTACATAATCTATAGTGGTGGAGTCTATAATCTATATGGTGCGAGTTTGTTCTTGAAGGCGGATTTATGGTTGCCTTCGTTTCTGGTTTGATTTTTTTTTTAATCAATCGTTTTCCTTGAAAATGACGTTATTTTTCGTTCCTGTTCCTTTGATTGGATTAAAAAAAAATTCAGACCGAACGAACGAAGCCAACCATAAATCCGCCTTGAGTGTACACACACAGCAACAAATGCACATACACCCACCCACATACACACAAACAAACTCGTATAGACTCAATGTTCTTTGGATTATGAAATCGCAAAAAGCTTATTTTCCTAAGAAAGAAAAACAGAGTAGGTTCTAAAGCATCGGGCCTAAAATCTGATGAGCATTAGATTTTCAAGGGAAAATCCTGAAGGATACCACAGTAATCGAAGTGCTAGATTATCACCTTCCAAAATATCTAATTAGCATTCAAGCATCCATAAATCCAAAAGTAAGGCATTAGGAGAAGTGTTCCCTATAATACTTTTAACCCCCAAAACCTACATTATCAAATTTGTTGAATTTTCTCTAAATTGGAGGAATTCAAAGTCCAATTAATCGTTTATAGTTTGCCTACTTCACGTGGGGTGAACGCATACTCCCAATTGTTATAGATATAATTAATTTCTGCTTATAGCAAAGAATCCGCTAATTTAATTTTCGGTATATTTCTAAATTACTATAAAAAATTAAAGCCCTTTTGAATTTTATTTTTATCTTATTTATCAATAAAATCAATATCCTTTATTCAAATAGTTATATATGTAATTCTATTATTCATTTTGATCTTAAATTTAAATCCTGTTTTTATTTACATTATTTGTTCCATTTTAAATATGTATGTAGAATTATATTTTTATATGTATAATAATATGAGTATTTGTTTCAATTGTATTTATTGAAAGAATTATAACAGACAATGGGGACGTTTTGTTTCTTGGTTCCAAATTGATTAGAATGTTTATTACCTAATTTTACTATCTACCAGCCGATATATTGGCTAGCAATATATCTTAGAGATAATTAAAATTTTAATATGTATTTATATAAAAAAAAAATGGTTCTGTTATAATTCTTTGTATTTTTGATAAGTTTTTGATTTTTTTATAGAAACTTAAATATGGCAATTAATTTGTTAAGCATTTAACTAAATCGGAGATGACCATTAAAAAAAAATACGCAAATCGGAATAAGATGGATTTGGATTTTCAAATTTAATAAACAACTTTGTTGTACTAGAGAGACCCGACCCTACTTACCATTTTTTTTTTTAAATCATACAAAAAAAACCAAAAGTTAAGTGATCACCTGAACTTTTCCAAATTCAGTAAAAATAAAGGACCGCTTGACTTTTCGTCTAACCTCTAAGAATTTTTTTTTTTTTTGTAAAACGAGTGCGAAAAATAAAATAAAATCAAAATAATTAAAATTATTGTTTTTTTTTATTACAATTGTTTTGGATATTTGTATATAAAAAATTATTAAATTTGTAATATTATTATAGTAAAAATTAATTATGATGTTATTATACTTCTTTGTTTTAAATATGAATTAATAAAAACAAAAGAAACTACAAAATATTTTTTTTTTTATATATAAAAATAAAAAATTATTAATTAGGTAAATAAAAAAAAACGAAATTTTTGTCTCTATAAAGAACTACACAAAAAAGGCACTAATTTCAAGGCTAATAATGTTTTTTTTAGATCCAATCAAAGATGAAAGTTAGAAATTAAGTAAAAGGGGAATTTTAGAAACCAATAAATAATGAAAATCTAGGAATTAGTCCATTTTTTGGTATATAGTAATTCTGTATTACTACAGCCATATTTAAATTTAACGAAATTTCAAATATTATCGTTTTTAACAGTTTATATTGTTTACATGCCTCTTATATAATAATTATTATCTATTTTTTTTTTTATTATTATTTATATAATTTATTAAGTGTGCTTATTTTTATAAATAAATCTTTTCCAAATTTTGAAAAAAATGGTTTGAAAAAAACAGGGTTTCCCAAAATTCAAAATACAATTTGCCTTGATACAATAAACACAATTTTGTATAATGAAATTTTCTTAATCGTTTAAGAATAGACCGAGAAAAATTGTTAAATTTCGATTTTTCTTAGTTTTTATTAACATCAATTTTCAATCATAAGAAAATTAATTAAATTGGTTTTAGTCGCTTCAGTCTATTTTAGGTAAAAAATATATATAAATTATTAAATTATATAAATTTCGAATTAATAATAATATTTTATTTCTTTTTTATTTTATTTTGCAAATAAGATCAAAAAATTAAATAAGTAAAATATGAAAATGGTTATATTCAAAAATTAATCAATTATTAAATAAAAATTATAGTTCGACATCGTTTTTATCTAAGTAATAGTCAAGTTCTTAGCTTCAATTAACAAAAAAAAAAAAATAATTGTTCTCAAAGAGAAAAACAAAAATTTGGTCGAATAAGCGAATATTAAAATAAAATTTTGAAGAGATTTTTAGTGTCGTTCAATCATAACGTGTTGCGAGGAGAGCCAGAAGGGTTTGTTTACCAAAGTCCTGATGAAAACCCTCCGGGAGGTACACGGGTTTTAGTTGCAGCTTGATTTGTTGTTACATTTCCTACTACAGCAGCCTGTGTGTTTGAATCCAAACCATTTCTACTTCCAGCATAACCTTCGCCTGTAACTGGATTACCACCGTCTAAATTGAAGAGAAAAATAAAAATTTATTATATTACACAATTTGTTCGTATCACCATTAAAGCAACTAGCTTGCTGCTAAGTAAAAAGAAAAAGTTACTTTAGCTTTTAGCAGATCATTTTGGTGTAATTAAATATACATTTAAAAATTAGAAAGATAATACAACGGCCACAAAGAAAAAGTCAGAATAAAAGCGTGAATATATTCGTGCAAAAAAAATCAAACATGAAAATTAGGATTAGTACTTAATTAAATTAATTTTAACTTTTTAATGTGCTAAACAATTTTTGTTATTTGTGTGATTTTTGTTACGGTGAATAATAATAAAAATATCGTGTTTAGTTTATCTGCTCTTTAAATTACTTTCAAACAAAAATTAACCCAAAATATACCTCTTCGCGTTCCCAATTTTCTTGCACTATAGTGAGGCGATTCAATTCCAACGCCCGTAACACAATTTCTTGATTCCATATTTCTTCGGCCGGATTTCAAATTCGATTGATTATTACCGTCACCAAATATATTATTATTTTGTATGCGACTAACATTTAAATCAGCATCTTTAAGACTAGTTACATCCAAATCGTTAGTAGTATTGTTAGTTACTGCTGGATTATTATTATCAGTACTAATTTCAGATTTATTATCGCTTATTTCATTGTCTTTGTTTAATTCAATATTATTAGTATTTTCAGATAAAGGATTATTAGCTAATAAAAGCGATTCAGTTGATTGATGTGAACGGACTGAACGTGTATCCAAATTATCTAACCCATCCAAATTTGGTTCACCTAAATGCTGTGTATCTTCACTTTCTGGAATAATTTAGGTGTTGTTTGTTTTATTTGAATTTTCTAGATATTGTTGAATCATTTTGATCGGTGCAGCTTTTATTATAACAGATTTTATTGTGATCTTTGATATTTTATAACACAGACGGACAAGGACAACAAAAGATCGAATAAATAACAAAGAAATAAAAATTTCAAATCCAAACAAAAAAAGCCGCTCACTTTACTTATCATACAATAAAACTAAAAAAGTCTAAAATCAACAATAAAATATGAAGTGTCAAAAAATATGTATGTAACTTTAGGAATTTTTATTTATCGGCATTTGGTTCTTCAAAGCATTTATATTTTCAACTAAAACCCAAATACTATATTTCCGGTCAATTTATGAGCATTTAACTGTAATTATAACTTTGGACAAAACCAAAACTATTTTTACAATTTTTACTTTCTAAAAAATTTTCTATAATCAAATGTGAGTAAAAAAATATAAAAACTGAATAAATGTAAACAATGTGATTTATGACAACAGGTTATATTTTTATATTTTGGAAATTATTTAAAATAACAACTATAAAAATATGTGTATGGCCAATTGTATGAACGGTAACTAAATCGCAGTTAACGGTAATTAAATGCAAGTTTAAAAATTTTGTCGACTTCCCTTCCGAGTAGGAAAATAAATTTTTAAACATGGATTTAATTGTTACTTCGGTTTAGTATCGTTCATACATAATACATAAATGTCATATAACTACTGTCAGTTTACTGCTTAGTTGTTTCTGATTAACGAGTGGTAGTTGTATGTAAAACTAACAAAAGCTTATTACTGTAAACAACAAATCAAAATAATTATATATTTTATAAAACAACTTTATCCCTTGTAGTTATCTGATTCTATATAATTAGTTAAAAAAGATTTATCGTCAAACTTGACATGCTGAAGTTAAGTTGTATTGCGAATATTTTCAGATAATCTTTATTACACAATGAAGTAATAAATATGGGGTATCTTTTAAAAAGCGAAAATAAATGAAGCAAATCTAATGGGTAATATGTAAATCTTGGAAAATACGATCATCATTATTCATCTTCAACATATTTATACGTACTATACTATATTATAAAATATAAATATGTAAATAAAAATTAAATTTAAAAACTACGTAATAAAATTTAAGAAATTTCAATGCAGAATCAGGGATTTAGTTTAAATACTAAACAGTTTATAAATTTTAAGCTTTTTCTAAACACTCGCTATTTAGGTTTTTAGACACATTATCTAACCTAGAACCTAGTTTATTGAACGCATAGTATAAAATGTTTGGGAACTAAAAAGACTGAGATCTTACTATAATTAAACCATAAAAATCTTCAAATATGTACATATATATTTTTGACACAAATAAAAAAAAATGGAAGGCAAGGCGTTTTTATCTAATAAAAATTTGAAACTTGTTAAAAAAATAAATATGTTTTTAAAATATCAGAAACCAAATCATTCAATCGAATCTAAATAACATACAAAAACGTATTATATACCACATATATCCAATCTAATAAATACTTACTCGATCGTCTAAGGAAGACTGCATGAAAAATGTAATTCAATCAGTATTTTTTTTATAAAAGTTCAACAATATCTAACACTTTTTCTACACAGACAATAAAAAATACATACAAGAAATACAACAAATTTAATAGCCTTGAAGATTTAACTAATACAATAATATTCTACCATTAAATCGATTCTATTATATTTGTTATATCTATTTTAATTGATTTTTTCTATCGGTAATGTTCATGGATAGTAAACAGTATAGAAATTTTGGTTAACTCAAACGCACAAAAGCATTTATAAATAAAATTATCATGCAAGAGTAACCATGCAAAAACGTTAAACCAAATTCTCAAATCAAAAGAATTAAATTTGATACGAAAAGATATTTGGCGGCGACATAATCCGAATCGAGAATTAGAGTACCGTCAAGTTTATACAAACATAGTTAAAAAATAAATTTTACACGTGCAAAATAAATTAATAATTCAAATTTGTCCAAACAGCTGGTTGTGATTAACTAACATTTTTTTTTTGTATTTCTTAAGAATTGTTTTAAGACATTAGCATTAATTAGTACATTATTTATAGTGTCACAAAAAGCATTTGTCAAATAAACCTGTGCTATTTACAATAATTACAAAAAAAAATTTACTAACCTTTATTTCCGTTGCTAATATTTGTTTGAGATCCACCATTTTCCATTTTACCATTGGTATGGCCATTTGAAGAGACGCTTGTTGTTTTCACTGGTACAGCCGATGAAACTGAACTTTTTCTATCGGTTTCATCACCTCCAATTGGTATATTACTTCTTGAATGACTTTTTAATGGCGCAGTCGAACGGTCTGGTTCACCAAATAACCGATTATGTGAATCATTATTTCTTCCTCTTCGTGGCGTTAAACCTTTAACAAAAAAAAAAATAATATACAAATATGTATAATGATATAGCGAAAAACTAAAAAAATTATATTGCTACGCGATTACAAATTTAAAATGTAAACGTCATGCAATTGACATAAATTAAATTATTTCATTTATTTTTTCAACGTTACGGTGTGTTTTGTGATGGTCAATGGATAAACTATTATTTCAAATATCTTAGTATAAAAGACTCCTAATTCTACAATATATAAACTTTTTAAATTATAAAAAAAAAACACTGTCAATTTAAAATTGTTGTCACCTTAATGTATTCACAATTAAGAATTCCTTGAACTGTTTTGAATTTGCCTCATTGAACAAACACTAATTTTAATTTATATCAAACTATACTTCCTCTTGGATAAAATTGTGTTTTTGGTTTGCCATAAACAATCTAAATAATTATTATAAGTATGTATTTTGGTGGTTTGGCGTCTATTGGGGGGGGGGGGGGGGGAGGGCAAAGTTGAGTAGATTAATTTACCAGCTCCGTAACCTCCCAGAAGGTTGCATATCACGTTAGCTGTTCTGGCCATTATTAGGCAGCTGCGTGATGGGTACAATTGCGTAAGGGGTCACCTGGCCATAATTCGCCAGTGTACGTGCTGCCTCCTCGTGGCAACCACTGGTAACTGCGGCCATGGCTAAAATACGATGCTAAAGGAGAAATCCTCAACAAAAACCCTAATCTAAGGTGAAACAGGGAACAGCATATGCAGATGGATGAATGGCTGATAGGTTAATCAGTCCAAAGTATGCGGATTCTGGGTGCTGCACCCAAATTCGGGTTCAATGATAAATGAACATAAGAAATGACTTGATTTTTTATTTCGCCTACTCTAAATAAAAATGCAACCGACTAGTTGAAATAAAAAATCAAATCATTTCTCATTATCATTTGTCATCGAATCGGAATTCGGGCCGTGGCACTCTCCAGTATTATTTAGCCTTCCTATAATAAAGCTGGGTGACCTTCAGGCGACTTTCCTTTCCCAGCAACCCGTATGAGTGAAATCAAAACGGTAGACGGGGCAGAGGTAGGAATATACAGGAGAGGGACTGCCCTCCCCAAGTTCTTGGGTCCCCTAAACATCTAGGAGGAAGAGAAATGAGCGCAGATAGTATGCATCGTTTACCGGCCGGCAGTTATTATTAGGTTCATTAAGCAGGGTCCAAGTACAAAAGATCTTTCAGGTCGCAGAAAGCCCACATGGCCCTTCAACAATAATAATAATAATGTATCTTATTAAAAATACTAAAACTGTACCTAAGATAGGCGGAACTTACAGTTATTTGATATTTTCAAATTTACAAAATAATATTATGTTTCGAATTTTAGTTTAAAATTGAAGAAAACTAAATTTTAAAATGAGATTGAACTGAAGGATTTATTTATTAGAATTATTACATTAAATATTATACATTATACGGCGATTTTCATAAATTATGGAGATTCTATAGCCGATTCTGTCCAATTTGGACTATTTTTAAATGCACAATCATTATAAACCGTAAAATATATTTCATTACGTAAACGGAGTATATGAGATTCTGGTGTGATAATCACGTGAAAAATCCCATCCTGTTTCCTAAACGATATAGTATATAAATTTTCTAATTAGGTATATGCACAAAATTGCACAATTTCATAGGTTCGGGATATATCGTCAGCAAGAAATGCAAACTGTGTAAGTCCAAAAATAATTTTTTTCAGGAGAAAATGAAAACTATCTCACTCTCACCTCAGTGGTGTCTATACGCAAACACTAACGGCAATCGAGTCACAATTTCCTCCTCTTTCGTTTGATATGAAAAACGAATAGCAGAGCTAAATCTGAACATTGTACAAGAAAAGAATGGCCTTCTCAGAAGAGGAAGCATTAGTTCCAGATAGCCGTAATATTATATACGTATCTCTTGTGGAACGAAATCGTATCATATTGCCACCTCTGCATATCAAAGTCGGTCTGATGAAACAATATGTTAAAGCAAAGTAAAGACAGTTAATGTTTTAAGTATATTTCAAAAAAGTTTCAGAATCTGTGTTCAGAAAAGCTCAAAGCAGGTATATTTGACGGCCTATAAATTCGCAAATTCAACGACCCTAATTTTTTGCAGTACAATGTCACAAATTGATAAGAATTCGTTTGTTTGGGTTATTCAAAATTTCTTAGGTAATAGAAAGGGTGATGATTATGTTGAGCACGTTGAAGAGATTTTGTTTCACTTCCAGCAACTTGGATGCAACATGAGCATCAAAGTACACTTCCTTCACAGATATAATATCATTTTCCGGAAAATCTCGGTGACATGAGTGAAGAAAAGGGTGAACGATTCCACCAAGATATTCGGACTATGGAGGAACGATTCCAGGGTCGCTGGAATGCGCATATGACGGCCGATTATTGCTGGAGGATTCAGAGTAGCACTTAGTCATTCAAAAACAGTAGAAAATCATATAAAAGAAATTTCAAGAGTTACTTAAACTAAAGCTGATATAAAAAAAACTGATGATATATGTATTTGAAATAAGCATCAAAAATTAGCTTAGCATGATTTAAAATATTCCATGCAACAGACAAGCTGTTGGGCGGTGTAATAATAATTTTTCATAAGAATTGCTATTTGCAGATATTATAGTTTTTAACATACACCATTATAGTAATTATTTTTTGATTTTTTTAACTACACATAACCCATTATTTTTGCGAAACAAAAATTGTTGTAATATGATGCTTTTTGTTTTGTAATTGTAATGATATTAAATTTGAATAAATAAAAGAAATTTTGGATAAAACTAAAATATTTTCAGTGTGTAATTCATAATAATCAGCCATTTAAAAAAAAACGAATAAAAAATGTGAACAAATATGTTCAAAAAATCAATGGCACGATACATTAGCCAACTGCAGATAACGTTTTATTCGACATTTTGAATCTATATGTTACGATAAGTAATTTTTTCAAATTTTTTATTTATCATCATAATTATAAACGTTTTTATAACCAGATAACCAATTTTCTCGGAAAATCGGGAAAATAATGGAGAATGGATTAGGTTACCGAACGAAGCTTTAGATTTTGAAATCAATGGTAGTACAAATTGGAAAAGTGGTTATTTGCAGATATCCTGTTTTTGTTTAATTCAACAGGTATTCGTTACATAAATACTGGCCCTAGAAAGCTTAGATTCATCACGTATAACGTGTTATGTTCATCAATCGGCTCAACCCTGCCTCGGATATAAGAGCTGGAAGCAATATCTGGGGTGGGATGTTATAACATCTCTTTATCTTCGATTTCGAAGAGTTGTATCTCTTGTTTAAAGAATAAAATTGTGCTCTATTTCGTTTTTCAATTATGCTCCTTTTGTTGCTATCTCAGCTAGCTCGAATAAAGCAACATTCTATTTCTACTTCCATTCATCATTCTTTATCACCCAGCATTTTTGTTTGCGATACTTTATCGATGAGGAGAAAATAAAAAGTACACAATTGAGATAGCAAGAAACAGCGTAATTAAAAAGCGAAATAGAATACAATTTTATTCTTGGGACAAGTGATGTTTCTCCACGTTATAAATACTACATGAAGAGATTCAAAAAACAACGTACTTAATGTAATTTTAGTCACAAATCACAAAGTTTACTACCAGTTTTTTCATGTTCACATTTTCGTTTATATTTTTTTATAGAATAAGGATGCTAGTTCTATATTTCATCAATATATATGGTTTTATATTTATTGATGATTTGATTTCATCAAGATTACGATTAACTTTCAATTCACTTTCCAAAGTCAAAAAAATAGAAAAGGTGCTTGAAATAATGGATTGTCCAACAAATTCACCAAACGCTGATCTAATTGAACTATTTTGAGAAGAACTGGATCGAAGAAAGAAGAGATTAATGCGTCCGATAAGTGTTATTGAGTAGATTGGAACAAGTAGATTGCAATCTGCAAATCACCAGGTATAATAATATAATATATCGTAAGAAATTGTAAGATATGAGATCATTATAGTAGTACCACAGTTCATGAAATATATAATTCTACAAATTATGAATCTGTTAATAAAATGTGGTTAAATAAATAAGATTGAATTTTTTTAAATGAAATGAACCTAACTTCTTTGCGGCAGTGTTTTGTGTGGCAGAGATCATTGAACTAAAGATGAAAATTGGAAAGCACAAACTCATTTCAAAAGATGGAAAATGACGAACGAAGTTTATATCGGGGGTGGATGAATGCAAATACGGTATACATTTTGACAAAACATAATATTCGTGGAAAGGTACAAAACTATAATTCACATCGTATTTCTTTGACTTTATTACGATTTTCCGGACGTGCTTACAAGATAATTTTTCAATTATTTTAAATCAAGATACGCGGCAAACATTAATAAATTACTTCTCGGAAGCTGATCTAGTATGATTATTTTTGAAAACCATCATTAAAATTATAATAGGAAAATAATATACCTATATTAAAAGCTGACTAAAAAATGTATAATTTCCAGTTAATGCCTAAAAGGCTAAATACAAAAAACAACAAACTTAATTTATTTTAATAGAAAGTATAGTTCGTACTAAAAGATTTTTAACTCTTTTAATGTAATAGCCCTTAAAGTTTACTATTTTACTTTCGAATAACAGAACTTTTCTGTGGCATAAAATAATCGCACATGAAAATCCAATTAATTTTGGATTAAAGTCTGTCAATTTCGGAAATTACATTATAATTGCTATATAAATAAAACAAATATTGTTATTTAAAACTAAAAAAGTTCACAGATCATATTCTAACTAAACGCCATTGATAAATTAAAAAAGATAATGTGAAATTAACGTATGTTTAAGCTACTGTTTAAAAGTCTATTTGTAATCTACTAAATAAGATTGCATTAAAAAATTATGAAATTTTGATCGAATGAAAACTGATCTTAAGAATAAGATAAAAGCAGAATATGTTCATAAATTATACAAAAAAAGAAAGTCTGTTACATCCATAATAAACCAAAATTAATAAATGTATATGAAAACGTAATATTATGTATATGATGCATTAGTATATTTAAAACACAACATTAATAATTTATAAAGCAGCAGTTGTAATACTTCTATTGTAATAGCATTTAATTAGAATTTTAATTTATAAATTAAAACCATAATGGTTTTAACTTAACAAATATTATTTGTAGCTAAACAATTTCAAAACCATTTAGAATTTTAATTAAATTCTTAATAGCTACGGTAAATTTTTAATTCTGTAACGTGAATCTAAATAGAAGCTTGCCAAAATTGCCAACATAAAATTATTTCGAATTGTTTATTAACTTGTATATAAATATACAATAGCTTGATATTTCAAAACTGCTTTTAAGAAAAGTATAAATAAAATTATTTTTTTTAACATGAATTATAATGTACCGAGGTAAAAGTATCTATGAATTCCTTGCCGGACTGCAAAAAACGGGTTAATTTAATTAACATTTCCCAATTGTTTAAGCAAATCAATAATATGATTGATAGAATTTAAAATTAAATAAAAAAATAGTAAATTTATAAACATATATATTACCATTATTAGACATGCCTTCTGGTTGGGCAAAAATATTGGAAGTAGCTTGATTTTTATTTCCTGTTCTTGGTGTATCATATCCAGTACCTCCAAAGATGTCACTCGATCCGCCACCTGGAGGCTTTAATACTCTACAAAGAAAAAAAACAACACAAAAACGTATTTAGTAAAATCGATTTCATTTATTTATATATGACAAACTATACAAATTTTGCGATTTATAGCAAATATAAAATAATGGAAATTTAATATTTAAATATTAATTCCAGAGCCTGGTACGAAGAAAAAAAAAATATATTTTGAAAATATCATAAATTTTATATAAAAATAAAATAAATACACAAAACGAAAGAAATCATGTCAATGTAATATTTGAACTATACACATATAAGGAGGAATGATTTTGAGTGAGATTACATTTCTATACAGTATACATTATGTATTATAATTTTACCACCCATGTTTACATTATATATAATAAGTATGTAATAATGAATCATTTTACTACATATTTTTGGTTTAAAAGAGATAAAATAAAACTCTTAATTATGTGCTACACATTTTATTTCAATATAATTAAATGTTATAATTAAGATGAAATGTTCGGGGTTCTTAAAATGAATGTGTACACGAGATTATCTTTTTATGGCTTTTCAAGAATAAACAATTTTTCAAATTTTCTAAAGAAAATACAACGAAAACAAAACAAAACAACTATTTATTAAACTAGTTTAAGTACCAACCAGCGACATCGTTTTATCAATGACACTGCTCAAATTTTAGGATTATTTTTTTTTCTATTTCATATTTTTGGATAAACATAAATCACGAAAAGATTTTGGAAGGTTAAATAAATGGAAAATAAAAGTAAAAATCACGTACACAATACAATGTCAAAAAATGTAAAATTATTTAAATTTGTTAAATTACAACAAAAAATTAAAACTGCAGAGAAATTAAATCAATATTTACACTAAATCAAAATCATGTAAATTTAACAAATTATGCATGAATGTACATACTTTGATAATACATACATATTTTAAAGGGTACTACTCAATCAATTACGAATAGATACATCATAATTATGTAGTTAGAAAATTAAAATGTAAAAATTGTAATTTGGTTACTCTTTTCTTGATTATATTGGATTTTTGATAATAATTAATAGCCGGTGTCAATAACAAACAGTTCAATTAACACGTCATAGTACATTACTGGTATCTTAACATTGGAGAAAGTAAGTTGTGAAAAAAGTTAACAAATGCCAAAGTAAACATTTGGAACTGAAGAGATCACTGGCTTTGAATATACACCAATAGGTGCACGTGTACACCAACCCCTCCATTTACGAAATTTCCCAATAGAACGAAAAGAAATTTTGATGTATGCCCAATTTTTCGTAAACTAGTCATGTCGTAAAGTGGGATATTCGTGTAGTGGGAGGATATTATCTAACTTCCTCTGATCACGAGTTGGGATGAAAATAAAAACTCCTCGCTTTATAAATAAATGAAAAGAAAAGTAGATAAAACTTGTAAATTAATTAGAGCGGAATACTTATTTTAGTAAATTAGTTAATTTGGAATATCATCTTGAAACAATAAATTTTATAAAGCCGATTTTCATAAAATATCGACAGTTTTGGTTTCCTACAAAGGGCACAAAAACTGTTAAATTCAACTATTTGGTCATTTGAACTGCTTTGATGTATGGCTAAATTTAATTCATATTTCTCTTAACATTCTCGAAATTATAACAATAACAAGAATAATGTTTATTAACTAAAATTATTAATGGGAAAACTTCAAGACAATTCAAAGAATTTGATATAGTGCCAGTTTCAAATATGCTTACCATATTTTAAAAAGTAAGTTAATTAAAAATTGCCCTGCAAAATTGATTTTAATTTTATGATAAATTTGATTTAGAATTACATATCGTCAGTGCATAAGAATAAAAGCTAAATATGTATGTATATTTTTATGGGGAAGAATGACAGAAGGAAAACTTCAAAAATAGCTGCCAGTAAGTGATTGGTTGTGATCGAGATCCTATGCTGCATGAAATAAAAATGTTCTAGTTTCTCTCGTGAAAAATCAACTTTTTGAGTTCTCTTCTCGTGCATTGAGATTTATTGTCAAACCGAGAATATTTTACTTAAAATTTAGCTAAACACTAATTTCATAGTCCTGAAACATAAACTTAAAACTTCTAATTTAATAAAAGAGCCAAATAAATGTTATTGGAACTCCAACTCCAGTTACTGAATTCAATTCGGAACATTGTTTAAAGTAAAATATATTTGTAAAAAAAACGTGATTAGCACACATTATTAATTGCTTGAGTTTATAAATGTAGCGAGTTAAATAAAAATTAAGAAACGTCCCACAATCAATATTGATGAAATTTTCTTAGTAGTAATAATATAAAACAAAAGAATTTCTATTTATTAAATAGCAATTCAGATAAATTACTTGACTGAGCTCGAGCTAAGGTGAATGATTTAACAGAAAATATCGAGCATTTTGTGCACTGTGTCAATACCCCTATCTATTAGTAATATAATACCTATAACTTATTTTTTTAATTCTTTTCTCTACACAAAAAAAAAACATTTTGTTTAATTTCATAGACACAATCATAGAAAAAAATGTATAACCATAACATTTCAGGAAGTTCATCATTTCGATAGAACACAAAAACAAATTTTTTTTATGATTTTGACAAAATAGAATAGTACTTTTTTTTTATAAAATAGAAAATTACAAGTCATTAAAATACAATCTAATTTTAAACAGGAAGATATTGTATATAAAAAAAACCTCATGCACCAATTCATTTCAAATTAGAATTCAATTCTAGTTGCAAAAAAATTATGATGTATTGTACATATGTATTGATACACGGTATAGTGAAAGGTAAGTCCATTAAAAAAAATGCAACAACAGAAGCTCAGATGATTGAATAATTAAACGAATTTTATTGTTGAATAATCGAGTTACTGTTAAAATATAATCTAAACAATACACATGAAGTATTTGTGTATAGAAAAAAATTAAGAAATTCATATAATTACTTAACCGCGACGATTTACGTAGAAATTATTACACTTGCCGTATGAATCTAGAATTATTTAAATGTTACATGTTTAAAATAAGACAATATAAAAATTATGGTATTATATTACAAAAGTAAAGCATCGCACGCGTATTTTTAATTATGTATTGTATATACATTTGTATGTTATGTCATTTTGTATGAGAAATGTTAAAAGAAAATAATTCTATAGATAACGTGCCACAAAACTATCTAACAATTATTAACAATGAACATAACCAAGCATACGTGCACACACTTTTATGTTTATTCCATTATAGAACGTAACATTTATAACAGCACTATGATATTTTGATAAATCATTAATTATGGTCAGTTGAATATCTTCTCTAGTTTCAGACATCTATAAATCAAAACATTAAAGATTTCCTTATGTATAATTACATTTACAACATGATTAACATCATAATCATTAAAATTACATTTTATTTTTTATGAATATTCTAATTTTTTATTATGGTTTTTATATGAAATGAATTAGAATTTGGTTGAAAAAGTACACGAAAATCACATATTAGGAGGGTGTCCACAGAACCACGTAAATATAATGGTAATATTGTATGCATTTTTACGGGAAGTAAATATGTTTTGCTTCTGCTCATTTGAATACATACAGAAATAATCTTTTATAATATCTACTCGATACGTGTTATAAATTTATCTCAAATAACAAAAAAAAATAGTCGTAGAGAAAATATATATAATTAGCAGATAATTATTAAGACTTTCCACTATTTTAAACTGTTAGATAACTATGCTGAGGAAAAATAACATAATTTAGAAAATGAATGAGTATTTTTAATTGAAAATAATTTACGGATGAAGGTTTCTGTAAATATTAATCAAAGCGTGAATTTTGCTTATTTATTAAATAAAAAATTCTTACGCTACAGACTCAATTCGCTTAAATTTCTTGATTATGTACTTCTTTAAAATAATTAATTAACCGTTAATTATTTCAGTATGTATTTGATGTTTAATTTAGATTATAACTTTCTTTAGCTTTAGATTGATTCAGCTGTTTTGTAAAGTTCATTGGCTTGCTACTTAATAATTTATAGTAAATTTAGTAAATTCTTGAAGAGTGAAAAAATTAAAATACAGCAACAAATCAAATCGCATTTTACCCTTTGAATATTGATTTCATCTTTATAACGAGTTCCTGTAATGATTATTTTGCATATTAATTTGTTTTATTCATTAACGTCATACAATTAACAATTTCTATTTATTATATTTTTATTAAACAAATAAAAATATAATAAACAACAAAGGATATAAATGAACCATCAAAATCTTTTTTTTTTTAATTGTAAAGGTTATGATATGATATTTATGAAATGGATATGTAAATCACTGACTCGCTTGATTGATAATTAACAATTTAGGTGAAACATTTTCCTTTATAACCGGAAATACACAAATTATAAAATATGCATTTTTAACATTTTACTATAAATTGCAATTCAATAAACCTCGCCTAATTTTCATACACTTAAACAACTGACTAGTATTTTTGTCCTAGATTCAACTACAGAATATGTATAATATTTTTGTATAAAACAATAAAATTCACAACACGCAATTACTTCAAATTAAAGAGTCATGTATACCTAAACATACTAGAAAGTTTAACCTTCTCTCTTCCCTACTCAGTCCAGACTACAAAAATTCATTTTTGGCGTTAAACTCTGGTAAACCCCAACAGAAAAATTCACCAATCACGCCAATGAGTAATATTAAATATTACTTGTTTCAATTTGATAAAACAAAAACTAACGAATAAATGTGCCATTATTTCATAACATTATAATTTGTAATAATAAAATAACGTATTAACCCACCAACAAATCAACATCAACAAGCAAAACCCCCAAAAACACAGTCAAAAAACATACAAAAAAAAGGACCCAGTTTAATTAGAAACAAATTCATTAAAATAAATTATTATAGTAGAGTAGAGCAAACTGAATGAAAATCAATATAAAATGACATTGGTTTATATTCAACTGACCGAGGACTTCTTATGAATCTTATATTCAAAAAAATTACAGTCGTTTTAAAGAAAATTTATTATCAATTTGAAGGAAAACTAAATCATCGGCATAAAAACATAATTTTTCTAATTCAGACATGATTAATTTAAAAATGTAATACCTAAATACACCCAAATGTAAAATTCAGCGGTGTTGTAATACCTGATATTTTATCTGAGATTAGAGTAAATTTTTCAACAATGCGGAATTATGGTTGTTTGTATATTAATTCAGTCACGAGTTTAATAATTTTGATTGATCTAAATTCTAATATTTTAATCTAAGTAAGTCATCTATATGTATTTATAATTAATAAAAAACAAATGTATAGACAAGGACATTATTTTAATGATAATTTGGTACAGACAAAGAAATTTTCAAGATGCTCAGAGATTTTTTTTTTTTTTTTTTTGTCTCGATCAACACTGAGAAAATAGAGAAGGAAAAATAAATCAATTTTTTCCCGATTTCAAAGATTTTTATAAATTGAAAAACTTGACAGAAAACTTGGGATTCCATACCTTTTTTTAGTATTTCCAACATTGTATAGTTCAACATGTTTAAAAGCTGCATATGTTGCCATTTTCAAATACACAATAAAAATAGCTATTTATCACTTTAATAATTTTTGATAGATATGTAAAATGCTAATTATTTTTTTATTCAATTGCTATATGCGGAAAAAGAAAATAATTTTAGAAAATTAAATGAAAATTTTATTTTGTCATACAAGAAAGAATAGGATGTATAGGAATTAAACAAGGAATAACTTATTGCAAACTGAGAGATAGTCTTGAATTTTATCTTTTTTTTTCACAAGGATTATTATTTGAAGATATCGAGATACACGCGGGGGCGTTAATGATTTTATTAAATTATATTGTATTTGTACTTCACTAAATAATTAAACACAAACACTACTTTAATTCACTAAACTTTTGATAATAATAAAATAAACCAAAATTATTATAAGAAAACCTAAATAAAATTTATAATAACCGTTTTTATAAATTTTTTTTTTTCTAATATTTTTTGTTACCAGTTATAACAAAACCGCAAGTTCAACTGAATCTCAATTGAATGGCCGGGGGCAATATATACCAGAAATATAATGTTAAAGAGAAAATGAGAAACAAGAGAATCATTTATGTTTACATTTACATTTTGGAAAAATGTTGCGCGCATTCTCTACTTTATATTCTCCCTCAATGATTTTCCAATTTTCTCACCGTTTCAAAACATTTTATTATTTTAGTTGAGTGTTTTCATTTTAATTCATTTTAATGTACATACAATTTCTCATCTGTTTTTTGTAGAGTGAAAACAAAAATTCTACTCATATTTTTGATTTTAGAACTGTAAAAGTTCAATTAATTTAAGAAAAATAGTTTTGTTTTCATAGAAGAAGCATGGATTTACAAAAGAGAGCAAGCAAGTGCATTGTATTGTAATTTTCATTTGAATTTCTTTAATTTGTTTACAATAATTTTCAGAGTGATGTAGATGTAAAATTAATTTCTTCATTGTCATAAGTAACTAAATAGTATATTAAAAGTTTAGTAAATTAATTACCTTTATTATTTATTGGTTTGCACTTTATTTCATATTTTTAATTAATTGAATACATAATACGGATGTATAGTTGTTTGTGTTCGTTTTATATTTATGTTTACTACTACTTTTTTATAGTTTCCGTTATTGAATTGCAATTTTAATATGTATCTATGTAAATATTGTCATAAAATATGCGAGAATATAAGCTTTAGTTTACGCGTGTTTTATATTAAATTGGTTTGATCTTTTTTGATATCCAAAAATCATATTCCAACTACATATTTATAATAATTCTTTTTTTTTGTTTTGAAACTTTGAACTAAATAAAACCCGCAAAATTTTTACCAACATCGGGCATTGAGGTTGGTTGACGTATGTGCGTGCATCTTGTAAATGCGCTTTAATTAAGATTCATTCCAAATTATTTACTACATATTTATTTGATGTAGTCACTTTAAACTTTTATTACCTTAATTATTTTTATTTGTTAAAACAATCGCTTTTCAGTAAATAAAAATTTCATTTTCTTTAATACGAAAAGAAAATCCACAGTAGATTTCTTATTGAATTTTATAAATTTTTTCCATTCACTTTGATACAAGTAAAATAGTTCATGATTGAAAAGAAATGATTCAGTTTTTTTTCTAATCTGTAAACAAAAAATGATTTAGGTGTGTATACTATCATTTTTACTATGTATGCCCTTTGAAATCCAAAATATATAAACAAAAAAAAAAAAAACTTTCTAATTGAAATAAACAAGCTAAAAATAGTTGCTGCGAGAAAAGAGTTAAGAACCGAACAAATTAATTGTCTGTTTATTTTGACGTAACAACACACCACCATATTATAATTAAAACTTATAGAAATAATATCTAACCCATCACACTCTTTACACCTGGAAGATATAATTCGTGATTCAATTTTTGGACAATCAAAATAAACATGTACATATTATGTTAGGAAGTTTAACAGTAATCTCAAATAAATGTGTATTTCCTTTAAAGTAAACTAATCACTATTAACTGTGAACATAAAAATCACATTTTTTTAAATTGTACATAATTATTATTCTAATTGAATTGCTGTTACATGAAAACAAATACAATAAACATTTTAGTTCCCTTTATGTTTACGAAGTGACATATTATGTGAAGATTTGGTTTTATTACCATTGGATGTTTAATTTTAAACTTCAAAAAGTATTTTGTAGAATATTTACACATAAAATAGTTCAAATTTGGATATTTTATGATATTAAGAACGGTTAACATTATGACTTGATATTAACCGAAATATAAAGAGGCTGTAATAAAACGTTTTTAACAGAAATCCGTTTCCAGTTTAAGTGCGGCCTGAATAAGATCGCTTGCCACTGATATATTCGTTAAAAAAAAACTTTCAAGAAAACTTTATGAAAATTACTATTAGGCAAAACGTAAAATGGGGGCCGAAATTAAGCAAGGCCTTCAAAAATCAATTTACAAAAATGTTATTTTTGTATGATGAGTTAGGATGAGTTATTCACAAGACCATTATCCGCTTCAAAATTTGTATGCTTTTTCTCCTGACGCTTAAATTGAAATTAAATTTAATTTCTTTTCACAAAAGTCATACTTTCAAATCAGTGTTACTATTGAAATGATGATACATACATACCTACTCACATAAAAAATCTTTCTATTCTATCCTAAGCTTAGTGTAGCAGCAAAATGTGTACCTACTAGTATTTTTCGCTGAAAATCTAAAATGTTACTTCTGTCACAATGAATTTCTTTTTTATTTCCATGTGTAACAAGTTTAAAAACTCTGCGAAATCAGTTTGTGTAGTCAAGTCAACTCATCATATACTAATCAACCAGATCGCGCGTATCATATCAAAAGTTTCTTGTATGAAATTAACATTGTGTTTCACAACACACAACAATGTTTAATATTAAAAATTTCATAAATAGAGAACCGCAATTTAAAAAATAAAAAAATATTTATAATTATTTAATATTTTCTATATAGAAAAAAATCATGATTATATACATATAAAACAGAAAATAAAAATTAAAAATCCAATCAAATAGAATTCAAGAAACCAAATAATATCTTACTATCTTTCTTAAAAATTATCCGTTATTATTATTGTTTTTATTACAATTATTGAATTTGATCTTTAGGTCATATAAAAATATAATCATGAAGAATAGAAACAAATTTTCTATTGCTCTCGATACAACAAAGGGACAAGTGCAATAAACATTGATTATAGCTAAACAAAAATCTACAGAAACTACATGAAGAACGTGATTCTATTAATTCACAGTTTTTATATAGTTACGAGTTAATATACATTACATAGGTATATACGGAGATAGTTTTCAGGTGGATTAGAGAAATAAAATAGTGATAATTTTTATTTTTATTCTATGAGAATTTTTTATGCCAATATAGAAAAATAATTTTCATTATTTATTCCCGACATTAATTTCATGATATGAATAAATGAAATAATGATTTAGATTATATTTTTTATTATAATTGATCAAAATTATTTATTGTGATATTTGTAATAAATTTATTAGTTAGAATTATTCCCTCTCCTTTCCTTGCTTTTCTAATCCTATAACTTTCACATTTAAATATTGGCAACGCATCATTTCTTGATCAAGAAATATTTTACGGTTCTGTGATTTTATTTAATAGAAACAAATATTATTTATATAATATATAAATCAACTTAGATTTTCATTGTCATCCTCATTCATCTTGAACAATCAATTATACTATATCAAATAATATTTAAAAGACTGATAAAAAAAAAATAAATTAAGGTTAAATTAAGATTCTAAGCTCTACAGTATGCCGTGCCAACGTAATATAGAATCAAGATGAACTAAATCGGGTTCATCTTTCGTACCTGTCATTTTACGCAAGAAAATATTTCACATAACATTACGGATAATTTGGCTGGAAACAGCGAAATGATGCTGAAAATAAACCGTGAAGAGTTGAAAGTTTTAAAATATATTACACTTTCTCGGTGGAAAACTATAATAATTTTTATGGGATTGATAAATTAATAAAAAAACATTTTTTGAGTCCGTATTTTTCTATTAAAAGTGTTTCAATTCAATACAATAAAGTTTTTACAAATTTTTTAAATGATTTTTATAGAGGTTTTTGGCAACCTCATGGAAGCTGTTTTAAATATTGATTTGCTGGCGTGCACGAATGTGGCCCACTGGGACGTCAGAAAAGAAAACATGTTAGAAAAATTGTGACTATGTTGCCCCAGTATAGACTACGATTATTTTGTTTATGCAAAAATTCACAAAATGGTGGACCTAGAGAATTTGGTGGTCTCAAAGATAGTATTTTTTTTTTGTAAAAAAACACATTAAAAAATTAACCAATCTTTTTATTCTAGTTTATGCTATGGCTATTGTTGTGTATAAGAACATATTACAATTTCAGACCGATCGGTTAAATGGTTTTTAGGTTACCGTGCACGCTGATTATAAAAACGTTGTTTTGATAAAAACGGTTTTTTTAATAAAACAAAAACGGCTTATTATTCTTTCAAATTTATTTCATTACTTCGACTTATGGCAACGTTTTTTTCGAGCCTTTGAAAATGTTAAAAGTCGATTTCCGGAATAGCCTTCAAAACCTTTTTCGATTCGGCTTGTATCTCTTCGGTTACCGATTTCGGCTTGTATCAAAACACTCGTTCTGGACAGAGCATTGTCACCACAAGCCTTTTCCAACATTTGAAATTCAGTTTTGAAGCAAAATTTGGTGCAACTTCTACTTTTAAAAAACCGAAAACTTTTTTAGACGAAAGAAAACGAGTGTGTCTTATTAACTACTAAAGGTATTGACACGAAATTTGGCCCAAATGTCTGTTAGGGTGCTACCAACCTAAGAAAAAAAAAATACTCGTTTGGATAAATCCGCACAATTTAAATAGAAAAATCTTTCAACTTTTTGATCACTTGTAAAACGGGAAACAAATTGTGTAACAGAGATTAGGTGTCGTTATGATTTTGAATATAAAGTAAATGGAAGAAATGGTCAATTTGTATTATTAGGAGATCAGAGAAATGTATTAATTTTTGCATCAATAAATGAAACCGATGTTTTCTAGTTTCGCTCGCAGGGCAGGGTTATTTTTAAGAAATCATCGTATATGGAATTCTCACTTGTAATACCAAAGACCGTAATACGTATTATAACATTAAGTTAGGCTGGGCCTAACGTCGATTTTTTGACTAAATTTTCGACTTTTCATTTCAAAACAACATTACACTATTCACCACCAGGCGGCCAACGAAAAGTCTCCTCGTAAGGTTACTTTTCAATTTAGTTGTCATTTATAGAAAGGGTGCTTGGATTAATATGCGTTTTGCAAAATTTAAATTTGCTCAGTGTTTTGTAGAAAACGTTGATGAGTAATAAATTCAGTTTGTTCACCATTATTATTTATAATTATATTTAGCACAATTTAAGCACGACATAAATCTTTTATGGAAATATTGTACAAATTACAGATCCAGCCTCATGTTTCAAAACGTTCCTAATCGAGTCGCAATTATAAGCGTATGATATTGGTAAAGTAGTTTTTACTCGATGTATCAAGTACCAAATGAGGTGAAGGTCCATACCAAATTTATACAGACACTACTGGGAATAAAGAGTATTTGGTTAGGTAGGTCACAACTTCAACTTTAAATAATGGTAATTATACGATTTTTGTGTTTAATACGTTATTCTTTAATGAAAATTAATTTCGTTTAGATGTGCTCCGTAAGTCGCTCTTTCACATAAATTTCGCTGTACAATATTTCACCAATAATAATGTTTAACCACTCATTTTGATAGTTTTTCTTATAATTTGTATAATTTTATAACAAAATAAACAGATAAATATTTGTCATAAAATAATATTGAATGATACGTGAAAGGTGAAACACCTACAAATTCTGCGTATCGAGTCAGGAGCTCATAAAGAATTTTATGACGGACCATACCCGAACTGTGTGAGTGACGTTACTTTAAGCTTAGTTTTGATTCGAGTGTATTTTTGTTTTTTATTTTGTTTTTAACTATATTTGGAATCAAAATGTTTAATTTTTCAGGTAGCAACCGAACAACAATTTTAAGGGACAAATCCGATTCTCTCAGTTTATGTTCAGTTCGATAAGGCAATTACTACTAGTAACCATAAGAAACGACAAACAATCGAAACAATGTTAGCCTTTAATTTGCTGGCGGTATTTTTCCGACTATTGCATAAATGGTAGAAAGGTATCGTGTTTGGCGATCCATTTTTAAAATCGCATAAAAATTGTTTTGCGACGGAAATTATGATAAGGGCTCTTATAGGTGAATGAGTTTTTTGAAGCAGCACAAAACCAAAGAAGTTTTTGTTTCCATAACCGTATTCTCTACTTTTGCAGTTTCAGTTCTTTTTTTTCAATTTAAAACCACTTTGATTATTTAATCTTTAATTGGCAAAAGGTTATTTTAATCTACAAAAGTAAATCGGATAGGACACGGTCTTCGCAAATTACGTCGAAGGAAAACTTATTAAGAACTAAGAGAAACCCGAATCTAGAAGGCGTAATCAAATATAGAATTGAAACAGTCACAGTATCAGATTGGGCCAATTTCATCTTAGACAAGAAGACGACACTCCCTGCTGTTACAAGATAACTAGTACGTTTCTTTTATTTAACTACTGTTATGATATATTTTATAAAGTTTCATTCCACTCGAAATTAGTTTCATTCTTTCCGCACAACGGTTTATTCAATTCGGAATAATTTCATTCATTTTAGAAATAGTTCACTTAAATTGGAGAATTCGTTTAATCCGAAATTTTTCAAAAACTATCAAAATTAATCAAATTATTCAAGAAAATTATATATTTAATTAAAGTTTATATAAGTATTTTTGTACGTAAAATTTTAATTTCAACTTTCTGTTAGTAATTATATGGTAAGTCAGATTATCTGTAGCCAACACGGATTATAGAAATTTTTGTGTCGAACAGAGATATTATCATCGCGCTAAAATATTCTATCCGGTTGCAAGTCTTTAGATGTTCTTATAGCACCAATAAATTAATTTAATATTTTGTAGATAAATTTGGATACGAAATATTGAGAAATTTAAAAAAAACAAACTGACATGGTAAATCAACTTGCGCGTGAATCAAAATGCAAAGGAACGAAAATTCAAGCAGTATTCACAGTTATTTCCGTCAAATAGTAATAATAATTCGGTTGACGTTCCAAAAGTCGAAATTTAGAATAATGAAAAAAGTAAAGCACAGATTGTCTTATTGACTCTTATGCCATCTATGAACGTCTGGTACGAACTAGTCGACAATTTAGAAAAGTCACAATTTAGTCAAAAAATTCGACGTTAGGCACACAGTATTAGTTTAATTTAACAAGCTATTCAAGCATATAATTTTGAAATGTATAAATTTTTCGTTAATATTTGGAAATATGTAGAATTAATTTGCAAAATTTCTTTTAAAAACTGTAACGGTTTATTTACAATAAGAAAATTTCCAATTAACATTTCCGAACGGTTTATTAAATATCCAATTCTAAAATTAATAATGCTTTTTTTTCTATTTCAAGAATCTACGATTACATAAATACATATATAAAATCATTAAATTTAAATCGTTTATATATAAAAAAAAAATAAATAAGAGCTCTTAATTGATTTAAAATCTATTAATGAAATAGCTTAAAATATAATAAAGTTCATAACCTCATATTGTGAAAGCGTGTAAGCTAGAGCATACACGTTAAATACCTTTTTTAATCGAAGCACTTGAAATTACAGAAAAATAATAACAATATAACAAAGGGAAGGTGTATTATTATTATAAGTAATTTCTCCTATTCAAATTATATTAATCAATCTTAAGAAATTATTAAATTTACATTAAGAATTAATATTCAATTAAAAATGAAAGTAATGCTTTTTTGTTTTGTAGTAAAATTAAATTGCCCTTTAAAAAATAAAAAGGGAAATTAACGCATCATAAAAACATCTTACAATCTATTCTTTTGAGTACATATATAACTTTTATGATTTTTAAATAATAACAATTAACCAAAAAGTATATAATACATAGTTTTCTTTATTCAAAAGATATTTTACCGATAGTTATAGATATGTTTTTTAAAATACGATAATTAGAGATGAATAAATTCACTTGCGTGATAATCTTAACGGTTTCAGTGAGAAATAACTAATTAAGGCTAATGTATTACTCTTTTGATTAGTGAAAGTGATTCAAACTAAGTGTAAAAAATTATCCATTATATTTGTTTGGGTTAACTAGAATACAAACACCATCTTTAAATGTATAATTGAAATTATTAAAAATAGTTTTCAAAACTGTTACTGCACAACAGCTAGAGAATATACGAGTAATACGGAAATGATTTGGTTAATTGCAAATAGTTTAACTATGATTTTCCTGATGTTGCTAAAAATAAAATTACTATTTTCATACTCTGTATTAAAAATTATAATAAGATTTATTTTTAGAAAATCCAGAAATATAATCTAGGTTTAGTTACAAAAATTTATATTATACCAATATGTGTGTATGGTTGTAACAATTTCTTATGTTATGATGTTTATAATTGTGCATTGTAGTTATGTTGCGCGTCAACCAATTAATTCGGTTAAATTATTGCTCAACAACTAAAAATGTTTACACATAAGGAATTTAATAGATAAATGGTTCGATCACTATACATCAATAATTAATTGAATTAGTCTTGTAGGCTGCTGACCTAGTAATTTCATTACAAAGTTCCTCAACCATAAAATAATTAATTAAATATTAATTAATATATATTTAAAAAAATAAAAATAAAATGGCAATAACTAATAATTAATTATAAAAAGCTATATAAATTCAATTTTTTTTTTACTAAATTAATTTATGGTAAGATAAGCTAAAGTAATTACATTTAAGCATAAACTACAACGTACATGAGTAATTCAGCAATACTTAAGAATTATAGAGTTTTGAGAGAGTCGTTAAAAGAGTTTTTATACAAAGAAAGTAGTATTTTTATCTTAAAACTAAATCGGTTCCGCTTACATGAAGATACACTTCATAAAGCGTAATTTTGACAAGAACACAAAATTACGATAAATGTAATTTCACGACCGAAACGTTTTGGTTGAATTTTTTTTTTGGAGGAGGTTCTTATTTGTTATTATTTTTTAAATGACTGAACAAAACATTATGAGTAACAGATGATTATGTCTCATCATTCCCCAAAAACTTCTAAGTATTATATATATTTTCCGAACAATTAAAGATGTGAAAGTATTTCCGATTGTTTTAATGTTAAACTGTTATGTTGTTCTCAACTTAAATGCCCGTTGTGTTTGATTGACTTTTAAGTTGTTTATGAATATGATCAAAAACATTTCAATGCAATATCTTAAATTACAAAAATTTGATAATATTCGATAAAAAATTGATAAAAAATGTTCCTAAAACTTTAACTTATATAACAGAAATAAATAAAAAATGTATACAAACTAAAAGTTATAATGATACATAATTAATAATTATAAAGCAAATTAAGCTGATCAATACTAATAATAAAATGATTATCCGGAAATAATTAATTTGATTTGTATTGAATAAAAATTAAATTATTTCGTATCTTTATAAATTAATCATTACAAATTGGAGAAAATTAATCAATTATTAAACATAATAATTCTCGTATAAACAATAGTTTATTAATCTTGAACTTGATTTAAACAGTTTTATTACACAAAATGACTGGTTTTTCAAAAAGAATCAGATTGGAAAATACAGTTAATTTTATTATGTATTTTTTAATTTAACGTAACTGTGGTAAATATGAATAAAACAAAAATAACTTTACAATTATAACAGCCCTATAGTATCTACAATATATAACCCATTTTCATTCGAGAGTAGTTTCCCCAAATTGTCTTGGAATAAATCGTTAAATTAAATCAATTGTTGATTTTGCTGAAGAAAACTATTGTGTTAATGAAACAAATTTAATTTCTTTTATTAGACAGACACTGACATACTTTTTTAAGAAAATTTTTATTTATTTGCTATTTTTACTATAAAATGTTTAATTAAAGATAGTGGTTATTAATGAAAACTGTAAATTTATTTATAATTTCTTTTTCGTATTTATGATTGGTTTTGGATACGAATTTTATTCAATATAATGTTTTTTTTTTAATAAATCGCCAGATTAAATTGAAGAAATTTCTGAAATTTCAATCTATCTATTCACAACATGTTTGAATTGTTTTTAGTGTTGGCAGATTTAAATGTGAAATTAATAATGCGGTGTTATACCATGATTTTGTATCGATTACGGTTTTTGTAATAAAGATCATTTTTTTGTCTTCCGGTTTATTTAAAAAAAATAAAAATAATAGCTAAATGTTTTAGTTTGTTGATAACAGTAACTCTATTTAGTTTAGAAATAGAACTAATTCGCCATAGAAATGATTGATGTGGTTAAGATTATGTAAAAATACAATAAAAAAAAATCATGATTAGTGGTGCATGTAATTAATATAATTAGTAGGTATATTAATTTGTTTGATTAAAATTGAATTTAACTTAAGTGTAACCTATCTTTCCAATGAACAGATTTTATATTACATATTAATGAAAGTAACAGCAAATACAATAAATGGTTGTTGTGCCACCAAGGTCGAATTTAATATTTTTGCATAAAAGAACATTTTTGCAGATTCTAATTTTGAACAGTAAACGGCATGAGGTTTATGAAATATTATTTTTATTCCCACGTTTCGATGTAGTACAAAAAGAATACATTCTGAATATTCCGAATAAATAAAAGAATGGACTAAAAATGGAAATAGAAGAAATGGAATGAATAAAATAACGATTTACGTCACTTTCGGAATGCCCGGAATATCCAGAATGGATAAAAGAAAACATCCAAAGACTTTCTATGTCATACAAAGCAAATATCCGCAGATGAGGGTACAGAAAGTTTTTTTGTTTTACTATTTCATTTTGTATACTATTTCTATAATCCCAGTTGCGGATATTTATTTTTTTTTTTTTTTTTTTTTTTCCATTTTATTTTATTACGACTGAGACTGCGCTCATCTAGCAATTTTTCTTTCAAATACAAATTTTTATATATCTAGTAAAATTCACTTTTGTTGGGGTGTAACCCACTGGTTAGCCCCATAATCAATTAAACCTATTTACTAATTTTAGTTTGGTAAGTTCACTAGGTCAAGTGGCCTCGTTCTTTGGAGTCTTCTTTCAACGACAGGGTTATCTATCATATGGCGAATATAGGGGTTTCCATGTTCCTGGAGCCTTATTTCGTGTTTTGCGGCATGCATTTTTATTTCCTCTTTGATGTATTCCATCCGTAGGTCCCTGTGAAGGTCTTCATTTCTTGCGTACCACGGAGCATTGACGATGCTACGAAGAACCTTGTTTTGAAACGTCTGTATCATTTTGGCGTTTGTTTGCTTGGTACATCCCCAGAGTTGTATACCGTAGGTCCATATCGGCTTCAAAATTTGCCGATATAGCAGCAGCTTGTTGTGAATTGTAAGCTCAGAGCCTCTACCTATGAGCCAATACATTTTTCTGAACTTTATGTTAAGTTCTTCTTTTTTCTTTTTGACATGCTCTCTCCACTTAAGCTTGGCATCGAGGGTCATGCCAAGGTATTTAGCTGTATTTGCATATGGCACGAGTCGCGAGTTAATTTCTATAGGTAGGTGGTAAGCCTTTTGATAAGTAAAGTTAATATGCGTGGATTTTGTCTCATTAAGTTTGATTCGCCAACGCTTTGTCCAGTTACAAACCGCATTGGTCATCCTCTGGAGTTTGCTCGTTGCATCAGCGACATTATTTCCAACTGCCATAATTGCTGTGTCATCTGCAAAGGTGGCTATGGTTCCTTCATTTGTGGTTGGTATGTCCCTTGTATATAGTAAATACAGGATTGGTCCTAAGACACTCCCCTGCGGGACACCGGCAGAGATTTTCTTTAGCTCAGAGTATTCATCCTCATATTTCACTCGAAAGTGTCTATTGGATAAATAAGATCTTAGTATGGCATAGAATTGTCTCGGTAGATCTCTATGCAGCTTGTATTCCAGACCACTGTGCCAGACTTTATCGAATGCTTGCGCGACGTCCAGGAATATGCTTGAGCATACTTTTTTACGTTCTAACGTTCTTTCAATTATGTTGGTGATTCTATGGACCTGTTCAATTGTAGAATGCTTTTCTCTGAATCCAAATTGATGTGGAGGAATTAGTTGTCGGTCCTCAATTATTGGTTTAAGTCTCTTTAGTAATAATTTTTCAAAGAGTTTTGACATGATTGGCAACAGAGAAATTGGCCTGTATGATTTTTTATCGTTAGGTGGTTTATCAGGTTTTGGTATCATGATTACTTCTGCTACTTTCCATTGATTCGGAACATATTTTAACCGAAAGCTCGCATTGATTATGTGTAGTAGCTTACGAAATCCTTTGTTAGGTAGAGCTTTGATAATTTGGCAAGTAATCAAATCATACCCTGGGGCTTTTTTAACATTCATGTTACTTTTCACTTCTTCTTTTAATTCTTTGAGAGTTACTGGCCGTATTTCAAACTCATCCAGCTTGTGAATAGATATTATATTTTCATTGGCAGTTTGTCTTGGTAGGGGTTGGAAGGTTTCCTGGAGATACTCCGCAAATAGATCAGCCTTCTCTTTGTGGCCTCTTGCCCAGGTTCCATCATCCTTTTTAAGTGGAGGCACTTGCATTTTGGGTCTTTTGAGTCCCTTCGTCGCCTTCCACAGTGAGTAATCAGAATTTTTTTCATCAGTTAGGCTAACTAGATATCTGTTGATTGATTCATTTTTAACTTCTTTAAGAAGGGATTTGAGGCTGTTACATAAATTGTTAAGAATTGTTTTGTTCTCCGGTGTTCGATTAATTTGCCAGGTTTTACGAGCTCGTCGTTTTTCTCTTACCAACTCTCTAACTTCCATTGGGTAGGATATGTTAAGCGTCTTCTTATTTTGTAAAATGGGAGTGCTTGCCAATGCAGCATAGTGAATTATTTCATTGAGTTGCTCCAATTCGTCTTCCAACTGTCGAGAATTTCTTATCGGTACCTGGAGATTGATTTTGTCCTCCATTATTTCACGAAAGAGATCCCAGTTTGTTTTTGAATTTGTTAATCTGGGTGCACTTTCCCTTTGAATTACAGTTTCACTGACTGTCATGATAACCGGTGAGTGATCCGATACTAGAGAATTGCTGTTTTCAATGTGAATATAGTTCTGAGATATACCTCTTGCTACATAAAAGTCGATTAGGTCCGGTATCTTAGCTTCGTCACTGGGCCAGTATGTTGGGGAACCACCAGAGTAAAATTCACATTTTGATGTCTGGGCTGCTTGAAACAATTCTTTACCCTTTGACGTCGTAAGTCTAGATCCCCAATAGGTGTTTTTTGCATTAAAGTCTCCTCCAATAATAAAATCACGTCCTAATGATTTAAATAGTTTAATGTAGTCCTCCCTTTTCAAGTTATGCCGGGGAGGACAGTATATTGCGGAGACAGTAAGCTGTCTGTGTTTAATGTGAATCCTAACAGTGGTGACTTGCATTGTTTCTTCTTCGATTTCTGTTTCTACATGGTGTTTTATATTTTCTTTTATTAGTAATGCTGAACCACCTCTTGCTCTTTCTGCTGGATGAATGGAATGATATAAGTTATAACCCCGGATTTTAACAAACGAAGATTTAACAAAATGGCTTTCGGATATTAGAAAAATGTCGATTTTTTCTGTATTTAAAAATATTTCTATTTCTGGAATATGTTGCATAAGTCCATTCGCATTCCAGATTGCTATTCTGAAAGTTGTGTTCTTACTTAACATTTTTTATCGGATTGCGTTGTGGGAGTTGCATTTTCTTCAGTTGATCAAATATCATGTTGTTCAGGTTACTTTGGTCATCTAGCCGCTTTGTAATAGCTTCGATGCTGTTCATAATGTTTTCCATAATTCGATTATTTTCAGAGCCCATATATTTAGTTGAACCCGAGCCTTTCACTACCTGAGCAAATGTTCTTCTTTGCCCTGCGTTGCTTGGTTGTGGATTTTGATCCATCTGATTTGATGGTTGAATCCTTCGAATTTCATGATTTTGCGATTGATTTCGTGATTTATCTCTTAATTTTTGTAGGTGTTTAGCAACCTCACAGCCCCGATAATTGGCCGGATGTTGGCCTTTACAATTTATACACTTAGCTGGTACATCTCTCCCTATTGTACATGCCTGGGTAAAATGTTTACCTGAGCATTTTACACATCTCGGATCCCGGCTGCAATATTTTTGGGTGTGATTAAATCCCTGACATTTCTTGCATTGTGGTATGCGTGTAGTGGTTCTCCTCATAGGTTCAATTTTTACCTTCATGTGAAGAATTGCTTTTATACCATAAATATTTTGAACATTTTCTGAGTTATCAAATACTAGCATAAAAAGAGGGAGTCCCCTTTTATTGAAAGTTGGGTTTCCTTCTTGGTTTTCTATTCTCTCTTTTTTAATCATATTCACAGCATCTAGTATTTTAAGACCTTTATTTTTTAAGTCTTCCATTATTTCTTCGCTTGAGCAAGTGTGATGCAAACCTCTTGCCATAACTTTTATCGGACGAGCCTGTTTGTCCTCATAGGTAAACCACTGATACTTTTCAGCATTCAGCTTCATAGATAATGTTCTATAGGTTTCTGAGTCCAGAGTATTAATTTTCCAAACGTCATTGTTTAGCGCTGTTATCTTATATTCTTTGTCAGTAACCGATTTCATCAGTGACTGAATTATTGGGTAACTGGTTACTCCCACGATACTTATTGGTGGGGGGGGTTTTTCTTTCGGTTGCACCAGTTTTGGTGCAATGTTCTTGGTAGATTTACTACCTTTCGGTTGATTGGCCTCAGGTTGGACAACTTCCGGTTCGGTACTTGTAGTTCCACTAACATTTAGTTGTTCAACCTCAGGTGACGATTCAGCTTTTCTTTTCTTACCCTTCCTGGAATGTTTTTTTTTCTTCTTTAGGATCCAGTTCGTCTCCCTTTCTAATTCATCCTCATCAGTGAGATAGTTGACTTTCTTTGGTTCAATACTCTCTAATTCGCTTTGTTCTTTAGCATCCCGATTCATTTTTAGAAGTTCATTTTCTCGCTTTAGATACTCAATTTCTTCGCTTAGCTTGGCAAATGATTGCTCCATCTTCTGTAGCCTCTCAAAGAGATCCATATTTTCCTTTTCTAGGTCAACAGTTCTTTCACTGAATTTTACTGCTCGCATTGTAAAATTTCCGCTGGCATCACTACTTTCATGGAGTGTTTGGCCCTCCTCAAAATCCATAGGGCCAGCCTTCGAAGAGGATGGATCCCCCCCGGATGTATTGTCCAGTCGACTGACTGGAGTACCACTTGGGGTAATAACTTTCTCGGACTTATGCATTGCATAGAGTCTTGCTGGTGATCGTGGCACTATGGAACTTCTTCCAAATGGATTTACAGAACTTATCACCTCTGAAGTATTGCGGTCATTGGATAACGACGACTGGGAGCCCGCTTGCTCACCCCTCAAAGTCGCCGGCACTGGGTATCCGTTTCCCTGCGCCGTAAGGTTTTCTCCATTAGAGTCCCCCATATTGGTTATTATATTCAGGGAACCACCCCTAGCTAGTTTTGGTCCACGAATGGTATTTTATTTCCCATTTACCCTCCGACAAGTCGGTTAGGGTTTCCCCCTATCCGCCACCTGGGGACGCGCCCGATGGGAGACTAGCAGCTCCACACGAGGGATATTTATTGAATTCCTGAAGCTCTGCAATTCTTCATAGATGGCTCCAAGTTAGACGGCAAAGTGGGAGCGGGAGTATTCTGTGATTAATTAATTGTGAACATTTCCATTCGTCTTCCTGATTAATGCAGCGTGTAATAAGCTGTGGTGAAAGCGACTGAAGAGATCTTGATATCGCGATCTATGTGGACAGTTAAGCGGCAATCAGGTCGCTGGAATCAGTCTCTTTGGAGCCACGAGTAGCGTTGAATTGTCACTCATCTCTTAATGAGATGGGTGAGCATTTCAACATTTAGTTAATCTGGGTTCGTAGTCATTCGGACGTGTTGGTAAACTGCAGGGCGGATGAGTATGTTAGGGACGGTACCACTTTCCAGCTGCAACCGGAAACGCCAAGTCTGGGGAAGCCGGCACGGCGCTAAAACTAGTACTTTGTCAACAGGCGGCAGACGTGAATTAATAACGGTCGTAGGAATTATCACGGGACACTGCGTTTTTGGAGAACAAGCAAGAAGGCTGTGTCTGGAGGCAAATAACTTCTATAGGAGCTGTTTGGTCCATGAGGAGGAAGAGACGTTGGTTCACTTCCTTTGCTCATGTCCATTACTGACACTCAGAAGATGCACACTTGGGGGTGGAGGGGGGATGGGGTAAGTTCAATATGGATAACCTGCCGGATCTCGAAAACAGTAAACTGCGGGACGTTTTGCGCTACATAAGCAGCTCTAAATGGTTCCAGTAAGGGTAAAGAGGATTTAGCCTCAGGTATCACAATGGACCATCACCGGTCTAAGTGTCCCTAAGCAGCCACTCCAACCTATCCTAACTAAATGCTGTTTCTATTTTCGTTTTCAGTGGGTTTAGCGCGTAAGCGGTTTCGAAAAGAAAAACAGCATTTAGTTTGTTGGATATAATTCTAAAATGATTGTATTATTTTTCCTAAAATCTTCTGGTTCTTGATCGAATGTATCATTACAATTACAATACCATTTTCACTTCAAAAAATTAATTTCAAACGATTTTGATAAATTTTCCAGATTCTCGATCAAGTCTCTAAATTTTGTTTATCGCTTGAAAATGATCCACAAAAATGACAAATGTTAATCGCAAACTTCACGAGTTAAAAATACTAACTTCACCACAATTATTAAAATGTCATTTTGATCTTCATAAGTAAAAAATTAAAATTAGGCTATAAATTAAATTCAAATAATGTATTTGTCATTTTTATTGTTATTTAAACAAAATGGATGTAAAAAAAATAGAAAAAATTCGAAATTGTTTTTTAAAGTCGTGATTAGACCGACCGACGAACGACCAAACGGCGTAGTGGTTAAAGCTACGGCGGTTGGATCGGGAGGTACCGGGTTCGAATCCCTATAGGGGCGGGATGCAAAAGGGATATTTCATCATCTGATTACGATCGGTGATGACGATGATAACCCCCTGTTGAGAGTGCGGAATCCATGGGCCGACCCACCTTTCATGTCACTACTTATAGGCAGGCATGAAGCAATGCAATGTGCAGGTGGTTTAAACAAAAGCGGGTAGCAGTACGTCCTCGAGTTGGCTGGCAACGGCTAAGGTAGGATGTTAAAAGGAAACTGCGAAAGAGTTGGGAGGGCCTTGAGCCCCAGAAAAAGATTGTAGAGATAAACAAAAAAAAAAAAGTCGTGATTAAAGAAGCCGTATTTTTAATTCTATTGAAAAACTTTTTCGTTCTTGCAATCGTAAACTATTCAAAAGCGGCAGTTTCGAAAATTTATGTCTCATAAAATTAGTTATAAAATATTTTGCAGATAATGGAACAGGAAGATTGAATAGCGATTTCCTTAAAAATATTTATTAAATTTCATATTTTAATTTTAAAAATTTAATTTGAAAAAGCGAAGAATAAACAAGTTTTTTATAAGTAGGTATCGTATAACTCCTCTGCCATTTTTCTAAATTTGATTAAACCAATTGTATCATCTATAACTTTTGTTTAAGGGCAAAACATCACACCCCAAATTAACAAAGCCCTATCGTATGTATATGTCTAGCCAGATTTTGTATCAAATAACCATAAATACAAAATTATTATGTTCAATATGTTTAATTGTGTATATTTAAATTTGATATTTGATAATTTTTTTTATAATTTGTTGGTAAAATTAGAAAGAAATTTGTATGATTTCTTAAATCGATAACATTGCAGCGCATACATATTTTTAAATGATATAGAAATACTTATCGGAAACTATACCTATAAAAATTATCAATATTCATGTGTGAAACTCATTTCACTGGATAAATTATGTACATATTATGAAACGGGTTGCGTTTAATAGTTCAAAATGTATATTCGTTCAAACAGAAATCAAGAAACTATGCAGTGTATTAATAAGTTTTATATTTTGCAGCACTTATTTAATAAAAAACATATTCAAAGCAAATTAATAAATTAAGCAATAATAAACTTAATATACATGTAAGTTGTTGTGTGTCGGTTTGAATCGCCGCTATAAAATAGTTTATAAGAAAAAGCATGTGTGTATTGGGAAATTTAATAACAAATTACTATGTCATCTTTTAGCTTATACATGTGCCTATACCCCCTTATTATATAATATTTGTATTCTATCTAATATCTATATAATATAATATGTAGTCAATTTTTATTAAGTTCGATTAATTGAGTCATTTTATTGTATGTATATACTTATATGCTGGCTTTGACAAATTGAGTAACATTAAATTAACTTGGTCTATTCTATGGTTAATGCACACAAATTTAACATATGTTTAGCATAATCGGTCTTTTGCTCATCATTGTTTCGGTCTAATTATTTTATCTAATTTTTGGTAAAAATATTTTTTTGTACATACAATGTATAATTTATATAAATCAGTTTCGTTACAAAAGTATTTCTTCTTTTGTATTTATTTTCCTTAAAATACGTTAGTTTTTACTTAAGAAAAATGTAGGTACTTTCTTAATACAAAAAAAAAATGTATAATTTTCTTATTGCATTTTCTAATCCTATACGTATTTTAATAATTGAACAAGATAGATTGTATATTGTAGTCAATCATACAGAATACAGATTTATAGTTAACTTAATTTAAAAATAAAATAAAAATTAAGAGTTAAACCGTAATTTAATTTTTTTTAATTTGAATTGAAACCTTAAGTGAAAGTACACACATAGATACGTTGTAAAACAAAAATCCATTAATAATACAATAGCGGTATGATATATAAAATTCTTATTTTTGTGCCGTTTCATTATAAATCATAATTGAAAACCAAAATAAACACCTTTAAACCAAACAAGAAGTATTTTTCTTTTTATTTAATCAAAATTGAGCCACAATTAGAAGGTAGTAACATACTTAACTAGATATGTGTAAGAAGTGCCATAAATCATAAAATAATAAATTGTATTTCTTAAGAAATTTAAATGAAATGTTATCAATTTAATTTAAAATAATGCATTGAAATCAATAATAGTGTTTACAGGTTATAATGAAATTATTGAGATTGAATTTATACAAACTTTCCAATATTGTGAATGTTTTAAAACACACATATATGTATATTTAAAGAATTATGAACCATACGGGACAATTTGCAAATAACAAAATTTGATGTAATGCAAAAAACTAAGTATTGTCACCCTTCAGAAAAAAAAATCTTGGAAATTTATCCCGAAACAATTGGTTTCTTACACAAATATTCTAGCGATTTACAATTTTGTTACGAATAAAGTCACATGTTTAACAAGCCGCTTTGTTGTTGTGCGATCGCAGTAACAGAAGTGTAGGAAAGGAACTAATTCTTTAAAGGTATTTTATTATTTCATATGTTGGATTGTAAATTTAGGCTTGGACTTCTGAGAACGGAGTAAATTTGTCCACTTTTAACTATTTAACTATAACTCAAAAACTATGCATTTTTATAGTACATACGAGAGATCGTAGAGAATCAAATTTCCTATCGAAATGGCACTTTAAAAAGTCAAAAAACCTTTATTTTCAACAAAATAAGTCAAAAACACCAAAAATTTTATCATTAATGAACTGAAAATAATTTTTGTATTGAAGAAAAAAAAAATTTTGCGTGTAAAAATCAAAATAACGGTATAAAGGTGTTAGTAGGTAACTTTGAACGGCTGTATCTCAGCCAATGTTAATCAAAAACACTTTTAACGGTTACCATTTTGACGGTAATTACGTCAGTTTTCTTTTTGTGAACCAATGCCTATACCTAAATCCACTCAGAAAAACGTTATGCACAAAAACTTGAAAAAAATTGAAATTTTTCGGTTTTTTTGACTTACATATTTTATTTTATTTTTTTTGACTTAAGGGCCAACCAGTGAGAAATTTTAAACTTAAAAAAAAATTAAGAATTTTAACGAATCCAATTTTTCTTAAGTTTTTTTGACATTTCAACCATAGCGAAATTAAAAATTCTTTAAGTAAATGACAGCGATTTTCGTATTTATAACTTTTATTTTTCTATTTATAATTTTTTTTTTTGGGTATTCCATGAGAATTTGCCGCCCCGGTGGCACAGTTGTTAGCACGCTTGCTTTAAGCCCCGGAGGTCCCGGGTTCGATTCCCGGCGGGTGATGAAAAAATCACGGCTGGTTAATGTTGGATCAATGAATTAATTACTCA
The DNA here is from genome assembly GCA_963556165.1 of Tipula helvola. Classification (NCBI taxonomy): domain Eukaryota; kingdom Metazoa; phylum Arthropoda; class Insecta; order Diptera; family Tipulidae; genus Tipula; species Tipula helvola. The sequence continues at coordinate 160,769,351 of OY744481.1, read as the reverse complement.
TTATCCGTTAAATAAATGATTACGAAACTTCAAAAATGAAGCGGCCAAATCCCTTTATGGGATGTAGCGCCAGCGAAAAAAAAAAAAAAAAAAATGAGAATTTCGTGTAACTTTTAGAAATTAATATGTTTATAGAAATAGCATTTTAGTTTTTAGTAGGGTTCGGTTTCACAAATGTTGCCAAATTAGAAATAAAATAAAAGACTTCAGTGAGAATATGAAATTTAAAACATAAATTTAGAATTCCCACTTTTATACAAGGGGAAACAATGTTTTTGACGCCTTGTTTTAATTTTTTTTAAGTTTGGACGGAAAATTTCGCATTCATAAGTTTTTTTAAGTGACAGATACAGATACAATTTGACGAAGTTTCGTTGAAATTTTTAAGTTAATTTAAGTTTTCCATGGGCGAATATACACAAATGCCATTTACCAGATTCTTAATTTAAGTTTATAAGTTTTTATAATTACTCACTGGTTGGCCCTTTATTTTGTTGAAAAGAAAAGTTTAACTTTTTAAAGTGCCATTTCGATACGAAATTTGATTCTCTACAATCTCCCGTATTATGTGTATGTACTAAAAATGCATAGTTTTTGTGAGTTATAGATAAGAAAGTTAAAAGTACACAAATTTACTCCGTTCTCAAAAGTCCAAGCCTAAATTTAATAGCACTTTGTGGATTTATCATTGTTCGGGTACAATTGAACATATGAAACAATAAAATACCTTTAAAGAATTAGATCCTTTTACCCCTGTTTTTTTCGACACGGTCAATATCTAAGAGTGTACAATTTTAATCTTGAAAAAAGAGACATGAACACTATCGAATGTCGAAAATAGTGATAATATATATGGGTCATTTGCATTTAAATCTCACATTTTTTGTCCCCAAGCATTTTTTTAAGTGAAAGAAACACAAACAGATCACACAATCCACAATACATCAAACCATCCATACCAACACAAAATGTCTGCATTTAACCACATAATTAACCGCCTAAACCGCATACCCATGAATAACGATGATTATAAAGAAGAACTAAACACTATCACACATAGCAATAGAAAATGGATACCAGGAAAATCTAATACATCGCCTCAACTATAAAATTAAAAATAAAATACACCAACTAAACATTTTTTTTAATAACATCGACTTTGTCTAAATATTACAGATAATTTTTAAAGAGTATAAGCATAGACAATCATAATAGATCTCTCATTTGACTAAAAACAGAAAATAAAAACAAAAATTTTCCATTCAAATATTATCGGTGTATTGCATATACGTATTATATTTGCAACGCATTCTAAAATCATTGCCTTATAAAATACACAACACAACGATACATTGGAATTATCAGAAGTTTTTGTTTTTTTCCTTTAGCTACTATGAAATGAGAAATCTAGTATGAATGTCTATACACACAAAAAAATAAAAGGTCACCACAACACCGAATCGGTGTTACATAGTGTCCCACCGATCGGATATTTATAATTTGAATCCAATCGGATATTATAATAAAAATGGCATAAAATACATTTGGATAAAAACTTTTACACCGCATAAAACCCAAACAGGAACATTCATCTTTAGGAAAACACCTAGAGGTGCATTTTATTAAATCCAAAAGGAGTTTTTATAAAAATTTATCTTTTCGGATAGATAAAAATATTTATCCGTTGATGCGTATTTAATTTTATAAAATATATTCAGTTGGAGAAAAATAAAATACTTTTTCGGATAAAAAACCAATTAACACCGCACATTTTTTGAGTGTATGAGTATGGTTTTTATCCCATTGGGATTTTATTTTAATGTATATGATTTTAATATGTTCCGAAGATTGTAAGAGAATTGAATCTTCTCATCAGGCCGCTGCGACTAGACTGATTGTATCACAATTTAAATTCTATTATACAGAAGGAATATGAAGGTTGCTTTAGCGAATTTAACCAATACAGCCAAAATCTCTTACAATTTTTTTTTTCACGAAAACTCCAAACGATGTAAATATTTACTCCGATAGAACGAAAATAATCTCTGGGAAGTACTTTTTAAAAAAATCCACTGTTGACAACTTTTGCGTTTACTCCGAACGGTGCAAAAGTATACTGTTCGATCCTTTTGGATATTTTAAAATTTGTACCCGATCTTGCGGAGTTAATATGGTACTATTGGATAAAAAATAAAGTTTTTTTCGGATAAAATACCATTCACACCGCAATATTTTTTTGTGTGTATGGTATAAGTTTACTTAACTCACAAACTCTTGATCACAATACAAAAATTTGTGAAAATGTATTTTTTTAAATTATTTTGGACTTTTATCGTCATGAACGTTACTTTACTTTATCATGAACATTACTTTACTTATTTTAGATAAATTGTGAAATTTAAAAATATAAATTTAATTTACCGACTTTTATTCACATTGATGATACGTCTACTTCCAAATGGTATGTTTAATCTTTTATATTTACAAATTAATAATTTTAAAAATAACGTAATAACATATTGTTAAGTATGTAACGTTAAAAAAATTTAAAATAGCACAAAAGATTATTAAAAAAAATGCAAAATACAAATCTGCTCATGCCCAGATTTAAAAGAAAAAGAAATATGATTCAAAAACTATATTTTAAATATTTTTTTTTTTAATTCGTATATTATGTATATAATTTACTTCAGAAAGCATGAAACTTGAAAACAGTGAAATGTGAGATTTAAATGCAAATGGCCCATACTAAAAAAACCGGCAAAAAGCAGAAAACATCTGTTTTTTGACAATGCCTAATCCCACTACAGGCCATTCAAAAACAGACAACTAAAATTTTAGCGTCGTTTTGCCTCGTCTACTAAAATCGTGTGCAAATATTCATTACACAACGATATCTTAATATTGCCAAACGATTTGTGAAAATCCAAATGTTTCATTCAATTTCATTTTTTGTTGCGAATCATTTTTTTTTTTCTATCGTAGAAAAAATAGCGTGTATAACTGGTGTGAAAATGAGTCATTGCAATACTCAAGTGAGTGCACGCTCAGGCTGCAAATTTCATTATCGTATTGCAACCATTCGTTTTCTTCACTTGTTATACAATATACTATTACGCATAGGAAGTAGCCTGGACAACTCTTATTGATTCCCCAGACAAATGCAACAATTTTTTCGCGTTTGTAAAACAATATTTTTTAGTTAATAAAGAATTCTTTAAATAACAAACAATTATTTTATATTTAAAAAAAAACACTTTAAAATTTTATTTACAAATATGTATAGCTATGTATATAAATAAATGAATAAAAGGTTATCATTATGTGATATACAAATTTCTAGTTTAAGAATACTATAGTTTCGGATAATTCATCCTTTAACAGTTCTTAACTTTTTACTATTCAAATTAAGAACTGTTGAAGGATGAATTAACCGAAACTATAGTATTCTTAAACTAGAAATTTGTATATCACATAATGATAACTTTTTATTCATTTATTATTATTATAAATAAAAATTTAAAGTTTTTTTTAATATAGAATAATTGTTTGTTATTAAAAGAATTTTTTATTAGCTAAAAGTGATACAAGCCACGGCAATATAACATATTCATTTTCTTTGTACATATGTATATAATTTTTTTTAGATTTACTAGGTATATATTACTCATTAGTTGAATTGCAACTTTATCCCCCGCACTACCTAGACTTTTCCTTATATTGTATGTCAGATTGGATACAATTGTTAACCAACCAAATATTTAGCCAAAATCACAGACAAAGGAAAACGTAAAGCCAGCCACTACAATTTAAGATTGTTTATTTAGAGTTTGCATACGCAAGTTACTGTTAACTTTCCACCTATATATTTTCGAAAATATGAATTGCTTTTTAAAATAATAAAACCAACAAATTGACGCAATGTTTCCTGCTTATACCCGCAATTTATTACTGTTATTAAATTTCTAAACTAATTAAAGATTAAATATACGTTTCTTGAATTCTATTTATAAATTATATTTATGTTAGATAGTTTCATTAATGCAAAAAAATTAAGAGAAAAATTAATTCTAAACTATCCACTGATTGTTTTGTTAAATAAACACAAATGGTTTAACGATTTATAGCAAATCATAGATTTTCAATTAAGCAAAAATAAATGAAATTTTCAATTAAATTATAATTACACATATTTATGTACAGATAAAATCATTCAAATGTTTTAAATTACCTATATTATATTTTTTTAAAAAGCAATTAAAGCAGCACACTTGCTGCTAATAATTCGTATGGCAATGCAAGTTAATATTAATTTCATTACGATAGCATAACGATAGATTCAAAAATAAAATGTTGATTGGACAAAGTTTATTAACCCGTTCTTAATATGTACAAAAAATAAAATTATAAAGATTTGAATAAACAAAATAAATTCTCGAGTATTGGAAAATGATGACTTGAATTGTTGGAAATATTTTGTTGTTGGCTTCTTAATATTAATAAATACTTATGATCGAACCAACAATTTTTTGGAATAGTTTGCAAAAATACGACTGTTGGCGAATTCTCAGGTAAATCCGCTAAATAAGGAAAATGCATTTACTTTTCTCAAAAGTAGGGTAAACGGAATAAAACAAGGTAAACGTGAAACGTTTACATTATCTGGATATTTTTATTCGTATTTTAACAAAAAAACCAACCCTAAATTTCGACATTTACCCGAGAATACGTGCATATCCACAGTGACAGTATAAGTAAATGTTTTATTGGCTGTGTTCCAATGGGACAAATTTGCTGTTTACAAGAACTTGTGAGAAGGTACAAAATGGAATGAACACAGCTATTAAAAACGTAAAATAATTACAGCTTTGATGAAATAATTAGACTATTATACGGGCTGAAAAGTTTCCTATCTTGACAGATAGATGGCAAGTAATGATAGAGTAACGCGTGAAGATTTCGAAAATAGAATATTTTCTAATGTCAAATTCTTTCGGGTTACTCGAAATAAAGTCACTTTTTTATGTCCAAAAGAACATGAAATATTTTTGTAGTTGTGTTGGTGTAAAAAAAGCAACAAGAAGTAAGGTTATGTTTTACTGTTTTAAGGTTATGTTTTAATTATTTACATAAAAAACAGAATATACGATTTTAACGAAATTTTATGCACGATTAAATAACTAAACCCAGTTTTTTTTAAATTTAATAAATCTTTGATAAATTTAGCGCATTAATTAATATTCACCTAAACCATGATACAAATATTACAAGGTATGCTTAACAGCTGAAAGCACGTGGAGCGCGATGTCACTCAGAGTCAACTTGGATATTTTTTGCGAATTGGTTTAGGTTTATAAGAATATTTTTAGGTTTTGGGAATGGAAATAAGTTTCAACGATTGTACATGATAGAAAAAACACAAATCCCAACCAAACGGAGTCAACGTTACGAAATATATTACTCAAAGTGACATCACTAAAAGGAAAAATGGCGATATGTCGATTGGTTTGAACATACCTTGTATATACCATGCACCTAAACCACAAATGAAATACCAAAATGGAGTTTTGTTTTTGTTTACAATTCACTTTGACATTTCCATTTCTATTTACATATTTGTAAAGAGCAAAGCAAACATATGAAAAAATCCAGAGTAAAGCAAAATGCTCTCGAGCAAAAAAAAAGTGATTTATTTTCTCCAAAAGAATTTGTAATGTCAATTTTTTACTCTCGAATAAATTTTTTTACTCTCAGGGACTATTCACACCAAGCGCGAATTGCGAATGCGAGGAAACAATCTTTCTAAAATTATGATATAAAAAACACTTTTATCCAAAATGTTTGTCTATTTATAAGATAAATACGATGTTTCCAATCAAATTAAATTTAATTAGGCCCGAAAATTATTTCACAATTAGAGAAAAACGAAATTCGCGCGAAAAATCACAATATTTACACGAATTTCATTTTTCTCTAATTTTGAAATATTTTTCAAGCTTAATTAAATTTAATTTGATTAGCAACATTATAGTAGTCTTATAAGTAGACAAACATTTTGGGTTTATCTGTTATTTATATTCATATTCATATTTTATAAAGAATTTCACATTAGTTGACAAAATAAATTTTCAAGTACATCTGACGTATAATAGTTTGCTTTTCATAAGTAATAAAATTGACGCATTCTGCATTTTGTGAAGAATGAATAAATGTCAAATTCGTGGTGCAATTTATTATTCATTAAAAGGTTTATCAGCAACAGACATCAAAAAGGATATGGATCTAACTTTGGGCAAGTCTACACCTACACCATCCACCATCCTATGAAACTGTCCTTTTTTGGGTCATTAAATTTAAGCGTGGTCGCAAAGTGTTTTGATGATGAATGCAGCGAAAGCCCAAAAGTTGTTACACCAGAAATTATTGGACATATCCATGATATTTTACTGAGTGATCATAAAGTGAAGTTGAGTGAGATTGTTGACTTCGTAATCATTTCAAAAGAACAAATAGAAAATAAATTGCATGAACATCTACATTATGAAAAAGTTTAAAGTAAGAGCTGCATTCTCTCACTATCGATCAAAAATGCGAACGAGTAATCAATTCACAGCAACAGTTATACATGTAGACACGTTTGACAAACATAATAAAGAGTCTTTGCACAGTGGATTCGACCTGGTCAAAGCCGATCAAATACACAACAATCAGCTGGAAAGGTTATGACCACAATTTTTTGGGACACGCATAGAATATTAATATTACTCATCGACCAACTAGAAAAATAAAAGACAATCACTGGCGAGTATTACAGAGCGTTATTGGACAAATTCAAACGAACACATTTGAAGATTCTCTTTCTTCAAGCCAATGCTCACAAGTCAACAATATGACGGCAAACTTGCATCAATTACACTACGAATTGCTTCCTCATCTATAGTACCATATTCTTTGGATTTGGCACCTAACAATCCTTTTCTGTTTCCAAAATTAGAAAGATGGCTGCAGGGAAACAGATTTGCGTCGAATGCTGAAATAATAGCTTAAAGTCTTAAACAAACGCAAATTTTGAAGGATTTGAAAAATCGCTTTGAATTTCACATTAGCTTACAAAATAAATTTTCAAGTACATCTGACGTATAGTTTGCTTTTCATAAGTAATAAAATTGCAATTTGTGGTGCAATTTATTATTCATTAAAAGGTTTATCAGCAACAGACATCAAAAAGGATATGGATCTAACTTTGGGCAAGTTTACACTTACACCATCCACCATCCTATGAAACTGTCCTTTTTTGGGTCATTAAATTTAAGCGTGGTCGCAAAGTGTTTTGATGATGAATGCAGCGAAAGCCCAAAAGTTGTTACACCAGAAATTATTGGACATATCCATGATATTTTACTGAGTGATCATAAAGTGAAGTTGAGTGAGATTGTTGACTTCGTAATCATTTCAAAAGAACAAATAGAAAATAAATTGCATGAACATCTACATTATGAAAAAGTTTAAAGTAAGAGCTGCATTCTCTCACTATCGATCAAAAATGCGAACGAGTAATCAATTCACAGCAACAGTTATAAATGTAGACACGGTTGACAAACATAATAAAGACTTTTTGCACAGTGGATTCGACCTGGTCAAAGCCGATCAAAAACACAACAATCAGCTGGAAAGGTTATGACCACAATTTTTGGGACACGCATAGAATATTGCTGATCGACTATCTAGAAAAATGAAAGACAATCATTGGCGAGTATTATAGAGCGTTATTGGACAAATTCAAACGAACACATTTGAAGATTCTCTTTCTTCAAGCCAATGCTCACAAGTCAACAATATGACGGCAAACTTGCATCAATTACACTACGAATTGCTTCCTCATCTATAGTATCATATTCTTTGGATTTGGCTCCTAACAATCCTTTTCTGTTTCCAAAATTAGAAAGATGGCTGCAGGGATACAGATTTGCGTTGAATGCTGAAATAATAGCTTAAAGTCTTAAATAAACGCAAATTTTGAAGGATTTGAAAAATCGCTTTACAAGGCCGGTAATGGAATGCTTCAAAATTGTTGGATGAAATGTATTGAGTTAAAAGATTATATTAAAGATTAAATAAACACATTGCCAAAAAGTTGCATTTTATTATCGATACAGGAAACATTGCACCCCATACACAGCCCAATTCCTTGGTCGTATCGTTTGGTATGCCAAGATCAGTCAAGTTTTTTTTAAGGCTCCTTCTTTAAACCAGAGAAGACTCTTATAAAAAAAACACATGTATTGATTTTTTTAACGACTTTAGGAGTAACCAGCGAATCAGTAAGAATCCTTACAGAATTTGACGAAGTTATTTCCTACAGAATATTTGATATACTTATCAGCCATCGAATCCGTAATAACTGACAAATACAGTATTAAAATTGTAATGTGAATAATAGCAAAATTATTATTTTTAAGAAAAGTGTACCGTGATAAGTTTGATGTATTCTGACATTTACTTCAGTTTGCGCGTTAATTTTTGCTCTGTTAAGTGATAGCTAAACTGAACGAGAAGTTCTAAATCCGCTGGTCAGTAACATGCACTTTCTGTATATGGCATTCTTAAATTGTTAATGGGCTAGATACTCGATACTCAGATAAGCAGTTATTTTTTGCGAATTTGCGAGAAATGTTATACACGATAATTTAGCAACCCAATTTCTTTCTGAATTTCAGAAAATGGGATACTTTAACGCACTTTAACGTTTGTGCTGAATACAAAATTTTTTTTTTTTTTTTTCGTTTAATTCTAGGCAATCTTTTCTGGGGCTCAAGGCACTCCAAACTCTTTCGCAATTAACTTTTACCGGCCTACTTTACGCAGTAGTTGCCAAATCGAGGACGTACGGCTATAGATCCGTTTTGTATAAACCACCTGCACATTGCATTGCTTCATGCCAGCCTATAATGCTGACATGAAAGATGGGTCGGCCCATGGATTCTGCACTCTAAACAGGGGTTATAGTTAAAAATATATTTTACTTTGATAAAATAATCGAGTAGTTTACGCAAGCAAATTTTCGATTAGCAAATCCGCCATATTTACAGAGTTGCGAATTGCTAGAGTATCGAGTATCTAGCTCAATGACTCGCTGGTTCACTCATTTGTAATTTCAAATGACTTTTCTTGTCACGATAAAGTTTCAAGTGCGTGGAAGCTGTGCTAGTAGTTATTTCAAATATAAAAAATAATGAATCGTAAAAAATCAGTGTAATATGATGTTTTTCATAACAACCGTCTAGCGGTTATAGTAGGTACATTAAACTTGTTATTTGGCGTGATAAAGGATACGACTACGGAATTGGGATAATATTGTTAAAAATTAGTCTTTGATTAAAGACAAAAATAGTCTTTATACAATAACTTTATACAATTCGTAAAATAATGTATGGTATTTTTAGTGTTATAACGTATGGTACCCAGCTTCTTTTTTAATCCAACTTTCTCCAAATGATTTAGAACTGTTTGTTGGTGAATGTTGAGTTCCCTCAAAGATATGATGGTTGCTTATACACTCAGCTTCAACTGAATACAGGACACAGGTAAAGATTTTTTATGACTCATTATTGTCACTTTTTCTCTCACTCTCTTCTAAAGCTATGCATATGAAAAAATGTAGTGTTTTTTTGCGTCTACTGAATAGGCACATGATGAATAATTTGATTGTTTCTCTAATTTCCGAGGAGATTGACGTGTTTAAGCAATTAGTAAAGTTCTCTTAGTGAACATCAATAATGTACTAAAATGTGATTTGTAGAAAAATGGGTAGAGCAGCAGCCCTTAATAGTACAGAAAAGGAAAAATTGAAGTTCTAAAGAACCAAGGATTTAACCTGGTGCGATATAGCGGAAACAAGTGGACGGAGATTTAATTTAGCTTATTCTTACCTAAGCAATAAAGAAACTTGCGGGAAAAACATGAAAGGAGATCAGAAAGCGGCCACAACAACCACTGATAGAAGAGCAATAGTGCATCTTGCTCCCAATTCGGGACTAAGCGGCCAAAATTAAACAAACATCAGGTGTAAATGCTAGTGTTTCAACAACAGTTAGAAGAGTGATCAATAGCGCCAACCATTTGAAAAGAAACCACCGTTAAACCAACGAAGAAAATGTAAGCGGCTTGAATTCGCTAAGCATCTTCAAATGACATGGCGCGATGAATGGTGAAACGCCGTATTTTCGGATGAAAAGTTTAACTTCGATGGGGCTGGCCTAATGGCTATAATTACTACATACTTCCACAATTTAAGGAAAGATTTACGTCATTTAGACCGACACCATAGTCGAGAAGGAGGTGTTATGGTTTGGGGTGCAGTTTCGTATTATGGAACTATAGAACTCGAGTTTCAAACAACAAAAATGATTGCAACATCTTACAAAGGAATTTTTCTAAATTTTCAAATATCTGAAAAATGTGCGATTGCATCAGTGGCCTCATTATTCACCCGATCTAAATCTATTAGAAAACGTTTGGGTTGGTTAGCCCAGAATGTTTACGAGTTCGGTCAACAATTTAAAGACCGAGAAACTCTTACTGCAACAATAAAAACAAGCTGCAATAAAATCTCTCATTTATTTGAAAGCACTTTATGATTCTATGCCGAACAGAATTTGTGAAGTTATTATGAATAAAGGAGGCTGTACTCATTATTGAATCCAAAAATCATTTTTTTTTGTATTTTTACGATTTTTTCTAATTAGAGCAGTTATAAAAACACTATATTTTTTCGCAAGCTTAGCTTTAAAAGAGTGAGAGAAAAAGTGACTAGTATTTGGAATTGTTTCTCTAATTATTTTACCTAACATCATGAAGAAACGGTTAGCAACTTTTAATGGTGGATTATGTACACGATATAAAAAATCTTGTACCTATTCAGTTGAAGCGGAGTGTATATGTAGCTATCTTGCTCCACTTTTTACATGATTTTATAGACTTTTTCAGTGATTGGTTCCAGAAATTTCCCGAACGAAATCGATCGAACCATTCACGGGCTTTCTGATACGGTAACATCACCATAAACTATACACATTGTTTTACAGCCTGCGTTGGTGCTATCGTCTTCTGTTGTTTTAAGTAGAATTTTATAATGTATCTAATCTCTTCTTTAATTTGACACATTTTTAACAAGGAATAACTTTTCCCTGAATAAACAAATATCAAAATTGTTCTTAATATTTTACCTTTAAAATATACATTTACATTTAGCTATTGTTAAAACGGAGGATACTTTTAGACCATACCATAAATACAAATAGAACAATAGAATAGAATTATGTATTAAAAAAGGTCTTAAAGAAGATCATCCTAATAATGTCGTGGCTTATTCCTGATAGGATTGAAAGGGCATTATGTATTATGAGTTCCTTGTACAAATCAATTAATTCCTAAGCGTAATGTTTGATTAAAGGCGGCAAATAAATAGAAGGACTGAGAATTGATTAATCGAAAAAGTGCTCCCTTCACCAGGAACTTTGATATTCATCTGACTAGATTACCACTTTCTCCTCTCGTTATAAAAATCTTTAGACTATGAAAAAAATAATTTAGACGATTTAGACTTTGAAAAAAATAATCTGTTCGGTAGATGGTGGGATTTTGCAAAAAAAAGTCAAGAAGTGAGTAATAACAATAAAATAATCAAAAAGTATTAAATTTATCTAAAATTAGTTGCAAAAGAATATATAAACGATAAAAAAATCTAAAAATTTGACGCCGAAGCCTCACCGAGAAATACTATGCAAATGACTACTTAGATATGTAAGGTGATTTTCGGTGAAAACCCTAGTATGTATATTAAATTGAATTCATTTATAATTGGCCCGTTTATTTTGAAAGTGGGGCAGATCTATTTTTTTAAACTTCGTACAAAACTGTATTATTTCCCCTTGCAACCCAACCATTCATCAATGCTTTCTAAGGATTTTTTGTGTAAATTCGTTCGTTGTCGAGTTATTTGCTTGTCTCATTTGTTTGGGTGATTCACCCCTATTATGATTAATGAGTCAATCCACACGACTCTATTGCCTTTTAAATTTTCATATATCAAATGAAAAAACGAAATGGTAACATAGAGTCGTGACGATTATTCATCGGCTCGTCAATCATAATAGGGTGATAATTTTCTGAGGATTTTCCTAAAGAGACGCGGTATGAATAAAAAGTCGAGTTTGCTACTAATCAACAATTCTGCTTCTTTCTGCTTTATGAACTTGTGCCTGGCCTTTCCAGGCGAAACACCCACACATACAGGTCATAGATCCAACATTGAATAACAATAAGCTACAAAACTTTTTTCTTTCGGGCTATGCATTAAAATGGAGTTCTTGATGGCTGAACTCCCAATCCCGTATAATTGCCTCTTATAACTCCTTATTTGTTCCTTTGCGAAGCTAATGAAATGTGTCGTTTTATTTCCGCATGCACATTAACCCTTAGCGGCCATACTTCACTCCCGTAAAATAGCGGCCACACTGGGGTGATTTTTCACCCCAGTCAAAAATATCGGGCTAGAAAGACAAATTTAAAATATTGAGACTCCAAAAAATTCATGAACATATGAAATATCCATAATGCCAATATCAAGATAATTTAATTAAAAAAAATTATATATGCGCAGTCAGGAGAAATGACGTTTTTTAGAAAAAAAAAAAATCATTACTCGGTCAATATTGAAAAGTACCCCAAAAATTTAAATTTTTGTTGTTTTCAATGTAAACTTTGATCTGATCCGGATCACTATGCGTCAAGAAATACGGCTCGGATTTGATTTTTACCATCCATTATCCATCAATTTCATTTAAAACGTCCTATTCGAATGCCTCTTTCAAGTAACAACAACAACCTTACATTAGTGCAATAATTCGATTAAAAATTAAAACTCATTATGAAAGCTTTTATCTTTTACCAATCTCATCGTCAATCTAAAATCGTAAAATTATTAAGAAGATAAGAAAAGAAAATTTCGTAAGCCCCTTTGAGTGTGTTCCATAATCGTAACTAATTTTATATTAGATAGTAAGTGTCTCGTGTTGAAGATATCCAGTACATTTGGTAAATAGAGCCGCAACAAAGGAATCAACTTATATTGTCCTAAAATTGTTTAAAAGAGTTTAATCATTATGTGCTCTAAAATTAAAAAGTGATAAGTCAACTTATGTCTTAAACAACTGTTGCGCATTTTCTGTTTAATTTTCTATTAATACGTTTTCATTCTTCTAAATTTTAAGGTAAAATATGAAAGAGAATAAGATATTTTATTTCTTTGATCTTCTTACCTTAAAAATTGGAATGAAAACATTAATAGAAAATTAAACAGAAAATACGCAAAAGTTGTTTAGGGCATAAGTCGACGTGTGCCCTTTTAATTCCAGACCACAACATTTTGTAGTTATAAATATATAAAAGTACATTTTATAAATTACCAAACAGTTTTACATTAATGTCCATATGTAAGCATTGTTTGCTCGCTCTCGGCCAGTTCGTTCCTGAGCAACAGCACAAAGTGATCGGCCGCACGAAAACGTCCCAGTGCGACCGACCGGTGTGAAAGTTTAAGTTGAAATTCAAGAGTGGGGTGATTTTTTGTCAAAATCTGCTAAAATTCTCTCTAGAAAACCTGCTTGTTTTGCTGTTACGCAAGTAGATATAATAGCAACCTTTAGGTGCATTAGTTACTACGAAAAAACCATAAAAAAATTTACATTTACTCGTTTACCACTCGCACCACTCAATTTGTATACATATCTCACACACTACTAACACCGATTGGTATTTGAGCAGTTTCACTCTCTATTCTTTGTTCTAATTTATATACAGAATGTCCAAAAACACGTTTTTTATTTTTCGTATTGACATTTTGCAGTGAAAATGATCTTCGGTGTATTTTTCATAAAAAATCCTCGATTTCCCTCTCGTTGAAATTATGCATTTTCAAGTGATCAAATAATTATGCTTTTTCCGGTAGAAACGGTCAATTCCTAATTTTCTAATGGGTGTCCATTGTCGTGAGCACCCATCTGGCACCACCTTCTCTTCCATGAATTTATATTAGTTCATTGGTTAAAATAAATGTAAAAGAAAATACAATGTAATACGAAAAAAGGTCAGAGAGTGTTTGTCCTTTGCTCATAAAACAAGTGTGTCGTGTAATTAGAATTTATAAGATATAAACGAATTACTATAATAAAGAATTAAACTAAACGCTTTGTTTCTTTTTAAATTTCATTAACGCGAAAATTTCATAATAAATGGTGGCAGCGGAAAAGATTTTTTTTGTTATGTACACACATTTTGAAAATTGTTATATAAAATAAATAAAAGTGCAAAGGAAATAAAAAAAAAAAAATACACGATCTACTGTGTCGACGTGCCGTCCATGTTGAATTTATACATAAGGAAACGTGCTGTGAAAATTGTACCTACAATGGACGACGATTTTTAAGAAGAGAAAAAAAAAAAAAAAAAAAACTAAATAAAATTATATACGCATCGGTTTTCAATTTTTTTAAGAAAAATAAAATTATCTACGCATCATCGATATAATAATTTCGTATTTGGAATCCATGTTATATAAAATACGTATCACGCATACGCTAGCGACATTGTACGACGAGTAGCAACATCAACGAAATAAATTCAGCATTATCCAGGATCAAAACCGCAATATTAATAAATTCAGCGCATAACGAAATAAATTCAGCGCTTATCCAGGATCAGTAACCTAAACTTTCAACCTACCAACTCTAGACATCACGCGGACAATTTGGAAATGACGAAAAATTTTGTCATGCATTTATAACACATCATCTGTTTATTTTATATTTGTACGTATCTATTGATTTTATAACAATTTATATATATTTATTTTCTAGATATATTTTAAAAAAAAAAATATTTGTAATTTTAATAATTATATTTGTGTACAAGTGAAATGTTATTTTCTTAAAATAATTTTAATTTTCAAATTTTATTTCATGGCGTAACTATCGAAATTATCTGTAATTTTTTATTTCTTGCTCTTATTGTTATTGTATTTGTTATTTCTATTTCATTTTACGCGTTCATGAAAATATTAGTTCAGAATAAATACCGTCATTCATATAACACGAGATTACGGAAAAAGAACGAAAGTACTGTGCTGCTTGATGTGACAGTTAAAAACACAAAGTCTACCAATAAAATTCAATCGAAAGTTTCCAAAATGACTCTAAATATTGACCGGGTATTAAAAATTGTCCCAGAATATTCAGGAAATGGTGACGATCTCCATAGGTTTTTGTCAGCTTGTGATTTAGTAAATACTCCATTGAAAGATGATGCTGACAAAACGATGCTTTTGAATTTGATTAAAACGCGCCTTAACGGCAAAGCGTATAATTCAATTAAATACAAAACAATTAATACCCTTGATGCTTTAAAAGCAGAACTAAAAAGTCAATTTGGGCAAGCGTGTTCAATTGAACAATTGCAAACCACATTGTGTTTAATTAAACAAAACGCAAACGAAGAAGTCCAATCGTATGCGAATCGAGTTGAGGAAACACTTTTCAAATTAAACGACGAATGCGTTTCTGAACAGGGAGACGCACATCAAGAGGTAATTGTAGCCATAAATTCCAAGACGGCATTAAAAGCGTTCGTAGATGGATTGCGAGATCCCATAAGAATTTTTATTAAGGCGTGTCGATATGAAAAACTATCCGACGCCATTGCCAAAGCCGTTGAGGAAGAAGTATCGTTGAAAGGCAGAAATTCTATTTCACGCGCGACAAATTTAGTATCTCAAAATAATGCATCAATGTCTTCTAACGGACGAAACAATTCTAATAGTCAAGGATTCAATATTAGATGCCAAATTTGTAACAAATCGGGCCATACTTCTAAAACTTGTTTTTTTCGATATAACAGTTCTGATAAAAAATCAGTAAACCATGTTTCGATTCAGTGCAGTTATTGCAAAAATATTGGGCACCATATTCGTGACTGTCGCAAACGACAATATAATGAAAAGGAAAAAACAAATCAAAATTTTTCTCAGAAATTCCAAAATCGTGATTTCAGACCATCTACCAAAGATGTAAAGAGCATTACAAAAAACATATCGGAGCTCGTCGATGCCAATCAACAGGACACTCTTCGAGTTCTCGATATTTAAAATGTCCTGTTGCAAACATGGTTATATACCAATTTCGTCAATTATATTCTAAGTTCGTACCAATATTCCTAATGTTCCTCAATATTCTAAATTACATTTCAATGTCGATAAATGATATCAAAAATTATGTTGCATATTTTTCAATTTCGAAATGCATTGCGTTCAGATACATTGTTGAAATTTGTTTCCTACTATATTCTAAAATATTTCTATATTCTAAAAAAGTAACAATTCTATATTCATTACTATTTTCTGAAACAAAGTTCTCAATACTTGAACCTAAAACACATTTTCTACATTATAAAACAGATTCTCTTTCGGCAAATACCAACAATCATAAGTATATAAAGCTAAAACTGAATATTTTAAAAAACAGATCCTCCTATTTTTTGGTTGATACAGGGGCGGATGTTTGCGTCTTGAAAAAGGACTTAGTGATCCCGGAAACAATTTGTTTCCCGAAGCTAAGTTGTGAAATATCTGGAATTACTAACGAAGGATTCAGAACTCTAGCAGCCTGTCCAGCGAAAATTTTATTACCAAATTCCGAAATCATTGAACACAATTTTCAACTTGTCGAAGATATACCCATTTCATGCGGTGGTATTATCGGTAAAGACTTCTTTTCGAAATATCATTGTAGAATCGACTACCGGAAAAATATTCTGGAAATCCGATCAGAAAAAACGAGTGTATTAAGGTTAGAATCTGAAATATCTGAAACAGTCATACCAGCCCGATCTGAAAAAGTTGTTAGAATCCGAGTAAATAGTTTACGTGACCGAGATTTTATTTGTAAATCGCAGGAAATTTACCCCGGAGTTTTCGTAGCAAATTCAATTTCCAGAGTAGAAGGTGGCTTAGCTAGTTTTAGTATGGTAAATACCAGCGAATCTCCAGCCGACATTAGAAATTGTGACATTAAAATCGAGGATATAGAAAAATATGAAATTTTTGTTTTGTCAAAACAGGGAAATGAACCGTCAAATAGATTGCAGACATTGGAATCTATGATAGATGTTTCTACGTTAAACGAAGAAGAAAAACAATCAGTTCTTGCGATTTGTCGTGAATACAATGAATTATTTCATCTTCCCGGTGACAAATTAATCGGTACTAATATCATGTCTCATAAAATTCCAATTTTACCTAATTCGCAACCCGTACATATTCGACCCTACAGATTACCTCAGGCGACAAAAATTGAAATGGATAAACAAATTTCAGAAATGATGGTCGATGGAATCATTCAGGAAAGTCGAAGTCCTTGGAACTCACCAGTGTTAGTCGTTCCGAAAAAATCAAATTCCGATGAAAAGAAATTTCGTCTTGTCATAGATTATCGCAAGTTGAATGACTTATCAGTCGCTGAAGTTTACCCACTTCCAAATATTGTAGAAATACTCGACCAACTAGGAAAAGCCAATTATTTTAGTACATTGGATCTCGCGAGTGGATATCACCAGGTACCAGTTGACAAAGCAGATAGAGAAAAGACAGCCTTTTCTACGTCCAATGGTCATTTTGAATTTGTAAGGATGCCGTTTGGCTTGAAAGGAGCACCGGCAACATTCCAACGCCTTATGAATACCGCACTGTCAGGTCTCACTGGTTTGAAATGTTTTGTATACTTGGATGACATAGTCATATATGGTTACAACTTGGAAGATCATAATAATAAACTGAAAGATGTCTTTAATCGACTAAAATTTTATCATCTCAAACTACAGCCGACAAAGTGTATGTTCCTTCGTAAAGAAATAGGTTATTTAGGCCATATTATTACAAAAGACGGTGTAAAACCTGACCCATCGAAAATATCGGCGATCGAAAAATATCCCACACCCACAAATCAAAAAGAGTTAAAGTCATTTTTAGGGCTGGCGGGATACTACCGCCGATTTATTGATAAATTTGCCTATATTTCACATCCCCTTAACAAAATGTCAAGTACAAAAGTCGAATTTTTGTGGAATGAATTCTGTGAAGAGTCGTTCAATAAATTAAAGTATGCATTATGCAATCCTCCAGTCTTAACTTACCCTGATTTTGCTAAACAGTTTGTGTTAACAACCGACGCCAGTAATACGGCAATTGGCGCTGTATTATCCCAATTTCAGGAAAATGGTAGTGATCTACCAATCGCATACGCCAGTCGAATGTTAAACCAAGCCGAAGTAAATTATTCAACCACCGAAAAGGAGTTGCTGGCTATAGTTTGGTCTGTTAAGCGTTTTCGACCTTATTTATATGGAGTTAAGTTTCAAATCGTAACAGATCATAAGCCTCTAGTGTGGTTATGCAAATTATTAAATCCGACTTCCCGACTTATTCGATGGCGAATCCTTCTAGACGAGTATGAGTACGAAGTGGTTTATAAACCAGGAAGGTTTAACCATAATGCAGATGCACTAAGCCGAGTGAATATTACTACAGATACCAACATTTTCGCAGTAACTCGGGCTAATTCGAAAAAATCACAATGTTTTACAAACGAAACTGACAATCCACAAATTAATCCAATACCTAAATCTGAAATTTCAATTTCTCCTAATATCTCATCATCAAACAATATATTAAAACAACCTATACAGATTGTTAAGGATAATACAGAAATCAGCAGAATTATTCACGAATTCCACGATAGCCCAATCGGTGCTCATCAGGGAATTTCTAGGACACTAAAACGTATTTCGCAATACTACAAATTCGATGGTATGTTGAATAAAGTAAAAAAATACATTAGAAATTGCGAGTCGTGTCAGAAAAATAAGCATGGTCGCTCAACCAAAATGCCAATGACATTGACTACAACATCGTCTCATCCGTTTGAAAAAATCTTTCTAGACATTGTTATTCTTCCAACCTCGTATCAAAATAACAAATATATTTTAACATGTCAGGACGATTTGACAAAATATTCATTAGCTATGCCCATGCCAAACCAAGAAGCAGAAACAATCGCCAAGGTTTTATGTGAACAATTTATCTGTAGATTTGGTACTCCCGAAATTATTCTGACGGACCAAGGAGCGAATTTAATAGGAGAAGTATTTAAACAAATGTGCAAAATGCTAAAAATCAAAAAGATAAAAACAACTGCGTATCATCCGCAGTCTAACGGAGCGCTCGAAAGATCGCACCGCACATTAGGTGAATATCTGAGAAATTTTACAAATAGCGATCCTTCTAATTGGGATTCGTGGCTTCCATACGCAATGTTCGCGTATAATTCGACTCCGCACTCATCTACGAACTTTATGCCGTTTGAATTGTTACATGGTTTCAAACCACAATTACCAACCTCGATTTTAACAAACTCGCCAATTTACCATTTTGAAGATTATTTATCGCAATTGAAGCATAGATTAAGAACATCTTATGAAATAGCTAAAGAAAACCTCCTCAAACAAAAGCAAAAATCGAAAGAAAGTTATGATAAAAAAACTAAATTCAACTACTTTCAACATTGGAGATATGGTTCTCTTGGAAAATTCAAAATCAAAAAACAAATTGGAGCATTTATTTACTGGTCCATTCAAGGTGGTAGAGATTATTTCCGATGTAAATACCCGTATTAAGATTCACAAAGGTACTCGGGTTATACATAATAACCGTTTGAAACATTTCAATTATTCGTGAACGTGGGATGAAATGATACTCGTATATATGAATGATGTGACGTAAATGATAGATGAAATAGATTAAGTAATGATTTTAATAACATGTTTACTATATTATCAAATAAACTAAGTATTTCAAAAACAAAAAAAAAAAAAAACTAAAAAAAAAATAATAATAATAATTTTCTAACGGTAATAATAATAAATAAAAATAAAATAAAAGGAAAATTAAATTAATTCAAATTTGTATACGAGTTTGTCTAAACTCTAGATTGAACCAATAATGATAATTAAACAAAAAATTATCTAGGAATGAATTTTATAAAATAAAGAAAATAAATTTAAGTTCTATTTGAAATTGACATTGTTGTATTAAATAAAATATATATGTAAGCAAAAAAAAAGAATATGTACTAATAAAAAAAAAAAAAAATAATAAACTCATTTTTAGCAATAAGTTTAAATTTAAGAAGGGAGGTGTCGTGAGCACCCATCTGGCACCACCTTCTCTTCCATGAATTTATATTAGTTCATTGGTTAAAATAAATGTAAAAGAAAATACAATGTAATACGAAAAAAGGTCAGAGAGTGTTTGTCCTTTGCTCATAAAACAAGTGTGTCGTGTAATTAGAATTTATAAGATATAAACGAATTACTATAATAAAGAATTAAACTAAACGCTTTGTTTCTTTTTAAATTTCATTAACGCGAAAATTTCATAATACCATTATGAGAATCCATGGTAATTTATTTTTTACTATGGCGCATTTTTTAATAGTTCAAATTTAGGCCAAGACACGTTTTCCTAGCGTTCTCGCACAGGTACCGAATTATTGTAAAAAATAGAATAACTTTTGTACTTAAATAATTGTGGATTCTCATTCTAGAAGAGTTCAAGAGTGTTTTCAGATTTTTAAAAGCGATTTAACACGTTAAAAACTATACGTGGACGTTTTCAACCCGGTGCGACCGCGGAAGCATCGAAATTACAGTGTGACCGCGGTGGGTTAAACAGGCATTTAATTGCTACTGCGATTTAGTATCGTTCATTCAATTGGTTATAAATATTTGATTGAGACTACAAAAACTGTAGATTTAAGGGCCCGTTCGTTAATTCGCACGGTGTAGGTACGATTTTTTCCTTCCTCTCACCAATAGAAAACTACTAAAAGGAGGCAATAGAAATATTATACACTGTACCGTATCGTGCGAATTATCTAACACACCCAAAAACTACTTGGTTTACACACATATGTACATATCGCTCATGTATGTTCAACAATGACACAACTCAAAAATTACTATTGTTCAGGAAACAATTTTAATAATATTGAATTGTAATACTTTTCGTCAATAATTTTAAAATTACATATGGGAATAATTTAGAGATGTAATTGGCGATTTTCATCAAATGTAGTTAGCGTTGGTTTCTATGTAAGTAAAGGGGACGAGTATTGTCAAATTCAAATGTTTGACAGTTCTGATCCCCCTTGTTCTATGGTTAAATTTTGTTCATATTGCTTTCACCAGATGTCAGCTACTTTGTTGCAAATCGCGAATAGATCATGTTTAAATGTCAAATTTTTTAGAACCGCCAGAGATACCATCTTTCGGAAAACTCTGAAAACACAAGCAACTTTCACATAATGCCACTAGGTGTCACTAAATATTTGCTGTCAAAAATTGTATGACATTTTTATGTATGCATTTTGTAAATATAAACAAAAATATTTTCGTGTCATAAAAGTGATTATTATTAGTACGTGCAAAACCAACACAAATGTCTTATACAAGCCATATTATTGCCATACAAACACAAAATAAAATCTACTATTTCTGTAAGTATTAGCGTCATAATACAGTATAATTTTTACATACTTTGATTTTAAATTATAGTTTGTATCAAAAACAGTATAAAATATCACTAACACTTACAGAAAATAGTAGGTTTTGGATTTAATAATATGCGTGCGTCACGGAAATAATATGGCTTGTATAAGACATTTGTGTTGGTTTTGGTACGTGATAAATAAATTGATTTTGGCTGTCCCTTTTTGAAGAACGTCAGTAATATTTTTTTGATTGTGTAGTGACATCTAGTGGCAAACGCTCTGTACTACTTTTTTGATCGTGCTGCCTCTTTCGGAAAAAACTCTGGTACTTTTTCAGTGATCGTGCTGCCTCTTTCGGAAAAGAAGATCTATAGGGGATATGTTGATAGAAACAGTGTTGTAATACCTCTAGTAACACCGGTATAGGGTCTTAACCCAAACAACTCAAAAATTCTATTTTGAGTTTTGTCACTAATGCAGCAAATGAGCGATATGTACTATGTATATACTTTTAAGTTCTAATGGTTAAAGACCACAAGCTTCAAAAATTTCGCCAATGCTGAACGAGAAAGCTTAAAAGGATGATTTTTAACTTTGAAACTATTTTTGTCCCAGATGCTTTAAAACTGGAATATACTCAGAAAAGCTTTTTGTAAAATGCTGAAAGCGTGATAATTAACATTGGCTTTGGTACCTGGTCGAGGCTTCCATTCCTGCTTCATCTGAAACGGACCTGAAACTCAAAGAGATTTATATAAGTAGTGGATTATTTAATAAAATGTTACGATTTACTAATTGCAATTTATTTTGGCTCTACCTTACTAAAACAAAAACACACGATTATTAAATTTACCTTTACCCTGCTTTTCCATTAGAAGCCACGGCTTATTAGACAAAAAAAGGTGTTTACAGTTGGTGGAAATCGTGAATACTAGAATGCATGTGGCTTATTAGAAGTGTGCGGCTTATTATAAGTGTGAGGCTTAACGATTAACAAAAAATGTTTGTAGGAAAAAAAAAATTCGTAAGAAGGGCTTATTAATGGAGTGCGGCTAATAACGGAAAAACAGGGTACTCACTTTCAAAAACAAAAAATACCATTTTTTCTTTTTGCGAATAATATTTAATTATTATAGACTAATTTTATTTTGATGATACTAAATTTAACAAATGAAGCTGAAAATGTTGATAAATAATATTGTTCTGGTTATTGTGATTATTATTATTCATTATATTTGTTCATTGAGCGAATAAATGTTTATAAATTTACATAAAATTATAAAAAAAGAAAAAAGATAAACAACAGATATTCACTATAAATTTATGGCTCGTTTTATTAAAAAAATGTTTGGCAGGAAATGCATACACCGATCATTTTGTAAATACAAATGAATAATAAATAAGAAACAAAATTCCAACCTTATCTTTTCGGCTAGAAACATTCATATTATGGAAATATGTTTATAAAATTTAGTTAATCTTGCACATAGACATAAAAAAAATCTTATTTACATTCAAATATGATATTCAATTATACTTGAATCAGTGCAACTAAAAAATATGTTACGGGTTAAACACCAAGCCAAACCCATTAATTAAAATGAAATTCATTTAAATCGTGGACATATTTTTTCGTAGTATCGCTCACCTTTCAAACGAAAAAGCTAATAATACATAATTTATATTTAAATCGTTTATTAATGACTTGGAAATATAATATTTTCTCACATAGAAAATTTGAAAAAAAAAGACAAATGATTTGAGGAAGAATAATAAAATTAATATATTTTGTATTCATTGGCCGATTCATAGGCGAAAAAATTAAATATTCATACATTAATTATTAATCTTATAAAATATTATAGACAGATAAAGAAATGTTGTTCACAATAACCTTCTTAAGTATGCATATTTTATTTAGCGTCATTATTGATGACTTTTTAAACTTTTACTTCAGACTTTGTGTCTCACATTTGCATGTATAAGCCTTATATTAAACAAACATTTATAATTACATATTTGGTTAAACTTTTAAAGTGGAATGATGAGGTTTTGACATTCTTTTTCGTGCCACTATAGTGGAATAAAGTTTAAAATTTATCTTGTTTATTATTATTATTATTTTTTTCAAAAAAAAAAAAAAAAAACTAACGGGTTAGTTAATCATTTAAAAAAAAAAATCCGGGTTTATTTCATCACCAATGTAATAGTATCATATCAATAAATGAACTGAAAGTATCTTGTTCAAACTAGACTAGACATGCTAATTATATCAAAGAACTACTGTTTTAATCGATTGCTAATTGAATTTTTCCATGTTTGGCTATATTTATAACCTTTGTGCAACTCCCACATGCAAATTAGAAGTGCTCAATCGCATTTAGATAACAGTACATATTCACAAATTAATTGATTTAAATAACACTCGCAGTAAAAGAATTTCAGTCGATATTAAATATGTTGGAGTCAATAACTTCATAAATTAAAACAAAACATCACAAAGATTTAAAAGAGTTTCATAAGTTTGATGGATGTGTTTATTAAATTTATTTGAATTTCTTGGAAAATAAAAAACATCTACCTACTCTTATTTGGTGTAGAGGATATTTAAGGCTAAAACGCAATGGTGTTCATTCTGTTCCCCTTTCGTTTTTTATGTTCTCCGCCTTCATCAATTTAGCCTACTCAAAAATTTTAAATTTGAATCTAATCTTGCATTCGTTTTATTTAGCGTATTTACTTGAGACATTTACAACAACAACAATTGCACTAAATAATCCCTGAGAGGGATTAAATAATCCCAAATTTTGTTTGGGATTATTTAAATCTTATCCCATTTTTTAGTTTTCGTTCTTAGCGATAGAAGCCGCCAGATGTCATAATACATGTTAAATTTATATTTTATTTCGAAAGGTTGGCTTTTGAAAATTAAATCTAATTGGCTATTTTCTTGGGAACGAAATAAAACCAAAATAATTCGAATTACATTTTTGGTCAACAAAATACGCTTATTGTTCTTCGTTTGTAGAATTTTTTCCGTCTTTTTTTATTCATAAAGATGATGAAAATTGGGACGAAAAAACCCGAACGGAACGAATTCTGTTTGAGCCTTTATCATTTTTGGAACTTCGTTTGTGTTTTATTTTAGTTCATACTACAGTGGTAGACATTCGTATAAACGCACTATGTTTTTTTAAGCCTTAGGCGGCCACAAGGGTTGAATATGTAACCCAGGCCAAATCACCTTAATTTAAGTTATCAAAAACTACGAAAATCATACTTGTCGCGCCATATATAGGTTGTCGAGGAATGTAGGTTACTTGCATGGCACATAGACGGAAGAAAAAAGTATTAGTAGCGCGTATAAACGATGAATTTCGGAAGGAGTAATGATTTTTCTGAAAAACGTCATTTTTCCTGACTTTGCGCATATATAATTTTTTTTGTCAAATTATCTTGATATTTTCCCTTGTAAACCATATTAGAAATTGAAAAACATGTTTCAGGATGTCCATGAATTATTTGGAGTCTCAATATTTAAAATTTGTCTTTCTAGACCGATTTTTTGACTGGGGTGAAAAATCACCCCAGTGTGGCCGCTATGTTACGGGAGCGAAGTGTGGCCGCTAAGGGTTAAAATAATTCTAATTTTAAGAGTAAAGTGTTTTGATTTTTTTCAAGTAGTCTAAATTGTGTCTATCATCTTAAATCTGTATGCGTTTATACGTATGTAGATCTACCTGCAATTTAAATTTTCCAATTTTATTAAAGTAAAACATTACATTTTTTACAACTGGGTTATCTAAGCAACAGATTTAAGATTTAACACTTTACTCTTAGAAGTATATTCAAAAAACAGTGCGTTTATACGAATATACACCTACACGCGCTTTAGAGGTTATGTTCCACCTTATTCCAATCGACCTTTATGGTAAACAGATGGCAGCCAACGTGGCTACGAGGCTCTTGGCTGTCTCTCAATGGAAGTGTCTTCAGGTGGGACACTCGACGATAGGTAGATTCGCTGGCGAAGAACTGGCGAATCTGGATTATATTACACCAACGTTGTGCTTCGATAAGGGTTTCCGTACCATCTTTCCCTCAAGGGAATCCTGGAGAAACGGATCAATCTTGGAAAACGAGGCAGTGCAATTTTTCACGGACGGCTCGAGGCTAGACGATCAGGTAGGAGCCGGAGTCTTCTGTGATAAACTTAATGTTAATATTTCTGTTCGTCTCCCTGACTACTGCAGCGTGTACCAGGCTGAAGTGGTGGCGATCGGGCAAGTCATGACATGGTTGAAGCATAATGTGGTATCCGGGAGGGATATCGCAATTTATGTGGACAGTCAGGCAGCGATCAAGTCACTTGGGGCAGTTTGTCTGAAGTCGCGGGTGGCGCTGGATTGCCGATCATCTCTTAACGAGATGAGCGAGTATTTCAGCATCCAGATAATCTGGGTCCCGGGTCACTCGGACGTCACGGGGCGGGGAACTGCAGGGCGGACGAACTAGCTAGGTACGGTACGACTCTCCAGATGCAGCCGGAAATGGTAGGTCTGGGGAGGCCTATGGCAGTGCTAAAATGGGCGCTCAGTAAAAGGGCAATCGCCTTGACAAATGAGAGGTGGATCAACACTCTCACGTGCAGGGTAGCAAAGCAAGTTTGGCCAAAACTGGACTTGCGGCGCTCCAAGGTACTAATATCCCTGGGAAGACAAGAAATAGGATTGGTCGTAGGGATAATGACAGGTCACTGCCTTTTTGGGGAGCATGCGAGAAGGCTGGGGATACAGACGAATGACTTTTGTAGAAGTTGCATGGACGAAGAGGAGGAGGAGACTTTGGAACACTTCCTATGCTCATGTCCGGCGCTATCATACAGAAGGCATAAGTATTTGGGTGTGTACGGTATGGACAGCCTTTCGGAACTCGCGGACAGTGGAGTGCGAGATTTATTACGCTATATAAATAGCTCTGGTTGGTTTCAACGGGAGTAATGGGGAGATGGGATCCTGTGGTATCACAACGGGCCATTGCTGGCCTAAGTGTGCGATAGCAGCCACTTCAACCTAACCTAACCTAACCTACGAATATCTACCACTGTATTGGCCAATTACGTAGTGAACTTTAATAGAAAAGTCCAAAAATTATGGCGATCACAGCACATCCAGTCCTTTAATCTTAGGGACCTAAAAAAAGCCCCTTAAAAAAGTAATCTGAGTAAAAAATGTTACCTACACCAAGAGTAAAAAATGTTACACCAAGAGTAAAAAATGGCGTTTTGTACATGTAAGAGAAGATAAGCACTTTTCTTTTTGCTCGAGAGCATTTTTCTTCACTCTGAATTTTTTCATAGGTTTGCTTTTCATTTTACAAATACCTACATAGAATGTGAAATTTCAAAATGAGGTACATAATAACAAAACACAATTTTCTTATTTTATTTGTGGTTTTTATATTACTGTAAATAATTAATGTTTATCTGCGCTCTAATGATAAAATTCAAGAGATTTATTAAATTTAAAAAAATTAAAACTTAACCGTTTCTTCAATCGTTTACAATTAAAATGAATAAAGTCTGACTTTCAGTAAAACAACCTCACTTTTTTACACCAACAACTACAAAAGTAGATCACTTTTTTTTCATCTTGGTACATACAAAAATTACGATACAAAAATTCCGAATTTGGTTGGTCGTGTCAATCTTCCAATCGTCCTGTGTTCCTATATTCCTATGACATAGGAAGAGACATTGAGACGACTAACCACATTATTTCAAATGTCATCAGCCCCGCCTACTAGCCTACTTTGATCAAAAGTAAGAAATTTTTCAACTAGAGCATGGAACTAATAGGCGGGGCTTGTGATATTTTAAATAATTTGGTTGGTCGTGTCGATCTTCCTATGTTCCTATGTCATAAACGCACCTTGATGGTGCGTTTATGACATAGGAACATAGGAAGATTCATACCTTGATGGTGCTTTTATGACACAGGAACATAGGAAGATTGACACGACCAATCAAATTATTTAAAATATCACAAGCCCCGCCAGGGTGACATTTTAAATAATTTGGTTGGTCGTGTGAATCTTCCTATGTTCCTATGTCATAAACGCTCCATGAGAGTAAATTTTTTTTGCACCAGTGCATTTTTGCTTCCCTTGCTTTATTGGTCGAGTAACTTCTCTTTTATTCACACAACAAATATGATGTATATTATTGTGATGACATTTTAAATTTGACGTTTTAAATTGTTTCATCCGTCACTTACACATGTGTAAAATGACCATGTGATTTACGAAAAAAAAAATTGCGTTTTAAAATAAAATTAGGTAATAAGAATTCGTCTAAATATCGAGAATATGGAGATTTTAAAATATAATATGTATTTGACAACGCGACATACAAACACACATAAAAAAGTGAAATTAGAACAATCAAAATATTCGCATATGCTGAGTTGAAAAAATAAAAAATATCAACCAAGGTTGGACGAATATAAAATTTTTTGATTTCATCAAGAGTTCATTATGACTCACTGAATGCGTTCGGAGTTATTTTTATATTAGATTATGCAGAGTTCTTTACGACTAAAAAAAACTGATTTAAATAAAAAAAATCGACTCGCCGTAGTAGAAAATGATTGTTCCCAAAGAACTCAACATTATCATTACGTTCTCGCAAAAAAATCTCGGAAAGACGATTTTAAAAATCTATAATGGGACAAAATCTCAAAAATAAAGAAACTCGATACTTAAATATTTGGAATGCCATTTAGTATTTTAATTTGTCCAGAAAACACATCAATAACCACAAAGTTGTAATGAATCACCACCAAAAGGTACTTTTGTTAAGTGTAGGTAATAAATTATAAAAAAAAATGAAAATAATTAATGCTAGAATAATCAATAAAATCGTCATTTCGTCTTGAAAATGTTAGCGCAACTGTGTACAATTGAATGAACCACAATTTGTTTTCTTTTTACATTACTATGTAAATTTTTATAAAATGTTTCAATTATCATAAGTTGTGATTTTATAATGAAAGAAAAACCACATATGGTTTAAACTAAGAATTTTTAGCCTTGGCGAACATTTTACAATTAAAATTAATGTTTCATACAGTCAATGATTATAGATTTATTTAGCTTAAATTGTTTAACTCCGGTTAGGATCATTTTAATACTTTTCTCATTTCATATATGCCTTATATAGCCAAACAAAATACTGCAACCATGACATTATTTTTAATATCATGTTTCAATCAAAACCTAAATAAGCAATTTACATAATACTGGTTCAATTAAACTAACTAAAACTAAATCTTTAGATTAAAGATAATTTGCCAAAAATGCGTGTAGGAAGACTTGCTCAATTAAAAAACTATTTACTAGGAAAACCTAAATAAACTAACATATGTATAGGTTAATATCGCTGCGAAAAGCGTTTAAGTTAATAGCGATGCGAAACTTTTTTCTTTTTATTGGTAATTACTTCTTAGTTATAGAGTTCATGGCATCTACACAGAAACAAACTGGTGAACAACCTAAATGAAAATCAATAAAAACCTTGAAAGAAAGAAAACTACAAAAATGGGTACAAAACACACCAATAGAATACAGATCTAATAAAGCAAGTGTGTTTGAATTACCAGTTTATATAAAAAAAAAAATCTAAGAACATGTTAGTAATATTTGGTAATATGGACAATAAATGTAGGAAGAATAAGCCCTCTATTTTCAGTTTCTATTCTGTCCTAATTTATTCTCTATTCTTTCCTAAAGTAATTTACAAGCAGAAAGGAGCACACATCAAACAACGACTGGCTACTTCTTTGTATACCATTTGGCTTAAATAAAAAAGAATTTGAAAACTTATCGTTTTGCAAAAGAGGCGAAGCAAACAATGAATTTTAAATAAACATGGTGAACTTAAAATCCTCAACTTATTTATTCTAAAGCGTTATTTGATATCTTACTTACGAGAATGTTACTATTTTATTTAATATTACCCTGTGCACATGTTTATAAAATATTTTCTTTGTAGTTTGTCATTGTCGTCTCTTCATGCCCAATAACAATTTTTATTTCTAAAATTATGTGACGAGTAACAGGGTAACTCTTCATCTGGCGTCTTTACTATGACAAAGGATTAGGTGGGACTTATAAAATTTAAATTATTTAAAACTGGATCACCCTGAGTATAATTTGCAATTAGTATAAAATATTCGCCAACGTACAAATTATTCCACAATTGTTTCTGGATTAATAGTTGCTTTTGTTTTTTGTTTTTTTTGGTTGTTATTCATAATATTTAACCACAACACAACTATGAACTAGTTTTTATTGAATATCCATTTTTAATAATAAAACAAATTTCCTACTGAAGTGAATAGTCAACAAGAAAATTGATTCAACCTGATTTCGTCCAAGTTAACAGAATAGAACACACCGCACAATACGTGTACAATGTTCTTTAAAAGAGAATATAAATATTTATATGCAAATCATAAATATGAATCATTCATTTTTATCTAAAAACGATTATTATAGGCATGTGTTTTTTATTTCTTCATATCAATGCAATTAAAAAAGTATTTCCTTAAAATGCTATATTTGCTTATACGCCGATATATTTTTTAAACAATAAACTATTTATAAATTATGTTTGTATTATGGTGGATATGATTGATCTTGAGTCACAAACTCACAATACAAATTTATTTTTATTTTATGAAATTATAAAATTCTTGGAATGTTACTAAAACAAAATTAAACTCAATTTGACTCAAGTCTCTCAATATACTATGGGCATGAGTCAAAATATTTTTTGTGTTTCTTTATAAAAATACGTACACAGAAATTATGTTAAAAACACACAGCTGATTATATACTACATTACTGCATTGTGGCGACAGCAAAAAAAAATTGTTATCAAATAATTTTTTCAAATCAGTTCCGGATAAGGAATAAGAGACTGTTTTGGAATAACGCTGATTTTGTATTCGTTGTTTTAATTTATTTTAAGAACATAATGAATAATTTTTGTATTTTATTTTTTAGTTATGACCAGTTTCAATATAACAAGAGAATTAGGGTACGAGAAATTTAGAAATTAAGTCTTTATAGATAAGACTTATCTAGTTTTTGTAAAATTTTAGAACACATACATACATTATAGTGATTTAATCAAAGTCTTCAAGAGAGTGTTTGTAGTTGACTTGTATGTATCTACAAATTTTGTTTTTGAAATCTTGCTTTCCGACACAATAACGAAATAGATCTGTATTCTTACTTAATTGTGCAAATTCTACCAAAGTTTGAACCCATAAAAGTTTTTTATTTGTAACGACGAAATAACGCTGAACAAATCGTCGACCTAACAGTGAATTAACGTATGTGACATTTTTTCTAAAACTCTTCTTTGATACTAAAATGTTCGTTCTGAGAAAGTGCACCCGAATTCCCGCACCGACGTTAATTAACTGTTAGGCTGACGTCGTCGTCCTAACGGTCATCCAACGCAGGTGCAAAAATTCAGGCAGAATTTCTTACAACGAACAATTAGCTAGCAACAAATTCTCCTGATTGATTAAAGTAAACTATTACCGGTTGAGTATGCTATAAAGTAAAACGAAAATTTTAAATTTTTTCATTCAAATATGAACAAAAATAAATTCAGTGCTATTTCGAGTACGGGAATTAAAACTTATGTTAATTGCTGTAATAGTTGTTTTCGAATTATTTCTATATCTGTTGAAACAGAAAAATTTAAATGTGTAGGCAAACACTCAATGATTTATTTCTTGTGCGGATTTGTAAATACGCTCAAAAAACGCTAAATAATGTAGACAATTTATTAGCGAAATATGTTCGATCGAAATTAATCACAAATATGTTATGTGACTTGCAAACTACCAAAGAAATACTGAAGAAAATAATTCAAAAACTATTTTAAAACCCACTGATTTTATCAAACTATAAATTCTTCTTGCATTTATGTTTTTATATAGTTTTTACAGAATCCTTACTAAATAATTTGAAATAGGTATATGTAATTACGTCTATGGCAATTTCTAAAATTGGAAATGCGATTGGAAATTTCTTCTTTTCAGTCAAATTACCAAATAATACGCCATTTTTAGAATTTTTAAGCCGTTTATGGTTTTTTTTTATGTGTCATGATCCAGAGAAATTCATAGGAGTTAAAAATAGTCAAATCCAAAAGGGAAATTATAAATGTGTTACAGTAAAAGAGCCCAATTATAGAAATAATTGCTGCGATTTGAATTTTTTGTCACGTTACTTCTTAATTCTACGATCTATTGGGAAAACTAAAAATAATTATAGAATTGGAAACACAAAATTTCCGTAGTTTTTCAAAAAAGATGACATGCGCATTCTTTCTTAAGTTAAACTTATCAGAGAAAATATCAAACACATTGATCCCGTGTTTAGTTTTAATTAAAAGATGGCAGATATTAAAATGTAAAGTCATTAACCATTCGTAATGTTTTAATCAATACTAATTGATAAACACAAATTGATTAACAAACCAAATTCTAATATTTCAATTAAACCAAACTGGGACTGTGGTTGGTGGTAAGTTAAGCTTACTGTATGAACGAATGAAATGTTAGCTCTTGTTTTCTTACTGCAATCACACTCACATGTCGATTCGAACAAATTAAACTTGTGTTAAGCAGAGCATATACATGCTTGGTATAGGTAAATTTAATTTCGTCATGAAAATGAATTCAAGCACAGATACCATCAACCAAATTTAATTTTAAAACATCATATTTGTCGTGAAATATAACTCAAATAAATACCAACCTATCGATTTTTTCAGTGAGAGGGTAATGAAAACACACCGTCGTCGGCACATTTGGAATCAGGAAGTAAAAAAATTAAAAACAACAAACCATCTGTCTAAAATTATTTAGCTACCGGTACGGTTGAGTGGATAAATTGAACAAAAATGATATTAAAAATATACACAGGCAAATAAATATCAGGAATGCGATAAGTTAGTTACTCAGTTTGCTGTAATAATTAAGCAAAATTATTTAAATTTAAATAAAAATGCCGACTTAGTTTACAACCAATGTATTGTAAAAATTTCGAGAACTAAGTAGTAGTAAACAAACATTTATCGGTAAAAATTAGAAACATTCTTTCGAGTTAAAAAAAGGTCATGGTTACTTTAAATACACACACATTACTTTGAGGATGCATTTAACAAAAAAAGAAGAAACTGTGAATGCGTACATTATCAAAATGAAGTAACGGAACATTTTTATTTATTTTCTCCATCTTCGTATCTTAATAATTCTCGGTTTATCTTTAATTATTTGTAGGTATTTGTTTTGTTGTTGTTCCAACATTTCAGAAAAGAAACTAAAATTTTTGAATAGAAAATGAATTGATTTAAAAACTAAATCTACATGTAAAATATAACAAAAATTGGAATGTATGCATGCATTCAATAAAAAAGTTTTTATTGCCCAGTTATGTATCTTGTACATGCAATTATACGTAGACGTACATATTTTATTTTGTATAAGAATATACACGATTTACATAGAAAATAATGATAGTTCGTCCCTTATGCAGGGAAAACAAAAAAATCATAAATAAGGGAGGTTAATGCCTTTTGTTTGATTTTTATTAGTGTTTTAAGTAGAAACATTGATTTTACATGAACGAACATGAAATATACCTATTAAGCTGCATTTTTCTTTAAATAATACCAAATACAATGTGTTATTTCATTCATACCATACTCCATACTGTGCTATGTGTTTATGTACGTACTACACATACATATCATGCATTAAGAATCTATCAATTATTTGAACACGCTTTTATTTGAAATATGGGCATTCATATTTTTTGCAATTAAACGACGGCATTACACAATAATAACAAAGCACACGCTAGTTTCGTTTTCAATAAAAAATTAAAAAAAAGCAATTTGTTAACGGCAAAATTTAAAATTAGAAAGAGAGGCGACAGAAAATTTGTCTATATTACAATATAAATAGGAAAGAGATAACCCTACTTACTTTGATGAACTTTTAATACCACTTCCAAAACCAATATGAATATTTGTAGAAGTCATGATTATTTTTATTTTATTCAATTTATTAATAATTTATTCACTTGATTATATTTATTTCTAAAACTCAATTATTCAATTAAAACTATTTAATTTATAGGATAATTATTGTTAATTGTTATTGAAAATAATCGTATTTTTCTGTGTTGACCAATTTCTTTTTTCACTTCTCAAAACGAAACTAATGAACGTACGAAAAACAAATGAATGGATTTCGTAGCATATAGAACAAAATTGTTGAAAATACAAAAGAAGGGGAAAATGTGTTGGTTGCTTTGAAATAATTATATTTTTAAGGTTGCCTGATGCAACTTTTTGGATGAAAATGAACATATTTTTGCGACATTATCGCATAAGTTGCGTTTCTAAACTGCGTACCGCAAAGTGAAATTCAGCGGTGAAATTTTTATTTTCGTTTTCGCTTATGTCATTTTTATATGAGAAATTTCATTTCACTTCAGCACCGTATCGGGTTTTATGACCAACCAATAGCGGTTGTAATGCCAGACAATTCACGTAACAAAGTGCTACATACTTATTATAATCTACGAATTTCTTTACTTTTTAATTTGAATTAATTATTTAATTCATTTTAATTGATTCATATAAACGGCAGGCGTCATATAATATATCATATTCGTCATATAAACGGCAGGCGTTATGCTTGTCCTTATTTTAAATAATACATCTGAATATTATAAGTAAGGCATTCCGCATTTTGTGTATCGATCTACATATTTCATTTTCTTTTAGTCCTATTTAATTAATTCAAAAATGGAAAGAAAATATATTCTCAATATTTCTAAGTACGCGTCCGAAGTTTGTAATAAATTTTTTTTTGTAATAATTTTGACGTGAGTGAAATAATTTGCTCTTCCATATTTTGTAAAAGGTTCATTTGCGTCCGAATACTGATATATTATTATTATTAATCCAATAATTTATGAGCTGGCGATACCACCAATTTGCTCAAAAATAGATACAACAAAATATATATTTTTTTTACTGATTTATATTTTTCTTTTCTATGATTATTATCATATTACATATTTGTTTTATTAGTTATGAGTCGCACTTTGTGATACCACCGAACAGCACGGATATTATGGGCCTTATGCATTAAAAAATGCAGTACCCAGTACCACTATCTATTTTATTAAACTGTTTATTGTGATACCCTCGCTTTTGTACACGATATAACGGGCCTTTCACGATAATGCGCAGTACTCGGGACCACCAGCTTAACAAAGACGTTTACACGACAAGATCTATATTGCGACTAATACTGATATAATTTTGACATGTAATAATTTTGACAGATAATGGTTGTAGAATAATATAATACACTAAAATAGCGTAAGCCGCAATATAGATCTTGAAGAGTGAACATCTTTGTTAAACTGGTGGTCCCGGGTACTGCTCATTATCGTAAAAGGCCCGTTATATCGTGTACAAAAGCGAGGGTATCACAATAAACAGTTTAACAAAATAGATAGTGGTACTGGGTACTGCATTTTTAATGTCTAAGGCCCATAATATCCGTGTTGTTCGGTGGTATCACAAAGTGCGTCTCAACAAATAAAAACTATATAAAATAAAAAAGTGAAATCTAATAAAATAAATGTATATTCGGGGATGTTCAGGGCTTCTATATAGAAGTTTCTGGAATAACCGTCATTGAAATATAAATATAATAATAAAACTATAAATACGGCATTCTAGAACTTTCCTTGAAAAGTTTCTGGAACTACATGCTGCCCAAAATCGTCGGCCTTGTGGATCGAAAGATCTGGCCTCAACAAATAAAAAAACAAACAAACAAACACTAAAATAGCGTCTAGATTTATTTTTCTTTTAAATAAAACTCCAATAAATAAATCTACGGATCACCGGCATAGTATTTATCATAAAAATTTATGAAATTTTAGGCGCGCTAAACGAAATTTTAGCATTTTTAAACAACAAAAATTGCTAGTTGATCAACAATATTTGCTGTATATTAATAATCTTAAAAATATAATTTAATGATGTAATGGCAATGAATTTCGGAATTATGCACTTATGAGATAAAATTAGGGCTTGCTGATAATATTATTACAAGGGCTTGTTGATACAATATTACACAATTTTTGGTGCAGCACAAAAACGAATCAATTGCTAACAAAATGATTAAAAAGGACAGAATAAAGGAACGCATGATCACTTTTACCAACGATTATAAATTTATTGGTCGTAAATTTAATTTCTTCAGGGCAAAAATCTTTTTACAAAAATCAACAAAAATTATTACAGAAACGTCAAAATTATTACATGTAGTGGCTGTAATAATTTGGTTGCATACAAAATTCTGTCATAATTATTACAGCTGAAATAATTATTACAAACTTCGGACGCGTACATATTAAATCGAAGGAAACTAACAATAAAACAAAACCTGTTAAAAACAGTTTGGCAATGAGCCTGGTGTTTTACAAATTACACAGCATTCACAATGCAAAAACTTTTTACTTTTGACTTACAGGTTTGTATGAATTTCCAACATAACGAGCAAAAATTTTTATTCGTCAAGTTGGAAATTCATACAAACCTGGAAGGCAAAAGTAAAAAGTTTTTCATTATGAATGCTGTGTTAAGTCATATGGATTGAAAAATCTGACTTGAGCAAACTGAGAAATAAACATTGGTATATGAGACAGATAATCTTAACAGTGATGTGAATTGTGATGTAAAAAAAGTTGTAAATAACGTTTAGTCATTATCTAGGAGACAAATTCGAAATGTAGAAGGCTGATGACGGCTGATGATTATCCTGAATAATTCAGGAAGAGGTTCTCTTGAAGTTCAACTGGGCTGGAGTTCAGAGTAAAAGATTTTGCTTTATTCAAAAATGTATACCAAACTGTATTTGGTAAGCTTTTATTAAATAACATTCTTTCTTTTTTATCAGTGGCCCTATTCTGGCTATTCCCTTGGAAATTGGGGATTTGGAAAAATATTGCTGTATTTCCAAACTTCAATAATTCCCAATTTTTTATTCCTCAATTCCCAAAAGTGTATTCTGGCGTAATGGAGAATAATTTATAATACTATTTCAAATTTTGCAGCCGCCATTATTTAAAAATTTATTTAAACATAAATTAATTAAATTTTTTTGTAATATTTTACACTAATTAAATATTTCCAGTAAATTTATATGTATTATGAAAATGGAAATTATTTTATTTTATTATTTGAAGAAACAAAAAAACAATATTTTTTGATAGATCCAACCAAAAAACATCTTGTTTTTTTTTTGTGGTAAATCAGTGCGTTTCATGGCAAACCGATATTTTTCATCACGTTTCGCCATAAAACGCACTCATTTATCACAAAAAAAACCTAGATTTTTTTGATTTTACCTAAAAGAAACTTAATATTTAATTTTAAATAATTTCAATTTCCATAATATATACTGAAAATATTTAATACATAGTTACAAAAAAGTATTCAATTAATTATGTTTAAAAAAAATCAGATATTTTTATCACATTTGCCCGAGGAAACAATAGGAATATAAATTTACTGGAAATATTTAATAAGTGAAAAGTATTATAAACAATTCTAATTAATTTATGTTTAAAATTAAATTCACGATAAATTAAATTGTTTGACGTGTAATTTCCATTTTTATTTTTATTTTTTTGGTTTTGGTCATTTTCTCGGGTTTGACATAACATTTAATGGAATGAAGTTATGTCTTAGACAGACATAAAGTTAATCGCGATTTTCATTTGTCCCGATTGTCAAAAATCGCGTTTGTAGAAACGAAATAATCCGATTTTTGTGAAAATCGTGTAATGACAGAAGACTAAAATTACACAATTTTCACAAAAAACTGGATTATTTGGTTTCCACAACGCAATTTTTGACAATCGGGATGAATGAAAATCGCGATTAACTTTGTGTCTGTCTACGGTATTAAGGTCATAAGTAATTGACGTGTAGTATGATATTTTTTATCAGGTTTGCCCTAGGAAACACTAGGATAATTTGATCGCAAGCTAGACAACTTCATTGTGATTTTTTGTGTTAAGGAAAACAAATTAAACGTCAAAATATTGTTCATATCTTTTGTATGAACTATGAAGCGACGCAGATGTAGTTTAATGTCTATTATTACAGACATATATTAAATATTTTTTAATAAAAATTTAATTGAAATGTAATTTTTTATGTCATTTTAAGCTAAGCAGATAATTTTTTCGGGTGAAAAATTAAAACATAAGGAGAAGGCAAATTTTTTGTGCCGTTTGAGTTTTTTCTATGGTTATTTTTATTAAAATTAAGTTATTTTAAACATTTTAAGATAGTTTCATATAAACTGCTGTATATTTTCCTTAACACTCAAAAAAATCTGACATATTTTAGCTGTCAAATTATCGATCTATGTACTATATAGAAAAAATGACATCGATCGAATGAAATGGAGTAAAAATTTATTCATTAAAAAAAAGAAATAAACTCGCTTCTCACCTTTTGTGCAAAATCCTAATTCGGGGTTGCAAGAGCGAATTCACATCATGTAATACCAATTTAAATTTTACGCCGTAGAAATATACCAAACAACTTTCATACAAAAAATGCTCATCTGTCAAATTAGAAATTTCATCCGGATATTTTCAAAATAAAGATACGAGATAAATCGAGGTATATACTCGATTAGATTAATTAAAAATGTTGAATCAAGTGGCTGTGGAGGCACTCTACTCAGCCACATACGTGGAGACATATTTAGATTCTGTAGAAAATTTACCAGACGATGTGCAAAGATATTTGTCAAGAATTCGTGAGATTGACGTGCAATACCGAGGTGAGAATAACAATTCCGATTGATTTTAAATGAATAAAATCGAATTGTGTTTATTTAATACTTGGCAGCTTATTTACGAGATGTCGACGTGCAGTATGAACAATGGTCTAATTATATGAATTGCAGCGAGAATGATGGTGTCGGTATGGCGAAAAAGACAAGAGCAATGTCAAGAATACAACAGAGCCTGATTGCGGCACAGGAATTGGGTGATGAAAAGTTACAAATTGTAACACAGCTGCAAGAACTTATCGACCATAAGACTAGGCAGCTAGACCATGACTTTAAGAATTTAGGTAGTGGTAGATTTTTTTTTAATCTTTAAACTAATTAATTATTGTTTAAGCAGATTATGGAAAGGATGAACCTATATTGGAGATAAAAGACAACAGAACAATAAGCCCTCCATTGCAATCGCCAATTATACCGATAAACGGGGTACAACAAACAACAACTACAGTGGCTTCACCCGGTGTCGTAATCGCTCCTGTTGGTTTAATTTCAAATACAGTTGAAAGAGTTGTGGCCACAACTACAGTGGCTACCAATTCCATTAATGAGAGAACCAATAAACGAGCTCGACGAACCCGAACGGAAACAATAAGTGGAAATACAAGTGGTAATAATGCGGCTATAGAAGTTAATCTATCTGATTCGAACACAAATAACGAAGTGCCTGCAAAACCACTAATAACCCAAGTAAATGCATCGGTTCAAAAGAAAGTATCAGGTAGCGGTGGCACGGGCAAAAAGAAGAAGCGAAAAACTCGTGGTGGTGTACAACAAAACAATTCGAACCAAACTTCTCGTGAAACACGTGATGAAACTCCGCCATTGGAAGAGCCAATCGATCCCGATGAGCCAACATATTGTTTATGTGATCAAATTTCATTTGGAGAAATGATTTTGTGCGATAATGATTTGTGCCCAATTGAATGGTTTCATTTCTCATGTGTTTCACTTATGTCGAAACCTAAAGGAAAATGGTTTTGTCCGAACTGTCGAGGTGACCGGCCTAATGTTATGAAGCCAAAAGCGCAATTTTTGAAAGAGTTGGAACGTTACAACAAAGAAAAAGAGGAAAAAACATAACTCATAATAGAATCTATTTTATGTTGTAATTTTAATGTAAATTTTATAAAGTTTTATTAATTAATAATAAAGATGATGATTGAAAAAAGAATGTATGTACATAATTTAATTCTCTGTATATTGTATAACTGGAAAGTGGAACCAATAAACAAGAGTTAAGACAATTTGAATCGTTACTTTCGGGATCTAATCATAGATGGCAGACGTAAAATTGTAAACATCAAAAATAATAAGGCACTTACACGATATGTTTATCCATCCAACGTACTAAGCCTGACTGTCACCAATATTAAACATTTATTTTTCGCTTACCCTACCTCTCCACCTGACATATACTATACCACTACCATTAGCATTTCTATAAACAAAAATATTAAAAATGGCTTCGGGTGAGGTAAGCGTGCGATATGTTATTCGGTGCGAATAAACTGAAATTTATATTCCATAAGCATTAATTGTCTCTATACAATTGAATTAATTTCATAATTTCCTCCTTTTTGTTAATTTTAAAAATATTTATTATTAAAACTTAATTTATTAGCATTAAGATTCAATACACGCGGGATTACACTTGCCGTTACTTTAAATTGTGCATATGTTGTATTATATGAAATTATTATAACATCGAGTTTCGCCGAATTATTATAACCTGCTGGTATAATTTATTGATATTTTATAACATTTGGTGTCTCCACTAGCAAAAGTGTAAATATTAATGGTATAACTCAATGGTAGATTGCAGGTGGAGTAGTTGTGGAGAACTATCGCTCGCAATTGTTTTTATTAAAATTGAATAAAATATTTTTCTTTTATTTTTTTTTCTATAATAATTGATATTACCAATAACAATACTGATAGATTCAGTTTTAGCCTGATGGTGATACTGACTAACGCAACAATTACAAAATACCGAAACTATCGATAGTGAAGACGATCCATCACTAAGGTGGAGAGGCCGGATTTAAACTATGTTGTTTATGTTAGCTGTTGCGCATGGTGAAGATCTAAAAAATTGTAATTGCAATAATAAAAAAAACAAGCAATAAAATAAAATAACCAATTGAATTTTTAAAGAATTTTTATTTCATTTCATTTATACGAATAAATTTCGTGATTTTTTTTCTCACCATAATTTTTTTGCATGTTGTATGTTGTACAAAAATGATACATTCTAATTTTAAAATATAATTCAATTATTTGTTTAATTAATATATATATAAATGATTTGAATAATCTACTATTGTTTGGAGATGATTATTATTATCTAAGAAACTTAAATTTAGAAGCGTTACATTTTGTAAATTTCTTAATACTAAATTATTATAATTACATTTTTTATTATTGGGCCTGTTTGATAATTCGCACGGTGCGGTGCAGTGTACATTTTTTTCTTTATTTCACCATTAGAAAATAAATCAAAGTAGACAAGGAAACAGTACGCACTGCACCGCACAGTGCGAATTATCAAACAGGCCCATTATCTACATGTATTTTAAAACAAATTTCACATTCGCAAATTATTTTATATATATCTTTTGATGGGGTAGTTAAGTTACTCCACTTTTTTAAATTAAATTAAATTAAATTGGTTTTAAGTTGCTCGCTCTTATTAACAATTTCCAAGCAATCTTTACATACTAAGAATTTTGGTAATTGTTTGGCCTGTATATACATACCCTGATAAATATGTTATTATATTACAGTCATACGCATCTAAATCTATTTCGACTAAATCTAAAAACAATTCTTCAGTATCGTCTGATTCTAAATTTGAATTATATTTAATTCGACTAGATGATACCGTTAAAATTTCTGGTAAACTTACATTTCCCGTTTCTGATGCTTTAATAGCTTTATTGATTATCAATCGTTTATATGAAGCTATAAACTGTTTGCAAGTACGGTTATCATTTCGACCCGTTCTATATCTAATCAAACCAAAAAATAACTCTAAGTGGTCTTGACTGAATTTATAGGTAAGTATATAACTTAATTTTTCATTAATAATAAAATCATTATAGAGGATTTTGAGGCTTTCAGCATTGGTAAAAAATCTAAAAATGTTGTATTAAAATTACTCGTTATTATATCTAATTTGGTATTTAATTTATGATTATAATATTGTAAATTATTAATAGTTAGTTTTAGAGACTCAAGTTTCTCAAAATATATTTCATAGGTTTGGTTTGATTTTGGTTTGAGGATGTTTAAAAATATATTTTCCTATAACATTATTTGTATTAAAGATATCAAAACAGTCATTCATTAATATTAAAAATTTACTAGTAGGCAAACAATTAGCGAATACTGGATCGTTTTCATGTAAATATTGTAAAGCTTTTGCTACACTCAGACTAAAAACTTGAACCGCATACTTCACTTTCATAATTGAATTTTCAAAATTAATATGTGTAGCATGGGTGCAAGTGAGAGGCCTTTTTCTTGCTGAATCATATATATAATTTATCAATATATTGCCATTCGATAGTTTCATTTTCTTTTGTGTAAAAAATACCTTTCAATTTTAAATGGTTTCTAATTAGTTTTAGCATATGGCAATTATCAACAAATATTACAATTTTTTCATTTACAGGTTCCACAAAAAAATATGGCTTTTCGGGTAAACGTGCTCCCAAAAATTTAACCATAGTAAAATTAGCTTTCAACCCGTCGAATATTAAGCTAATAATTTTTGCTTTACACTCCTCGCGTAGTTGGGATACTACAAATTTTACTATGTGTGATCGATCTGTTACGTTTAACGTTGTAATGCAAAAATAGGCTACTGAAACTTTAAATGATAAGTTCATACCATAAATAATAAATACTAAAACATTTGATGCCAGTGTTTCCTCATCATCAACGTTGTCACCAAAACAGCCGGCACCATAATCCACAAATCCAAGTAGAATTTTATTTTACTATCCCATTCTTTATATTTTTTGATGGACATTGCTCAACTGCTTGCTTGGTAATACCAGGGCTACCATCCGTGTTTTGGTGCCATTGGCGGATGGTTCGGATATTGGGTAGCTTTATGTCATTTTTTTAAAAATTTTGAAGGTATTCGTAGCCGCTTGTTGAGAAAAACGACATGGTCATGGCAAATTGCCGCAACTTAGGAGTATATTTACCGAATTGTTTGCCACGTTCTAATTCATCAATAAATGACTGTTATTCGCGAATATCCCGAAATTATGTATTAAACAATTAATATTTATTACAGAAAATTACTATATAAGCATATAAGTTATTTGATTGTTATACTAACTCGAGGGGAAGTACCTCCCGATAGCTCAAGTTAGTATAGTAATATAAATATATTTGAATATACATTTATTTGATAATATGTATTAAAATAAAGTCTTTACGTTTAATTATTCATGCGATCCTCTTGTAATAACACCTCTGTTTTCCAAATCCTCCAATAATTCCTCTAAATTACTAACTTTTGATCTTAGACGGTTATATTTACAGTAAAGTATCTTGCGGTTTCTTCGTAATTTTTTCACCTCATCACTTAATTTAGTAATAGCTCGCACGTGGGTTCGAGGAGTATAAGCGGTTGATACGTCAATATCTCCACCATATCGGAATTTGCTACGTATGGGTTTTCTTAATGGTGTTGCCATTAAATTATTTTCAGCCCTTGACATTTTCCTGGGTGGTGATCGTTCAGATGACACTGAAGTTTGAATTGGCGGCATGGATAATGTAGATGCGTGAGTAGGTAGCGACATGGATGATGTTTTCCTGGGTGGTAATTTTTCAGATGATACTGACGCTTGAATTGGTGGCGTGGATGATGTAGATGTCACCATACATGACGTAGATGCTGCCATACATGATGTAGATGAGTGAGTAGGTAGCGTCATGAATGATGTTTGTCTCACAATATTCTGTTCATTGACACTCGAAAATCGGTATGAATTATCTATTATTATTAATTCAACTTTTTATTAATTATTTTGTTGATTCAAACTCACTACACA
This sequence comes from Tipula helvola, assembly GCA_963556165.1. NCBI lineage: Eukaryota > Metazoa > Arthropoda > Insecta > Diptera > Tipulidae > Tipula > Tipula helvola. Next base: position 160,725,641 of record OY744481.1, on the reverse strand, counting down.
TACCACCTTCCAACACAAATTTCGATGGTATGGCAGTTCTCGAAAGATGTCCACCGGTAGTAATACATTTGTCTGCAAAACGTAAGGAGCACAATCGAAAATTTGAAGCATCCAACTCGGTAACTGTGATATTTGGGATAGCATCAAGCCATTCATCCCTCAATTGCATTATTTTGGGTGCCCTATTAAATTAATTTTTTAGTATTATAAGTTATTCTATTCCCTACAATCATTATACATTTTATTTTACTTACAAATGCAATCTAGATCTGGCTGAACAGTTAAAACATTTAGCCGGCATATTCGCCAATACAAATACACACAACTTTTCTTAAAATGTATAGGTACAGTTCACGTACATATATATAATATGTATACATATATGTAATTATATTTATAAAAATCACAAAAACACGAAAAAATAATTTAAAAACACAGAATACACGCATAAAACACTAAAAGTACACGACCGCTTGAAATTTTACCAAAAATTATTTACTTTTATGACATTTGTCAAAAAATTGATATATTAAAAAAAAATCAATAAAATTGTTGATGCCGCCATCTATCAAAATATTCTAATACTTAGTTTTAACGAAATTTCAAATAACTTATCGAAATTTGAACAAAATTGTTGGATCGCGAGTTTAGTATGAAAAATTGTACATACCGCCATTATAGTATATATGTATAAGTTATTTGTTCAATTACTAGTAATGCCATCTCTACCCATGATACAATCAAGTATGCTTGACAGCTGAAAGCACGCGGAACGTGACGTCACTCAGAGAGTCAATTTGGATATTTTTTTTGCGAATTGGTTTAGGTTTATAAGAATATTTTTAGGTTTTGGAAATGGAAATAAGTTTCAACGATTGTACACGATAGAAAAAGCACAAATCCCAGCCAAACAGAGTCAACGTTACGAAATAATATTACTCAAGGTGACTTCACTAAAAGGAAAAATGGCGATATGTCGATTGGTTGGAACATACCTTGTATATTTATTATACCATCATCCCTATCTACGAACATAAACAAAACAAATTTTTTTAACCCTATCCAACCAGCATATTTTTGTTATGTCAGTAAATTCAAATTCTAATCAAATGACTTATTAAATTTGTGCAAAGAATGCCAAGTACGTTGTATGGAATGTATGGAAATGTTTCAAAATAAAATACATACAAGTTTATAACTAAATTAACATTATTTTGAAAATCGATGCATTTATCAAATGAGGCAGAAAGGCACACCTTGGTTGGATTAGGGTTAAAAAATGAAATTCCCCACAAACAAAATTGATATAGAGCCATCTATTAGAATTTTTTAAACTAAAATCCCTATGTCGTTAATTTTGTGCGATACTTTCAACTATACCATCGTTTGAGCATGAGTAGTTGCGAGTAGAGACAAGTACTGTGTGTGAGTATGTAGTTGTAGGCCAGTGGAACACAACAAATTTTGTTCATAAAACTCTTCGTAAACATAACACTTTGGTGTTGCAATTGACGATTGTAAAAGTATAGAAAGTGCTTCTCGAGGAAAAAAGTTATAATGATGCAACTGATAAAATGACATTTGTCACAAATGCGACGAAAGAAAATTTAGCAATGCAGTAATTAAAAATTATTTTACAGTCCAAAATGTGAATTAGCTACAATTATTATTAGCAATCCGGTACCCAAGTAAAAATTATGTTCAAAATTGGAATTGTTTACAATTGCTGTGTTCCATTGGCCTGAGTAAACTACTCACAAGTACTTCTATCTACTCGCAACTACTCATGCTCAAACGATGGTGTAGTTGAGAAGTAGTTACGCACAAAATTTATGGCAGAGTGATTTTAGTTTACAAAATTCTAATAGATGACTCTATACCCATTTTGCTTGCGTGGAATGCCATTTTTTTTAACCCTAATCAACCAAGGTGTGCCTATTGGCTCATTTGATAAATGCATTGATTTTCAAAATAATGTTAATTTAGTTATAAACTTGTATGTATTTTATTTTGAATCATTTGCATACAACGTACTTTGCATTCTTTGCAAAAATTTATTAAGTTATTTGATTAAAATTTGAATTTACTGAAAATAAAAATATGCTGGTTGGATTAGGGTTAAAAAAAAAATTTTGTTTATGTTTGTGATACGTCACGGCAATTTTTAAATAGCAAAAATATTTTAATTATTTTGTTGTTTAATGTTTTATTACTTATTATTATTAATTATTATTAATGGAACAACGTGTTTTTTTTATCAAAATCTACCAATTTTATTTAAATTGAGGTTATGTTTTACTACTATCACGAAAATTTGCGTTCCATTGGACATCTACTCACAAGCACTTGCAAGTAGCAAATTGTTTCCAATGGAACACTACAATTAATTTCGAACGTCAAATTATCAGGTAGCTCAGTTTAAAAATTTTCCACTAGGTGGAACCCGTGATGGTCCAATCATCAATAACGATGCAGTTATGTCGTTCCCGTCATATATTTGTAGTGTTCCATTGGAAACAATTTGCTAATAATATTTAATAGAATTGCTATCTTAAATCCAATATACTGAAACTGCCGTTTCCAGATCTGATTTTAATATCTTCTATAGACTCTAGAAGATTTAAGAAGACTCTAGAATAGGTTTATAGCAAGTTTTGGCAACGCAATATCAACGTCTAATTCTTCCATTAAGTCACTCGCTTCTTTAAAAATGGTAGAAAACAAGGCTTCACTGTTCTTTCTTTGATCTTTTAAAGTTGCTAAGCAATCTGACAATGCATTTTTGGCTGAAGTTTATCTAAATTAACTTTTTGCAATAATTTACTGAACGGAAGAGGAATAGCTAAACTGTACGCTAAACTACCATTTTGATATTATCATTAAGGCATTAACGATTTGTGAAAACGAGGATTTAAATAATATTACAGAATCGTGTCGCTCCACCCACCGTGTTTCACATAAAGACTTGAGCTGCTTACTGAAAATATTTTTAAGAACGAAATTTCCAACAGAATTTCTGATAGACTGTACATTTGATGATTTGCTAATACTAATATTAAGTGCATGATTATTGCAAATTTGCAATGACATTGAACAGCCTGTGGCAGCTCATTTTGTATTACAGCAAACACTCCTTTTTGAACTGATGTCATAACACTACAGTCATCAGTACATATTTCTATGCAATTCGAAGTAATAAAAAAGTTGTCTTTCAGAAAATTTCAGACTGTTTCTTCAATTATTTTTCCAGTGAGAACTGGTTCTTCATCGGAAAATAAATATCCGGTGTCGTAATTTTTCCCATGAAAATCTAAGAATGTAACAAAATTATTCAATTCTTTATGGTATTTCACTTGCTAGTGCTAAATCAAACGATTATTTTTAACGTCGAGAAAATTAATTGTTTGTGTTTGGTGGGGGCGATCGCCCCTATCACCCTCTTTGTATCCGCGCCTGACGCTTATGCAACGTATTTTGCGAATTCGCTTAAATTGTTTAGCGGATTCCACCTAGTGGACATTTTTTAAACTGACCTACCTGATAATTTGACGTTCGAAATTATTGTAAACAATTTTGAACTGTAAACATAATTTTTACTTACCGGATTGCTAATAATTGTAAATATGTAATTCCAATTTTGGACTATAAAAACAATTTTTAATTACCGCATTGCTAAATTTTCTTTCGTCGCATTTGTGACAAATGTCACTTTTTCAGGTGCATCATTTTAACTTTTTTCCTCTAGTGGCGGTTTCTCTACTTTTACAATCGCCAATAGATGTTTAAATGTCAAATTTTCTACAACCGCAAGAGTTACTATCTTTCGGAAAACTCCGAAAACGCAAGCAACCTTCACATAATCATAATGCCAGTAGGTGTTACTAACTGTTTGCTGTCAAAAATTGTATGACATTTTTATTTGTGAATTTTTTAAACATAAACAAAAACAATTTTCGGTTATAAAAGTGATTATTATTAATACGTGATAGTTAAATCGATTTTGGTCCCCTTTTGAAAAACTGGCAAACGCTCTGTAATTATTCTTTGATCGTGCTGCCTCTTTCGGAAATAACTCTGTACTTTTTCTCTGATCGTGCTGCCTCTTTCAGAAAACATGATCTATTGACGATTGGACTGTCATGATTTAGCATGCAGTGCTTTGGGGTTTACTTTAATTCCGATAGTATATGTTTTATATGGAGAGAACTGTCATTTCATGCAGAGCGTGAGGTTTACATTATTCCCAATAGATATCGCATTTTGCAGTTTTCCATTCGTCAATTTTGCTCAAAAATAACCAACTAATTCTCATGATGTTTTTAATATTTGGCAGTGTTTATTAGCAAATACTATGCCTGGAAACCGTGAATTGACGCCGGTAAATAGGAAAAGGAGGTCTTATGTAGTTGAATAGAATTCTTACTTTATTTATTGACGATTGGAGCATCACGGATTTCACCTAGTGGAAATTTTTTAAACTGAGCTACCTGATAATTTGACGTTCGAAGCAATTCCAATTTTGAACTGTAAACACAATTTTCTAATAATTGTAAATAATTCCGAATCATCATTTTAACTTTTTTCCTCGAGAGGCGCTTTCTCTACTTTTACAATCTTCAATCGTCAACCTTTTGTTTACAACAATTTCGAACGTCAAATTATCAGCTACCTCAGTTTCAAAAAATTTCCGCTAGGTGGAATCCGTGATGCCCCAATCGTCAATTGGAGTACCATTGATTCCACCTAGCGGAACAATTGTACACTGAGATTGCTGATAATTTGTCGTTAAAGATTGCTGATAAAACCCATTTTTCATTACTAAAAACACGTTTGGACGATATTTCGATATAAATAGTGCATATTTTTAAACATAGACAATTTTTAATTACCTGATTGCTAAAGTTTCTTTCGTCGCATATCTTTCAAGCATGTTTTTAGTAATGAATAGTGGTTTTTATCAACAATCTTACAACGTAAAATTATCAGCAATCTCAGGGTATAATTTTTCCACTAAGTAGGTGAAATCCATGGTGACAGTTTCAGCCTTCTTGCATGTTATCCAAAAAGGCGTTGTGCGCCCCAAGTCGAGCTTTCCCAAACTGGTCTTGCTTCACTACAGGTGAGGGTGTTAGTTCATCTTCCTTCTGCTAAGGCTAACGCTGGCTTCCTAAGTGCTTGTTTTAGCACTGTGATAGGCCTCCTCAGGCTTGCCGTTTCCGGTTGCAGCTGGAGAGTTATAACGTGGCTAGCAAGCTCATCCGCCCGAGTGACCAGGGACAGGGACCCAGGTTAACTGAATGTTGAGATGTTCACCTATCTCATTGTGAGATGATTCACAACTCAACACCACCCGTGACGCCAAAGAAACTAATTCCGGCGATCTTATTGCCGCTTAACTGTGTACATAGATTGTATATCACCTGAGGATAACTACGTCAAGACCTCTTCAATCGCTGTCACCTCAGCGTGGTACACGCTGCAGTAATCAGGGACATATTTTAGCTCCCACTTTGCCGTTTACCTTGAAGCAGTCCGATACTGACTTAAGGATTCCCTTGAACGAAAATGGTCCGAAAGCCCTCCTCGAAGCGTAGATTAGGTGTAATGTAGCTAAGGTTTGCTAGCTCGTGCTTTAACGAACTAACGATAGTCGAGTGTCCCGTATTAAGATACTTCTACTGAGAACGGCTGCAAGTTGCACAGCCGTATTTACCGTCATCTGTTTGCCAAAACTATCGACCGGAAGAAGGTGAAACATAACCTCTAAGGCACGCATCGTTGTCGACCTCAATGCCCCGCTCACAAGTATATCGGCCGTTCTTTACACCTGCTCCATCTTATTTTTATAAATTACCTTGTCCAAAACTGGTCACCCTCACCACACACTCACCCCATACATGAGCATAGGTTTCACTACGGCGGTGTAGAGCTAGTGTACCAGCTCCGACATCAGACCCTATCTATTTCTAATGGCGTTCCTGCTGGATTCCATAGCTAACGCCAAGATAACGCCCAGTTATCTTGCTCTATGTTTTAGTGTTTCAGCTTTTGATTAATAAAATTGTTTACGCCTCGAAATTACCACAATCACAATAAAATGTAAACATTTTGACTTCTTTTTAGACAAAATAACACAAAACAATAAATAAAATAGTTACAATAAATAACTTTATTTTATTATAATCAAATATAATTATCGCAGTAAATATATAAATTATTTACAACTTAGTTTTAATTTTATTAAACATTTATATAATGTTACAATCCTCCCATTATTCAAATTAGAAAAGATAACGTCTACCAACCCTCATATTAGAACATGAATATCCCATTCCCCTTGTTAATTACATATAAATTAATTGGGATGGTTCTAAGATACAAATAATTTTTTTTATAGATCAATCCAAAATAAATATATTTTTTAATCAGCAATAAAATCCCAAAATATAAAAAAAATTATCACAACTTATAATAAATATTAAAATACTTAAGCGAAACTATTATTTTTCATCATTATCCTCAGCAATGTCCACAACCACCGGAGTTTCGTCTACGACTTGAGGTTGTGAAAATAATCCCGCAACCAGTATAACATCATTTTCAATGTCGCGCACAAAATATACAAATGGTCGATTTACACTAAGATTACGTTCCGTTGCATCCGCAGCTGCGCTTCGTTCTTGCAACACTTCGGTTGCGGTCAAGAAATTTTCACTACTTGCCCCCTCGTCAACGCGGAACGAAACATGTTGTACCAACTCTTCTAAGTGAATTTTTTGTTCTTGTGTAATTCCTCCGAAATCGGCGTTCGGGGTGAAAACATCGGTGACACCAGATTTGATAATAGATTTTTCGGCTCGGCTAATCGATTCGATACGGAATTTTGGCAAGGACAGGCTAATCATTTCTTCTTTCAAATTCGATTGAATGTTGGCGAAACAGTCTTCATTTAAGCTCTCAATTAAATCGGCTAAGCTTTGTTGCGAATTCGCGTTTGGTAAAATAATCAGCATGGAATAGCGTTTATTCTACAAATATAAAATAAAACCAAATCATGAAACTTAAGCGTTATATAATAAATTAATAGTCACTTACTTCATATGGTAACTCAATTGCTTGTAATCCCATTTCCTTCAAGTCAGCTACTTTGAAACTTCCTCGGGAACGCATCATCGTAATCGAAGTTTTAACATCTGGCGTTACATAGAAAACATTTTCGGGATCTGAACGTAATTGTTGGAACGGAATACCCCAACTACCTCTAAAGTACAGCCCATTGAACATTAACATTTTTGATTCATAACCATCATTATTTCCTGAACCTTCAACGTCATTCTCGTTTGTCGCCTTCTCGCCAACAAGCGAATTACCACTTAATGCTGATGCAATATCACCGGGATGTCCGTCAAGGGTTCGACCTGAAAAGTATCGTTTACGAATTGGGTGCGATTCAAGGGCCATCATGATTTCCAAACTATCTTCCAACTTCTTTAACGGCAATCGAATTTTTACAGGTGCATCTTGTAATTGATTAGCATTTTTCAAGCTTCCTCCTAATTTTTCATTTTCCTTAATCGCTTCATTATCTTCAATAATTTCGTTACGCTTCTCATCCAATACATCGTTCAATTTGTGATCGGCCGGAACTTCAACGTATTCTTTATCCTCAATCGTTTCATCGAATTTTGAGCATTCCTTTTCCACTATAGGTTCATTACTTTTAAGCGCTGGCTCATCATCAAATGGCTCAGATTTTTTTAAATCTTCAAATCCAATTATATCCTTACTATTTACACTTGTCGTTGAATCGACCACGGTTTCTGTTGCCAGCACAGTATGTTCATCCTCTTGACCAATAACCTCTTCAATTTTTGTATTCGATTTATTTTCAACGTCTAAGGGGATTGATGTTTTTGGTTCGTTCCAATCAAAAATTTCACGTTGAATTTCTTTGACTTCAACAAAATAATTCGTCGCTAAAATCTTACTATATGCATCGTCAATCGAGTTATTAGCGTACACGTAAAACCAACTTCTAAATTGTGGCGCCACCAATGGATTATCACCTTGTAAATATTTTAACACCTCGTTGTAATCATGACGCACTAAAAATAAAAAATAAATAAAACAGAATTATTCGTTTTACATTTTTGTATAAATCACATGCACATACCTTTTTCAATATCAGACGAATGTTTCAGCAGGGTGGAAATCTGTTTAAATGTATCTCCTTTGGCACCTTCGCTCAAAAATGTTAGTATGGTTGAAAATCCAAATGGCGAAAATACAACATTTTCATTTGAATTTTTATTATGTTTTAAAAGATTTAGGGCTAGTGACTGGGTTGCTGCACCGGCGCAATTTTTTTCAATCACATTTTCACCTGAGTTTGTTGGATTTGGATGGCAATGTGTAAATGCTATGCATGCTATTAATGTTGAACCTAAAATTAAAAATAAAAACGTATTTAGAAAGTATTGCTTATCATCGTATTCAGATTGAGACATTCGATAATTTACTCAAGCAACATTGGGGATTATTCGCTACTAATACAAAAACAACAGAAAAACTTGCCGAAGGCAACATCTTCTCATCTTTTGCCAAAACGTTTACCAATGCAAAAATTAGTATACATACATACATTAATGAGACGAATACCGTTTTAAATCTGTTATGTCACCGAATTGACAACAGATCCACGCCACCATTTTCGGTTAGCTTTGGATTAACTATAGTGATTTTGTAGGCGAAAGGATGATGCAATGGTCTTGAACCTTAATTGATTTATAGTAGTTTTTGATTATTTCTAAAATTTTGTCGGACAGCTACACCAAATGTTAGTCTGTGTGTTCGATTCAATTTCAGAGAATTTAGAAATTTAGTAATTTTGGAATTTTTTTGAAAAATAGTACAGATATCTAATCATACCACTACCGAATTATTTGATAAAGGACTGCGTGGTTTAGAATTTGAAATTTGCGTAATTGTTGAATAAACCATTTGAATAAATTTTTTAATGTTTTTCCCAATTGAAATACTCAAGTAAGCAACGAACCTTTGTATTAGGCAATTCTGAGGCACTTCGTTATTTTTAATCAAATATTGATCTGATTGGTCTCAGAGACTGATAATTCCCCAGATCCTGTGGACGTTTCTTTTTTCGATGGATGTTAAACCATTTTAATAAAAGGGTTAGTCGCTTACGTGTATATTTCTATATTAAGAAATTCCAATTGAGAAAAATTACAAAAATTTTAGCAACCACATTTATAAAAACAGCCTTTCTCAACGATACTATATAGACTAGGAGATAGACAAGGGTGGGAAATGTCAGAAAAACTCTGTAAACATTCGGTACTGTTTTCCGTGATTTCAAACCTTCCACCCTTGGCCATATGAGGGGCGCATGCCAATTATCCCAGAGTGTTTTTGTGATTAAAAATTTTGCAATTTGAAAACACGGAAATCCCCTGTAAATTTTCTCCATTTTTACGTAACCTTTTGAGTCCTTTCGGTCGCTGCGGATTGCATGCCTTCAATTATTAGAACTTCAATTTGTTTGTACTACCTTATGTTACAAAGGCAGGCAGTATAATATCACGGAAAAACACTAAAATTCTTCACAAAAAGAAAATCGATTTTCCTTATTTTCGGAAAGCGTACAACGGCCAAGAATCCTTCTATCTTTCATATTTTAGGGTTAATTATCAACCCTTAAAAAGGCATGCGGTGTAAAATGGGAGAACGTCACCTGTCACCATCTCCTAGTCTAATACCGACATAATTCTATAGTATTATGTCCAGTAGTAAGCGAGGCTAACTCCTATAGCATCTATTAACTTAAAATAGTTACAAAAGTTTTCAAATCACAATACAACTTCGAAATTCTGCAAAACATTCGTTAGTTAGTAGAGATTAGAGTTTGGCCACGCTCACCGAAAATAGGATCGGACAATTTTTTTTTTTACCAAAAAATGTAAACAATCCATTTTATTACATACTTATTTAATTTCGATACCTCTACATGTACACCAGACACCAATAATGACCTAAAAGCAAAAGGACTATTAAGATAAAAAGGCGAGGAATATAACTATCAACATTTTTATGTTGGCCTTCAATATTGATGAAGACATCGAATTTATCAAATTAAGTACAAAATTGAAGTGCAAATTGATGATTTAGCTTCTAAGAAGATTTAAGCTTATACCACAAGGTAAACAACGTCAAATCTATGGACATACACAAAAATATTACAATAAGGAACCCGACTGTGTTAAATGTGTAGGTAAACATCGTACCAGAGATCAGATTAAGTATGTATGTCAAAGTTGAAAATGTTCAGCCTAAATGGGTTCACGGTGGAACAAAGACCGTGGTAGAAAACCAACCGGTTAACTACAGAAGATGCAGTTTTGCTATTGAATTGGATAACATCAAAAATAAAAATGTGAATACTGAAAATCCAAATTTAATCAGGAAGGAAATATCAAGATGAACCAACTCGAAATATTCAAAGACGACTTAAAGTGCAGAGTGCCGGAAGCTCCTCATAAACAAATGGGTAATAAAATGACTTACGCCCAAGTAAAAGAAAAACTGCTCTAAATGACGGTCAAATCAAACACTTCAATTGATATCAGTCTTAGAATTTTATAGGGCCGTCAGCAAGAAATGTAGGTAGTCCTGGACACAACAAAACTTGATGTACGCCTGATCACAGAAACCCACTTCACTGAACAATCAATTATTAAATCTAAAAGTTAACAAATATACTACACCATTCACCGTAAAAAGAGTGGTAAAGGAGAAAGTGCTTTTATAATTAGAAATAGTATTTATCACTGCGAAGAGTTAACATATGAAACAGTAATATGAATGATAAAATGACATTTGTCACAAATGGAATGAAAGAAAATTTAGCAATACGGTAATTAAAAATTGTTTTTATAGTCCAAAATTGGAATTATGTATTTGCAATTATTAGCAATCCGGTATGTAAAAATTGGGTTTATAGTTCAAAATTTTAATTGTTTACAATAATTTCGAACGTCAAATTATCAGGTAGCTCAGTTTAAAAAATGTCCACTAGGTGGAATCCGTGATGCTCCAATCGTCGAATCAGGTGCATCAGTTTAACTTTTTTCCTCGAGAGGCGCTTTCTCTACTTTTACAATCGTCAATACTGTTCCATAACATTTTATGTCTTATGAAAAGGTTTCATAGCCAAAATAAATTGGGAACTGGTAAATTGATGTTTTCATTTCAACGATACACTTTTTGCCTATTTTTAAATTTTCCGTTTTAATATGATAACCATTAAGAACTTGTGAAAATAGGATTTGCGTTCGAATAACGCACGTCGCCGTGTAATATGAGTTTATCCCATAAATGGATTACAAATCATGGTAGATAGGGAACGGGAAGTTAGGAGAGGAAGAGAAGGAAGTTAAAAAAGAAGTTAGTTGATAGAAGAATGTAATTTGTCATAACATGTAAAAGATTGAAATTAATTGTAGTGTTCCATTGGAAACAATTTGCTACTTGGAAGTACTTGTGAGTAGATGTCCAATGGAACGCGAATTTTCGTGATAGTAGTAAAACATAACCTCAATTTAAATAAAACGGGTAGATTTTGATAAAAAACACGTTGTTCCATTAATAATAATTAATAATAATAAGTAATAAAACATTAAATAATAAAATAATTAAAATATTTTTGCTATTTAAAAATTGCCGTGACGTATCACAAACATAAACAAATTTTTTTTTTTTAACCCTAATCCAACCAGCATATTTTTATTGTCAGTAAATTCAAATTTTAATCAAATAACTTAATAAATTTTTGCAAAGAATGCCAAGTACGTTGTATGCAAATGTTTCAAAATAAAATACATACAAGCTTATAACTAAATTAACATTATTTTGAAAATCGATGCATTTATCAAATGAGCCAAAAGGCACCTTGGTTGATTAGGGTTAAAAAAATGACATTCCACGCAAACAAAATGGGTATAGAGTCATCTATTAGAAGTTTTTAAACTAAAATCCCTCTGTAGTAAATTTTGTGCGTAACTACTTCTCAACTACACCATCGTTTGAGCATGAGTAGTTGCGAGTAGATACAAGTACTTGTGAGTAGTTTACTCAGGCCAATAGAACACAGCAAATAAATAAAAATAACACGAATAAGAATAAGGAGCTTTAAATCTATTAAACACATGGTGTCAGATGTGAGCCTACATAGAGAAAAACAGAATAAGAGAGATTACGGGGAACTAGTTATTTATTCTTTACCGAAACTAGCGACAAAGCATATATCCTATTTTTTTATACTCAATTCAAGATCGGGAAAAACAAAAACAATAAGCAAAATAATTGTTGTATTATTCTATTCTATAAACATGATACATTTGTGTTGGGGTACTACCTATTATGTTATATTCGGAATTCGGATGAAAATGTGATTTACTAAATCGTATGCTTGTCTGTATGCTAAATTTTTATATTCTATTGGCTTTGTTGATGTATAAAAGGAAATCAAAAAACTAAACAATTTACAAGGAGAAAATAAAAATAAAATCTATTTGTGCCTTCTGCGTTAGTACTATTTGTAATCTTTATGAATGAAAAAGGCGTAAGCTATTGGCGTATTTGACAGAAAATACCTGAGTATTTTTGACAGATTTTACCCCCGCAAACTTCACATCAATAAAAGACTCGAGTTTTTTTTTATGACATCAGCGAACAACTTTTTTATTTGACAAATAATTTTGGTGTTTTAAATGTCAACATTACATTTTCTGTTTATTATTTTAATATTTTTTATTAATATCATTATTCAAATCGAAGCATTTCATATTATTTTAATTTAAATTTTCAAATTCACAGAAATTTTGGATTTTTTACGCCGATAAAAGAAATAATTTTTGGTTGTCAAAAAAACCCAAGTAAAAGTAGAGTTAAAAATACACCGACTCTTTTTATGCGTTCGTTTTTTTGCTCAAAAAAACTCCGATTTGTTTTACCCTGGTGGCCATCAGCGAACACTAGGATTGTAGTCGCTGTATAATTCTGTGGAATTAAACAAAAACATGATATCTGTAAACAACAGCCAGATAAGCCATATTTTGAAAGTAACGATAGGAAATTTTTTGCTCAATATGATGTACGCTTTCTATAATTAGTCTTACTATTATTTCAATCGCTGGATCAATTTGTACCTGCACCTATAACCTGCAACAATTGGTTTATTAAATTCATTCACAAACTGGTGTGGATTCAGGATTAATAAAAATTCTTTCGTTTTTATTCCAAAAAAAAGTGTAACGCTTAATTCATTCAATATAAATATAACCAAATAATTCTTTTATTCAGTATAAGATAGGTAGACACAGAAATTTTATATAAACAAAAACGAATTAACATTTTCCAAATGGACAATTTTACTTTCTTATGTACGATATTTCAAACAATCTGTTATTAACAACAACAATAATTACACAAAATTGCATTTGGCATTTATGAAGACAAAATAGGATAATATGATACTCCAAAAATAGGTTTGCCATTTCATTTACCAAGCCGTTGAAGGTGAAGTCCCTATGCAAACACCTCTATGATTACCTGTTAATGGGTAACACAACAACAGAATTAAATGTATTATTTAGGTTTTTCAGGTATGTAAATCGGCAGCTCACTACTTAGCAGTTTATTTAAATGAGTTCTTTAAACACCAAAATAGAAAACATTAACAAATTGAAATAGGGTTACGACGAAATTACGTAATATTACGGCAAGTGTGATTTGGAAATTCAGAGAATTATTTTCCTCATTTGAAAATGTATTTATTATAGGTAGGTCAATAACCCACATAAATAAATGAAACAACAACAATAGGAAAATCGTGTGACTAATTAATGATTATGATTTTCCCTTAAATCAAAAAATTAAAGTCATTCAAGTAAAGATGATAAGAAATGAAAATCAAATCAAAAATAAAATGGGTATTTTAATAATCAGAAGAAACTTTTGTTTTAACGGCCGCTCGATTTATAGATACTCAAAGTTGCGGACATGACAAATATATGATCAACGTTTCGGTATACGGATGAAATATTCGCAATTACGGGCTGAATATTTTTTTCTCATTTTCTTTGTGCATGACTTTCAGGGACTCTCAAAAATAGATTATACGGGGGATAAATTAAACTTGTACTGAACTTATATGAAAATGTCTGAAAAGCGAACAGCGAGTTATGATGGAAAGCGCGTGAAAAATGCACGCAAAGTAATAACTTTAGAATTAAAACTTGGTATTTTAAAGCGGTTTAATGCGGGCGATAGAGGTACAATTTGTCAATTGTATAAAGAGATACCTTTAACCGCAATAATATTTCAAAGTAAAGAACTAATGTTATGGAAGAGATGGTGTAGTGTAACGATGTATTTTAAAAATAAAAATATAAGAAGAAAGCAAAAATGCATGTTACAAAGCGTACCCCTAAATGTTGTTTAATTTTGTTTGCGTCGATTTGCAGTGTATAAATAATCAATAACCATCTACCTTATTTTTGATTCTATATTTTTTTTTGGTACCATCTACATTTAATTTTTTTTTATTAGGTAGTCATACAAGTTTTATTGTTCGGCGGGAATTTAAGCGCGGGAATTGTTTTATTTTGGGGAGTTTAATTTTGGCCATTAAGTGGTATGCATAAAGTAATATAAAAAATCGTGAAAATAAGTTTGTGCAAAAAAAAAAAAAAAAAGAAAAAAAGAAAATTTATTATACATATTGTAAATTAATAACAAAGTTTATATTATTTTGTTAATTTTTTTATTGTTCTAAAATTTGAAAAAAAAAATTCAAATTGTATACAAGTATGTATATACAGATATACTATTTACATAATCGTAATTATTTTGTAATCATTATTATATTTTGTTTTATTGAGTGATAAAGTGAGAGTGATTTTTTTTTTCTTATCAAAAATCACGGCCAAGTCCACAATAAGAACGTATAAAAACCAGTGGACAAATGGTAAATGTGCTAACGTAAAGTTTAAGTCTAAGAACATTCACGAACATTCTAAACTGTAAAACAGGAAAACTGTGAAAAACTGTGAATAAATTTAAGAAGTTTGGTTTGTTCAAAAATAGTAAAGAGTATAAAATATAGATAAACTCGAGTGAAAAATACACTTTGATTGTGAAATTGAACATGAACAAGACTATTTGTTAATTTTTTTTTGTGTTAGTGATACTTCGGTGGTCTAGGAAAAAACAAACATTACACCTGAATGACAGACACCGTTAAGTTAGACTGCGTGAAGGTTACGTCAAGAACATTCACGAGCATTCTAGAATTTTAAGAGTGTTTTTTTATACCAATTATACAACACTAGTTGTGAGGGAAAATCCCTTTCTAAAATTAAAAGTTGCAATTTTTTTTACAAAATTAAATAAATAAATGATCCTTAGTGAGAAAAAAAAATAAAAAAAAAACAAAAAGTGAATTAAAATAACCACAAAGAACAATTTGATGATACAACAATCAATATCTGCATCAACAGTTCAACATTTGCATACGGAAATCTCAGCTGAGTGAAATTTTTTTTTATCATTTTTTTTTAATTTGTATATTTACTATTTTAATTTTTATTTTATTTCATTACTTTTATATAATTTTTATTACAATTCTTTTCTTAGTATTAATTAATTAGTTAAGGTAATTATATTAGGGGCTTAGGGTTAGCTAGATAGGTTAATTTTGTAAATAATTTTCTTTTCTTCTAACGGTTATTCTTTTCTCTTCTCTCATTAGTATTTTTTTTTTCTTTGTGTAAATTGTTCTGGAGAATATAGAATTGTATTTAAGTTTGTTTTTAAATTAAATTTTGGTGTTTTCTTTTATAAAAATAATGAGATAAGTTAAGAGAGAGTATTTGAGGATGAGTTCGGGTAAGTGTGTCGGATCATGAATAGGTAAGGTATCAGAGTCAATCCTCCGCCGCGGTTACATGTGACCCACATAAACTCTAGAAAAACCCACGCCATTACCCTGAAGCTTAGCCAGCAACGACCGCTCTAGAGTCCCTGTGTGGGTCCAAAATTCTGATGACACCGAATATGAGTTGGAGGAACTAGTTTTTTTCTTAATCAGTAAATTTTGATAATGTGTGTCCTCCAGCTCATACCAAGTGTTACAATGGAGCAGTTACTTAGTGCGTGGATAGACCATCATACTACTGGAACATACCATTAAGCACCATGATAATTCAGGAAAAAGCAAAGCGCTATCCAGAGGAGTTTTAGTATAATGTCGATGAGACGGGTAACGCCAAAGACGAAAAAATAGCTCAGGATTCAAGGCAGTTTTACGCAATTAATAAAGTTGTAAATAAAATATCAAAAATGCGGTATCTAGATATGTCCCATTATTTCAGAAATTGTAAAATAAATCCATATGTTGAAATCAGATATCCGAACTTTGATAGACATAGCTTTATCCTATTTACACAGTTTGCTTCTAAATTTATTTAGAATATTTTACTATTTTTGCTTTATGTACAAAATAAATGTTTACAATATGTACATACATCTTATTATTTTCGTGTTATTTACTTAGGTAATTTTCCAAAATTCATCCTCTCTAAATTAAATCTGTTCAATCTTAACTATTCGTTCAATTTCATTATCATTTCCTTAATTATCTTTTTCTATTATTTTGTTTATCTAGTACATGAGTTGTATTAAATGGGTTGGCTACATAATCTTCGTGTTTAAATCTCAGTTTTCAAAATCTCGGTTTTCGAAATTACGGTTTTCAAAATCTCGATTTTGAAAGTCTCCGTTCCCAAAAGCTCTGGTTTGAAAAATAAATTGTTAATAATTCGAGCCGCCCGAATTAATAAAAAAATTTCAAAAACGAGCTTTTGATGAAATTTGCGATTATGTATCTGGTTGCAGGTTGCTAGTTTGAGTGTATGAGTGAGTATGTAAGTTTGTATATGTGTGTTTGTGTACATATATAGGGTTGGGTATTAAATCTTGGATGACAAAATCTTGGATTTCAAAATCCTCTCCATCACTTTCAAAATTCTGGAAAATGGGGAGCGCAATTTTAAAATTAAAATATCAACAAATAATAAATTCTGAAAAATGAGGAATTTAATTTTAAAGTTTTCGAAAAATCAAGATTTTCTAAAAACCAAAATTTTGATAATAAGGAGGGGCTAAAATATCTCGGTGATTCAAAATCTCGGTTTCTATAAATTCTATAAAATGGGGAATTTAATTTTAAAAACTAAAACAAATCCGCGATTAGAACCGAGAGTTTGAAAACCGAGCTTTTAAAAACGGAGATTTTTAAATTTATGATTTTTGAAAAACCGAAATTTTGTAGAAGCAACATTTTTAAAACCGAATTTTTATTAAATTCGCTAATGTATTTTCACATACACACAATTTTACTTATATTGCTTTTGTGTAAGATTTGATTTGATTTAGGCAGGCCGTTCTAAAATGTTCAAGAAAATGAACAACGTATTCTTTCGGTGATTTTATTATACATTCGCATAAATCTACAATAAACAACAACAATCAATAGCAACAAAAAAATAGCTTACGCCTTTTTCATTCATAAAGATTACAAATACTAACGCAGAAAGCACAAATAGATTTTATTTTTATTTTCTCCTTGTAAATTGTTTTAGTTTTTGATTTTTTTTATACATCAACAAAGCCAATAGCAAAGCTTGATAAATACGAATATAAAAATTTAGCATACAGACCAACTAAATTACTTTGTATTTGTTTGATTGCTTGGATTCATTTCTATAAAAGATCTTGAATAAGGTTCAATGTAAAAACTACGTGCGCTAGCATCATTGGAGAGATTTGTCCTACGTAGTTTCTCTTATTCTATTTTTCTTTATGGAGCCTATAATAATTATTGAAATAAAGAAAGACAGAAAATAGTAAAGACATCACTAAAATAAAGATCTATGTTTATAAAAATGTGTATCTCAAGTTTATGATGGTCTTTACCTTCTTGCTCTACATTGTGAAGGAAGTTGCAACTACTGTGTTCTTATTAAATTTGTTTGACATGCTTTCAAAGGCGGATTTTTCGAATGATACCGTTAGCAACAATAACCATACATTCCGTCATAATTCCAACGTACCATCATACCATAACACCATTAGACTATCATACCATCATACCATAACATTATACAATAACAAAATCATATGAGCATACCATCAATCATCCACACCATAATGTTTAAGGTTACCATCATACCTTCATAACACTACACCTTCATACCATCGTACATATATACCATGATAATATCTCACCAACATACCTTCATAGTTCATACCATCATATCATTAGACCATCATACTATCTCACCATCATTCCATCATACCATTAAACCATCATACCATCATATAATTATACCATCATACCATCATACCACCATACCATAATACAGTCATGTCATCACACCACCATACCATTATTTAATAATAATATCATACTAGCATACTAACAAACCATCACACTATTGTACCATGTTACCATTATCCCTCCATACCATCATAAAGTGAAACCATCATACCTTCATACCATCCGAACCGTCACACAATCATACAAGCGCACCATCGCACAATTATACCACCTCACCATAATACCTTTATTCCATCAAACTATTAAACCATCATTCCACCACACTATCATTCCATCATACCATCACTCAATCATACCAACAAACATTACACCATCTTAACATCATATAAACATACCATGTTATCATCATACAAGTATATCATTATTATTATATATGGATTGATTTATACTAAAATTTCATCAAACCGTCATACCATCGTAACATCTCACCATCGTACCATTATACCATCTTACCATCATACCATCGTATATCATCATTATCACCATCATAATCACAATCACCATCACCATCGTCATTACTCATTACCATCCTTATCACCATTTTAGTTATCATCGCCATCATCAACATCTTCAACTCCATCCTCATCACCACCACGACAACCGTTAAAAACATAACGTGTCAATTTAATTTTGATTTTGCAATAAATATCCAAAAATCAGCTCAATCGGTGATGCTTTAGAAATTCCACCATGGTAACTTTGGACTTGATTTTCACCCCACAAGAAGGGGGTTGAGACATGAGATATTAACAGTGACGGTCTTAAGGTCTTAAACAATAATTGTGTGCAGTTTGGTTCAAATCGGTCAACGCGTGTGGATTTATCTAACAATCACACAAACATACAAGCAATCACTATTATAAAGATATTATGTTGAAATTCACAAACGTATATTGACAAACAATATGTTGTCTTTTCTCACGTAAGCGGCACTCACTATTTTACTAAAATTATTGTTTGAATTCTGAGTTAATTTTATATCTAAATTAAATTTAAAATTTTACCTAATTATTCTACTTAAAATTTCATTCACAATCATTACGTTCAATTCAGAATTGAAGCTAATTTTGTTACCTTTAGACTTCCCTCTAATTTTGGTCAAATCCATAGTGTTTTAATTGTAATTCGAATCGATTTGTAATCTACCATTTTGATCAAATAGTGCAGTTAGTAATTCACACTTTACATTCAATATTTCCCTCAAACATCTAATAACTTCAAACTTTTCGGATTAAAAATTAGTTTTCGTTCGAGCCAATTTTGAATAGGAATCACATAAAAAAAACGGAATTCTCCTGACACCGAATCGCTGTCAAATAATATCCCACCGATAAGAAACCATAAATCACTTTTTATGGAAGCACGTTTACACACTCGACGGATACAAAGAATCACGAGTGAAAGAGAAATGTTAAACATATTTTCGGATACTTGTTTTTAAGGATATGGGATAAAATAAAAAGATTTTTGTAGTGCGAAACCACACCGATAAAAGTTATTGTTTTACTTCAATTTTGACTGGTAATTAATTACTTCTTGTAATTTCTAATATGCAACTGGTATTTAGGCCATTTTTAATGGGTTTACAAATTAACACGTAGAAGTATATTAGTATTTACGAACAATCATTCAACGATACCGACTGATAGAGAGGATTGTATAGTTTTTATCCAATTGGTATTTAATTTTAATGTATATGATTTTAATATGTTCCGAAGATTGTAAAAGAATTTAATCTTCTCATCAGGCCGCGGCGACTAGACTGATTGTACATGTACCACAATTTACATTCTATATATACAGAAGGACTGTGCAGGTTGTATTAGCGAATTTAACTAATACAGACAAATTCTCTTACAATTTTACTTTTTCACGACATTCACACAGCATTTTTCTGTCGGCAACGAAAACTCTAAACAGTGTGAATATTTACTCTGATAGAACTAAAATAATCTTCCTTTTAAAAAATCCGCTGTTAACAACTTTTGCGTTTACTCCAAATGGTGCAAAAGTATACTGTTCGATACTTTTGGATATTTTAAAATTTATACCCGATCTTGCGGAGTTAATTTGGTACTATTGGATAAAAAATAAAGTTTTCTTCGGATAAAATACCATTCACACCGCGATATTTTTTTGTGTAGCTTTAAAACTGTCGCTCAAGTGCATAAATGGGGCAGAATTGCATTTGCTCCGTTTTTATAGTTTAAGAAATTTTAACGCTTGTTTGATTCATTAAAATTCCGATGAACTACTTTACATTTCTC
Source organism: Tipula helvola (assembly GCA_963556165.1). NCBI lineage: Eukaryota > Metazoa > Arthropoda > Insecta > Diptera > Tipulidae > Tipula > Tipula helvola. The sequence goes on along the minus strand of OY744481.1, from coordinate 160,704,899 downwards.
GTACAATTCCATATTTTGCCCTAATCAGATAAATATCACAAAGTGGATTATTTCATTTTTGATAAAGGCATTAACGAATAAAAAGAACAGTCATAAAATCTGCTTTTCTAGAAGAACTCCGAATCATCAAATGTGCAGTCATGTTAACGGAGTTTAGGCTAAAGCAAAACATTTTTAGCTTCTAAAAAAAAAAATATTTGTTGGTCTAAATTTTAAATTTGGCTTACAAAATATTTTTTCTGTATCAATCTTTAAGCCATGAAATTCGAATTCGTTATTATTGAAGAAAAATTTAAAATATTTGGAATAAACCATAAAATATGTGGTAAAACCATTGAGCATTATATAATGGTATGGGAAAACGTAAAATAAGTAGAAATATGCAAAAATATTTAAAAATATGTGGTCACATATAGGGCTGAAAGGAATAACTATCCACCAAATCTTTGGTTTGGATTCCCCAAAAAAAAATATTTTTTTACATAAGAATCCTAAGCATAATCATCAGTATAGAAAGGAAGTAGGAAGAGGAACTGATAACAAAATAAAAAGTGATAATAAAATTTGAAAATATTTTTTTGTCGTTTTTGCTCTAAAATTGTTTTATTATATTATGGGTCGGATGAAGGTTAAACTTCAATTAGCTCTCGTAAATACGAGCTTAATGCAATATTTTATTCATTTGTTTGTTTTTTGTTCATTATCACCATTATCATATCATTGTGGATCACCATTCTACAAAAGATTCTGCTCAATTGTGAATAAATTAGCTTGAGATATGTGGGATACATCCAGGAGAAGATTTATTTAAAGAATTAAAGTTAAAATAACCATCCCGAAATATTAAGGGCAACAATTGCTATTACATTTTTATTATTCAAACTAAGACGACGTTACATACAATCATAGTTGTAATTCTTGATTTTGCTGCTTTACTAAGTCTCTTGCGATGAATGACCATTTGAATAATTTTACAAAGTTTTTCATTACCGTTACTGAATGGTTAAATATAGTTTGCCAAATTTATTTTAATACTGTAAATAGTTTCACACGTTATGAGAAGAATTACATTTTCGAAATAAAGATTTTATTTGGTACTATTACATATTCGAGAAATAATCCACTAAGAATTCTTGAGGCGAAAACCTTAAATCAAAAGAATTTAAAGCAAGAGATTATACATTTGTTGAACGGTATCGAGTCTATTAGAAATTGAATTTTCAAAACAAAAGATTCTATTAAAGTTGTTTAACAAAATAATTATTCACTTTCTTATTATAAACAATTTAATTATCAAATACATGATTTCTACCAACAATCAGGCCCGGAAGTTTATTATCTTACCTTATTTAAACGAAGATTTTGTAAATATTTTGAAACAAACACAAAAATGATTTACATAGTTTGTTAACATCACTCAGATCTATTAAACTGATGATGGCTATAAACCAACTTTACACACTCAGAGAAAGTTCTTGTATTTGTTTTGTACACACGAGCAAAAATATACAAGTAATTTAACCAAAGAATGTACATACGTACTAAGAAATTGAAACAAGAAGACAACAAATATAAAACTATCCTTTTATTATAATCACAGTTACTGCATCTTTATAATAATTAAAGTGTATCGTTTAAATAAGTTTTTTCACCTTTAGCTACATATTCCTCCCTCCCCAGTATCTGTTAACGACTGCACAAATCGAACTGTTTAGCATATAAATAATGTTTGTATATGATAGATTGTACTTAAATATAATAAACGTGTCAATATTGTATCATATACAAACTGATAAATTATCATTCGAATACGTATATGATTTTGGTATTTTACCGTTAAGACACGAAAAATTACAAAAACAAAAAAATAAACTTTCTTCAAAGAATATTCTTGTTTTGGTTTCATGTTACTTTGTCAATCGATCGATCGTATATTGAACTCGCTTGTGGAATATAATTAGAATGTAGCTATATGTATATGAATGAGGTGACCAACATTATATTAAACAAAAAAAATTGAACCCATAACCAATCCATGTTCACATTTAAACCAAAAAAAAAAATTTTTATATACGATCATCGATCAAAAACGAAAAAAATTAATTCAATCAAATAACGGTTATTCTAATCTCGTTTCGTGCATAAGTTCTATAAATTGTTATTCTATGTAATGTTATAGAAAGGTCAGTTCTAAAAAATTTTTTTTTTTTTTAAACTAGTAACACAATTTTTGGGTTTTTTATGATTAACTAGCCGCGATCTTTACATTATATTTTGTTATTTAGTTTAGAGTGAGCCATCGCAGTATCACTTGCAAATAATTGCACAACAAGAACTTAAATTTTAAAATTAAAACAACAAAGATGTACTCACAAAATAATTTTAACATTTTTCTTTTAACACTTTTTAGCACACAATTTTATTATTTAATTTATGTCCGAACACTTTAGAAAATTCTTACAAAATGATCTTCAATGGTAACTAGCAGCGGTTCTTATATTATATGCAATCACTTTGGAAGCCAATTTAATATACATTTTTGTTCGTTTTATTTTTTTTTTTTTTTAAATAGTTTTTTAATCGTTGTGATTTTTTTATTATTTGGATTTCATAAAAAAACATATTCACTGACAGGATTTCTTTATAGCTATATATGTATATATCGGTATAATGCAATTTATTAAATTCTGCTCGCTTAAGAGATGGTTCAAGAAACCTTTACAAAATGCAGTGGAAAATAAAATTGTGTAATAAGCATTATTAAGAACAAGTTTATAGTATTTGTTTAGGAATGGCAAATCTTAAGCAAGATCAATCACATTGTTTAAAAATTATTTACAATACAACTATTGATGTACAAAATCGGTGTACGTTAAAGTAAAAGAGAGGAAGTGAATAAGATAATAATTTGTTTGCATAGTCGAGTCTGGTTTCCTATATTCTAATAATAATAAATTACAAGTATTTACATACATTGACTTCACATTTTTAACCTGTACTAAAGATAACATTAAAATATCAACTGTCGTATTGTTACAAATTGATCCTAAAAAATCACATCCGGTGTTTATCAAATTAAACAAATTTTTGTCTATTTACAAACTACTCACCGAACTGCGGCGCTTATCTTATTTATCCCGATCAAGACAGTCTATACCAGGGACGATATAAGAGCATTTTCGATAGTACTTTTTTCGTGCTCCAGAGAGTAATTTTTCAGTACCAAAAGTACTTTTTGCTTACAAAAAATTGTTTTCAGTTTGTTTAAAGAAGAGATCTTTGGGTTTAAGATTTTATTGTATTTTACCCCTGCTGCTCCCTTCTTATTAAAAGATAAAAGCTGTAACGAACAATAGTGATACGTCCTGTATTGCATTCTTCGCCATGTCATGACGATTGAAGACCATTTTCTTTTAAGGTCCTACTGTTAGGCTATGTGCCTTCTGGCTCTCGCTGGATCACCCTTGGTTAATAGATCAACTGGAGTTACCACCTGCAACAATTGTCGGCTAAGGCTCTATCTGGGGTGGGGTTTTGGTGGTGTCCTTCCAGAAGCTAGTAAACTCCAATTACGACTAAGAGGGAATCATGCTTCCATCACGATACTTATCAGCTAGCACATCCCCTGATACTTAACACAATTAAATAAACATAATTTTTTTCAGATTTTTACAAATATATGAAAATAAATATAAATCATATTTTTATTATTATCAAAGTTTTTCTTAATTAACAATTTTTTTGTTTTCCAATGTACGACTCCAATTTAAACAAATTAAAGCAGAAAACTTTATTAAATAACGGTTTGCGATGCCGATTCCGTAAGCTAATCTTCAAATTGAAGAAACAATAGCTGTGATAGAACAACTAGGGATGTGGTATCGAAACGAAAGTATCGATACTTTACTCATTACTAGTATCGTAATAAAAGTATCGATACCAATATTTGTATCGTAATAAAAGTATCGATACTTTTAAGTATCGAGTACAATTTAAAAATACTTTCGATTTACATACCCGATTTCTAATGTAAGTTTTTTAATAGTGAGGGGCCAAAAAAAGCATTTATGTAAATTTATTATAATGCAAAGTTTATATATTTTTATAGCTCATATTTATTTATTAAACAAAAGAAACATAAAACAAATAAAAATTAATAATTTTATTTTTGAAAGTGCCAATCTTCATCATTACAATCAGACAAAAATAGCAGTTTGTCCACCCTGTCACCCAAAAGTCTATTTCGGCTTTGTGTTAAAATCGCTCCAGCTTTAGAAAACAATCTTTCTGATGGTACGGATGTACCAGGTATTATCAGGTACTTCTTGGCAACGCGGTACAAATGAGGGAAAACGTTTTTCATTTCTTCCCACTGAATTATAGGGTCCGTATTTAGTGGGCAAACTGAATCCGCCAAATACAAACTCAGCTCATCTTTGCCTCCGTCTTTGGCAGAACGTCTTTTACGACGGCCGTGAGCTAATTTTTTGTGATGGCTCCAAAAATCGTATGAGATTGAGGGCTGTTCTGGCCGACCTCCTTCATCATTTGATTCAGACGACGATGATGTGATATCAGAGGCGTTCATTATTTTTCTGATGGATGCAATAGCACGAGCACCAGCTAAGGTATCTTTAAAATTAATATTTTTGAACCGGGGATCGAGAATCGTTGAAATAGCCATAATGTGGTTGTTCTCGATTTCAGCAAACCGGTGGTTTAACTCCTCCACAACATATTCTTTTAATTTTTCGACGAATCGGTTTTCGTCGTCATTTCCTTTTATTAATTTTATTGGTTCCCTTAGACAATTGATGGTAGGAATGATTTTGCTGGTAGTTACGTAGCCGTCACCGCATATATCTCTGGTCACGTATTCGAATGGATGTAAAATTAAAAGAAGTCTTTGAACTCGAATGAATTCGGCTGCTGTTAAAATTTCCGGTGCGTTTGTATTCTACAGCAAGATCTCATTCACTACAGTGCGTAACTTGACAAAGCGCTCCAACATATAATAAGTGGAGTTTCATCGAGTTACGACGTTCAATATTAACTTCAATGGCTCATTCATCTCTTGCTTGGCTCTAAGTAAATCACTTTGAACTACGCTATTCTTGAAAAATTTTACAATATCTCGAACCTTTAGAATTAAATTTTTGACATCGTCTTGGTTTGTGACATTTTGAACAACCAAATTAATTTTATGGGCAAAGCAAGCCATATGTTTAGATGGATTCAAAAATAAGTTCACGGCACCCACTATGTTACTGCCACTGTCCGTCACTATCGCTACAATGTTTTCTTTTTTTACGCCAAAATTTTCGCAACATTCCTTTAAATGATCTGCAATATTTACCGATGTGTGGCGATTATTTAGTGGTTTCGTCGAAAGATGTTTAGATTTTAATTCGTTCTTTTCAATAAAATGAATTGTGACTCCTAGAAAACTTCGGGTGGACATCATGTCGGACCATATATCACATGTCAAAGCATAAAATTCAATGTGACCATCGTTAAATTTCTTTTGATATTTTAATAATGTAACATCGTATATACCATCTAGTCGTCGTTTTAAAGTATCAACAGAAAGTATTTTGAAATTAGGTGACAAGATATTTATCAAGCGACGAAATCCATTGTCGTTCACTACTTCGAATGGACGGTTATCAGCGCAAATAAAATATAATAAATGTTTAACAATCATTTCATGCTTCGCTCCACCCTCTGAAAAATAAACAAATGAATATGAGATCAAAAATAACTTGATGGAACAAAATTAGTGTGGTGTTGTATCATATATTGGTTACCTGAAAATGAGGTAATCCTTTGAAGTGATCCACCAATTGTTAACTGATTTAAGTTGTTTGGGCGGGTTGGGGTTTCTTTTGTTGGGGGTGGTGGTAATCTCTCGGTTTCATTAAATTGATAACATGTTGAATCCGAACTTCCAACGCCCGAGGCTTCTTTGTTACTGTCATTAGTACCATTGGCACTTGGGAATAAACGTTTTAAACTGCGATTTCCGCTGCCACTTCGTACAATCTTTGTTTTTAAGCTGAACGCAGATTAATAAAAAGTTTCAAAATAATCTCAATTATAAAATTAAATTAATCATGTATCTACGTAGCAGTGGAGTGGTGCGTAATTGCCAGCAAATAAATAAAACACATGCATTCAAATAATAGCTAAAGATTCGTTACAATCGACAAAAAGCAATATTGTATAACTTACCTGTCAGGATGGGACGTCAAATGTTTTTTAATATTTGAAGTGTTCCCACTTGTTTTAAAATTTTTAAAACATATTTTGCAAGACGCAGTGTGTGCATCAATTTTTGTAAAATAATTCCATACATCGCTTCTTCCTCCCGGCGGTGGCATTTTATTTAACTTTTGTTACAACTTACAAGATGTTTTGGCAGTTACGAATAAGGTTAAATCAAACTTGCATCATGCAAAATGAACAAAGACTAATCCAATAATCCATGAATGCACGGCACAAAATTATTTAACTCCGATGAAGAACAAATGTTATTGTCCCTATTTCCTTACGCATTATTCTCTGTGTTAATTTTCTCATAAGCATACAGTAGCGAGTTTAAATACGTATACCTAATTTACAAGGTTGTGTTTTTATTAGGCTTCAGAAATAGAACATCATTTTCGGTTTAAAGTGTAAAATTACAAAAAAAAAATGATTAACCAATATTAGACCAGAAATTGCATGTATCGACTATCGGCGTAACAGTATAGTTCACACGCCAGGTACATACGCACGACGTTTTAGTAAGAAATGAAACAAACACATTTATAATTTCAGAATTATAGATGTTTTTGAATGAACCTACATTTTTTAATTTATGTACACACCAAAACCAACAAAAATGTTTATACAAGCCGTGCCAAGCAAACACTTAAGCTATAAAAATTGTACCCTATAGCTTAGGATTAGTAATGTATAAAATAAATCAGAAAATATATATACACAACACTAACACAAACGCCTAAAATATTGTTTACATTTTTGTTGGTTTTGTGACATACCACTACCAACTCATAGAGCACAATTTCTGAGAGAGGATCGGTGTAAAGAGCGAATGGCACGGCTTGTATAAACATTTTTGTTGGTTTTGTACACACACACACATAACCAACACACACGAAATAGTAATAACGATAATGAGATTGAGAATGAGAGACAAAAAGAACATTTAAATTTAAACATTTTAATTTGTTGGTATTCGTGTTAGTAGCAAGGTGGGGGTAAAATTTATCATTTCAATTTAAGAGAATTGATGTACTCGTAGGAATATAAAAATGATGTTTTGTGTTTCGCTAGTTTGTAGGGACTTCCCCGGAAAATAAAGAATCGTAACATAAAGTAGTATGTACGATTCCTTATGAAAAAGTATCGATATTTCGAGTAAAAAAGTATCGATACCAGTTTGGTATCGTTACAAAAGTATCGAGTACAAAAGTACTTGGTATCGTAATCAAAGTATCGATACTATAAAGTATCGATACTTTTTGCGGATCCCTAAGAACAACTACCAAATGACCGACAAACGCCACTTTGTTGTTGGCTGGTGACACGAAGAGCTGGATGTATCCCCAAACCTCATTTGTAATAAAAAGTCAGAAAAATCCGCGATAGCAGGAAGAAAATTACTGAATCGTTCACAAGCAATTCAATCAAAAAACGAAAGGAATTTCAGTCATACAATATCCCATGCATATATTATGACTAAAACTGCTTTTAAAAATGAACTTCAGTCCAATTAAAAAGGGATTTCGGTCAGAACACAGTTTGACTCAAATGCACTTTTTGTTTTTGGACTGAACAACCTTCTTGAAAAGAAAAGTATTTTAGTCACAAATGTTTGGACTATGTAGAATACCTTTTGTTTTATATGGTTGATTTTTTTGACTGAAATGCCTTTGTAGGGTTTGGGATGATAACCCGTTAAGGAGTGATTCCTTGGTTCCTTTGAGATACAGGGTGTTTAAAAAATTTGGTTCAGAAAAAAGTACACCCAAATATTAAACTGTAACTTCCAAAATATTTATCGGAGAGCAACCAACTTAGCCTTATTTGACTGGTAATTGTACAGGCTATTATGAGGATTTAACCCTCTCAAACGCCTTGTACAATATATTGTACATCAACTTTCATCGCTTCGACCAACCGTAATTTTTAATTTTTGTCTCATTTCTCTTGAGCGATCGTTCTCTTATGTATTTATGTTCATACTACAGTTTTATGAGCGTATCCCATATCATAGCAGTGCATAATTGTGCTACGTATTTTATTTTTGGAAGAAAGTCAATTTTAAATGGCGTTTGAAAGGGATAAGTGGTTATCTTGCATCTGAATCCGTTTGAGAGCTATGATGATTTAAATTAAATTAAAAAATATTTTTTTTATAAAATTGAGTTTTTCTCAAAAAAAAAACGTTATAATTTTTTATTTTTTACTTAATTTTAATTCGCCATCATCTCCTCTACAATCCCCCAATACAAAGTTTGGGTCTAGGAGTTATAGGTGCTCAAAATGTCCACCTTGTGATTGAATGCAGGCTAATATTCGTTTAAGTATGCCTTTGGTTATTTCAATTCAATCCTTGTTAATTCTTCCCTTATCTATTGTGGTGCTGGGTGTATTAGTTTATTAGTTCTTTTTTTGTTTCAATTCATCCGTCCATAGAATACGTTTCACAAAACTATCATTGTTCAAATTCCTTTCCATCAACCAATTACAAAACTCCAATCTTTTATTGTAGTCTATCGGTAACAGTTCTTGAACGAGTGTTATATTGTATGGATGAAGATTCTCCTTATGCAATACTAGATGAATTCGGTAGGGAGAAACGTACAATTGTAAAGCGAGCCTCCTTATGCTAATAGAAGGATTTGCTGTTACATTACGAATTATTTCTTCGTCGACATCCAAATGATTTGGTGAGACTGAATGGGGCTCCGCCCGGGTATTTGATGTTGTTACGATATCTCGCAGTCTTCTATGAATATTAATTTATCAGGAACGCGATACGTTGGAAATCTGCGTTGATATTCATCGCGAGCTCGTGATGCACCATCATCGCAAAATCCGTAAACAAAATGGATATCAATGTACTAAAAGCATGGAAGTAATAGACGGGGCTTGTGATATTTTAAATAATTTTGTTGGTCGTGTCACACTCCCTATCTTCCTATGTTCCTATGTTCCTATGTCATAAACTCAGCATGAATCTACACCTGCATACATTTGCTGTTGTTACTTGCATCAACTATTGCTATTTATCTACATATGTATAAGTAATATTTGTGAGCATACTAGATGAATACAAGTTTAACTAATTTGATTGATTTTTTTGTTTGTGTTTGTGAGTTGCAATTTATCCACCGCAAACGTTTTTGTTGAAATCGACGCAACAAAAATAGAACCCCACCCACAATGTTTGTGGGCAAAGAGGTAAGAAAGGAGGAAGTGTCGCGTAGCGATGCATGTAAGTGTAGACTTTAGAATGAAAATATTTAATTTTTGTTTTTTCAACATTTAAACAAAGGAGTTGATAATCATCGCCTACTGTTTTACTGGTAAAAAAAAAAAATTGGTACAATATTAACTGTACAACATCTCTTAATTAGATTGAGAATAAACGGTGTACGAAGAAATCTATGTCATATGGGTACAAATAATGAATTGGGGGATTGTAGGGGAGATGATGGCGAATTAAAATTAAGTAAAAAAACTATAACGGTTTTTTTGAGAAAAATTCAATTTTACAAAAAAAAAAATTATTTTTTTTTATTCTCAAACGGATGCAGATGCAAGATAACCACATTAAATCCTCATAATAGCCTGTACAATTACCAGTCAAATAAGGCTAAGTTGGTTGCTCTCCGATAAATATTTTGGAAGTTACAGTTTAATATTTGGGTGTACTTTTTTTCTGAACCAAATTTTTTAAACACCCTGTATCTCAAAGGATATCAAAAATTGACTCCCCCCTTTTGCCCGCGGAAAATCGTACGAAACTTGATGCAAAAATTGCTTGTTATTTATATGGCCGTCCCCCCTTCTCTGGAACTTGGTCATAAATGATCTGTTGCTGAGGCTGGAGGATACTGGCTTCAAGGTGGTTGCCTATGCGGATGATGTCGCTATTGGCGTTCGGGGAAAATATCCCGGGACACTTAGCGAGCTTATTCAAAATGCTCTGGGCATTCTTTCATTATGGACCAATGGTTGTGGGCTAAGTGTGAACCCACAGAAAACCGAATTGGTTCTCTTCTCTAGGAAATATAAAATTCCTCATGTCGATCCTCCTACTTTAAATGGTTTCAACTTGGCTTTTACAGGTGAAGCAAAGTTCTTGGGTCTCGTCTTAGACAGTAAATTAAACTGGAAACCGAATATTACGGAAAGGGTAAAGAAAGCTACGGTAGCGCTATACTCCTGCAAAAATGCAATTGGGAAAGGTTGGGGGCTGGATCCCCACATGGTCCTTTGGCTATACACAGCAGTAGTTAGACCCATTCTTCTGTATGGGGTAACAGTTTGGTGGCCTGCTCTGGACAAAACTGTCAACCTAAAGTTGTTGACAAAAGTTCAGAGAATAATCTCTCTGTGGATCAGTGGTGCAATGAGGAGCACATCCACTCAGGCACTGGAGACTCTGCTATTTCTAACTCCTCTAGATATCATGGGAAAACAGTGGGCAGCTAGCACTGCCATACGACTGAAATCCACCTTAATGTGGACCTGCAATAACACAGGGCACTCATCTATACTTTGTAACAAAGGGCTTCCCAAGACCACCGACTATACTGTCCCGTCACTATCTTTTGATAGAAAGGTCCGGACTATTATACCATCTAGAGAGGACTGGATGATGGATACAGTTTTGGAACCAGGAGTTTTGAACTTCTTCACTGATGGTTCAAAACGGGATAGAGGAGTAGGGGCTGGGGTGTTCTGCGAGGAACTCATGTTAAACCTCTCCTTTCGTCTCCCTGACTACTGCAGCATTTTTCAAGCTGAGGTAACTGCGATAAAGGAAGTCGCGGACTGGTTGAGGTATAATGTAATATCGACTAGTGATATTCGCATATATACGGACAGTCAGGCAGCCATTAAAGCGCTTCAATCACACCTTCTCACGTCGAAAGTAGTCCAGAGCTGTCTCTCATCTCTTAACGAGATGACAGATCAGTTCAACATCCATATCATATGTGTGCCAGGACATTTCGTTAGTACGGGGAACATGAAAGCCGATGAACTGGCTCGACGTGGTACAACGGACCACATTTCAAACAGCAAAAAGGATATTGAAATTCCTCTTGCGGTATGTAAACTGCTGCTTCAGGAGGAAGCCAGTAAGTTGACGAATGACAGATGGTCAAATAGTACCTCATGCGTAATAACTCGGCAAATCTGGCCAAAGTTGAACTTGGCGAGATCCAAACAGCTGATCTCACTTCAGCGGAGTCAGATCAGTGTGGTTGTTGGAGAGATTACGGGGTACTGTCTCATAGGCAGACATGCAAGTAGACTTGGTTTCTTCTCACATGACTACTGTCGTAGTTGCGAAGACGAAGAGGAGGAAGAGACAGTACTTCATCTTCTTTGCACCTGTCCTCGTCTGGCACGAAACAGACTGAATTTTCTAGGGGCACACCTTTTCAACGACCTGGCGGAGCTCAGCGAGAAGGACGTCAGGAGTATCCAGCGCTTCATAGCAAGCTCAAAGTGGTTTCAATGAGTTGGAGGAAAAATTTTTAATTTGTGGTATGGCTACGGACCTTTTTGTGTCTATGCCTGGTCCTGGTGGACCGCCACCCAAACCTAACCTAACCTATATGGCCGACCCCAGGGCCCGGCCATTTCGTAATTTTTTCATTGAATGCATACTACGGATATTCCAGAAAAATCATTTGACTTTGGAACTTTTGATTTTTGTTGAACAAATTTCGTCGGCGGAAAATCGTACAACATTTGATGCAAAAATTGCTTGTTATTTATATGGCCGACCCCAGGGCCCGGCCATTTCGTAATGTTTTCATTAAGTGCATACTACGGACATTCGAGAAAAATCATTTGACTTTGGCACTTTTGATTTTTGTTGAACAAATTTCGTCGGCGGAAAATCGTACAACATTTGACGCAAAAATTGCTTGTTATTTATATGGCCGACCCCAGGGCCCGGCCATTTCGTAATTTTTTCATTAAGTGCATACTACGGATATTCCAGAAAAATCATTTGACTTTGGCACTTTTGATTTTTGTTGAACAAATTTCGTCGGCGGAAAATCGTACAACATTTGATGCAAAAATTGCTTGTTATTTATATGGCCGACCCCAGGGTCCGGCCATTTCATAATTTTTTCATTAAGTGCATACTACGGACATTCGAGAAAAATCATTTGACTTTGGGACTTTTGATTTTTGTTGAACAAATTTCGTATTGTTTCCTTTATCCACATTTAGGCGTTTAATTTATATTACTACTAGTATTCGTATACGAAAAATTTGTTATTTTTTTTGTTAAGTTTTTCACAGGCATAAAATTTTGCATTTTTCATCGTTTTTTACTGGGAAAATATGAAAATAATAAGTCATTTTTAATTTTTGCTTGTTCCTCATATACAAATACCTAAAAATCTCATAGAAACTTTTGATCTATGATACGTTTCTAGATAACATGAGAAATTAGAATAAAAATATGTTATGTCAATTAAAACAATCAATTTTGAATCTTTTTTAAGATATTTTATTAATACGAGTTGTACATATATGTGAATATAAATTTCAAGTTTAGCGCATCGGAAAGTTAGTTTAAAATCGATTGCAAAGTTTTTACCGAATTGGCAAACAAACAAACAAACAGACAAGAAAGTGAGTTAATATTGCATTGTCATCCAGTTCTGGGCTATGTTTAAAGTTTCAAGTCTCTAGTTCATCGATTGCAAAATTTGTATCGAACAGATAAACAAACAGACAGACAATAAAGTGATTAATAAAAACGTATTGTAGACTTTTTGTTACGTATGACTTGAACCAATTAATGAATTCTACTGTAAATCTAAATGCAAATAGGCTTTGACATATATAATCAAATTCCTTACTGAAATCCTTATAAGCTACGTCTACTTGATGATGTTTTTCTTTCTCCTTTATTACTTTGCTGGTAAATTTAACCAGATTAGTTGATGTAGACCTACTAGGCATAAACTCATGCTGGTTGACAGATATATGACGTATTAGTGTTGATTTAAAAGCGTTGCATATACAACTAGTTCGAATAATTAAGAATTGATGATGAAGTTGATATTCCTCTGTAACATGTGACGTCATCAATGGATTTATCAAAATACTCGCAAACTTTTTAATATAAATGAGGGTATATCGTTCGGCTCAAACCATCTCCAAAACCCTTCAAAGCTGATAGTATATATCTTCATCAGATATGACTGGAGGAGTGATTGATATGTTGCTATTGCTTGTTTTATTAATTTAATCAATATTGACGATTGGTCGATATACAGATTGACAAAATACTCGCAAACATGTACGCTATCTCTTTGGATTTTGAAGTGATGATATTGTTGAAGGTAATATTGGCAGGCTACGCCTCGATTTCTCGTTAAGACCTAAAGTATTTTCTGAATTGTTTTGGATTTGTTCCAATTTTTTCTTGAATGCCAAGCAGATAAGACTTACAATTAAATTTGAAATAGAATGCTTTACGATGGACTAAGTGGAATATCAGTCGGTTTGGATTTTTCCAAATTAAATCTTGCTGCAACATTCAAAATGTATTGCTCTTGGTCAAGCATATAGAAATCAAATCATCATGTTTAGCGACTCTCATTCCCAAATAGTTTGCTATCAAACCAAGATTGTCGATATTGAAATTCGAACTCAACGTTTTCTCAAATTATCGCCGTATTATTTTGTGTCGTAAATAACCAATATGTCATCGACATAATATTAACACAAACATGTATCCACGTTGTCCGTGGTAAGTGTATAAATAAGTGTCAGCTTTGCTCTGCGTCAATTTTACTCTGGTGAGTACGACATGCAATTTCTCATTCCAAACACGTGCTGACTGTTTCAGACCATAAATGCTTTTGTTTAAACGACATACCTTATCCTCATTTCCATTTTCCATAGGCTATATATCCAGGTGGCTGACGCATGTAAATCTCCTCCAGTAAGTCGCCATTCAGAAACTGCTCGCTGCAATTGAAAGCAAAATTTAAAATGTTGTGTATCTTGCGACAGGTGCAAACACTTGATCGTAGTCAACTCTATATTTTTGACTAAAGCCTTGTGCTACCAGTCTAGCCTTATATTTCTGCATCTTTCCATCAGCACTAAACCAAATTTTTTCCTTCAGGCAAATTTACCAGCTTCCATGTATCATTATTATTCAGCGATGCATACTCCTACTCCATGGCGTCAATCCAATAACCATTTTGAGTGCAGGAAATAGCTTCTTTAAAGTTGGATGGTCCGCCATTGATAACAACGCTGATTTCCTCAATCAAACGTATTGGACGTTTGCAAATAGTCGAACGATCAGATCGTCTTAGTAGCTCAAGCGACGAGTTACTGGCAAAAACATCATTATCTAGATTTTCGTCGGTAGTATTATTACTGTTCAGACTGGAAATAATGGTCTCAATTGGAATAAGTTCTGTGTATTCGTTGTCATCTTCCGGTTGAGGATCGTCTAAATTAACGTAAATATAAGACTCTGAGAGCTTGCTTTGTTAATAGGTTATGTTTCGCCGCTGTATCATCTGGTTCGTATTCAAATACTGTACGAACTCTTCATTTGTAGCTGTTTGCATCGGACCGCATATATCACTGTGAATCAAATCCAGTACTATCGAAGACCGATTTTCAGAAACTTTCGGGAATGAAACGCGAGTTAATTTTCCCTTGACACAAACATCGCATTCCGCCGTTTGGTTACAAGTCGATTTTCACTTTGCAAACTTCATCCCATCTACGAGACCTTCCTTTGGAATATTCTTCACTGCATCGATGGCCTAAAATTCGATGCCACTCATGGATGCAGAGTTGTTGTTTGTTCGCGGCAAAATTAATACTATTCGACATACGCATTCTGTATAAATTATTGACAATATTCCCGACAGCAATCTGATACTCTTTATCAGCTGACACTTCACACAGTATCACACAGCATCACACTTATTCCGAAAATGACCTTTCTTTTTACAGAAGAACCAACTGACGACACATTTTGTTTCCTGCGAACCATTACTGTTTGACACTTTTAATTCGTTCGCATCACCAGAAATACGCTTCGTTTCATCTCTATCTTTTCGTCGTCTGTACTCCTCAATTACCTTTGCACTCACCAATGGTGGTGTTAATTCAGCTTCGTCACGTGCCTCGAACGCTGTGCGGAAATGAACCAAGCAGCGTGGCACTCGTAAAAAATTCGGGCTTGAGATTTTCACCAAGTGCAAGTGCAAGCAGTTTCTGAAACAATTCGGTCATGTGGTTGACTTGAACCAACATATTAGTATCCTCTGTTGCACGTTGTTTCAATATTTCACGCAAAATTCGCACTTTGGTGACCGGTGAATCACGCTCATGAAATTCCTTTAGCGCTATCCAGGCTTATGCATAACGAAATTGTTGAATGCGCCTTTTCATTCGCTGTGTCCCATTCTTTGGCATTGTCGTCTGTCCGATCTTTCGTGATCGCTATTCACGCTCCATCACGCTTCAACAACATTTCCATCCTGAAACGCCAATTGAAAAAATTTCCAGCAATCAGGCGTGGAATTTGGTATTTTACAACACCGTCCATCATTATTATTTTGCATAATTGTACGAATTAAAATTGGATTTTATTTTACACAATTTCCAGAATACATATATTAATATAACACGATATCTGGGCCCTTAACCTTTGTTGTAAAATTAATTGGGATTGCAGCCAGTAGACAGAATAAACTACAGCAAATCTTTTTAGGGGTACTACATTTTATTCGACAGTTATGTATAATAGTGCTATATAAAGGATGACTTACACTACTAGTATTTATTTAATGCAAATTATATTTCAACAGTCTCGATATCGCACCGATTGCATGTGGTAAACTACTCAATAGCCCATTCGGATGTTCTTTGGTTCCTACACATATAACATTTGGTGGCGTTAGTCCTTGCGCCTCGTGAATCGTTAAGACTTTACTTGTTGGTGGTAAGATAAGCTGGGCGATTAATAAACACTTATCCTCTTTGGTGAAAGTTAGATAATATGTTTATCTAGAATTGGTTGCGCTATTTGGTCGTAATTTGAAGAATTCCATTGTATCTGTATGTAACATTTAATTGCTCCCAATTCATTATACATAAATTTATTAGCATCATAAAATTGCATATAACCATGATGTACTCTGTCAATATATCATTTTACGGACTCTAATAGTAAATATTGTTTTCTTACACGAGATTGCGTTCAGATTTCGTCAAGTTGTTCTATTTTATACAGAACTTTGGGTCAACAAATACTCTTTACATAAATATTTATTGACGATTGTAAAAGTATAGAAAGCTCCTCTCGAGGAAAAAAGTTAAAATGATGCACCTGATAAAATGACATTTGTCACAAATGCGACGAAAGAAAATTTAGCAATGCGGTAATTAAAAATTGTTTTTATAGTCCGAACTTGGAATAATTTGCAATTATTAGCAATCCGGTAAGTAAAAATTGTGTTTACAGATCAAAATTGGAATTATTTACAACAATTTCGAACGTCAAATTATCAGGTAGCTCAGTTTAAAAATTGTCCACTAGGTGGAATCCGTGATACTCCAATCGTCAATAGACCATATAGTTATTCACACAAACTTGTCTTCTTGAAACTAGTAATTAACCAACCGCACATCCAACGTCACTTATTTTGTTTTGATTTTGCAATTAAGCATAACCGTTTTCAAGTTGATAAAATAAAATTATTTTAATTACTTTTTGCAAAATATAATTGTTTGTTTTTTTAATTTGCATGTACCAGATTAAATAACTGGAATTAACCGAACATACACACTTATTATACAAAAATCGCAAATTAATTTCAGATTTGGTGTACCAAAAGCAAATTCATAATAAATCGTTGTCACACAGTAAGACCAAAATACATGATCCAGCACAGTAAATTTTTGTCAATATAGTACGAATAATAAAAATAATTAAGATTATTTCCGACCGTTTTTTTTTGTGTATGTGTACACACGTGTGTGTCCTCCGTAAGAAATCTTTGCTCAAATCTGTACCAATAATAAGAGCAAAAACTCGTTTGTGTGCCAAATTTTGTCATTTTTTATTATTACCATGATTCTGTAGGTCGTTCGTACAAATATTTATTTGTTGTACCCTCGTAAAACTTGATTAATTTATTATTTTATAGTTTGTGGTCTTTAGGAGAGCAATAACTTAAGGCAAGTATTAATGACACCATTTATCTTAAGTTATGTGCCTTAGTTGTTTGAGTGACTTCCCAAATTATCTTCTTGTTGTCTTTTCAGTAGGTAATTATGAGTGATTCTTCGGCGAGATATATTTATGTAGGTAAGTGGAAATCTAGTTTTCAATGTCGAAGAAATTTAAGGAAATATTGATTTCTGAATATAAGCGATTATTCCTCAAATAGTTAGTTGTCTCGAAACACCAAGGTAGTGAGCCCTGCCGAAATCTGGTCGGTATGTTTCTAGATATGGAACTATCTAAGCTGATTTGATTCGAAGGAGTCAGTTTATTCGTTTCCTAAGGCAAGAAAGTCGTCTCACAAGAAATTGGCATTTCTCTACTTGTCCAATACATCAGCGCTAATATCATTCTCTAATTTACTTTTGATTGCCGTGATAAAGAAGCCCATAAACAAAAAACGTTTTAGATATTTAATTGGCGCATAATCTCATCTTCAGTCTTCTTGTTTCCTTACGTAAGCAAGATATTTATCCGTAACAGTTACAATCTTACAGTTTTTGGTAAATTGGGATCTCGTGGATGAATCCATCATGCGAGTCTTAATAGAGTTCAAATTGAAATTCTTCCACGAAGAAAGACGAAGGAAGAATTGAAATTCTTCCACGAAGGCTTATCTCACGACGATCTAATTCTAAAACAAACTTTTGAATTGTAATTATTTTGACATGAAAAGTTTCCCTGTCGTCACGACGCACACCTGGCATCAAAGTCTTAAATATCACCAGTTTTTCGCCTTTCTCACATATACCCTAACAGATTTCCTCTCGCTGACGTTAAAGACTATACCTTGTCAAGTTCGAAGTGACTATGGATGTCAGCTAGTTTTCATATATATTATAATATATATTATACTCATATATTCATAACAATCGTTTTCTACGACGGGGCAATTATATAGAACGAGTTTATTCAATCGCAGAAGTACCTTTACTTCACACTCGTACCTTATCAGACAGTAAAAATATTGTTCCTTTACTTTTCTGTACGAGTATTTATGAGTTATCCATTACTGTTAAAAATGTCAAAAAACAAGAAACTGGATACTGCAAAAAAAAAACCTCCGTCTCCCTAATTCTGAGGGCTGAGCCATGATGTAGGCTCCTCTCCATGAAAAGCTGGCTCGAAATCGAAATCGATGGAATCAAACCGTACTCTTATCATTTATATTACTCGTCTGTTTACGTTCAAACACGAAACATACGGATAATACGAGTAGATACTACTCGTATCACTCTCAATACACGATTTTAATTTTGATATGAGAATGGAGTCCTCAAAATGTCATTCCGGATACAGAATCGGATTAACGCTTAGGCACACTAGGCACGTGCCTAGGGCTCGTAAATTTCGAGTTCCCGTAATTTTCATGCTCCATTAATGGGATAGTTCTTGGTTTTTCAGAAACGCCACACAGCGACTCGAAAGAATAGCTACTAATTTTTGGATAATGTGACGCTCGGCCCATATTCTCGAATTCAATCTAAAAAGTCGCCGGTAACTTTAGTATACTATACAGCAATTTAAATTTTCAATTATGCTGAAAATAGATGGACAGAATTCTGCAAGCATCGAAATTAGAAAACACTGTTTATATGGAATGAAATATATAGATTCTGATTGTCACGCAGAATTCTGCAAGTATTGTCTCTATTTCTTATTTTGCTGCGAATCAGAAGGCTACATTACGTAAAAGAAAACAAATCTAGTACAATTTGTATATTTTGTATTTTTTTCAATCAATTTTTTTAATTTGTTGACAGAAAATAAGTTTTGTGTGACAAGTGCCAGAATGGAGGATACAAATTAATTAATGTTGGACAGCGAATCGAAGTTGTACTATAATATAATTATAGCACATTGTGAATAGCCATGCCTTGCGGCAGGGTCCAAAACTAATCTATCTGAGAGCTGTCAAACAGATGGTACACTCGTTTTTCTGTTTCCTTTATAAAATAAATAGAATTATTATATTCGGTGAATATTAAAGACATCGTAGTTTTTATTTATCTTGTTTACCCATCATCGAACGCGGTAACAATTGGCGACGAGGATAACGGTCATATATTTTATAAATCATTTCATTATTGTTAATAAAAAAAAAAAAAATTAACATCGAAATGACCGAAATGGAAAATTTGGTGCTCGCGTTGACGGAGTTAGTAAAAAAACTTGGTGCACCTGAGAATACACCAAGTAGTGTACAACGAATGGAAAGCCTTGCCAACAGCATGCAGGTTTTTCGTTACGAACCAGACGAGGGACACACATTCGAGGCGTGGTATCGACGATACGAGGAAATGTTCCAAGAAGACGCCAAATCCCTCAACGATGCAGAAAGAATCCGATTGGTTTTGCGCAAGCTGGACGCAAATTCTCATGACAGATTCAAAGATATGCTGCTTCCGAAATCTCCGAAAGATTTTTCATTTGTTGAAGTCGTGAAGAAATTGAAAGACGTTTTTGGACGACAAGAATCGTTGTTCAATACTCGGTACAAGTGTCTTCAAGCCACAAAGAGTGGGAATACAGATTTTGTCACATATGCAGCACAAGTAAACCGTCAATGCGAAGAATTTAAGTTGAAAGAGCTAGACGATAATCAATTTAAATGTCTAATGTTCGTGCGTGGACTGCAATCTTCACAAGACGCTGAAATTCGAACACGCCTTCTCGCAAAATTGGACGGGGAAAATGCAAACGAACAATCACTGGAGAAACTAATCGCCGAAACTCAACGCATTTTGAGTCTAAAGCGCGACACAGCGATCATTGGTGGAAGTTCCAAATCTCAACCAGCCATCAACGCCATGAAGCAGACACAACCACGTTTTTCAACGCCATCGGAACAATTTAAAAATAAAACGAAAGATTCAGCCCCGGTTAAAAAACAAACAACTGGGCCATCCAGACCATGTTGGCTCTGCGGTGGTATACACTTCGTTCGAAACTGCAAATTTGCGACGCACAAGTGCAATCAATGTCATAACGTAGGGCATAAGGATGGTTATTGTCAACTAAATAAACCGCGAGTTCCGATACTCAACAAGCCGAGTAATCAGCCACGAACTCAGATTCTAAGTGTCAATGGAATCATCAACGGAAATAACCATGGCGATATAACATCCCGACGAAAATACATAAACGTCGAGATTAATGGAATCAGCGTGAAATTACAGATTAACACGGCGTCCGATTTGACCATAATATCAGAGCAAACATGGCAAACTCTGGGATCACCTGGAACCACATACAGCCCCATGGAATTAAAATCGGCTTCAAAGGACAGCGTCCCCATTATTGCAGAATTTGACTGTGAAATGGGGATTAAAGGCATCGGGCAAGTATATTTTGGTAAATGTTTATTCACAAATATTACAGAGCTTGATGTTTTAGGCATAGATTGGATCGAGCGTTTTGGTATTTGGGACCGTTCGATTAACCAAATATGCAATGTCATCCATGCGACAAAATCAGAACATGATGTGTTCATTACGGAATTGAAAAATGAATCACAAATCATATTCAGCGAAACACCAGGGAAGTGTTTAAAGGCTAAAGCGGTTATCCACATAAAGCCAGACGTCCGTCCTATATACCGACCGAAGCGGCCGGTGTCATTCGCTGCATTGGAAGGAGTTGAATGCGAACTTGATCGTCTTCAAAAACTCGACATCATTTCGCCTATTGAGTACTCAGATTGGGCAGCACCCATCGTCGCGGTCAAACGCCCCAACGGTCGCTTACGCATATGCGCCGACTACTCAACTGGACTAAATTCATGCACAGAGACAAATGCATATCCACTTCCAAGTCCAGAAGAAATGTTCGCGCAACTCGCTGGCAGTAAAGTATTCAGCAAAATCGATTTGTCGGATGCTTACTTACAAATCGAAGTTGACGACAAATCAAAGCGATTCCTGACAATCAACACGCACAAGGGACTTTTCACATTCAATCGTCTGCCTTTCGGAGTGAAATCTGCCCCCGGCATTTTCCAGCAAATCATGGACGCTATGCTGGCCGGCCTTGATGGAACCATCGCATATTTTGACGATATTCTCGTTCACTCTAAGGATGAGGAGATTCACAAAACAATCCTCAAACGACTGTTTAAACGATTAGAAGAATACGGATTCCGAGTGAAATTGATGAAATGTAATTTTTTTTGCAACGAAATCAATTATTTGGGAATGATCATAAATAGCAAGGGCATCACTACAGATCCATCAAAAATTTCTGCAATAACATCAATGCCGGCACCTGAAAACGTTCCACAGTTGCGATCGTTCTTAGGAGCAATAAACTTCTACGGAAAATTTGGCCGACAAATGCATGAATTACGAGCTCCATTAGACCGGTTGTTGAATACAAATGTGAAATGGGAATGGTCAATCGAATGTCAACAATCATTTGACAAATTCAAACGCATCCTCACTTCCGAGTTGCTTCTCACACACTACGATCAAACAATTCCTGTAAAAATCTACGCTGATGCTAGCAACACGGGAGTCGGCGCGTCGATTGCTCACGTCTATTCAGACGGAATGGAGAAGATGATTTCGCATGCATCACGAACGCTAACAAAGGCTGAGAAAAATTACAGCCAAGTGGAAAAAGAAGGTCTTGCCCTTGTCTACGCAGTTAAGAAATTCCATCGGTACATCTACGGAAGAAGATTTACACTAGTAACGGACCACAAACCACTTCTCAGCATTTTCGGATCGAAAAATGGGATTCCCGTGTACACCGCAAATCGGCTCCAACGGTGGGCATTGACCTTAACGACATACGATTTCGACATATCATACATGTCGACAAATGATTTTGGAACAGCTGATATCCTTTCACGACTCATCGCCTCAAACCGAGTTGACGATGAAGATTACGTGATTGCCTGTCTCCACCTCGAAGAAGAAATAACTAATCAAATTGAGGGAATCATCGATGTATTACCCATTACTCGAAAAATTATTGAAACTGAAACGAAGCGCGACCAAACTCTTAGAGTAATCGTTCAGTATCTGAAATCAGAATGGCCGATTTCGAAAGCGGAAATTCCGAACGACGACGAACTGGCGCAGTTTTATAACCGACGGGGATCACTATCGTTTGCATCAGGTTGTGTTATGTTTGGCGACAGACTCGTCATTCCGCAACGATACCGAAAACTGATGTTACGACAATTACACAAAGCACATTTGGGTACTGAGGCAATGAAAATACTCGCCCGAGCCTATGTGTATTGGCCTAAAATTAATTACGACGCGATCCTGCAGTAAATGCGCCGAGAACGCCAAATCACCCGTCAAGACTCTTCTACAATCGTGGCCACGAGCAATCCGTCCTATGGAACGAGTTCATACCGACATCGCCGGACCAATTGACGGAAAGTGGTATCTGGTCACTGTTGATTCATATTCAATGTTTCCCGATGTACAAGTATGCACTAACATCACGTTAACGACTTGCATCGAGAAGATGAGTGAATTTTTTGCACATAACGGCAATCCGGAAACATTAGTAACCGATAACGGGACTCAATTCGTCAGTAAACAATTCAGTGATTTCTGTCGTGCTCGAGAAATTAATCACATCTTAACGCCGCCCTACCACCCAATGTCAAACGGGCGAGCCGAGCGATTTGTCGACACACTAAAGAGAGCCTTGAATAAAGCAAAGGGGGAGGGGAGAAACAAGGAAGTACTCACCAAATTCCTCCATGCATATCGATCAACACCAAACCGAAACACACAAAATACTAAGTCACCAGCAGAACTATTTTTGGGTCGTCCGATTAGAATGGAACTCGATTTGTTGAAACCTACGCCAGAACACGGCACCGATCGCGATATTCAACAAGAGTAACAATTTAATCGACACCACGGAGCCCGATATCGTAGTTTCTCTCCAGGCGACAATGTCTACGCAAAAGTGTACCGCCACAATGAACAATTTTGGGAATGCGGTGTCATCGAAAAAAAGATTGGTCGTGTAATTTATTCAGTACGTCTTATTGACACGAATCGCTCGTCACGGTATTCTGCCAATCAGTTAAGACATCGCTACACCGAGAATAATCATACCGGATCCGATCAGTTACCATTAGATTTAATTATGGCATCTGATCCGAAATCAGCAGTTGATGTTGAGACACCATCGAACACAACGGATAATTCATCAGTCGATATACGCAACAATATCACGGAACTTCAGAATTCTTTACAAAATAGGTCACCACGGAACAATACTGCGGATAATCGACCACAACGACAACGACACCCACCTGCTCGTTTAGCAGAATACGTTTGCGAATAAGGGGAGAAGATCTTGGACAGCGAATCGAAGTTGTACTATAATATAATTATAGCACATTGTGAATGGCCATGCCTTGCGGCAGGGTCCAAAACTAATCTATCTGAGAGCTGTCAAACAGATGGTACACTCGTTTTTCTGTTTCCTTTATAAAATAAATAGAATTATTATATTCGGTGAATATTAAAGACATCGTAGTTTTTATTTATCTTGTTTACCCATCATCGAACGCGGTAACAATTAATTTGTGACAAAATAATGCATCATTCATTTAAAAAAATTGTACATTAAAATTAAATATGTATCAAATAAATACGACAAATTAAAATTCTGCTTGCCAAAAATGACGCTCATGTAATTCAACCAAATTTCTGCCGGCAGTGCTGCTAGCAGAAATTCTGCTCATGTGTTTCCAGCATAAGTGCCAAAGTGGCTGATAAAAATTAATTAATTTATGACAAAATAAGACATCTTGCATTTAAAAAAAATTGTATATTAAAATTAAATATGTATCAAATAAATGTCACTGAAATAATTCTGCGTGTCAAAAACGACGCTCATGTAGTTCACCTGCATTTTTACTGGTAGCACTGCTATCAGAAATTCTGCTCATGTGTTTCCAGCATTAGTTGTATTGCTTTCACCAAAAATTAAAAATTACAACAACAATCGTACTAGATGGACCAAAAAATAGTTTAGCTAACCTAAAAAAAATTAGTGGTAAACCAAATTTTGAGTTGTAATACCTACCAAAAGAGTCCAAGAGTCAATTTCTGATCAAGTACGACACCCAAATATTTAACCTCCTTCGACAGTCGGAGAGTTACCCCCCTCCCCCTGCCCTCCCCCCTTAGGGCAATTGGTGGGAGGATAGTTTTCCTCCGGTTAGTAAAGAGAGTGCAGCTGATCTTGTTAGGATTTACCGTCGTAAGGCCCACCTTTGTGCACCAATCATTTACTACCTCTAGGGCTTGTTGCATTCTTTCCCCCACTGTATTTGCGAATCCGGCCCTAACCATCAAGACTAGGTCGTCTGCATAGGTAATGTTTGGGAAGTCTAAATTTCTCAGTCTTGTAAGTAATTGATCCATAACAATCAGCCATAATAGGGGAGAGAGGACACCTTCCTGGGGGCAACCCCTGGTGGCCGCTATGGTGATGGTTTTGTCTCCAAAGGAGGCCGTAATCCTCCTGTTTTTCAGCATGTTTATTATTCACTTTACGGTGGAGGGGTCTATGGCTATGCCCCTTGTTAGTGATTATTCCTGAATTACCTCGAAACTAGTATGTCGCCACAAAATAGAGTATTTCAGGCAAGCATTTATTTCGTCCGCTGTGATTGATCGAGCAATTACAGGTAATGTTTGCCTGAAATTTCCTGCAAGCAATATGAATGCGTTCCTAAATGGTTCAATATTTCCACGCAAATAATTTGAATTTCTGCAACTCTTTCCCATGCCGCATGCTTTTAAAATGTTGCACTTGGGAGTCCATTTGAAATTCCCAGTACAAAGTCAATTCGACAGATATCCTAGAAACCATATTCGCTTGTGTTTTTTGATTTGTATTGAAGAGATTTCTTCATTGAAACGTGCTGCAACATTCCGTATATATATTGCCTGTTATTCATATCGCCGACCCCAGGGATCGACAACAACAGATATCCTAGGAACCATATTCGCATTTTGGTTTTTTGATTTTTGTTGAAGAGATTTTTTCATTGAAACATGCTGCAACATTTCGTATACTATACATATTGCGTGTTATTTATATCGCCGACCACAGGGATCGACCAAATGATATTTTACAATGAGGCTTATACAATATATGTACATCTCAGAAACTATATTCGAATGTCTATATTTTGATTTTTGTTGAACAGATTTCGACGTTGAATTTTGTGCAACTGGCGGTATGTAATATCAAAGACTTTTATAAATACAAAGACTTACCGTACCATACAAAAATCAAATAAAATAAAGTGGGTACGTCGGATTGCATTTTGGGTGTGATCGCAATTTAGAAGTCTGAAATCCAAACCTTAGTAGAAAAAATATTTATCTCTCTCTCAATTTTTTTTTTTTTGTTAATTTCTTTTCAACGAATATTGATAAACTAGAACAGGCAGGTTATTTTAATAATAACTTAAGCGAAAACAGGATGAGGATAAAGAATTTCGCAAACACATATATTCTCAGTTTATTTATTTCTGTCTATTGCATTAACTAACATTCGTAATATTCGTATTCATTTAGTTAAAATCCTTCGAATAGATTGGAAGTGAATGAATATATTTTTTTTCTTGTTGTAAATATTTGTTGCATTTGTCTTTATTTTGTGTTTTAGAAGGTGTATAAATACTGTGTAATTTTTTATAAGTATTTTATGATTTGATCAGGCTTTCAAATATTTCTAATTGTCGGTCCTGTAATTTATATTATACATATTTCTGTCTTAATCATGAATAAAAATTCAGGTATAAGATGTGCAGTTAAATCTTGTACTGCATCTCGTAGGGTAAATCTAGAGAGAAAATACTTTTTATTTCCCTCAGATAAAGATATGTTTGACGTTTGGGTATATAAATGTGGGTTACAAAATTGGAATTTGCCAAAAAGGTTAATGGTTTGTGAAAAGCACTTCGATCCCGATTCTATCGGAAAAAGAAGATTAAAAAAAAATCCGTTTCCGAATTTTATCTCTCTTTTCCTGATTTAAAGATTGATAATGAAGTTCCGTTGCGCTTTCAAAACATTAAAACTTACGAAAACTCAAAAACTTCGAATGATCAAATATTTCAAAATGAATCTAATGACTCGGTCGATGCTTCTATCGATCGAGAGCCCACAAATAATAATTATTGTAATGATAACCCCGAGCCTTCATGTAAACATTGCTTAAATCAAATAAAAAATTCGTTTCATTATAAACGAAAATATGAAAATGCAATAAAAAAAATTGAATTGTTACAAAATAAAATTAAGGATTTAAATAAATAATTGAATATTAAAAATCAAACTTTGCGGAAATATAAATTAAAATCAAATAGTAAGCCTAATAATATTTGTTTAGTTCGAGAAATTGAAAAATTATCAGAATTAAGTTCGGATGCTAAGGAATTTGCTAAGATGATAATCGATCGGAAGAAGCAGTGGCCAAACGAACAAAGAAATATAGCACAAACAATTTATTTTAAATCTCCAACTTGTTATAATTACCTTAGAGATAACTTAAACCTGCATATACCATCAAAATCTTCCATGTTTCGGTAGGCTCCAATTAAAAACAGTAAACCAGGTTTTAATGATTCTATTTTAATGGGGCTAAAGTCGAAAGTTGATGAATTGAATCATAGTGAAAAGTTAGTCATTTTGTTGTTTGATGAAATGTCTATCCGGCCCGATTTAGAGTATGATAGAGTAAATGATGAAATTGATGGATTTTCACAAACTAACAAAACTAGGGCTCCAACTATTGCAAAATACGTAACGGTATTTTTGATTCGAGGTCTTTTAAAGCAATTTAAATTTATGATATCATATCACGTCAGCGAAAAAAACATGGAAAGTTCGAGTTTAAAGGACATTTTATTGGAAAACATAATGGTGTTACACAAACTTGGCCTTAATATTGTGGCTGTCGTTTGCGACCAAGGCCCTAATAATCGGAAATGTTATTCGTTACTTAACGTTACTAAAGAATGCCCTTTCTTCCAAGTGAATGAAGCTAAAATTTTCGCCTTATATGACACACCACACTTGATAAAATCTGTCAGAAATATTTTTATAAGTGGTAATTTGGAAACTCCTGATGGAATTGTTTCTTGGAATGTTTTGAGGGAAGTTTATGAGGCGGAAAAACTGAGAACTACAAAGCTATGTCCAAAACTTACAACTCGGCATATTTATCCAAATTCATTTGAAAAAATGCGGGTAAAATTGGCTACACAAATATTTAGTCGCACAGTAACAGCGGGTGTAAGAACTATGTCTGATTTTGACAAATTTTCGAAAGAAACTAAACCTTTCGCTTCTTCAACGGCAAATTTTATTGAAAAAGTCGACAGACTCTTTGATAATCTAAATAGCAAAGTTCTGTTTGACCCTAACCCACAAAAAAGCGGCTTAAAAGCGGACAATCAAGTTTTTAAAAACCTTAACTCCATGCTAAGTTATTTCGATCAGATTAAACCTACATCCAAAGTGACTGTTTATTGTTTAAATGGAATAATTCAAGCCATAAAAGGTGTTTTATCAATGCTTGATCATTTAAAACAAAATAATTCTGAGATCGACTTTATTTTAACTTCTCGTTTAAATCAAGATCCGATAGAAAATTTCTTTGGACTTATTAAACAACGCGGTGGTAACAGTACAAATCCATCCGTTTTTGAATTCAATCACTCAGTAGCCAAAATTATGTCGATGAAGTTTTTGGAAAACTCATCTTTGACCAATTGTGAAAACGATGTGGAAGAAATGTTGATACCAGATATTTTGACAGAAGACAGACGCTGTTACCCAGCCTGATGAAGCTATTTTTAATCATTCTGCAGATATCATATCTGAATCTCCCGATAAAAGTGAAAATAACAATTTAGATTTAGTTATCGTAGAAGCCGATGTTGATTATGTAGACAATTTTGATGACTCTTCCTTAAGATATTTTATCGGTTTTGTTGCATATAAACATTTAAAGAAAACCAAATGCGCGAATTGTGCTCTAATTCTAATTAAAACTGAAGAAATTTTAGAAGCCAAGAGCGAAAGATTTATGGTTTATAAAAATTTTACTAATAACAGTAACTTTGGTTCTCTTCACGCACCGAGCGAAATCTTTTTCAAAATTTCAAAAGTGCAAATTGAAGTATGTATTCTCAAATGTTTTTAAAGAACAACCCCACATGGAGAAAATTAAAAGTTACATACGAGATGTCAGTGTGGATCAGACAAAGAAAAACCCCGAATTCAGCTTTTGGTTTAATGAAAATAACCAATGCTACCAGCACAATTTAGAAATTCTAGATTATATATAGCTGATTCTGCTCAGGAAACATTCTAAATGGAGTACCAAAAAATTTATAGATCAACGGGATTATATTTATGTACTTACGTAAGTATTATGCATGGTGGACCATTTATTTCGAAATGATTTAATAATTAGAACAAACGTTCTTGAAAGACTTACATACAGATCATTCACAATGAAAAAACTTTTGACATAGGTTTGTATGAATTTCCAATATAGCGAGCAACAATTTTTGTTCTTATATTGGAAATTCATACAAACCTAGGTAAGTAAAAAGTTTTTGATGTGAAAACATCTCTAGCGGGGGTAAGTTAAAAATTTCATGTAAAAAAAGGAACGGAAAATCCGGTACGACGGAAATTATATATACGAGAAAAACGAACACAAAATGCACCGAAGTTTGCATACTTCTCGTATATATGTAATTCGAATTACAATTTCCGTCAGATTAAAATGAAAAGGCACAAAACTTATGCGTGTGTAGTGTAAGTGATTCAAAAAAACTGAAATGCAAGTACGTTGAACAAAGACAAATGCACCCATACTTTAAATATTAAATATTATACATCTTAGCGAGCTGTGAAAATGGCACTATACTACATTGATACATAATAAAATAATAATTTTGAAATCGTTTAATCGGTATGCTATGTTTAGTATTGCTCATGCTATATTGCTGAGTTTGGTTAAGCGGGGCATACTTATTACTTATAGGAACAAAAACTATAATAGTGGTAAACAGATTCGAATGCCATTTGTCCCGCAGAGACACATGCTACCGTCTTTCCAGCTGCTATGATTTTACAGTCAAAATAGCGCCTTTGTCTAATAGAACCGCTCTATATAATTTAGTTCAAATCAATCAAATCAGCGATGCCACTTTGCTTTGTTCACCTGGCTTGCCATGACCATTCACAAAAGTCTAAATATGGAATCTTCAACAATTGCCGTGTATGCAGGTTTAGATGATTAACTTAACAGAACTGTACTGTGCTCAATCTTACTAAGATATGGCTATACTGAAATATAGTCGGTCATAAATTTTAATTTTCAATTAAACAATTAATGTCGGTCAGGTTCGTCCCCCAAATCCAAAATAAAATAACTTATTGACTTTTTAAACGAAAATTATACCGTAATTTAAATACTGAGGGAACAGCGGCCGTCTATGTGCATTGGTTTCACAGGCACATCGAAGAGACTTGGAATGATTCAATAGTTAAAGGTTTTCACATAATTCTTTGCGAGTTGAACGTGAAGTCGCACTTTGTTTTTTCATTGTGAATGCTCCGTAAGCTGTGTAAATTCACACGAACACCATGCCGTTTGCGAACATGATATTTTTGTAGTTGAGATGAGAATCACATGCATAAAAAAATGAATTGCCCACGTTCGCGAGCATTTGTTTGCGTTCCGCCCTATGTCGCGTGTTTGTGCATTTTATGATTATTCGGTTGAGACGTTTTTTCTTGTTTTTTATGTTCAGAAATTAACTTTTGTTTGTCTATTGTGTTTACTTTTAGGAATTAATTTTTAACAGTTTGCTAAGGCAGTCAAAATAAACCAATACTTGCCAAAAGAGCCGCCTACATCGGAACTATTTCAAATAATAGTTTGATTGAAGTTTCTAAATAAACTACCCTTACAGTTAAGCTATAAGTTCATTGAACATTTTTTTTTTCTAAAAATTATAACCAACATCCAAGTTTTTCTTTTGTTTCCTATTGTTTGTTTTTTTCAAATTTTAACGCACAATATTTGCATTTGTTTTGCGAGGCAAACCTTATTTTTTCTATTTGGACTCACTTTACAGTTTCATGGATCGATTAAAAATCTTCGCATACATGATCGCTCAAAATTTTTTACTGCGAATTTTTTTAGTGGAGAGACATCAAACTTAATGTTTTTGATCAACTTAAAACGTTCCCAAAAGTTCAGGTCGTGAGCATTTCTTTAAAAAGATTTTTATTGGCAATATCGATTTCGTTCCCTGCAAAGATTGCGGAAAACCAATAAGTCCAAGCCAACCATGTTTTCAGACCTAGAACCCACCAAAAAACACTGCTACATATACGTTAAGCAGGAATTTACTTTCAATTCCAAGGGCCTAATCAATACCCTGAACAACTTTCAAACATTAAATACCTACCTTATTGAGTATAGTAATGTTTATGTTTGTTATTTAACATAGTTTTTTCAGTTTGATGGGTATTCCAAGATGTTCAAACCAAGAAGGCTTCCATTTTGGTTCTGAATTACTTTTGACCCAGATTAAGTTATGGCATTATCCACTAATTTCCAATTTCCAGAAAAGAAAGGAGTTCTATAGTTTTTGCTGATATTTATGCTAATGCAAAATTGTAAAATCTTATATTCTCCTGTTTAACCTTACAAAAAGTGCTATGTGGTTAGAACGCCCGTTTGACTCACACCCAAGTATAATAATAATAGTAACCTTACAAAACACATCAATCCAGCAAGAAGTGCCGTTCAGGTCAAAATCAGTATATCTTGAGAATCTTCGATGTTCGCCTGTTCGTCTCTCCAAAATAAACTACAATAGGTTAAACTGCCAATGTCGATTTGTGCATGTAACACAAAATTTCTTAAAACATTTTTTTTAGCAAATCCCAACAGGGATATCGTTAATATGCTAAAAAAATAAGAAACAAATTTTGTATTCATTTGTTCCATTTACATACACACCAATGTTAAAGCATTGCCACATGACATAACTACAGACGATTTTCTAGAAACAGATTTTCGATTTTTGATTAAATTGCTCCATATTTTGTATTTAAAATAATCATAAATAATATAAAATAGCTCAAATTATTAATTAAAATAACAAATTTATAATAACTTTACAGTTTGAATTGAAAAATAACCATTTAAGTCAAAATCCGTTTCCGGGGAACGGCAGAAACGAAAAATGATAATTTTTCAATTAAAATTGTTAAATTGTTGAAAATTCCTAATATTAATTAATAATCTGAGTTATTTTATATCATTTATCATTATTTTAACCACAAAATATGGAGCCATTAAATCATAAATGGAAAATCTGTTTCTAGAAAAACGTCTGTAGTTATCAGCGATATAAATACATGGATAGGGGATTGATCAAAAATCACATTGATTTACGTCACTAAAAATGGAGCAAATTTTATTGTATAGTCTTACTACTCTTTTATATACTCCTCTTTATCAAAAAAAGTATTTCCGAATAAGTGCCGTACTTGAATAAACTTCATTTCGAAATTTTTTAAAACAGATTTTTTTTTAAATTGAATTGGATAAATATTGGATAATGTTTAATTATATTGAAAAAAATTAATTAATTATATCAAATTTGAATAGTTAAACATTACGCTACCAGTTTTCGTACACTAATTAAAGAATTAATAACCATTTATTCCTTTAACTTTCAAATACATCCCTGAAAAATAAACAACAACAACAAAAATTCGAGTAAAATGTCAAAAATCTAGCATAAACAAACATTCAAGTGAATTTTCGTTTTTTATTTTTAAGATGTGTTTTAAATTTGTTACCATGGTTACTACCACTTTTATATTATTGTATCTGGCATGTTTTGAATTTGCAACGTTTATTTTTTCCGCCTCTAGGCGACAGCTACTTTGCTTTACCGCCTCCTACACATAAATTTGAATTTGGTATTCGAAAATTCGAATTTAAAGACAAGGACGAAGGTTTTTTCTTTCTCTATCACACACTTAATACTTTTTCAATTGCTCCATAAAATTTGTTCTATCCCCTATCCATGTATTTATATCGCTGGTAGTTATGTCATGTGGCAATGCTTTTAGTGAAAATAATATCTCAGCGAAACTCATTTTTTCATCGTTGTGCGCAGCCAACAGTGAAGTAGTTAAAAAAAATTAAAAATTCAGAGAAGGGTCGGCTGAGTAATATTTTTAAAAACAAAAAAAAATTATAAATAAAGATATGTGAAATTTGATTCCATTATATAATGTAATTTATATTGGAAAATATTAAAAATTCTCTTGATTTTATAGGTAAATCCTAAAATAACATGTGAAATTAAAAAATATAAAAAATATTAACAACACCACTGGATATGTAACGTTATACCCATTTAAGGTACGAACTAGGCATATTTAGAAAGAAATGTCATTTTTCGTGTTAAAGCAAAACAATAAAAAACTCGATTTTAAATTTCAATTTGTTCGAGGCAAGCTAATGACATTAAAATTATCTTAAATGTTATCAAAAGTTCTAGTGCTAGTGTGTTATCTAAATTAAAATTACGTTAATTATTGTGAATAAATTTGAGGAAAAACATAATTCAAAATAGACAAATTCTAACCTCAAAATGTAAACAAATTAGCCTAAATACATCGCTGTGTTTATGCCATTTGTTTTGATGCGCGAAAGCTGTCAGAATTTCGCTGAGATATTATTTTCACTATACTTATTTCTTACATAAACACATTCTAGTTCAATGTAATGTAAATGTATTCATTCAAAACCTTCGAAAATTCTCTTTGTCAACTCGTAAACGCATACATACTAACATACATAGGCCAGTAAAAAAACGAGAAAAGAGAAAACAGTTTCTATTTTAATTTGTTTTTCTCAGTTGAATGAAATGATTATGTAAGTTTAACTGTAGATCATCAATTTAAAACAAATTGCATTTGTTCACCATATAGGAAGTCTTTATGTTCTTTAGTTTATGGTAATATGTTGAAACGGGCCTGTTATTTATTTAATTTTACATTAAATCAAGATGTAGAGCCAATGTACGGTTTTTGCTTTAGTCATTTTGACTAATAAAAATGGGATCTAAATGGGGTCTATTAAACAAAATTGAATAAAGGATTTCTCCTAAAAGAAGATTATTTTAAAAATTCTTATTTCTGTAAATGGCATTTAGGCGAATAAATTACCACCACATACATAAAATATATACGTATACGGAAAATTTGGGATTTTATTTTGGGAAGTATTTCACAGGCATATAAAATAAAATAAAGTAGGTATACAAAGTGTTCGTATTTTATTCATATCGTTCATAGTGATTCGATAAAATGGAAAGTTCTAAAATACTGCAACCGTTCTCTTAATTCCCCTGACTTACACGAAAACTTCAGTACTAGCTTTGAAGTGTTCAAATTAACAACGCTGCTTGTACGTCAATTGCCTCTTTGTTGACAATGTTTGTAGTCAGATTAGATGGTTAATCGATAATTTAGACCACCATTTACGCGGCCTTAGGTTTTACGAAAATTTCGTAGTATTGTTTATTTAACTCACACAACTATGTATAGAATTTCATAGTTTATCCGATCTCTTCAACATATTTTCATTTCTACTAATCAGCGATACAGTAAAGCATGCGATTTGGGGCCAACTCGAAAGTTACAAAAGATAACAAACGTTTCTTTCCTGAATTGCCGCAGACGTTTACACTTGTCGGAGAATATCAACAACTTAATCGAGGTAAAAAAAAAAATCTAGATTCGTTCTCGCCTAAAAATTACGAAAACTGTATTATTCGTGTTGGATTTCGTTTCCATTCCATGCAAATGTTTCAAATGCAGTAATGAAACAATCCTGTCTTCTCCCTTCCTCTCATCACTTTATATTGAATTATTATACTTAAATGTTTGCAGTTAAAATTTGAACATCATCCAAGCGTTGTTTAGTTCCTGGGACATCTATCGACCAACGTAATATCCATGTGGCTTTCTTTCACCAAAGTCTGCATTATTACTGAGAGTGGCTTTATATCCTTTTCGTGCAAAAATTGCTTTCTTATTTCGAATAAAAGCATTCAGAATCACAAAAGACCAAGACCTGAGCGTTCATTTTACTCAGTTGATATGACATTGAACGAGGGTGAAGCAACTAAATCTGTCATATTGAAAACAATCCTGGTGATTCCGCAGAAATGCAAAATCGCCAAATAAAAACACTGTTACATATTAAATAGTTTTTCATCGTATTTAAAAATTTAATCGAGTATTAAATTTGTTACAATTATAACATAATTAAGGATCAAAAATTTTAGCGATAAAAATTGGTAACCTAGTTTGCTTATGTAGAATAACCGCTAAAAATGGTTGATTAACATCAAAATTAACCTCCTCAGGATCATATGAGCTGGATGACAAGGTTATAACTGTAAATGATGTGACAGCCGCAGCAGTTGTACCCTTTTCATCAACACTCAGGTATACATCTTGTTTGGCATCGTCAATTTGAACTTTATCATGTGTTAAATATGGAATATTAGCACGATCTGTGAATACATCAACTAAGCCCATATTTTGCAAAATGTTTTTTAAGGGTAATTGCATTTTCATTTCGAACTTTGGTAGTCTTAGATGTACACGTCGTTTTTCTTCTAATTCTATTTGACTGATGAAATTCGTAAAGTAACTTTCATCGATTGTTTCAACCAGTTCGCCCAATTTAAATCCTGCCGGCATCATAATTAACATACTAAACTCATCATTTACGTACGGTAGTTCAACCCAACTAAATGTTATTCCATTATAGTTTTTTTCACCATAATATAAAATAGCCGTTTGTTTTAAAAATGTAATTTGTTTTTTTCGGCTGCCTGGTTGGAAAAATGGGTCAACAGATGTTTGATTGAATGGATACTTCCATGCGCCATCGAAATATACGGCATTCGTCAATATTAAATCTACATTTCGTTGAGATCCTGAGAATATATTTGTAATTTTATTATCCGTTGCTTGTGCTGCCCAAGTGTCAATCGTGTTTTTGGCTCGCGCTTGATCATTAAAATCAATTGGAATGATCTGAATAAGTGAATTCTGAGCTACCTCTAAAAAGCTAACGTTCAATGATAAACGACGAGATGGGAATATTGCTGAACCAATTTTGAGTTTATTTTTTGATCGCAAAAATGTAACTTTATCGACCGCTTGGCCAATCTCCAATGGGCCTACGTTACCGATAACATTTTGCAGTTGAAGTTTCGTGGTGTCAGCCGATGCTTGTTCGACTAAAGATAATAGTAATTGCACTGATAACGGACTGATGACAATATTTGATTCACTGTTAATCTCTCTTTTAGAATGCTGAAAAACAAAAAAAAATATTTAATACATATTTGGGAGAAAACTTTAGAAATTGTACGTCACTCACCTGGAACAACCGCCATGAAAAATAGGTTATAAATTCGAATTTGTTCAAATTTGGATTATGAATTGCGGGAGGATTAACTGATTGATTTTGATCATATGGCCCGGTTGGCCGGAGTGGTTGAACTTCTGATTGAAGTCGATTTGGTTGATATTGAGGTGGCGGTGGATAATCCGTATTTTGATTTAATTGAACTGGTGGAACCTGGGTGGTAGTTATTATTGCTGGATTTATAATTATAGGCCTTGGTGCCCCACCAGCATATTGATTTAATTCTGCCTCATTTGTAGGTCTATTGCTGTTTGAGCTATAAGATGGAATTGGCTGATATATATTATAATTGTAGACCGGTTGACTAGCTTGTTCTTCTGAAATTGAGTTCCTTTGTTGAATCAGCGGTTGGTTTTGAACAATATCTAAGAATTGTGAATTTAACATATGCTGATTTCCAGGATGTCTAAGAAGTTGACTGTGTCTCAAGTAGTCCTCTCCATACGGATTGTTTACATTAGGTGTGGTTGCTTCTCTAATCACCTGTGCCTCAATCTGGTCACAGTAGCAAGTACCAAACAGCAGAGCAAGTGCTATAATAAAAGACACAAAGAATATATATTTGGTTTTAAAATTCTCAGTTATTAGAATTCTTGTTTTCGTAAACGCTTATCACGGTTGTTGGTACTTGTCGGAATATTACAAAAAAGTAGTATGATTTGAAATCGAATACAAAACTCGAGTTATTATGAAATATTGCCAAATATTTAAATACAAAATACCGATCAGGAGCCGGGTCTATATCGAGCTGGCATACATAAACGGGCACGATATATATAACCTTAAATATTTGCTCTATCGCAAAATTACAGTCGAGGAACCCAAGGAGAGGACCGGAGCGGTTCAATGCGTCAAGTGCCAAGAATATGGCCACAACAAAGCTTGGCTTACACGAAGTTTGTGTTATATGTGGTGAACTTCACGCTTCGAAACAGTGCAACAAGGTGAAAAACGATACTACAATAAAACGCTGATATAAATGGTAGTAACTGTGACGAAAATCAAACCGCAAATTATATAGGTTTCTCAGTGTAATAGGATTTAAAGCGGAAAATCAATTTAAAATTGGGATATTAGCAAAGAGTGCTCAACACAAATTACAACCAAAGAACTACAAATGTTCAACAAACCGGAAATTTGGGGACAAATGCCAGCAGTTTTTCGCAACCTGGGATCTCCTACGCAAACATTCTGAAAGGTACCACTCAGAAAACAAACGTTAATTTTATTGAAGAAGAAGTCTCAATTATTGTCCAAAGTTTCATGACATTTGAACGATCTAAAGTTTCATGATGATGATTGAGAAACAAGTGAGCATGATAATACAAAATATGAACACACTAATGCAAATTATCGTCACAAAACCAAAAATGACTGTCCTATAAATAGCTATTTGGAATGCGAATGGTCTTTTATAGTACAAAGCTGAGTTACAAGCCTTTCACATTGAGCACAATATAGATAGCATGCTATTATCAGGAACGAATAAAAACTTTTTTAAAATTAACGGATATCCAGTATACGATATCTTACACCCGGACTGAAAAGCATAGGGTGGCATTGCCATAAGCAACTAATATTTGCTTAGAAGAATGCTTTAAATAATGTGTAATATCGGCCGTTTACTACCCTCCAAAACATGCAATTAAAAAGCAGCAATTTATAGGTTATTTTAACCAGCTGGGCAATAAATGTCCTTGCGGGTGGCGATTACAACGCTAAACATATCCAATGGGGCTCGAGATTGTCGACCCCAAAAGGCAAACAATTTTATGAAGGAGCAGTCTCTGGATTATTTATCTGCTGGTCATCAAACTTACTGGCACACGGATCAAAAGAAAGTTCCTGATTTAATTGACTTCTGCGTAACTAAAGGCATTCCACGTATGTATACGTGGATGCAACCGTGAGTACCGATGCCCTAAGGACCGAAATGCCGAAATGTTTTACAAATAAGCGAACTAATTGAGATCAATATTTCTCTTGTCACATCAACAGGTATTCATGCGCCAGAAAAAAATTTAAAAGATACCCTGGCATTATTACCTGAAAAGGCTACACTCATCATAAGTATTTCTAAAATAATTAACAAACTGTCACATATGTGTAATATTCAGGAACTTATCCAAGAAAAGCGTACAATTCGCTGTCAATGGTAACAAACAAAATCCCCGTCAATTAAAAGGAAATTAAATCTATTAATTATTTAAAACCTTAAAATTTGCTGTGCGGAAAGAAGAAAACCAGAGCGCCAAGATTTGCTTAAGTGAACGCTCGGCACCCGAAAGTGTCTTTTTGTGGAAGGCAACAAAAAATTTAAAAAGACCAACAAGCTCGAATCCACCTTTCAAACTTCTAGCTGGGTATTGGGCTAGAAGCGATGAAGAAAAAACCAATACTTTTGCTGCTCATCTAACGACCCAGGTACTTGCACCACATCAGCAAACAAATAATTTCATGCTACCTGAGCAAATGGAGGATGGATTGTCCTTGAAATCTAAAGGGGATATTCGGAAATTTCAATGAATAAAAGGTGGTCTATTTTACAGCCCAATTGGTTATTGTTTCCTGTAAATCAAGACAATTTATTCAAATCGCGTAGAACAAATAAAAAAACCCTTGCACAATTTCAATTAGAATCTAGCCCCAGCGGGTTCTGTTAAATATAAAAGGCTTTTTAATAAATAATACCATTTAAAAGGAACCTGCATAAATATTGTTAAAATCATAGTTTGCCGTTCCGCCAACAAGTGTGTACTCTGAATAGGTATTTTCTGCTGCCGCGCCGGTCTGATGGTAACAAAATTTAATTAAAACCTTTTATTTAAACATTTGACATGAGCGTACATTTTCTTTTTGAGATTTTAAAAATAATAAATTTGTTGAACAATTTGAAAAGATTAGATATTAAAGGTATAAACAGAACAAGTAAAGGACACAGAAAGAAATTTTACTTCAGCACGTCAACATCTTGAGGCTGGTGCTTAAGCTCCTCATTGACTACTAATTTTGGTCAACATTACAATTTTCTGGAGGGAGCTTAAACTCCCAGTTGACCATTACTTTTTGTCAACCTCGCTATTCGTCATTGTTAGCTGAATTCGAGCGAATTTTGTTTGAGTTGCTAATTGACCATCTATTACACACTAAATAAACACAGTTATACCTAAAGATCGGATTGCATAGGCACTTTTATAATTCTATAAGGAACTAACCATTTTATATTTACGCATATCCAAAATTAGGATTAGAAAAGAATAATTTTTGATCTCAATTTAAATTCGAAACAAAATTAAGACATATTTAATTGGTACATCAATAACAATTTTTGAAATTACAATGAGTGATAACATATACTTAATTTTAAATTTTCTGGTTTAAAATTTAACCTCTTATCTGATATGTTTTTATATTGTGAAAAGCTTCTTTCAACATCACAGGAGGTGATTGGTGCTTACTTAAAACATGCTGCATTTATTACTTCAGTTTGGGCCGGTTCATTTCGCAGTACTTTGTTAATTTCTTTTAGCTTCTGTAAACCAGTTGATCCCGGCACATTCTCAATATTTCTATAAACCAGTTGATCCCGGCACATTCTCAATATTTCTCAAAACCTCCTCAATTACTGTGAGGCTTTGATTGAGGGACAACGTTGAGGCTTCTAATTGCTGAATTTTATTTGGAATAAATCCATAATTGGCAGTGATGAGATCATTGCGCAAATCAATTTTTTCAGTGAGATGTGCACACTTGACAATTGACGCAGCATCTTTTTCCAATTCCGCGAAGACAATTTTTAATATATTTAAATTATTGGGACAATATTCTACTGCCCGTAACTATGTGCCCCATCGTGTAACAACGAGTTGTGGTGGTAGTGGTAAATTTGGCGCCAATATTTTAAAAACGCCTATTTTGGAAGGTGATTTTAAGAAGATTTTTTTTAAGTTTTTGATGAACGTGTCAACGTCAGAGGAAGTGGATCGAATATGCTCTGCAAGTCTATGCAACCCATGTGGAAGACATGTTACATGTATCAAGTTGGGGTACAAAATAGATAAACCTTTTCCCATTTTAACCATATACGGTGCAGCATCGGTTACCACTAACAACACGTCATCACGTTCGCAAGCACCATCTAGTGTTTTAAAAGCGTTGTCAAAAGCACGAGCCATTATCGTAGCATTGGATTTATCTACAAATTGGCAGTCTAATAAATATACTGAATTAATATTATCCAAATCCTTCTGTAAAATTCCAACTATAATGTTGGCAACGAAACGTCCAGCAGCGTCCGTTGTTTCCGAAATTATATTTGCATAGCAAGAAATCAGATAATTTTTTCGAATGGTGAATTCTCTAGGAATTACTTCTCTTGTGTTTTCTCTAGAAAATACCTTTTGAAATAAAATTTAAATGTTGATTGGAAAGTTAAATTAATATATCAATTTCTAACCTGAGCGCCACATTTTCTAATTTCCAGAAAGGTATGTTTGTAGCAACCATCATGTTGCTTAGTTCTAAACAAACAATTTTATTCAAAGACGTTTTTTCTGGTTGATTTTTTTCATTCTGTTGTTTTGAATTTTGAGCCAGTCGAATATGCTTCAATATTTTTAATTGTTGCTGAATGAGGTATTTTTTTGTGCATACTAATTTCCTATCAGTAGTTTTAAGACCTTCAGGGCCAAACTCTTTTAAATATTTTATTAATAATTTTTCCCACATTACCATAGAGTGATTGGAACAATTTAACGTGAACAATGTTTATTCAAACTAAAATTCTTTTATTTGGCAAGGTACACATATTCAAAAAAAGCTAAATATGCAATGCATTAAATTGAAATTTTTTTGCTTATGTAAAATATGGGAAATATGCAAATATGCAAAAACTTTCCTTGTGGTAACGAATTCTTAATGAAACTCGAATCATAGTCTTCCAAAAATGAGACGTCTCACTATAATTGGTGAGATAGGCATTATATTCAAAATCCGGTCTTTTCCGGTATAACTTATACCTATACGAAAACACAGTTTACCAACACCACCATGAAAAAGAACTCTTTAAAATAGAAATTTTTCGTTCCTCTTAAATTTAACAATTGTTTTGACTGAAGCTATTGAATTCTGGACTGGTCATTCGAGGATCCGTCAAAAATAGATAGATTAAATTGTCAAAAGTGAAAACTTTTACACTGAGGTTTCTAAAGAAAAATCGAACAACCAAAAAACCGATCCAAACGTAACAAAACACAAAACAGCCAACTCTGTTTAGGTACTACAGAGAAATTTGAAAAATGTAGGAATTGGCATTTGTTATGTTCTGCAATACAGTATTACATTCAAACAATTTTATTTACATTCAAATAATTTTGAAATGATTTGCATTAGTGAAACACATTTATCAGATCAAGATGATGATAGTTTAGTTCTAATGAGCAATTATAATTTAATTAGAGTGGACTCTGAGTCTAGACACACAGGTGGGGTTTGTGTTTATATAAAAAAATATTGGAATTTTGAAATAATACATAAGGTAACTATTTCTCTAGACTTTTGGTGGTTACATTTAAAAGTCAGTTATGAAAAAAACATATTCCATTTAGTGGTATTTTATAGATCACCTAAGTATATCAGTATTAACTCAGATTTTATTAATTATTTCGGCGACTTACTAAATGAGTTAAGTGAATTTAATAAGATCATATGTATAGTTGGTGATATTAACATAAACTGGAAGTCGGATGGTATTGATAAAAAACGTGTCGAAGAAATTTTTACAGATTGTGGTTTCAAACAAATTATTACGGACTACACTAGACTAGAATAACAAATTTAACAAAATCATTAATAGATTATGTAATAGTGAATGATAATTTTAACGTAAAAGCAAATACACAAAAAGATTTGAAAATAAGTGATCATGAAACATTGAAAATTGAAATAAACAAGATCTGTAAAAATCATAAAGATAATAAATTGGTGAAATATTTTAACTACAATAAAGAAACGTTTAGCTGTAAAGTGATTAGAAGTGATTTAATGACTACGTATTTTACAGACTGTGATGATAAAGCAAAAAGGTTTAGTGATAATTTACATAAAATTATAAACGAATTTACTGTATTAAAGCATTTTAATAGTTCTCAGTTTAATAAACATTATTTCAATAATGTAATAAAAAAATTAAGAGATGACAAAATTAAAGCATATGATTTGGCTTTAATAGATAATTCTGCAGGTGCTTGGTCTAATTATAAAAATGCCAGAAATATTTATAAAAATAAATTAAACAATGCCAAATTTAGTTATATTTCAAATAAAATAGACAATTCTTTTGATGCAAAAAATATGTGGACAAATATTAAGACATATGTATTAAAAAACCAAAAAGTGAAATTAAACAAGTGATATTCAATAATAATAATAAATTAATTCGAGATAAAGTGGAACTAGTGAATAACTTTAATAATTATTTTATTGACAGTATAAAGGAAATTAATAATAATATTTCAATAGTTCCATATGTGAATAACGTTACTGTAAATAAATATAAGTTTAAATTTAAACAAATTAACTTAAATGAATTAGAATTTATAATAAAACAAATGAACTCTAAAAAAGATATTAATATGCTTAGTGCTACAATTATAAAAGATAATCTGGATTTAATCGGAAACAATCTTCTCACAATTATCAATAAATCGTTAGAAAGCGGTGTTTTTCCCAACTTTTGGAAGGACACAGTTGTGGTGCCAATTCAAAAGATTTCTAACGCCATTAAATGCAGTGATTTTCGCCCTATAAACATGATTTCCACTGAAGCCAAAGTATTGGAGAAAGTGGTTTTTGCACAGCTTGAAGCATTTCTTGAAGAACATAAAATATTGTATGAATACCAATCAGGATTCAGAAAATCGTATAGTTGTGAAACACTTCTCAATTTGGTTGTTTGTAATTGGAAATTGGCGGTCCATGATAAAAAGGTGATTGTGGCTGTTTTCCTGGATCTTCGAAGAGCCTTTGAAACCATTGACAAAACTATTCTGTTAGAGAAACTTTATAAGTATGGCTTACAGAACACTGAATTAAAATGGTTTGAATCGTATTTAAAATTAAGAAAACAAAGGACGAAAATAGATGATTTCTTTTCTGATGAAGCTGAAGTTAAATTTGGTGTTCCTCAAGGGACAGTTCTTGGAGTTTTACTATTTCTGTTATATATCAATGATATAGTGAAAGTC
Source organism: Tipula helvola (assembly GCA_963556165.1). NCBI lineage: Eukaryota > Metazoa > Arthropoda > Insecta > Diptera > Tipulidae > Tipula > Tipula helvola. The sequence continues at coordinate 160,661,564 of OY744481.1, read as the reverse complement.
ATAAAACATGCTACATTGTTCCTGTTTGCTGACGATGCTTTATTGTACGTAGTTGGAGACACGGTAGAAGAATGCATAATGATGATTAATAATGAATTAAAAGAAATGGACGTTTGGTTTAAAATGAATAAATTAAAATTAAATATAGAAAAGACAAAATGTATTTGCATAAATGCAAAGCTTGATGAAGACATTACTATTGACAATGAAAAAGTAGAACAAACCGATTCTATTAAATATTTGGGGATAGTTATAGATAATAATTTAGACTTTAAAAATAATTTAGATTATGTTTGTAAAAAAATTGCAAAAAAAATTTATTATTTAAAAAGAATTAGGAATAAGATTTCAAAAAGAATTGCAGTTAATATTTATAATGCTATAATTAAACCAAATTTTGAATATTGTTCATCCATCATTTTTTTATGTAACTTAGAAATGATGAGTAGATTGCAGAAATTACAAAATAAAGCAATGCGATACATTCTAAAAGTAAACAGATTTACATCCAAGACTTTAATGTTAGGAAAATTGAATTGGATGAGCGTCGATCAAAAAATAAAAGCTAATGTGTTAATCATGGTATTTAAAATGCAATCTAACATATTCCCAAATTATTTAACCGAAAAGTTAGTATACGTAAGAAATATTCATAAGTACGATCTAAGGAATACTTCTGATTTTAGATTAGGTTCTTTTAAAAATGAAAAAACAAAAAATATGATCTTTTATAATGGGTTAAAATTATTTAACTCTCTTCCTGACGCAATAAAAAGTATTAATAATTTAAATCGATTTAAAAAAGAAGTTAATGAATATTGTATAAACAATTTTTGATAGTTAATTTGAATAATTTAAATTGTATAATTTTTTTTTGTTTACTATACATAAATATGTAATGTTAATTGGTATAAGATTATACTAAATAAATAAATATTTTTATTTTACACAATTTTATTTTACTTACTTATTGTTATAAATTATATTCGGTCTTTATTTAATTTTTGATTTTTTAATTACTGGGTATAATTATAGACCGTTTATGTTTATTTAGTTTTTAATTTTATTAAAAAAGAATTTTTTGCTGTCGCCGATATTTCGATGTTTCACATCATTTTCCTGGCGGTATATTTAGTTTACAAATTTTATTTTTTATTTTCCGCGATTCAAATTTTTCCCCAAAGGCTACCAATTTAATAATTTATTTTTTCTCCCAACGTCTTAAAAGCCTCTTGTTTTAATACTGTTTTTGGGAATTAAAGTTGGCCTTTTTCTTACTATTGTAAAAATGTGTGTGTTGCTAAGCTACACTTTTAATCCTTGGTGTAAAAGTACGTACTTTTAATACTATGAGAAAAGTAGTATGCGTAGCCGAGTAAAACCAAAAATGTCGAGTCAAACAAAGTCACTTATAATCCGAATAAAGACTGATTTACATTCAAAGATTTTTGCAGATGCAGTTGTCAAATCAAAAAGTCGTTTTTTTTTACACATTAAAAAATAAATTTAAACAAAAAATGTCATAAACCAATACAAATGATTGGTTTTCTTGTTTATGTAACTTTATTATAGTTATTTATTCACGCATTGACGATTTTACAGAAAAAAGATGAAACTCGACATCTGCAAAAAAAAGCAGACGACGACTTTTGGGTTTGTTTCTCGCGTTTCAATTGACTTTTTTAAGCAGATGATTATTTTTTCTCTTTTTGTCTTTGCTGTTTTTCATATGTTGTGTTTCAACTTTTTTGCGGACGTCAGAAGTCGTTGAATGTAAATCAGCTATAACACATACTATTTTTTCCAAACAAAAGTCATGACCTCCTTAGTTTCACAAAATATTTCAACAAAATTAGTTTCAATTTTGAAGTTTTAATTACATAATATGTACTTCCTCGTATAATTAGTAATATACAACCGACACGACATGAATTCTTCGTTGGAGAAAAAATAGTATGTGTTATTCGGATTAAAAGTGACTTTGTTTGACTCGCAATCTTTGCTTTTGCTCGGCTACGCTGCGCTTCGCCTCGCATGCAAATATAATTGCTCGTCAAACAAAGTATCACTTTTAATCCTAATGACACAATGTACTATTGTCCACGACTAACGTATAATATGCTCATTATACGTTTGTTTTATCGCTTATAATGATATCCATTATTCACTGCTAGTTTATCTAGTAGTCTTTTCTTTCATTATTCAATATTTCCAAGTAAATTATTTAATTTTTGAAATTGTATCTAGTAGTCTCTTGCAGTGTTGCCAGATCGTGGGAAATTCTCCCTTTTGTGGGAATTTTGACCGTTGTGAGGGATGAAAAGGGATGAGGGAAAATGCAGGAAAATCGAGATGAACATTTAATTAAACAAAAATAAATCAATTAATCTAAAGTAGTACAGTTTTCCTTTCGATAAAAAAAATCGAACAGAAAACTGTACTACATGATATAAATTGTGGTTAACAGGGATAATAATATTTGTGGTTGTTTGGGCATTGTCAGTTAGTTTTTTTTCGATATGTCAAACTCTGAAGAAACGCAAAAGTTACATAACCTCAAAAACGTAATTGATATTCTTTGCGGTAGTGTGAAATATGTAAGTAAAATAAGTTCAATAATCAAACTATAATACAACGAAGATAATTTGTAATGCATTTTATAATAATGTATTTTTTTAGTTTAGAGAATGTGTGCAAGTACAAGTGCAACAACAATATCTTCATCGAATGACGATAAAGACTGTGAAAATGATGACGATCGCGATAATTATACCACACCAGTCAAAAAAACTAAAAAAAATGTAAATACAAACAGACCAAAGAAATTTCAAGAAGTTTGGCTAAGTGATGCTATATTGAAACATTGCCTTTTGCCAGTTAAAGAAAATTCTTACATGGCATATTGCAAAGCTTGTAAAACGAAGCTCACATGTGGAGCAAGTGAATTAAAAAAGCATAACAGCTCTAAAAACCACAAAATTAATTTTGAGAATATGCAGCACACTCCTGCAATAAATTTGTTTCTTAGCAGTGGCTCAAACCATAGAAAATCTGTCAAGTACGCAGAATTGAAACTGACCAGCTTTTTTGCGGAACATAACGTTTCACTTCACATTATCGATCATTTAACTCCGCTTCTTAAACAAATTGCCCCAGACTCAAAAATTCTTAGTGACATTCACTTGGGCAGGACGAAAATAACCAACATGTTATCGCACGTATTAGCAAAAGCTCAAGACCATGATTTAAACGCCAGTTTACAAAAAAACGACTTCTCGATATTTGTGGACGAATCAACTGATATTGCTAATTTAAAAAATATTTGCATTTTAGTTAGATATGTAATAAATTTTCAAGTTATAACACAATTGCTGCAGCTCGTTAATATAGATGCGGTGAACTGCTCAGCAATTAAAATATTTGAAACAATTAAACTATGCTTTGAGAAAAGAAATATTAGTTTGAATAATATAATATCGATGGCATCAGACAACGCATCAGTTATGATCGGCGAAAATAATTCAGTGTATACCTTGCTACAGCAAGAAATTGGGAGCCACCATGAAGTAATTCTATTGAAATGTATTTGTCATTCGTCAGCACTAGTATTAAAATCTGCTATGGCTCAGATTCCGGAACGCATAGAAAAATTATTGAGAAATTGCGGGAGTTATATGTCTGAAAGCCCAAAAAGTTGTGCGGTTTTAAAGGAATTTCAAGAGTATTTTGACGTGGCTCAAACCAAAATTTCAACTATTGCAGCTACACGATGGCTGTCTATGCATCCTTGTATAGTTAAAATTTTGGATAATTGGTCAGTACTAAAACATTTTTTTGTCCATGATGCTACACTGACTCATCGAAAGAAAGCGAAAAACATTTTACAGGAATTTGAGAATGTTGAAACAAAGGCATATTTGTTATTTTTAAAAAATATTATTAATTACTTCAATCGGTTTAATGCGTTATTTCAGGGCGAAACCGTTCTTATTCATAAGCTCTATGAAGAGTCCAAAAACTTACTGATGATTCTTGCCAGATATATTTTAAAGCCTGAAACCGTTCAGTTAATTTCAACTGGAACATTAATTAATTATGACGAATTAGTCAATAACAAAAATCGATTAGAAATTAACGATATCGAATTTAACACAGAATTCACAGAATATATCAGCGAAAATTTAGTGGAGAATCAACAGTTCGAAGTAAAATCCAACTGTACGAAGTTCGTAGAAATTTGCATCCAAAAAATTGTAAGCAAATTTCCGATTAACAATATTTTTTTTAAAACTGTGGAATTTTTAAACCCTCAAGTTGCTCTACATACCAACAAAAGGAGTTTTTCCAAAAATTTAAAACAAATTTCTAAATATATTAAATGCAATATTTATCAGTTAGAAGACGAGTGGAAGGATATCCCTTTCCAATATTCCGAAGCAGAAAAGGAATTTTTAGGTGCATTGGATGTTGCAGAATTTTGGAAAATTATTGGCACCAGAAAGGCTTTAAATGGAGATGTGCTCTTCCCCAATTTAATTAAATTAGTAAATTTTACATTGTCATTACCACATTCCAACGCAGATGCGGAACGAATATTTTCTATGGTGACTGATATTAAGTCGAAAAAAAGAAACAGACTTGGTGAAGAAACACTAAATGCATTGTGTGTATTTAAATCAGCATTAAGAGGACAAAACAAAAATTGTTTAAGTTTCGAACCAGAGGAGCGCCATTATTCCTTGTGCAGCTCCAAAAATATTTACGCTTAAAATAAATAATTTCAGTGCAAAGTAATATGTCGAAAATTAGTATTTACGAGTAAAAATTATATTCCAACAGGCTAAATTATAGAACTTTTTATATTTATTATACCAAATTTTCGATGGTTCGCATCATTATTAAGGTGTTATTAAAAATTATTTTAAAAATATTTATAACAGTTAATATTAAATGATAAATTAAATAATCTTTAATGTACATATTACAAATTATCAAAAAAATATATTTTATAAAAACTACATTTAATTGTATTAGCGGAAACAGTTAAATTTAGTTTTGATAAAATATAGTTTTTTGTAAATAATTTGATATACATTTAAGTTTATTTAATTTTTCATTTAATATCAACTGTTATAAATATTTTTAAAATAATTTTTAATTAACACCTTAATAATGATGCAAACCATCGAAAATTTGGTGTAATAAATATAAAATTTAAATAAAAAGTTCTATAATGTAGCCAGTTTGATTAATATGATATTAATGAAGACCTATAACAATATTAATTGAGTAAAACTGATGAATTTTTGAATTTTTATGTAAATTAAAAGATGTTTTTTTATATTTTTATGTTCAATATCAATGAATGTGATATTTTTTTTGTTAAATAAATAATTATACACCATAGTCAGTTTTTTTAATTGATTAACTTAGCCTTATTTTGTGTGTGCGTTATATTACATTATGCTCTGTAATACTATTCTTTATCAAAACTACATATTTGTTTGGGAAAATTAGTAAAAATTTTAAATTTAGTTGTGGGAAAAATGTGGGAAATTTAGATCTCTCTTGAGGGAAAAAAAGGGAAAATATACTTTAGATGTGGGAATTTGGTTTTTGAAAACCTGGCAACACTGGTCTCTTGCCATTTTCATTATTATTCAACTGTGACGTCAAAATGTCGACGAAAATTATTTGAGGAGTATTTAGAGGATTTGATTATAAAACACAATGATATTTGTCGGTCGTGGACAAAGTATCGTATTCTACTCGCATATAATAGCTGTTATTCACTCAGATGATTTACGACACTCGCCTATCGGCTCGTGTCGGCAAACTTCATCTTCGTGAATAACAGCTATCATTATATGCTCGTTGAATAATATACTATATTGTCCTTGACCCAATATTTATTTACGAAAACTCAAAAAACAGCTGACCAAAGTTCAAATAAAAACATTGTGACGTAATAATTTAAAGATTACATGGATTTCTGAATGAAAATTTTGATTGTATTATGTGAGGTTTTTAATAATATCAATATAGACAGATTGTAATTTATTTGTGTCCACTTTGTAATTAACTGGATTCTTTGCGAACCAGATATGGCATGCTTCCTTAAATAACCTTTTGTTTTTCTTTGGTTCAACTCTAAGGTGATTGCTTTATCGATATCGAACTCGTGTTTCCTTTCGTTTACATGTTTTACAAGAGCTGATCTATACGTGGACGGTTGAGTATTTCCTTGCCTGTTAATATGTGCAACGTCTCTTTTATGTTGAATCATTCGCTCATTTTTTGTTTTCCCCGTTTCGCCAACATAGCATGCGTCACAGTTTTTGCACATAACTTTATAGATTAATGCATTTTTTTGGTCCGTCGGTATTTTATCTTTTAATTTAGTGTAGGTATCAGACATTTTACTTATAATTTTGTTTGCTATCAATAGATTTCCCGAATCGCTTTTTAAAGTTTTGGTAATTTTTTCCGTTAAATGGGGTACGTATGGTAATATTCCATATTTAATTTGGTCGTTATTTTGTCTTCGTCTTTTCGAATATGTATATAAAGTTTTCGTAATAAGATTTTTAATTAATTTTATTGGATAATTATTATTTATCAGAATGGTTTTTATTTTTTGTAGTACGTTTTTTCTAAATTCCTTGTCAGTGAGATATATCGCTCTTTTAATAAACGAAAAGGCTACATTCCTTTTCATTTGGTACGGATGAACTGATAAGAAATTTAATAATATATTAGACGCTATATCCTTCTTATACTATTCTGTTTTAATTTTGCCATTGATTCTTCGTAATTTTGTGTGTAAAAACGGAAGTGAACAATTATTTTCTTTTTCAATAGTAAAATTTAGTTTATTGTGAAAAGAGTTAAATGAGGTTTGTATCTAGCTAAAATGATATCATCAACATATAAGTCGGTTGATTTTCTAACAACGGGAGTTTCTCATTAAACAATTTTTCCAATACTATATCTGCCAAAATCGGGGATAATGGATTTCTCATAGCTAATCCGAATTTTTGTTTGTAAAAAATGTTATGATATTTAAAATAATTGTTATCACTTACCAATATCTATAAAAGTTTCATAAATTCATTATTTGTTAATTTACAATTATTTGAAATTTCATTCCACCTTTCTGATATCGCAGTTTTAGCAATCTGTAACGGTATATTTGTAAATAAGGACACTACGTCTAATGAAGCTAATATGTCATTTTCGTTTAATGTAACATCATTTATAGTGTCCTTAAACATAAATGAATTTTTTACAATAAATTTGCTTCTTTGCGTTAAGGGTTTTAAAATTTCACAACAAAATTTTGCTAAATTATAACCTGGGGAATTTATAGTCCAACGATTGGCCTCAATGGTACATTAATTTTGTGTATTTTTGGAAGTCCGTAAATTCTGGGTGGTAAGGGATTGTTAATTTTTAAGTGTAATTTTTGCATGTTATTGATCAAGTTTTTATTTTTCATTTCATCAATAATTTTGCAACATTTGGTGTTAATTTTTTTGGTAGGGTCATTTTGTAAAATTTCATAAGTATCTGTATCTTGAAGTAAGTCCGTCATCTTAAGTTCGTAAACATAAAAGAGACGTTGCACATATTAACAGGCAAGGAAATACTCAACCGTCCACGTATAGATCAGCTCTTGTAAAACATGTAAACGAAAGGAAACACGAGTTCGATATCGATAAAGTAATCACCTTAGAGTATGAACCAAAGAAAAACAAAAGGTTATTTAAGGAAGCATGCCATATCTGGTTGGCAAAGAATCCAGTTAATTACAAAGTGGACACAAATAAATTACAATCTGTCTATATTGATATTATTAAAAACCTCACATAATACAATCAAAATTTTCATTCAGAAATCCATGTAATCTTTAAATTATTACGTCACAATGTTTTTATTTGAACTTTGGTCAGCTGTTTTTTGAGTTTTCGTAAATAAATATTGGGTCAAGGACAATAAATAAATTATTAAAATGGTAGCCTTTGGGGAAAAATTTGAATCGCGGAAAATAAAAAATAAAATTTGTAAACTAAATATACCGCCAGGAAAATGATGTGAAACATCGAAATATCGGCGACAGCAAAAAATTCTTTTTAATAAAATTAAAAACTAAATAAACATAAACGGTCTATAATTATAGCCAGTAATTAAAAAATCAAAAATATTTTACTTACATACATACTATACACGAAGAAAAAGTTTTCCTTTTCAAAATAATACCAGAAAAAAAATCAAAGCGCAAACGCAATATTTTCTTTACGGTAATTGACGATTGGAGCATCACGGATTCCACTTAGTGGACAATTTTTAAACTGAGCTAGCTGATAATTTGATGTTCGAAATTGTTGTAAATAATTCCAATTTTGAACTGTAAACACAATTTGTACATACCCAGATTGTTAATAATTGTAAATAATTCCAATTTTAGATTAACAAAACAATTTTTAATTACCGGATTGCTAAATTTTTTTTTCGTCGCATTTGTGACAATTATCATTTTTTCAGTAACATCATTTTAAATTTTTTCCTCGAGAGAAAAGTACGAAATGCGCCTCTAGCGGAAAAAATATAATTGGCCCAACGCCGAAATGTAACGTTTGAATTGATGACAATTTGTCAGTTAATTTTTTTGGTTTTGTACGAACAATGAAGCACAATATTCATCCAAAATCAAGTAATATTTTTAATTAACAAAAAATTTTAAAAATGGAAATGTTCCAAAAATATATTAAGTTGAGACAGACATTTTATAAAGAACGCAAAACAGTCACAATTTAATATCAAATCACGACTTATTTCTCAATGCCATTTCGATTATTATTTATTTACTATATCATCAATTAAAAATGCCAAAATACTGCGTTGGCCCAGTTAAAAGAAAATCCACTAGATGGAATCCGAAACGCTCCAATAGGGCATGCTTATAGTAACAATATTCGCCGCTGTTTTAGAATGCAGCACCCTCGGTAAAGGTTAACATGGCAAATGTTATTTGTGTTTTGTATAGAAAGTGTATGGTGAATTTAATAACAGAAAAGAATTTGTATATTTTAAAATGTTTATAAGTCGTTTAGCGACGCGTTCGAACTTCGTAGCCATAAAATTAAACATTAAACATTATTGTAACCTTTATCACGACGGTAATGACATCTGATGTGCGGAAACAAAAGCAAACTCGTTTTGCATGCCCCATTGATGGAAAAATACAAAACTATAAGTCCGAGTTCGCGACAATATTCTGCTGAAAAATTTTCAGCAGGCAACCAATCAATGTAGTCTATTTCGTAAACAAATTTCCCCTTCCGAATAAAATATTTTTAAATCGCATGCAATCCTGCTGAAAATTTTTCCGCAGAATATTGTCGCGAACTCGGACTAAAAGGTACACGATACAAAATAAAATTGAACTAGCCTACTAAGTTTTAGTATTTTCGATTTGTATAGTATATTTAATTTCAGACCGATGAAAAAATTTTAGAACAAAAAAATATTAGGATTATATCGATTTTAGAAATGTTACATTTTATGTATGCCCAGTGATAATTCAATAAAGATTCGGAGATTATGCTTAAATTGGGTAACATATAAATGATTTATTTATATAAATTTCCCATAATTTGTATATACATATTATATTTATTGAATTTGATTCCAAAAATGTTTTAAAGTTGAGTCATATTTTGGAAAAAAAAAACTCGTACAGTTTTGCTACAAGTTTTTATCAAACGCTTTAGCGGAAAATTTTACTCTAAACAAAGGAACAAAATCACAACCCGGAAATGACAATAAGACCACAATAATAGTTATCACAACCGCATCAGCGTACAAAGTTGATAAACAAATTAATTGCTTCCTCAGCAAAAATATACAAATACAAAATGATGATCCAATCAGAAATAACATCGAACTAATCAACAAAATAGAATCAATAGATATACAACCTACAGAGAAATTGACATCATTCGACTTAATCAACATATCGATCGGCAACAATGTGAATCTACGTTTTGCGTAATTTTACAGGAGATGAATAAAACGTTTCATTTAAACTGTATTAAAGTTAAATAAAATAATTTAATTTGCATAATTAGTAAATAATATTAAAAATGGATTTTAATATCAATTACTTAAAAATGGTTGGCCTTTATATTTTACAATGTAGATACATAATTCTGTATGAAGAAATCAGAAATGCAGTGTAGAAACACACTATTGCATTATTTCAAACGATATATACAAACATATGAACTCATATCAAGAAAGAAACAATTGACAAAATTATCATTCTACCTAGTCTAATGACAACAATCACAGAACAAAACTATTTTCAATACAACAATAAATTCTATTCACAAACTAACGGGCTCCCAATACGAAATCCTCTATCGGAAACTTTAGCTATCATATACGTACACGAAATACTTTAAAAATGAGCATTTATTCATTTTATTAACGGAATCGAACCACAAAAACCAAATAATCAGGTGCTGGCACGGACACGTAGGCAATATCCTAATACTATTTAACGGCACAACTATACAACTCAGCATCCTTCAAGAGAACATAAACAATAAAGATCCGAACACAAAATTTACTCTAGAATCTGAGACCAACAAATCCATTAATTACTTAGACTTGACAATAACAAATTTGAACAACCAGCATACCGTCAAAATATATAGGAAAGATACGCAAACGGACCACGCCATAGACATATCATCTAAAATCTAAACATATCAACATAATATGGCGGCGTTCAATTTTTTAAGTAACAGACTCAATACGATCCCGATGAATAATAAGTGCTATACGGAAGAACTGAAATCATCTTGTTCAGTTATATTTGAAAGAAATAACAGACGTGACGACATTTACCTACAACATTTAATTAAAGAAAACCAATCTAAAATAAACTCGTTGTGTACTCATACAAATATGACTAATTCAATGTCATAAATCATATATTCCCATCACCAACACTTTCAATACGTTAGTGAATGAGGATGGTAAAAGCATTGAAGTTGACCTTGAAGACAAACCAAATTACAGGAATACCAAATCTGCTGTGCCACCTATTGTTGTTTAAAATATTAATAACAATGAATTGTATGGGATTGTATATGTATAAACTAAACATAAAACAATTTTTAATCAAATTTTGAAGTATTGGATTCAAAATTTCTGTAACCAACTTATATGATTACAATAATCGGAGAAAACATCTTGAAGTAAACGGAATTGAATACATATGTTACTTTCAAAGTGATTTTAAACGGTTTACCAAAGCAGACCAATGTTGATGAATTGATAAAGGGACTTCTTCAAAACGAATATGTTAAATATGAAATTCAAAAAGAAGACGTATCGAATACCCTTACCTCCGAGAAATGGTGCCCTATACGTATACATACATCTTTAGATATAGAAAATGATTTGCAATATGACCATGAGGTAAGATATCGATCACAAAAGATAATTGACATTAATTCTGATTTTGTATTATTGCTTGTGTTTAATTTTTTTTTTAGCATTTTCGAGTGGTCCACAGCAAGTCTCCGTCCAGACCTGGGCACTGAATAAAGAATTGTATCAGTTATTTTTCACATTGCTCACATAATTTTGTGATCTAAATAAACGGTACAATTTTTGAGAAATAAAATTTTAAACAATGTGAATGCTCTCTGAGCGGAGAATTCTCAAGGATTTTCAATTGTCAACTAGATATGTATAACTATATCTAATTGTTAAAGCTCGAAGATGAAAAATGGCGAATGCGATTTTAATTGTGAACAACAACACCAACTCTAAATAATTTAACATTAATTGTGAGATTGTGATTTGGCGGATTGAGAGTAGAAGATTTATATTGTTCTTATGACCAATTGTGATATTAGGAAGTATTCTGTGAATTTAACAAAACCCGTGACATCTTTTAAGGACCTTGCTCAAAATAACAGGAAATTTTTGTAAAATATAAATGGTTGGTTTGTTGATCTAAATCAGTTGGTTTGGTGATCTATATGTGTGGGAAAAGTGTCGTTCGAGAAGTAGGATAGACCTAAATATTTTGTCTATGTAGCTGGAGATAAATCCCTCATCCATTCAATCTATTCTCGAGTACCTCAAGGAGCCGTGTTCTCCCCCATAGTATTCAATATACACACTGCTGACCTCTCTACTGATTGATTTCTCCAATGAAATACAATTTGCGCAATATGTAGAAGCACTGCCATCTATGTATCAGGAGTTGACTCTGTCGTTCGTGACTCGAAAACGAGCAATTAGGTACCTACTATACTATTCTTCAAGTAAATAATACGCAAATAAGTTGTAGACATTCGTTTAAATGCATTTCTGATAATTTACTAAAATAAAACCCAAAATTAACAATTTTTCTTATATTATTTAATGTAATAATTGGTCTGGCCCCTACCTGAAGGGGCAAACCCTTATACATTGAATTTGTTAAATTTTTGATAGTTTTCGGATCAATTTTGGCCCAACATTCACGGATGGCAATTTTCAAATCATAAATTGAATATTGCTGTCCATTTCCATAAACTTTTCGGGCAAGTCCTTCTAAAGGTTTTCGATGGGATTGAAATCAGGACTGCAAGCTGGCCATTCAAGAGGGTGAATGTTTTTCTCGAGAAGCCTCTGTACGGTCTCCTTCGAAGCATGGATCGAAGCATGGTATTCTTGAAAAATAAAATTTTCGTTTGTATTATTAACGAGATAATTTATCAAAACGTCTACCAATAGTTTCACGTACATACGGAAGTCATTCGTGTCGTTATAGAGCAAATGGGAAGCTTCGCTTAATAAGAAAATGCCCCCATACCATAACACTTCCGCCATCAAAATTATTTAACGACGCCATGTTCCTGCAAATTATGCCAGTAGCAACTGTAGCAGTCGGGACCATCCAGATTACATTTTTTTCGTCAGAAAAAATCCCTCTCTGCCAAGCCGATTATTCGTTCGTATACATGGCCGTTAAACGTAGTTTGCTCCGAAGTTTTGTCCATTTTATGTTCGGTGAACTGTTTAAAATCCGGGAAATCTGCCGGGTCGTCGGGGATGAAGATCCATTTTTTCCTTTATTTGCCTGCATGATAGACAGTTTCGTGTAGCTTCTTTGCGAATTAGACCTTTCTAGCGCGCAGAGATCTTGGATAGGCAATAGTCCTGATGGCAATCGCATCTAAAACCTTTAGAGGGTAATGGCCGATAAGTTTATGGAAATGGACAGAAATATAATTCAATTAATGATTTAAAAAGTGACATATGTGAATGTTGAGCCAAAATTTATCCGAAAATTTTCAAAAATTTAACAAATCCAATGTATAAGGGTCTACCCCTTCAGGTGGGGGCCAGACCAAATATTAAATTAAATAATGTATGAAAAATTGTTAATTTTGGTTTTTATTTTAGTAAATTATCAGAAGGGCGTTTAAACGAAATTTAAATTTTTCATTTTATTAAAGTAAAACATTAATTTTTTTACTAATGATTTATCTTAGCAACAGATTTAAGATGATAGACTACTTGAAAAAAATCAAAACACTTTACTCTTAGAAGTACATTCAAAAATCATAGTGCGTTTAAACGGATGTCTACCACATAGCATGGAGTCTCAAAGTAAAATACTGTTACGGTGACATCTAGCGTAGAATAGAATAAGTTATTTGATAGCGCAAAGTTTACTGTACTAAAATGGAATTTTTCATGATAAAACTGTTCTAAATGTTTCTATACTATTCCTCCAGGAAAAGTCATGAAATTTCTAGAATATTTGTTTAAAGTTATGTGGTTGGGTTTCATAGTAGGCTTTCGAACTAAGTTGACGTTTATGTTTTTGCTGTGTGAAAAAAAAAAGAAAAATTTTTTTTTCCATTGTATCGAAATTTAATTAATATAAAACATATATGTATATAAATATACCATAAGACTGGTTGGTGCTTAAAATAATTTTTAATATTAACATTTAATTTAGTTTGGTTTAAGTTCTTGTTAGTTGTGTGGGTATTATTTTGTGTTATATTGTACATTAGCAAACTTCAATTGTACATATAAATTAACTTTTTTGTTCTTACCATTAAATTTATCATAAACGGTGTAAATAATATGATTTCCTTCAATTGTATGATGTGTGAAACAGACATAAATGAAAATGGTTTAGTTTGTAGTGGTTTTTGCTCAAATGTGGCACACTACAAATGTGTGGGGATAAAAAAAGCAGCATTTGACTGCATAAAAAATTTTAAAAATGTATGTTGGTTTTGCGATAATTGTAATGACGTTTATAAAATGCATGTCAATAATATTAGTGAAATAAAAAGTATGGTGAAAAATATTGAATCATTTGTGATTCCTTTAAAGAAAGTTCAACCAGAAGCGGATTACGAATTGGAAACTAATTTACGCCAATCTAGTGCAGCGTCACAGAAATCAGTATTAGGTGTTCCTAGTAATTTAAATAATAACAAAACAAATAATGTTTCTTCATTGGTATGTCAACCTACTTCAGATGTTATTGAATCAAATGGTTTGCCAATTTGTTATCCTCTACCTGACATTAGTTCATTGTCGACAATTGAGCCTGTAACAATGAACTTGAGCAAGAAAATTATTAGTGCACCCACGAGCATGAATACTCCAGCCCAGCAGTCTACATCTTCATTTTCAAATCTGTTGTGAACAACTATATTATTGGCACTGGTAGTGGTGGTTTCTTACGTTCTGTGGAACCTCGAAAACTGATTTTTGTCTCCAGACTTCACCCGGATGTTACTGAAGCAAATATCAGCCAATATTTGCTAGACAATTTCAATCTGTCTGAAGTATTGGTTCATCGTTTTACTCCAAAATTAAATGATAATTTCAAGCAGGATTACTCATCATTTAAAATAAAAATTTCCGTTACTATGTTTGATAAATTGATGGACCCAACTTTTATGCCAGCTGGTGTTCTAGTGAAGGAATTCCAAAATAAAACAGAGTCATCCTTTTTTAGGGCTATGCCAACCCAATCCACAAGGTTTTTAGATTGTACTTTATACTGTGGTAAGGCTGTTCCAGGTGATAGTCTGCAGGTAAGTGCTAGTTCTTGTTTATGGTTTGGTCATTTAAATGTTCGTAGTTTAGTTAAACATTTTAATGACATTACTATACTGTTGGATGTTTACAAATTTGATTTCCGTGCGTTGACGGAAACTCTACTTAACGGTAAAATTTCAAACAAGTCACTCCATATTAATAATTATAAATTAATACGTTTCGATCGTATAAATAATTCACTATGGGGTGGGGTTGGTATTTATTTCAGGGATACTTTAAAAGTCTGTAAATTATTTTCTGGCACATTTGGAAAAGTTGAAATTTTGCCATCTGAACTTATTGGACGGTTTGGAAAAATTCTTATTTTGATTGTTTATAACCCGCCTCCGGCTTGTACGGAGAATATTAATAATTTTAAAATAATTTTTTCTCAATATGTATTACAGTATGAAAAAGTTATTTGCTGCGGTGATTTTAATTTTAACATGTTGACTAACAATAAACTTAGTGATTGCTTGGATAACAGCCTGTTGGATTTGATAATTTTGTATGAGCCTGATAGGCATAATATTGCTTCTTTTGGGCAACATTCTGATCACGACTTGGTTTTTGCATGCTATAAATTCTGTCGAGTCCAGGGATAAAATTTCCTATACTGTTGTTCCTGATTGTAAACCGATTGAACATGAGAGTTTTGTAAGTTGTTTCTTTTCGTTGGACTGGTTAAATTTTTGTTTTTATCCGGATGTGAATGATATAGTTGAGAAATTCAACTTAAACATTTTACATTTAGATAATATTACCCAAACCAATATGGCTGAAAGTGAATAAGACGTGTTTTTATCGCCTCTTCTAATTTTAAATAAATTTCTTATTTCTTTATTCTATTGTGCAAATTTTATTATCAATTTATTTTACTAAGTTTCAATTTTATGAAATGTAATAGTGCAATTCAAATATAAACTTATTGGATAAATAAAATAGCTATAAAATAAACGTAGCGTAAACATATTTTGTGATCCTAGTAAAAAAAAATATGTCATGGAAGTAAAGTGATAAACTCTATTCATGTGGTTTGAATATTTTCAAATGTTTTTGTGCCTGTGTTAATTTATATTGACTTTAATAAATCCTAAGTGTATAATAAGGAATTAATTAATTCATGGGCCTTCATAGAATTCCTTAATCTTAAACTGTAATTTTGTGCATAAATGATACTATCAATTTAACTGGTTCATCTGACCTCATCGCCGTTTTTTTTTTTAATTTGTTTTTGCAAACGTATTCATTTACATTATCAAAATTTTTGCCTAATTACGTTATAAATGTACAGTGAATGTCTATAATACGGAACATTATAAATGAGTTAGTGTTTATTGCATCTACAATAACAATTTGTTCAACTGTGATTTGCATTTCAAATCTCTTAAAAGTTATTTATACTGATTATGTAATTATAAATAAACACTCTATACTGGGACATGTAATTGCGTGACAGCGTTTGTGCTTAAAAAAAGTGTACACTAAGTATCAATTGATAAACAGCGAATATTTATGGCTCAACTGCTTCAGAAATATACAGTGTATAATTTAATTATTCATTATATGATTATCGTTCTATTTTGTGAATTTATGGATCTTCGAATTTCTCAGCGTTTGCTGCAATTACTGCTCAATACGATATAAAATTACGGCGACTGCCTATAATACGGAATTTATAAATGATTAGTGTCAGTTGCAACCATCAATAATAATCTGTTCAACTAGTGATTGGTATATCAAATTTAATATAACAGTGCAATTACGTCATAATCATTCAGATATTGTAAGATTATACAACTTAATATTGGAGCATGTAATTGTATGAACTTTAACCTGTGTGTTTAAATAAGTATAATTATAAGTTAATACAATTGACGAACTATATATTATAATAATTTCACCTCTTCATAAACATACAGTGTATAATTTAATTACTTCATATAATTATCTTTCTTTTCGTGAAACGTTATAAATAATCAATAAATAACTATAATATGTCGCTTGACTTGAACACGACGAATTTTGAAGCTGGGTTCCAACTATTTGCCGATAAGCTTAAAGATGATATGTTGTCGTGTTTAAACAGCAACCTACTTGAATTAAAATGTCAAATTAATTCTATAATTGTAAAAGTCAAAACAATGGAGGATCAAATTACCACATTGAACGATCGACTGGATTACATGGAAATCGAAAGAAGATCGTGCGATCTGATAGTAACAAATATACCGGCTGCAATTAATGAGGATGTGACTGATATTGTATTAAAAATAGCTTCTGCTATAAAATTTAATCTGGAATCTCATTGTTTTACGGCATTCCGACTCAAACGTAACAAAACCAATTCTACACTACCAATTGTTATTAAATTTGCTTCGAGGCCACCGGCATTGGATTTTTTTGTAAAGTATCGATCGAAAAAAATTTAATGTTGAAGGATATCGGTATTGACTCTACTCTGCGAATATACATCAATGGCGGACTAACCCATAAAAATAACCAAATCTTCGTCGAGGGTAAAAAGTTACAGAAGAAAGGAGGATGTCATAAAGTTTTCATTAAATCCGGATTAGTCTATATTATGGCTTCTCCTTCCAGTGCGGCCATCCTCGTAAAAAAACTGCAGGATATTAAATCATTGTTCGATAATTGCAATACTCCTGTGGCAGTGAAGTCGAACACTAATAACCAAACATCTTCTAATGATATTGATGACGCAATGGCTATTAAACAACGACCGACGAGAGCTAAGAAGCCCTCTGCATCCAGCCTTAAATAACTTTAGTCAAATGCTCAATATGAGCTGATGGGAATTTGGTAACTCAAGTTTTGTATTTACATATTATTATTATTATTATTATTTTTTTTTTTCTTCTCTTTATTTTTTTTTTTATTATTATAATTTTTTTTTATATTTTTATTTTACATAAATAATCATTATATTTTACATATTTTGTTATTATTACATAATTATCATGATTGTTACAGTTATTTTCGCTGGTATATTATCATTGTTTTTTTGTAAAGATATTCTTTTTTTTGTTTTTGAATTAAATAACATGCACAAATTATTCTATTTTATAATTTAGTTTCGACAAATATAAGAGGCTACTCAATTATTATGATTACAGATATTTTGGATTTGCCTATATTAATTAAGTATTTAGTTAGTACGTTAAAATTAATTTTAAGATTTTCCATGACCATCGTTTCATTTTACATTTTTGCTGACATTAAGTTAACCTATAAGTTAGTGATCTACATGTTGAAGTGGGAAGTGTTAAGTATTTTTTCGGAAGTGGCTGGGTTCATGCCTGTTTGATCGGTGCGAGTTGTCTAAATGCTGTCCCTTCATCTATGATTAATAATGCAGTTCTTAAATCATCAATTAATAAGTATAACGGATTAAACGTTATGTTTTTAAATACTAGAAGTATTCTTCCGAAGTTAGATGAAATTAAATATTTGATTGAAGATGTGGACTTGGATGTTCTGTGTTTTGCCGAAACCTGGTTGAACGATAGCATTCCAGATTCGACTATCAATATATCTGGATATAGTGTTATAAGAAATGATCGTACTTTTAATAATAGAAAACGTGGTGGAGGTGTATGCATTTATTTAAAGAAGACAATTAACTTTACATTGATACACAAGCTTTGTATTCCTAATATTGAAATAATTCTAGTCGAAATAAGGTTGGAACTCCATAAAGTGTTATTGGCGGTGGTCTTTAAGCCGCCCGGGAAGCAATTCTGTGATGATTTAGGAGAAATTTTTACCAATTATTCTCTGGATTATACCGACATCATTTTATGTGGTGATTTTAATTGCGATCTTAATAAAGCATCACGGAAACCAACGAAATTCCTACGTTTGTTGAATAAATTTGGTTGTAAGACCATTAACAGTGAGCCAACGTACTTTTTGAACAACGCATCCTCACTTTTAGATTTGATTATTACAAATACTGACAAAATTGAATTTCATAGTCAAATCTCGGTTGGGTTCACAGATCATGATCTAATTTATTTCTCCTACAAAGTCAATTTTTGCAAATCAACCCCTATAATACGTTTCCGTAGTTTCAAAGATATTGATATACCTAAATTGACTGAGTCCTGCTGCAGTCTTGATTGGAATAGAGTATTTTCAATTATACAACCTGATGAAAAAATTCAATATTTATGCTCTAATATATTACAGTTATTTGAACAACATGTTCCACTTAAAACTTTAAGTCTTAAACCTTCCAAGCCTCCGTGGCTCAATGTTGAAATTATAAATATGATTAAACTTAGGAATTTTATTTTTCAACGTTGGAAACGCACAAGAGATAATAGATTATTTCAGGAAATTAGAATTATCAGGAATAAAATTAACGTAGCAAAATCTAAAGCCAAACTAAAATATTATTCAAACGTCTTGAATCCGTCATTACCTTCTAAAACTTTTTGGAGAAATTTGAAATCGATTAACTCCTTTAAGGATCCTGGTAATTTTAACAACTGTCCGTTTTCTGTTGATGACTTAAACAGTTATTTCAGCTCCCACTCTTCAGGGGTTGGTTTTGTGGATTATTCAACGCAGATTCCACTTTTTGAAGGCGACTTCAGCTTTAAGAACATTGACATAGTTGATCTGCACCAAGCTCTAGAATCGGTTAAATCAGATGCAACGGGGACTGATGGAATTCCGATTAAGTTCGTTAAAATGATATTTCCCTATATTGATTGCTATCTCCTGCATGGCTTTAATAGTTTAATTATGACTTCAACATTTCCTTTGATTTGGAAACATTCTAAAATAATACCTATTCCAAAAAAGGAAAAATGTACTAATTTATCAGACTTTCGCCCTATTAGTTTGCTGCCTGGGCTATCCAAGGTATTTGAAAGAGTCTTGCAAACACAAATAGTTGAATACCTAAATTCCAAAAGCCTTCTATCTGAATTCCAGTCAGCCTATAGATCTAACCACAGCACTACAACTGCTTTGCTCCAAATCAGCGATGATATTCGGAGGGCAGTTGATACCAGAGAGGTTTGTACCTTGGTGTTGCTAGATTTCAGCAAGGCTTTCGATCGGATTGATCATCAGCTTCTGATTTATAAACTCAAAGAACATTTCAAGTTTTCTTCCACTGCGAGTCAATTAGTTCATTCATATTTATCTAATCGCTCACAGATTGTCACCATGCACAATTCCATATCCGGTTCTAATAACACTTATTCTGGTGTTCCCCAAGGTTCAATTTTAGGACCTTTTTTATTTATGATGTACATTAATGACTTGACGAAAGTGATTACACATTGTAAATATCATTTATTTGCTGACGATGTTCAAATTTATAGATTCTGTAATCCTATGGATATTGTGAACAGTATTAATAAAGTCAATTTGGATATAGGCCTAATTGTGGAATGGTCCGTGAAAAATCGTCTGGGTATTAATAGTGAGAAGACTCAATCTATTTTAATATCGTCCCACGTTCGATGCGTCGATGATCTACCGAAAATTTCTGTCAACGGAGCCAGCATAAATTTTTCTGATACTGTTAACAATCTTGGTTTAATTTTTGATCGAACTCTATGTTGGAACTCGCACATCGAAGGAGTTAATAGGAGGGTAATATTTTTACTTAGAATGCTCTGGGCTACGACTAAATGCTTTTCTAATGAACTCAGACTTAGATTGGTCAAATCTTTTGTACTTCCTCATTTTCTTTATGGTGATGTAGTCTTTTTTGATCTGCAAATGAAATACTTCTCTGAGTTACAAATGCTCTTTAATAGTTGTGTAAGGTATGTTTTCAGACTTAGAAAATATGACCATATCTCTTGTTATTCCAACTTGCTATTCGGTTGCTCTCTTCATGAGTTGTATACTTTTCGAGTGTGCTTATTTATTTACAAGCTTTTAAGACACCAGCAACCGAAATATATTTTCGACAAGTTGGTAAAATCTTCTGATCGCATGCAAATGTTGAAGCCAGCCAGAAATAAATGTAAATTGATGAATTCGTCTTTCTTTGTTAGAGGGATAAGCATTTGGAACAATTTGGACATTAATATTAGAAGATCTAGTTCCCCGGCCATTTTTAGAAATAAATACTTTCAACATTTTAATTTTACTCTATAACAGTTTACTTGTAGTCACTTCTTTTCTTTACTATTTATCTTAATTCTTTAGTCAGCAGTGATGTAGAAGTCTTTTTCCTTATTTTTTTTTTTTTTTTCTTATTGGGTTCATGGTCATGTTAATTAGTGGTGATGGTAATTAGTTAAGTAATTGGGTGGCATTTTAGATTTTAGAATTTAAAAACACTTTTTTTTATATTCCTAATGGAAAAAGTTTTTGTAACTTATTACATTTATATATAAATCAATAAATAAATAAATAAATAATATTTGTGTGCCTCGTAAGAGAGTTAAAAAATAGGTGTACTACTGCTCCGTGGTTAAATGCTTATATTTTGGATTTAATGGAGCGTAGAGATTTGGTTTATAAAAAATATGGACTTGAGCATGATTTGGTTTCCTTTAAGTACTATACAAATAAAACCAACAAATGCATTAATGAAGCTATAAGCAATCATTCTATTTTAGGAATGTATACAATTCTAAAAGAACATGGGTCAATATAAAAAAACTTGGAAGTTTAGGTACTACAAATGAGGCAGTCATAATGTTTTCTGCCGAGGAAATTTTGAATGGAATTTGTAAGTTTAGTGATTCTTTTGGTGTTTTACCTTTATCTGATTCTAATTTTATTAGTTCGATTAGCTACGCGTTTGTATTTGATTGTGTCGATGAGCTTATGGTGCTGAATGCGATTCGTGCTGTTAAATCTGATTTGATGGCATATGATAATATAAACTTTAAAGTACTGAAATTCTTTATTGAATTATTTCTGCCTCATATCACATTTATTATTAACCAATGTTTAACGAAATCGTTGTTTCCTGATTTGTGGAAGGTTGCTTCTATCATTCCTCTACCTAAAAAGGATGTGGTTTCTGGTATTGTTGATATTCGTCCGATAAGTATTTTACCGGCCTTATCAAAGGTACTAGAGAAAATTATTCATCTCCAAATTACCGAGCACCTTATCCGGTTTGATTTTCTAAGCAAAATTCCAATCAGGATACAAGCCTGGTCATAGCACTACCACTGCACTGGTGCATATAGTTGATGATCTATCAACTACTCTGGACAAAGGCAATTCATTTAGTATTTTAGTCCTTTTAGACTTTTCTAAAGCTTTTGATTGTGTTAACCATATCCACTTGCTTCAGAAGTTACATTTGTATTATACATTTTCGAATTCTACTATTATGTTGCTTCATTCTTATTTGAGCAACCGCAAACATTTCGTAAAGCATGGAGAAGCTCAATCTAGTATTCGAGGAGTATTTGCTGGGGTACCTCAGGGTTCTATATTGGGGCCTTTGCTTTTCTCCATTTATATTAATGATCTGCTTTGGCCTATTCGGAATTGTCGATTTCATCTTTATGCTGATGATTTGCAATTGTATATTGATGGCGACTTTTCACAGTTGGATGAGATTGTCATGCGACTTAATGCTTATCTTAAAAATGTTTCCTTATGGGCCAAGAATAATTCACTTCCTATTAATCCCACTAAAAGTAAAGCATTATTGCTTTCTAAAAATAATTCTCATAATATAGCACCTCTGATTTATTTAGACAATGATATTATCTCATTTGTGCCTACAGTTAATAACTTAGGACTAATATTAAACCCAAAACTCACTTGGATTGATCATATAAAATCCCTATGCCAGCGTGTTAATTATAGTTTATACTCGCTCAGGTTAATAAAAAAGTTTTGTCCAGTGAATTTACGCATATATCTTGTTAAAAGTCTGATTATATGTACCAATTTTCACCTATTGTGATGTAATATTTAATAACTGTGATAGTACTTCAAGGCGTTTACTTGAGGTTATGTTTAATAACTGTATCCGATATGTTTATGACCTTAGGAAGTTTGACCATGTCTCTGAATTTAAGGTTTCTATTATTGGATGTGACTTGTTTGAATTTTATTGTTACAGAACTGCGGTTTTTATTTTCTGTATTATTAAATCGGGTATACCATTGTATTTACATGAGAAGTTAGATTTTCTACATCGTTGCGAACAAGAAATGTCAACTTGCCTATCAATAGGACAAAGGTTTACAATAACTCCTGTTTCGTGAACATGATTGTCATTTGGAACAGCCTACCACTGGTACTAACAAATATTGGTTCTTTGAATATTTTTAAAGGATTAATATTAAAATGGGTAAAAGATAATCAAAATTTTTGATTGATTGGGATGTAAATAGTATGTATAAAATGTATATATGTTTATGTTTGTATATTATTTCTTTGTTATATTCTAAATGTTAATTGTAATTTTGTGTGTTATTCTTTACTTTGATTATTGTATATACTAGGGGGTACAGCCCGTCCTAGGACGGGTACAATTTATATATAATTACCTGTTAGGGACCTCCAAAATTGCATTCAAAATTTTTTTAGGTAAAAGACAGATTTGTAAGTTGTATCTTAACGTTATCTCGGTTAGGCGCAGCTTGTAAAATCTAGAACTGACTCCTTGAAGTATATCGCATGAATCTATTGGGCACAAACAACTACATATCGTATTTTTGTAGTTACGCATCGTTTGAAGAAAAAGTTTTTCTCAATTCAAAAAAATGTAATCAAATGTTCCGGAAAGCGAGCGTTCCGGAGTCAATCAATGAGACAATCTGTGATATATACATAATATATTCCTTGTTTTATAATACAAAATTTTAAGTTTTTCAATTTGTATTGAAACAATGAAATGCCGTTATGGAATAAAAATAATATTTAAAAAAAAATTATTCAGTACTTTGGTGAGCATACCCGACATATTTTCTTTTCGAAGTTTGTTGTTACAAGTCAACACCTATATCACTTAGGCTGCTCAGATATAAAATTTGAGACACTATAAACATACAAATATTCAAAAAAAATATTCAAAAAAAAAGTTCGAAAAAAAAATTATAGTAACCTTTGAGCGTTACACGCAAACAAACATTTCTATTTGATTATTATATTAAATTCCATGTTGTACAAAAACATTATGGTTTAAACAGCATTGGCTAATGGATAAATAAATAAAAATAAAATAAAAAATAAATAAAGTATATAAAGGGCGAACAAGTTCGAATTAGATCATTAGTGTACGTTTCGACAGCAAAGTTCGTTGTTATTTTTGCAACGCTTCTCACACGGATAGTATACATGTACAAAAAAAATGTGTATCGACATAAAATTTGTAACCCACACAAATAAAAAAAACATTCAAAATAACAAACAAAAAGTACTAATGCCTAGATGTTTTTTGGTTGTTACTTTTACATTAGTACTAAAATACAAAATTTCCCCTACGAAATTATTGAACCACTCTATATCGTAAACACATTTTTATTTTGACGTTTATTGAATGTTTGAATTAATACGACATGTAGAATATTATTTATCCATTTTGAACAGGTTTAAGGAATTTTAGGATTAAGCATGACCATCTGTAACAGATAAAATGTGATTCGTGATAATTAAATTGAATTTTGGTGAGCTGCGCGCCATAATTTGTGGTGATTACCCAAATTCCTTGATCGAAAATATTACAAAATGCCAACATGGCGGCTGATGATGCCAAATGCATATATGCCAAAATGGCGGCTTAAAGTTATAAATAAAATATTAATTATAGATGTATATTTTTAAAATATTCTAATCAATTTTGAATTAATAAATTCAGAATATAGCTTGAGCGAATCTCAAGAATTTTCAAGCAGCAATTCTACTCAACCTTAAACTTGTGTCATTCATTTACAACCAAGTTCAAAATTGTATCAAACGTCAAAAAGTAGAAATACATATCCAAACGAAATACCCACACAACCATACAAAGAAATATTTCCCGTTGTTAAAATAACAACGAACTTTGCGGTCGAAACCAAGACTTAAAGCATTGCCACATGCCATAACTACAGACGTTTATCTAGAAACAGATTTTCCATTTATGATTAAATGGATCCATATTTTGTATTTAAAATAATGATAAATAATATAAACTAACTCATATTATTAATTAAAATAACAAATTTATAATAACTTTACAATTTTAATTGAATAATAACCATTTAAGTCAAAATCCGTTTCCGGGGAACGGCAGAAACGAAAAATGATAATTTTTGAATTAAAATTGTTAAATTATTGTACATTTCTAATATTGATTATTAATCTGAATTATTTTATATCATTTATCATTATTTTAACCACAAAATATGGAGCCATTTATTCATAAATGGAAAATCTGTTTCTAGAAAAACGTCTGTAGTTATGGCATGTGGCAATGCTTTTAGTATATTTGGTAAGCGATAGTGTGAAGTTTAAAACGGAATTAAAAAGTGTTGTAGTGCGATATAAAAATTATAACGAGCTTAACACGTTAATCGCCATGTCAGTCGTATGTGTCTGACACTAAGAATTTCTCCATGAGCCATGTCAGTCATAATATGTATATGTCTGACATACGGGATTTAGTACATAAGAAGGCCACGTCGGTAACTGATATCCGACGCAAACGATAAATTTGCTTTATCTTTCAAAAGCTTAGCCTTCTTTGAGCAAAACCTGAAAATTGCTAGGCTTACTACAGAAAAATAAATAAGATAGACTTAGTTATATAATGCTAAATATGTAATAAAATTACCATGGTGCAGAGGAAAACTTTGTTGAAATTATTGTGGCGATTAACGTGTTAAAATTATATCTTTGGCGTTTGACATATGTACCTACCTTTAAAAAGCTAAAAACGAAACATCACAAAAACGTATAGTGAAAATAATATCTCAGCGAAACTCATTTTTTCATTGTTATGCGCAGCCAACAGTGGAGTAGTTAAAATAAATTAAAAATTCAGAGAAGTGTCGGCTGAGTAATAGTTTTAAAAACAAAAAAAATTATAAATAAAGATATGTGAAATTTGATTCCATTACATAATGTAATTTATATTGGAAAATATTAAAAATTCTTATTATTTTATAGGTAAATTCTAAAATAACACGTGAAATTAAAAAATATAAAAAATATTAACAACACCACTGGATATGTAACGTTATACCCATTTAAGGTACGAACTAGATATATTTAGAAAGAAATGTCATTTTTTGTGTTAAAGCAAAACAATAAAAAAAAACTCGATTTTAAATTTCAATTTGTTCGACGCAAGCTAATGACATTAAAATTATCTTAATTGTTATCAAAACTTCTAGTGCTAGTGTGTTATCTAAATTAAAATTACAATAATTATTGTGAATAAATTTAAGGAAAAACATAATTCAAAATAGACAAATTCTAACCTCAAAATGTAAACAAATAAGCCTAAATACATCGCTGTGTTTACGCCATTTGTTTTAATGCGCGAGAGCTGTCAGAATTGCGCTGAGATATTATTTTAACTATACCAAATGTCACAAAACAGCCGAAATTCAATTCTGTTTTTAGCTAGAAAAATAAATTTAGCTCAATTTATGAAAAATTACAATTTTTAATATGTTGTATCCACTCACTCCATCAAATATTTTGTATGCACCAAATGTACCAAATGAAAACATAAAATTTTAAACGTTACTGAATGCTTATATCAAAAATAGGCGACTAACTTGACTTAATGTGATTCACCAATTTCATTAAGATGTGAAAATTCAATTCGATCAGTTTTAGATAATTTATAAATGTGGCGGCTGAGTTATTCAACAAAAAACGGAAATAATTGATCAATCAATTGAAACCAAAAGTGATGTAGATTAATTTTATGCTCACAAATATAGAAACACACAGTCGGCTAATTAAAAAAAATAAACATCAATTTAATAACCAGTCTCTGGATTTGACATAATATGGTGAAATGCAAATTACTATTGATATTTAATTTAAGTAAAGCGCGTGTTCCCGAAATATTATGGAAATTTAGCAAAGTCATATTCGCCTGACTAGTTGATTATTGAATGTACAAGGTTAATATATTAATAGACCTGTAGTATTGTATTATTAAAATATTTTTTAACATTTATGTGAGCATCTTTTAAAAGCAGGTTTGTATGTGTGTATATTTATAAGACGTTTTGCAACGTACCATCACAAATTATTCATTTAACTAAAGTAAATTAAAGATTGCATTTACATTTTTACTACTAGAAATTAAAGAACTCACTAAGCGCTTAATCAAGTTTTTATCTCTTCAACTAGTATATACATAGTACATAAAAAAACAAAAAACCAGTTCTTTTTTATAAATAAGCTTAAAGAAGTGAAGCGATCATAATCTCCAGAAAATTCACACAAAACAATCTGATTTGATCATCGCCCCGTGACATAGTTTGGGAATCACCAGCAAAACTATATTTTATTCACTTTATTTAATTCTGTATTCAATACGTCTAATTTTAACAATAAACAAAACGACCAATAAAATACACTTTCTTACCAAAAAACTGTTTCATCTTAATTGGAATTAATATTCTTATATTGTTATCACTTAAATACAAAAATCACACACTCTAATGTCTTAATAGAGTCTTTATGTAGAGTTAATTAATAAACATATTATCTGCAAGACGTTTCAAAGTGTACTGATCAATGTAAGTAAATATATTATAAAGAAATTCAAAGTTAAAGTTGTATAGTGTGTGATGAACGTCAACAAAACTTAAACAAGCAAAACAAATAACAAAAATACAACAAAATAAAATGTTGCTTTTAAGTGGTCTTCGAGCCAGTCGAATGACCAATCAAACGTAGAATTCTTATACAATTAGTGCATTTAAAACGATAACGCATAAGAAAATTGTTTTTGTCTAATACTCGTATATTTGGTCGCACTTAGACAAAGGTTTCTAATAACATAATAAATAATTATCGAATAGAAATTGATGACCTGCTCTGAACTTGACCTTACACAAAACTTGACGTATCTATTTTAAAAAGAAACAACAGCAGTATAAAGTAAATAGTATACTATATGTAGGTAATATAATAATTAAGAAAAAAAATCTGGATTTTCCAGTGAGGTCACAAACTAGTTTAATTTTATTGTTTTTATTCATATGTATACTATACATACAACTATTAAAAATTTGTATTGATAATAGATGCCGAAGGCATAAATGAACAGTGCTGTAGATTAATAATATTATTGCTGTGTTTACTCAATAGTTGACAGATCACCTGCTGTTATTTCCAATACATACTGCAAAATTTTAATCATAATTTAAAAGGGAATTATTTTTTGTTTTCCGGCAATTTTTGGATTATAATTCGAAGTTTATGTTCGATGTTCACTATAAACCGGTTAGAAGTTGTGTTTTTTGATCTGGCGGTGCATCCTTATGTTTTGTTTGATTTATGTCATCAATAATGTACGTAAATACATAATCTGAATTTTAAATACAAAATAAAACTTTTATAATAAAGTAAATGTTTTTTGAACAAACAAAAGAATTAAAACTTCTCTCAAGTGCGATAAGAACTTTTAACGATTCTAGACCTATTCCACTAGCACAATTCCAATGGACACAATTCCACCGCACAAAATTCTACTGGCACAATTCCATTTGGCACAATTCCACTGGACATAACTCCACAATTCAACTTACACAATTTTACTTTTTGATAATCAAACGCGTTTGGGGTGCGGTAAATTGATTAGGGTGCGTCGGTAATGTTACATTATTTAGAACTGACACGTGTAAACAGCAATCAAAGTTGCATTTGCCATTTTTCATCTTTGACTTTCAACAATTAGATCCAGTTATACACCTCTAGTATACTGTTGAAAATTTTTAAAAATTTAAATTACTCTGTTCAGGATGCTCTACAATGTTTAAAATTTATTTTGTGAAAATTTGTGCCGTAGAACGGATGAAGAGAATAACAACATTCAAAACTACTTTGAAGCACCATTGCAAATAATGAAATTTTCTATGTTAGAATTACTGGCCCCCGTAAGTGGGGGGATCTCCTCTGTGAAAACAGGGGAAAGTGCGGACGTCGGGGAGTGTCGGAAGGAGCAGGTTGACATCATCAAACCTGCTGCGGCTCCTCATGTGAAAAAAATGTGTGGGGCTGCGAAAAAGCGGTACAGGAAGCTTCTGGCTGAGGGCAAAGCGCCCGGTAGCGAGACAAGGCTTCTGGCGGTGCGGCCACGGAAGGAGACTTGCGCTCCTACGATGGACCAACCGCCAAAGAGGGACCGCTCGGAGGACGGCACTTCACCGGCACAAAAAAAGGCCAGGGGGGAAGAACATGTCCTGGTGGCCTCGGGTTCTGCGGTCCGGCCTGGAGTTACCTTCAGGCAGGCTGCGGAATCAGAGAGCATTGGGATCTTACCCTCTGGCTTTCCTGAGGTTGCCCTCACTGGAGAGCAGCTTAAAGTCCAGGAGGGAATCTTGGATAAGGTGCTGGAGCAGGAGGCCAAGGAGCTTAAACCTAAGTTCCTTGGCAGTCAGCTTCGGCTTGGTTGGCTGGTAGTGACCTGTGCCGACCGGGCCACTGTACAGTGGCTCAGGGAGACCATAGGCACTATTAAGCCATGGGAAGGTGCAGAGCTGATTGTAGCTGAGGCGGGAAACCTGCCTCGAGCTAGGATCGTGTTTGGTACCTTCCCAAACAGTGCCGAATTGCCCACGGATAAGCTTCTGGGTTTTATCAGAAGCCAAAACGAGGGCATGCAGGCGATCAACTGGAGAGTGGTCAGGAGAGAGGCGAAAGGCACTTCAGCTTTTTGCACGTTCTCCATGGACCACTCATCGGTTGAGAAGCTCAAACAAATTGACTTCAAAATCAATTTTAAGTTTGGGATTGTCCAACTGCACCCCAAGGGGGGCCAGGGTGGTGGAAAGCTAGGTTCCAGGGGCGGGCCCCAAGTGGTCAAGCCTGTGGAGGACATCGTGGCTGCACCTGTGAAGGCGATCGAGGCCGCACCTGTGGCGGCTATCGGGGCCACACCTGTGGTTAAAACCACTGGTGTGGCGGCTCTTTCCAGGAGACAGGCGAGGAGAAGGAGGGAAAGGGAGAGGAAGGCGTCAGCGGTTGTACGGGGAATGGCCCCGCGAGGGGTCACCCCGCGCAAGCCACTGGTGAAGCCTGGTGGCTCTCAGTCAGCTGTGGACAGCAGCAGCAAGATGGAGGACATGGATTCGCCATCTGGCAATGGCGGTGCGACCAAGGAGGCTAATGCAGGCCTTCAGCAGACGTCGCTGCAGTGATGGCACACTTAACCTGCCTACAGATAAACCTGCATCATGCAAAGGCGTCTTCGGACGTCCTTTGTCGTAGGTTTATCTGCCAGAAAATTGGCATGGCTCTAATACAGGAGCCATGGGTAATAGGTAACCAAATTAAAGGTATACCAAAACAAATGGGTAAGTTGATTTATTGTAATGGAACTGAGAGTCCAAGGGCGGCCATTTTGGCCAGCTCGCAAATTAATTTTATTCCCATTTCAGAGTTCATCTCCAGGGACTTAGTGGCGGTAATGGTGGAGGTTCTGGGTGAAAGAGGGAAACAGGAGGCTATAATGGCCTCCGCCTACTTTCCTGGAGACTCGGAAACGATACCTCCTCTTGAAGTTAGGCGGCTCATAGCTCATTGCCAGCGCAATGGGCTGGCTTACCTAATAGGATGCGATGCAAATGCGCACCACACGGTGTGGGGCAGCACAAACATCAATAATAGGGGTGAGTACCTTTTTGAGTATATAATTACTAATAATGTAGATATTGTCAATAGGGGAAGGAAACCTACTTTCATAAATGCGATTCGGCAGGAGGTCCTAGATTTGACCCTCGCTAGTCCGCATTTTAGTCATTTTGTTAAAAATTGGCATGTGTCTGAAGAGGCCTCCTTATCGGATCACTTGCACATCAGATTCGATTTGGCGGCCGAGGCCATGCAGCGGCAGGAGATAAGAATTCCAAAACTGACCGATTGGGACTCTTATAGAGTCTCACTCGAATCAGAAATGCCCTCGGTAATGGGGAACATAGAGTCTCCAGAGGGCTTGGAATTCTGTTCAAACCAGCTGCATAATTCTATACACTCGGCTTACGAAAACAGCTGCCCAGTTAAGCGAAGAGAGTCCATTAAGTTGGTCCCTTGGTGGAACGGGGCGCTGAGTAAGCTGAGGAAAAAATCTAGAAGGTTGTTCAATAAGGCTAAACGCACCGGGGAATGGGGCGAGTATAGGATGGCCTTAACGGAATACAATCTGGAATTAAGAAGATCCAAAAGGGCTACCTGGAGAAACTTCTGTGAGGGAATTATTGAATTACCCTCTGCAGCTCGTCTCCAGAAAGTCCTTGCTAGAGATCACTCAAATGGTTTGGGGCTTCTTCAGAAGCAAAACGGGATGTTCACTGAAAACCGGAAGGAAACCCTGGAGTTACTATTAGGTACCCACTTTCCGGACTCAATAGTGGTAGGTACCCAGGAGGACCCGCATGACCCTTCAAGTGAGGTAGACTATTCACCCCACAGTAGGATCTGGAGCCTCTCTGGAAAAATGTTCACACCCAGCAAGGTGAGATGGGCTATTGGCTCTTTCAAACCGTTCAAATCTGCTGGAGGGGATGGTATCTTTCCGGCTTTACTTCAAAGAGGTATTGAGGAAATACTCCCCAGCTTGGTCCAGTTGTTTCGGGCAAGTTATGCTTTTAACTATATTCCGAAACTATGGAGGAAAGTAAATGTGGTCTTTATACCAAAGGGAGGGGGTCGTCTGGACACCCAGCCCAAGGCTTATCGGCCAATTAGCCTAACATCGTTTCTATTGAAGACGATGGAAAAAATCCTGGATAATCAAATAAGAAATGAAATCCTTGTAAATAACCCACTGCATCGGAACCAGTTTGCTTATCAAGCTGGCAAATCCACTGTGATGGCTCTTAGTGGTCTAGTCACGAAGATTGAAAGAGCGGTGGCTTTTAAGGAAATTGCCCTGTGTGCCTTTGTGGACATTGAGGGGGCATTTGACAATACCTCCTATGGTTCAATAGAGAGGGCAGCTATGGAGAAGGGGGTTCCGCCGTCTACAACTAGGTGGATCCGCTCCATGCTGAAATATCGCGATATTACAGCCACACTAGGTGGCGAGTCAGTAACCATCAGGGCCGTAAAGGGCTGTCCCCAAGGAGGTGTACTGTCTCCTCTTTTATGGTCATTGGTTATTGATAGACTGCTGGTCCTCCTGAATAGCCATGGGTTTGATGTCCAGGGCTATGCGGATGACGTGGCTATCGTGATTAGAGGCAGGTTTGATGATATCATCTCTGATCTCATGCAAAATGCACTCAACTTGATATGGCAGTGGTGTAACAAGGAAGGACTTAGTGTCAATCCAAACAAAACTGTCATTGTCCCTTTTACGAGGAGGAGAAAGCTCTCGCTTGTAGCTCCCTCGTTAAACGGTACTATTGTTGCCTTTTCCAAAGAGGTTAAATATCTAGGGGTTATCCTGGATAATAAACTGAACTGGGAACAACATATACAAAAAATTCATAATAGAGCCACTAAGGCTTTTTGGGCCTGTCAGAGACTCTATGGACGTACTTGGGGACTACAACCAAAAATGATCTACTGGTCATTTCTAACAATTATTAGGCCTATGATCACTTACGCATCGTTAGTGTGGTGGCCTAAAACTCAACAAAGGACAGCGCAAACTTTATTGAATAAGGTTCAGCGTATGGCCTGCATTGGGGTTACGGGCTCAATGAAAACATGTCCGACCGCAGCAATGGAGACACTCCTAGGACTAACTCCATTGCATCTGCATGTAAAAAAGGATGCTGTTAATATGGCCCTTAAGATGCAGGCGGAGGGTAACATCAAACCAGGCAATATGGTGGGCCATCTGGAGATCCTTAAGGAGTTTCAGACAGATCCCACTATAGGAATGCCTTCCGACTGTATGCCAGCCAAACTGGATTTCCACAAACCCTTTTGTGTTAGATTACCTGACCGGGAGGAGTGGAGTACAGGGGGACCATCCTTTGAGCGAGGGTCATTGGTGTGGTATACAGATGGATCAAAAACGGAAGATGGGGCGGGGGTAGGAATACATGGGAGTGGAGTATCACTCTCGAAGTCCTTGGGTACCAATGCAACCGTCTTTCAAGCAGAAGTGCATGCTATAGAACTTTGTGCTAGGATAGGCATTTCTAAAGGCCTAAACGACGCAAAGGTTTATATCGTATCAGACAGCCAATCGGCCTTAAAGGCTCTTAGGTCTTTTACCATTGAGTCAAGGCTGGTATGGGATTGTCTGAAGGTTATTAAATCGCTGGCAAGCTCAAATAAGGTAACACTTGTTTGGGTGCCAGGGCACACTGGAATTGTGGGAAACGAGGCAGCTGATGTCCTCGCCCGCGAGGGATCTGCCTTTCCATTAATTGGACCAGAGCCCTTCTGCGGCGTCTCTAAGGGGCACCTTAGGGCAGCAGTTAAACGCTGGGAGGATGTGCAAAAGTCCTCTTACTGGCGCGGAATTCCAGGTTTGCGACAGGCGAAGGAATTTATTTCACCTTCGTCGGCCAGGGCCAAGGAATGTCTCGTACTTAGGAAACCTGAGTTGAGGCTGCTTACCGGCTTCCTCACAGGTCACATCCCCTTAAGGTATCACCTTAAGAAAATGGGCCTAAGTCCGACGGATAGATGTCGCTTCTGTGACATGGAAGCGGAATCAGCGGAACATGTTCTGTGCCATTGCCCAGCCATTTTCTGCAAAAGGTTACAACATCTAGGAGGGAGAGTAATGAGCCCGGATGGTATGCACCATATACCGGCCGGCAGTATTGTCAGGTTCATTAAGAGCCTGAATATTGACTGGACGGCTCATTAAGTAGGGTCCATGCACAAAAGATCTTTTAGGTCGCAGTGCGGGGTGGCTTGAACGCCCACATGGCCCTCAACTAATAATAATAATAATAATAATATGTTAGAATTAAGAATTGTTTATTGCAGGAAAAATTTTGCAAGAGTTGCCAGATAAGGGTATTCGATTTGTAACCTACTTATTCAACGCAGGCAATCCCTCTGAATAAGTTACGTCGTACAGACTGCAGACCTATCAGTTTGTTGCCAATTATGTCGAAATTATTTGAAAACTAATATTTAAGCGTCTAAAGTTCGGATTTACCCCAGAGCACTCAACAATAGAACAAGTATGCACAGAATATTTCAAGTATTTGAAGAAGCCCTGAAGAAAAAAAGATATTGTTCCGCTTTATTCATGGGCATGGCGAATGTTTTTGACAAGGTGTGGCATGTGGGCTTACAATGCAAAATTAAGCGATGTTTGCTACATGATTTTTATAGAATTTTAACACCAAATCTACTAGACAGATATTTTATAATAAAACATCAAGACGCGTATAAATCTGGTATAACACAGGACAACGTGCTGTGCTTGGGTCGATAATATATCTGCGAGCAGTACTATCTTCACATGAAGGCTCTAATAAAGCTACAGAAGTTGTGCAGGAGAATATTAACAGTATTCAAGAATGGATGAAAAAATAGCGAATTAAAGTTAATGATGCTAAATCTAGCCATGTAACTTAAACAATGCGAAGAGGTACATGTCCGTAAAAAATATTTAGGTGTTCACTCCTCCAAATGACTAACATGGCGTAAACATATTATTATGGTGACACCTAGGATAGAATAGAATAAGCTAATTGATAGCGCAAAGTTCTACTGTACTAAAATGAAATTTCCCATGATAAAACTGTTCTAAAATGTTTCTAAACTATTATTACCGGAACAATCATGAAATTTCGAGAAGTTTTGGTTTGAGTATATAAAGAGCGAACGAATTCGAATTAAAACATTAATATTTGGTAAGCGATAAAGTGTAGATTAAAAAAGAAATTAAAAAGTGATTTAAAAAGTGTTTTAGTGCGAAATAAAACTTATTTGTGCAAAAATTATAATAAGTGATTTTGTAATTTTTGTTAATAAATTGTGTTGTGTTAATTTTTGGTGTTAAATAAATGGAATGAGGACGAAGGGCCGAATTTCAAAGGGCCGAATGTCGAAGGGCCGAATGTCGAAGGGCCGAATGTCGAAGGGCCGAAAGGGTCGAAGGGCCGAATGGGTCGAAAGGCCGAATGGCGAAGGGCCGAATGGGTCGAAGGGCCGAATGGGTCGAAGGGCCGAATGGGTCGAAGGGCCGAATTTTTTTATTTATTTTTTTTTTGTTTTTAGAAATATAATTTTTTAAATTTCTTGTTTTAAGGAATATTTTGTAAATTTTTTTATCAAATAAAAATTATTATGTTTAATCTTTAGATATTCTAATATTGCAATAATTTTGTTGTTTATATTTGTGTTCTTTTTGTAATTGTCAAGTGGAAAAATATTTGTACATAATAGGACTTTATCAAAGCCAAAAAACAATTTTGTCATAAAATGTCATAAAAATCAGAAGATTTGTTATTCGTTAGGGTGAAGGAAAATTCTATTTGGATGGATAAAATAATTTCGCTGTGATTTAGTGATGTGAATATAGTGAATATACTCCTAACAATTTATTACATAATTATAAAGACAAATTACAGTTTAAGGCAAAATTTCCAAAATGTCTACTTAAATTAAACGAAACGGTTTATTTTAAAGTATATTATTGTCTCATGACGTTGTTTTGAATATTGTTTCAACCTGAAATGTATTACCTATTTTGATATGGGTCATTTTGACAAACAACATTTCAATCTGGTATTGATATCTGGAAAATTAATATTGCTTTTCATAAATAAATAAAAATTATAGTTCTTAATATCAAATTCAGTACATTTACAAAATATTCCCTCAAACAAGAAATTTAAAAAATTATATTTCTAAAAGCAAAACAAAAAAATAAACAAAAACTTCAGCCCTTTGAAATTCGGCCCTTCGACATTCGGCCCTTCGACTTTCGGCCCTTTGATATCATTCCAAATAAATATATTCATTTGTAATAAATTGAAGTGATGTGTTTTATTCACAATTCAGTGACACGAGCCTTGATTGACAGGGCAGAAACGTAACAATATGTATATGGACAAAAAAAAAGCAATTGGGAATGAAACTGATAAACATGCACTGGCTGATAGGCAGAAAATCAAGTTTATCGATTGAAAATAAACTACTACTTTATAAAATGGTAATAAAACCTATCTGAACATATGGTATACAGCTATGGGAAACGGCTAGCAACTCGAACTTGGACAATCTTCAGCGGTTCTGGTCTCTATTTCTAAGAATCATAGCAAAATCGGGCAAACATGAAACAGACTGACCAAAAAAAGGAATTCTGGAGACGATATACCTACAGATATACCTACAAGCAATCAATTAACCGTCGTACCATTTGCAGACGACTCAGCAGTACTTTCTTCACATGAAGGCCCTAATAAAGCTACAAAAGTTGTGCAGGAGAATATTAACAGTATTCCAGAATGGATGAAAAAATGGCAAATTAAAGTTAATGATGCTAAATAGTCATGTAACTCAAGCAATGCGAAGAGGTACATTCCCACCAATACAAAGAATAATCAGGTTATACTTATACCTCAAGCTGATGAAGTAAAATATTTAGGTGTTCACCTCTTTAAACAACTAACACGACGTAAATATATTATTACGGTGACACCTAGGATAGAATAGAATAAGTTAATTCATAACTCAAAGTTCTACTGTATGAATTTGAATTTCCCGATGATAAAACTTCTTCATGATCTACTTAGTGCTCTAAATCGGAAAATCAAGTCTGAGAAGTACTATGCAAAGAAACAGTTTCATGAAAATACATTTGGTAATATGAGTCAGAAAAATTTATGGAAAAATATAAATCTGTTTCTAAATAGAAATAATCATAAATCTGAGATTCAAACTATTATAGTTAATGATCTAAAATATAATAATACCTCTGATATTGTCAATAAATTCAATGATTATTTTGTTCACATAGGTAAATCACTGGGTGAATCAATTATTCATAAATTTGGAACATTGTGCTTTAATCCAGATTCAATATTTTTTTAAAGAAAGCTTTTGACACGATTGATCACCAATTGCTTTTAAATAAATTGTGCTGTTATGTATTTCGTGGAGTAGCCAATAGGTTAATTAATAGTTACTTGACTAATCGTCAACAATCCGTCATGATCAACGGATCCACCAGTGATGTCTTAAATGTGAATTGTGGGGTGCCTCAAGGCAGTGTGCTAGGTCCGTTGCTGTTTCTGATATTTATTAATGATATCCCGCTATTACCTTTAAATGGACAAATTCGAATTTTCGCAGATGATACTGTAGCGTTTTATGAAACAAAGGACCCTTCGACAATACATAATAGTATGAAGCATGATATGGACATTCTACTGGAATATTTCAAATCTAATGTGATCTCTCTAAATTTACATAAAACGAAATTTATGATCGTTCATTCCCCACATAAAAGACCTATCAATTTGTCTTATTTTACTATAAATAACATTGTAGTTGATAGAGTTGAGTTCTTCAAGTACTTAGGAGTAACTTTTGACACGCATATGTCTTGGGCTGAACACACTAAAACCTGGGGGAATGTTAAGGAAACTTTCCTTTTGTGTGCCGAGCTATGTACTGAGATTGATGTATTTTACATTTATTCACTCCAGAATTGTTTACGGAATTATTGTGTACGGAACTGCAAGTCGAAGCAGATTGAAATCTTGTCAAAGCATGCAAAACAAAAGTTTGAAAGCTGTTTTAAAGCTGTCTTCACGTTTCCCATCATTAGTTTTATATGAAACCGAGTCCAAGGGTATTTTACCAGTTGCTGTATTGTATGAGTACCAAGTGTCACTATATACATGTACAAGATGTTAAATGTTTCTTCAGCGCTCTCTAATCTTAAATTTAATAACTGTAATCATAATTATGACACCCGATTTATTAATAGCATATCGTGTGGATCTATCAGTAACGAATTTGGGCGCAAATCGATAAGATTTTCCGGCCCTTCAAATTACAATAAGTTGCCAGAATCACTTAAAGCTTCAATGAGTTTTCTTCAATTTAAGAAACAGCTACAAATTTATTATGGAAATCTTATAAATAATTATATTTCTTAAATTTTAAATTTTTGTATTGATTGTATTGCAATATGTAAATAATTTATAATTTTGTATATGTTTTAAGTGAATTACAGTATCAATTACCCTTCAAAGGACAATAAATACATTGGGAAATTGATATTGTAAAGAGTTTCATTGTATCATTTGTAAAATAATAAATAAGTAAATAAAAAACTGTTCTAAATGTTTCTAAACTAATCTTACCGGAACAATCATGAAATTTCGAGAAGATTTGGTTTGAGTATATTGACGATTGGAGCATCACGGATTCCACCTAGTGGTACATTTTTAAACTGAGCTACCTGATAATTTGACATTCGAAATTGTTGTAAATAATTCCAATTTTGATCTGTAAACACAATTTTTACTAACCGGATTGCTAATAATTGTAAATAATTCCAATTTTGGACTATAAAAACAATTTTTAATTACCGCACTGCTAAATTTTCTTTCGTCGCATTTGTGACAAATGTTATTTTATCAGGTGCATCATTTTAACTATTGTCCTCGAGAGGCGCTTTCTTTACTTTTACAATCGTCAATAAGGAGCGAACGAATTCGAATTAAAACATTAATATTTGGTAAGCGATAAAGTGAAGATTTAAAAGGAAATTAAAAAGTGATTTAAAAAATGTTTTAGTGCGAAATAAAACTTATAAGTGAACAGTAGAATTGTGCAAAAATTATAATAAGTGATTTTGTGATTTTTTGTTGATAAATTGTGTTGTGTTAATTTTTGGTGTTAAATAAATAAATTCGTTTGTAATAAATTGAAGTGTTGTGTTTTATTCACAATCCAGTGATACGAACCTTGATTGACAAGGCAAAAACGTAACAATATGTATATGGACAAACAGAAAGCAATTGGGAATGGAACTGATAAACATGCACTGGCTGATAGGCAGAAAATCAAGTTTATCGGTTGAAAATAAACTTCTACTTTATAAAATGGTAATAAAACCTATCTGAACATATGGAAAATCTTCAGCGGTTTCAGTCTCTATTTCTAAGAATCATAGCAATATCGCGAAAGCGTGAAATTGTGGTGATACGCACACAGATTACCAACAAATAAATAATGTCGAGTAATTGAAAATAGCAACCGCGTTTTTATTTTAATTTACGTCACTGTAGTATTATTTCCAAATTAGCTGTTGTGATTGTGACAGTTCGCGTTAATGAGTGAGAAAGCATAACATTGAGCGACAACAGTAATAAAAGTTTTCATTATGGTTGGGTGTGGTGACACCTGCCGTTAAGTAGCGAACCCAGCGTGCATTCGATTCGCACGATGTGGGGAATAAAATCAAAGACACATCGGTCGAATCGCATTAGGCGCGCGTCCGCTATACATATAAGAAAAAGGTGAACAAAAATAAAAAGAGAATTATCGCATACTGCCGCAACGAATGTTGTGTTTCGACTAGCAAGGCCAAAATAATTATAACGATATACAAAAGAGTATTCAATAAATAACACCATTTAACATAATTTAAAATTGTGTATTTATGTAGAATAAATTGTTGAAATAAATAAATTGATTCTGTGTGCTAAGTTATTAGTGTGTGTATAAAATAGTATTGCGAACGGTATTACACACGTGCCGCGCCCCGCATTACACATTATAGTGTTCGGTGGTCACTGACATCGCCAATAAATATCACTATAAAACAAACAGTTAACATACCAAAAAAAGAAGTTCCAAAAAAAAAAAAATATTCAAAATCCAATGGTTTACTATGAAAACTAAAGCAATGAGACGATTTTTATTATCTTTGTATTTAATTTGAATTTTTTGTATTTCATTTAAATTAAATTTTATAAAATCTAAATTATACCATTTTACATATATTTAAATCCAACGTCCAAACCAACATCCTTTCCTTTCCTTCAAATAAAATTCTACCATGGTGTAAAGGCGGGTTTTGAGTTGCAGTCGTTCGTTCGTTTTTTCGTTCTGAAATTTTTTTTAATCCAATCAAAGGAACACGAACGAAAAATAACGTCATTTTCAAGGAATACGATTGATTAAAAAAAAATTCAGAAAGAAAGAACGAACGAACGAATGCAACTCAAAACCCGCTTTAAGACTGTCAAAAACTATAATGGGGGAATTGTTACCATAGTATTCGAGTAGGCCAAAAATATGATAATGGTGTTATTTATGACACTGACTAGTTTTCAAGTGCTACAAATTGCTGTAAAAATAATAAAGCGAAAAAGAGAAACAAACTAATTATAGTATAGACTATAGACAACAATAGGCCATATTCTGGGATTTATAATTTTATGTTATGTTATGTTATTTTTGTTTTTTCAATACAAATTCATGTAGGAAGCGGGGAAATAATATAACATAACATGGATTTTATGATGCCGGAATACGGGGCAATATATATGTACGTATTTGGAAAAACAAAAATATGAATTTATATTTTTTTTTTTTTTTATTGATACGGGTGTACGACCAAGCCTCAGCAAGATTCCCGGATACGCCGGATCCACCGTACACCCTTTACATAAAACAAAACCGAGGGATAGGAAAGGAATGTTAGTATTAGAGACTCGACCCGGTTTCAGCCACCTATGCAGTCGATAGTTAGTAAATTGTTAGTAATAAATATAATAAAATAGTTAACACAAGACAGCACAATTTCTAAACTACAAGCTTATTAACTTTTTGTTGACACTGGAGAGTTAAATTAGGGTGTAAATGTATTCTGAAAAACGGGATTAAATTTAATCCTTTTAAAATGATTAATTCTGGAACTATGTTAAATTCTGAAAATTAAGTTATTAATCAGTAAATTAAGAAAGAGATCCCTTTATATGTATACTCTTCACAATTATATTAATTAATAAATAATAACTGATGAATAAAATGAATAGGGTGCCGCAAATGGGTTGTTCATCCTGGAATCCCAATGTATCCAATCCGATCCGAAAACTACAGTTTAATTCAAAACTACTTATAAATTAAGCATTTTCCTGAACCTACCACTTAAACTATAGCAGTTTGATCTGTGATAACTATTCTGTAATGAATTAAATTTAATATCACCAGCAACCAAAATTAAAATTATAAGACACAAATTAGTATCTAAAGTATAAATTCAGAACTAAAGTTCTGTAATATAGGAGGATATAAACCAAAACAACAGAATTTCTAAAACTACCTGTCCGCTAAATGCTTTAAATTTCTGGGAATCTGCGTTGAATTTCCACGAATATTTCTGAAAATTAAGACCGAAATTATCATTTAATACTCCTTTTAGAATTTAAATTAACATTTTTAAATCTGCGCTTAAAACCCCACTATTTAATTGTTAAATCTACTATAGAACAAGTAACTAATTAATTAAATTCATCACCATGGTCACCAATATTTCTGAAAATTCAAATCCAATATTAATCCATGTAGTTGCAGCTCGTGAACCTAAGCATAATTATATAAAGAATTAATGTAATTTGATAATTATTATAAAACATAATTATAATGGATGAACCTGACATGATCCAAGGGGTTCCAGAAATATTAAATTAATTGGCTATCCCGACTACCAAATCTCATCACCTGCACATTTTAACAGTTTTCATCATTCGCCAGCTGCAAAATCAACTCATCTCATCCCATAATAGCAAAAACAAATTTTTACCCAACCTCAGTTAATGATTTAAATTTCAAATTAATTCGGCACAAAGTTTCTGGAAATCTATATTGTGTTTCTCTGCATATTTCTGAAAATCAAGATTTAAATTAGTTAATTGTCACCCACTACTGTTTTTTAAAACTAAAAATTATTGAAATCCTCATGGTTTAGTTGATAAAATGGCTATATTAAAAGTAATTAATAAACATATCATTAAGGTCATTAATCCTTCTAAAATTCAAAGCACTTAATTAGATATTCGTTATTTCTAAGCAATTTATAATCATTTATTTAAACTACATTCAAAAACTTATAGAGCGGTATCTCAAAATCCGAGCTAGTGTAATAAATCCAATTAGTGTCTTCCCATTCAAAAAATCCCCGCCATACTAGTTATCTTCTGAATTTAAAAATATATCCACCAACCTTCTTCTAAGACAACATAAGCCGCCCCTGATGAAGGTGGGATAAAATGTAATAAAATAAAATAAACACAATTAAATAAGGATAAATATAACACAACTTATATTGTTGCTGCAGTCGTTTCATGATTTAACTGCAGCTATGTATTTCCATGCCCCTCACAATTTAAACTGTGAAACTATAAACCATAACCAATATACCTGCCGTCATACCTTGATAACCAAATAGTAATTTGTGCAAAAACAAACATTGAATAAGCCAATAAAATTTTCAAAATTATTGGCAGTTCTCTGCGATCAAGACTTGGCTTAAAACTATTCCAAACGGAATGAAAAATACACAGCGTTGTTGTTACAAAAATTAACAAGTTAAGACTGCAGTATATTATCAAGTATCAAAATATCGACTAATTGATACTTTCTCGCACAACAACAAACCATTCCATTCACCTCCCATTTGTACTCCTACACTCATCCCTTAAAAGGAATGTACACGGCAAAATATGCAAAGCTCAGGACAGCACCACTCCACCATCAAAATAGCTGTAGTATAAGCAATTAACAACTAAACAATTCATTATCACGATCACTAATATCTCGAAATACAAGTATTAAAATTAAATTGATTGTAATTATTAAAATTTCAAATCAGAAGCAATCTGACGGTTAACAAAAAATTTGTTTTTAATATTCAATTCCCACCAATCATTTCATAGGCCAACGAGGATGCCGCAATGTTCTGAAACCCTATTTAAACTAAAACTTAATAATAAGACAACCATATTTTGTTGTTGCAGCTCACGTCATCCAATCGCATCCCCTTCTATGCTTGCATCAAGACCAAACCTATAAAACAACATGGTGACTCGTTCTACCTTGATCCCAAAAATACCGTTCAAGTTAGATAATTTAAAATAATTAATAAGTTAAATAGAAAAAAATTAAAATTTAAACTATACATACATGTATTGGATA
The DNA here is from genome assembly GCA_963556165.1 of Tipula helvola. Lineage (NCBI taxonomy): Eukaryota > Metazoa > Arthropoda > Insecta > Diptera > Tipulidae > Tipula > Tipula helvola. The sequence goes on along the minus strand of OY744481.1, from coordinate 160,618,151 downwards.
ATTACGCATAACACTCTATTTAAATTAATTAATTAATTAATATAATTCTACATTGTTTCTACTACCCCGCATTAAAACCAAAATACCCAAAACAAATCGTGTCATATGAAATACCTATTCATATAACGATTTAATATGAATTATATGACCCATTCGATTCAATTTATTCGATTATACGAATAATTATTCATATAAGAATTAAGAATCCCATTTGGATCAAAACATAATATTTGTGTTGCGTATGTGTCGCTCTTGGTATATAAAGAGCACTTTAAGGGAGAACACCACTGTGACCTACCATTTTCAGGGGTTTTCAGGGGAGAAATGGGTTGGGTTTAGAGAAAAAAAAAACTTTTAGGCTATATTTGGCATATATTTAAATAAACAAAAAAAATTTTTTATGTAAAAAAAAATTCAAAATGGCGGCGCTAGAGTAGCTTTAGTAGAAGTGATTTTGCCTAGAGTCCAGGGCCGTCTTATCCATTGTGCTAACTGTGCTAAGCACAGGGGCGCCTTTCGTTTCCAAAACTAAATGTAAAAAAATTCTAAAAAAAAAATATTTTACATGTTAAAAAAAAAATTCGAAAACATTTTTGTTTTTAATTTTTTTAGGTTTAGTTATAGTTTACGTTTCATGTGATATATTTTCACGTTTAATGTGATATATTTTCAACTTTTCAACATTACTGCTTATGAAAAAGCAACTATCGGTTATTTGCCCATCCTTAGATCGAATATCGAGAATTTAATTGTTTTTCGAAATTCGAACCCTGCGAAATAGAACTTAACCTAAAAAACATTCGTAATTGAAGGACTGGATCAGTTTTGAATAAACTTTCTTATTTATTTAATTGATCTGAAAACATTTTTTTAGGGCGCCTTATAAATTTAGCACAGGGGAGCATAATTTTATAAGACGGCCCTGCTAGAGTCGTTCCACTGCACGCAGTAGAAGTGTCTTAAATTTGTTCCTGGAACAAAAAATAAAATATTTTCATGAAATATATTAGTTTTAGCATCGAAGTACATGAGGAAATTAAAAAATTCGAAAAAATAAAAAATTGAGACAAGTTTGAAGAAAAAGTTTCATTTTTCGACTACAATTTTCGTATAAAAAGTTGTATATCTTTTTTAATTTTTAATGAATCAAAAAAAACTCATGTACTTCGATTTTAAATCTATTTAAGAAGCTACAGTTAAAATTTCAAGTCGATTGAACAAAAATTGATTGAGTTCTGCTGCGTGCAGATTTCCAAAACACGGTTTCGAGAAAAACGCGTTTAAAGTTTTTGGTATCAATAACTTCTCAATAAGAGTTCTCAGGAAAATGCTTGAAAACCTTCTAAAAAAAATTTTTTTTAGCTATAAACGAATTTGTATCATATTTTTGAGGGTCTAAAGGATTTTTTAAAGGCAAAAAAAAAAAATCGATTTTTTAAAAATCTCACAGTGGTGTTCTCCCTTAAATGAACACAACGAATGAAAACAACACCAGGAAAAATATTAGAATCCTGCTGCAATATTAAACCCCTCACACACATACAGAAAATAAATAGTTTCATACCCTTCAAATAAATTTGCGAAGTCTCGCCTAGGCGTTACCAAAGCGAAGCGTAAGCGCAAAGTTTTTCTTTGATGCACCACTACACTCTCACAGTCTAGTTTCGTTTCATTTCATTCCTACTACATTGTGTAAAGATATGTACTTTCATTCTTCAAATATTTATCTTGTAGAGGTGCCATTTTGAATTTCGTTTTTTATTAAATTGATATGTGTAATGTAAGTATTTATGTGGCGGTGTTTTATATAAATCTCTTAATTATTTTTTTTGTTCTAAACATATTATGTTTGATGTTTGTTTCAATTATAGATAATTGTTTTCTTTTTATTCGGAATTTGGTTTAATAAAAGACACCGTAATTTGGTGATACCTGGTTGCTTTTCGAGAGTTGGATAGAATTCTAATATTCAGGCCAACACACTATATAATGAATCTTTTTAACGGTAATTATGATTATGATATTGAAATCATTTTAAGATTATCCTTGAAATTATTTAATTATTCCAGAAACAACATTAGAACGTTTTGCAGCTGCAAGCATAAACGCGGAGGATAGATATCTGAAAACAAACAAATAATTTTATTTTGTCAAGAGATTCTTCAAAACCACAGAGGTGGTTTAACAAAATAAATTCTTAAATTTTTTATAAATATTTATAGCAAATTAATAAAAATTTTTATGTTAGTAATCAACATTAATGATTTTTATTTTAATTTCAAAACTATTTTCAAACATATGTATTCGTTTAAACGAATATAGTACGTAATAAAATTACTTCGCCCAGTGTTTCGCTTTCACTTCGTTTCTATATTATTTTTATAATAAATTTATACAAAAACCTTTCGCTTTTATGCCACAAACAGTACTTTATTGAAGAGAATGCGAAGATAAATGCGAACTACCCATACATACAGACATTTAAATTACTTCGCCTTCATTTTAATTTTCATATAACAGATGCGATAAAAAGGTTACGTTTTTGCTTCACCTGGGCGTTACGCTTGCGAAGAGTTTCATATAGAAATGTCTTCGCTTGCATTACGTTAGCGTTTCACCATGTTTAGAGGGTATACTCTTTCATATGTCAATATGAAAATGCATCCATATAAAAACATTCTCATTTCATTTAATGCTTTATATGTATGCATTATGTATAGCCGGGACGTAACATACATACATATAAGTTTTCATTTATAATATCACACTACACACACAACACTTCAATGACGGACAAAATCTAATTATATTTATATATACATTACATATTATATATAAAGATTTATGTATATATTAAATTATTAAAACTATATTTACAAAATTATATAAAGATTTTAAAATTTATATAAAAATTAATCCAACATAATTGTTCTATGAATTAATCTTCCATATAATCCATTGTATATAAAATGAAATACTAAAATACGTATAAGTATTAGAAAATGAAACACGAACAAACATGAATATTAACTGCGTATCAAAATGGATTATTTTAATTTTTATATTAATTTGATCAAAAAATGAGACATGCACCCAAATTTTATGCACAACTACAAAAATATTACAGCAAAAATCATGCAATTTATCAAGAAATCAATCAATTTGATTTCTATCATTAAAAATTAAAAAATTGCCTGGTAAATGCATCCCGGTGGATTACATTTTCCAAAATCACATTAAAACTTTATTATCACTATTTACTATTATTAATAATAATTAATTATTGCACTTATTACACTTAATATTATTTTACATTTATTAATACACAAAACAACACAATCCAAAAACTAAAAAATCACTTTATAACAAAAATAAAAATTAAATTAAATTAAATTAAATTTACGAAGAGGACGACAAAAAAACACGTCCGTCTTCTTCGAATGTCAACGACCGACCAAAAATATGAATATTATATTTATGTTTAGAAAACATTTTTGGTACATGAAGGAATCATTTATCAAGTTACAAAATGTATTAGCAGAACGGTAAAATAAGTTTTCTTCGACATACAAAAACGTAAGAAACCTTAATTGGCAAATGGCAAGAAAAATGTGTCTGTCAAAACAAAAATAATAAACATTGAATTATTTTTGATAGAATTGCCCAATTTAAACTGCTACAATAGATCGATTATTTGACAGCCAGAATATGTCAAATTTTTTTGAGTGTTAAGGAAAACAAACAGCAGCTTATATAAAGCTAACTTAAAATGTTTGAAAATAACTTAATTTTAATAAAAATAACCACACAAAAAACTCAAACGGCACAAGATTAAACCTAAAGAATACGAATTTGCCTTCTTTTTATGTTTTAATTTTTCACACTCTTTTCACAAAAAAAATTACTTGCTTATCTTAAAATGACATAAAATGAATACATTTCAATTAAATTTTTATTAAACATTTTTTAATATACATATGTCTGTAATTATAGAAATAAAATTGCATCTGTGCCACTTCATACAAAAAGATATGAACAATATTTTGACGTTTATTTGTTTTCCTTAACACAAAAAATCACAATGAAGTTGTCTAGCATTCAATCTATTCTACAACAATAAAATTTTAGATCAAGTTGTCATGAATTTATTTGAATTTTTTGCACTATATTACATGAATAGAACGATTTTCTCTTTATTAGATAGACTCACTAGAAATAGATTGAATGCTAGACAACTTCATTGTGTTTTTTTGTGTTAAGGAAAACAAATAAACGTCAAAATATTGTTCATATTTTTTGTATGAAGTGGCACAGATGCAATTTTATTTCTATAATTACAGACATATATTAAATATTTTTTAATAAAAATTTAATTGAAATGTATTCATTTTATGTCATTTTAAGCAAAGCCGGTAATTTATTTTGTGAAAAGCGTGTGAAAAATTAAAACATAAAAAGAAGGCAAATTCGTATTCTTTAGGTTTAATCTTGTGCCGTTTGAGTTTTTCTATGGTTATTTTTTATTAAAATTAAGCTATTTTCAAACATTTTAAGTTAGCTTCATATAAACTGCTGTTTGTTTTCCTTAACACTCAAAAAAATTTGACATATTTTGGCTGTCAAATTATCGATCTATTGTCGCTACTATACGAATTGTGGTGACCTTAGATTTTTTCATTTTTCAAGTTTAGTATTATTTCTGTGTGTATGTGTATATTGCGTGTATGTAGTTGCATTATCATAGGCATTCATACTAGATTTCATACTAGAGGCATTCATACTAGATTATAACTAAAGGAAAAAAACAAAACTTCTGATAATTCCAATGTTATCGTTGTGTTGTGTATTTTATAAGGCAGTGATTTTAGAATGCGTTGCAAATATAATACCCGATATCATTTGAATGGAAATTTTTTATTTTTATTTTGTGTTTTTGGTCAAATGAGAAATCTATTATGATTGTCTATGGCATTATTATGCAAAATCAAAGAAAAAAAGATAATTATTTCAAGTCACCGTTTGATTGTTTTTCAGTTTGCTCAGGTCAGATCTTTCGATCCATAAGACCGGTGGTTTAAAACAGCCCGCGTTTCCAAAGACCACTCAAGGGGGGTTCTGGAGGGTTGAATAATTTGTTGTAATATTACAAACTTAATAGTTAATATATGTACATAATTAGAATAATAATATAATTCCATGGAAGTTATATAAAACAAAATAAACATTTTTTAATTTTTTTTTTATAAAAAACACAAAAGAACAAAAACAAAGTAAAATTTAAATTTAATTCAGAAAAAATTCATGAAAACAATTTTTTAGAAAAGAAAAGTTGAAAATTCAACAATTCAACAATAACAAAATAATGCAAATAGATTGATTAATTACATAAAATAGCATAATAAAAGTATATAAATAAATAGATGATTCTCAAAACCAATCTTGTGTTAATATTTTATTTTAAACATCAAAAATTAATTAGAGGTTTGTTAATTCACAGTAAATATTTAATATCTTTAACAAAATCGCACAGCATTTTGAATTCATCAAAGTTGTTATCTTTCAAAATATTTAGTAGAGATTTTCTGTATAGAAGTGAAAATTTCTTCCTTTCAATATTATATTTTATACAGTCATTAATTATATGACCGTTATCTTCAATTGAGTTGCATATGTATGTCACAATAAGGTGTAGATTCAACCCAAAAGATGTTTAAATTTTTTGTTCACTGCATGTCTGCATGACCTGATATCAATCTGAAAATTAATCTATTTTGCGTGGATGTGAAATTTGAATTTTTGAAAATAAAAGACAGTCTGGGAGAGGGGCAAATCTGTTGTTTATAAAAGTTACTAGAGGAATTACATAGAGAGATATATTTTGACTTCCATTTATCTTTTATTTTATTAGAGATTATATTTGAAATATCAGTGGTTGTGGGATCATTATCCAAATAATGAGAGCAAGAGAAAATTGCTTTTTTGGCTAAACCATCTGCAATGACATTACCTTTAACTCCACAATGGCTTGGGAACCAATGAACTATAAAATTCTTATGTGAATTAAAACCGGCTGTGTCTATGGTTTGATTTTCATAGTGTTTGTTAGTATTATTGAGAAGAACTGAGACTAAAGATGTACAAGAACTTTTGGAATCAGTAATAATAATAATATTGTTATTTTTGACAATCAATGATGAAGTAATTGCAATTTTAATGGCAATAGTTTCCGGGTTTTTTATATCCGTAAAGTTTTTTAATTTTATGGAAAATTTCCAATTGTAATCTTCTACAAAAACTCCTATCCCAACTTCATTGTTAATTATAGAACCATCTGTAAAAATTTTTGAGAAATTATTATATTTATTCAATTCCACCATTGATAACGTGTATTGTTCAGAATGATTTGTGCTGGGGGGCACGCCGGTAAAATGCGAGTAAATAAAATAAACCACAGTTTTTATAATTTGACGGCTGCACAATACAAACGTATGCACCAACTTATATTCACAAAAATTTTTGTTTATTCCGTACAAAAATATTAATTTAATTGTCACCACCATCTTGATTACTTGAAGAAATTAATTAACGCACTTAAATATTACGCAGATACGCGTTCTAAATTGTAGGATAACATCACCTTCAAAAATGGCGATTACCAAAATATATATTTATTATAATTTTTTGATTTCACTTTATTAAAATTGCTTTATGAAACTGTGTGTTACTGACACGACCGAGCGAAGGAATAATTGTGTGTAAAATTTTGAGACTGTAAATACTAAATCAAAAACCAAAATAAATGGACTGAATTTCTGATCAAAAAGAAATATATTTTCTAAATGATTTGGTTGTGAATGTCGACAATAGATGGTGATAATTTCGGTGTTGTATTAAATCATAAAATAAAGAATAATAAGAAGCATTAAGCGCATAGAACAATGAAATTCAATCAGCGCACTACGGCCGAAAATAAAACTAACATTAGGTGTACACCGAGGGAAACAAATTCTTTATAAACGTAATGAAATTCTTTATTTGAAATGGAATCTTTATTTCCTTCACTGAATCTGCTCTTTAAACAAAAAAAAAACAAACAAAAAAAATTCTCTCTCGTGCCTTTACGAGCATTTTTTTTTTGTGTTTCTTTATTTATATACTTTTGTGTACATTATTTTGGTTTTTTGGTATATGTATGTACTAGTATTTATAAACAAATTGGTTCGATTTTCGATTAGTTTAGGAAAAGAAACATGATGAACCGTCATGCGATAGTTTTGCGTGGCAAAATAAAAAAGGATGAATTAATATGACTGTTTCCTCAATTAAAATATGCGGTTTTTAATTTATTTTGACATCTAAGATCTAACACAAATTAAATAAAATTTGCTTCTAAAAATTAATTCAAATCTATATGGTTGTTATTAAAGAAACCCTTTACTTTTTAATTTTTATTGAAAAATGATGAATGGATTCTATTTCATTTATATGTACTATTTTTCTTAATCTTTTCCATTTGCCATTTACAAGTTTTTCTAATTAATATAAGAAGCATTAGTTTCAAAATTTGAACGCGACGGTCGTAACAAGGATTATCAATATCATAAAATTCTTTGTCAATGCTGCTGCTTAATAAAATGTTTAAGAGGTCATGTTTGAGCCCATCAATGTGGGAATGCGATTTGAAAAACGAATCAAAAATTGATATTTGTCGACAACAAATTTCAAAAAAAGATTGCGATGGGGCACGTAGCTTACCGAAACAATCTGTTAAATAATTTTTATTTTTTATCAGCAGTTCAGAACTACTCTCTACATAATCCGTTTCTTTTAGTAGTGTGGAGCAGCATGCCGCACAATTTACTTTCTTTACAATTCGATTAACTAAATATCCAACGAAATATCTGGAAGACGCCTGTGAATTAATACTAGATTCTTCGATTAAAGAATCATTCACATCGTTTTCCACTTCAACTAATGAATACATTTCGTCATCATCCGAGTCTTCGTCCACTTCAACCAACGAAAAAGTTTCATCACCAATTTCAACGAGACTTGAGGCATCATTTTCACAAGACTTTTTGTTAGTGTTGTTTTCATACCTCATTATCCATTCATCATTTTGTTGTTCTTCTCGTATAACATTTAATAATGTTGAATCTGCATCATCTTCACAGTTTGATAAGCCCGAGAAGGATGTTAGATACTTAATGGATAAAAGTTTTGAATCAGTAAAACTAAATTCTGAAACCGATGGATTAAAATTATTTTCGTTTGCTGATCTTATTAAAGAAAATGTATTTTCTAACGCGTCTTGGTTTAATCTCGATGTTAATAAATATTCAAAACCCAGGTTATCCTGTGTTAAACTCTTTAAAATGAAGAGAACCCCACGAATTGTCTGTACCATTCTATCGAAAAAATAAACTTTTTTGCGGTTACTCATCTTAATATTTTTTAAATATATTATCATTTCATTAAGATATACGACACTTTGATTAAGTTCTTCGTTTTTTAAAGCGCATTTATACTGATTGGCATCAAACAAGGTTTTTGAATTAAGGATATCAAATAATTTATCAAATTTATCGAAAAGCTTCCAGGTTGCAGGTGCTTTATTTTTGACAATTTTGGAAAAATTATCTAGCTCGTAAGCAGTTTTTATACCAGCTACTACGCTTCTGCTAAATACCTGAGACGCCAGTTTCACTTTCATTTTATCAAAATGTTGTGGATTCACATGCTTGTCGCTTAATTTAGGACACATTCTTGTCACAGATGCCAGTTCTAGTTGATATAACTCCCGCATGACTTCCCAACTTACCGTACCATCGGCCGTTTCAATATCCGACCTAAGCATGCAATTGCGGAAAGACTTAATCAAGTGTGGTGGATCATAAATAGAAACAATTTGGTTTGTGTGATCGAAATTCATTATGGGATCATCAGCGGTGGCTCCCAAATTGGAAAGTACCTTACGGTTATTTGAGCCTTAATCGCAAATAATACCTCGGACTGTTAGACCTAATGAAAAACATAAATTCACATTTTTTTCTATTAAACTAGACAATATATCTGACGAAATTGCGTTCTCAGAGATATAGTAACTTAATATATTTTTCCAATTCTCGACGACCCCGCGAACCATAAACACACATACATAGCTAGGTACCTATTTTGGCTTGTCTGCTATCATCACCTAAATCGACATATCCATCCACACAGTCTCTGATGGTATTGTATTTCAAATCTTTTTTAATTTTTATTTCGTCGAATAACAATGTGCACTGTCTTCCTTTAACACTTAAGATTAAAACTTTTTCTTTCAAATTGTTCAACATGAACTTATTATTAGTGCCTGGAAACAAATTCTTTATCGGCTGCCATCGAATAAGTGACGACTTTGATGGTAAATCAAAGGATAAATCTCGCAAAAAATTATATGCTTTAGGAGATCGATAGTACAAATTTTGTGCCAGTATTTTGAATTGTTCAGGCCACATTTTAGTTTTAGTCCTTTCAAACAAAATCATCATAGCAAAATTTTTGGCATGTTGACTTTTTGTTGTCTGCTGAACCAATTCATTCAATGTTACTTTGGTCTGTAATTTTAAATTAGAAATTTTTTTATTTGCTGTTCGATTTTTTTGTGCTAGATTTTTAACTTTTTTTTGTAATTGCGTTTTTTCTCTTTGTAATTTAAAAACTCTTGTTAAATATTTATGATTTAACGAACGGTATACTTCAATATTTTTCTCCTGTTTTTCACAATTCGCACATATTTTTGGTTCAGTTTCTAAGGTAGAATGAATTGCTGGGCAAACTGGGCAATTTCTTCTAAATTTAAATCCTCGCAAGCTTGTGGTAGATTTGAATAAGATCTAAAATTTGAATTTGAAATTACATTAATGTTACATTCATCATTTAAAACGGAAAATGAATTTAATGTATTTTCGTGCAAGCCAAACGAAGATTGTTGAGAAGTAAATACGTTAATATTTACATTTTCCGAAACTGTAATATTTGCGTTTTGAGGTAAATGCAATGTTGGTATGGCTGTTCGTTTAAGTTTACGCTTGAATAAATAATGAGTTTCAAAATGTTTTGACACACAAATATTTCATTGTTATTCAAATACAAAATCCCACAATTTAACCAGGCGTCAGGCTCAGGGTATATGTATTTAGCGAAATATTTAAAAAATCGAGCACCATCACATATAATATAAAAATGCTTGGAATATTTCACATTTTTTTATTAAGAGATCCCATCGTATCGTTGAAGCAGAAGATGTTGTATACACTTTCTGAAGAATACCAAAAAAATTGAGAGCTTTACCTAATTAAACTTAGAGGAGCACCCAGAGTCTAAACAGAATATTTCAAGTACATAATACGAGTATATATGTTAAATAAAAATATTTTTTATAACAGTTTTATCTAAAATTTATTTTATAAATTATTTTGTTTAGTTTTTAAGTTTGGTGGCAAAAATTAAAAATATTTACGCGAGGAATATATGTACAGGGTGTTCGGCACATGGACCGACACAATTTTTTGGGGGATTGGTTGGGTCATTAGCTAGTTTTCACCCATACGACCCTACGTCCTAAGTGACACGGTTACTGAGATATGATTTTTTTTCGTTTTTTATTTAAATTACCTGAAATCTCGCCTTCGTTTGTGATTGTAATAGCACGAAATAACTTTTATTGTATTCTGCAATGTATTTTGAGTCTAAATAAATCATTATTTGTTACAATTAGCTTCAAGAAAAAGAATTACATGAGCTTCTAAAGTCTTGAAAATGTGTAAATGTATGAAAAGTTTCAACTTATAAATTCAATATAAAAAAAAATAAACATTATTTTGAACATAGGCTTGCTTTAAAAAGTTGTCTAGTTTATACCCTTTCCAGCGGTATGCTACATGTTGGAGAAATTATTTATAGTATGGTCAAAATAAGAGATAGAAGTTGTCAGGGTCAAGAAAATTCTTTTTATCTTTATTATGTTTTTATTAAATATGAGTTATAATATTTGTTCGAATTGTTCTCCTCTACTCCGTATGCATGCACGACACCTTTTCCTTATTTTAAATGTTGTTGTGCGAAGTCGTATTTCTCTTTTCATTATTTCAAATGCAGCTGTAATTCGCTCCATTAAAATTTCTCGTGAGGGCACCTCTGTTGCATAAACCAATTCCTTTGCACGTCCTCAGACGTAAAAATCGAAGGGTGTCAGGTCTCTTTGTTACTAAAATTAGGCATTGTAACCACAACAGCGAAGACAAACGCAACAAAAACCATTCTAATAACAGTTTAAAACAGACTAAACGAGAAGAACAAAATATTTAACAAAAACAAGATTTAAATAAAACAAAAGAATAAATGTAATAAATAGGTTCCTACGGTCCCTAACTTTTGCAAATCGATTTACCCGAACTTTTATTATCAGTTTTGGAAGAAGGTGTGCCGATCGTCTTTCAAAATGATGGCTGTCTGGCACACTATCATTGAATGGTACCTGAGTACTTAGACAATTATTTTCCGAACTCATGGATTGGGAGATTTGGGCCTATTTCTTGGCACGCACGGTCCCCAGATCTGACACCCCCCGATTTGTACGTCTGGGGACGAGAAAAAGGATTGGTTTATGCAACAGAGGTGCCCTCACGAGAAATTTTAATGGAGCGAATTACAGCTGCATTTGAAATAATGAAAAGAGAAATACGACTTCGCACAACAACATTTAAAATAAGGAAAAGGTGTCGTGCATGCATACGGAGTAGAGGAGAACAATTCGAACAAATATTATAACTCATATTTAATAAAAACAAAATAAAGATAAAAAGAATTTTCTTGACCCTGACAACTTCTATCTTTTATTTTGACCATACTATAAATAATTTCTCCAACATGTAGCATACCGCTGGAAAGGTATAAACTAGACAACTTTCTAAAGCAAGCCTATGTTCAAAATAATGTTTATTTTTTTTTATATTGAATTTATAAGTTGAAACTTTTCATACATTTACACATTTTCAAGACTTTAGAAGCTCATGTAATTCTTTTTCTTGAAGCCAATTGTAACAAATAATGATTTATTTAGACTCAAAATGCATTGCCGAATACAATAAAAGTTATTTCGTGCTATTACAATCACAAACAAAAAAAATATGACAATTTAAAGGCGAGATTTCAGGTAATTTAAATAAAAAACGAAAAAAAATCATATCTCAGTAACCGTGTCACTTAGGACGTAGGGTCGTATGGGTGAAAACTAGCTAATGACCCAACCAATCCCCCAAAAACTTGTGTCGGTTCATGTGCCGAACACCCTGTATTTATTAAAATATTATTGGGAATATTTGTGCGAGGCCTTCTTGAAGCACGAGGCTCTGTGCAGTTGCACGGTTCGCACTGCTACCAAGCCGGCCCTGCGTTGAATAACATACTATTATTCAACGCTGCCGCGCTTAACGAAATTTATCATTTATCTAACTACACAAAATGCATTTTAGGAAAATCAATGTTAAAGTTTTGAAATTATTGTATATTGCAACAAAAATTAAAACTATTCTTCTTACATGTTGCTCAATCTAGTTTTAATTATTTTTGTTAGTTTTGATGATAAAGTTTATTATTAGGTATCGATTGGTATCAATAACTTAACTTGGCCGGAAATTGTAGTTCTGTAAAATATGCTTAGCACTGCAAAACAGTGAAACATGAAGGTGCATGTGATGTAATCGCGTGGAGCTGTAAGTCAGATCGACCGCTGTAATATGGACCGCTTTCTCAAGGAAAACTTAATTTCAAGTTAAGCTTGGAGTCCCAGAATGGCTTTTATATAACCATCCTAAAATTAACAAATTACCACAATTCACTGGGCTTAAATATGATGGAACTGTATGCTTGCCGCATAAGTTAGAACTCGGAGTTCGAAATTACCATATTTCCCATAAAAAATTAGCCCAGAAAACGTTGGCGGAAGGGTGGCAGAAAATTAGCCTGGGTTATATGCGAAAGCTGCTTTAATCATTGCCAAATAGACACAAAAGTTAATAATAAAAACAAAGCAATAATAATAGTCTACCAAATAGTAAACTATGAGAACAATCTACAATATTATTTTAAATGGTTGTGATACCATTTGGATTTGTGAAGTAATTTTTCTTTACTATTTTTCTCAATGAACTAATTGAGTTTATCTTTTTGTATTAATTAAAGTACTAATAAATGTTATGATATATAATAATTTCAATTGTTTAATTAAGTATTTAATTTTATAATATGTATTTGTTATTCCTCAAATTGGTGTACAATTAATTTTGATAAGTTTACATCTTAAAATGAGCTGAAAATCGTTAATTGTTTGAAAGTTATTGTACATTTGTTAAATGTCCAAAAGAAATATGTAATTGAATTAAAAATTTTAAAGAAATAAAATAAGTAAATTAGCTAAAAAATAGTGTTTTTTTATGTTTAACCTGGCAGTGCTTGTTAAATCTACGGACCGACATCTAAAAGAATAACAAAAATCCTCTTTAAGAAAACCTACCAATAAAATATCGTACATTTTTTTTCTGGGGTTATTTCGTTGCTTTGGGGTTATCTCGGAAAATAAGAGAATAAGAATTTTAAATAAAAAATTTTACTCTCTCGAGTTAGCTCTCTCCAATTATTGCGTTTTATGTATTTAGCAGGTATGTATGTGTATGTGTGATTGGAACCAAAACCAACAAAAATGTTTATTTGTGTGTCATAAATAAAGGAAATAGTATACTTTATTATTCTATGGATGTGTCTCAGCGTTATGAGACGATCAAAACCAACAACAAAGTATAAAATTGTACATTGTTGTTGATTTTGCGACGATTGTTTTGGATGATATTATATTGTATGGTTATGAATTTGTTTTAAACTACCAAAGAAAAAAAACAAAGCGTTAAGGAATCAACCGTATTTTGCTTATTACATCGTTTTTCGAATAAACTGCCAAATCGAATTTAATGATTTGGCTAATTGACTTAAAAATATGTACTTAAGAAAATTAAAAATACAGATTGGTTTTAAAGTAATTAATTTTATTTATTATGTCTTATCTTGGTCAACTATATAAATAGCTCGAATATGAGTATTAAATACATATTTCGTATTTCAAAAAATTGGTATTATGTTAACCCGTGCACAAAATTTGCGATATTATATTAGCCGCATTTCTTGACGCACAGTGCAAGAAATGTGGCCAATATACAAGTAGCTATATATAATAAAACAAAACAATTCAATACAAATAATTTTATATTTTATTTTCAACTTTCTTGTCATAAAACCATCTGGTGGTGTTATGTTATTTTTTTCTGTGACTAGGCTCTGTATTGTAAGTATAAAAAGCTTATTTTATTTGATTTAGCTATTTAAAATACAAAAAATTCTAACAAAAATAATTTGATTCATGGCACAGAAGATTGTGTATAATACAAATTTAGCCTGCACAAACTATTTTGAATGCAAGAAAAAAATAAACAAAATTTGGTAGAAACATGAATTCAATATTTTCGGTTTGAATTCTTTATTCAAATGTTCGATACAGAAAAAACTCAAGATATACAGAAAAAAGAGGTAGTATATTCCCGTGTCTCATTTTCGTCTTTCTTTGCGCATCACGTCACGTGAAGACAAAAAACCAGACATTTATATGAAGTTTGGCGGTTTTTTGATTAATTTTTTAAATAAATCAAGAATAATCGTAATTTTTTTTAACAAACCGTATTTACAATTGATAATGATAGTTTACCGAGACCCTTTTTATGCTTTATATTTTTTTTACGGTCCAAATATTTGAGAAATAATTCTTTCGAGTGTATAATGTCTAAGTTAAATGGAAAAAAGGGTAAACAAAATTATGAATACATAACATAAAACAATTAAATTATTAAATGTTTTTGGTCATTTACGAACCAATTATTAAAATTTTAATTTTTTTACGTTATTTACTCAAATCTATTTTCGTTTGGCTTCAAATTATTGGTATCCACATACCTATTCAAATATTATGTCCATATTCAACGTTAAATATAAATGGAAAAATATATTAAACAAATTCAGTTTACAAATTATTAAACGCCAAGAAAATATAAATTTGAAAAAAATGAAATTAAATAAAACTATAAATTAAAATTAAATCTGGCTTATTTCATTTATTGTCTTATGGGTTTCGCTACAACTAAATCAAAACACCCATTCACTGTTTAGCGTTCTATATTATGTGTTCTTATCAGAAGTACAATTGATAGTTTTGTTGCAATAGGAATTATTCAAATTTAGTATATTTAAAATCGAATACCCCCAAATTTTTGAATTAAATAATTAAAACCTAAACGTTCTCTGCGTTTAACAAAAAAAGTGTACTCATAAATTCCGAAACTTGTTATGCAATGAGCTCAAACAGTCTGCTCTAGACACCAATATTAAAACATGCCTCTTTTCGCGATTTAATTTCAAAAGTTTTGCAGTATATAACTAAAATCAAAATTGAAATGTTTAATTTTAACATAAAGTCGAAAAATTAATGGCAAAAATAAAAAAAAATTCATTTATTTTCCATTTATTTAAAAAATTAATAAAAATATCACGAAACTCCATATAAATATCAGCATTTTTGTCTTCACGTGACGTCAAATTGTGAAAAAAGGATAGCAACAGCATGCGCAATATTATACTTTATTTTCTGTATCTTGGAAAAAACCTATTTAATATACATGGTACCTATTATATATATGAACATAATGTACTTATATAAAATCATAATACATACAAAACTATCTACAAAATGTGTTAATTTTTTAAACGTTTTCTTTCTCCACACCAAATGTGGCTTTGTAAATAAAAATCCGAAAATATAAAAACGAAACAATGTGAAAACGAATGAAATGAGAAATTGAGAATATGCTTTACAGTGAAAGGAATATATGTATATTCCATTTTCAATACAAAATTTCTTATCGTATTTAAATGAATTTGTTTCCCTTACTAGACATCTAATGTTAGTACCAGAAAATAATATTCAAAGAGTGTCGCTAGCTTCGCGCTGGCTTATAATTTTATTTTGGTTTGATTGTTCTTATACTTTGGTATTTTGTGAATATGGTCAATTACAGCGCCATCTATCATGAATGGAAAGAAATGTTTCAGCCAAATCCTACGTATTTTTAGCCGTAGAACCCGAATCTGCAATAAAAAATACGGGTTCCTATCTTAGTTTCAAAGTTACCCCCCCTCGAACCACCTACAAAGAGAGGGAGGGGTTCTAATTTTAACACTAATGTATTTCCCCCGCGGAATAATTAAATTTTGATCTCTACCATTTTTTTCGTAGAGTGCTTATTTCCGAGATATTTGAGTGTATCAGGTTAAAAAAATCACCCGGTATAGTTCTCTCGCTACAGTGCTCTCAAGCATTGTAAATCGCTATTTTAAAAATTTAATTTAAATTAAAATTTATGTGGAAATTAATTATTTTAATTTAAAATAAACTAACCACCACTGTTTCTTTACGCAAAAATTGTTGAAGCATTTAAATCGAGCGAAATCATAGGTTCGCGACAAGGCTTGTCACGCCACCTGATGACGTCATTGCGATAATAATATGCATGAGGCGTGAAGCGTAAGTACCAACCTAAGAAATCATACATTTAAATTAAAGGTAATGTTTACCGTTGATGAGTAATTGCCCATGACCAAAGGCAAATTTTGAAATTGTTTAGTCCCAATTTGAAGCTGGAAAGGTATAAATCATTTTCTAATAAGCCGAGATACCTAGATCAGTTTTTTTCAGCCAAAGAAACACAACGTTAGCTTTGAATCAAACAAGTTTTATAACATATGTGACTGTAAAAACAATCAAAAATTGTGAAACAAACCAAATAATTCATGAGCTGTAGCTGTGAAATGCATTTTGTGCAAAACGAAAAACACAATTTAATAACGCTGTTATTAGTACTGAGTACTGACGTTTGGTTTAAACTAATATTTTTGGTTCAACGAAGCAAGCGCGATTTGACTCTGGTGTTGTTATATATGTTTTAATTAAATACGGCACTGTGTCATACACTGGAAAAAATATTCATTCATATTGAGTTCAATCTAAATCAATTTAATAATTCCTTTGTCCATATAGCGCCAATAGAGACTATCTATCAATATAATAAAACGTAGCTGTTTGGGAGATTTTAATTATCTAATTAATAATATTTTATTGAAAATTTTCGTTAAAATATATTTTCAATAAAATAATATCCCAATTAAATATATAAGATAATTATCAGATAGATAATTATTTTATTCTTTTTGTAAAAACACATTTTTCGTAATGAAAATTATATATTATAGTGAAATTTTATTTTCAAATATTATTATTATTCTGAAAAAATATCTATATCAATATTTTCACATTGAAATATATTTCAATAACTAATTTTTTATAGAATAATAATATATAAGAAACATTTCTCAATGTGATAAAAATTAGTTTGATATAATTATTAATTAGAATATATATTTAAATAAGCAATATTCTATATAAAAATATTATTTAATACTCACTTTTTCCGTTTGATAAATGATATGAAACAATAGCTGCATTTCTTGACGCATAGTGATCCGGATCAGGTCAAAATTTATATGTGAAGCAACAACAACACATGATCCAACATTCATTTTGGATCACAAATGGTGATCTAAAAATTAGTTCAGCTATTAAAATGTAGTTGAGCAGTATTTAGTAAAGCGACAAAGAATAGCATGAATACAGTACGAGTATGAAGAGGAAGATTCAAAACAAAACGAGACAGAAAATTGAAATTTGATGTTTGTTTGTTTTACGCATTTTGGTGTCGTTTCATGAGACATGATCTGATCCGGATCAGATCAAACGTCAAGAAATGCGGCTAATATTATCACAATGAAAATTAGTGATTAAATTTTTTTTTTCAAATGGATTATATATATATATATAAATATATATATATATATATATATATATATATATATATATATATATATATATATATATATATATATATATATATATATATATATATATATATATATATATATATATATATATATATATATATATATATATATATATATAGCGAGGAGAAACAGTGGAGACACATATTTGAACCATGTTATAAAATAAAAAACATAATAATTTTGATTTTTCAACATTTTATCAATTTATTTAAATAAATTCAAAATTTACCGCTTTCAGGATTCAAAAAGCTTAAACATAAACAAATATTTCATCTCTATGTAAGAATGTGTTAAAAAATTAAAAAACATCGATAAATTAGTCGTTTAGTTTTTTTACTAATGCACTATTGACGTATGATGTTTATCAAAATTTGTACTTATTTTGTACAAATATTGTTGTATAAAATTCCAGAACAATATAGACTGTATTGGATATTGTAAATTAAAAAAGTTATAAATCTTGAAACAACAATCAATTGAGTCTAGCATTGTGTTTAGTTTATATCTTATTGAATCAAAATACACAAGGAATTGTAACGGTTCCTCAATCGTTCCAGTAATAATAATAAATGGCTGCATTGGCAATATTTGTTCTAGTTTTTTTTTTTATTATTTCTTCTAATTCTGTGGCCGTTTCCCCAAATATAAACACCGAATTTTGGGAATCCTTTGAAACTTCCTTAGTAACCGGTGGTATAATATTGTGAAGAAGATATAGTAGGCATGTATGCTTCGCGTCTGAAAAATTTAATAAACAAAGATAGGTAATATAAATAAATGTTAGATATGTATAATATAAATACAAAGTGTCCCAAAATAACGCACGTATATTTCAGCTCCTAGTAGAACAAAAGATTCCATTGCACTATGTATCCATCTTTAATCCTAATAGAGATAATCGGGGTTTTACTCTAGAAACTAAGTATTTAGAATTTTTCTCAAATCTTAAAAATTACTAAACTAAAATTACTTAAATATACGTTGATTAACTTTAAATAAAATCATTTATAAATTTAATGATGAACCAAATTATTTCTAAAGTAGAGGGTGTTCAAAACTACCATCAAATTGAAAAAAACTGGAAATCCCAATGACTTTGTTAATTACTTCAGTTTTTCTTTAAAAAATTGACTATTAACTTATCTAAATTGTTTCCTCATTTTTAAAAAATTGGAAAATTTTGCGTCTTTTTGAGACAAATCATGCAGATCAGTTACGTAGTTTCTTCATCAATTTTGAAGTTGAAAATGGCGAAAAAGGAAAAGGTTCTATAAAACGAATTAGTTAAATTCTCTTTCATACAAAACGACTTAATTAAATTTGACTTTTCTTTTGAAGAAACTACATAACTGATCTATATGATTTATACCGCAAAATATACAAAAAGTTCCAATTTTTGTTTAAAATGACAAAAAATATTTACCACCCTTATCTTTATTAGGATTAAAGATGGACATATGGTAAAATGGAGATTTTTGTTCATAATTACGCCTTTTACCAGGATCTGAAAGGTAAGTGTAATATATATAGATAGTAAGATATATATATATATATATATATATATATATATATATAGTGTGTGTGTATTTATGTATGTGACTTACTCTCGGTAATGCTGGTTTTTTTCAAAAAGGTTTCTAGTATTGCTTTGGTATGACAATCCTTAACTTTTTCGTCCAGAATTGGAACCAGTTTAGTACAAAATCTGTCGAAGTTTTCAGATACGGGTTTTGCTTGCGGATATAAATTAGAGAAATCAATATCGACCTGGAATATTTCAAATTGCTATAATTAATTGATACAATTATTTCGGCTGAAACTCATAAGCTATTGTAATATATTACTCACCAGTTTATAGCCTGAAGGCCTTTTGTACTGAGGCCATTTCTGTATAATATCTCCGCAATTAGACTGGATTGCTGCAACGTCTAGCGCCCTAAAGTTTTTTGTGGCCGCCCAGTGGCACTCTA
This sequence comes from Tipula helvola, assembly GCA_963556165.1. NCBI lineage: Eukaryota > Metazoa > Arthropoda > Insecta > Diptera > Tipulidae > Tipula > Tipula helvola. Next base: position 160,598,145 of record OY744481.1, on the reverse strand, counting down.
GTTCAGTAAAACTGCAATTATCTTTGATGGTTATCTTTATGCTCTCCTCATAGTTCTGCTCAGGTTCTGGAATTTCACAAGTTATCTTTCTATTAGGATAATTTTGTAAAATATTTATAATCATAAATTTATAAATAATTAAAAGGCACTTTCAACTCAAATCTCATTTTATTAAAAAGGTTAACATAATATTTCGGTCAGATGGCCGGCCATCTTCAAATGTTTAAAAACATAAACAAATTATTTTAACATATAAATTACGTTAACATAATTTTTTTAAGTTTTTACATATTTGAAGAATGTCATGTGACTGAAATGTTATGTTAACCTTTATAATAAATTACATTTGAGTTGAGAAAAAGTGCAGTTTAATTATTTATAAATTTTTAATCAATCAATCTCAACAATAAAATATCTCTAATAATTATAATTATGTTTGAAAAACTTACCTAACGTTATCAAACGCTCATTCCTCAGCTTTATTTCTTTGTCGAGCCGAGTTTCATATGTCCGTTTCCCTAAAATTCCGCAACTTTTTAAAGCTCGTTGTGAATTATAAAATTTAGCCGAAATCTTCGAGATTGCAGCTTTCCCTCTTTGCTTAATACAATACATGCCCTGTAACTTAATATTATTTCTCCATTAATCAATTAAAATAATTTAAAAAACTTTACTTAACTATATCTTCTGTGGGAAATTCATCTATGATTTTCTGTGACATAAACTTTGCCAGATCCGTTGACATCTTAAATTCATTTTGAATTAGGTGATTGTTAATTATCTCTAGAACTGACGCTCTACATGCATCATTTAGTTTATTGTTTATCTTGTAATAATTTTGTATTAATCGCCCTTTAGGAGAATTTTGTAATATTTGCGATATACAAATATTGTCATATTGAGTTTCTTTGTCACCTATTGTTCCAGATCCAGTATTCAAAATGGTTGTCGCCTCCAGTATCTGCCATTTCTTCAATTTTACTTCAAATTTTACAGCAATCCCCAGTTCCATTTTGCCATTCGAACATAAGTTTAATAAATGTTGAGTAGAAACGTTTTTTAAAACCTCGATGTCTATTCGTTCAGCTAAATAAAAAAGTAGTTTTTGTTAACTTTAACAATATATATTAAACAATATATATTTTGTTAACTTTATAGGGCGAATCAAAATTCATTACACAAACTAAACAGCGTGATCCTATGGTCAAAAATAATGAGAAATATATAAGTAATATTTCTTAAGAAAACGCTTAGTTTTTAAGTTACGACATTTTCTAAATATCGAGTAAATCGAAATACAAGGCTGTAATTCCTTTTTATTAATAACTCCTCTGGCACACGTAGACTGCCTAAATTTACAACAGTACATTCAAGCTAAAGAAAAATATGTTTCTTATACAACAGTAAACATTAGACAATGGGTTTGTTTGATAATTCGCACGGTGCGGTGCAGTGTACAATTTTTTCTTTATTTCACCACTAGAAAACAAATCTAAATAGTAAAGGAAAAAGTATGCACTGCATGCACCGCACCGTGACATTTTTTAGAAACTATGAAATTCAAGATTGATAACCAAAATTTGCACAATTTTTTTTTATTATATCTAAATTAGTTAATCTATAGACTAGTGGAGATCAACTTTTCGCGAAATTGAAACATTTCACAATACTCGATTGTAGAATATGCAGATATTAAATTATATCAGATTAATTATCCTCTAAGAATGCAACTTGTCTTCTTACCATTGAGGCAGGAGATGTCGTTCAAGGGAAACCGGCTTAGTAATTAGTTAAATAAAAAATAAACTAACATGAATTGAATACAAAATCGATTACATATTTTTATTAACAATTTGAAGTTTAACTAACTAATTGAAAAAATTACTGTAATGTATGTTGTCCATAAGGTACAACAAATATTTGTCTATCGTTTGAATGTACAATCGTAAATTTAGACGGCCTACTTTAGAAGTTATGTATTAATATAAAAAACTTACAGGTTACCTCGATTTAATTTATATTTAAGAAACATCGTAAATTAAAATCTAAGCGATTTTTTACTGTTACGGCATTGCCCCATGCACAGACAGCAAACCGGTATTTCAAAACGTCAAATTCAATTTTTGACCAAATTGTTTGGTTTTCAATATCAAAATTATTAAAAAATAGTTCGAATCTATAAGTTCCGCCTTATTTGTAGAAAATTTTATTAAAATAGATTTAATTTCATTCAAAAGACCCCAATTTTATATTTTGACGGACGGATTTTTGCTTGACGGACGGCAAAACATAAAATTGGGATTTTTTGAATGAAATTAAATCAATTTTAATAAAATTTTCTTACAATAAGGTGGAACTTATAGATTCGAACTATTTTTTAATAATTTTGATATTGAAAACCAAACAATTTGGTCAAAAATTGAATTTGACGTTTTGAAATACCGGTTTGCTGTTTGTGCATGGGGCAATGCCTTTACTTGGGATTTCATTATTTTTGGTCAAAGAATCGCGCTATGTAATTTACCTAATAAGTGTTGAATCACCATTATATTTATATTGCGGGTGGGGCAAAAATTGTTTCGGGATAAAATAATTCTAAAATAACAAATTATTTTATCCATTTCACACTTTCACAATTCACAGTAGTGTTTATTCCATGTTCATTTGCGAGAAACATACGGCACAGGAAAAAAAAGTTATTCTCTTTCTAAATAACGGTAATAATTTTGTAAAAGAACAAGTTCGTCGAAACGTGGAGAGAAACTTTTGCGCCACCATATGATATACATATTGTGCAAATATATATATATATATATATATATATATATATATATATATATATATATATATAATATATATTCACTATCAATTGGAATCATTATTAAAATAAATGTGCTTAAATGCGTGAATGTAATTTTATCACTTTGATAGCGGAATGTTCACAAATGTGGAATTTTGTATCTTATTTGTAGAAATGTGCATAATTCTTTAGGTATTATTAAAACAAATTATGTACTTTTAATTTAACAATTGTTTTTGCAATATGAAACGCAATTTATTGGTTAATTTTATAATTTAGCACAATTTTATAATGAAAAATAAAATTGTTCAATTAGATTTTTCTAGGAAAGCACGTTTTTTACAAAATCACAGCACATTTATTGTTTAATATATTTACACTTAAGATTTAGAAATCAAAACTAACTCACCTACAAATCGTTCAGCAATGCTGTATTCAATTAATACACTTTTATTAATTTTTAATTTGTTCTTCAAAAAATTATAAAAATCACTCATTATTACATATTTACGTCTGATCGACTCAAGCCACTTGTTTTAAATAATAAAAATTCCTTTGTCCGTGAAGAGACATCTGGTTTGAAAATAAAATAAAGGTATCATCATACTACTCATATATTTTCATAATGATCGCAGGACATTGATTATGAAAATACAAGTTGTTTATAATAAAATAATATCGAAAAATAAGTTTTAAATATCGTTAATTAATTTATTAATTTCCTATATGATAAAACATTATAGATTTGAAAGAAGATATTAGATAAATTTGTTGATGTCCGTTGAAAAATTATCCTTTCCACTTATTAGAAAAAAAAGGTATTGTCATACTCCACATATATTTTGATAATAATATCAAAATATTTATTGTGAAAATACGAAATTTTTATAACAAAATATTATAGAGTTTTATCAAAGTAAATCATTGAAATATATTATATGTCAACTTTAATCTTAAAAAACTCTTTTTTCTGCACTAGCTGCGGTAACCGGCAAAGTTTAGAAAATTCGTTTAATAATAAATTTGATAGAGATGTTGTAAGATGATGCTACAATAAACACTAAAATATCTAATGGAGTGTTGGCAACAAAATTAAAAAAGTCATATAAAAACTTTGCTTCATCAAATAACTCAGGGGCGGAATCTTGAAATCCGGCCGGTAAATTTTAGCGGTAGTCAACAATTCTTTGAAAAATTTAGAATAAATAAAATAAATGGTCAAAGTTACCCAAGTTACGGGAGTGGGACAACTCCCTCGAAGTCCTTGAGTACCAATGCCACCGTCTTTCGAGCAGAAGTACATACTATAGTAAACATCTACGAAAGAGAGCAATGATCCCAGATAGTATATATCGCATACCGCCGGCAGTATTATAAAATTCATTAAGACCCTGAATATTGACTGATCGGATAATTAAGTAGGGTCCAAGCAAAAAAAAACTTTTAGGTCGCAATGCGAGGTGGCTGAATGCTCACACGACCCTTCAACAGTAATAGTAATAATACCCAAGTGTTCAAATCGCAATTAAATGAAAGTTTAACGGCAAGTTTCTGATCGATAATGAAATATTTGTCGAATTAAAATTTGTCGATAAACTTTCATATAATATTTGAAATTTCATACAAAATGTCTTTGACAATTTTTTGAATTTATTCTAAATTTTTCATTGAATTGTTTACTACCGCTAAAATTTACCGAATGGATTTCATGAAATCGCCCCAGATCCGCATATTATGACCTTTTGAGCACCATTACTTAATTATCAATATCAGCACATTTTTTTTAACTCATTGTCATTTATTTTACTGAAGATGTTGTGCTCAAATTCGAATTCTTTGCTATGGGTTACGGTAACTTCAATTCGAGTTTTTATCGCCTCAATCATGTTATCTAAGATTGAATAAAAAAAAATCCCTTTGAAATTATATATAAATACAATTTATTTATATAAAATTTATAAAGTTCAACAGTGTACGATTTTTTAATTTAATAATAATTCGTTAACTATGAAAATGTAATATTCATGCTAAAATTATTTATGATTGTAATGTTGAAAGTATTATCAAGTTTTAAACCAAAATGTATTATTAGACTGAATGGTATATTTCTATCAGTGTACTAAAAAATTATTATTTTGATAATTTTATTTTCAATTCAATTATAATTTTTTTTCGCTTTTATTATATTTGCAAAATTTACATAGTTCAACAATAGATGGTTATCATTATAATAATATCTAATAATAAATTAGTTTAAAATAAAAATAATATTATGCATGTTAAAATTATTTCTCACTTTAATAAGGAAATCATTATCAATAAGAGAATATTTATTTTCAAAATGAATCGAATATTATGCCTATACCGTTACTTAGTATATATAACCAGAACAGAATATCTCACTTTACGATATTAACTAGATATGTAGCGGCCATCGTAAGATGGAATAATTCTAAAATTCCAGCATACTAAGCCTTTGAGAAATTTATTTATTTGGGAAACCGAATTGTGGCACCAATTCAGCGTTTGTCAGGAAAACATTACATACATAATTATTAATTGTGTATAATATTTAAGAAAAACATTTATCAGTTTGAGAATATTTTATGTATAATACAAACCTATAATATTTCATTAGTTGATTTTTCGATATTATTATATCAATAATTTATTTTGCTTATAATTATAACGAAATGTTATGAATTTTATTATATCGACTAAATATTATCATATCAACAAAAAACTGTACTTTTAAAACAATTATTATAATAATATTGTTATCAAATTTATGACAAATTTTAAAGTTTTAAATTTTTATTTAATTTTTCAATGACAAAAAAAATTATCATGTGGATAATTTTATTTTAATTATATTATACATTTGATAAAATAACTTCATTTCGAAAATATTTGTAAGTTTTACGAAGGTCAACAATACATTGTTTATCATTTTAATAATATTTAGTTTAATCTAAAAATAATATCATACTATTATGCATAGTAGAATTATTATTCACTATAATAATGAAAGTATTATCAAGATTTAAACGAACATTCATTATCAAAATGAATGGGACATTTTTTTCAGTGTATGTGGTAAGGTGAATTACATCTAACTTCACTCTTTATTTGAAATTCTTATGTATATATCGGTCTCGCTCATACGATGTACATTAAAATACGTGTATCCGGCATCTTGAATTTAGTTGTAGACAGGCTGCAAGAATTATTATACGTAAATGTTACTGTGTGAAATAAATTAAATAAATTACTAATTAAAAAGTAAATTTACTGTGTTTTAAATTACTTCAAATACGAAGATATACAATAACTGGCGACGAATTGCTACAAATTTTTGTTGAAAATGGCTCAACAAATGCAACCAGTTTTTGCAATTGATATATTCGATAAAAAATGCATGAAATGGTCAAGATGGGTAGAACGTTTCGAAAGTGCATTAAAATTGATTGCGGTAGATATTAATGAAGAAAAAAAATTACACATGCTGTTCCACTACATGGGACAGGAAACTTACGATATTGTTTCGGATAGTTGAACTCCGGAAAAACCGCAAGATAAAAAATACGACGAAATAGTGAAAGTACTTACAAAACATTTCGATCCGACGCCATTAGAGATAGTGGAAAATTTTAAATTTTATTGTCGTAAACAACAAGATGGCGAATCGGTGGAAAGTTTCATTACGGCATTAAAAAAACTATCTATACATTGTAATTTTGGAAAGTATCTACAAACAGCGTTGCGAAACCAATTTGTATTTGGTTTAAGAAACATCAGAGCACAAAATCAATTGCTAGAGGAATCGAAATTAACGTTGGAAAAGGCACTTGATATTGCTCAGTCAATGGAATTATCCGTGAAAGGGGGTGCAGTATTACAACAACAGTTCAATAAGGGGGTACATCTAATACAACCGTATAAAGTAAATAATAGATGTGGGCTTGAGACACATTTAGCAAATGTGTGTAAACATATTAATTCAATATGCAACTATTGTATCATAGTAAAAAAGGCCATTTGGCTGTTGCGTGTCTCAAGGCCAAATCAAAAAATTTTGACAAAAAGAAAAATATTGCAAATTTTGTTGAGGAAGAGATTAGAGATAATTTGGAATATTTAGAAATATTTAATATTCATTCTAATCGGGAAAAATGTTGTACGCGCTTAAATATAAATAATAATTTAATTGATTTCGAGATTGATACGGGATCGCCTGTAACTTTGATAAATATGTAATTCAGACAAAGAAAAGTATTTCGATAGTTCGCAGTTAAAGAAAACAGATATTGAATTAGTTTAGTTAGTTATTGCGATGTTAAAATCAAGGTTTTAGGTTATTTAAATGTTAAAATCAGTGTTGGAAAAAATAACAAGATTTTAAAATTATACGTCACAGATTCAAATCGTCAACCAGTGTTAGGTCGTGAGTGGATTCGCGAAATTAATTTAGATTGGAATAGTATTTTAACAAAATCGGAAAAGTCAAACAGTGTAGATAAGGTCGAAGTAGGAAAAGGTGATAATGTAGTAATTGCAAATTTAATTGATAAATATCCTGATGTGTTTAATGCAAATTCTATTGGGAAAATTTACGATATTCAAGTCAAACTTACGATGCAGCAGGATTGTACACCTGTATTCATTAAAGCACGACAGGTCCCATTTTCCTTTAAACCGTTAGTTGAAGAGGAACTGGACGAGTTGGAAAGAAATGGGGTACTTACAAAAGTTGATTACAGCCGATGGGCAACACCCATTGTTCCGGTTCGTAAGTCAACAAATAAAATTCGAATTTGCGGTAAATACAAGATTTCGGTAAACCCAAATTTGATTGTCGATGAACATCCGATCCCCACCGTGGAGGAACTATTTTCGAATATGGCGGGTGGTGAAAAATTTTCTAAAATAGATCTCAGTAAAGCGTACTTACAGCTAGTAGTTGCTCCAGAATGTAGAGAATTTTTAACCCTTAGCACTCATAAAGGACTTTATCGCCCCAATCGTCTTATGTACGGAATTGCGTCTGCACCAGCGATATGACAACGACATATTGAAATTATTTTACAAGGTATTCAGGGTGTAACAGTATTTCTGGATGACATAAAAATACCCGGAGAAAGTGATAAAATACATCTAGAACGATTGGAAGAAATTTTACGTAGATTTTCAAAATACAATATCCGTGTGAATAGGGAAAAATGTAATTTTTTTTCAAAATCAATTGAGTATTGCGGTTATGTCATAGATAAGAAGGGTATACACAAAATGCCAGAAAAAGTTGATGCTATACAAAATATGCCTAGGCCACAAAATAGGGATCAGGTACGGGCTTTTGAGTTCTATTCTATATCCTATTAATCATTTGTTGAAGGATAGTGTTAAGTTTGATTGGGATGCGAATTGTCAAAAGGCATTCGAGAAAGTGAAATTTGAAATGCAGTCAGATTCATGTTTGGTTCACTATGATCCAACTATACCTTTACTGTTGGCGACCGATGCCTCACCTTACGGGGTTGGTGCTGTTTCAAGTCACAGGTATCCGGACGGTTTGGAACGACCAATACAATACGCTTCACAAACACTTACTGAAGTGCAACAGCGATACTCACAGATTGATAAGGAAGCGTATGCGATAATTTACGGAGTAAGGAAGTTTTATCAGTTTGTTTATGGTCGGAAGTTTACATTAATTACGGACAATAAACCGCTCCTTCAAATTATTCTCTCCTAACAAAGGGTTGCCTGTATTATCAGCTACACGAATGCAACATTATGCAATTTTTCTGCAGACTTGCGATTACGACATTCTTTATAAAAATACAAAGCATCATGCAAATGCCGATTGTTTATCAAGATTACCGGTTTCGGATACTCAATTCGGTATAGGGGATGTTGATATAGTCGAAGTAAATATGATAGAGACATTACCTGTCACAGTCAAAGAATTAGCCGAAGCTACGGCTAATGACCATAATATAAAAAATTTAGTAAACGGATTGAAAAATGGGAGAATAGTACCAACCTCTGATCGTTTTGGGATACCTACCCCAGAACGAATTTGCATTACAAGAAGATTGTCTGGTTCGCGGCATCAGGGTATATGTTCCAAAATCTCTGCGGGAGAGAGTACTAAATGAATTACACAGTACTCTGTTACGTATGCTGCATGTAACTTTAATGATTTCAATACATATTGAAAAGTATAAATGAATGCTTCATACCCCTGATTTATGTATTATTGTTATGCTTAGTATCTGTACCAGTTTTGATTTATATTTGTTTTTTTTTTCTTCGTATCTTTGTAACGCATTAACGGATTATTTCCAAACAATTGTGACGAGTAAAAATAAAATTAATAATTTTTTTTTTAATCATTTGTATTTGGTAACCAGTGCTAAAAAGTTACAAGGAACAATATAAAATTAAAAAGAAAAAATAAAACAAATTAAAATCGGAAGCAGTATACATTAAACTGAAATTGTTAAGCTGGAAACTTTCCGGTAAATATAGTGATTTTAATAATTTAAGTAGTTTGGCGGTATGTTGATTTAATATTCCATTTTCTGCTAGATAGAAGCTCGAAGAAGCATTAGCGTTAGTTGATTTTTACTCTTAAACGCAAAATCTAAAAAAAAAAAAAAAAGAAAAAGAAAATCCGTACCGTAAAGTGAATGAATAGGTAAGATAATATCGGTTTGTTTGTGTTGATGAGAATGGAAGATTTTGTGTCGCTAATTATGTGCCTCTTATGTTCTAGATTAGTGCTAAGTGATTAGAAAAATCGTCATTCTTACAATCAAATAAAATTGTTCTTAAAAGAACAGGATTTTCCGTGCCACCGTTTGAGTGGCCTAACGGTGTTTAGCAAACGGCATCGGCCACAAGATTACTGTTGTTTCATCTATAATACTTTCTTCCTGTTTGGTGTTTGTGTAAAACAGAAATATGTCTGCCACATAAAAGTGGATATTTTCGACAAGTCAGCAGGGTTGAGAAACTTTGTGGTGTGTGATTCGGTTGGATTCAACGAGAATTCATCTCAGAAAGACGTTTCATCTTTGTTTTGTTCAATACAAGAATTTGTAAAGTGTTTAACAGTAAAGTGTTACTTTCATAGTGTAAATAGTAGATACCTAATTCAGTGAACGTTTCTAAAATTTAATTTATTTTGTTTCTGATTTTCATTTGACGGGTTAGTGCAAATTAAGGGATAAAAAAAAATAAAAAGAAAGAAATTTGGCAACGTGACGGAAAGAAAGGGCAAAGGGAACTAACCTCTTATTTCACAGTTTGATCGGAAGAGCTCTGCCGCATATCAAACAGGGTAAGTGATTCAAATTACATAGATTTTAAATTATATAATGATAAAAATTTAAATTATATAATGATAAAACAAGATAAAGTGCTAAATATTGGGTTCGGGAGTTTTATGATTTAGCCATAATTTTCTTTTTTTTTGTTTTTCCAATTTGTACGAAAACGTCTTAATTTTTTTTTTTACTTCTATTTTCTAAAATTGTTGTTTAGTTTTTCTTTTCTATTTATTTTTGTTTAAATACGATCAAAATTTACAAATAAAATATGTTTATTGATGCTATTTGCATAAAATGAATTCATTAAGTATTTCATTTAAAATGATGTGGTGAATTTTTTTCGTTATGGTGAGGTGCCATGCTTTGCGGAGCTATGACTTGAAGTTTTGAAGTTAATTTTTTTTGTTGTATAGACCTAGAGTTGTGATTTTTTCGGTATTTAGTTTTTTTTTTAGCACATCAAATATTCTTTGGACGGATTGATATATTATGGCGGCTAAAAATGAACCCCAGATTTCCATGATCGCTATTCCGCTACCAGGATGTGCAGCACGCCAGAGATCCGTTACAACTAATTTTGGAATTGTTCGTATGAAGACACTTGCACGTGGATATTGTTGATGGAACAATATTGACCACGACATCGAAAATATTTCGAGAGATTGTACTGATTGCCAAAAAGTGCAGTCAAATCCACCAAAAGTCACATTTCATTGCTGGGATACTCCTAGCGAACCTTTCCAGAGAGTGCATTGTGATTTTGTCGGACCCTTCAAAGGAAAATATTTCTTTGTATTCATTCTTTGTATGCATTTTCGAAATGGATCGAGTGTCGTATCCTAAATAGCATTACCGCGGAAAGTACTATTAAAAATTGTCGTGAAATTTTTGGGATTTATGGTATTCCTTCAGTTCTGGTGTTCGATAATGGAAGCCAATTTACAGCTGTTGAGTTTCAGCATTTTTTGAAATTAAATGGGGTGGTTCATAAATTAAGTGCGCCTTACCATCCTGCTACGAACGGTCAGGCTGAAAGATACATCAACAGACAAATACGATCACGCATTGATTTGATGATTCCAAATTCGTCGTGTCACTCTTCAATTAAAAAGGGGAGAGATACTACTCAAAATGTACAGAAGTTAGAAATGGGAGATAGAGTTTCAGTTCGAGAATATTTGTCTAAAGATTCGAAATGGTTGTTCGGTAGTGTTGTAAAAATATTGGGAAAATTACATTACATAGTCGAACTTGATGATGGACGTACGTGGAAACGTCATATCGACCAGGTTCGATTGGTTGGACCAAACGTAGGTTTAGAAAGGAATAATGAAAACAAATCATTATAAGTTAATACAAAGTTGTCTGAAGCGTTAGATGAAGAATTACAGGAGGATTCTATTGAATCTTCGCAAAATGTCTATACAAAGTTGTCTGAAATGTTAGGTGAAGAGTTACAGGAGGGTGTATTGAATTTTCGCAAAATGGTCAGAATCAGGAAAAACCGGCTAGCTCAGAAATACTTGGAGACTCTCCAGATAATGAAAATCAAAACGAATTAAGTGTAAAATCCGATTTTATTCCTAGAAGATCAAATAGAAATTTAAAAGCTCTATGTAGATTAAATCTATAGATATACATACGTTGTTTTTATTTTATAATATTTAAATAAAATATTTGAATTCTAAGCATTTTAAATTACTAAAAGAAAAATGAATTAATCTAAGTTAGTATAATAAAGACGGACAAAATAATGTAAGGGAATTTCATATAACGAGAGGGAGAACTGTTATATATGTTGTAATTGAGTACGGAACTGTGTCATATGTGGTAAGGTGAATTACATCTAACTTCACTCTTTATTTGAAATTCTTATGTATATATCGGTCTCGCTCAAACGATGTACATTAAAATACGTGTATCCGGCATCTTGAATTTAGTTGTAGACAGGCTGCAAGAATTATTATACGTAAATGTTACTGTGTGAAATAAATTAAATAAATTACTAATTAAAAAGTAAATTTACTGTGTTTTAAATTACTTCAAATACGAAGATATACAATAGGTGTAAATAACCCAATGAGTCATTAGTTTGTAACAATGAAAACAAACCACCAATCAAGCCATGCTTAAAAATAAACAGGTGAACTACTCCTACTCCTGCTAGGGAACATTTTTCTTTTTAACTATAAATTTAAGTGGGATTAAGAGGTAATGATTTCTTCTTTAATTGATTCCTCTTCTTAAAGTAGTTTACCAAAACAAGTTTAATATTTAAATTGTAAAATTTTGTCCATAACATACATCTTCCAGATAATAAATAGATTATTGAACTTGTGCTCTTTAGTTATATACTTTTATTATTCAAAAAATAAAAAATTTAATTTCTACAATTAGGTATTCTTACACACTGCGCCATCGGAGGTATGAGGCACTTGCATTTAGTGCACTCATGATCACTTTTGATTTCATCGCCTACGTTAAGCGTTAAATTACCAAATTGACATTGTAAATTTGGATCAGCGGTCAAAGATGATCGAATTCCCGAGGTTACTACAACATCGTCTTCTCGAGCTAAAATAATATGTATTGTATTTCTTATTAAATAGAATTATTTAAAAAACTTACGACATCGCCATCCAATGGGGCAACAACCGTTTGTACCATAATAATTAGGGATACAACCAAAACGAATATCTACATAGTTTCTTAATCCGATTCCACAATCGATTTCTCTGCACGCCGGATTTCCAACAATAGTAGAATTATCGAAATGTTCAGCACAAATACAAGAATAACATTCGTGTGACGCTGGGTACATTTTTTCACCGACGCGATACCTGTTTCCATCAACAACACATGTGGCGGTGCCCAATTTTTGCTTTTCCTCTTCGTCACAAATATGTTTTGGGCAACATCTGTCTTGTGTCGATATTCGTGTGCACCCCAAAAAATTAGCACATTGAATGTGTGCACAAATGAATTCAGCTGGTATACCACTTTCAGGGTGACCTCTATATATAGGTAAACAAAAAACGACAAATTCTAATAACACTATTATTTGAAATAAATTATATTAATACTCTGCACAAAAACAGCCGCCCGAACACAATGCATTTGTTACATTTAATGGTAATTCATCTTTCAAATTATAAGTGTTTCCATTCCAGTGACACTTATCTAGTGCAAATTGAGCTTTATCTGGACACTGATATCTGAATTGAATTAAATGAAACCGTTATTTAAAAAAGATGGTTTAGTCCTTTTTGTTAAATCAATTTTTACCTCGATGTGCAACATTCATTATTTTCATGCACCGGTTTACATCCAAGTTCTATGTAATGTTTTACAGGAACTAAATTACATTTTACTTTATCACATGAATGATCACAAGAAATAGCCACAATTAAGCTCAACACTAAAACTATTTCACTAAGCATTTTATCTAAGCGTAAAGACTTTTGACACTGTAGAACTAAACCAAGTTGTCCAATGATAAATTATCAACTGATTAATAAAATATGCAGTACCAGTGTATTTAAAGAGTGCAAAGAAGAAAGATGGGACCGAGTCATTGTATGAAATGCTATAATCGTAAACAATACCATTAAGATCAAACCAGAATATTGTTTTCAACCGAATTTTGTATCTTTTTTTGTTTGTGAAGAATTTGGCCTTGGGAATACTATCGGTGTATACCCCAATATTTTTATACTTATTTCGATGAAGATGTACACTCAAAATATTTTAAGACCACTTACTTAATTTATTTATTATCAAGATTAAATTATTTTGTATATAAGATGGGTTGGATATTATTTATGGTGCACTAAATTTAAAGTTTTGAAGGACACAGTGAGAATGTGATGTCGTTGTGACAGAAATGTTTTATATATTTTAACTAATTCCTTTAATTAACTGATGCATTTTTATAGGTAACTCTCGAGTAATGACACAAACTATTAACTGGTGGTAAATTTTAATATTACTACTTTAAGATTTATGCCTATTTAGCATAATTTTTTTTTTGAGTTATTTGAAAATAAATATTGAAACAGAAACTAACTATATATACACTTGACACAAAAATAGCTTTTTTTAGTGATGGCAAGGTTAAAACCGCATTGGAACGACAGCAGAACAAAATGATCATTTGCGAATAACTAGTAAGCAGAACTTAATGTGACTTGCTGTGCTTTACATTTATCGTATTGTTATTCTTAATGTGTAAGAAGCACACGAAGTGGAGGATTAACCAACTTCAAGCAATAATATTCGTCCCTGTACACATTTGAAGAAAAAAGTTGAGTTGGATTTATTCAATTATGCTGCAAAATATTTGGATTAGGAAATGTTAGATATAGATACAACGGTAAAATTAGAAATAATTTAAATTTGAAATCCTTACGAAATTAAAAACAATTAGAAAATTTTTGAAGATTTTACTTACTCCGTATTATTAAGATATAAATAAAAACGTTGTGTGTGTGTAAGTCTTGTTTAATAAACACAGTTGAATTATTAACAATTAATATGATTAACCAAATTAATTTGTTAACTAAGAAACAAAAATTATTCCTAGTAATTCTGAATCTTTATTGATTCTTGTCTTTGATGTACGCAATAAAAATATTTTTCCATGAATGGTTATTACGAAGAATTCTTTTCTCGTAAAATTATATTACACGATTGAATTATTTTCGATGAATCGTTAATCTTAGAATTTTGATTGCGTAGAATTCTGTTAATCTTGTATGTTTATTTCAAATAGAAATTTAATACTTTGGAATTGACAATTGTTTGTAAACAAGTAGAAAAAGCATCGCTTGTAGACGAAAAATAATATGAGTTGGATGCATGCAAATTGCGACGGAATCATTTGAAAGCGTAATCCGGAAGAAAATTGTGCGTCATCAAAAGTATTGAATCAAAAGTAGATTGTTTTGTGGCGGTCTACAGATACGAATGGTAACTGAAACATACATACCATCGGTAGAGAACATATTCCAATAAAACAATTAGCATTTTTTCTTACCACATATTCCCAATTTTTCTCCCGGTTTGAAATTGTCCGCTCACACGTAGCACAGAGAAGCAAGTCGGTCATAATGATATGACGTTTTGATAAACAATTAAACAAACCAGAATACGTCTTTAAATTTGGTTCCATATGGGAGGCAATTCACAAAACTGATGATAACAAAATCGGGGGATACAGTTTGATGCTGCAGCTACATATCTAACATCTACATCCAAAATTTAATTACACCACTCAATAGCTAAAGGATCAAAGAATTCGTTACGTTAAGTGAGGACTGTGACGCATCGCTTGCGGTGGAGGGGGAAGCACCCCCATTTTTTTTATTCATTCGGAATATTCCGGACGTTGTGAAAGTGAGGTAAATAAGCGACTTTACACTTGCTTTCTTGCATTACGCTTCTCACTTCGCTCCCTTCCTCTGTACCTACAAACTGATTTCGAAGGTCATATTTTTGTGATTCTTTTTTCAACAATTTTTTTTTGTGATTCTTGTGTTTTGCTGCACTAACACAAACAAAAACTAAAAGTTATATAAAATTTCCGAAGGTCATATTTTTATTTCTATACCAAGTATGGAACGAGGAGAGGAGGTCGGTCGTTGCCGCTTGAAGAAGAAGGACGTGTTTTTGTCGTCTTCTTCGAGAATTTAATTTTTATTTAATATACATATAATAATATAATTTATTTTAGTGGTGTAAAGTGTTCAAATATATGCTTATATAAATACAGTCAAACCTGTTTTTGTGCGGTAGATAGGGACCGTACAAAAAAAATCGCACAAAAAAAAATTCATAAACTTCATAAATCGCTATAATAAATAATTTTGGACAAAAATTAAAAAAAAAATTTTTTTATGCGGTGGATAGGGACCGCATAAAAAAAGTTTCCCTTAGAAAATATGTGAAAGTTTTACGAAATTAAATGACACATGGAAACATTTAAAAAAATTTTAACTTCTCATTTTAAAATAAAACGGTAAATTTCCTTTTTTCTTACATCATTATGTATATTTTTTTAGTTTATGTTCAAGGTTAACAATCAGTATGGCTATTACTACGCATTTCGTTAATTGTGAAATAAACATTTCTTTTAAGTAACTAAATTATATTCTTTGTGTGCCAGATAATAGGTAATTACTAATGGGACAATTTAAACGGGCATACAAGAAAAATTTTTTGGCGACAAACATTAGCATCAAAAATAATAAATTGGCATCACAAATAATATTTTGGCACCACATATGAAAAAACAAACAAATATTTTTGAAGGACATTATTAAATACTGTGGCGACAAACATTGACATCAAAATTAATAAATTGGCAACAAATATAATATTTTGGAACAGAAAAAAATAATTTTTAGTAGTAAAAAAAAAAAAAAAAATCGAGACAAAAAATTAAATTTAATCGATACAAATTATTTAATATTTGATGGGGGATCGATATAAAATATTGCAGTGTCATTAATAGATTCTATATAATCCGCTCCTACGTGCGGCACGCAGTGCGACATGTTTGCCTATCCTGGCTCCTACGTCCCTCGAAGTTTAAATCTAAGGCCCCTCGGAGGGCTAAGCGGGGGGGAGCGAAGCGACCTCCCGCGTGCCCGTGAGAGTTACCGAAGCCGTTAGCCTCTACAATTCTAAGTTAAATTAGGGATCTCCATTTTCCAGAATATTTTAAAACTAATTTAATTTTTTTAATTTTTAATTTATTTATTTATAACTTTGTTGCCAGTTAATTATTTTTGTCGCCCAAAATGTTTATTTCGATGCCAAAAAATAATTTTTGTGTACCCTTCCAATAGTGCCAAAAAATTATAAATGTTGCCAAATTATTATTATGATGCCAAGAAATTTTTGTTTGTTGCTCATTAATTTGTGCCGTTTTATTATTTTTTTGTATCTCAAATATTCATTTTTTGTGTGCCGGTTTATTGCCAGCCATTACTAATTAAGTAATTACATATTGAAATTTGCTGGAATATGGAATATATAAGAATATTGAGCATGTCTAATGATTAATGAACTTGGCTGATGCAATAGGTACCCAAGTAACATTCGTTAGAGCTCTCAGTGGCGATCAGCTCTATTAATGCTCGACAGAAGCAATCACGTAGCTACTTGTGCTAAATTCATGGTAATAGACACTCCAAGCTTCAAAAAAAAAAATTAAAATGCTCTATAAAATCAGCTATTAATACTACTTGTGCTAAATTGATGGTATTAGACACTTCAAGCTTTAATAAAAAATGAACATGCTGTATAAAATCAGTTATTAATACTTCTGGCTTTAGTAATTTATAGAGCACTTAGTTTTAATATCTAGCTCTAGAGATAAATATAGAGTTTTAAAAGTTTTAGTATTAGAGCAGGCACAACTATAGAGCTGTAAGTTTTAGTTAAGTGATAAGATAGCAATATGAGCTATAAAAAAGCTCATATAAAGTGGTAAGCTTTTGTAATAATCAGCTTTAATAAAACGATATTTGAAGTTAATTTAGAACCAATTTAGTAACTTGCAACTGGTATAAATATCTTATAAAGCGTTGATTTACCTTTGCCTCCAAAATTAATGTCAAAATAATAACTAAATAATATTGCTACTATATTTCTTTGCGTTGAAAATTCATAGCTAAAATTAAATAAAAATGTATAGTTTAAATTCGTGGAAGAGGTAAATATTACAAATTAAGTAGTGCTTATCGATACCAAATTCGAAAGAACCAAATTTTATTGAAGAAAGCTGTCGAAAGAAATAAAATTAAAAATTATCCAAGCAAAACGCTCGAAGCATCGGAACCACGACAAAACTCTGCGAGAGAACACCCCTCTGTTAGTAATTGTCATAAATAATTTATGTGAAAACAATGAGATTCCTGATGTAAGGGACACAAATCAATTAGATGGAGACTTAAGCGATAGTGATGTTTCATTTGTTCTAAACGAGGATAAAACAACCCCTTTCAACCTGAGGGAAGAATTAAGAAATTGGCCTTTAACTTATAATATCACTCATCAGGCACTTGGTAAATTATTGAAATTGCTCAAGACATGTAAATTAAGAACTTTATTAGAAACTCCTAATACAATAGCATTATATCCGCTCGGTACTGGAAATTATTGGCATCAAGGATTAGAAAGTTGCCTAAGACAATATTTTAAAGATAATTTAAATAAATCAATGGACATTTCCTTAAATTTTAATATTGATGGATTGCCAATTTATAAAAGATCGCAATGGCAATTTTGGTCTATCCTTTTTAATATACTGGAAATAAAAAATTTTAAACCAATGATGATTGGAATATATTGTGGAAAGGGGAAACCAATAGTTTTAAGAGAATATTTACGGCAATTTGTAGATGAATGCAAATATTTTTTGAGAGAGGAGGAATTATGATAAACAATCACAAACTCAATATTAAAATTCGATGTTTCATTTGTGAGTCACCAGCAAGAGCTTATGTTAAAGGTAATGTACATATATTATTATTCATAATTTATAAAATACAAAGTTCTATGGAAATTTTATGTAATTAAGGAACCACATATTTTAACGGAAAAGCAACTAGCAAGAATATTGATGGAACATTATATAGAAAAATATATTGAACTCTACGGAAAACAATCTATTACAAGCAATGTACATAATTTATGTCATCTTGTTGATGAAGTGGAGCGATTTGGGGTTCTCAATTCTTTCAATGCTTATCCCTTTGAAAATCTTCTGTCAATGTTGAAGCGATTGTTAAGAACTGGTTCCAATCCTTTAGCACAAGCTGCAAACAGAATTGCAGAATTAAACAAAATAAACCAGTATGAAATTCATAAGCTAAATAAATCACCAATTCTTAAAAATATTAACGAAGATGGAACGTATAATACAATAATTTTGGAAAATTTTACGTTAAATAATACAATTACTAATAAATGGTTTCTAACTAAAAATAACAAGATTTAGGAGTTGACAAAATTGCACTGGAAAATAAGCAAATATTTATAAAAGGAAATCCTTTAAAAACTGCAAGCGATTTTTTTAACGCCCATTAAATCATCTCGATTAAATATATATTTCTCTACATTTTATGAAGAATCACCAATGCAATATCAATTAAACGATATAAAGTGCAAATTGGTGGCCGTTCCATACAACAATCAAGGGTTAGTTTTCATACCACTTATTCACAGTCTGTAAAAATTAATGATTGAAAATTGTAATACCTATAAGAAAACAAAAATTAACGAAAATATATCACATGTATTTCAAAAACTAAAAAAATAATAATAATATAATTCTTTTTAAAAATTAAATGAAATAATAAAATAATGATATTGCTTAATTCAAAGTTTGAAATTTGATTTACTGAGAAAGATGAAGGTCTTCTGCTACCACTGAATTCGATTCTTCTTTATCATGGTCGCTATAAGGACACACAAGAATCTATTTAAAATTTATGATCTTATGATATTCATTTAAAAAAGAGACCTACCACCCTTCTAAATTGATTATACTTTCATCTTCAATTCTCCCTTCAGAAGTGTCGCTCTCTTGTAATTCGGTATCTTTAAACTCTGTTAGTTTGGGCCTCTTGTGATTTTGTTTCTTGCGTCTGTTGCGTGCAGTTGATTTTATTTTTTGGCATTTCTCTTGAATGTGGAATATCGTAGCATTTCGCAGCAAACTTTTGAAAAATTGTTGCGTTGCAGCCACAGAAAATGTTGGATCTGTGGCTATTATTATTTTGGCAAAGCATCTTATAATATTTTTAAACGACAAAAAATTAACTTTGCCATCCTCTTTGCTCTTTGATGCACCCGTCCATGAGCACTGTACCAAAAACGATCGATGAAATATCGAGTCTACAAGCTCGTAACAACATGTCCAGCCTTCACCACTTCTTCTGCCATTTTTCCCTACCAAGTACCCCATTTGAGCAACCTAAAACAACGGAAAATTGGATTATTGTTGTTCATGTAAAATATAAAGTATCTTACATACCATAAGAGCCATATTTTCTTCTAATATTAGAAGAGTATCAAAGGAATTAGCTTCTTCGACGGTGGATTTTTTTTTAAAATTTTCTATTGAAAATTGTGTATTTCGGATTGTATCATCATTGTTAACACGTATTTCCATGACACCGACTTTGACTAAATTTTCCATTTGGCTAAATAATTTTGCAAATGAAACATTTATGCTGTTTTTGATCTCATCTTGGTTGCTCAAAATTTTCTTTTGGTTGTCTAATAATTGAAACATGATGTGGGTCACATCGGTGGTTGGTGATGTAACGCCTTCTGATTGGCTACTGCTTATTGTTTCCATGTTTACATTTTCTTCCAAGACTGTATCCGTTATTTCTGTAAAGAGAGCGTTACTATTATTGCTATAGGATAGATGGTTATTGTAATGATAAATAACGTACCATACGGTAGTATGGTAATTCTGAAGGTCTGGGCCTCTCCGCCTAATATCGTCTCATCACTCACAGTTTCATTTGTATCTGTTGTTTTTTCAGTAACCACAGCAATTGAAGCTGCATTCATAGTTTCGGCTATCATATCAAAATTTGGTTGAGGGGAACGTGTGGCATTAAGGTACTTAATCCTATTATTGGTTGGCGTAATGGTACCTTCATCACTCTCGTAAAGATCATCCTTTGTCGTAACGTTTTTTGAGAGGAGTTCCTCCTCAATCTGTTCTGCGATGCTGTACATTTTTATTTTATTTTTTTTTACGCGACATGGTCTAGCCAGCCATAACTTTTTATCAGGTTGTGCGTAGGGATTTTTAATAATGCAATTACGCTTTTTTAAGCTCCAACTTAAAGGTGGATACCAAACCACACCATTCTCTTCCAATGCTTCTGGTATAATAGCCAACACAAAACCTTTTTTGATAATTCTTGAATTATCTTAAATGACATATTTCCACTCGTTTTAATATTATATTTTAATATTATGCACCTCTGTAATATAAGTACATACATAATTAAAGTAGAGTTAGTAAAACTATAATTCCAAAATAAAATAAATACTTGCTTACCTCGTTTGAAATGAAGCGAATAATCAACCAGTTGATAGAACACACTAACACAGCCTTTAATAATGTTTCTCGATTGAGAACTGTCATAATAAACCGTTATTTAAACAAAACAATAAATTGTGTTCTATAGTGAAACCTATGAAATTCAAAATAGAGCGTCTAGCTGTAATTTTATATGAAACTCGTGTATAATATCACATAAAGGACAAAAAAACAGCAAAATAGAGCTAAGTGCTCTTAAACCAAAATTTTACTCTTTAGTAGTTTTGTTATGGTATATAAACTGATTTTATTAAAGCTAGTTGTTCTGTAAGAGAATCATATGAAAATATTAACTCTATATCATTCTAATAAGTAATCAGCTCCGTTTTTGTAACAAAATGGGTGATCGCGTCATAGAAAAAAAAAATAAAGATCGCCATAGAAAACAAAAATGATGCATAGCAAACAAATATTGGTTTTTATTCATTTTTGGTGAGCGATTTGACCAATAAATAATTATCAAAATTGATTCTTAAGCAATTATAGTAAAAATAAAACATTGTAAATACACAGAAAATCGAAAAATTGTTTGTTTTACATTTATTTTTTATAAATTTATTTAATTAAAACTTTTATAATTTCGAGGCCCATTAAAATTTTGCGAATGACATTGCTAACGTTTACCATAAAAAATAAACCGCATTGAAAACATATTCTAAAACAAACATAATTTTTAATATTTTCTATTTGTGTTTAATTTATATTATTGTCCTTAACGAAAATGAAATACATATTAAACAACTTTATAATAATCCTTATGTACATAATATTTATTATAAATATTAGCTAGTTCCAAATCGAACGTATCTATAATATTTTAGAATGTTTCAGATATAAAGCAATTATTTATTTTATTGCATTTTTTAAAGAAATAAGCTCTAATAAACACTCTAAAAATATGCACCATAAGAGCATTAAGCACTATAGCAAGGGCTTTATACGACTTTTATATGGTTCTAAAATAAAACTAACAGCTCTAAGAAAGCTGTGCCATATGATCTTCGAGAGGAAAATTATTGCTGTAAAAGTAGCTAAACAAGCGCTATAACAATTCCAAATAAGCTTTAACAGCGCTGCTAGAGCAAAATTTAAAGCCAAATGCTCTATAATATAGCTCTAGAAGCGCTTCAAGAGAATATTTAGAGCTGAAATTGTTACTTGGGTATGAAAATCTCTGAACAGAATCTCGATATTCATATACCGCATAAAAAAAAATCGCATACAAAATAAAATCGCACAAAAAAAACGCATACAAAAAAATCGCATAAAAAAGACCGCACAAAAACAGGTTTGACTGTATATATTTAATTTAATTTGATTTAATTTAGTGAAAAAAGGAAAATTTAAATATGGATAAAACGCAATCCATCGGGATGCATTCAACAGGCATTGTTTTATATTTTTTTTATTTTCATATTTATAGCGAAACAATCAAATTTTTGATTTTTCTCTTAATAATGCATGTCTTTTATATTAGTGTGGTTAGCGAATACAATTTACATATTTCGATATAATTAAGAATAATTACGCTGTGGAATTTTTGTTTCTCTAAATCAGCGTTCTTCAAACTTTATCATACCGAGGAACCCTTTTTCTATATAAAATTTGCGACGGAACCCTCCTACATATGTTAAAAACTTTATACAAGATAAAAATTTTGTTTTATTCAGTCAAAAAAAAACAAATCATTCTATTCCATATAATGTAGGTACAGATTATGTAACACAAAAACACAAAAAAACAAGACAAAAACTTAAAAAAACTGGTCGATGAGGCGCGTCGTTACGTTTCTGTTTTGCATTAAAATGGGCTGCAAAAGTAATTTTTCGCTAGACCCCAAAAAATGGTGCAATAGAGCCCGATTAGCCAAAAAATTGATGACTTGGGTGAGAGCACTAGGGGTACAGCCCGTCCTAGGACGGATACAATTTATATATAATGTTGATGTCAAGCGGCCGCTGCCACAATCACCATTTAACAATTTGATATTTTTTTAACCGTTATTTTTTAGTCAAGTAGGAATAACTTGAGACTAAAGGCTTTTAAGGATTAGATTTAATTAAAATTAATGTGTAGATTAATTATTTTAATTTAAAATAAATTAACCACCACTGTTTCTTTATGCAAAAATTGACTTCAGAATTGCTCGGATCGGATGAGCCATTCTCTCACGAAGGTTTTAAATCGCGTGAAATCATTCGATAATATTATGTGTGAGGCGTGAAGCCTAAGGACCAACTTAAGAAAGCATACATTTAAATTAAAGGTAATATCTACAGTTGATTCTACAGTAAATGATCTACAGTAATTGGCCACGACCAAGGGAAAACTTTCTTGTCAATTTTCTGAACATGCGGTGTAAGACGTTATCACGTCAAAAAAATATAAATTGAAATTCAAAACTAAAATGCCTTGACCACAATCGAACCCCGGGCTTTAGCCGCTCTAGGCCAAAACATTTCTACGAAGCCTTATCAACCTAAGGAAATTTATTTAATTTTCATTCTTACATTGTTTCAAACATAGCATGCTTTGAAGTTTATGAAAGGAACAAATTTTTTTACCGACAAATTCTCATGGCTAACTACAACTCATAATATAAAAGTTTTTAAATAATTTGTTGTAGTGTTTAATCATATACACGGACCACGTATTTTCTTGTCTAATTGCTGTAATACATAACTATAAAGCGGAATGTTTAATTTAAAGTAAAATATTTGGTCATTACATGAATACTAAAAAAAAAAAAATAATAAAAAAAAAAAAAAATTAGATGAGGATCGATCCGAAGACCTTTGCCGCTCTAGTCCAATGCGTTACCACTACGCCACAGACAATATAATAACTTTTGTTTTATTTGCATTGTTAAATTGTTTTATTTTTTCAAAGCGTTCTACATCCTCATAGCTTATATATTAATATATATTATATATCGACCTATCCAAGTAAAGGCCAGTTTACACCTCTCGTGAACATGAACGTGAACAAAACGTTTTTTGTTGATAAATCTGAAATTACTTGATTTTTTTCATTAAAACTGGTTGGAATAAACTTGAAATAAAATTACGTATCGAATAATTATGAAAATAATGAATAAAATGTCATTATAACAATATTTTTTTCAATTCCCCGATGATTTCATTTTGTTCACAGACATTTCATCGGGGAATTGAAAAAAATATTGTTATAATGACATTTTATTCATTATTTTCATAATTATTCGATACGTAATTTTATTTCAAGTTTATTCCAACCAGTTTTAATGAAAAAAATCAAGTAATTTCAGATTTATCAACAAAAAATGTTTTGTTCACGTTCATGTTCACGAGAGGTGTAAACTGAGCTTAAGAATATGATAAGTGCAAATACTGTTTTTTCAGGAGAGCAGTATAAAAGTTTAATTAGATTTTCGCTGCTAGGAATAAACGGATCACTTTTTGTTGTACGATTTTTCTTTGTATCATAAACATATGCATTTGGAATAAAACTGTGCATGTCTTATAAACACAAATTCAAATTATTTCATTAAAAATGATCAAAGATCAAATTCTCCATGGAACAAAAATATAACCGTACTTACCGAATGAACAAAATAAAAATATTCCCACAAACAATATGATAACCGTCCTTTTCAATCGAACAGTTGGAAAAATATTCCAGGAATAAAAGTATAACGAACTTTGTTATACATATTTAAAACATTATTTCCGAAGAAGAATATGATAAGTGACTTTATCGTTGATTACCAAAAGAAGTTTTTCGTTATAAATTAATGCTAAGTCACTTATAGAAACGTTAATTGTATCGTTTAACTGAAGAGTATTATAAAGTGGCTTTGAATTCTTTTAACTGGATTTTTAGTTAAAATCGCATTATTTTAAGAATATAAAATCAGTCATAAACTTATCAATTTTAGAGATAATACTTTAAAATTTTGTGATAATAAGAATTCGACATCGTAGAGTCCAAAAATCGTATTCCCGTAAAACTATGATAACTGACGTTTTCATGGTCTTAATTGGATAGGTCGATATTAGAGCATAATTTATCAATATCCGGATATATTGCTGTTAGTTCGAGACGCATAACATTTTCTGAATCAAGTTGATTTTTGTATTTGATTTTCGTAGCGACGTATATGGAAAAGGACAGAGGTAGGTTGTTACGAAAGGCAACAATTCTTTCACTGCGCGCTCGGAAATTGCCGGATACTCTTCCATTATTTTTATCCAAAATGGGCCGAATTTAGATCTTAATGCGGTGTCATTAAAAGGATTTTCGACTCAACTTAAATTATTGAGAGATGAGTATAGAGTGAGTTTAGATATTATTTGAGTATAGATTTCGAATTAAAAAAGTTTTGTTTTAAACAAAGTTACGGACATACATACGTACATTCAAAATTAGTATAATTGGATTAGGTAATAATTTATTTATTAGGAATGGCCAAATTAAATATTTTTGGATAACATTTTTTCACGGAACCCCTGAAACATCTAGCGGAACACTAGGGTTCCACGGAACCCAGTTTGAAGAACGCTCCTCTAAATGAATAGACACGTGTTTTTTCTCTTTTCTCTTATGTGATTTTTTTGTATTTTTCTTTATGTATAATCTAACGGCACAAATATATTCTTTTAGGAATAGTTTTATAGTGTTGGATTGTTTGTTTTGTTTCTGAATTGTATTCACAGTCGTGTATGTGTAGTGTACGATGTTATTTTCGGAAATATATACAGCAGTATAATAGTGTACTGTAGTCTATTATGTGTGTAATGTGTAGATAATATAGAGAAGGCATGTACCAAAACACACTATGTACCCATCGATACTTTCCCTACTACGCACATGAAGGATTATATGAAAACATTTATTTCCTCTATGTGTGTTGGTGGTTTTAGTATTGTACCAAAACCAACAAAAATGTTTAAACAAGCCGTGCTAAGCAAACACTTAAGCTATAAAAATTGTACGCTATGGCTTAGTATTAGTAATGTATAAAATAAATCAGAAAATATATATACACAAAACTAACACAAATGCCTAAAATATTGTTTACAATATTTTACGTGTATTTTACGTTTATAGAGTACAATTTCTGTGAGAGGATCGGTGTGAAGAGCGAATGGCACGGCTTGTATAAACATTTTTGTTGGTTTTGATTGTACTGTAATACGATTTTATTATTTTTACTTGGCGTTGTTTTATTCTATGTGTTTATAGTGTATGTATTCGATTCAAATAAGATTCTTATACTACGTATAATCGAGTAAATTTGAGTCGAATTGGAAATTTAATTAGAATTAAAAGTTTCATGTATTCGATTCTAATGGGATTTGTTTACTTCGTATTATCGAGTAAATTTGAATCGAATCAGAAAGTATCGTATGTAATACAGTGATGTCTCGTTATAGCGAATACTGTTTTAAGGAAATTGTAATTTCGCAATGAAATTTTTATTCGCCAAAGTGATAATTGTTTTATGTGAAAATATATGGTTAATAAGGAAATAAAATAATAAAACTTTACATAAATACATGACTAAATTAAATAATTAAATACATTTCTCCGGTCCCTTTGGCTTCGCTGTATCGAGATTTCACTGTTCATATAAAATTGTTTATTTAAGCATGATTATTTTTAATACGGGGTTTGTAGCGTACCGAATTCCGAATTCCGAATTCGGTTGCTCAAAGGGTAAAATGTCAAAATACAGAAAACTACTTCATAGGGTAATTTTAGTTTAGTACTTTTTCCTATTCACTTTTATAAAAACAACTTATAAAGCTTTAGCATTGAAAACTCTCGACAGAGAAGAGATAATAAAAACTAGACGCCATTTTTAGGCTAACACATTTTTTGCATTAATTACATTACAAAATAACTTTTGTAATTTTTAAATTAATTAATTATATTAAAATAGTGTATTTGAAATAAATGTAAATATTAATAAACTGTTGTCAATAATAAAATACTGTGCCTGTGATTATTTATGTTGGGAAAACTGGTGAAATACGCGTTCACATATAAACGTTTATCGGCATCTACATAAGCCACTAGTTTTTATATAACGCATAGCCGTTTGTACGATTGCTTCATAATCAAAGCAACGGAGCTTACTAATCGTCACCACGCGTCCGATTAAATCTATGGAGTCAGATTAAACCTAAGGAACGGAGCAGCATCACGCTACGCAGTGGATTTTTTGGTAGCATCGCCAACCATAAGTGCGCTCGACCTCATAGCAGTGACACACATATGCGCGACTACCATACCGCTTATCCCGACCATAAAGTGGACACGACCATTCCGGCTATACAGCCACGGTAGCATCCATAGGTTATTATAAGTAGCATTAAATTTTATAAATTATATTAAATTAATTTAAATTTTAAATTAAATTAAAATATTAAAATTTCAATAAATTTATTAATAAAATACTAATATAAATATTATATTTTGGTTGAACTGAGAATGAAGTATTTGAATATGCATTAAATTTGGACCCTATGAATGGGAACAACGTTAATTATATACATAAGTTAAAGTGCGTGATGCTAAATATATTGAACTTAATTGATTTTATGGAGTTTAGGTTGTTCTTACACATAAACGACAATATTATTTATAATTATAACGGTTAATGGGGCTGCTGATAAATTGAGTTAGAATATAAACTCAAAGAAATGCCACAATAGAAAATGGCGGAGCGTTGTATAAAAATCACTATTAAAAATTACACCAAATGTTTCTGTTCAATAACCAAATTTATTTTTAATCAGATAATGTTAATCACTAATTAATTTCACAGTAGATATTTTTTACTCGTACAATTAACATTTTACGCTACGTTAATATTTTATTTTTTTTAACCACAACACGTTAATTTTATTCTTGAAAAATGCTAATGCCAAAATTAAAATTAAATTCGAGAAAGTAAGTACACAAGTATTTCGTTAGAAACCAAAAAGAAGAGTATATGTGTTTATACATGAAAAACAACAAGAAGAAAAATTCGAACCGATTTTTGTTTAATTGTTTTTTTAAATGTTGGTTGTCTGTGTTTTTTTTATTTTTATCAATTGGTAACATGTATACAAGATGTCTTGGGTAACATATCTCAAGGTCTTCATAGGTAACATGTCTGGTGGTCGTTATTGGTAACATGTCTGGATGTTAACTTTTGTAACATGTTTGGTAGTCCGTGGCCGTATTAGGCAACATGTCTTGCGTTCTTCATTGATAACATGTTTTGGGTTTGTCTTTAGCAAGATGTATGACCATGACGACTGTCTTAGGTAACATGTTTGAAGCAGTCACACCCTTTATATATCTACCCAGCAAAAGTAGAAAATATTAGGCCGTATTCCGGGATTTGAAATTTTATGTTATGTTATGTAATTTTTGTTTTTTCAATACAAATTCATATAGGAAGCGGGGAAATAAAATAATATAACATAGATTTTAAGGTGCCAGAATACGGGGCATTATTCCCCTCACGCCTCACCCTTTCTTTACGCCAGAGTCAAGACAAAATGTATCGAATCTCAAAAATGAGAAACCTTTTTGAGATTTTTGTGTTGCTCATTCGGTTTCGTACTGAAAAGTAAGGTCTACTCCTTCCTCAGGTAGTTACGACCAAACTACAAAAATCCAACTCTCGCTATATACATTAAGTATATAACCAGAGTGTATTGACTTAGCGAATTATATTAACAAAATCAAAAAACCCAAGCAGAAATCTAATTTGTATCATGCCCACAATATGAAAAAATGTTTTCGAAAACATATTATTTATTATTTTATTAATGCATTTGGTATGAAAATTACTTAAAACGACCACCAAACATATTACAAAAGACAATATCCAGATATGTTACCAATAACGACCACAAGATATTTCTGTGAACACTCTTCGTCCCAAATACATGGAGTTGTCTTTTGACTGTCTTGGGTTTGTTACCACACCAAGTCTTGAGTTTGTCTTCTATATGTTACTTAAGACACTAGACACGTTAGCTGGTTTGTTAACACTTTTAGTTTTATTTTAACCACAAATAAATATTGTATTGAATTTAAAATATTTTATAAGAAAAATATTTTTTATATTTAAATTTATTTCTTTTATACTCACAAAAAATCCGCAAAAAAATATAATAATAAAAACTACAAAAAATGGCGAAATATACGCTTTTTGTGCGTTGGTGTCGATAAAGAAGCGGTTTTTAAAGACATTTTCAAGACAACCAGAAGACTTGTTACCATTCCTTCTATTTCCCACCGATAGAAGCGCTTTAAATTACATAACCTCTGTGTTTCTACTCTAGTAACATACTGAAGACAACCTTAAGACATGTTTCCTAAGAAAGTTGTGTCTTTTTAACCAATGTAATTTCATATTATTTTCTCAATCATTCCCAGACAAGCAAAAGACTTGTTACCAAAGACAAAAAATTTGCTGGGTAGTGTTCGATTATATTTTTTGTGATCCAAACTATTTTCGCTAGATGCCAAATGAAACATGTTACGCAAAAGAGATATGTTGTGCTTAAACCATATATATATATATATGTGGTGGTGAACGAATTGCAATTTATACACTGCACCAATTAAAAAACGGAACAGAAATTTTCTTCGAAAAAATACTCAGATTTGAACGCTTGTATCTTGGTCAAATAACACCTCTCAGAAAAAAATTTTGTTTCTAGTTGAAGAAAATTTTGTTTTCTTTTCGATACTGGAAACCGTTTTATTTTCTTTTGTTTATTTATGACTTTTTTGAGTAAAACAAAAGGTGCCTAAAAAAAATAAAAATTTGCTGCTGTTTGAAACTGTAGACGAACTTGCTCGATATTTGATTCAAAAATCCAAATCGGCCATTTTATAGAGAATTTAGAAACCTTGCAAAATGATACTAGGAAAATTTCTGTGCGGCCACTCCTTGTAAGGTTATTGAAGTTTTAGAGAAAACGTATCAAAAAGCGTAGAAGTAAATTTTTTTTTCTCTTGTAAACTTAGCACTCTACGAAAAAATGTTAAATCACTTTAATACTAAAACTTTAACACACTAAAACTTCAATACCTCGATAAGGAGTGGCCGCACAGAAATTTTCCTAGTATCATTTTGCAAGGTTTCTAAATTCTCTATAAAATGGCCAATTTGGATTTTTGAATCAAATATCGAGTAAGTTCGTCTACAGTTTCAAACAGCAGCAAATTTTTATTTTTTTCAGACACCTTTTGTTTTACTCAAAAAAGTCATAAAGAAACAAAAGAAAATAAAACGGCTTCCAGTATCGAAAAGAAAACAAAATTTCCTTCAATAGAAACAACATTTTTTTTTCTGCAAGGTGTTATTTCACCAAGATACAAGCGTTCAAATCTGGGTATTTTTTCAAAGAAAATTTCTGTTCCGTTTTTTAATTGGCGCAGTGTATAAACAAATAATTAATTTATATAATTGAAATGCTTGAACAATACTAACAACACTGTACAACTTATAGTACATCACAGTAAAGAAATTAGTAAATTCTTGGGCTTGCTTTAGCGTCTGATATCATTATAACAAATAAAGATGATGCAGCAGATGTCTGATTTTTTTTTCGTTGGCGCTACAACATCCCATAGAGGGATTTGGCCGAATGTTTCATAATAAATTTTAACGGATAATGAGTGATTAATTCATTGATCCAACAGAAACCAAGCTTGATTTTTTCATCACCCGCCGTGAATCGAATCCGGGACCTACGGAGCTTAAAGCAACCATGCTAACCACTGTGCCACCGGGGCGGCGGATGTCTGATTATATGCTCAAATTAGTTTCAAGCCCCTTTCACATTTGTGTAATGATATTTTTGCAAGGTTACAAGAAGAATTTGTGTTTATACTTATACATATAATTAATCTAATGACACAATAATTTATGTGTTATATACATATATATGCAAAAACTATCTAAAATACCCCAATGTCGCAGTTTCCTAATTTTTGCGTGTCTGATGTCTTCATGTTGATAATAACGCAAGTTCAACGCAAAACAAGTAAACAAAATAAATTACAAAACACTTTATTTTCCATAAAACACATACATATTTCAATTACTTAACAATTTGGTGTTTTTACACAGTGCGCGATTGGTGGGATAAAACATTTACATACTTCACATTTATTATCACTTTTGATTTCATCACCAACGTGAAGCGTTAATTTTCCAAATTTACATTGGGCTTTTGGATTATCTGAATGGGGTGTACGGCTTTGCGATGGAATCATTTCATCGGTGCCTTTGGCTGAAAACAAATAAAATTGTTTAAAAAAAAGAATTGTGTTGTCACAAAATGTATAATAGTTACTTACGACATTTCCATTCAATTGGGCAACAACGAGATGTTCCATAAAAGGTTGGTATACATCCATTACGAATATAACGGAAATTTCTTAATTCGACTCCACAGTTAATTTCTTTACAAGCCGGATTACCGATGATCGTTGAATTATCAAAGATTTCAGCGCAAATACAGCTATAACAACTTTCTGATTTTGGATAGATACTTTCACCGACACGATAAGATATTCCATCTACTTCACACGTTGCAGGTCCCAAAGCGTTTTGCTCCTCTTCTTTGCACAAATATTTTGGGCAACAGCTTCCTAACGTATATTGTTTAAGGCAGTTATTTAATTCTGAGACGAAAAAGTGGCCGCATTCAATTTGTGCACAGCGAAATTCAGCTGGTTGACCTTCGGGAAAACCCCTAATAAGTAATAATTGTAGTTAATATAAACAGAAACAATTTAATAAAATTAAAAACATTTACTCTGTACAATGACATCCAGCTGAACATAATGAATTTGTTTCTTTGGTTGGTACTTGTTGGCCTATATTGAAAGCTTTGCCTTGCCAGTAACATTTATCTAATGCATAATTCGATTTATCTGGACACTCGTACCTTTATTTAACAAAACACAACATTATTTACAAACATTTTGGTTAATTTATATTTTATTTTTCGTTTATTACCTCGATGGGCAACACTCATTATTTTCTTTCACTGGAGTACATCCAAGTTCTTTATAGTGCTTTGGCGCATCAACACATTTTACATTATCACAGTCACTATCACTAGAAACTGCCGCAATTAAGCATAACAACACAATAAATTTATTAAACATATTTCATTTATTTGGTATAAACTATTCAATAGTCAATTTTGAACTGATCAACTCAAATAAAAGCACCAACGTATTTAAATAGTTTCTAGAGGCGAGAGAACGATCGTGATATGAAATAATCGTAAACAGTATTAATTATATAAGGACATAAGTCAAAAATATGTACATAACGCTTTTTTTTGTATCTATGAAATTAACCTTCGGAACTCGCTGTTCTCTTCAATCTGACTATTATAATTTATAGTGTTCTTGTTCATGTAGACGTTATGGTACATGCAATCAGGGCGCGATGACCTCTTGTACCGCATGCTTTAACTTCATAGATAATTCCTATTTCACATTTTATACAAAAATATAATTGTGGTCGTATATAACCTGAAAGATTATTAATGTGAGCGATTTATTTCTTATGTAACTACATCAACTAAAAGCAAATCTGACTAAAGTAAATTTTCAAACAATTTGTAAAATTGGGCAGGGGTTAAGTTAGAGCAATCTACATTATATAATGTTTAGGATAGTCCCGTGAAGTTTTGTTGTATAGAACGTGAATAAAGTTAACTAAAGAGTGTTAAATGAGCAATAAAGCTAGCATACGAGGAGCCCGAAGCTTGCATTTTAATAAAACCTTTTGCATTATCTTCTGTCTAGTGTCATAATTTTTTGTTGATGCTCACCATTTTCCGCCTCCGAAAATCTGAAAAGCGATTTTCATTTAATTCTACATTTGCAATTTGCTTTATTTAGGCAAATACTGTATATGCTTAAGGGGTTTTCGTGGTCGCTAATTATTGTCGTATTTTGAGGTCAAAAATATTTAAAAACAAAGCGGCGACCAGAAAATTTCCTCGATTTTATATTTGTTAACGCCGGAATCGTTTACCAGCTTTCCTAAACTAAATAGGAAATTAATTTAATATAAAATTCATGAATCCAATGTAATTAAAATTATTAAATATTATGAACTATAAATTATGTAGATAATTGTAACAACCATAAATGTAGTAGTTGGTTTGTTTACTTTACATTTTGACAGCTACCAACATTAAAATAAAAATTATAATTCATGCAGTTGGTAGCCGCCCATGATAAAATATCTACTATTATAGATCATGTTTTCCGAAAGAGGCAGCACGATTGTTGAAAAAGTACAGAGGGTTTTCGAAAGAGGCAGCACGGTCAAAAAAGAAGTACAGAGGGTTTGCCACTAGATGTCACTACACAATCAAAAAAATATTACTGACGTTTTTCAAAAAGGGACAGCCAAAATCAATTTATTTATCACGTACTAATAATAGTCACTTTTATGACACGAAAATATTTCTGTTTATGTTTACAAAATGCATACATAAAAATGTCATACAATTTTTGACAGCAAATATTTAGTGACACCTACTGGCATTATGTGAAAGTTGCTTGTGTTTTAGGAGTTTTCCAAAAGATGGTAGCTCTGGCGGTTGTTGAAAATTTGACATTTAAACATGATCTATAGATAATGTCAAACTGTCAAGAAAATACTATTTTCGCGAACGTTGCCATCTATTAGAAAACATCACCTTCTACACTACTCCAAAAAATTAAAGGAACACTAATTTTTTTCAATTTTTTTAGTGTTTTTTGAAGAGCTGTATCTTTGTAAAATACGGTCGTACAGAGATGAAAAGAAAAGCATTTTAAAGCTTCAAATCTCTAGTTTTGAGACTTTTGAGCGGAAATTTTTTGTGAGATACCGTTATTATGCAATCATAAGAAAGAGCGCGAAATAAAAAAATTCGATTTTTTTTTTTTTTTTGTAAGGATCCATGGGCGCGGGAAATTTTTTTTAAGTTAAACCAATGCATAGGTCGGTTAGCCTGTTAATTAGGCGTAAATTTAATTTCATTCTGGTCTCTCTATGTTAACTTTTTGCTGAGATATCTGACTTTGAATCATAAAAGATCCTTTTGCCTTTGATCATCGATGTCTCAGCAACCAATGATTGCACAGTAATCTTTAGGGCAGCCTTAAAAACTTCAGTAAATTTCCTACAAGACCATTTAACGATTAGTTGAGAACAAATTTTATTTTTCACCCTCAATACTGTTTTGAAAAAGTACAAAAAAGCGACTTTTTAGGTTGCTTAGTAAATCTACCGTTACTTTACAAATATGTATTGATGAAAAGACTAATGTTGCCAGGTCATTTTACAGTTTAATGTACTCCTAATAGCCCTGTATTATTTTCAAATTGATCCATCCAACCGTTTTTCCGGACAGATTGATCAAAGTTTTACAAAACAATTAAAGGAACAAGTGATCATCAAAATAAAAAAACGACTTTTTTCACATTTCGCGTTTTTTGTTAACCCTTAACGATCGTAAGATTTTTTTGCAATACTCGCCCATAACAGACGACAGAAAATTAAATAAAGTTCTGCAATATGACCAATTATTATGGAACTTGGCAATTTCTCATCCGATTTTAGTGAAATTTGGTATGCGTTATTGAAATGGGATTCTAAAACGATTCGTGGATGAAGTTCTGGAAAATGGACAACTAGGAAGGAACTTACCCATTTCTAATCCGATTTTGATGAAATTCAGTATGTACGATGGAAATGGGATTCTAAACTGATTTTTGGATGAAATTCTGGAAAATGGGCAACTAGGATGGAACTTGGCCATTTCTTATCCGATTTTGATGAAATTCAGCATGTACAATGGAAATGGGATTCTAAAATGATTTTGGATAAAGTTTTGGAATATGGCCAACTGGGATTGAACTTGGCCATTTTTTATCCGATTTTAGTGAAATTTGGTGTTCGCGATGGAAATAGGATTCTAAAGTGATTTTTGGATAAAGTTCTGGAATATGGCCAACTAGAATGGAACTTGGCTATTGCTGAACCGATTTTAGTTGAATTTGGTATGGGCGATGGAAATGGGATTCTAAAATGAATTTTAGCTAAAGTTCTGGAATATGGCCAATTAGGTAGGAACTTGGCCATTTCTTATAAGATTTTGATGAAATTCAGCATGTGTAATAAAAATTGAGTTTTCAAATTATTTCTAGATGAAATTCTGGAATTAGCCGTATTAGGATGGAACTTGGCCATTTTTTATCCGATTTTAAACAAATTCAGCATGTACTATAGAAATAAAACTCTAAAATTATTTTTGGTTAAATTTATATGGTTAATTTGGCAGGCGCTTGCCTATTCCTTAAACGAATAAAAGAAATTCGACATGTGCTTTAAAAGTGGAAAACTAAAATGATTATTCCATGTATTTAATGATTTATTTTATCAATAATTTAAGATTCTCAGTTTCATCGTGAATGCTGAAATTCATAAAAATAGGATACAAAATTTCCAAGTTCCATAACAAATTACCAAATTCCAGAACTTTATCTAAAAATCATTTTAGAATCCCATTTCCATCGCGCATACCAAATTTTTTTAAAATTGGTTAAGAAATGGCCAAGCTCCATCCTAGTTGGATATATTCCAGAACTTTATCCAAAAATCATTTTAGAACCAATTTCAATCGTACACCTGAATTTCATCAAAATCGGATAAGAAATGGTCAAATTTCTTCCTAGTTGGCCCTTATCCAGAACATCATTCACGAATCATTTTATAATCCCATTTTCATAGCGCACACCAAATTTCACTAAAATCGGATAAGAAATGGCCAAGTTCCTTCCAAGTTGGCCATACTCCAGAACTTCATCCAAAAATCAGTTTAGAATCCCATTTCCTTCGTACATGCTAAATTTCATCAAAATCGGATAAGAAATGGCCATGTTCCTTCCTAGTTGGCCATTTTCCAGAACTTTATCCAAAAATCACGTTAGAATCCCATTTCCATCGTACATGCCGAATTTCATCAAAATCGGATAAGAAATGGCCAAGTTCCATCCTAGTTGGCCATATTCCAGAACTTTATCCAATAATCATTTTAGAATCCCATTTCCATCGCGCATACCAAATTTCATCAAAACCGGTTAAGGTAAATGGCCAAGTTCCATCCTAGTTGGCCATATTCCAGAACTTTATCCAAAAATCACGTTAGAATCCCATTTCCATTGTACATGCTGAATTTCATCAAAATCGGATAAGAAATGGCCAAGTTCCATCCTAGTTGCCCATTTTCCAGAATTTCATCCAAAAATCAGTTTAGAATCCCATTTCCATCGTACATACTAAATTTCATCAAAATCGGATAAGAAATGGGTAAGTTCCTTCCTAGTTGCCCATTTTTCAGAACTTCATCCAAGAATCGTTTTAGAATCCCATTTCAATAACGCATACCAAATTTCACTAAAATCGGAATAGAAATTACCAAGTTCCATAATAATTGGTCATATTGCAGAACTTTATTTAATTTTCTGTCGTCTGTTATGGGCGAGTATTGCAAAAAAATCTTACGATCGTTAAGGGTTAACAAATAACTAACGCAAAATGTGAAAAAGTCGTTTTTATATTTTGATGATCACTTGTTCCTTTAATTGTTTTGTAAAACTTTGATCAATCTGTCCGGAAAAACGGTTGGATGGATCAATTTGAAAATAATACAGGGCTATTAGGAGTACATTAAACTGTAAAATGACCTGGCAACATTAGTCTTTTCATCAATACATATTTGTAAAGTAACGGTAGATTTACTAAGACAACCTAAAAAGTCGCTTTTTTGTACTTTTTCAAAACAGTATTGAGAGTGAAAAATAAAATTTGTTCTCAACTAATCGTTAAATGGTCTTGTAGGAAATTTACTGAAGTTTTTAAGGCTGCCCTAAAGATTACTGTGCAATCATTGGTTGCTGAGATATCGATGATCAAAGGCAAAAGGATCTTTTTTGATTCAAAGTCAGATATCTCAGCAAAAAGTTGACATAGAGAGACCAGAATGAAATTAAATTTACGCCTAATTAACAGGCTAACCGACCTATGCATTGGTTTAACTTAAAAAAAATTTCCCGCGCCCATGGATCCTTCCAAAAAAAAAAAAATTCGAATTTTTTTTTTCGCGCTCTTTCTTATGATTGCGTGATAACATAATCTCACAAAAATTGTCCGCTCAATAGTCTCAAAACTAGAGATTTGAAGGTTTAAAATGCTTTTCTTTTCATCTCTGTACGACCGTATTTTACAAAGATACAGCTCTTCAAAAAACACTAAAAAAATTGAAAAAAATTAGTGTTCCTTTAATTTTTTGGAGTAGTGTAGAATTTTAGATGATTCCACTAGTTGTCACTACTAATATAATAGAAAACAGTCTTGAAGCTAGATGTCACTACTATACTGATAATTTTTCTTAATAATTCTGCCAAAATATTCTTTAAATGTGTGTTTTTTAGACTATTACTGACATTACATGTTGAACCGAACCATGACTGACTGAGTTGCGAACTGAAGTTATGACTGAACGAAACTTTGAGTTGAATATTACATGTAATGCTAGTCTTGACCGAAATGACGTTTAATTGCCATTTTATAACCACAAAAAAATTTCTGTAACAGATAGCTTTGGCAGTATTTAAAATGAATAATCAAGAGATTTCATTGATTTTCAATTATTACCAACAAAATTTAAATAAAATTATTGCGTTGCAGATGCAAAAGTGGCGTTCCTTAAAATATTATACAAGGAAAACCAACAAAAAAAGATTAAACAAATGTTTAAGGAATATACGTAAAAACTTTGTCGAACAACGCCAATTAATGCTACGTTGGTTTTTGGAAAACAATAGTTTAAAGAGGAAAAAAACTATTTGGATGAAACCAAGGAGCAGCGATTGGTGGTGCAGAATTGTTGAAAATACCTTTTTAGACGAGGATTATTTAGAAAATTTCCGTACCACAAAACAAGTCTTCAATTATATATGTTCCGAATTAAACTCAGAGCTGGAACCATCTTTAAATGCGGTACGTGAGCCAGTTCCGGCCAATAAAATAGTCGCAATTTCATTGTATAAATTAGCGTCGTGTGCGGAGTATAGGGTCGCGGCAAATCAGTTTGGCGTCCATACGGTAACAGCTAGAAAATGCTTGATAAAATTCGTTGCAGCTGTAGTGAAAATACTTCTGCCAAAATTTATACAATTTCCTAAAGAAGAAGAAGCGAGACAATTGGCAAAATCATTTGAAAAAATTTCAAATATGCCAAATATCATAGGAGCAATCGATGGCAGCCATATTCCAATTAAAGCTCCAAACGTAGGATATTCTGAGTTTATCAACCGTAAAGGATGGACGTCGGTAGTTCTGCAAGGGATAGTCGACTCAAATTATATGTAAATAAATACTCGTATGTAATTAAAAAGTATAAGTATAAATATAAATATCTATTAAAATTTTTAGCTTTCGAAGTATTACTTGTAAACATCCGGGGTCATCACATGACGCAAGTGTTCTAAAAGATTCAAATTTTTATAAAAATGTACAAAATATCATGCCGAAAGTAATTTTTAAATAATCTTATAAAGAGCAATTGATAGACAATTTTTGTTTTCAGGAAAGACTATCTGTTGATAATTTGGATTTTCCATTATGTTTAGTAGGAGATCCAGCATACCCTTTAACAGAATGGCTGATCAAAAATTATTCAGCGAGTGATTCTCCAGAGCAACAATCATTTAATGTGTATTCCAATAAAGCAAGAATTGTAGTGGAAAATGCTTTTGGACGACTAAAAGCAAGGTGGCGTATGATCTCCAAAAAGGTGGAGACAAATTATAAATTTGTGCCTGATGTTGTTGCTGTTTGCTGTACTTTGCACAATATTGTAGAACATCATAAATGCGCATTTCAGCCTTCCTGGATGGATGAACTTCATAATGTGGAAATCAATTATCCGCAACCAGTGAGTAGAGAATATTTAACTCAACCTTCGGGTGAGACAAGTATTCGAGATTTACTCTGCAATTACATGACTAAATATCCAATTTTAACATCTAAACTATAATCAGCGGCATAATAAATGTAACCACAGTTGTTAATTCATAACAAAAATTTATTTCATTATAATTATTTTATGTACATATATAAAATAATAAAGATGAAATTTTTTAAAATTCATTAATTCATATATTAATTTAATTAATTCATTGGTTTTTGGTATACTTAACCTAAGAAAATATTAATTTCTTATTCGCTATTGAAGGATTCATCTGATAAATATTCCACATCTTCATATAGAGGATATTTATTTTGGTTAAAATTTGAATAAAATGCAAATAATTCTGCATTTGACTGTTTGACAATTTTTAAAGTTTCATCAAGAAATTTTGTTTGCATTCTGGCGTCTTGTTCCATTTGAAACTTATGATCTATCTCTTGTAGTTGCTTTTCTTTCTGGAAAAAGTCGTTCTGCAACTCTTTTTGGAATTTTAGGAACTCTTTCATATTTTTTGAATGACCTGGAGTGTTTTCTTTCCCTTTTGGGTCTAAAAATAAAAAATATTGTTATTGAACTACATAAAATTATTTTCGAATTAAATTACCTCGTGAAGTAGATGGTCCAGGAGCTAACTCATTGTTGATATTTAGGTCAATTTCACCCTCCAGTTGGGTGACAACCAAATTGTTGATTGATATGTCGTGTTCTAAATAAATAAATAAATGTATAATAACTGTAGGCATTTAAACTAATTAATTAATAATAATCAACCGCTGATAGTGTCAGTATCGATTCCTTCAAATGTCGTAGCCGGCCGCATTCCAAGAATTTCATCCAGTTTATCGAAGTGGTCCATATCTTTTTTTCCATTACCACTCGTATTATTATGTTTTTTACACTCTCTATATTCGCCTTTTAGTTTTCGCCACTTCAAAACTATTTGCTCGCAAGTTTTGTTGCAGCATCCTCGAGCTACCATCTCTTTCTCTACGGTTTTAAACACTTCCCTATTTTTAAATTTTTTACCATCTAATAATTTTGTAATTTTTTTTTCAATTATTATTTCCAATAAAATGTCCACTTCCTTATCGGTCCAAATATTTCGTCTTTTTGAATCACTCATTTCAATAAAAATACTAAGCGGTATCAAAATCACAGCCCAAAATGAACAATTCATAAATATCATAAAACAAAAATTTAATTGTCATTTCAGTCAAGTTTTGGTTTACATGTCACACTAAAAAATAAAACCGACTCAACTAACCTATGTTTAACTGACTGATTCGGTCATCATTTCAGTCGCAATTTGGGTTGGGTTGCAGTTTACATGTTAAACTTTTCGTTAAGTTTTCAGTCAGTCAACATTTCGGTTCAACATGTAATGTCAGTATATGTGAGTTTTTTTTACAATTTAATAAATTATGTATTAATAATCGTAATAAAATTTGAAAAGGAAAGGTATGATACGTATGATAAATGAGCAAAAATGTTACAACTGATGTCGTTTAGTGCCGCCATTTTTTGGAATACGTGCAGTACAGTCATACCCCGCTTAACGTTGTTAATTGGTTCCGAGAAATCGCAACGTTAGACGAAACAACGTTATAAAGGGCAAAGGAATTTTAATCATTTTATTTCATGATATTACAATAAAAAAATTAAAACGACGTTACAACAAAACACGGCGTTTGTTCGCATTTTACTAACGACGTTACAGCGAAACGACGTTATGAGGGGGGACGTTGTACGGGGTATGACTGTACTTTCGTATGATAACTAGCGGCAAATGTACTTACTATTATACTACTTTCGCTCGATCTGCCCTGTTTCGGAAAACATGATCTATAGTTTAGAAAAGTAGCAAAATTTTTTATGATGAATTTATATGTAATTTGTACATGTTCATTAATGAATAAATTCATCAAAGAAACACAATATTGGTTATTGGTTGTTTGGGTAAACACAATATTGGTATAGCAGTCCGTTAAAGGTATAAACAGAACAAGAGCGACAACGACGATCATCGACGAATAAAAAAAAAATATCGCCGCGATATCCCTCTAGTTAACATAACAAGAGCGTCAGCGCATGGCGATAAAAAAATAGCAACAAACGACATAACCTAAATCTTGTGTTTTTGGCACATGATATTATAATTTAATATTTATTTATTTATTTTATTCATTCCATGACAGGGCAACACACAGAACAAGTCCAGTTACGTGTCGCCTCAATATAATTAAATTAGCACATTTTGTTTATAATACTCGTACATAAAGAAATACATAATGAAATAAAAAAAGAAAACCAACAATATAACAATAATAAAATATAAGAAAAATAATAAATTACAAAAACATGAAGTAAATACTTAATAAAGAAAATTAATACTATTGTAAAAAAAATCTACTATTAATTCAAAAGATATGTAGATTTCAGTGCGTAATCTCCGCGTCAAAATTACCAAAATGCTCATTGTGATTTATTTGTAGCCTCAATAAGATATTTGCAAAACTAAGATTAGTTCTAGAAGAAAAAGGGAAAATAATCTTTCACATCGAATTCTTTAAGAAGGTGCATAAAAATTTAGGCATGACAGTGATGACGCTTCACATAAATTATTCACCAACTTATAGAGGAATAACTCGTTAAGCAAAAGTCTTCTGGTTTCGAGTGACTGTAAATCAAAAATCCTAATTCAATCTGCATAGTTAATGCGATTACTAAATGGAACAAATTTGTACATTAAGAAGATGGTGAATTTATGTTGCACTCTCTCAATTTGTGCCTTATAAACCTCATAATACGGATTCCATATCTAATAGCCGTATTCCAGATAGTTGCGGCATAAACTTTTAAATAAAATAGTAAAGACAGCAGGGTCCCGAAACTCTTTATCTCGACGAAAAATAAACCCGAGGATTTTAAGCGCTTCAAACTGCATTAATATGATTATCAAATTTTAGTTTAGGATCAAATACTATGCCCAAATCAGTAATTGTTCAAAACGATCACTCCATTATTCACATTAACTTCAACGCCAATCAATTTGTTTTCAGGCGAATCCTAAAATAAAAGAAAATTTACAAAGAATCATCGGAACATAATTATATACGATTTGTACTTATCTAAAATTACGACTGATCGGTACAGCATTCCTTGAAACCAAGTAAAATTGATTATTTGCCTTTAAATATTAAATTAATTTGTATAAACGATACATAATCGATCAATATAATTTCCTTATTAAAATTTGACAATTAATTACTATTTATATTTGTTATGATCAGGTACCAACCTTTAAGATCAAAATTGTAAAATTATAGTATAAGTACCAACATATTATAGCAACTTATCAATTTTGATACGCTTATAAATTAGAGATGGCATAAGAAAAAATTTGTTGAACTTGTGTTCAGTGGCTTGCAATTTTTATTTTGGAAAAGAATAGTGGCGCAACTTGGATTTTTATTATTATAAAAAAGACAGTGAGAGAGATTGTACGCGAAATAAAGTAATCATCAGTGAAATAAAACAAATTGTTATTTTTTGTAAATTTATACCGGCATTTTTATTGGCTTTGGAGATACCGCTACGACACTTTTGACCCTGCTAACATTGGACACGACATATTTGGCCCCACATATTTTAAACACCGCTTTTCACCACGGAATATCTTACAAACATTTTTTTTTTGGCGCACGCAATCGGAACCGGCATCTTGATACACGATACTAAAACTGAACTGAGGCATTGAAATTTATCCTGCGATTTGCACTAAACATATATACAGGGAGAAACGAGTTAGTGCTTATAATAATATTTTCAACCAGGTTCATTGGCAGATTTTACAGTAATCTCACTAACTATATCCAAAATCTGCTCCTCAAGCTTATATGAAAACATAATTTGATTTATTTTCCTAGTATAAGATAACACAACACACTTGTTTATATTAAGTTTAAGTTTATTTACTAAGGATCAAATTAAAAGTTTATCCAAATCTTCTTGAAGCCGAATACAATCATTAGAATTTTGAATATTTCTATATATTTTCAAATCATCAGCATCCAATAAATAATGGCAACATAAGATGTTTGGAAGGTTATTAATAAATATAAGAAACAAAAGTGGACCCAGAGTAGAACCCTGAGGCACACAAGATTTGGCCACAATAGTTTTAGATAAAATCCGTTAAATTTCACCAGTTGTAATCGTGCAAAAAGATATGATTCTAACCAATTGAGAATTTGTACAGAAAGACCTATATTACAACATTTTTTTAATATTTAGAATACTTTGCGAAACCGTATCAAAAGCCTTTTCGAAGTCAGTGTAAACACAATCAACTTAATCACCTCTATCAACAAGATTTTTTTTTTTTTTTTGAATTAAATTAAAAATGTTTTTATGTTTTAAGTGTTCTGGCACTTTTCAAAATCCAAACTCTCTAAGAGAACATTTAAAATAGCT
Organism: Tipula helvola; assembly: GCA_963556165.1. NCBI lineage: Eukaryota > Metazoa > Arthropoda > Insecta > Diptera > Tipulidae > Tipula > Tipula helvola. The sequence goes on along the minus strand of OY744481.1, from coordinate 160,554,357 downwards.
ATACCCATCAAATTAAAGGAAAAATAATTTCAGTCCAGTGTAAACAAAATAATAACCAACTATTTAGTAATTATTCAAGTTTTTGCTGCCATTTAATGAATCTTCATAAACTAGATTCTACTCTTTCGTCTCTCCAGAATAACAATATAAGCCAGAATAGTAATTTGTAGATGGGGCGCCCTCTTGTAGTATCAACAACCAACACTGTGAAATAATTATGAAATCAAATGTCACTACTTCATCAATTCATATTAACACTGCGGTAGCAAATTTAAAGAAAAAGGCAGTGTGTTTATCTTTAAATCTCTACGCTAAAAATAGGATGCCTCAAAACGAAGTCCTTGAAATTCAAAAAATTATATCTGACTTACTTTCCACTATTTCAGTTGCTATTAAATCTGTAATTAATAATGAGCAAGGAGAAGTACATAAAAACTTAGATTGCATATTAGAGTTTTGTAAAAATTCATTTCAAGAAATCCTTTCGTAGCATCGGCTTATTAAAATACTAAAAGAAATGAATTTGTATGAAGATTCTACATCGTTTATCATCAAATTGAAAAAGTAGTTCAAGGTAATCCAACTTTGGCATCCAATCGATCTAATATTTATATAATGCCATTGCGTTTTAAATTTAAAACAATTTTTCGAATTCCCTACATTCTAAAAGAAACTGTAAACAATATGAAACGGTTTTTGGCTGAAGCTAGTTTGCAAAATTTTGCTAGTGGGGATATATTTAAAGTTAAAGTAAAAAGTTTTTTATAAAAAGTATATTTTATATTTTGACGACTTTCAAATTAATAATCCGCTCGGTAGCCACATATTTTCTATTTGTAGGTGCTACTTCAGTTTCCCAACAATGTCCCAACATTTTTTATCGAAATTAGAATTTATTTTTCATGGCTAAGCGCGCCGATTTAAAAAATTGTGAAAATGAAATTTCATTACATCATTTAGTAGAAGAATTAAAGCACCTTGAACGAGGTATTGAGATTGCCATACAAAACGAATTATTTAAAGTCCATTTTGTATTGGGCCTTATAATCGGGGATAATCTAGGTGAAAATAGTATCTTAGGTATTGTTCAATCTTTTAATTCCAAAAGGTATTGCAGTGTTTGCATTAGGACTAAGAGCGAAATGAAAGAGGACGTTTCAGAAATGGCCACACACTTAAGAAATAGGGAAAATTATGAAAACCAGTTGACCGAAAATAATTTCCAGGAAACAGGTTTAAAAACCAAATGCATTTTAATGAACTCGATAATTTTCAAGTGACAGAAAATTTTTATTTTGGTATCACGCATGATATGTTAGAAGTTGTATGTATCTATGATATTTGTCAAATTTTATTGGCCCTTATAAACGATCACATAGTAACCCTGCAAATCATAAATAGTAGAAAAAAATTGTTTCAATACGGTGCAACTGAAGTGGGAAACATTTCACCACCCTTAGATTTGAATAGACTTAAAAGCTTCAATTTACAAATGACCGCTAGTGAAGATTTAACGTTTACTAGATTTTTGCCGCTTATGATAGGAGATTTAATAAATTCAGAAAACGAGAATTGGAAGCTTTTAATCATTCTAGTAGTAATTATTGATTTATTATTAAAACCAAATTACACGCAAGAAGAAATTAGATAGGTTACAACAATTAATTGAAAACCATCACCTAATATACAATACATCAGACTTTACGGCCCTACCTTTAAGCCTAAGCATCATTTTTTGTTACACTATGTCACCGCAATAAAAAAATGCGGCTCCTTAAAATACATTTGGGCAATGCGTTTTTAGGCGAAACATAATGAGGCAAAAATTTATTTCAACAATATAAATTCTCGAATCAATCCGCCTTATACAATGTCTATTAAATCGGGCTTAAAATTCGCAAAATGTTTGATGGATCAGGAAAATAGCTCTGCACCTTTTTATAATTTAGATTTATTTGCAACAGTAGATTTAAGAACAAAACCATTTTATTTGAAAGTTTTAGACAATGAAAGTTTAAACGTTAAATCAATAAAATTTTCAAATAATTTTAGTTATAAAGGACTTTTGTATAAAAAGAATTATTATTTAGCGAGATGCTTACAGTTTTTATTTCAATTAGCTATATAAAATTGAATGCATTGTTCATGAAGACAACAATGTTTTTGCTTTATGTTATCCAATTGAAATAATTTCTTTTAATGAACATTTTCAATCATATGAAACAGGAAGAAAATATGATGTTGTTTATGTTAAAAATATTTCTTATTTTATAAGTCCCCCTATAAATCTATATCAAATAAATAATCGTAAGACTTATGTAAAAAATAAATTTTTATAGTTTTAAAATTATGTACGATTAACTAATAAGACATACAATTATTTAATTATGAAGTAATTAAGATTTTTTTATCAAAAATAAATATACATATATGTATGTATGTACATATATTAATTTGTGAACCATTAATTATAATCTATTTTTGACTTTAAATTTATAATTTGGTAGAATAATATAAATAAAATAAATTTTAATTATTTGTAACAATAATTTAAAACTAACTTTTTCTATCAGTAAAGTGTTAAAAGGAACTATGGTAAAAGGAAATATAGTTTAGCCAATATCGTTAAGCACCTATATACTACAGTAAATAAATAATGCATTCTTTATATACAAAGCTTTCATAATAACAGAATGATAAAAATTAAACTTGTATGCTCTGGAATCAAACACGAATACGATTTTTGAAATCATTCTGTGTAATTTTTAACTTAACAATTGTTTGCTTTTGAATCAAACACGAATACGTTTTATTTTTGTTACCATAAACATTAATAACATCAAAAGCGTTTCACTGTATAAATAAAACTAAAACATTTTAATTTCATTAACTCCATTCTTAAATCATTCAAACCAATTATTGAAATGATAGTTTAACATATTCAAATTCATTAACGTTGCATTTTCATTTTAAAAAGACTACAACATTATTAAAATTAACGTTTTAAAATGGAAATGTATTCCTTATACCTTTATTTGTTAATCGGTTTAAAATAAAAATTTTATATTTAATTTAAAATTGATAAATTTTAAATCTTCTACCAGCTTTTAAAAACTAAGTATACATTTTTAAAATGATCATTTTCAATTCAAAATATTTCGTTGTTGCTTGGAAATCATAAATGAAATTTTTTGAAATGAAGTGTTTTTTATTAGATTTAAGTTGTTTTTTCTCTGAGTGTTCAACGATAAGTTAAATATGAGGGTTAACGGTCTGCTTAGTTATATTTTTAAGCGGAAAATGAAATAGTTCGTTAAGTTATCAGGGCCGGCACCCTTTTTAATATCAATTGACGACAGAACACTAAAAACGTCATATTCAGAGATTAAATCCACAAAATGATTTTTGACGGAATTGGTATGATTAGCTTCAAATATCTTATGATCTGATTCTTCGACATACACTGATTCAAAGTGATCAGCAAACTAATTGCTTATTTAATACGACTCAGTTCCTTCAACATCCCCCAGTTTCATATACGAGGGATAGAGCGACTTAGTAGTAAGTGATTGTGAGTATGCCCAAAGTAACTTCGGATATTTTTTTATATTTCTCTCAATATACTTAACATAACTTAAAAAACTTTTACGAATTTCGATTTTAACACACTTTCTAAGATTGGAAAAAATAACATAGTCAATAGCCAGTTTATATTTATGGTATAACGACTGTGATATTTACCCTTTAAATAAATTAATTTGATCAGTTTACGAGAATACCACGAAGGAAATTTAGAATTAACGTTAGTACGATTATTAGGCATTATGAAACTGTAGAGAATTTCATAAAATTTATCAACAGCGTTATCAAACCTACAATTTAAAAAAACGTTATTCCAAATAAGTATTTCGAGCTCCCTTCTGGACAGCGATTTTGGTCGCAAAATGAGGATTGATTTGAGGATTACCGGAAGGCAATAGTATTGGTAAATTGTATTGGTGACGTGGTGTTGAATGTGCATTTTTTCTTTCAGTTTTTCGTTTAATATGATGCAATTAAAAGAGATAAAATGGCGCGAGTAATAGGGATAACATGATACAAATAAGAGGAATAAGCTCAGAAGAGAACGATTGAGAGGATGTATTAAGAGAGACTGAGACAGACCAGCAAACTCCGAAGAAAAAAAATTAAAAATATTACGAAGCGAGAGAGACTCAAAATAAAAAATATTAACCAAAAAAAACAAAAAGCTAGAAAACAAAACGATTTTGTTTATTTTGTTTAGTATTGTGTTGCAACTCATGATGATCGGTTGCTCCTATACGATGTTATGTCCGAGGTTGGAGAAATTGTATTCTAGCATATACACAGCAAATAAAAAAGCAAGATGGTTTATTTTATTACTTTCCTTTTTAACTTGCGTAACATTTTTTTATATACAATTTTTTTTTGTTTAGAATAAAATGTCCGCACACTTCGACATAACATATCGTAAAGGAACAACCCTCACGAGCTGCAAGGCAACACAATACTAAAAAAATAAACAAAATCATTTTATTTTCTTACTTTCTGTTTTGGTTCCTTTGTTCAAAATTTAAAAATTAAAAATATTGCGAATGGAGCCGACGAAGAATACATAAATTAAAAATCATTCATTTATGTTGCTTTTTGTTTTTTTTTATTTGCGAGAAATTGTTTTGGTTACGTTTATGTATTTTGTTTTGGTTTTTTATTAACGAATGAATTCCACTAGTAAGAAGAAAGGGAAAAATAACTCAAGGCGAGCGTAAGCACCAAAAATTTGAACCGATTCACCCGCTTGGCTTGTTTTTGATACTTACCCCATGAGAAATCGCATGAGAAAATACACTAATACAATACAAATATTTGACGGCACACAATAGCAAAATGTATATTATACACCGTGTACATATACAAAATTCTCAATCCTCAATCCTCATTTTGCGACCAAAATCCCTGTACTGATTAATGTATAGTCAAGTTTTTTTTAGATTGGGAACAGTTAATTTTTGGTACGGTAAGTAGCTTAATAATTTATGTTCAACTCTAACATTTAACGGCGGGTAGTAACTATCTATTTTAGACAATGGTTTACCTACATAGGTTTACTTTAATAGCTTTACGACCAAGATTAGATAGTACTAGGTCTAGAATTCTATTACTAGCATTTCTGATAAAATTTTGCTGACTAAGTTTTGTGAGCATTGCTGTCTCCAACAAGAGATTCGCACTTTGTCCAAAAGAAAGTTTTGGTGAAACATTATTAGAATTTACTTTCCAAGGGATACTAGGGAGGTTTAAGTCATCCAATATAATAAATTGATTGTCATGAGGAGATACAAACATCAAGTCAGAAATCCGATTACAACATTTTTCATAATGATATAATTAAACATTTACCATCTTCTGTTTTCAAACGGAACCAAATATTTTCAAAAATATCATCAATACTGCTCAACTCAGAAACCCCAATAGACTTTTTAATGAGAATAGCCACACCACCACCATCAACCTTGTCGGTAATATCAAAATTTCTATCTCTCCGGATGACGTAGTACCGCTCGTCAATAAATTCATTATTTTTGATGGAATCATTGAACCAAGTCTGTGTTAAGCATATCAAATCGAAGTCAGACTCCAAAGCATAAAGTCCAGAAGTTTAGACTTTAGACCACGGCAATTCTGATAGTAGATATCCATCACAACAGTATAATAACTAAAAATATAAGAAAAAAAACCAAAAATAAATAAACAACAAAACGAATTATATATTAATCACACGGAATTTTTTAACATATCTAAATCCACTGATAAGGTAATTTCAATAGTCTCATTATTTTCATCCTTCTTCGCAAAAATCATGCCATTCGATGCCCAAATAAATTTAAAATTAAATTGTGCGGATTTTAATACATTTTTGGTCTCATGGAGTAACGCTCGCTTATATTTAGGCAAATAATCAGTTATCATAATATTATAGTTATGATCATTGATTTTAAACAATTTCAAGCTGAACATTTAAAAATTCAGCATATCCGCTTGTTTGGCACGTAGATCCGAAATCTCCTTTTTAATGTCGCTCAAAGCATCAATAAAGGTAACTTTATCATCAGGGGCTACTGGCATCTGCGTATCATTAAATTCTTGGCAGCGACAACAAACAAATTTTAATTTACCGTTGTTAATGTCACTTTTCTTTAGTTTAAGTATTTCATCACAATTTGGGTGATAATAAAGTGTGCACACATCACACTGATAAACTTTCGATGATAAAATTGGTTTTACACATTTTTTACAGGTTACCATTATAATTGAAGTTTTTTTAATAAGAAACAGCCCAGATAATGCAAAAAAAAATATTATAGCAATAGTAACCTCACAACAGATTTAAATTATGATGATGGAATTTTATTGCATTAATATTGCCAAGTAGACGTTGGTGGGTATAGATTTTCTGTTTTATTTTGTGGGTGACGCTGCATTTCCGTTAAAAAAGTAATGGTGGCAGAAGAAGTTCTGCCGATTTACCCGTTGAAAACGTAGTTAGTAACTTGAAAAATAACCTAACTCAATGACAGTCAAATATATAGTATTTAGAGATGAAGATAGAAAATAGAAATGTATATAAATCAAGTTTTAGACGAAATAAAATAATTTTACTATTTATCGACTTTTGTATTAAATTTTAATATTAATAATAAAATATTAAAAATGTTTTAAATATATTAATATTAATACCTACTTTAACATTTTCTTAAAGTTGCGATTTGTTTTTTTTCCTTCTACAAAATATCAGTAAACATGTACATACCTATCTATTACCACGTCAAAAAAAATATTTTTATACTGCGCATCCTCACTTATCGAATACCTGTGTCTAACTGATTTTATTTCAAAATTATAAACCGCAACAACGCACAATTATCGTAAAAAAAATATTTCGCTTAGAAGGCTATGATTTTTTTCTTCTATGGATTTTGAAAAGAAAAAAAATTGCTTCGTGTATATTCATTTCCTTATAACTTAAGTATGTACATAGGTTTATTAAATAAAATTTTTTGAATGTATTTATTGAAGTACAGAACCAAAACCAACGAAAATGTGTATACAAGCCGTGCGGAACAAATACTTAAGCTATAAAAATTGTCCTCTATGGCTTAGTATTAGTAATGTAAAATAAATCAGAAAATATATATACACAAAACTAACACAAATAGCTAAAATATTGTTTACATACAATATTTTATGTGTATGTATGTACGAATCGAAAAAAAATATAAAATAACATATTGCAACAACAACATCATTTTAACTACATAAGTGTAGGTGATAGGTTTATCGATTTTACGAAAAAATATGTTCATATTGGTTCATATACCGATACACAAATACCAACCCATAGAGGACAATTTCTGTGAGAGGATCGGTGTAAAGAGCAAACGTCACGGCTTGTATAAACATTTTTGTTGGTTTTGACAGAACCAAAACCAACACAAATGCCTTATACTAATGTTGAATTCTTTTCATCCAAATTCGTCAAAAAAAATTGACGCACATCCAAAAACTGTGTTCTTTTCACCAAACTTCGTCAATTTTTTTGAAATGTGCATCAATTTTACGAGATGCGGATTTTTTCATGAATTTCACATCCGTAGCTACTAATACCAACAAAAATAGAAACGTCAATTTAGTTGTCAAAATTTTTCAATATTTAATAGCAGTGATTTTTTGTATCTCGATCATTTTTATTCTCGTTTTGTGTTTAGTTTAATGTGTTTAATATTTTTTGTGTTAATTATTTAATTTAATTAATTAGAATGAGCCGCCAAATTTCAATTTGACGTTTAGAAATGTCAATCAAGTAACCAATACAAGCACAAAACTTCGTCAATTTTGTTTCATGTACTTTTCACCCACAAAATTCGTGTTGACTTGAAAAAACGAAAAGAACACGACATTATAAAGACATTTGTGTTGGTTTTGACAGAACCAAAACCTGCTAAAATTCTCTTTAGAAAGCCTGCTCATTTTGCTGATACGCAGATACATACTTATAAACCTCAACGTTAAAGCTCGGTATGCTGCTCGAGCTAAGATAAATTTCCTATACAAAATACATGTAAAATTTAGCTAGCTAAATGCAAACTAAAAAATTTCGCTCCCGATTTCGCTGATCGGTATGCTGCTCTACGCGAAAAAAAATCAAACTGATAGTTTGCGTATTGTAATTTAGTTGGCTCTGCTAAAAATGTCTACACAAATTTTGCAGCAAATTAAATGCACGGTTCAAAACATGAAGTTATGTTAAACAATATCGACAGATTGCTGCCAGAAGAAAAGGTTGAAAGAATGAAATAAGAAAAATAAAAAATTAAATTTTAATTTTGTGTTTTTATTAAAAATAAATTTTAGTTTTATTCCAAAAAAAGCGATCTTCGCTGCCATTCTAATGCTCCTTCTTCAGAATTAACATAATTTTTAATAACTTCTCTTATGGCTTTGCCGACATTATTTGGTCTTCCAGCATTCATTGAAAATTTGGAAGTGAACATTGAGTCTTCTGTGATGGTATTTCGCCATGCTCCTTCGACAAGCTTTCCGTTGTCGAAATAATCAGCGTAGTTATTTGGCACACAATTTTTAAACCACACAGCGAAGTATAAACTCGAAATGTCAGAAGAATTGTCAAAATTTATCTCTACACAAAGCCCTACACAAATTTTTTAGCTCCAAATTTATCTGTACGTTTGTGTAGACCGCGTCAAAATTTAGTTTAGCTCGAGCAGCATACCGAGCTTAAGGCGTAGTAGTAACTACGAAAAACCATGGAAAAAAAATTTAAATTTATTTGTTTATCACTAACACCACACCACGTATAGGTCACACATACTACTAACGTCGATAATTGGAGCATTTTTTACTCTCTATTGTTTGCAAACCTATTAACACCACACCATGTATTTATCACACATACTGCTAACGCCGATGATATTTGAGCATTTTTACTCTCTATTCTTTGCTTTGATCTACAAACAAAATTTCAAACATTTGTTTTTTTGGTTTTCTTAATGAGCCGATTCAGACGTGTTTTCTTGCATCAGTTTCTTTCCTCGTTTCTTTACCCCTTTCTCTATAAACTGATTTCGAAGGTCATATTTTTGTGATTCTTTTTTCAACAAAAATTTTTTGTGATTCTTGTGTTTCTCTGCACTAATACAAACAAAAAGTTATATAAAATTTCCGAAGGTCATATTTTTATTTCTATACCAAGTATGCGACGAGAAATATTTGTACACATACATAGACGAATAATTCAAAAGAATCACGTTTCAAGAAAACGCGTGTAAATGCAAATTGTTTTTTTGAAAGCAGAGAAACGTAATGCAAGAAAACATGTGTAAATTGGCTCAATGACATTGCCTTGCCGCATGATTCGTGTTGTTTTTTTGTAGAGAAATGTGAAAAAATCGATAAAATTCATAAAAAATAAACGGAATAATGGAATTATTTTTGGTACTAACGGCCGGTATTCACGTACAATTAAATTGCGCAATATATGTAAATGTGTGCCGTCAATATTGCACAATAAAATTCCAAAACCTTGAATAAAATTTGAGTATATTGTCCAATGTTATGACGTCACACAATTATATTGCGTAATTTAATTGTAAGTGAATACCGGCCTTAAAGGAAATATTTCCGAATAAATTATTTCCGAACAATTCATGTAAATTATGTAACATCATACAAAATAAATAAAAATTCAAATTTTAAATAAATAAAATATGTAATTTAAATCTTCTTTGTGATTTACTAATTTGATAGATTCGTTTTTATTGTTTTTTTATGATACATTTTACTCTCTTTCAGTTTCGTAGTATGCGATTGTTTATGTTTTTTCTACACTGTATTCACAACCGTATATGTACACGGTGACGTTTCGCTAATACAATCCCAGGTTGCGGTATTTTTACAGCAATACAGCCGATTCAGACGTGTTTTCTTGCATTAGTTTGTTTCCTCGTTTCTTTACCCCTCTCTCTATAAACTGATTTCGAAGGTCATATTTTTGTGATTCTTTTTTCAACAAAATTTTTTTGTAATTCTTGTGTTTCTCTGCACTAATCCAAACAAAAAGTTATATAAAATTTCCGAAGGTCATATTTTTATTTCTATACCAAGTATGCGACGAGACATATTTTTACACATACATAGACGAATAATTCAAAAGAATCACGTTTCAAGAAAACGCGTGTAAATGCAAATTGGTTTTTTGAAAGCAGAGAAACGTAATGCAAGAAAACATGTGTAAATTGGCTCATAGTATACAATACATTGGGATTTCTAAAGAGAATTGTAGAAGGTTTTGACAGAACATAAAAATGCCAATTCCTACATTTTCAAATTTCTCTGTAGTTGTATTTGGTAGTGTAGTACCCTCTAAACATTACACAAAAGCGAAAGGTTTTTGTATAAATTTATTATGAACATAATATAGAAACGAAGTGAAAGCGAAACACTGAGCGAAGTAATTTTATCATGTGCTATATTCGTTTAAATGAATATTTTTAAAAATAGTTTTGAAATTAAAATTAAAATAAAAATCATAAATGTATAAAAAATACATAAACATTTTATTAATTCGCTATATTTATAAAAATTTAAGAATTTATTCTGTTATTCCACCTTTAGTCTCTCTGACAAAATAAAATTATTTTTTTGTTTTCAAATATCTATCCTTTGCGTTTATGCTTGCAGCTGCAAAATGTTCTAATGTTGTTTCTGGAATAATTAAATAATTTCGAGGATAATCTTAAAATGATTTCAATATCATAATTATATTTACCTTTGAAAAAATTCATTATATTGAGTGTATTGGCCTGAATATTAGAATTTTATCCAAATCTTTAAAAGCAACCAGGTATCACCAAATCAGGGTGTCTTTCATTAAATCAAATTCCGCATAAAAAGAAAACAATTATCTATAATTGAAACAAACATCAAACATATATTTAGAACTAAAAAATAATTAAGAAATTTATATAAAACACCGCCACAGAAATACTTACATTACATATAGCAATTTAATAAAAAACGAAATTCAAAATGGCATCTCTACACAATAAATATTTTTGAAGAATGAAAGAATTATAAGAAAGTATCTAATCTATACATAATGAAGGAATGAAAAAATGAAACGAAACTAGACTGTGAGAGTGTAGTGGTACATCAAAGAAAAAACTTTGCGCTTTTGCTTCGCTTTGGTAACGCCTAGGCGAGACTTCGCAAATTTATTTGAAGGGTACCTACCCAGAGTTGTCAGTTTTGTGTTTTGTTACATTTTTTGGGTCGGTTTTTTTGGTCGTTCGCTTTTTCTTTAGAAACCCCACCAGTATAAACGTTTTCAACGTTAAAAAAACCTAATACGCCTAAAAAACCTAAATATTTTTGTTTTATATAATGTCTTCAAAATGTTGCAAAAGGATTGAAAAAAAAATTGATTGAAGAAAATGGTTAATAGTATGACAGCTGTCGTATTCTACCTGCTAAGATTCAGAATAAATAAAATATTTATGTTTATGTAATGGAATAAAAAGAAAAAAATAATACATAATAATCATAATAATAATGTTAAGGTAAATATATTCACCATTGAATATCAAAACTCATTTTGTACACGTGACAACACCAATGGTGAATATATTTAAATATTTTTGTCCCTCAGACAACACTTTTTATATTTTTTATAGAAAATAAAACTCACTTCCGTTCGACGGTCACATTTTTGTTAAAAATAAAATCAAATTAATTTTTGAATAAAGAATTGAAGCAGACAAATAGTAGTTTTTGTATATTACAATTGTGTATTGATATATGTGTCAATAAGTGCTCAAATATTTTTAATACAGTCCACTAGTAATCTCTACGAATAAAATAAAAATTTGGTTTCATAATTTATTACACGCTACGCCATTTTGGTCCTTCGAGCCGGATATGAACCAGCGACCTATGGATTAATCATACATCGGCATAATATTAACATCTTTTAGATGTAATGCGGAAGCGGTTCCGGTTTGGGTCTTCCGTGGTATGTAGGTGATTTTTTTAGTGAGTCAAGTCTCACACTGTTGGGTGGAGTGTAGCTCCGCTCTTCGCCTTTTGAAGGTTTTTTTCATCTACAAAAAAAAAAAAAAAAAAAAAAAAAATATTAACATCTTTAAAAAATATTTTATGCGAAACATACATATATGTATGTATGTATATAACATATGTATTTTATACAAAATCAAAAATAAGTATACCATATGCTGTGCCATTATACGGTACTGGAAATCACATTTTATCAACGACGAGGTCATACGTATTTTTAAAAAAAAAAAAAACAGCTCGTGAATTGTAGTTCAACAGATGGGAAGCCATTTTTTACAATCATGTTTGCATGATTATATGCAGTGAAGAGAGACAACAAAATTTTCAAGACACAAAGTATCATCAGCATTACGGCCAGGTACAAATTGGAGAATAATTTTAATATTACTTTTTCATATTTTCGAAATCTTTTGTTAATTCAATTAGTTTTAAGTTATATTAAGTGTACATATATTTAAATAAGTTTATGATTGCATCGGAGTGAGATTAACGTTATTTTGAGTAAATTATTGATTGTTGCTAAAGAACCGAGGACATAGATTTCCTGTATATTTTTCTAATTTTTTTTTGTGCTTTACGTGATCAAAAATGGATCAAGCATTTTACAGTCGATCTTTAAGCAGTTTGAAGGGGAGTTTAACTAGAACAAAAAATAGATTTAATAGTCGGAAAAATGATTGTACGATCGTTGAGTTGAATTTATATTTGGATGGCATTCGAGGTTTATGCGATAAGTTTCGGGATTCTTTGTGTCATTTAGAGGCTCTTGATGATAAGGAGTCAGATAAATATTCTTTAGATGAGTTCGAAAATAGTATAATGGAATTTCAGGTTGAGATTTTACAATTGATTAAATCGAGTCAGTGCATGATGATGTCGTTGCTATCGCACCTGACACTGATCATAGTAGCCCTATAAATCCTCTTACAGTTCCTTTGCAAATGCCGAAAATTAAAATACCGAAATTTAATGGGGAATTCCATAATTGGGTTGGGTTCAAACAGTTGTTCGTGGTTATGGTTCACGACAATAAAAATATTTCAATTACTTATAAATTTCATTATTTGCGGGAATCTTTGAGTAATGGTGATGCTTTTAGTTTTATCGATGGAATGCAGTTCACCGAAGAAAATTATCAAGCTGTATGGTAAAATTTACTAAATTATTACGACAATGAGGATAGAACCAAAGAGGTTCACATGTCCAATTTATATTATTTGAGGCCACTCGCTGATGCCTCAGATATAAAAGCTCATCGAGAATTTATAAATAATAAGGGTTCCAATCGAACACTGGGATGTATTTTTGGTCTTTCATATCACAAACAATGTTTATTCAGAATTGCAAGAAGAAATTTTAATTCAAAAGTGTTCTAATAAAAAAATGACTTAAAAAATAAGGCTAATCTTTTAGAATCAATGGCTTCTACATCTAACAGTTTAAAAATTCAACAAAATTCAATAAGTAAAAATCCAAATTTATTAAAAGGTAACTCATCTCGAAAGGATTTACAAGAGTTAACCAATGATAGAAACAATCAATATCGATTCAAAAAAATCAATAAAAATATTGATTCTTTTAATGTACGACAAAATTTAGTATCTAGAAATTCGAATTGTACCTTTTGTGGTGAGGTCCATGAAATATTCAGTTGTCAAAAATTCAGACAACTACCTTGGAAGGAAAAATTTAGTTGGGTTAAAACTAAAAGGATTTGTATAAATTGCCTACAAGGTCATCTTCCCAATCCATGCAAATTGCGAGGTTGCAAAGTATGCCATAGATTTCACCACACAATTTTACATTGTAATAATCCAAATCCCAATTCCAAATCTGAAGAAAAAATCGAAAACAAAGCCAAAATAAGTCATATCAAAAACCCACTTCCAATTTGATTTCTAAGACTGAGCTGAGCGAACATCAATCCTTGTAAATTTGTATACGGGCTCTCAGATTCTTCTGTCAACTGCTGTGATTATTGTAGAGGATCAGAAGGAAAATAGATTACTTTGTCGCGCTTTATTAGATCAGGGATCAATGTCAAATTTTATTACCAGTTCTTTTTGTCAAAAACTAAAGGCCACTCGTGAAAGAGTGAACACCCCAATTGTTGGTATATAAATGGCAAAATATCCACAATCAGTTTTCAAGTAAATTTAACTATTTTACCACGAGTTTCAGAGTTGAAAGCTGATTTGGATTTTCTAGTCCTTGATAAATTTTCAAACTTGTTACCAACTTATCCGATTGAATGTAAAATACATGAGATACCATCAAAAGACAAGTTGGCAGATCCACAATTCCATGTGCCACAGGGAATTGACATGATTCTTGCAGAAACATTTTTAGACATTATGTCATCTTCTGAAAACAAAATTATTTTTAAAGAATTACCGCCATTTCGAAATACTCCACTCGGCTATATTATATGCGGTAAAGCAAATATCGCAAAAAATTCTATAAATATTCCAAAGGCAATTAATGTTTGTTGCGACGTTAATCAATTATATAAAATGGTACAAAATATGTGGCAAATTGAAAATATTAATTCGGAGAACAGCTTTTCCATAGAAGAGAAAAATAGCGAAAATCATTTTGTTAATAACTTTAGACGGAATGAACATGGTAGATATAGTGTTGCGTTACCAACAAAAGCTAATTTGAACGAAATTGGAGATACATATTCTACGGCTTTACGACAATTTCTCCAACAAGAGAATAGATTAAGTAAAAATAATAAGTTAAAACTTGAATATGTTAAGCTCATGGATGAATACATTTCGCTTAATCATATGACCCCAGTTGAATTTGACCCGACTGATTCGAATATTGTTTATTTTTTACCTCACCATGCGGTATTCAAGGAAAATAGTACTTCTACTAAAGTTCGTATCGTTTTTAACGCATCATCTAAATCGTCAACAGGTATTTCATTAAATGACGTGCTCATGACTGGACCTACAATACAGGACGATCTATTTAGTTTACTTTTACGATTCCGAAAACATGAAATCGGCTTGGTGGCTGATATAACAAAAATGTATCGGCAAATATTAGTACACAAAGAGGACAGAAAGCTGCAGCAAATTATTTGGCGAACATCCCCAGATCTCCCACTTCAAGTCTATCAACTTAACACTGTCACTTATGGTATGGCAAGTGCACCATTTGCTGCGATAAGAACCAACAGATATATTGACTAAGGATTTTTATGCCGACGATATCCGGTGCCAATTCATTAGGAAATGCTCTACAAATTAAATCAGAACTGAGTGATTTACTTTCAAAGGGAGGATTCGAATTGCGCAAATGGGCATCAAATAAAATCGAAGTATGCGACGATGAAAATAATAATGTAGAAGAAATTTCAATTTTAGGAGTTCCGTGGAATTTGAGAGATGATTCATTTACAATTTCTATGGGAAGTTTTCAATTAGGTCCTGAAATTTCAAAAAGAACTGTTCTTTCACAATTGGCACAAATATTTGATCCTATGGGATTGTGCGCTCCAATTGTTTTTGTCGGAAAATTGATTATGAAGGAAATTTGGGCATTTCCTAATGTAAAGTGGGATGATGCACTTAATCATGATTTTTATACGAAATGGTATGATTATATACAGCAGCTAAATCAGTTCAATTATTTCAAAATTCCACGCTGAATAATTGGCTCTGATAAAGCTTCAATAAAAATCCACGTTGTGTATACATACGAACAAGGTGTAGGTTAGATAAATATCATTGCACGTTGTTGTGTGCAAAATCCAGAATTGCTCCATATAAAAAATATACCATACCTCGACTTGAACTATGTGCGGCTCTCTTACTTGCTCAATTAGTTGAAAAAGTTAAAAATTCCCTTAATGTTAGTGTATCAAAGGTGGTTCTTTGGTTAGATTCCGAAATCACTTTATACCGCGTGAGATCATCACCTGCCAAATATTCAACATTTGTAGCAAATAGAATTTCTAGAATTCAAGACCTCAGTTCTCCAGAAAGTTGGACACACATTCTATCTTAGCTAAATCCAGCTGATCTTGACTCACGCGGCGTAATGCCAAACGATCTTCAGAATTCTTCCTTATGGTGGTCTGGACCAGCATTTTTAACTGACAGTACAGAAATATGGCCTGATGCATTCAATAAATCTTTACCTGAGACATTAACTGATCCAGAAATTTCAAAACCTCAAAATTTTAGTAAAATTAAATCACATAAACACTTTTTAATAGAAAATATCTCGAATTATCATCGACTCTTAAGGATAACTGCGATAATTTTGAGATTCACCAACAACTGTAAGAAATATAAATTTCCTGAAAAATATCGTATGGGTCCTATTTGTTTAGAAGGGATCGATGATGCAAAAATTTTATTAATAAAAACTGTTCAAAAATCTGAATATGCCGATGAAATAAAATACTTAAATCTGATAAAGATATTGGTAATAATAGTAGCCTCAAAAGGTTATGTCCATTTTTAGATAAAAATAATGTTTTACGCGTAGGTGGACGACTAAAAAATTCATCTCTAGAAGCTGATCGGATTCATCAGATTCTGTTTCCATCTACTCATACGTTTACTAAATTATTGGTTCCTTATGAACATAACCGCAACCTACATGCTGGTCCACAAGCTCTATTAAATTTTATTCGACAACAATTTTGGATTGTCAATGGCCGACAACTTTGTAGAAAGGTTTTCTACCATTGTATAACTTGCTTCAAACATAAACCCAGAAGTATTGAACAGTTTATGGGTGATCTCCCAGGTGAAAGGGTGAAACCATCACGTCCGTTTTCTATCGTAGGGATCGATTTTTGCGGACCATTTAATATTCGATATAAACTTCGATCAAATGTCATTTCTAAGGTTTATATTTGTCTGTTTATTTGTTTTGTAACCAAAGCAACCCACTTGGACTTAGTGACTGACTTATCTACGAAAGCATTTTTGGCTGCTTTGACCCGTTTCATTTCTCATCGAGGACGATGCTCAGATATTTTTAGTGATAATGCAACTAATTTTTTGGGTGCAAGAAATGAGCTTGCGAATCTACAGAGATTATTTAATTCCGAATTACATAAAAATGAAATTACCAAATTCTGTACTGAAGAAGGGATCAAGTGGCATTATATTCCACCACGCTCGCCTCACTTCGGGGGCTCTGGGAATCAGCAATAAAAAGTGCCAAATACCACTTAAAACGGGCTGTAGGCAATTTCACTTGCACTGAAGAAGAATTATCAACGTTGGCAACCCAGGTGGATGCTTGTCTGAATTCCAGACCTATATCCGTCATGTCAAATGACCCCTCTGATCTGTGTCCGTTAACCCCTGGTCATTTTCTCATTGGGTGCCCACTAAATGCTCTACCAGAACGCTCCATCCTCCACCTAAATTTCAACAGATTAGACAGATATCAAAAAATTCAATATTCATTACAGGATTTTTGGCGCCGTTGGTCGCTCGAATATTTAAACGAACTTCAAGTTAGATCTAAATGGTTGAAAAGGACCAATGAAATCCAATTGGGAAAAATAGTTTTACTGAATGAGGATAACCTTCCACCAATGAAGTGGCTTCTTGGCAGAATTGTTGAATTGTTTCCGGGAAGGGATGATCAGGTTAGGGTCGTGGCAGTAAAAACATCATCCGGAACTTTTAAGCGCGCAGTTAATAAAGTTTGTATTCTTCCATTGGCCGCAGATGACCAAGATAATGTCGCATGGGCTTCGGATGTTGTGCAAAGTGATTGAATTCCAAGAATTGAATTTATTTATGTTTTTTAAAAAAAAAAGGTTTTTTGTTTAGTTAATACGTGTTGGAAGACTAACTCTTCCAAGGCGGGGTATATGTTAAGATTCAGAATAAATAAAATATTTATGTTTATGTAATGGAATAAAAAGAAAAAAAATAATACATAATAACCATAATAATAATGTTTAGGTAAATATATTCACCATTGAATATCAAAACTCATTTTGTACGTGTGACAACACCAATGGTGAATATATTTAAATATTTTTGTCCCTCAGACAACACTTTTTATATTTTTTATAGAAAATAAAACTCACTTCCGTTTTTTTTTTAAAAAGATCGAAAAAGGACGGTCACATTTTTGTTAAAAATAAAATAAAATTAATTTTTAAATAAAGAATTGAAGCAAATAAATAGTAGTTTTTGTATATTACAATTGTGTATTGATTATGTCAATAAGTGCTCAAATATTTTTAATACAGTCCACTAGTAATCTCTACGAATAAAATAAAAATTTGGTTTCATAATTTATTACACGCTACGCCACTACCATTGGGCGTATCCAGCACACAGATATCTACTTTTGAGATAATCTCAAATGTAGAATAGTCTCAATTGTAGACTGCCAAATGTGCTGGACGTAAAATCTACATATTAGTTTTGGTTTGTGTCTTAGATTCAATTTTTCAATGTTGTAATGAATCATTATTATTTATTTTCTAATTTCAATTTAATTAAATTGATTCGAAAGATTTCAAATGTGCATAATGTGCCGTTGTCTTTTTAATATGTACTCGTATAACAAAATTTTCCATTAAAAATGTCAAGAAAAAGCGAAGATACAAACCAAGAAATATCTACTCAAATGTAGATTAAATTTTTTTGCCTCACTAAATAGTGAGAATATCTACATTTTTCTAGTGAGATATTTTGCATCCAGCACGTAAGATGTGAGATATCTACTTTTTTTAGTGAGAAATCTATGTGCTGGATGCGCCCATTGATTGAATATATTATAGAATACATGAATACCTCACTTTGCGACGGTAATTCGTTCCATAAAAATGCGTCTTGTAAATAAAATTGCAACATAATTAAATAACCTTGGCATATTTCCAGAACAAAAACATTTAAGTAACGATGCAACAAATAATCTAAGCGACGCAAAACTGAAATTTGGTAGTAACAAATGTACCGTCGCAATTCGAAACGTCGCAAATCGAGGTATTGGTGTAGTATCACTGCGGAATACAACAACAACTTAAATTGTTTGTTTCATCTTTCACATGGCCAACGAAGAGCAAATCAATATTGGTTTTGGTTTAAGAAGAACAAAGCTAGGTTTTAATAAAACAATGCAGCTAGAAAGGAATAAAAACAATTTTTGGTTTGTTTAGTTTTTATTATACTAACACCATGATTCAATAAAACAAAAGGTTAGCTCGAAATATGTAAACAAATGGCCATCTTTTTTTTTTTTGACGTCACTCAATTCTCAATACGTATATAAATTACAACAACAAATAAAAAAAACGAAAAGTAAAAAAGATTTGCATGACGTCACAAACACGTGTTTTGAAAAATCGAGCTAACTTGGGATTTATAGAATCATGACTAACACTAAACCAAAAAAAATCATGCTTTATAAAAAATCAAATGTTTTACTCTTTCTTTCATAAGCAATAAAGAAAAATATATTTTTACTTGAAGTTTCAAAAAAATAAAATATTAACACGTTGAAGCTCAATTTACAATAGTCTGTTATATAATATTTCACTAATATCGATATCCCAAGGAAAATGTATAAACTAATGCTTCAAGATGTTTAAAGCAAACGAAAAGTAAAAACAATTGTATCACTTGATGTGTTGCTTTTGTTCGTTTTCAGTAGCCTCCTTTTTATTGTATTCAGTTGTTTTTCTATCAAACGTGAGTAACATTTTCCAATATAATTAAATTATGGAACGAAATCAAAAACAAAACACTCGAAAAAATAACGAAAACCGAAAGATACACCCATTTACACCAATATTAATACAAATATTATAAGGAAAAAACTATTTTGCAGTTTCTAAGCTGCTAGAAGAGCTAAAATAGTTTCAAACAATTTTGTCTCTATTTATAAGCGACAGTGGAGACGTTACTAGATCGTAGCGGCGAAAATCGCTGTGGTATTATGTAAATATATTCAATCAACGATTCTACTTAAAAATAAAAAAAAAACAGTAGGCAAGATATATCGCCGGCGATAAAATTAGAAATAGATTCTAATAAATGTTCGGCGATATTGTCGTCGTCGCCAGCGACATTGGTTCTGTTAGTATCGTATGATTTCTGTGTATTTTAATTTAACAGGCGTCATCGCTCGTCGTCGACGCTCTTGTTCTGTGTATACCTTTAAGCGGTGATTAACTCAA
Organism: Tipula helvola; assembly: GCA_963556165.1. Lineage (NCBI taxonomy): Eukaryota > Metazoa > Arthropoda > Insecta > Diptera > Tipulidae > Tipula > Tipula helvola. The sequence continues at coordinate 160,534,010 of OY744481.1, read as the reverse complement.
CATTCGTTCAAATCGGACGTGTTTTTATTCAACAATATTTTACATAATATATTGTTTTCTTTTTCTTTTTCATATTTTACATATTTTATTCAAAACAAAATAATAAAGTCGAAATCGATGTTTGTGTTATTGTATAATAATAATAAATAAATACATTTTTGCTGACTAGTGGTTTGATCCGGAAACAATAATTCTTTTCAAAAGTGCAAACAAGTGTAGTTTTGAGTTTTATAATTATTCAGTGACGTGAAAATTTTAAATTTTAATAAGTAGAATGGATCCGTGCTCTGAGTGTAAAAAAACGTGTGATTACCGCGATGCGATTATATCTTGTAGTGGGATTTGCTCAAAAATATACCATTCCAAATGCTTGTCATTGTCTCTCACAGTATCTCAAGCGGTAGCATCGCATAAATGTCTACGCTGGTACTGCGATAGCTGCTATAAATTAAACACCATAGCGGTGGTGGGAAGACTGGATACTATAACAGCTCAGATGGCATCGTTTGCTCAGGCTATAGATTCTATTAATTTTAATATATCTCAGCTGAAATTGGAATTTAAAGAGCATAGGAGCAACTCAAACTTATCTGGTGTGAGCAATTCAGTTGATTCAATCAAAGCTAGTATTGACCAACTACAGTCATTATCAATCGAGAAAAACAGCAAGGCGGACAGAACTAACTCAACTGCTACGGAATTAAATCCAAATGAAAATGCACCGCAGCCGAGAAGGTCAAAAAGGATCTTATCTAAAAATTCTGATAAATTAGAGAAACCAGTTACCGACCTGATTCCAGCTAGCACAGAAATGAATAATCCCGTAGACGGAAATAGCGGTAAAACTATCCCAGCTAAACAGTTCACAACGTCTAAAGTTAATACGGATGACTTCAGTATCAGAGTAGTCCAACCAAGGCGCTGGCTTTTTGTCACGCGTGTTCATCACACTGTGCCAGAGGAACACATTCACAGGTTGCTGGACCGTATAACATCCAGTAATGACATATTCTTACAAAAAATCATTCCAAAGTCATCCAATGGAGTGAAATACGATTACGTGTCATATAAGATTAACATGCCAGAGGAGTCTTTTCAAGTCGCCATAACATCAAAATTATGGCCTGATGGGCTTCTTGTCAAAGAGTTTGAATGGGGGCAAAAGAAACCTTTTTTTCAACAACTTCGGCTAAACCACGAACACCGATAAACTACCATCTAATCTAGAATATGAATTCTACTACGATAAAAAGAACACAAGAGACGCGACGTGCTCAGTTAACGGTGGAATTTTATTTGCTGAATTTGGTGAATCGTATTACCGAGAAAAGAAAATATCTGCTATAGGCCAAGTTCATTGCGGAGTACAGACGGAACACATGCAGAATCGACAGGCAGATCCTCTGTCCAATACATTCTTTTCGAGGCTCTACTCGAATCTCCGCAAACCAACTAAATCTAAAACAAATCTGGTAGAAGATTGTGAAGAATGCTTCCAATTTTTAAAGTTGATTCCTAATAAAACATTCAACTACAATGAACCTGAGGTAATTTCTTGGATTAAAGCTAAAACACTTCCGGAAGTATCACTACTGATTGCTGTAGCCATGTACGAAAAATTGGACAACTGTATGCTGAAGTCATACTTTAAGAATATGAATATTGATCCCAATAAACATTACCTCAAGACAATTAATTCAGTAACTAAGTTATACAAGATTGAGAATAAATACATCGTGGTGATAAATAATCATAACAAAACCATGTGCCGGGATCTTGTTGAGCTGGTACGTACCTTTACCTCTTTGTTACACTCACGAAAACCTGAGGTATTTCGGCTGGTGCTTGATGTCTGCTGCAATGTGGACCGCCTAGAAAAGGTAATCAACTTCATCAGTGGCATAATGTCTTCAAATGTCAAATGGATACTAAACATCCCATTTAACGATTCAGTTAAATATAAACGAGCTCTATCATCTAGATGGATTGTTGACATGCCACTACCGAATAGTGTTCATAGTGCAGGTATACCTAACACCCCACCGCTTCCTACAACACCTACTTACTATTCTGAAGAAGTATCTGATCATTACTATCGTAATTCTATAAAGGAAATTCTCCACTTTATGAAATTCTCCAACATCTTCACGAGTGATCATCTGTCGAAACTCTATAACAAATCAATTGATAGTCTACCGTTTTCTGCGAGTTCCTTATCATCAATTAGAGTTTTTGTTTATGATAATCATAACAAAGCCTACATAGAAGAACCTGTAACTGATCACCAATATGGATTCGATGGGAATGCGTTGGTACAGTTTGATTCTGAAAGAACTGCTTTATCACATCTAGCAGATACATTTTCTGCTCCAATGCTACTGAAATAATGCTAGACCAGAAAATATTTGAAAGATTAAATCAGCTTCCACTATCAGTTGATAAAAATAAACCTGAAATTATATCTATTCAAGGAGTGCCAGGCTGCGGCAAATCAACATGGATCTTAAATTCACATATAATTGGAAAAGATCTCGTCCTCAGTTCTACGAAGCACGGCATTAATGATATAAAAACTAAGGTGGCTTTCCAATGTAAAGAAGCTGGTAAAAACTTTGAAGATATTAAAACTAACTACCGCACGATTGCTTCTTACCTCTTAAATGAACTCAAAACATATGATACGGTTTATATCAACGAGTACATGATGGTACATGCTGGACTATTGGGCTTAGTGGCTTTGTTAAGTGACTGCCGTAAAATGTTCATTCTGGGTGATCAAAACCAAATACCGTACATCGACCGGCTTAATTATGTCAACATGCTTTATTTTGATGCAAATAAGTTTACAATACGTTCTAAACATCTTAATACAACCTATAGATGCCCTGCGGATGTGGTACATGCATTACAATCAATTTATCATCAATTTTATACCACTAATAATAATACGAAATCAGTCAGTTTTAACAAATGCCGGTTGATTTCTGATATTCCAGTTATGCCAAATTCATTGTACTTAACTTTCACAAAACGCGACAAAAGGCAATTAACTAACAATCTAAAATTACCTGATTCAAGTAAAATCCTAACTATTCATGAGGCTCAAGGCTTAACTTCAGCTAGCGTTAACTGTGTCCGACTGTCTGACAAAGAAATTAAACTATTCGATAGCTTACCACATGCTATAGTAGCATTAACCAGACACACACACACACAAATTTAACTACTTCTCACCGATTGAAGGAGACCAACTGCACTCTTTAATACGAATTGCTTTAACTGCAAACCAATATAACCTCGCTCATGTCATCGATAAATCTGGTCCCAGTACCATTCAAAGCCCAGCACATATTTTGAAAATATCAGACTACAAGAAGACTACAACAATGGAAAAACCACCAAGAATTAGGAACCATTCATTTTATTTCCAAAATGTAAATAAAATGTCTTCGAAGGCAGCTCAATTTCGCAATTTTGTGTTAAAAACGCTCTTCCCGGTTTATATCATCTGTGAAACTTCATTTCACAAAGGAATCCTGAGTTCTGAATTCTTTCCTAGCCAATATGTGGTTTATAGATGCGACCGATCACCGCTAACTAGTGATAAAAAATCTGGCGGAGGAGTACTCATTGCGGTTGCTGCATCATTATCGAATGAGTTAGTTGAAATATCTAACCTATCCATCGAGCAATTGTGTGTTAAGATCGCAATCAACAAAAAGTCAATTTTTATCTACGTTGCATATGTTCCGCCTGGCTCACCGATATCATCTTACACCGCCTGCTGCGACACAATAATGGAAATAAACAATGCTGCTAATTCAACTGATACAATCTTGATCATACAATTGGGGGATTTTAATTTTCCAACTATTAGCTGGTCATATGACGAAGAAATGGATGAAATTTTACCATTGAACGTGAGTTCTGAAATTGAGTGTCTGTTTATCGATGCTGTTTTCGATATAAATCTTAGCCAAATTTGCGAGGTGCAGAATGGTCTTGACCGAATTCTAGATCTAATTTTTACAAATGAATGGAATCTATTTAAAGTAAATGAATCACCATTACCATTCGTTATTAATGATATTAACCACAAAGCCCTAGAAATAATTTTTGAAAGCAAGGGTAGCAATATTATTGATAACCATCAAAACAGAGAGCCGTATTACAACTTTAGAAAAGCCGACAGAATAAACCTTCATCTTTATTTTGAGCAGATTAACTGGAAAAATGAACTAATCAGTAGCAACATAGATATTAACGTGGAGAAATTCTACAAAATTATATCTGAGGGCATTGCACTATTTGTTCCTACTACTGCTGCGGCCAAATCGAACAAATATCCACCATGGTACGACGATAAACTAATCAATCTTAAGAACAAGAAAGACAAAGCTTACAAAGCAAATCTCAAAATCAGTTCAGACGAAAGCAAACATAAATTCACTGCGTGTAATCAAAATTTCGAGAGATACTTTGAGATAAAGTATAAGAGTTATATAAGCCGTATTAAGGAAAAAATAAGAAACGATCCAAAACATTTTTGGAGATTTTTTAAAGAAAAACGTGAAACTAATGGTTACCCAGTGTGTATGACATTCAAAGAACGTAAATCCTGTGACCCGCAGGTTATATCAAACATGTTTGCGGAGTTTTTTCAATCAGTTTATAAACCGGAAGACATTGATAAGTATGAACATCCAAACAATGGTGAAAACAACGTAACCATACTAACACCAAGGATTGAAACCGAGGATATTCATCGAGCTTTAGAAGTATTCGGAGATGGATGTGGTCCTGATGGCATTCCAGCTTCATTATTGAAAGATTTCACATCGTTGGTAACTCCTCTGTGTCTTCTATTTAATCAATCATTACAACTAGCCGTATTTCCAACGAAATGGAAAGTAACAAGAGTAACACCAATTTTCAAAACAGGAGCAAGAAATGATGTCTCTTGTTACAGAGGAATTACATCAATATCTTCAATACCCAAATTATTTGAACTGGTTGTATGCAACTCATTCAGATCTTTGGTTCCTCGATTCATCTCACAGTGTCAGCATGGTTTTATACCCAAAAGATCAACATCATCAAATCTTATTGAATTTACCAGCAACACCATTAAAGAAATTGAAATGCATAAGCAAGTTGATGTGGTGTATACTGACTTTGCCAAAGCCTTTGACTCCATCAGTTATTGTAAAACTTTGGAACAGTTATACAGATTCGGTTTTTCTAAACAGTTTGTTGCGTGGTTTAAATCATATTTGAGTAATCGCATTCAGTATATTGAGCTTAGTAATAGAAGATCAGAATCAATTCAAGCTACTTCAGGAGTACCACAAGGCTCTCATGTTGGTCCTTGGATCTTCATAATTTTCATCAATGACGTTACTGAAGTAATACAACATTCTAAGGTATTAATGTTTGCAGATGATCTCAAAATCTTTAAAACAGTAGAAAACATCGGCGATACCCATAAGCTACAAGAAGACATCGACAATCTAGCGAAATGGTGTGAGTCTAACCTCCTCAGTCTCAACATCAACAAGTGTAAGAGTTTATCGTTCCATCGAAAAGTTAACCCTGTTACACAACAATATCAAATAAATGGCGTACTTTTACAAAAAGTATTCGAGATTAAAGACCTAGGGGTTACTTTCGTTGAAAACATGTGCTTTACTAAGCATATTGAACAATGCGTTGCTAGAGCCAATTCCATGCTTGGTTTTATTAAGCGTTGGACTGGGGATATTCATGACCTAGAGACAATCAGGATCCTGTATTATGCCTACGTGAGATCTCAACTTGAATATGCTGTCAACATCTGTACAGCGATTTTGGTCGCAAAATGAGGATTCATTTGAGGATTACCGGAAGGCAATAGTATTGGTAAATTGTATTGGTGTTGAATGTGCATTTTTTCTTTCAATTTTTCGTTTAATGTGATGCAAATAAGAGAGATCAAATGACGCGAGTAATAGGGATAACATGATACAAATAAGAGGAATAAGCTCAGAAGAGAACGATTGATGTATTAAATACTGAGGAGACTGAGATAGAACAACAAATTTCGAAATAAAAAAAAAAATTAAAAATATTACGAAGCAAGAGAGACTCAAAATAAAAAATATTAACCAAAAAAATCAAAAAAGCTAGAAAACAAAATGATTTTGCTTATTTGGTTTAGTATTGTGTTGCAACTCATGATGGTCGGTTGCTCCTATAAGATGTTATGTCCGAGGATGGAGAAATTTTATTCTAGCATATACACGCAGCAAATAAAAAAGCGAGATGTAATGTAAATTCACTAAGAAGAATGTATAAATTAAAAATCATTTATTAAATTGTTTTTTGTTTTTGCTTTTTACGGTAAAAATTTCGCGAAATTAATTAATTTTTGTCGTTAGAATTAATTGTTTGTAACTTAATTTAAGGAGCCAATTTAATTAAATTATACCTAAATTGTTATTAGTTATAATTTTTTTTATGAAAATCAATAAATAATTAATTAAAACAAAAATTATAAATTATATTATATGACAATTAAATAAAAATCAAAAATACGATAATTTACGTTTAACTATAAAATTTACCATTCTGCTTGAACAATAAACAACAATAGACACACAAATATTTGTGAATTCCCCATGTCAAAAGAAAGGGAAAAATAACTCAAGGCGAGCGTAAGCAACAAAAATTTGGACCGATTCACCCGATTGGTTTATTTTTGATACTTACCACGAGGAAACGCATGAGAAAATACACTAATACAATAAAAAATATTTTACAGCACACAATAGCAAAATGTATATTATACATTGTGTACATATACAAAATTCTCAATCCTCAATCCTCATTTTGCGACCAAAATCGCTGCACTGGTTTCCTTTTTACGACGAACCTATCAGAAAAATCGAGAGTGTCCAAAAAAAGTTTATACGGTATATAACGTGTAAAGACGGATGGGATTATGACCATGACTTACCGCACCACGTTAACCTGAAGCGATTACCATCATATGCTACTGGATGCAAAACCTATCAAATGACAACATTGGCAAATAGACGAGAGCTTTTAAAGTGTTCGTTTATTGGAAATATTTTACTTGATCAAATCGATGCACCATCCCTACTGGAATCAATTAAAATAAAGGCACCGAGTAGGAATTTAAGAGATCATGAGTTCCTTCATCTAAATAAACACAGAACAAACTATGGTGACAATGAACCGGTAAACATGATGTCGAAGAGTTTTAATAAAATCGACCATCTGTTCGACTTTTACTTAAGTAAAAACAGCTTTAAACGTAGGTTGAAGCAACATTTTGCTCCAACCTAAAAATATTTTTAGGTCAATTTTTATTCTTTTTTTGTTTAATTTAATTTTTATTCTACCATGTTCAGTATGTTATAAATTCAAGTCATATTTGTAGACTTTTCTCAGTATAAATAAATAAATAAAGCTTGCGTTTAAGAATAAAGCTTGCCTCAAAATGGTTTGAACAAATAAATATGTATTCTCTTTTTACTGAATGGTAATATCAATATGCCACAATTTTTTAACCAAAGTTCGTGGTTCTAATAATGTGTTCAATTTAGAATTACAGTGCAAAACTGCACATTTAACATCCGACGCGACGGTCTACTCATAATAACAAAAATGATATTTTTATTTAACGAGTACAAATAATTACCTATAAATCGATTGAAATGAAAAACAAATATCGCCTACAAACAAATTATCTATAAACAATAAGTAAAAATAAACAAAATTTGATTATTAGAATAAAATAGGTAAATCCTAATAGCGATAATTAGTAAAGAACAAAATTGTCTCTGTAAAACAATATCTTCAAAAGGAATCGGTGCGAAAGGCCGAATGTCGAAAGGCCGAATGTCGAAAGGCCGAATGTCGAAAGGCCGAAAGTGTCGAAAGGCCGAACGTCGAAAGGCCGAATGTCGAAAGGCCGAATGTCGAAAGGCCGAAATTGTCGAAAGGCCGAATGTCGAAAGGCCGATTGTGTCGAAAGGCCGAATGTCGAATGGCCGAATGGGTATACATCTTTTAGCAAAAAAACGTTTCACAAATGAAAGTTTGATCAAATTGCTTTTTGCAAAAAACACATTTGGCAAACATTTCTTTGTCAAAGAAGTATGAATGGCAAATTCACATATGTTAAATAGTTGTTTGACAAATTTCTTTTTGGCAAATTATTCTTCAGGAATTATAAGGCATTTCGATCGCGCGATCAAAATGCCTCATAATTCCTGAAGAATAATTTGCCAAAAAGGGATTACTCTAAAATTTGAACAAAATTTCCGCGTGCCGCGCCTGAATTAATAAAAGTATTTTTGCTTCAAAATGAAAATTTAAATTCTGGAAAATGAAGATTTAATCTTCTTTTTTAAGAATTTCATTTTGAAATTTATGGAAAATGGAGATTTCCATTCTAATTTTACTAATAAATCTCTATTTTCCAGATAATTCTAAATTTCCGTTTTCAAGCACAAATATTTTTATTAATTCCAGCGTGCGTCATATACCTGCCAAATTTCATCACAATCAGTTCAGAAATATCCAAGTTACAGGGTAATTGGTTATATTCCGAAAGTTCATCCAAAAATCATTTAAGCATCGCATTTCCATCATATTTGTCGAATTTCATTCAAGAAACACACCATATAAATTCTCTTGTATATTCCAATACTTTTTGATATAAACAAATAATTAATTTATATAATTGAAATGCGTGATCCGCTACAATACTAACAAGCACTGTACAACTTATAGTACATCACAGTAAACAAATTAGTAGATTCTTGGGCTTGCTTGAGCGACTGATAGCATTGTAAGAAGAATATGAGAATTTTTTAATCAATAATGCTGCAGCTGATGTCTGGTTTTTTTTTCGCTGGCGCTACATCCTATAGAGGAATTTGGCCGCTTCATTATGAAGTTTCGTAATAATGTTTTAACGTATAATGAGTGATTAATTCATTGATCCGACATTAACCAGCCGTGATTTTTTCATTACCTGCCCGGAATCGAACCCGGGACATCCGGAGCTTAAAGTAAGCATGCTAACCACTGTGCCACAGGGGCGGCGGTATGTCTAATATATGCTCAAATTAGTTTGAAGCCCCTTTCACATTTGTGTAATGATATTTTTGCAAGGTTACAAGAAGCATTTGTGTATATACTCATATATATAATTAATCTAATGACACAATAATTTATGTGTTATATAGATATGCAAAAACTATCTAAAATACCCCAATGTCGCAGTTTGCTAATTTTTGCCTGTCTTGATGTCTCCATGTTGACAATAACGCAAGTTCAACGCAAAACAAGTAAACAAAATAAATTACAAAACACTTTATTTTCCATAAAACACATACATATTTCAATTACTTAACAATTTGGTGTTTTTACACAGTGCGCGATTGGTGGGATAACACATTTACATACTTCACATTCATTATCACTTTTGATTTCATCACCAACGTGAAGCGTTAATTTTCCAAATTTACATTGGGCTTTTGGATTATCTGAATGGGGTGTACGGCTTTGCGATGGAATCATTTCATCGGTGTCTTTGGCTGAAAACAAATAAAATTGTTTAGGAAAAAGAATTGTATTGTCACAAAATGTATGATACTTACGACATTTCCATCCAATTGGACAACAACGAGCTGTTCCATAAAAGGTTGGTATACATCCATTACGAATATTAGCGAAATTTCTTAATTCGACTCCACAATTGATTTCTTTACAATCCGGATTACCGATGATCGTTGAATTATCAAAGTTTACAGCGCAAACACAGGTATAACAACTTTCTGATTTTGGATAGATACTTTCACCGACACGATAAGATTTTCCATCTACTTCACACGTTGCAGGTCCCAAAGCGTTTTTCTCCTCTTCTTTGCACAAATATTTTGGGCAACAGATTCCTAACGTATATTGTTTAAGGCAGTTATTTAATTCTGAGTCGAAAAAGTGGCCGCATTCAATTTGTGCACAGCGAAATTCAGCCGGTTGACCTTCGGGAAAACCCCTAATAAATAATAATTATAGTTAATGTAAACAAAAGAAATTTAATAAAATTAAAAACATTTACAGTGCACAAGAACATCCAGCTGAACATAATGAATTTGTTTCTTCGGTTGGTACTTGTTGGCCTATATTGAAAGCTTTGCCTTGCCAGTAACATTTATCTAATGCATAATTCGATTTATCTGGACACTCGTACCTTTATTTAACAAAACACAACATTATTTACAAACATTTTGGTTAATTTATATTTTATTTTTCGTTTATCACCTCGATGGGCAACACTCATTATTTTCTTTCACTGGAGTACATCCAAGTTCTTTATAGTGCTTTGGCGCATCATCACATTTTACATTATCACAGTCACTATCACTAGAAACTGCCGCAATTAAGCATAACAACACAATAAATTTATTAAACATATTTCATTTATTTGGTATAAACTATTCAATAGTCAATTTTGAACTGATCAACTCAAATAAAAGCACCAAAGTATTTAAATAGTTTCTAGAGGCGAGAGAACGATCGTGATATGAATTATGTAATCGTAAACAATATTATATAAACACAAAAATAAAAAATGTGTACATAACGATTTTTTTTTTGTATCTGTGAAATTAACCTTCGGAACTCACTGTACTCTTCAATCTGAATAATGTAGGCGGTTAGTGTATTCCAAACACTAATTTATGAACCAAATTTAGGTTATTTATGTTGTCGACTATTATAATTTATAGTGTTCTTATTCATGTAGACGTTGTGGTACATGCAATTAGGACACGATGACCTCCTATACCGTATAGTTTAACTTCAGATACTTCTTATTTCACATTTTATACGAAAATATTATTGTGGTCGTAGATAACCTGAAAGATTATTAATGTGAGCGATTTATTTCTTATGTAACAAGCATTATCTGACTAAAGTGAATTTTCAAACAATTTGTAAAATTGGGCACGGATTAAGTTAGAGCAATCTATATTATATAATTTATAGGATAGTCCCGTGAAATTTTGTTGTAAAACGTGAATAAAGTTAACAAAAGAGTGTTAAATGAGCAATAAAATAAAGCTAATGTACGAGGAGCCCGAAGCTTGCATTTTGATAAAACCTTTTGCATTATCTTCGATCTAGTATCATAATTTTTTGTGGATGCTCACCATTTTCCGCCTCCGAAAATCTGAAAAACGTTTGTAACGACGTACGAGCTGACCCTGTCGTTCCAATCACCCAAACGAGGTCAATATGGAAATTTCTTCGAATACTTAATAATTGGAAAATTTCTGTAGGTATTGACATAATTCACTGAGATATATGTATACCTGGAGACGACATACAAAATGTCTATCATAGTAAACAGCAAAAAAGAATGGTACACATTTTTTTTTTTCTAGTTGTACCGTTCATTTTAAATATATGCACACTCCAAAAAGCTAATTTTGTATAATTTTGTTAATATTAAACTTGCGATTGACTCGTTAAACATACAAAGATTTTGAGACTGATTAACTAATTGAAGCATTATTTGAACTATTCACACATTGCACTACTTATCTTCGGAAAATATTTAAATTATTTCTCACTGCGTTTCCTTGAAATTTTCAATATACACCTGGAAAATAAATAAAAACAAGAAAAAAATTTGGGGAAAGGTCAAACTTTCGAACATAAACAAACTGGTTTACTAATCATTTGTAAAAACAAAAGCGTGAACGAACAATTTAGTGTATTTAAAAAACAACAACGCATTTATTGACTCGAAGGTCATAGCCTACTATGTAATTACATTATGTAATTATAACGGTTTATACGATTTCATTTCTAAAAATTCGAAACCAATTCAAGACAAGGAAAATAAATACGTTCTCTGTCACACAGACGCAAGCTTTTTTCTTCTTCTTCGTTTGTTTTCTTGTACCATGAATTTTTGCCTATGCCGTCGTATCCATGTATATATCTCAGTGACATAATTGAATTCCCCCCAATCGAAAATGAGAAAAAAAAAATTTATAAACAAAAGAAGAAATCAATAAATAGGCGCGGTAATGCGACGACTCGGGAGATTTTATTTGATATTTTTGAAAAAAAAAAATAGTACCTGATGGTAGATTAAATTGTAGATAAAGAATCCCTGTAATATTTTTTTTATTAACGCGTGGTGATCGCATATTTTAAAAATTTTAAAATCAATATACGTGCTCATCAAATTTTCTGTTTATTTTTTTTGATTATCAAATTTTTTTATTAATTCGGAGGCAAGATAATATTTGCCAATTCAAAATAAAAAAAGAGAACAATTTGAATAGTGATCTCAAGGTGTATTAATCATCAATCTATTTATTGGATTAAAACAATAATACTGTGAATTCTCGTTCTACCTATACAAAAAAAAAAAAAAAACTGTAAGAAAATGTGCGCGAAATACTAGAACATGCTCGAATTTCTAATTAACGGGTGAATTGTTTAAACAAGAAAAATAAAACAAAAAAGCTTGGACGATAAGCCGTGAAGCCCAATATGAAAGATTGGCGGATAATTAAACAAAATATTTAGCGTTTACGTTTACAATGCTAAAGCTCACAACAATCTGAATATTATTTTTTGTTATATTTCGCTCACGGTAAGAAATTAGTTTTTTATTTATTAGTATTCGCATTAGCCGTAGATGGCTTAACTAATTTTACCGCTTACCGAACGCACCTATCTCAAATTAAGCCATTACTGGCTGTTATACTGTTTTTATTTCATTAACATTTAATAAGTTTTTAATGACAGCTGAGTAAACAAAACAATAGATGTGGTAACTAATTTTTAAGTTTTTACAATAAATAGATCTAAATTAATTAAATTAACTATTTCAGATCATTCTCGTGTGATCATCGATAAAGTGGAGACGTCTTTTCTTTTATCGGGATAATAATAGTGTGATTAATTAATTTGTATTAATTCTAATATTTAGAGGAAATTCTGGTAAGTGGTTGTAGATATTAGATTCAATTAAATTTTTGAGTTGGTGGTGTAAAGCATTTGGAAAGTTGGGTGATAGAGGAAAAGGACCGCGTGGGACAGGGGATGAGGGAGAAATCCTTTTAGACCTTGTCCGGGGCGGTAATATCAGGTTCCCGAGATCGAGCACAGAATCAGATGATTCAATAAATTCAATAAAAAGTGATGTGATGGCAGATGATAATAATAAAAGTGAATTTAAGATACATAGTAAAACAAAGAAAAATAAGAATCGTAGACAACGTGGCGGAAACAGGATGTTAGAAAATTCAAAGATGGAGTCAAATGTCAATAACGAAAAAGGAGAAATTATTTTAGAAACACAAAAGAGCGAAGTAAACTCAATAAAAAGCAGTGATATTAATACAATACAGTCGGAAAACAGGAATGATTTAATCGAAATGGAAATCACTACAAAGTCAAGAAAATATATTCATGGAGATAAAGGTCCATACAAAGTGATGATTTCTAAAGAAAACCTAAATTTAATCAGCTTAGGTAGAGTACTTCACACGAATAGAATCCAAAATGTAAATTCTGTAGAACAGATCAGCAAAAATATGACTAGAGTTACCTTTGATAACCTGAATAGTGCAAATGAATGTGTAGACTCACCAGTGTTAAAGATTTTCAATGGTTATAAAACGTTTATACCTAGATCCTTTGTCGAGACAGTGGGAATCATACATAATGTGCCGATCAATTTAAGCGAGGAGGAAATTTTAATGAACCTTAATTCAACAGTTGGTATATCGAGAGTGGAAAGGATGACGAGATGGGACAGGAATTCAAATCTAGCATCACCAATGGAATCTATGAAAATATTTTTCGATGGAAGTACGTTACCATATAATGTAACTTTATATGAAAACATCTTATTGAAAGTAAATTTCTTTTTCCCGAATCCATTTTTTTGTATTAATTGTCTGAATTATGGCCACACTTTAAAAAGATGTAAAGTCCCAATTTTAAATGGCAAATGTAGAGTATGTGCTGAAAATGTATACGTCGGTAAGGAGGGATCGTTCCAGGATGTGAAGAAAAGATCAAACAATTTAAAATCACGAAATGCATGACAATAAGTAAAATTTCGTTTAAAGAAGCGAAGTTTAAATTATTTGGTTCAAATCCTAGAATACCATCAGATGCAGATTTTAATAATAAAGCAGGATTCCATGAGGACCTAATTCGATCAAATCAAAAATTGGAAAAGGCAGAAAAAAAAATATTGATTTTAAATGAGCTATTAAACGAGATAAGAGAACAATTATTAGGAAAAGAAAAAATGCTAAATCAAGTAGGAAAGGTTTTGTCACTAACGAAAGATAAGAGGGAAGGGGAGAAAGAGTTAATTTTTAATAATATGGAAAAGTGGATAAAAAAAGGGGAGTTTCCCGTGCTAGACATTGAATAGTAATAAAAATGTAAACCCAATTTTTATTTATGTTTTATTTTATTTTTTTTTAAATTTTAAGTTGAAGATATCCTTCAACAATTCTTATTAAGTGGTATTATGAGTGAAATATTAAATCTATTACAAATAAACATCAGAAGTTTGATTAATAAAAAAACATTAATAATTAATGAAAATGAAATAAAGAAAATCAATATTAATTTCGAAGAGCAATTAAGTGTACGATATTTTTTGTCAGTCCGTCTTTAGCCAACACAAATAAGCTCGATGGTTCGCCCACGCGAGAACATGCCACGTATAATTGTCCGTGTGAAAAACATGGTGTGCCCAAATCTAAGCCGCAAACAGACATCGTTTGGCCTTGCGACTTGAACAATAGCTACACGGGTAAATTTGAAGTTGCCCAAAGACGAACAAGTAGACAAATGAAATGAGAAAGCGCACGGAGGAACAAATACAAAACACGACGATTTATTAAATTAACAATGTAATTGATACTTTTTACACTTTCTGCCGTAGGCACTTGGCGAAACACACTTAATACACACATTTTTAAATTTTTTTAAAAACACTTGTTAAATATTTCGCAAAATTATTAATTAATTAATTAATTTTTATTTTTTATTAATTTTGCGAAATATTTAACAAGTGTTTTTAAAAAATTTTAAAAATGTGTGTAATGTAATTGACTTTATAAATTATAATAAGTTTTTATTTTTATTTTTTCACCTTATTCTAACCACTGTAATTCTTAGACTGATTATCTTTTATTTATTTTTAAATTTTCAAAATTTTTTCCATTAATATTGCAAGTCACGAAAAATTTCGCGCCTCCGGTTGACAATAATGCACACGGAAAAAAATAATTTCTAATATGAAGAAAAAACGGATTAGTTCAAGAAAATTTGTACATCATTTTTCAGCTAACCGAAATTTTTCTCACCACAAACTTTACGTTTCTCAATTTAAAATTCTGGTAAAATATTAAAATAATCTTTATTTGTTTGATATGAGAAAACTAATTTCTTGATACAAGAAAACGTGATTACATCGAGAATATGGTTTTTCTTCATGGTTAATTCTTATTTCTTAAGTTTAACAAAATCGGTTTGATTGTAGAAACCGATTCTTTTGATTGAAAACTAGAAATTTGTATGGTGAGAAATCTCGTTTCTTTATTTAAGTAGCATTTTCTGTAAATAAACAGATATTTTCTTGCTGGAAAACACATATTTTCTTGAGTAGAGTGAACATTTACCAATCTATTGTTTGCGTTTTCTTGAATGCATCGGTTTTCTTCTTCCAGGGAACTTGAATATTCTTCAGTAGAGAAACGCTTTTCTTGTGACAAAGCAATATTTCTTCAGGTGTGGTTACGCAATATTTTGTAGTGACTCACGCATTGCAATCATATAAATTAATTATTTGGTTTATATAAATTGCAATTCAGTCGCCACCACATACACATTTTGGGTTTACGCACAAGATTCTTCTTAGCGTAACTAATTTCATTTCCACCTAGCGTAAATGATGCGGAACTCTAAAATTATATTTAGTGATATTTGTTCCATCTCGTTTTCGCTAGCAGTTTCAGAAATTTCTTTGGTTTGCTATTATTCTGTGTGCTCCATCTCGTTCTTGTCACAACAACGACGATTTGGCATGCGATTCTTCTCGTATGCCAACACCAATTTTCGACAAAATAGATATGCTAACACTAATTTGGTAGAAAAATAAAAATCATCGGAAAACAATCGATTTTGATAAATTACTACAACTTTTGCTTTCGGCTCGATAATAGCTACGTGATAATTTTTACGATTCGTGTTTAAACTACAAAATAGATATTTCTATTAAGTGGCGTCATTCTTATATTTTTTTATGCAGTGGTGAATTAATAGTAATTCAAGTGAATAAAATTGTATAACTTTAAAATAATAATTACAAGATTATAAAATAAAACTAAGTGCTAAAAATTTGTATTTAAAAAAAAAACAATTTGAGGTTTTTATTTCTCTTGTGAATTCGACGCCATTTGTAACCCCGTACATTTATTTTCGTGTACGTAGTTTTGGTATAACCGCGCTGTGTTAGTGAAGTAATAAATCTCAATATATAAGTGAACATTTATATTGAACACGCAACCTACGAATCAATAATTTCTTGGTTTCAGAAATATTTCTTCTATTTGTGAAATGGTTGGTTATAAAATAATACAATTATACGACAATTTATTTTTGTGTTTTTTTATTTCACCATCAGATACAGAAAATATTTAAATACAAATTTGATAATTTCGATTGTTATTTGTTTCATTATATTTAAATATAAAAAACCTCGATTTAAGGGACCCCGATTTAATGGACTTCGGATTTAAGGGACACTTTTCAAATCTCTTTTTTTTTCTTTATTTCTATTTCGCTACGTACATATGTACATAAATAAATACATACATATGTGTAATAAACTAAAACAAAAGTATCAACAATTTTGGTTTTTTATCTTTTAAATGCAATAAAAAAAAAATGCAATGAATGATGAAACAAAAATATTTTTCTGTGAATGAGTAAATGGGATGCGATTAATTAAATGCGTATGGTAAATGCGGATTTTAAGTTGATAACAGCTGATGTTATTGCTGTTGATATTTTTTTCAATTCTTTTAAAGTGAGTGTTTTGTGTGTATATAGATTACAATCGTATAGTATTGATGCTTTTTTGGAGGAATTCGGTTCGTTTCTTAGTAGATTTACATCTAAGAACTTATTTATTATCGGTGATATGAACATTAATTTATTGGGGAATTCTGCTTTAATTGATGATTACAAATTTTTAATGTCTAGTTATGGCTTAATTTCTCACATTAACGTACCAACCAGAATTTCAAATCAATCTTCTACATGCATTGATCATGTTTACTCGAGATGCAGTAACATAGACGTACTAGCATCTGTGAATGATTTGCGTATTACGGATCATTGTGCGATATTCATAAATTTGTCATTCTCTGAGCTCCACAAAGTGCAATGTCACTCTAAAGTCACTATCCCTAAGTTTAATATTGATTATGATTGCTTGAATAAGTTGCTGGTACGAGAATCTTGGTGCTCAGTGTTGGCTATTTCCGATATTTCAAAAGCTTTCGATTCATTTTTTACTTTATTGATTAATTATATATCGCAGTGCAAACAAAAACTCAAGCAACCTAAAAAGGCAAACAAACTCAAACCGTGGATTACTAAATATTTGGTTGCTAAGGTTAGGAAAAAAAATAATCTTCACTGTAAACTTAAAAAGCACAGTCATAATATTGGATTAAAAAGGCACTTCGACAACCTTTCTAAAAATTTAAAAAAAGATATAAAGTGTAGTAAAGCAAAATATTATTTTAGTAAATTTCAAAGAGCCGCTGGTAATGGCAAAAAACAATGGAATTTAGTTAATGAAATTTTGAATAAGGAAAGTTGTACTAATCAAATCTCCGTTATACGTGAAGAATCGGGCAATATTGTCTCCTCACCGCTTGAAATTGCTAATAGTTTCAATACATACTTTTCTAACATTGTTGCCACCATGGGACCTTATGTTAGCAATTCTAATTTGAGCAGCTGCAAGTCGATGGTCTTAGATGGCCCTATTAATAGTGGTTTTTTCTTTCGGCCAATTACTTCGTTAGAATTATTTTATGTTATTAATTCTTTGGAAACTAAGCATACGCCTGATAATATCGGCTTGAGCAGCGCAATTTTAAAACGAATTAATTTTAATATTGTTGACATTTTAGCTGAATTATTTAATCGTAGTGTAATCGAAGGTGTTTTTCCGCAAGCATTAAAAATTGCAACGGTTATTCCCTTGTATAAAAAAGGTGATCGCTTATTAATTAGCAATTATCGGCCTATTTCGCTTCTTCCAGTTGTCTCAAAAATTTTTGAGAAAATTGTTAAATCGCGTTTACTTGATTACCTAAATACGTTTGATTACTTTAGTTCGTGCCAATTTGGATTCAGAGCTGGTTTTGGTACCGAAGATGCACTACTGAATCTAATGAATCCGCTACATGAAGGGCTTGACAACTCAAATACAGTAGCCGCTCTCTTTATTGATATTTGCAAAGCATTTGACATGGTGGATCATCGGATTCTTTTAAATAAACTATCGTATATTGGATTTAGGGGGTGTATGTTTGATTGGTTTACATCGTATTTAAAAGGTCGTTTACAACGGGTGAGTATTGGTGGATCACTGAGCAATTTTATCGAACTTCAGGCTGGCGTTCCTCAAGGTTCAGTCCTTGGACCAATTCTATTTTTAGTTTACGTTAACTCGATATTTCGTCAAAAGTTCATTGGTAAAATTGTTGCATTTGCTGATGACATGGCATTTGCTTATAATTGTAACAATTATTTGTCAACAGTATCTAGTATTAATGAAGATCTGACAGTCTTAAGCAATTGGTTTTCAGTGCACGGACTAGTGCTTAGCCCGAAAACTAAGGCTATTTTGTTCAGCTTGAATGCCTATCGTTCGTTTGGTACTGATATTGTTTTTCATGATGTCTATTGTCCCAGAAATGGATCTTGCTTGCTCAACTGTATGGTCATTGAATCAGTAAGTTCCTGTAAATATTTAGGACTAGAAGTCGATTGTCATTTAGATTGGAAAGGTCATGTTTCAGCTCTGAAAAATTCTCTCCACTCCACTATCAGGAAAATGTACCTTCTAAGATCTCATTGTCCTTTTGATGTTTTGAAATCGTTTTATTACGGCTTAATTGATTCGCGATTACGTTATGGCATTTGTTGCTGGGGTGGCACTTACTTCAGCACAATTAAACCGTTAATTATTGCTCATAAGCATGCTATTAGATTGATGTTTTTTAAAAACAAACGTTGCCACACGTGGCCTTTATTCGTGTTAAGCTCAATTCTTCCGATAAAGCATCTTTATGTATTTAAAGTCATGAAAATTTACTTTGAAATAAGCGGTAACCGAAATTTATCTTGTCACGCCTACGAATTACGCAGAAACTCCGTATGTCAAAAATTAATACCCAAGTTTTCCAAAACTCATTTTCGTAATTATTTCTTAGTTACGGCTCCGTCAATATTCAACAGACTTCCTGAAAGCATTCGCGAGATACGTTCTAAAAAAATATTTTTATCGTCACTTAAAACTTGGTTACTGCAGAACAAAACTTTGGATTTCGTGTTCAATTTAATGGTTTAAAATTTATTGCATTTCGATAATTATATTATACTAAAGATTTATGAATTTATATTTTGATTTTTTCTTTGTTAAACTTATTATTTGTGTATTTTACATTTATTGTTAATTAGTTTCTATATTTACATAGTTTTTTATTATTAACCTTTTCATTACCCCTTAATGCTAACAATCTGTTCTCATGTAATGAAGAAATGCATGTTGCTGAACATTTTTGTTCATTTTGCATTTCTAATTATTTCAATTTAATAATTTGTATTTTATATTTTATAATTGTCATTAGTTTTTGTTTTTGAATTTTGTATACATATTGTATTTATTCTGTACAAATTGTAATGATTGAAATAAATAAATAAATAAAATAAATAAGATTACATATCATACATATAGCGGAGAATTTTTGATTAGTGGGGATAATTTTAGTTTGTCTACGTTGTAATTTTAGATTACGTAGTCTTCATTCAGTTGCGTGATTTGGTTTTTGTATACGTTTCGCTTAATTTTTTTAAATTTAAAATGTCTGACAAAAGAACACATGTAAATTTAACTGTTAAGCAAAAAATAGATTTGCGTCAGGAATATCAGTAAATCGAATTTGTCAAGAGTACGGAATAAAAAAACAAACTGTGTCAAACATAAAAAAGTCGAAAGAAAAATTAAAAAAATTTGCCTTAACCAGTGATGTCGATATAAGCAACCAAAACAGGAAACATTTAAAGTTAGCAAAAGACAGTTCCTTAGAAGAAGCTGTATTAAAATGGTACATTCAACAGCGTTCCTGTGGCGTTAATGTACGTGGAGTAGAATTAAGATCTGCAGCCAATAAATTAGCGGCTCATATGAAAATAATTTTTAAAGCTAGTGATGGTTGGCTTTGGCGCTTTCGCAACCGGCACGGAATATTAAATAAACGGACGTATGGAGAATCTTTAAGTGCTCCTACCGAGGAAATCGAACCATTCCGGCAACAAATTTTAAAATTAATTAAAGATGAAAATCTGAGCCTTTTTCAAATTTATAATGCTGATGAAACTGGCCTTTTTTGGCGTTTGCTCCCGCAAAACACCCAAGCCTATCGACGAGAATCATCGACACCAGGGAGAAAAATTAGTAAAGATCGAATATCGGCTTTGCTTTGTGCCAATGCCGATGGCTCGCATAAACTTACATCCACTATAGTTGGTAAATCCCGCCGTCCAAGAGCGCTTAAAAATTGTTTAAATATCTTACCTGTACATTATTATCACTCTAAAAAAGCGTGGTTCAATTCCGAGATTTTCAGCAGTTCGTTTCATAAGCATTTTATAAGAGAAGTGAAAGAATACCAAACTAAGGAGTTAAACGTGCGATCACAAGATGTAAAAGCGATTTTACTAATAGATAACGCACCGTCACATCCATCAAATTTATGCGCAGAAAATGGGAACTTCAAATGTATTTTTTTGCCCAAAAATACCACGTCAATTTTACAGCCAATGGATCAGGGGATCATCCTTTCTGCGAAACGATATTACAAAAAAATTTTTTTGGATGAAATATTGGCAATCATTGAGGAAGAAAGTGATCTAGTTAATGACGAAAGGGGGCTTCGGACACTGGAAAATTTAAAAAAATATAATTTAAAATCGGCAATATACAATTTTGCGACTGCGTGGAAATGGGTAAAACCTGAAACTTTAAAAAATGGTTGGAATAAACTTTTCAACGTATCGGAAGATGATTTCTCATTTGATGAAATAGAAATAGGGGACTATCGACAGGTGTTAATGAGTTGCGGAGAAGAAGAAACCACAGAAGAAGACATCATCCAATGGTTGGAAGAGGATGAAGGAGATCCGGGATACCAAATTTTGACAGAAGCTGAGATCGCCAATGAAGTTACGGATCAAACGGAAGCGGAAAACAAGAGGACCAGGATTCAGAGGGGGATAATTTAGAGCCAAAAATCAAACTATCAGTTCTTCGATCGAACCTCGATGAATGCATTTCTTTTATCAATTCTTCCTCGGATCCTGAAGTGCAGCCGTATTATTCGCATTTTAATGCGTTTAGAGAAATAATCATCAAGAAACAACAAACTTCCAAGAAACAACTCAAAATTGACGATTTTTTTAAATCAGCATAACCACAGCTCAGTACATCTTCGGCCATGGATGCTACTTTAGAAGATAGTGATTCCACCTTTGAATTGCTGGAAATATCAGATGATGACATTTCAGATGAGAATTAACAATTTTTTTATTATTATGTACATATGGAATGTACATACATACATATTTAATTTTGTATGTAAAAAATTTTAGTATGTACCTAAATGTTTTATTTTGTTATGAAATAACTACATAATTTTTATTTATTTTTTTTAATTTGATTATGATTATGTATACGAATTTTAACTTAAAATATGAATACATATGTAAAGTATGTACCTTATAAAATTGCTATTTTGAATTATTAAATCCTCCAAAACTACACGCTTAACTAATATAAACAATTTGTAACTATGTATATAGGGGTAAACTTCTACATATGTATGTAATATCTATTCAAATTTGGAAAATTCGGGTTTAAGGGACAATCGGCAATAAGAGACAGGCCAATCCCCAATTAGTCCCTTAAATCGAGGTTTTACTGTAATTATAATTTTATAAATAATTTTCACTTAGAACTAATATTATGATCGTTATAATTTAATATTAAGTTTAGACTTTCAATTTTTGTTTTTTAACTAAGAATCTAATTACCAATTATTATTACAAAAAGTATCAATATATGAAAAAAAATTGTAGATTTTAAATAGATAATAAATTTAGTTTAAATATTTTAATTCCATTTGGAAGTGTAAAACAAATGATTTAAATGTATGTTGTCTTTACATATAATAAATTCATGTATGCCTTTCTTCTTTGCCCACATTTTTGCGTTTTTTTATTCGCTCCGAATAGCTGCTATCGAGAGCCGAGAGCGCTCCTTATAAATAGGTAGGGCCAAATATTTTTTATATCAAGTTTTCCCTAAACAATTGAATTAAAAATGATATATTGATGTTAAATAAATTTAGTTTACCAATAAATAGCGCGACAAACTTAAATTTAAGTGAAGAAAAATGACGGCTCTCCATAGCAGCTATCGGGAGCGAATAAAAAAACACAGCTTTAATTACTTGACTATTCAAAACTTTGTACTAATAAGAAAAAATTGTTAGTACTGTCAATAATTTTTAGCAGTTTCTTTTTTCTGTAAAATAAAGGAAATATGATTTTTTTAAAGTATTTAATTATATTGTATTTAATAACAGAAATACTTACATATGTTTTCAACATCTGAGACCTTTGAATATCGAGCAAGGCGAGAGAAAATATTAAAAACATTTTTAAATGTTTCTAGTTCCAGAAATCCTTTTTCTTTTGTCACTTTACACCACTTTGAAGTGGAAACACCACCGTTTAAAAAATCTAAGTTTGTTCACTTTTAACAAAAGAAAATTTTCACAAAATCCTACTTTCAAAATCACAAAATTTTTTTACGTTTCTCACTGTTGAAGGTTCGCGATAGAATGCTTTTTTTCGGTACGAACATCCATTATATAATGGTATTTATATACATACAATTATAACAATTTAATGATAATTTTCTCGTCTCAAGAAAGGCTTACTTAGTTGAAATACTTTATTCTATTGATATGAGAAACAAGCTTTTCATATTATGAAATAATTTCTTGAATTAAAAATATTTTCTCAGATTAAGAAATTTTTGTTCAAATGAAAAACGCGATTTTTAAATGAGATCGTTTAAGAGAAGAAAATGTTTTCTTGTCCTGAGAGACGTAAAATAATAGTTTTCTTGTTAAGAGAATTTATTAAGGAATAGTTTCTTCAATTGACAATTTTTTTCTTAGTTCAAGAATAACCTAAAAAAATTGGTTGTTTCGAAGAGACAGTAAACTTTTCCTAATTAAAAATAATCTAAATTATTCGGAGTACTGTACTATATTTTCCAAATTATTCCATATTCCGAACCATACTATTATACCGGCTAATCAAATGTTGAGACATCCAAATTAGGTGTGTATTGTAACCTAATTATTTCAGCTATAAAAAAAACAAAATTAGCAGAATGTGTACAAAATGCCCTAATCTCTCATTGCATACTCTCCATAAATGTCTGCAAACCATAAATAATTAAATTTGAATAAAAAAATAAAAATGTTTTTACGAAATTCATTTATTAATTTCAATATATTAAATTTTTTATATGGATGATTTCAAGCAAATTGGATAATACCTATATTTTGAAAAAAGGTTCAATTTTTAGATTTAAGAAAAATTCAATCTAATCATTAACATTTCAATAGTTTCTTGAAACAAGAATTTGCTTGTGTGTTGATCAAGAAAATTTTTAATTTTTAAGATAAGCAAATCCAAGAAAATTGGACAATATAGTTTGAGAAAAGAGTCAATTTCTAGTTGCAAGAAAAATTGGGAACAAAACATTCATATTTTTCTCCATTCGTTGTTTTTTTTTCTTCAACTAAAAATTTTGAGCAGTTATAGATGCAAGAAACTAAATCTCAGATTACAATTAAGCAACAAATGTTAACTCAAGAATTTTTTTATCATTTCAAGAAACAAAAATCTTACATGAAGAAAAACTCGAAAGATATAAGAAAATTAACCTTTAAATCAAGAAAAGGTACATTTTCTTAAATTAAAAGATAGTTTTCTTAGCTGAGGACCAGTTTATTTTTTTCCGTGTACATTTTCGCTGGAACGATGTGATTGGTCCAAAGCTGCCGCGCAAAAATGCTCCCTTCTTTTTCTTTAGTATGCACTAACAGCGCGCTATTTGAATTTTATTTTAATTGGTATTCTGTTTACTCTAAATATAATTATTAATTATACCAATAGCAATTATAATCTACTACAAAAATTACTGCTAGAATATCAAATTGTTGCCATTATTGTTATGAAATGTCAAAAAAGCGATGTAAACAATAAAAACATAAATCTAAGATATGTATAAATATTTGTGCGTGAGAAATAAATTTTAATAAACTTTACTTTTGTGTATTGAATTTTAGGTTGCTTCTACAGAATAATGACGTCTTCAACACGACTTATTGATTGACATTGCGAATGCCAATCTAATAGGAAATTGAACGCGTTTGAATTCAATTGGCAGGTCTGTGGGAATCATTGGAATTCGTGGCAGCAAAACATTTTCGGCTCAGAATTGCCATTCAAAATGATGGCTTCGATAATGTTTTTCATCAATTTTTTAATGATCAATCGCGTGCCATTGCAGGGTTGGCTACATAAGACTGGTTAGCAAAATCTTGGTTTCAAAAGACTGGTTTCAAAATCTCGGTTTGAAAAGACTGGTTTTCAAATGACTGGTTTTCAAAATCTTGGTTTTAAATGACTGGTTTTCAAAATCTCGGTTTTCAAAATCTTGGTTTTGAAAAAAATATTTTTATCAATTCGGGCGGCCCGAATTGATAAAAATATTTTTTTCAAAACCAAGATTTTGAAAACTGCTCCAGTTAATGTAACATAACAAATTATTTTGGTAAACGTGTGTATGTGTGTGTGTGTGTGTGTGTGTGTGTGTGTGTGTGTGTGTGTGTGTGTGTGTGTGTGTGTGTGTGTGTGTGTGTGTGTGTGTGTGTGTGTGTACGTGCGTGTGTGTTTAGTTGGCGCCGATTAATAATATATTTTTCTCTAATCAAGATCTAGAAAACAGGTCCAACAAATTTCACATAACAAATTATGCTGGTAAACAGCTTCGATTGTGGAAGTTAAATTGTGCAAGTTCAACCCCTGAGTGTGTTAGTTTAGTTTTATTTTTATTTTTAATATGTTGTAATTGTAATAAAAACACCGAAAAAACTCAATAAATAAAAAATATTAAAAGAAAATTAAAAATCTTTTGAGACAATTTTAAATAAAAAAGCCCAATTCTGCCAAACTTCGGCGCATATCAGAATCATCAATTTTATTAGTTTGAAATAAAAATACAAATACTCTTAATTAACCTGTCCAAAACTGCAAGAAAAACTTTATAGGTATATCACAACAAAAAAAAAAAAAAGATTTTCAAAACCAGGATTTTTCAAAACCAAGATTTTTCAAAACCGTGATTTTGAAAACCAGTCATTTGAAAATCAGTCATTTAGAACCGATATTCTATAAACCGAGATTTTGAAAACCAGTATTTTTAAAAAATCAAGATTTTGATAAATCGAGATTTTGAAAACCAGAATTTCGATACGATCCCATTGCACAGCCGTGGTGGATTCAAATTCCGAAGTAAAATAACCGGAGATCCGACTTTCAGTCGTAGAAGGTGTGGTGGCATGCCTGGCAAATCCAGTGACTTCAAAAACTCTGTTGGATAATTTACAGCTTCGTTGGCATCGCAAACTGTATCGATCGATTTGTATGATACCAAGTCGCCTGGCAACGACTGCTGTATCTTGCAGTTTAAATCGTGGACGTTCACATTTTTTGCTGCCAAAATGGCTCTTTCTGCCAGCCACGCATGATTTATGTATTGTGTGCGTACATCGGGAAATATGCGGTCAATGAGAGCATTTTGCGAATCAACGATTGTGCAGAAATTAGTGGGCAATTTTATGCATCCAGTATTTTAATAAATAGCAACTTTTCCATCGCCGATATCTAACAATTGGTTCGAGAATGTGTCAGCGGATGGATCTTGTAACATTTGGACGCGCATGTTTATTTGTAGCTGAACTTTTTCAACATTACGCCACAGTGGCGATGATTTCATGGAAACGGTGATCTCATCAGCGTACGTTGAACGTGGAATGACGGGAAGTGTTTGTCTGAAATCACCTGAAAGGAATAACAGAGTGCCGCCGAATAGTTTGTCGTTGTGCTTTATATCTTTGCATGTTCTGTCCAACGCCTCCAGAGAATTTGTTTGTTGGCCATAGTGCATTCATCCCAGATGATAATTTTGCATTGTTTCAGCACTGTGGCCTTGGACGATTGTTTTTTTATATTGCAGGTTATTTTGAATATTCAGTTGCAGCTTAAATGCTGAATGAGCTGTTCTGCCTCCATCCAATAAAGTTGCCGCAATGCCAGATGATGCAACGGCCAATGCGATGCCATTATTTGATCGTATTTCGGCGAGCGAGAATTAGCGAAATGAGAAATGTTTTGCCGGTTCCACCGGGTGCATCCAAAAAAAAGAATCCACCTTGTCCGGCCAAAACAGCCAGCATAATGCGATCGTAAATGATTTTTTGTTCATGAGTCAGTAGTGGGACATTGCGAGTAACAATCGCTGCCATTTCTGCAGTATCGTACTGTAGTTCACGATCCATTTCGGTATACATTAAATTAGATGCACTTCGATTTGGCGAACTCATACCGAAATGACTAAGTGGTAAATTGGCAATGAAAACGCAAAGATCCTCGATAGCAATCAATGCTTCATTGTACATAGCGTCTCTGAATGTAATCGTTAAATCGTTGCACCGTATACGAATTCGATGCAATATATCGTCAGTCATTGAACATTTGTGCTTATCCCACAACGTATCTGCTCGTCCCGGGAAACATGTAGTCAACATTATAGCGAATAGTAGACGAATTTGTGTTGCTGTACAGCTCAATGCTGCTTCAGCAAGCATATCGTCCCAGTGATTGTCGTCTTCGAGTAAGCCGAGTGCAAGGCATGCATCTTTATATGTTGGATACTGTTGTCCATTCACTTTGCGTATATCTTGAAATGACAATGGGCCGGTGACATTAACCAACAACAGTCGCAGATGGAAGCACTCACTCTGTCTTGGAGTGACCGTATATACTCGGCCCAAAGTGTTTGATTTGAATAGGCCGGGGCACTCACCAATTGGTGTGCCTTGCTTGCGCGGCATCCATTTTTTTGTTTGATTCCATGTGAAATAGC
Organism: Tipula helvola; assembly: GCA_963556165.1. Lineage (NCBI taxonomy): Eukaryota > Metazoa > Arthropoda > Insecta > Diptera > Tipulidae > Tipula > Tipula helvola. The sequence goes on along the minus strand of OY744481.1, from coordinate 160,506,358 downwards.
GTGGTACTTCGGAATAGAGTAGTGTTCGTGCAAAGGCACCGAAAGTATCCGCACGATTATACAATTCGAAAAATTCCGTGAGTGTAGTTTTTGGTGGATTTATGGCACGCTCAATTGCTGTCTCGTTGGTGAAAAATACGCGCTGGCCGTTTTCAAGATGTACGGCTAAATGTATAACGCTGCTGGGTCCCGTTCATGAATTTGAAAACCAAAGATACGCCAGAGCTTCATTGGAGCTGATGTATCGGCCAATTTGGTAGCGCATTATTTCGTCGTTGTCATTCAATCGAGGAGCATTCACATCGGTATTTTGAATTTGAAACACAGCCATATCACTGCCTTTATTCACATACTTGCGAATGTATTTGATGCTCTTCAACGAACTGCAGAACTCAACATTAATAATATGAGCATTGAATGTTTTGCTTAGCAGAGGCGAATATTGTACCACCCAACGATTGTCAATGTCAATGTCTGCGTTGTTGATATTAGGCGTAAATGACTGTCTGCCATTATCAGTATTTCTTCGACGATATATTGGATATCCGTCGACATTTGTGATTGTGTCATTGGTGAAATCTTTAGGAAAACGCTTTGTACATTTTCCATCTGCCATGCAAGGCGATAAACGATTCAGATCACCGCATGGGCCATGAATCATGTTTGTGGTAACAATATCGAACAGTAGTTGATCAGTAGATGGATCTGGAATTTCCGCGGATATTACACTATCGATTTCCTCAGGGCGTATTTTGTCGACTAACCAAATCAAAAAGTGTGCATGAGGTAATCCTCGCTTTTGCCATTCAACCGAATACATCCAGCAACATCCAGTTCGATTTGTTGTAGAGATGTTATGAGTAGATGGCTCCTGTATTTCACTGGCTCACCAAGTCGTAAATATTGGAATGCTATTAAAAATAATATATTTGTCTATAAACAATAGATATTTTACTTGCAAATGTTCGTCAATTGGACGGTGTTTTATCCGACTATTTTATTTGCATGTTAGCGACAAGGAGACTGTAGAATGTTACCTATTCACACAAAGGGTTCAGTTACGGCAAATTTCAAATATAAAAGCTCGACATTTGGACGGTTTTTTATCCGACACTTTCACTAACATATTAACGGCAAAGGAACTGTAGAATATTATCTGATACCAATAAAGGGATGGTTAATTTACGGCAAATTTCGCAAGTAAATGTTCGACTATTGCACGGTTTTATATCCAACAATTTCACTTACATATTAAGGGAGAAAGGACTGTATAATGGTATCTGATACCCACAAAATAATAGTTTATTTACGGAGAATGACACTTACAAATTGTCGGCAATTTGACCGTAAAATAACCTATGGTCCTCGTTCAGACATTAAAGCCCGCCCAAGGTGTTCCAAAACCAGATTTTTTTTACAGTACTTGAGGAAAGTCAAGTCTGCCAAAAAACAGTTCGGTCCTTCAGTCCCTCATCAGTTATTTTTCAGTACTAAATATTGAGATTGTTTGTCGGGCGTGACACGAGATTTTTATATATTAGATATTAAATTAATTTAAATTAAATTAAAATACTAAAATTTCAATAAATTATCTAAATAAAATACTTATATAAAATATTTGGTTGAACTGTTGAAGTATTTGAATATGCATTAATTTGGACCATATGAATGAGAACAACGTTAATTATATAAGTGAAAGTGTGAGATGCTACATATATTGAACTTAATTGACTTAATTGATTTTATGGAGTTTAGGTTGTAGTTCTCACACATGAACGACAAGATTATTTAAATGGGATTTAGGGTATAACTTTTTCGGGAAATATGAACATTTATGTTCGGAGGGAATTCCCCGGGTATTATATATTTTTGGTGAAAATGAAGTAAAATACAAAATCAGTTTTTGATAAAATTAATATACTTACGTTTTTCGTAAGAAAAACCCGAAAAAAGTATGCCTTAGGTATAATGATGAAATTTGTAAGAATGTAATTTTTTAGTTTCCTTTTAGTTAGTTTTTATTTATTGTCTGTATAGGGAGTGAATGAAATCGGGTTCTCGATTTCTCGATTAATTATATGAATTTGATGGTTGTGTGATTATACATGGAATTTAATTGTGAGGGTTTCATATTTGGATCAAATTTAAATTGGGATTGACTTGACAGTTGGTTTCATGTCTTATTTTATTTTTACTAACGTGAAAATACTTTAGCATTTTATTCTATGTATAATCGACAGAAATGTGTTCCTGAATTTTGGTGCATGGATCAGGAATATTTGTATGATTTTTAGTACACACAATTTTAATATATTTATATACTAACTAAATACATGGCAAGTGGTTCACGTGCAAGCGAGGAATATTTTTTGTTCGGCTGGGGAATGTTTTTTAGGAGGGTGACCTGATGTTTCCCAAAGATCACTGATCTGTTGTTCTGGCACGCCGCAGGTTGCTGCACTGGTTGCATCGGTAGTGGTAGTGTGTTTTGCAGTTTTCTGGTGGGTGAGCTGACAGTGTGGCTTGTGTAGGTGCATTTTTGGTATCTTCAGAGGCTGTCCTACATTCGTCGGTACAAGTGAATGGAGTTCTCTTGAGCATTTTGGCGGGATTGTTTTGGGATGATTGTAGGGTGGAGCTGAGTAGTTTGCTAATTTTGGTAAAACTGATGGTAGTGTTTTGTCATTCCTATAACTTTTGTATGGGTCGGGTTGTGGTTGGTCCCGGGAGGTTTTGAATAGTTTGTGCTCGGTTTCTGACGGTTGAGTTCCTTTAGGTGTAATTTTGTGACTTAGAAAGTTTAGACGACTGACACCAAATTGACGTTTTGAGGATTTGATATTGGTTCAGTAATCGATTAAATGTTGAAAGAGTGTGTTGGTGTGTTGTTCTATGTATTGTCTTTGTCGTGGCTTGCCATTGCGATATCATCTGTATGCACGGGCACGAAATTTGGACCTTTAGTGACTGCATCCGTGTGGTGTTGAGCTGCTTGAGTCCGATGGAGGGCTCTTATCGGATCGATTTTGAATGTGTTGCAATTTCGTGTGCCTGGGAGTGTTGGGGATGCGGGGTGGTGGGTGTTGGTTTGGCATTGTTATTGCATTTGGCAGCCTATAATCACCACAGGGCTTCCAGTCGTTGCAGTCTCTTTTCGGTGTCACGTGTAGAGAGGAGTTGCTGAGGCTGGATGGTTGACACGGAACGGTCACAAAGCCGTTGCACATTGCTTCGGTGCACAGTGCACATTGTTTTATTTTTCGAAGAAAGATACTTATAGTTTGTTGCTTATCATAGCCGGAATTGGGTGCTTTTCTAGTTTTGGTACTGTGCTTTTGTGATACCAGTGGGGATTGTTGGGCGAGTGATGTGAGGAGTTACTTCCTGGACGATGGTATTTATTAATGTTAGATCGGTTTCTTGATCTACTGCGATCGAAGTGCTCCTGTTTGCAGTCTTAGTTTGATTGGTGCTACGCTTCATTTCCTCTATTGAAGTTGAAGGGCGCTGAGTGGGGCAGATTTGCGGGTTGGTGCTAATTGCAGAGTCTGTCGGTGTTTGCGGATCCATTTCCTACTTTTGGGGGTTGTTACCTACGCAAGGTTCTCTAGGTGTCGATGAAATTTGGATGGTATTGGATGGTAAATTTGGATTGTCTGTGTTGGTTGTAGTGGAGGGTTGTTCCAGCTATTTGTGTTTCTAATAGTATCTAACATGCAGACGTTGTGACGTCTACCGGAGAGACACTGGCTGTGTGAAGATGTTTTTGGAAATCGTCTTGGTTGCGTTTCATTTTGGAGGTGTGCTCCGTTGTGCTTGAACCGTGTTTGGGAGTGTGATGTCGGGAGTGTGGTGGTGAGGTGTTTTCAACTGATCGTATGTGTGTTGTTGCCGTTTGCACTGTTATTTACATCAGGTTATCATCACCGTTGGGCGTTTCAATAACTACTGTGAATATGTGATTACGATACTTGATGGTGTCAATGTCGATTTTGAATGGTTGGGGGATCTTGCGCATGATGCGCTGTGGCACGATAGGATGTTGAGCGATGGATGTGTGTGGAGTGTGGTGCTTACCGATTTTTACATTTATGCATGCTAATTGATTAATATGTAATAGTTTCACTGAAATTTATCTAAAATGGAAATAGATAAGAATTACCAAACGAGAAAACAATTAATCTTTAATAACACGCAGGTAACCTTGATATGAAAATAAGTACAGCTTCCGATGTTGTGTGTTGTTTCTGATATGATGAGATGAGTTGATTTTGCAGCTTGCGGTTGATGAAAATTTCAAAAAAGGGCAGATGAGGGGATTTGATAGTAGGGATATCCATTCATTTTAGTATTTCTGGAACTCCTTGGATCACGTCGCGTTCATTATTATAATTATGTATTTCTATAATAATTATCAAATTACAATAATTCTTTATAGAATTATACTTATGTTCATGTTTTCTTTATCCTTATGTAATTGTGTTTTATTTTATTTAAATGTTAGAGAAGGGTTGGTGAACATATATAACATATATCTTGTGAATAGGAGGATACTAATTGGATTTGTTACACTGGGTCGGATCTGAGATCCCGCTCGATAAATTTTGAATATGGTTCGAATTAATAATGACAACTTCCTTTTAAATAATGAATATCTAATAAAATAATTTGATTTAAATTTTCAGAAGGATAAATGACCTTGATGATGTATTTAATTAATTACTTTTACTAATAGCCATTTTAACAACTAATCCATGAGCATTTCAGAGTTTAATAATTTTTAGTTTATTTAATAGTAGTAGTTGGCGACAATTAACTAATTTAGATTTTGATTTTCAGCAATATGCGGAGAAACCCAATGCAGATTTCCAGAAACTTTGTGTCGATTTAATTTGTAATTTAAATCATTAATTGAAGCTGGGTAAAATTATTACTTATGTCCCAAAGTTATTTTTATAGAATGTTTTGCGGAATGTTGTGTAAGTGGTTTTAGTGACTGATTGGGTTGACGGAAATATCTCTGGAACGTTCTTTTGGTGACTATTGGATGAGTTCCAGAAGGAAGCTAAGTTAGCAATAATTTTGTAAGCTGATGAAATAGTTAATTAATTGTTTACATTTGTAGGAGTGTCACCTAGAGGACTTTTTAAATTATTTATTGATTTATTTAGGTAGCCTAGAATTGTTGCTGATGTAATTTTAAGTATAGTTAGATTAATAAGATCATCGATGTTTAGAGGGGTTTATTTTAACTATACTGATAAATAATTTAATTTGTTTCAGAATCTAAGATTGTTCCAGAATTAATCATTCTTAAAGGGATTAAGTTTAATCCTAATTTTCAGTAACAAAGTTATACCCGGACGGAAGCAGTTAACAATCATGTAGTTTAGAAATTGTGTTGTATTTATTGTGTTGTCTTATTTATTTATTGTGTGTCTGGAACCGGGTTGATTCTCTATTACTAATATACCTTTCCTTTCCCTCGATTTTGTTATTCGTAAAAGGGTGTACGGTGGACCCGCCGTATTCCGGGAAACTTGCCTTAGGCTTGGTCGTACACACTAAATCAATCAATCAATCAATCAAAAAAAAAAAAGAATTAAAATTAAAAATACTTTCAGGCCGGAGCAAAATGTTGCTTCAACCTACGTTTAAAGCTATCTTTGCTTAAGTAAAAGTCGAACAGATGGTCAATTTGATTAAAATTCTTGGATATCATGTTTACTGGTTCGTTGTCACCATAGTTTGTTCTGTGTTTATTCAGATGAAGGAACTCATGATCTCTTAAATTCCTACTCGGTGCCTTTATTTTAATTGATTCCAGTATAGACGGTGCATCGATTTGATCTAGTAAAATATTTCCAACAAACGAACACTTTAAAAGCTCTCGTCTATTTTCCAATGTTGTCATTTGATAGGATTTGCATCCAGTAAAATATGGTGGCAATCGCTTTAGGTTAACGTGGTACGGTAAGTTATGGTCAAAATCCCATCCGTATTTCCACGTTATATACCGTATAAACTTTTTTTGGACACTCTCAGTCATTTGAATATGTTCATCGTAAAAAGGACACCAGACTTTTACAGCATATTCAAGTTGAGATCTGACATAAGCATAATACAGAATCTTAATTGTCTCGAGTTCATAAATATCTCTCGTCCAACGCTTAATAAAACTAAGCATGGAATTAGCTCTAGCGACGCATTGCTCAATGTGCTTAGTAAAGCACATGTTTTCAACAAAAGTCCTTGAAGCCACTATCATCCAGTCTCAGCAACAGATCATTTATGACCAAGTTCCAAAGCAGGGGGGACAGTACGCCACCTTGCGGCGTGCCTCTGCTTGCAAATATTCTGGCGAATGATACCCCCAGACTGGCATTTATGATTCTACCTCTTAGGCTCTTAGCATTTGATCTATCCAGTCTTTGAGATATTCCTCCACTCCTAGATTCGAAAGTGCCCGAGTTATAGCCCCTGGAAGCACATTGTTAAGGGCTCCCTCAATGTCCAGAAAGGTTACCATTGCATAGTCTCTATACTCGAAAGATTTTTCAATAAAGTATACAAGAGAGTGAAGAGCGGTATATTTATCTTTCCAGTGTTTTAAAAAGAAAGGAAGACAAGCTTATCGGTCTAAGGTCTTTGGGATTGCAGTGTGAACGTTTTCCCGCCTTAGGTATGAATACAACCTTCACTTCCGTCCATTTACTAGGAATGTGACATAGTTCTAGGCTGTCTTTGAAAATTACTTCTAACCATGAAATGGTGAGATCAGTAGTTTTTTGAATATCCGCAGGGATAATACCGCCAGGTCCTGGCGACTTATATGGTTTAAAGCTGCTTATCGCCCACAGAATCTTTCTTCTGCTAATAATTCGGCCTACGAGGCTACTTGCCCTATTACCTGCTGATATAGTAGGTGCAGATTCGGATCAACCAGGAAAGTGAGTCTCAAATAGTAGTTCCAGCGATTCCCCACTATTTGTGGTCCATGCTCCATCCGGCCTTTGAAGAAAGCTTGGGATGGAAGGGCCAGTAGATAGTACTTTGCACAGCCTGGACATCTCTGAAGACTCCTGAATTTTGCCACAGTATAGTCTCCAAGATCTTTGTTTCTTGAATCTCCTTGGACTACCAAGGTGGCCGAGATTTACCCCTAGGCATACTAAGAGGACAAGAGCCCAGTACCGTTTCGTTAAAAGCGCTGGACAGTTCGTCCACTAAGCCATCGAGTTCTACCGTAGTTTTTGGAGGTTTAGGCACCGGCACTGGTAGTGAATTACCCAGAATAGTTCTAAAGATATCCCAGTCGATTTCCTCATGTTCCTGTAGAAAGGGCTGTTTGGAGAAACCAAGTCCATTTCAAATTGAAGATAACAGTGATCAGAAAAGGAGTGGTCTTCCGACACTTTCCAGTTTAATAGACTAGTCGTCAAAAAGTTTGAGACAAGTGTAATATCTAATACCTCCTGTCAATTTCTAGTTATAAAAGTCTGCTTATTGCCTATGTTACATATATATATATATGAAGGTTAGTACTTAGATTGTAATCAAGGAGTAACTCACCTCGTTCATTTGTGTCCGTACTTTCCCAGATTGTGTGATAAGAATTTGCATCACTCCCCAGGATGACTCCAACCTTGCGCTTTTGAGCCTCCAAAATGGCCTTACCTAGAATGACTGGTGAAATATTCACTTCATCGTAAGCTAGGTAGGCTGATATTAGCCAGAGGTTTCGTTTATTGAGCAGAAAACAATTTATATTATTTTTAACGAGAATGCACGACCGAACCCTACCTTCTTTTTTCGTGTGCATTAATGTATAACAGAGTGTCTTGAGTCCAAGTACCCGGTCATCAGTGACCCAAGGTTCTTGGATCAAGACAATATCTGTCCCTTCCTTTCCAATTTTTAAAAGGAGAGCAGCTGATGCTGCCTTTGAGTGGTGTAGGTTGATCTTCAGAAATGTCAATGCCATCTCTACAGCCTCTTCTCCACCACAGTAACATCAGAGTCCTCCCCTGATGAGAAGTCATCTGAAAGCCTCTTTAAAGACTCTATGGACGTTAACATTTTCGTGTCCGTGGAGAGAGTTTCCGCTTGGCTGTTTGCTGCTTCAGTGCGCGCAGAGCTATCAAGCACAGTGGTAGTGTCTAAATCTGACTTCGGAGCCTGCGGCTTGTCCGCGTCCTTCTTGTACAACTTGAGTGTGACTGCACTGAAACCATAGTTAATTAAACCGTTGGTTTTTTTCAGTGCAGTCAGTGACTCCATGTTTAAAATAATAACAGCTGACCTATAGTCAGCCTTTGCCTATTGTCTATGCAAATTTGATTGGCCGAAGCAAAAACGGATAAAATACAAGAATTTTATTTGAAAAAGATCATGGTCAAAAAAAACGAGAACCACCACAAACGACATCAAAGCCATGATTGATGCCGCATAAGGTTACGCTGTGTTTATGGTGGGATTAGAAGCGAATCGTACATTATTAGCTTCTAGAATCTGGTCAAACGATTGATTCTAATTTATACTGTCAGCAATTAACCAAATTGCAGTAAGTAATTAAATGACAACGCCAGACCACACACATTTTTGATGTCCCGGCAAAAATTGGGAGAGCTTGGCTGGGAAGTTTTGATGCATCCACTAGGTTATAAAGCGTATTTTATCAATGTAAATATTTATCATCAGAAAAAACAACAAAGAATAAAATTAACATAACAACCACACTTGATCACATAAAACACTTCTTTTTCTTTATATTTGAAAAACATCGTTATAACTATTTGTTGTTCAAATATAAAGAGATAGAAGTGTTTTATGTGATCAAGTGTGGTTGCTATTGACGACAATTTTATTTTTTTTTGTTTTTTCTGATGAAAAATATTTACATTGATAAATACGTGTTATAACCATTAGTCATTAACACCTAAACAAAGAAAAATTTAATTAAAAAATGACAAAAAATCTCTCAATACCTTTCCGTTTTACTTATTTTCAGAAGTTGATTCCATTTTGTCCGATAAGAATTGGTTGTGCTTTCGATTTTCTGTATTACCAAGCGCGTTGTTTACCAATTCCGTTACAATGTTGATACTATTCGCACAAACGTAGCATTGTGAATGTGACTAATATTCTAGAGCAGGTATGCGTGATCCCTGAATGTTAGACATGGACTTTAGCCAACCCAATGGAAAACAAAACCAATCCAATGAATATAAATACATAACAACTATTGCTAGACCAAATGGTGAATTTAAAATGGGATAACATCATCTACATACCGAAATACCGAATCTACATAATTTCTTGTCATCCTTGCGCAGAAAGGACCAATGCTAAGCGGCTTTGGGTAGTTTTTTATTTTAGTATGTGAATAATAATTAAAAAAATGCTTCAATCTCTCTATGGATGTAAGAATTTCAAATAATTGTCTTAGCGGGAGTTTGGGGCGGCAGCCCCATCCCCAAAGGTATAAAACGAATTAAAATAATTGTTAATCCCTACGTAGGTGAAGTTTGTCCTACATTTGTCCTAAAAAGCAACAACAACAAATTGTGCGTAGTTGTGTTAGTGTAAATGACGAAAGTCCCGTTACAACGAATTTTATTAATTTTATTTTTATTTTTTAAGAAATATGTAGGTTAAAATTTAATAAAATTAAAATTTTAATTTTTATAACATAAAAATTAAAACATAAAACATTGGAAAAATATCTATCCAAAGTAGGGGACCAGGGTGTTTAGGACAACAAAGTTTGATGACATCTCATATTATAACATAACGAATGTTAGTAAAAGTCATTTTCCAAATTTTCTTGAGAAAATCCTGTATAAATCCTGTATAAATATAATGTATAAGATAAATGGAAAAAAGGTTAGACAAAATTATGAATACATAACATAAAACAATTAAATTATTAAATGTTTTTGATCATTTACGTACCAATTATTCAAATTTTTAATTTTTTACGTTATGTAATCAAATTTTTGCCATCTATTTTCGTTTGGCTTCAAATTATTGGTATCCACGTACCTATTTAAATATTATGTCCATATTCAACGTTAAATATAAATGGAAAAATATATTAAATAAAAATTCAGTTCACAAATTAATAAACGCCCAGTTATTAGAAAATATTAATTTGAAAAAAAGGAAATTAAATAACACTATAAATTAAAATTAAATCTCTGGCGTATTTCATTTATTGTCTTATGGTTTTCGCTACAATTGATAGTTTTGTTGCAATGGGAATTATTCAAATTTAGTATATTTAAAATCGAACACTCCTAAATTTTTGAATTAAATAATTAAAATCAAATCGTTCTCTGCATTTAACAAAAAAATTATACTCATAAATTCCAAAACTTGTTATGCAATGTGCTCAAACAGTCTGCTCTAGACACGAATATTAAAACATGCCTCTTTTCGCGATTTAATTCCGAAAGTATTGCAGTATATAACTAAAATCAAAATTGAAATGTTTAATTTTAACATAAATATCATGAAACTCCATATAAATATCAGCATTTTTGTCTACATGTGACGTCAAATTGCGAAAAAAAGATAGCAACAGCATGCGCTGCGCAATATCATAACTTATTTTCTGTATAACTTGGTCTATCCGCGTTCATACAATCGGGCCTTTGTTTTATATATTTATTTTGTTACGTTCTTCACATAACAGCAAAATGAAATAAAAACAATTTACAAACGAGTATTTAGCGTAGTATTATTTCAGAAGTTAAAAGAATAAGTGGTACATCAAATAATATGTATTCCAAAGTAATTTCTGTGTTATTATTACTTTACATTTTATATTGGACGGTGAATGCTGTAGCGGCCGACAGAAGATGTTGTTACATTAACGAGCCTGTAAGAAAAAAAATAAATGTTGTGCTTAGTGAATATTATTCATTATAAAGAAAATATCTATTTTAGTGTTTAAGTTAAGCCTCAATTCCATTGTGAAACAAAGTTTGTCAGTCAAAATAACTTGAGATAAAAATAAAAAATCGGTGGTTGTATGAACGAGATGCCCAACGGAGTCAGTCAAAATGTTACTTGCAAAAAAGGTGTGTCTGTGTTAGTGGACTGATATCAAAATTAAAAAAAGTTCAAATCGAGAATATTTTATGGCAGTCCAACTAATACAAGGACATAAATAATGTGTACCGACAAAAACATCTATAATTCCAAGACGAACTATTCAAAATTTAAAGGTACAAAGTGACCACTGGTTATAGTGTTGGTTGTGTACATATAGACTTTCAATAATAAAATTAACCAAACTAATATAATTTGTTTTGGTATTAAAAATCAAAAAATACATTAGAAACAACAACAATTTACATCACGGCAACGCCGTATAATAATATCGAATAAAACAAGACCTATTTATGTGTATGTTTTTTGGAACAACAAAATAAATAACAACGACAATCAGTTTATTAAATATTTTGTTGAGAAAAATCTGTAATGTATGGATGAACTTTTGGATATTTTTTTTTCTCTAGATTGAGAATTATTTTTTAGATTTAATTTATAGATTTTATGTTGTTAATTCTCAACATAAATAGTATTTTATTTGTTCGAGCTTGAATTAAATAATTCAAATTATGTTTTGAATTACTTAATTTTTCTGCCTAGTGCAATTTTTGTTGTAAATTTCTAAACAAAATACGCTAAATATTTGTTCATCATTCGTTATTCGAGATAAATATTTCGAGATTCGAGATATGTAAATGTTTGATGAAAATGATTCGCTTGGCGTTTACCTAAGATTGTCAGTGTAATAAATAATTAAATTTATTTTGTTTTAATGAAATAATTTAATTACATAATTGTACACCAGAAAACAAGATGTCATAATATGTTTGTCGTATGTACAGATGTTTTCGATAATGCACTGTGTGTGTAGTGTGTTTGATAGGAAAAAGATTATCACCTATCTTTATTACACTCGTAGACCAAAAAATGGCACATTTCATTGTTTTAAAAAATACGAATAATCGTACATATTTCAATGCTTTACTACACGTTAAATATATAAGTATTAAGAATTAAGGCACAATTCGATTTTCGACATCAAGACATATCTTTTAAAATTATATTATCTTAATTATTTTTTTATTAAATTCAAAAATGAATTTGAACAAATACAATATTTTTGTCAAGAGTGTAAAAATAAAAAGTAAATATGTATTTGTATGAAAATAAATGTCAAATAATATACAACGTTGCCGGCGTCATTTATTTACCAATACTACCTTCAGTGGTCGTTTTCATTCAATAACAAACTATAATTCGTGTTGGAATTATAGATGTTTTTGGTACCGATGAAAAATATTTCTCGCACACATTATTAATTTTAATAGTATGGCACTTTTATGGGAAAGATTTTTTTTAATTTTCTGTTTTAAGACGAAAATATTCGAAAAAAATAATTCTGATATGAGTAATAATAATAATTTATTTTTTAGATAATTTTGAGACATGAAATAATTGAATTAACACATAATACTTAATTTGTTAATTAATTCTAGGTTATGTTGTTGTTTGTGTCAAAACATATAAAATAATAGTGTGGCATTATTATGGGATGATTTTATTAATTTTGTATTTTATGATGGATAATATTCGAAAAAAATAATTCTGATGTGTGTAATAATGATAATTAATTTTTTAGATTATTTTGAAACGTAAAAATAATAGAATTTACACTAATACCTAATTTTGTTTAATAATTTTTGGTTATGTTTTTGTTTGCAGTCAAAATGTGTCAATCAAATTTTGCTATAAGAAAAACAATAACAACATACTTTATCTTTGTCACTCTGCTGCATTATTTTTTTCTTGTCTCTTTCCAACTGAAGTCAGCTCAGTCGATTTTTCACAATGGAATTGAGGCATAATAGCAATACTAAACATTTAGCTGCGTAAGGTGAACATTTGAGGTATGTACAACAATCCTCATTACTTAAACACTAAAATAGATATTTTCTTTATAATGAATAATATTCACTAAGCACAACATTTATTTTTTTTTCTTACAGGCTCGTTAATGTAAGAACATCTTGTGTCGGCCGCTACAGCATTCCCCGTCCAATGTAAAACGTAAAGTAATAATAACACAGAAATTACTTTGGAATACATATTATTTGATGTACCACTTATTCTTTTAACTTCTGAAATAATACTACGCTAAATACTCGTTTGTAAATTGTTTTTTTCTCAAATCGGATAAAATACGTCAGTTTTCTGGTTTGTTATCTGTCAGCAAAATGAAGTATTCCACGACACTACATCGTTGCTAGGCAACTTACTAAAAACAGTACTGGAAAGTATTCCTTGCCTAGGCAGAGAATACTTTCTAGTACTGATTATCATCTGTTTTTAAGAAATACATGATATAATGTATAATCGCACGCGATTGTTATAATTCTAAGGTAACTTTGATAGTGAAATCTATTGAAAATATAAATTGGAAAATTTTGCGTATTTTAAAGAATATAATGAATAAAATGGATAATCTGATATACTGCCGATTAGAGAAAAAATCGTATGTGCAACTCGTGAAAAAACTATAATTCCCGGACTCTTATGGTTGCTGGAACTCGGCTGACGCCTCGTCCCAGCAACTTCCATACTCGTCCGGGAATATATCGTTTTTCCTACACGTTACACAATATACTATTATTTCATTTTGCTGTTATGTGAAGAACGTAACAAAATAAATATATAAAACAAAGGCCCGATTGTATGAACGCGGATAGACCAAGATATGTATACAGAAAATAAGGTATGATATTGCGCAGCGCATGCTGTTGCTATCTTTTTTTTTTCGCAATTTGACGTCACATGTAGACAAAAATGCTGATATTTATATGGAGTTTCGTGATATTTTTATTAATTTTTTAAATAAATGGAAAATAAATGAATTTGTTTTTTATTTTTGCCATTAATTATTTTTCGACTTTATGTTAAAATTAAACATTTCAATTTTGATTTTAGTTATATGTATACTGCAATACTTTCGGAATTAAATCGCGAAAAGAGGCATGTTTTAATATTCGTGTCTAGAGCAGACTGTTTGAGCACATTGCATAACAAGTTTTGGAATTTATGAGTATAATTTTTTTGTTAAATGCAGAGAACGATTTGATTTTAATTATTTAATTCAAAAATTTAGGAGTGTTCGATTTTAAATATACTAAATTTGAATAATTCCCATTGCAACAAAACTATCAATTGTAGCGAAAACCATAAGACAATAAATGAAATACGCCAGAGATTTAATTTTAATTTATAGTGTTATTTAATTTCCTTTTTTTCAAATTAATATTTTCTAATAACTGGGCGTTTATTAATTTGTGAACTGAATTTTTATTTAATATATTTTTCCATTTATATTTAACGTTGAATATGGACATAATATTTAAATAGGTACGTGGATACCAATAATTTGAAGCCAAACGAAAATAGATGGCAAAAATTTGATTACATAACGTAAAAAATTAAAAATTTGAATAATTGGTACGTAAATGACCAAAAACATTTAATAATTTAATTGTTTTATGTTATGTATTCATAATTTTGTCTAACCTTTTTTCCATTTATCTTATACATTATATTTATACAGGATTTTCTCAAGAAAATTTGGAAAATGACTTTTACTAACATTCGTTATGTAATATGAGATGTCATCAAACTTTGTTGTCCTAAACACCCTGGTCCCCTACTTTAGATAGATATTTTTCCAATGTTTTATGTTTTAATTTTTATGTTATAAAAATTAAAATTTTAATTTTATTAAATTTTAACCTACATATTTCTTAAAAAATAAAAATAAAATTAATAAAATTCGTTGTAACGGGACTTTCGTCATTTACACTAACACAACTACGCACAATTTGTTGTTGTTGCTTTTTAGGACAAATGTAGGACAAACTTCACCTACTTAGGGATTAACAACTATTTTAATTCGTTTTATACCTTTGGGGATGGGGCTGCCGCCCCAAACCCCCGCTGAGACAATTATTTGAAATTCTTACATCCATAGAGAGATTGAAGCATTTTTTTAATTATTATTCACATACTAAAATAAAAAACTACCCAAAGCCGCTTAGCATTGGTCCTTTCTGCGCAAGGATGACAAGAAATTATGTAGATTCGGTATTTCGGTATGTTGATGATGGTATCCCATTTTAAATTCACAATTTGGTTTAGTAATACTTGTTGTATATCAATATCCATATATTTATATTCATTGGATTGGTTTTGTTTTCCATTGGGTTGGCTAAAGTCCATGTCTAACATTCAGGAATCACGCATACCTGCTCTAGAATATTAGTCACATTCACAATGCTACGTTTGTGCGAATAGTATCAACATTGTAACGGAATTGGTAAACAACGCGCTTGGTAATACAGAAAATCGAAAGCACAACCAATTCTTATCGGACAAAATGGAATCAACTTCTGAAAATAAGTAAAACGGAAAGGTATTGAGAGATTTTTTGTCATTTTTTAATTAAATTTTTCTTTGTTTAGGTGTTAATGACTAATGGTTATAACACGTATTTATCAATGTAAATATTTTTCATCAGAAAAAACAAAAAAAAATAAAATTGTCGTCAATAACAACCACACTTGATCACATAAAACACTTCTATCTCTTTATATTTGAACAACAAATAGTTATAACGATGTTTTTCAAATATAAAGAAAAAGAAGTGTTTTATGTGATCAAGTGTGGTTGTTATGTTACTTTTTACAAAATATTGACGACAATTTTATTTTTTTTTTGTTTTTTCTGATGATAAATATTTACTTTGATAAATACGCTTTATAACCTAGTAGATGCATCAAAACTTCCCATCCAAGCTCTCTCAATTTTTGCCGGGACATCAAAAATGTGTGTGGTCTGGCGTTGTCATTTAATTACTTACTGCAATTTGGTTAATTGCTGACAGTAGAAGTTAGAATCAATCGTTTGACCAGATTCTAGAAGCTAATAATGTACGATTCGCTTCTAATCCCACCATAAACACAGCGTAACCTTATGCGGCATCAATCATGGCTTTGAAGTCGTTTGTGGTGGTTCTCGTTTTTTTGACCATGATCTTTTTCAAACAAAATTCTTGTATTTTACCCGTTTTTGCTTCGGTCAATCAAATTTGCATCGACAATTCATGCGGCACCCAAACATTGAGATTTTTTTTGGTATCCAACCTTACGCAAATGGTTTAAAACTGTTTTCTGCTCGATATTTAATTACTTAGCAATGTCATCGCTGCTTATGATGTCGGTCTTCTACGATTTTTTGTAAGATGTCATCGACTTTTTTAGTGATTGGTCGACCAGAGCGAGTTGTTGTTGTAGTTGTGTCCAGGAAATACGGTTATTGCTGCGCTTTGCGATTTGTCCAAATACCGCTCCATTGCACACTTTTTCATCATCGGTCAGCTTGGCTCACAACTACTTCATTTCCTGTAAATATAAATGAGCATATTTTGCATATAAGTTATGATGACCATCAGAATGGAAATATGGCAACATTTTTCGAACATATTCCATATGCATCTGCCAGTTGCCACTCCTCTCAGCTCGGATATACTGCAGCACAATCATAACTTGCTCAAAATATTGGAGCCAAAGTTTGCATGTTCTGTTTGTTGTTCTTAGTCTGTTGATGTTACTTTTAAAGCCGCTCTTCAGGTCGCGTAATACTTCCGAATCATGATACATATCATTTCGGATACGTTTCCATGACTTCAGCAGATTTCATTACAGATTTTAAATCTTCTCAATTGTCCATAATCAAATAATTTAAATAATCAAAGCACGCGATAAAGCATATGTTTGACTGTTGCATTGCCATAAACTGTTTCCCATAATTCTTCCAAGTTCCAACCAAATTAAATCTAAAGACATGTGTGTAATTAAACAGAGGCAGTCAGGCGTGAAGTTGCTCGGGGGATTCAAGTTTACACTTGCTGTCAGCTCCGTAACTTGCAGCTTCTGCAAATGCTCGTGTTACTTCTACGTGGCGACTGCTGGTAACTAGATTGCTGATTTTTCGGCTTCTATAGGCTAAAACACGGCGCTAAAGGAGTCAACCTTAAACAAATCACTGGGCTGGGTTAAGGTGTTATTCGTACCGTGCCGATAACCGACCAGACTGAGGGCCCAGTTTAAAAACTAGCTCAGTCGCTAACGGTGGATCCGGATACCTGGCGCCCTCCGGATTAAGTAGCCTTATCTGTGTATTGCGGGTTTCTGCACTGATCGACACTTTCTTTCTCCGCTACTCGTGGGACCTAATATGGAAGATTCAACACAACAACAACATACAAAAGAGTCCGGCTCTCTAACAAATCCGAGGAATGTAGACAACGGGATTTGGGTCTGTAGGCCTGCCTCTAAGTCTGCAACAAAACCGCGGGACAAAAGCTCAAGTAAGGCTGGTCCCTCAACTCGGATCACCAAACCTGAGCTTACTAAGCAGAACCAAAGCACAAAGGAAGCAGGTTCCTTAAAACCAACGTATAATACTAGGAGAAAGGCTTGGAGGGCTCTAGTAAAACTAAATAGCATTTCGCCGGGAGACAGGTCGGAGAAAGACAAAACCACGGTTGCATAGGCAGAGAAAATCACCGAACAAAAGTCGAAAGGCCCTTCAGCTAGCCAACAGCCAAAAGAGTAAGATCGCAGTATGAAAGTCCTAAGATCGCCAAGAGGGCGAAGCTCCAAGCTACCGGTATGAGGCCTTTTAGTGAGGTACTCAAGGATCAGCTGGTTGTGGCGGTTATTGACCAATCCCAAGAGAATGGCAGTATCACGCCCGCCAATTGGAGGAAGGTGGAAGGGGCCTTAGCCACCAACTACCTGAAAGCCCTGTCGGAAAATCCAGGACCTGCTCCGACTTGTCAAGATGGGGGCTAGCACAGGAATCAGGTAAAACTGACTGCCTGTGCAGATCAGAGGTCCCTGCTACTGTACAAAAAGGCAGTGGAGGGACTTAGCGAGATATGGCCCGGAGCCAGCCTTGTCGTTATTGATAGGGCGGAGATCCCCTGCAGACCAAGGGCTAGGGTATACATCCCTTCAGAACATAGTGATCCGAAGATGATACTCCAGTTACGAACAACTAGAAAATTGCCAAGCTTGAAGAGGCAAAGGCTGACTATAGGTCAGCTGTTATTATTTTAAACAGGGAGTCACTGACTGCACTGGAAAAACCCAACGGTTTAATTAACTATGGTTTCAGTGCAGTCACACCCAAGTTGTACAAGAAGGTCGCGGACAAGCCGGAGGCTCCGAAGTAAGATTTAGACACTACCACTGTGCTTGATAGCTCTGTGCGCGCGGAAGCAGCAAACAGCCAAGCGGAAACTCTCTCCACGGACACGAAAATGTTAACGTTCATGGAGTCTTTAAAGAGGCTTTCATTTGACTTCTCATCAGGTGGGACTCTGATGTTACTGTGGTGGAGAAGAGGCTGTAGAGATGGCATTGACATTTCTGAAGATCAACCTACACCACTCAAAGGCAGCATCAGCTGCTCTCCTTTTAAAAATTAGAAATGAAGGGACAGATATTGTCTTGATCCAAGAACCTTGGGTCACTGATGACCGGGTATTTGGACTCAAGACACTCTGTTATATTCTCGTTAAAAATAATATAAGTTGTTTTCTGCTATCAAATTTCAGCAATGGAGATGTGGCAGCGGTCAGCATTGAGGTCAATAAACGAAACCTCTGGCTAATATCAGCCTACCTAGCTTACGATGAAGTGAATATTCCACCAGTCATTCTAGGTAAGGTCATTTTGGAGGCTCAAAAGCGCAAGGTTGGAGTCATCCTGGGGAGTGATGCAAATTCTTATCACACAATCTGGGAAAGTACGGACACAAATGAACGAGGTGAGTTACTCCTTGATTACAATCTAAGTACTAACCTTCATATATATATATATATGTAACATAGGCAATAAGCAGACTTTACAGGTATTAGATATTACACTTGTCTCAAAATTTTGACGACTAGTCTATTAAACTGGAAAGTGTCGGAAGACCACTCCTTTTCTGATCACTGTTATCTTCAATTTGAAATTGACTTGGTTTCTCCAAACAGGCCTTTCTACAGGAACAGGTGGAAAACCGACTGGGATATCTTTAGAACTATTCTGGGTAATTCACTACCAGTGCCGGTGCCTAAACCTCCAAAAACTACGGTAGAACTAGATGGCTTAGTGGACGAACTGTCCAGCGCTTTTAACGAAACGGTACTGGGCTCTTGTCCTCTTAGTAGGCCTAGGGGTAAATCTCGGCCACCTTGGTAGTCCAAGGAGATTCAAGAAACACGTCAACGATGCAAAATACTCTTTAAAACAGCAAGGAAAACAACAGCCGCTGTAGACTGGGACTCCTATAAGGAAGTCCTCAAAATTTACAAATATCAATTAAGAAGTGTAAAGAACAGATCTTGGAGACTATACTGTGGCAAAATTCAGCAGTCTTCAGAGATGTCCAGGCTGTGCAAAGTACTATCTACTGGCCCTTCCATCCCAAGCTTTCTTCAAAGGCCGGATGGAGCATAGACCACAAATAGTGCGGAATCGCTGGAACTACTATTGGAGACTCACTTTCCCGGTTGTTCCGAATCTGCACCTACTATATTAGCAGGTAATAGGGCAAGTAGCCTCGTAGGCCGAATTATTAGCAGAAGAAAGATTCTGTGGGCGATAAGCAGCTTTAAACCATATAAGTCGCCAGGACCTGATGGTATTATCCCTGCGGATATTCAACAAACTACTGATCTAACCATTTCATGGTTAGAAGTAATTTTCAAATACAGCCTAGAACTATGTCACATTCCTAGTAAATGGACGGAAGTGAAGGTTGTATTCATACCTAAGATGGGAAAACGCTCACACTGCAATCCCAAAGACCTTAGACCGATTAGCTTGTCTTCCTTTCTTTTTACAACACTGGAAAGATAAATAGAAGCTCATATTTGTGGTACGATTGTGTCGGAAAAACTATCTAAATCTCAACATGCTTATTGCAAAGGAAGATCTGTAGAAACCGCTCTTCATTCTCTTGTATACTTTATTGAAAAATCTTTCGAGTATAGAGACTAAGCATTGGTAACCTTTCTGGATATTGAAGGAGCCCTTAACTGGATAGATCAAATGCTAAGAGGTAAAATCATAAATACCAGTCTGGGGGTATCATTCGCCAGAAGATTTACAAGCAGAGGCACGCCGCAAGGTGGCGTACTGTCCCCACTGCTTTAGAACTTGGGCATAAATGATCTGTTGTTGAGACTGGATGACAGTGGCTTCAAGGACTTTTGTTGAAAACATGTGCTTTACTAAGCACATTGAGCAATGCATCGCTAGAGCTAATTCCATGCTTGGTTTTATTAAGCGTTGGACGAGAGATATTTATGCTCTCGAGACAATTAAGATTGTGTATTATGCTTAAATCAGATCTCAACTTGAATATGCAGTAAATGTCTGGCGTCCTTTTTACGATGAACATATTCAAATGACTGAGAGTGTCCCAAAAACAGTTTATACGGTATATAACGTGGAAAGACGGATGGGATTTCGACCATGACTTACCGTATCACGTTAACCTAAAGCGATTGCCACCATATTTTACTGGATGCAAATCCTATCAAATGACAACATTGGAAAATAGACGAGAGCTTTAAAAGTATTCGTTTGTTGGAAATATTTTACTAGATCAAATCGATGCACCGTCTATACTGGAATCAATTAAAATAAAGGCACCGAGTAGGAATTTAAGAGATCATGAGTTCCTTCATCTGAATAAACACAGAACAAACTATGGTGATAACGAACCAGTAAACATGATATCCAAGAATTTTAATAAAATTGACCATCTGTTCGACTTTTACTTAAGCAAAGATAGCTTTAAACGTAGGTTGAAGCAACATTTTGCTCCGGCCTGAAAGTATTTTTAATTTTAATTCTTTTTTTTTTGATTGATTGATTTAGTGTGTACGACCAAGCCTAAGGCAAGTTTTCCGGAATACGGCGGGTCCACCGTACACCCTTTTACGAATAACAAAATCGAGGGAAAGGAAAGATATGTTAGTAATAGAGAATCAACCCGGTTCCAGACAAACAATAAATAAATAAGACAACACAATACAATACAATTTCTAAACTACATGATTGTTAACTGCTTCCGTCCGGGTATAACTTTGTTACTGAAAATTAGGATTAAACTTAATCCCTTTAAGAATGATTAATTCTGGAACAATCTTAGATTCCGAAACAAATTAAATTATTTATCAGTATAGTTAAAATAAACCCCTCTAAACACCGATGATCTTATTAATCTAACTATACTTAAAATTACATCAGCAACAATCCTAGGCCACCTAAATAAATCAATAAATAATTTAAAAAGTCCTCTAGGTAACACTCCTACAAATGTAAACAATTAATTAACTATTTCATCAGCTTACAAAATTATTGCTAACTTAGCATCCTTCTGGAACTCATCCAATAGTCACCAAAAGGACGTTCCAGGGATATTTCCGTCAACCCAATCAGTCACTAAAACCACTTACACAACATTCCGCAAAACATTCTATAAAAATAACTTTGGGACATAGGTAATAATTTTACCCAGCTTCAATTAATGATTTAAATTACAAATTAAATCGACACAAAGTTTCTGGGAATCTGCATTGGGTTTCTCCGAATATTGCTGAAAGTCAAAATCTAAAAGTAGGTATCCGGACGTTTTGGCATGGGAATTAAATTTGACCTTGACCTTTGACCTCAAGGTCAATGAACTCAAGGTCAATGACCTTGACACCCAAGGTCATGTCGTTATGACCTTGAAAGGTCAATTTTGACACGTCAAGGTCATGACTCATCAACCTTGACACGTCAATCAATCATTATTTTGACAGCTGTCAAAATAATGATTGATGACATGTCAATCAATCATCTTTTTGACAGCTGTCAAGATGATGATTGATTGACATGTAATCAATCATTATTTTGACAGCTGTCAAAATAATGATTGATGACCAGTCAATCAATCATTATTTTGACAGCCGTCAAGATGATGATTGATTGACAAGTCACATGTCAAGGATGATGAGTCACGACCTTGGTATGTCAACGTCATCGGTCAAAACCAATAGTTCACACGCCAAAGCGCCTCAGGAAACAGGAAGTGGAAAGGATGAGGGAATTATTTATTTAATATGATTTACCTCTCCGACGGTCTGCAGCGATATGAACATTTTCATGCCTCATAACCGCTATTTATACTAAAAAATAAAAAAAAATAAAAAACACGATAATTTATGTAAAAATAAAAAAATAAATAATAATGACATAATATAACACGCGTCACTTGAAAACGACCCATAACTGATATTTATAGTGATCGCTATAAAAACCCGCGATAATTTATGCAAAATATGATAAAAAAGTCGAGAGTTATTGTGGGTGTGTGTGTGAGCGTGTGCGTGTGCGTGCGTGTGTGTTAGAAAAACGAACGTAATTAGTAATAATTGATACTGTAAATATATTTGTTGTCTATCGATCATTATAATGACGTATGAGTTAATTAATTTTCATGAAAACGATACATAACTGATATTTATAGTGATCGCCATAAAAACCAGTGATAATTTATGCAAAATATTTGCATTTCACCCTGTTTTTATTAAGAAAGTTAAAAGAAATGTTACATTCAACAAAGTTACAATTAATGTAGAAGGCGAAAAAGCCTATAGCATCGAATTTACTGCAGACGATCTTGCTAAGATTGGTAAAACAAAATTTATATCTTTTACTATATTTCTGGAAAATATGCATCATTACGTTGTGAGTAATGAAAAGGATAAAGCATGTAGAAAAATTAAAGAAATTTTGTTTGAAAAAATTAGTAAAATAAATTTAGATAATATAACACATAAAAAAGTTAAACGAGGTGAATTAGAATATAGTTTTAAAATTAATTTACCTAATGATAAGAGTGAAATAAAGAATATAACTTTAAAATATAAGACTTATGATGAGAGTATTGAGGAATTTCTAGATTTTATTTTATCACAAATTTCGAAATCCGTAAAACTAGAACAAAAAGATTTAAAATCATTATTTAATATATTTTATAGTGAATATGATATGATAATGAATGTAACTGAAAAACAATCTACAAATTTGTTAAAGATTACATTTTCAGAATTTAATACATCATTTGAGGCTGGTGAGACATTACTTCAAGAAATATTTAAGAAACCTACTAACTTAGATAATTTTTTGTTATTTATTTCTCAAAACTTAAATACACCTCCGAATCTATCTGTAACAGAATATTTAACATTAAAAGATAATATTAAATTTTCGATAATAGATGCGTTACGTGGAGATAATTTTACAGCTAATCAAATTACTAAAACTGAATCGAAAAATACTATTTCTATTAATATTCCAGTTGCAAAAAATCAGATTATACATTTGAAATGCAAAAAATTATTGTTGAAATAAAACAATATGATAGGATGCAACACTTTTTAAAAGAAATCTTATTACAACTTCCAAAAGATAAAAGAAATGTAGACATTTTAATAGAATATTTAGAAGTTAACTTTGCTTTGATTCGAAGAAGACAAATACCTCAGACGAATGATATAATATACACAAAAATTGATGGACGAGATGTTGTTGTAGTTCCATATGCACTTCAAAATTTAACACCTTCTTCTAAAAATGTATTAATTTTACCAGCACCAGATGAGGTTGGTTCATCATTATTTCACATTCCGAGGCAGATAGTAGATAAAATAACAGAACCAATTATTAATACAGTGTTACCATCACCAACTCAATCTAATCAAAAACCTGTTAATCCAATACCACAATTACCATATCAACACCTCAATCTAATATTATTGAATATATATACATTTATACTGATATAATTAAACCTAGATTTATCGGTAAAGAAAAATCTAGATTTTTACGTTTAATTCCAATTTTTAATAATGAAAACCGAGTTCGTTTTGATCATGTTGAATATTGTCCATTAGAAAAAACTTATATTGACTCAATATCTATTTTAATAACGGATGGATATAGTAAAAGAATTAATTTTGTTGATAGCTATTTACCTACATATATAATGCTTCACTTTAAAAAGAATAGTATAAGTAATAATTAAGCATGATAATCTACTTAGTTAAACTTAAAACAATATAATGGATAAATTATACGTATATATAAACGAAATATTATAGGATACATTTAAGTTCTACAATGTAATAAATAATTTTGTTTTAATGTATTGATTTAAATAATAAAAATTATAAGAAAATAATTGTTTTTTTAACTTGAATTATTTTATTGTTAGATAAAGTTTTATAAACATATTTTAAAAAATAAAAGACAAACTTTTTTCTATATGCTTTTATTTACTCTTATTTATATTCTGTTTTTAAAAAATATTTGATTCATCTTCATTGTTGATTATATGATGGTTTAACATTTTTAAATGTTGTTGCCAGTTTTTCTTGCTGCTTGCCACAAACGATGGTCCTTTTTCTTTTAATAAAAAATTACAATTCGGAAACCAAAATGTATGCTCCTCCCTTGGATTATCGGTAAAATTCCAATTTTCTATTATTCTATTACAGCTAAAGCATTTTGTCTTATCATCTTTACCATAATAAAAAATCCAGCTGTAGCTAGCGCTTTTGGGTCAACCGCAAATTTCAACCCAACACTAGTATGTAATACACGACATGTTTAAATTAAGCTATGTACATTGTTATACAATTTTAAGATTTAAATTATAATACTAAATTGATTTGGGTATAAATGAAAAATTAAACTTAACATAAAAGGAGTTCAAATGTTTGAGTTATCTTTAGTAATTAAAAATCTATCAAAACACGTAAACATGGCAGCGAAACAGCCTATATTTCAACCTAAAACTCTTAAGGATCTGCGTATTAAGCAAGTGCTTAAGAATAAACAGGAAGACGAGCTACCTCCTATTCTAAGCCGAACAAACATTCCAAAGCGGCTCTTAAATGGTTGATCGAAGAGAGTCGATTACGTAATATTTCTATAACTCATGCTGGTAACAATCGAGAAGTTTCTATAAACCGACTCATGGTTGACGGTTTTTGTGATGCAACTCATGAAATATTTGAGTTTCATGGTTGTTCTATCATGGGGCCCGAGTCATTATATTCTTTATCACGTCTTTGTGATTCGGTAGGTTAATTTTGAAACTATATTCTCCGCAATTAACGAGGTAACTTTCTAAAATCGGACGTCGGCGATTGGCCCCCCGCCCCCGCTTTGCCTTGCCCCCGCTTTGCCTTCGGCGCCAATCGCGGTCGTCTTCGTAGAAAAAAGTGATGCAACGATAAAGTTTTGTTTCGACAAGATTGAGCGGACCTTCAAAAAGTGAATCACAATTCATCCATCTGTGTCATGTCGTATGCAAATTATTTGACAAGCATTTGTCTGCATGGCTTTTCCTTTGATGTGTGTATAAAAAATTCAATCGTAATAAAAAATTGAAATACAATTACAAATTTAAAGATAATTGTTTAGGATTTTCTTGTTGCTATGGTAAAATTTGTAAAGTTATCGCTTTGCTATGGTGAAAATCGTAAAACTATCGCGTTGCTATGGTGAAAAGCGTATAACTACCACTATAATAACGGGTTGTGGCACGTATTTTGCATGGCAATCTAAATATTATTGCTGTAATAATTGCTTTTTCGTAAAATTTCTCATGGCATATTTTGTGAAAGTTGTATTCTCACTAGAATATCAGTAATCATCAAGCAACATGCGTCACTTTTGATCAAAAAAATTACGAGACATGGCGTCGACGCTAGCCAATCATATTTTGATAAAAAAGCTGAGAGTTCGTGTGGATGTGTGTGTGTGTGTGTGTGTTAGAAAAAACGAAAGTAATTATTAATAATTGAGACCGTAAATATATTCGCTGTCTATCGATCATTATAATGACATGTGAGTTAATTAATTTTCATGAAAACGAAGGTAATATTGAATGTTTGTGAATAATCATTTGATTGCAATCATATCGAAAATCTTTAGAGGGCCTTCCTCGAAAAGTTTATGGAAATGAACAGCAATATAATTCAATTAAAGATTTGAAAAGTGCTATCCGTGAATGTTGGGCCACAATTAATCCGAAAACTCTCAAAAATTTAACAAATTCAATGCCTACTCGAATTTTCGAAGTTATTCAGGAAGGTCGGGGCCAGACCAAATATTAAATAAAATAATATATGAAAAATTGCTAATTCTGGTTTTTATATTAGTACATTATCAGAAGTGCGTTTATACGAATGTCCACCTGAAATTTAGATTTTTCAATTTATTAAAGTAAAACATTAAAATTTTTACTAATGGTTTATCTTATCAACAGATTTAAGATGATAGACATAATTTAGACTACTTGAAAAAAATCAAAACACTTTACTCTTAGAACTATGTATATTCAAAAAACATAGTGCGTTTATACGAATGTCTACCACTGTATTACACAAATACGTTACGTTTACGAAGACTTTAGTATTAGGAAGCCTTCGTAAATGTTACGTTTATGTTACGCTATGTTTTAAGGGTATTGATTGCAATTTACAAGTATATTATATAAAACAAGTATAAAAATTGTGTTTGTAAATAATTTGCTTGTACACAAATATCTCAAACTTAATGTTTTTGTACTATTTAGATGTAGGCGGTTATTATGTTAAATAACTTATTGTAAATTTACAATAAATAGAGAAATGAAGTTTATAAAACTTAAATTTGTGAGTTGGAATGCAATGAGAGTTGGCAAATCAAGATTAAATTTAATACTTTTAAACAATTGGTTTATGCTAGCTACAAAATGAGACATGAAAATTATACTCTGCAATAGTTCCAAATGACATGTGAAAACTGCACCTATGCATCAATCGCTGATTGCATTAATTTAGGTAAATTATTTAGTATTCTGAATTTCTCTTGAAGAAAATGTTCTTCTTAGCAAAATTCACTTTAAAATATAAACCGAGCAATACACCATCACAATTTCGCTTACATTCTCAAGCTAAAATGCCGGCTTAATATCAGTATGGTATTAGTAAATAACATTGCTTATATTCAATTTATCGTGCCTCTATAGGTAGATTTTGTATCGAGTTGTGATAATCCTGTTTTACCAGATTATGGAGTAACAGAATAAGAAAAATAACTAGATAATGTAGAATGTACAATTATCTAATTTGGATGTATCTACTCTGACTTTGTATAATACTCCTATAACACTATAAGGATCAATTGACTATTTCTTCAATTCTTGCTGCGGAAAAGCTACACATTTTACTGTATATGCCAGCCGGACCATTGAACGATAAATTGTAATAATTACAAATTTACAGCTTAAAAGTTTCACTTCGTGAGAGACACAGACGAATGAAAGTTGAAATAGAATATCATTTTATTCTAGTTAGGTGAGATCGCATGCTTCAAATATATTTCTTCTAAGCGAAATAGTGTTTATAATAGTGTAAGTAAAAGAGACACAAACTCGCTTCTCGCCTTTTGTGCAAAATCCCACTCCTGATTATTGAAATACCCATTTTATTTTTGATAATAATTAGCTATATTTGCTTTTCATTTCTTATCATCTTTGCTTGAGTGACTTTAATTTTTTGATCTAAGGGAAAATCATAATCATTTATCAATCACACGATTTTCTTATTGTTGTTGTTTCATTTATTTATGTGGGTTATTGACATTCTCTGGATTTCCAAATCACACATACCGTAATGTTACGTAATATCGTCGTAACCCTATTTCAATTTGTTTACGTTTCCGATTTTGGTGTTTAAAGAATTCATTTAAATAAACTGCTAAGTAGTAATTGAGGATGATATTAGAATGCGGTTTTTAATGTATCTATTGTATTAATGTATATATCTTTCCACTGGCCTTTTGGTGCTAGCTATGTAGTTGATCATATGAGCAATG
The DNA here is from genome assembly GCA_963556165.1 of Tipula helvola. NCBI lineage: Eukaryota > Metazoa > Arthropoda > Insecta > Diptera > Tipulidae > Tipula > Tipula helvola. The sequence goes on along the minus strand of OY744481.1, from coordinate 160,478,282 downwards.
GCCAAATATGACCAATTTAGGACTCCTTATCTGATTATGGTGAAATTAGAATTGTAGAAATGGGATTCTAAAAATACCTAAATAATAAATTTAGTTCTGTTGTTGTATTACCTTCAACGGTTTGGCAAATGAAATGGCAAACCTATGTTTGAAGCATGATATTATTCTGTATTGGCTTCATCTTCTTCTTCTCTTCTCTACATATGTATATAAATCAGAAAAATAATTTGCCTGTTTGTTTGGATGCTCACGATAAACTTTTAAATTCCTGAACCGAATGTAATGCGTTTTATACTAATGTATAGATAATTTTCTCGGCCAGGTTATAGGCTAAGTTCCATATTGATCGGGCGTCAGGGGGCTGAGTATTACATAAAAATGTATGACAAATCGAGGAAAAAATGAAATTACAACAACAACAACTAAAAATTTTATGTTTTCCTCTTGATGACGTTAAATTCCTATAGGAAATTTAAATACATTTGAATTGAGAGAAAACAATGTCGTTTTCGAATAACATTCTTATTAGAAAAAATAAATAGTAATAGAAACGAATTTGAAGAAAATGGAAAATAACTGAATTCTGAAAATAAAATTCGTATGTCAAACAAAAAAAAATAATTTGGTTTTGTGCAAAATTATTGAAATAATAATAATGTTTTTTAATCGAACGGCAATAAATCCATAAACATTATATAAGTACATATATTCTTTTTGTGACGTGAGTGTAAATGAAGTATTAATATTGCAACTTAATCGGCACAATAAAAACTTGGTTTAGAGTAGAACCCAAAATTGAAAGAGGGGCGATAATTTTCAATTCAGTTTGATTGACTTTTTTTAAGTAATCGTTAGAAGTTCTTATTGTTACTTTTTTATTTAATATGCATTTTATTTTCTTATTATACAAGTTCATCAGTAAGTTTGATATGTGCTTTGCTAAACAATTATTTATGTTATAAAACTTGGATAGATTATTTTACCACCAACTGAAACGGAACCATACGATTTTCAATTTGATTTGACTGACTTATTCGGAAATCGTAAGTAAACGTTAATAGTAATTATATATCGATACCTTAGAGCACACAAGTGCTAAGCCCATTTTTACAAGGCATTCTTTATCATTTATGGTTCTGTTATTTTCTACTATAATCATTTATAGTACTATTTCCAAATAGTTTCGAAGGTTTGTCAGTTTATGTGGGTCTTTTTGTATTTGTGTTCAGACGAAACAAGTTCTAAAATTTCAGCTGATTGACCTTATTGGTAGGTAAACTTAGTAGTTAGAAATTTTTTATTTTTATTTATTCATTTTTCTTTAAACAGGTTTATTAGATAATTTTAACAATGCCCAAGAGAAAATTTTCACTTAGTCGAAAGAGTACTGCGGCTGAAAGAGCCCGCATCCGAAGACGAAATGAGAATAGCTTGCAAATAGAACATCGCCACTTGGCAAAAACGAACTCGCCTACCCTTGCAAAGAGAGCGAAGCCGAGTACTTAAGGTGAAACCAATGAGGTAAGAGAAGCTCGCCTCTCTTTACAAAGAGAGCGAACCTATTTCTTTAGAAGGCGGCTTTCTTTAAACAGAGAGCAGCACGCTTCACAAAGAAAAGTCCCCGTGCAAAGGCCGGAACTTTCACTGATTGGCGCATTAAAGAATATTCTGACTTTTCTATACCCCTAATATAGAGTATCGTAACGATAAGTCGGTGAGTTTGGGTGGTCTTCTGGTCATCATCCTTTATCTAAAGAGTTTGCCAAAAATAAAAGGTCGTATGACAATAGATTTCAAATGGCTTCTTTCATAAGTAAAGCTTTAATAAAAAACGGTATATGCCGACCTTCAATGGATAGCACACAGGGAGAGCATGTCAGAATACATATTGCATCGCATTCGGACGGAGCGTTTCGATTATTCCTTTGATTTCAGCGACACATCTTTGATTTGGCATTAGAGGAACTGAAAAAAATTGTGAAAGCGCTTGCGATTAAAAATGTAGAGGATTTCGGTTTGAATAGACGAAATATTACTGATTCAACTATTCTAGATATGGCATTCGTCCGCAAGACATCGTATAATAGATCGGCCATGTTACAGATTGTAATCAACAGCGAATCAGAATAATTCTTCTTAGGTAAATTATTTTTCCTAAATGCACGTGGAGATACAGGAAAGACATTCCTAATTAATTTAGTCCTAGCTAAACTAAGATCCGATCGTCACATCGCAATTGCCGTAGCTTCGTCCAGCATAGCGACCATTCTTCTAGATGGTGGTAGAATGGCCCATTCCACTTTTAAACTGCTGTTTAACATTTCTAATGCCCACACTGCCATATGCAACATTTCAAAACAGAGTGCCACCGCTAAATTGCTCCAAAAATGTGCTCTTATTGTGTAGGATTAGAGTACAATATCTCACTCGACACCTGCGGAAGCGCTGCTCACACGTGCTGCCGAGTTTAATGCGTGTCTGAAACGGTCCTACATATGGTCGGAAGTAGTGAAGTATCCCTCTCGATAAATATGCGTGCCGTTCTCTGTGGCGACAACAACTTGACCGAATTTTCCAACACTCTGCTGAAACTAGGAAATGGTGATCTACCATTAGGAAATGGTTACCTGGTCACTTTCAGAACGTAAAATATCCGTCGACAATAATAAATGACCTAAAGCAATTAGTAGAATCCCCATATCCCAGCATCGGAGATCTTTCAGAAAAACCGTTGTCCTGGTTCAGAGAAAGAGCGATCTTGGCATCGACCAACCAAGCAGTGAACCACATTAATGAGTACATCCTAGGCAAATTTGAAGCACCTTCCAGAACATACAAATCTATGGATACAGTCGTTGATCCTCAAGAAACAATTCTATATCCTGTCGAATTTGTAAACTCATTAAGTAAACCCGTCTGGTATACCGATTCATCAGCTGAAACTGAAAATCGAGACACCTATCATCCTGCTCCTGAACCGAAACCCACCAAATCTCTGTAACGAAACCCACTTACAAGTAAACAGTCTCAATACTTCGTAATAGAAGCTACAGTTCTAACCGGCTGCGCGACTGGAGAAAAAGTAATAATTCCTAGCATCTTTATGATCCTTTCTGATGTTACATTTCAGATCAAACGTCTCCAATTTACCGTACGAGAGTGTTTCGCTCTGACGCGGCGTGTTTTCGCCCATGGCCAACTTTACGTTGCCTGCTTCCGTGTTAGCTTCGGCTGGCAACTTTACCTACCTGCTCCTGGTGCTATTATAAAGAGGCTTTCTCTTAAATATATATCTAAACCCTGCCCTCCCTCAAAAGTGTATGTAATTAAATAATTAGTTTTTAATTAAATAAATGAAATTTTATTGTGATAATTAACTGAAATATATTGAATCTTATTTTAACTATTTAAAATGTCATTGTTTTTGTAGTAAAATATCGCCGAATATAATATACATATGTGGCTTCATCGCCAAAGTTGTTTAAACTAATTTATCCAGCGTTGCAGCGCGAAGCGCTTTAGTGGCGCAAAGCGCCAAGCGGCCCCGCGCAGCTAGTTAATTATAAATGCCAAATGCAATTTTGTGTAATTAATTGTTGTTGTTAAGAACAGATTGTTTGAAATATTGAACATCAAAAAGTAAAATTGCCTGTTTGGAAAATGTTAATTCGTATGTGTTTATATAAAATTTCTGTATTTACCTATCTTATACAGAAGGAAAGAATTGTTTGGTTATATTGATATTGAATGAATTAAGCGTTACACTTTTTTTTTTTGGAATAAAATCGAAAATATGAATTTTTATTAATCCTGAATCCACACCAGTTTATGAATGAATTTAATAAACCAAAATTGTTGCGGTTAATAGATGCAGGTATAAATTGATCCAGCGATTCAAATACATAATAGTAAGACTAACTATATAGAAAGTGTTATTAGAAGTTTTTTGGATATTTTTGGTGGATTGGAAAAATTTAATGAATTTTAATGGCTGGCCTGTGGTATGCTGTGTAATTCTATAAATCTATCTTTTAAAGTTTTTATTATGTTAAACAAATACTCATCTAGGGGATTGTTCTTTAAGGCAAAATTTGTGTGTATATAAATAATAAATAAATACAAATTTTAAATAAAAAGGTGTGGGAGGGTACCGTCCGAAAGCAATATAATAAACATCAATTAATTTCAAATTCAAACCGATTTATTTACTTATTTATTTTTTTTTTTAGTTTTTTAAAATTTTTAATTTTTTCGAGGTAGATGAGTTCGATTTGGCCTTCTTGGGCCGTTTTCGAGGCTTCTCGAATTCTCTGTTTAGCACAGACCACTTACAGTTCCTCCTTGTGAGAACTAAAATAAAAAACGAAACCAACTTTCTAATGTGACCTGTACATTCATCGTTCTCTTCAACGAAAATGGATGGTTGCAATAATTTAATTTGGAACATGCATTTCTCAGTAATTTTTTCACAAATATTCGAAAAATGACATTCTGCCTTATAGCATATCTCGAATGTTTGTATGATAATACGAGCTATTTTTTCATATTCAATAGTTGGCGCCTTTAAAGCTCCATAATGGGTAACATCTTTTTTAAAAATTTTCTCATGTAAAAATGCTTCCGTTATTGTAATGGTGCTTTCTTCTTCAGATTTTAATAATATTTGAGTGCACTTTTCACAATTGACGTTATAAGGCCGTATCCTGCGAAATAGATTATTGCATTTCCTTTTAATTCAGGGATATTTGCATTCCCAATCAAATTGTCGATTCTGCCATCATCATTTAGTTCTGACATTCGAGAACTTTTGAGACTTGCTTTATAGTCTTCTCGAAATATGTTCCAATTTACATCTAAATTGCTACATTCATGGAACACAATTTGAAATTGGTGAATTGAACAAAATGTTCATCGATAAAATATTAGCAAAATGAATGCTAATATCGTGACTGGTGGGGGTGAAATTATAGCCGCCTTTCCCACGAAGTGTCGAAAAAAAATTTTCCAATGCGTCTTGATTGGTTTTGCCGGTAAGAAGGTATTCGAATTTAAAACTCTCATTTAAATAGTCGAACAACATCAAATGAGCCTTAATCGTTAGTTGCATACCTTTTAAAAATTTGAAGTAATTTTCGTTAGGTGAAATTACCTTCCAATTGTTTAAGAAATTTACGGATCTTTCTAACTAAGCATACATTTAATCTGCTCGTATGGAGATTTTGATGGAAAATGGCGAGAATTCAGAGAATCGAAAATATTGTTGAACGCCTCTACCACAGAATTTTTCACCATTTTTTTCTGTGCCTCTACCAAATTCGCTGTTGGAATTGCATTTTCTTGGAATAATCCAAAGGTTGTTGGTAGGGGACCAGCGTGTTTAGGATAACAAAGTTTGATGACATCTCATATTACATAACGAATGTTAGTAAACGTCATTTTCCGAATTTTCTTGAGAAAATCCTAGGAAGCACGCATCAAAACGACCTATATGCAAAAATGTCAATGGACCTAAGCTATCCGAAAAATATTCCAGTTTTGGAAAAAGTAGGGGACCAGAGTGTTTAGGCCAACAAAGTTTGATGACATCTTATATAACATAACGAATGTTAGTAAAAGTCATTTTCCAAATTTTCTTGAGAAAATCCTAGGAAGCACGCATCCAAACGACCTAAATGTCAATGGACCTAAGCTATCCGAATAATATTCTAGTTTTGGAAAAAGTAGGGAACCAGGGTGTTTAGGCCAACAAAGTTTGATGACATCTCATATTACATAACGAATGTTAGTAAAAGTCATTTTCCGAATTTTCTTGAGAAAATCCTAGGAAGCACGCATCAAAACGACCTACATATATGCAAAAATGTCAATGGACCTAAGCTATCCGAAAAATATTATGTGTTTTAATAATAAAATATTGGAAATATTACTGAAAATAAATTAAATCAAATAAAAATTAATTTTGTGTACTTGATTTGAAAAACAAATCAAAGCGTAAAACAAACGCGTGACATCTCCCTTTGACGTAATATAATGCACTAAATAAAAAAAAAACTATTTTAACATGAAAGATGAAACAAAACAAAAAAAAAATATCTTTACTTTAATACACTGCCACATAGCGGCGGAGACTTAGTGTGTCGTCACTGTTTGTAGTCATAGGCCTGTATATTCAAGACGGCATTGCTACTGCGCACATGAAAGATAGATGAAAACATTTATTTTCTCTATGTGGGTTGTTGGTTTTAGTATTTTGTAATACGATTTTACTATTTTTACTTGGCGTTGTTTTATTCTATTTGTTCTGTGTATAAATGAGGCAAATATTCAGACATCAAAAAAATCTTTCACAAGATGCTCTTTTGTTACAAAATTGATGAATATGAGTAAACAGTATTCACGAAAAAAACAAAATCGAAATTTCATGAATATTTACCCATCTCAAAATATGATTTTTATTTTCTCATGAATAACTAAATTCTCTTGGTTTATGTTTTACGTTGATGAATATTACAAAAACTCTGAATACATTTTGATCAGCAGATCGACGAAAACAGTGAAATAAAGATTAAAAAAAAATCTTTCTAAAATCAATTTTCTATTTTAGTGAATGCAATACATTCACTATTTTCAAATATTTGTTTTTGGGAGTAATCACTGCTGCGATAAGTTGGACGGAACCTTTTTTTTTTTTAATTTCGTATAGGTTCTTTTCGAACATGGTTGTTTCTGAACCGATTATGATAAAATTCGTCTAATGCGATGGAAATGGGATTGTAAAATGGTTTTTGGATAAAGTTCTGGAATATGGCCAGTTAGGACATGGCCAACAGAAAGTCGTGTCGTTTGTCTATCGACTCGCCAATCATAATAAAGATGAATATTTAAAAAAAAAAAAATCAAGAAAATACTTATTTAGGACATTTATTTACAACTGTAATAGGACGGAATTGATATATGTATGTATGTATGTATGTATTTGCGCAATTTCAATATTTTTTACTCTCTCTAGTTTGTTTGAAAAAATAACGGAATGTTAGATGGATTTTTTCGTGGAAAATTTGTTTCTAGAAAAATACGGTGGATTGGATAGATTTTTTTTTTTCAAAAAAGGAAATGCGCAATATTCAGAAAAAATTAAAATCGTAATTTTCGTGATGCATTTGTATTCATGATTTTTAAATTCTCAATTTCTCCCGATTTTTTTTTCATCACGTTGAAACAAAACACAAAAAAAAAAATCTCAGATTTGTATTAATCTTTTATTTTGTTGATTTGTGTGATGTTTTGTTGATCTCTCTCAGAGAAGCAAAATGATGTGATTATATTTTTGACGAAGATCATAGAAAAACGATGGATCGTGAATATTTAAATTCTCCATATTTGCGTTTTAAAATATTCATGATTTTTTTTGCTCATTGATAAATGATGCATCTTTGATGTCTGAATATAGTGTTCTTTATATAGCATGAGCTACACAACGCAAAATTTTCATGTATGTATTCGATTCAAGTAGGATTTCTATACTACGTATAATCGAGTAAATTTGAGTCGAATTGGAAATTAATTAGAATTGAAAGTTTAATGTATTCGATTCTAATGGGATTATATACTTTGTATTATCCATGATACAAATATCATAAGGTATGTTTGACAGCTGAAAGCATGTGGAGCGTGACGTCACTCAGAGTCAATTTGGATATTTTTTGTGCGAATTGGTTTAGGTTTATAAGAATATTTATAAGATAATATCATCCCGAAAACGAATAGAAAAAGTGATGTCAGATGAATATACACCTTTCTAAGTTTATTTTCTGAAGATTTTGGTGCAGTTTGCGGGTCAAAAACAAAAAACTGATGTCCATACTTGTTTCAAGCAAAGATTCAAGTGAGGGTGGGAATTGGCGATGTTACTGGGTGAAAGTATTGTTTTTGTTATTTTTTTTGTTAAGCTATGCAGCTCTTTGGTACACTCTATTATGAATGAGCTGATGCTCAAAATAGAGTGTGCCGAAAACTATATGCAAATTAAAAAGTGTACAATAAATAAATTAAATAAATTAAATTAAATTTTTGAAATGGAAATAAGTTTCAACGATTGTACACGATAGAAAAAACACAAATCCAAACCAAACGGAGTCAACGTTACAAAATACAGTCAAACCTGTTTTTGTGCGGTAGATAGGGACCGTACAAAAAAAATCGCACAAAAAAAAATATTCGCAAACTCCATAAATCGCTATAATAAATAATTTTGTACAAAAATTACAAAAAAATTTTTTTTATGCGGTGGATAGGGACCGCATAAAAAAAGTTTCCCTTAGAAAATACATATGTCAAAGTTTTACGAAATAGCGAGAAAATGCTTTCTAAACAAAATAAATAATTAAATTACACGTGGAAACATTTTAAAAAATTTTAATTTCTCATTTTTAAATAAAACGGTAAATTTCCTTTTTTCTTACATATTGTATATTTTTTTAGTTTATGTTCAAGGTTAAAAATCAGTGTGGCTATTACTACGCATTTCATTAGTTGTGAAATAAACATTTCTTTTAACTAAATTATATTCTTTGTGTGCAAGATAATATGTAATTACATATTGAAATTTGCTGGAATATGGAATATATAAGAATATTGAGAATGTCTAATGATTAATGAACTTGGCTGATGCATTAGGTATGAAAATGGCTGAACAGAATCTCGATATTCATATACCGCATAAAAAAAAATCGCACAAAAAAAATCGCATACAAAAAAAAATCGCACAAAAAAAACGTATAAAAAAAAATTCGCATAAAAAAAGACCGCACAAAAACAGGTTTGACTGTATATATGTAACTCAAAGTGACGTCACTAAAAGGGAAAATAGCGTTATGTCGATTGGTTGGAAGATATCTTTGTATACTTATACCATGGTATTATCGAACAAATTTTGAATCGAATCAGAAACTATTGTGTGTAATACGGTGGGGTCTCGTTGTAGCGAATACCGATTTAAGGAAATTGTAATTTCGCAATGAAATTTTTATTCGCCAAAGTGATAATTGTTTTATGTGAAAATATACTATGGTTAATAAGGAAATAAAATAATAAAACTTTACATAAATACATGACTAAATAAAATAAATAAATATATTTTTCTCCGGTCTCTTTGGCTTCGCTGCAACGAGATTTCACTGTACATATAAAATTGTTTATTTTATAAGCATGATTATATTAATACGGGGTATTATAAGTAGCACTAAATTTTATAAATTATATTAAATTAATTTAAATTAAATTAAAATGGACCTATGACCCTATGAATGGGAACAACGTTGATTATATAAGTGAAAGTGTGAGATGCTACATATATTGAACTTAATTAACTTAATTGATTTTATGGAGTTTAGGTTGTAGTTCTCACACATGAACGACAATATTATTTAAATGGGATTTAGGGTATAACTTTTTCGGGAAATATGAACATTTACATATGTTCGTATTTTATTTTTACTAACGTGAAAATACTTTAGCATTTTAATCGACACAAATGTGTTCCTGAATTTTGGTGCATGGATCAGGAATATTTGTATGAATTTTAGTACACACAATTTTAATATATTTATATACTAACTAAATACATGGCAAGTGGTTCACGTTCAAGCGAGGAATATTTTTTGTTCGGCGGGGGAAGGTTTTTTGGGAGGGTGACCTGATGTTTCCCAAAGATCACTGATCTGTTGTTCTGGCACGCCGCAGGTTGCTGCACTGGTTGCATCGGTAGTGGTAGTGTGTTTTTCAGATTTATGGTAGGTGAACTGACAGTGTGGCTTGTGTAGGTGGATTTTTGGTATCTTCAGAGGCTGTCCTACATTCGTCGGTACAAGTGAATGGAGTTCTCTTGAGCATTCTGGCGGGATTGTTTTGGGATGATTGTGGGGTGGAGCTGAGTAGTTTGCTAATTTTGGTAAAACTGATGGTAGTGTTTTGTCATTCCTATAACTTTTGTATGGGTCGGGTTGTGGTTGGTCCCGGGAGGTTTTGAATAGTTTGCGCTCGGTTTCTGACGGTTGAGTTCCTTTAGGTGTAATTTTGTGACTTAGAAAGTTTAGACGACTGACACCAAATTGACGTTTTGAGGATTTGATATTGGTTCAGTAATCGGTTAAATGTTGAAAGAGTGTGTTGGTGTGTTGTTCTATGTGTTGTCTTTGTCGTGGCTTGCCATTGCGATATCATCTGTATGCACGGGCACGAAATTTGGACCTTTAGTGACTGCATCCGTGTGGTGTTAAGCCGCTTCAGTCCGATGGAGGGCTCTTATCGGATCGATTTTGAATGTGTTGCAATGTCGTGTGCCTGGGAGTGTTGGGGATGCGGGGTGGTGGGTGGTGGTTTGGCATTGTTATTGCATTTGGCAGCCTATAATCACCACAGGGCTTCCAGTCGTTGCAGTCTCTGTTCGGTGTCACGTGTAGAGAGGAGTTGCTGAGGCTGTATGGTTGACATGGAACGGCTTTGTGAGGTTTCGGTGCACGTTGCGTTAACGCTGAATGAGTTTGGCTCTCGGAATCATTTGTTTTATTTTTCGAAGAAAGATACTTATAGTTTGTTGCTTATCATAGCCGCAATTGGGTGCTTTTCTAGTTTTGGTACTGTGCTTTTATGATACCAGCGGGGATTGTTGGGCGGGTGATGTGTGGAGTTGTTTCCTGGACGATGGTATTTATTAATGTTAGATCGGTTTCTTGATCTACTGCGATCGAAGTGCTCCTGTTTACAGTCTTAGTTTGATTGGTGCTACGCTTCATTTCCTCTATTAAAGTTGAAGGGCGCTGAGTGGGGCAGGTTTGAATTGCGAGTTGGTGCTAATTGCAGAGACTTTTGGTGTTTGCGGATCCATTTCCTACTTTTGGGGGTTGTTACCTACGCAAGGTTCTCTAGGTGTCGATGAAATTTGGATGGTAATGCGATTGTCTGTGTTGGGTGTAGTGGAGGGTTGTTCCAGCTGTTTCTGTTTCTAATGGAGTTTCTCATTTGGTTATCTCTGGTTTGGGTTTCTCGTATCTATCGACTTCGACAGGATTGTTGTAGTATCTAACATGCAGACGTTGTGATGTCTACCGGAGAGACACTGGCTGTGTGAAGATGTTTTTGGAAATCGTCTTGGTTGCCTTTCATTTTGGAGGTGTGCTCCGTTGTGCTTGAACCGTGTTTGGGCGTGTGATGTCGGGAGTGTGGTGGTGATGTGTTTTCAACTGCTCGTATGTGTGTTGTTGCCGTTTGCACTGTTATTTACATCAGGTTATCATCACCGTTGGGCGTTTCAATAAGTACTGTGAATATGTGATTACGATACTTGGTGGTGTCCGTTTGTTGATGCGTGGCACTGGTACGCGAACCGATTTTGAATGGTTGGGGGATCTTGCGCATGATGCGCTGTGGCACGACAGGATGTTGAGCGATGGATGTGTGTGGAGTGTGTTGCTTACCGATTTTTCCATTTATGCATGCTAATTGATTAATAATAGTTTCACTGAAATTTATCTAAAATGGAAATAGATAAGAATTACCAAACGAGAAAACAATTAATCTTTAATAACACGCAGATGACCTTGATATGAAAATAAGTACAGCTTCCGATGTTGCGTGTTGTTTCTGATATGATGAGATGAGTTGATTTTGCAGCTTGCGGTTGAAAAAAGGGCAGATGAGGGGATTTGATAGTAGGGATATCCATTTATTTTAGTATTTCTGGAACTCCTTGGATCACGTCATAATAATTATCAAATTACAATAATTCTTTATAGAATTATACTTGTATGTTCATGTTTTCTTTATCCTTATGTAATTGTGTTTTATTTTATTTAAATATTAGAGAAGGGTTGGTGAATGTATTTCTGAATTCAGATGATGACTAATATGATCTTGTGAATAAGAGGATACTAATTGGATTTGTTACACTGGGTCGGATCTGAGATACCACTCGAAAAATTTTGAATGTGGTTCAACTTCCTTATAAATAATGAATATCTAGTAAAATAATTTGATTTAAATTTTCAGAGGGATAAATGACCTTGATGATGTATTTAATTAATTACTTTTACTAATAGCCATTTTAACAACTAATCCATGAGCATTTCAGAGTTTAATAATTTTTAGTTTATTTAATAGTAGTAGTTGGCGACAATTAACTAATTTAGATTTTGATTTTCAGCAATATTCGGAGAAACCCAATGCAGATTTCCAGAAACTTTGTGTCGATTTAATTTGTAATTTAAATCATTAATTGAAGCTGGGTAAAATTATTACTTACGTCCCAAAGTTATTTTTATAGAATGTTTTGCGGAATGTTGTGTAAGTGGTTTTAGTGACTGATTGGGTTGACGGAAATATCCCTGGAACGTTCTTTTGGTGACTATTGGATGAGTTCCAGAAGGATGCTAAGTTAGCAATAATTTTGTAAGCTGACGAAATAGTTAATTAATTGTTTACATTTGTAGGAGTGTTACCTAGAGGACTTTTTAAATTATTTATTGATTTATTTAGGTGGCCTAGGATTGTTGCTAATGTAATTTTAAGTATAGTTAGATTAATAAGATCATCGGTGTTTAGAGCATGGGCGGATCTAGCTTTTAAGTTTGGGAGGGGTGGTAATTTTTAACTAATGTGTAACTATTATATACCTAAACAGACATATCTTTTTTACAAAACCCGTTTTTAATTATTTATAAAATATATTATATTTCAAAAGGACTTGGTCGCACGGAGTTTATGATTATTTCTTCTTTAGCCCTCAATCCATGAACCAAGGTCGTTTTCATCCCGGCCAAAACTACTTTTTCTAATTTTTCCGAAAGTTGCTCCATATGCAATTTAAAAAAAAATATTAGTTTTAAAAAAAACGATTGTTTCTTGAATAAGGATGCCTAAAGATAATCCGTGAATTATTTTAGATTTTATATTGATAATTGTTGATTTTATAGCGCAAAGACGAAAACGACCATGATTGATGGAATTAAGGTGCTTAAAATACCTGCATGGACTGAGGATTAGTGTTAGTAGTTTGCTGCTTTCAATTAGGATATGGGATATGCGTAAATACTAAAGTTTTTGTTTACATTTTATTTTCAATTGATTGGTAAATGTAATCAAGATTTTTTTTCATTCGTACATTATTTAATCCATTTTTTGGCATTATTTCTGTGAAATATCGAGTTTTAACCTCTCTGAATTTAACAAGTGCTTATATACAGTTAGTCAGTTAATATGTACATAGCTGAATTATTTGCGTTGATTTTAATGATTGAAATGTATATTTTTAGGGGTTTTGTTTCATTTTGGGAGGGGTAATTACCCCCACTACCCCTCCCTTGTATCCGCGCCTGGTTTAGAGGGGTTTATTTTAACTATACTGATAAATAATTTAATTTGTTTCGGAATCTAAGATTGTTCCAGAATTAATCATTCTTAAAGGGATTAAGTTTAATCCTAATTTTCAGTAACAAAGTTATACCCGGACTCAACGCTCCAGGAACAACAAGCAGTTAACAATCATGTAGTTTAGAAATTGTGTTGTATTGTGTTGTCTTATTTATTTATTGTGTGTCTGGAACCGGGTTGATTCTCTATTACTAACATACCTTTCCTTTCCCTCGATTTTGTTATTCGTAAAAGGGTGTACGGTGGACCCGCCGTATTCCGGGAAACTTGCCTTAGGCTTGGTCATACACACTAAATCAATCAATCAATCAAAAAAAAAGAATTAAAATTAAAAATACTTTCAGGCCGGAGCAAAATGTTGCGTCAATTTTATTAAAATTCTTGGATATCATGTTTACTGGTTCGTTGTCGCCATAGTTTGTTCTGTGTTTATTCAGATGAAGGAACTCATGATCTCTTAAATTCCTACTCGGTGACTTTATTTTAATTGATTCCAGTATAGATGGTGCATCGATTTGATCTAGTAAAATATTTCCAACAAACAAACACTTTAAAAGCTCTCGTCTATTTTCCAATGTTGTCATTTGATAGGATTTGCATCCAGTAAAATATGGTGGCAATTGCTTTAGGTTAACGTGGTACGGTAAGTCATGGTCGAAATCCGCCATCCGTATGTCCACGTTATATACCGTATAAACTTTTTTTGGCCACTCTCAGTCATTTGAATATGTCCATCGTAAAAAGGACACCAGACTTTTACAGCATATTCAAGTTGAGATCTGACATAAGCATAATACAGAATCTTAATTGTCCTGGATTTTCCGACGTGGCTTTCAGGTAGTTGGTGGCTAAGGCCCCTTCCACCTTCCTCCAATTGGCGGGCGTGATACTGCCATCCTCTTGCGATTGGTCAATGACCGCCACAACCAGCTGATCCTTGAGTACCTCACTAAAAGGCCTCATACCGGTAGCTTGGAGCTTCGCCCTCTTGGCGATTTAAGGACTTTCACCCTGCGATCTTACTCTTTTTGGCTGTATGCAACCGTAGCTTTGTCTTTTTTCGACCTGTCTCCCGGCGAAATGCTATTTGGTTTTACTAGAGCCCTCCAGGCCTTTCTCCTAGTATTATACGTTGGTCTTGAGGAACCAGCTTCCTGTGTGCTTTGGTTCTGCTTAGTTAGCTCAGGTTTGGTGATCCGAGCTGAGGGACCAGCCTTACTTGAGCTTTTGTCCCGCGGTTTTGTTGCAGACTTAGAGGCAGGCCTACAGACCCAAATCCCGTTGTCTACATTCCTCGGATTTGTTAGAGAGCCGGACTCTTTTGTATGTTGTTGTTGTGTTGAATCTTCCATATTAGGTCCCACGAGTAGCGGAGAAAGAAAGTGTCCATCTGTGCAGAGACCCGCAATACACAGATAAGGCTACTTAATCCGGAGGGCGCCAGGTATCCGGATCCACCGTTAGCGACTGAGCTAGTTTTTAAACTGGGCCCCCAGTCTGGTCGGTTATCGGCACGGTACGAATAACACCTTAACCTAGCCCTCGGTGATTTGTTCAAGGTTGACTCTTTTAGCGCCGTGTTTTAGCCTAGAAGCCGAAAAATCAGCAATCTAGTTACCAGCAGTCACCACGTAGAGGTAACACGAGCATTTGCGGAAGCTGCAAGTTACGGAGCTGACAGCAAGTGTAAACTTGAATCCCCCGAGCAACTTCACGCCTGATTGCCTCTGTTTACTTACACACATGTCTTTAGATTTAATTTGGTTGGAACTTGGAAGAATTATGGGAAACAGTTTATGGCAATGCAACAGTCAAACATATGCTTTTTCGCGTGCTTTGCGAGCACATATACTGACGGTATCAGCATTAAATTATTTGATTATGAACAATTCAAAAGATTTAAAATCTGTAATGAAATCTGTTGAAGTCATGGAAACGTATCCGAAATGATATGTATCATGATTCGGAAGTAGTACCTACGCGACCTGAAGAGCGGCTTTAAAAGTAACATCAACAGACTAAGAACAACAAACAGAACATGCAAACTTTGGATCCAATATTTTGAGCAAGTTATGATTGTGCTCGTATATACGAGCTGAGAGGAGTGGCAACTTTCAGATGCATATGGAATCTGTTCGAAAAATGTTGCCATATTTCCATTCTGATGGTCATAACTTATATGCAAAATCTGTTTGGGTGCCGCATGAATTGTCTATGCAAATTTGATTGACCGAAGCAAAAACGGGTAAAATACAAGAATTTTGTTTGAAAAAGATCATGGTCAAAAAAACGAGAACCACCACAAACGACTTCAAAGCCATGATTGATGCCGCATAAGGTTACGCTGTGTTTATGGTGGGATTAGAAGCGAATCGTACATTATTAGCTTCTAGAATCTGGTCAAACGATTGATTCTAATTTCTACTGTCAGCAATTAACCAGATTGCAGTAAGTAATTAAATGACAACGCCAGACCACACACATTTTTGATGTCCCGGCAAAAATTGAGAGAGCTTGGTTGGGAAGTTTTTATGCATCCACTAGGTTATAAAGCGTATTTATCAAAGTAAATATTTATCATCAGAAAAAACAACAAAGAATAAAATTAACATAACAACCACACTTGATCACATAAAACACTTCTTTTTCTTTATATTTGAAAAACATCGTTATAACTATTTGTTGTTCAAATATAAAGAGATAGAAGTGTTTTATGTGATCAAGTGTGGTTGTTATTGACGACAATTTTATTTTTTTTTGTTTTTTCTGATGAAAAATATTTACATTGATAAATACGTGTTATAACCATTAGTCATTAACACCTAAACAAAGAAAAATTTAATTAAAAAATGACAAAAAATCTCTCAATACCTTTCCGTTGTACTTATTTTCAGAAGTTGATTCCATTTTGTCCGATAAGAATTGGTTGTGCTTTCGATTTTCTGTATTACCAAGCGCGTTGTTTACCAATTCCGTAACAATGTTCATACTATTCGCACAAAAGCAGCATTGTGAGTGTGACTAATATTCTAGAGCAGGCATGCGTGATTCCTGAATGTTAGACATGAACTTTAGCCAACCCAATGGAAAACCAAACCAACCCAATGAATTTAAATATAAGGATATACAACAACTATTCCTAGACAAAATTGTGAATTTAAAATGGGATACCATCATCTATATACAGAAATACCGAATCTACATAATTTCTTGCGCAGAAAGGACCAATGCTAAGCGGCTTTGGGTAGTTTTTTATTTTAGTATGTGAATAATAATTAAAAAAATGTTTCAATCTCTATGGATGTAAGAATTTCAAATAATTGTCTCAGCGGGGGTTTGGGGCGGCAGCCCCATCCCCAAAGGTATAAAACGAATTAAAATAATTGTTAATCCCTACGTAGGTGAAGTTTGTCCTACATTTGTCCTAAAAAGCAACAACAACAAATTGTGCGTAGTTGTGTTAGTGTAAATGACGAAAGTCCCGTAATAACGAATTTTATTAATTTTATTTTTATTTTTTAAGAAATATGTAGGTTAAAATTTAATAAAATTAAAATTTTAATTTTTATAACATAAAAATTAAAACATAAAACATTGGAAAAATATCTATCTAAAGTAGGGGACCAGGGTGTTTAGGACAACAAAGTTTGATGACATCTCATATTATAACATAACGAATGTTAGTAAAAGTCATTTTCCAAATTTTCTTGAGAAAATTCTAGGAAGCACGCATTAAAACGACCTATATACAAAAATGTCAATGGACCTAAGCTATCCGAAAAATATTTCAGTTTTCACTTTGAAATATTTCACAGTGTCTCAGTTTCGTCTTTCTTTGCGCATGACGTCACGTGTAGACAAAAAGGAAGTTTGGTGGTTTTGTGATTATTTTTTTAAATAAATCAAGAATAATCGTAATTTTTTTTAACAAACCGTATTTACAATTGATAATGATAGTTTACCGAGACCCTTTCTATGCTTTAATTTTTTTTATGGTCCAAATATTTGAGAAATAATTCCTTCGAGTATATAATGTCTAATGTAAATGGAAAAAAGGATAGACAAAATTATGCATACATAACATAAAACAATTTAATTATTAAATGTTTTTGGTCATTTACGTACCAATTATTCAAATTTTTAATTTTTTACGTTATGTAATCAAATTTTTGCCATCTATTTTCGTTTGGCTTCAAATTATTGGTATACACGTACCTATTCAAATATTATGTCCATATTCAACGTTAAATATAAATGGAAAAATATATTAAATAAAAATTCAGTTCACAAATTAATAAACGCCCAGTTAATAGAAAATATTAATTTGAAAAAAAGGAAATTAAATAAAACTATAAATTAAAATTAAATCTCTGGCGTATTTCATTTATTGGCTTATGGTTTTCGCTACAACTAAATCAAAACACCCATTCACTGTTTAGTGTTCTATATGTGTTCTTATCAGAATTATGTACAATTGATAGTTTTGTTGCAATAGGAATTATTCAAATTTAGTATATTTAAAATCGAACACTCCCAAATTTTTGAATTAAATAATTAAAATCAAATCGTTCCTCTGCATTTAACAAAAAAATTATACTCATAAATTCCAAAACTTGTTATGCAATGTGCTCAAACAGTCTGCTCTAGACACGAATATTAAAACATGCCTCTTTTCGCTATTTAATTCCGAAAGTATTGCAGTATATAATTAAAATCAAAATTGAAATGTTTAATTTTAACATAAATATCACGAAACTCCATATAAATATCAGCATTTTTGTCTACATGTGACGTCAAATTGCGAAAAAAAAAGATAGCAACAGCATGCGCTGCGCAATATCATAACTTATTTTCTGTATATCTTGGTCTATCCGCGTTCATACAATCGGGCCTCTCTTTTATATTTTTCTTTTGTTACGTTCTTCACATAACAGCAAAATGAAATAAAAACAATTTACAAACGAGTATTTAGCGTAGTATTATTTCAGAAGTTAAAAGAATAAGTTGTACATCAAATAATGTATTCCAAAGTAATTTCTGTGTTATTATTACTTTACATTTTATATTGGACGGGGAATGCTCTAGGATGTACTCCCCCCGGCAGTTCTGTAAGAAAAAAAATAAATGTTGTGCTTAGTGAATATTATTCATTATAAAGAAAATATCTATTTTAGTGTTTCAGTGATTATGATTGTTGTCCATTCCTCATTTGTTCAAATAACGGAGATGTAAGCAGCTGTAAGCGGTCGCTGTTCATACTCTTACCTAAAGCAAACATCAGTATCGTCGGAAAATAAAACTGAAAACAATAACAAGAAATGGAGCAAATATTTTATATAGTTTTACTGGCTTTTTTATATATTCCTCTTACTCTAAAAACCTATTTCCAAAAAAGTGCTGTACTAATTGCATAAATTTAATTTCAAAAAATAAAATTTTCTAATTGAATTACAAAAATATTTTATTATATATTACTAAAATCAAAGTTAATTACCATTTCTCCTTTGAAATTTAAAATGCACCCCTGAAAAATAAATAAAAAAATTAAATTCATGTGAAACGTCAAAAATTAAATATTGTGCCTTTTATTTATGCATAAATTCATTTTTATCATTCTCATTGTGTCTCTTCCAGATTCCAGTAATGATGGGCTTAATCGATACTTTTCGGTATCAGTATCAATTAATACTTTTAAGTCAAGAACCTGATACTTTCGAACCTGATCCATTGATTTTTTTTACTTTACCTAATTTTTTCGAGTTTAATGTGACAAATCAAAATTATAAATAATAAATTGTTCTTAAAATTTTACTAATTAGACACGAATAAATATATCAATGATACTTTTAATAATTTGTATGATGTAATTTTTTATAAATTTAACCAAACTTCTCTATTCCTGTTTGTTTAAATAATTTAATAAAAAAGATTTATCAGTGGATATTTGTGAGACGTGTAACGATGCATTTAAAAAAAATAAAAATACAAGAAAAAAGCAAAAATGCATGTTACAAAGCGTACCCCTAAATGTTGTTTAATGTTGTTTGCGTCGATTTGCAGTGTATAAATAATCAATAACCATCTACCTTATTTTCGATTCTATATTTTTTTTTGTTACCATCTACATTTAATTTTTTTTTATTAGGTAGTCATACAAGTTTTTATTGTTCGGCGGGAATTTTAGCGCGGGAATTGGTTTTTTTTATTGCATTGGAAATCATATAAATAGTCGTAAAGCCATTGAATCGGGGAGTTTAATTTTGGCCATTAAGTGGTACGCATAAAGTAATCGTGAAAATAAGTTTGTGCAAAAAAATAAAAAGAAAATAAGAAGAAAAAGAAAATTTATTATATTGTAAATTAATAACAAAGTTTATATTATTTTGTTAATTTTTTTTTATTGTTCTAAAATTTGAAAAAAAAAAAATTCAAATTGTATACAAGTATATACAGATATACTATTTACATAATCGTAATTATTTTGTAATCATTATTATATTTTGTTTTATTGAGTGATAAAGTGAGAGTGATTTTTTTTTTCTTATCAAAAATCACGGCCAAGTCCACAATAAGAACGTATAAAAACCAGTGGACAAGTGGTAAATGTGCTAACGTAAAGTTTAAGTCTAAGAACATTCACGAACATTCTAAACTGTAAAACAGCGAAACTGTGGAAAACTGTGAATAAATTTAAGAAGTTTGGTTTGTTCAAAAATAGTAAAGAGTGTAAAATATAGATAAACTCGAGTGAAAAATACACTTTGATTGTGAAATTGAACATGAACAAGACTATTTGTTAATTTTTTTGTGTGAGTGATACTTCGGTGGTCTAGGAAAAAAACAAACATTACACCTGAATGACAGACACCGTTAAGTTAGACTGCGTGAAGGTTACGTCAAGAACATTCACGAGCATTCTAGAATTTTAAGAGTGTTTTTTTTATACCAATTATACAACACTAGTTGTGAGGGAAAATCCCTTTCTAAAATTAAAAGGTGCAATTGTTTTTGTTTTTTTTTCAAAATTAAATAAATAAATGATCACTAGTGAGAAATAAAAAAAAAAAAAAAAAAAAAAACAAAAAGTGAATTAAAATAACCACTAAGAACAATTTGATGATTCAACAATCAACATCTGCATCAACAGTTCAACATTTGCATACGGAAATCTCAGCTGAGTGAAAAAATTTTTTTTATCATTTTTTTTTTTATTATTTATTGTCTAATTTTTATATTATTTCATTACTTTTATATAATTTTTGTTACAATTTTCTTTTGTTAGTATTAATTAATTAGTTAAGGTAATTATATTAGGGGTTTAGGGTTAGCTAGTTAGGTGAATTTTGTAAATAATTTCATTTCTTCTTATGTTTTTTTTTTCTCTCTTTTCTCTCATTTTTTTCTTGTAATTTTTTTTTTTTTGAAAATATATATTTGTATTTAAGTTTTTTTTAAATTAAATTTTGGCGTTTTCCGTTTTATAAATAATGAGATAATTTAAGAGAGAGTATTTGAGGATGAGTTAGGGTAAGTCGGATCCTGAATAGGTAAGGTATCGGAGTCAGTCCTTCCCGCGGTTACAATGTGACTCACATAAACTCTAGGAAACCCCACGCCCTTACCCTGATGCTTAGCCAGCAACGACCGCTCTAGAGTCCCTGTGTGGGTCCAAATTCTGATAACACGGAATATGAGTTGGAGGAACTAATTGTTTTCGAATATTCATTTAGATTTTGATAATGTGTTGTCCTCCAGCTCATACCAAGTGTTACAGTGGCGCCCAAACAACATGGCTTCCTATCTTATAATTTTTACCCACCCACCCACCCTATTCCTAATTTCGTTTCCGGTTTGATTTCTAAATATTTAATTTTTTTTCGGTTTTTACTCTGTTTTCTTGCACCAGTTTTTCGAAATAAATAAAATTATTTAATTTATTTTGTTGATTATTGGGCTTTGAATACAGTGACATACAGTTTATTCATTTTTTCACAGTTATGTTTCTGGTTTTGGCAGTACCGAAGGTCAACTATTTCCGCAAATTGTGTTGATTTTTAGTATTGATTTTTGGTTTACCAAACATGATTCGATTGGCATTCGCTATCCATCTTCAAACAATGTTTCCTCTCTGGCAGAGTTTGATTTTGTAACTTGATGATGGATAGTGTCGAATGGCTAATAAAATAAAATTTTAAAATTGCAAGTCACCAAGTATGTTCGGTATTACAAATACTGTTTGAATTTTGGTTGACTGAGTGGCAATTTTCCGTTAGTATTTTTTAATTCCTCCCCTATCCTAATTTCCTTTCCCTAAGACTCTGAATACCTGCCGCAATTGAGAAACTGTTGCAGTACAACGTCATTTATCATAGTAACAGTCAAGTTATCATGAGATGCCGCCCTGGCTCATCCTCATCACATTATTTTTATTTTTGATCTATACACATATTGTACAATTCATGATTTTTTTTTTGTATTTTGAATAATTCGTATAATTCTTATTTTTTATAATATACATTAAGTATTTAACTATTTAAACAAATACGTTTAACGAGTTAATGAAATTAAATCATAAGTTTTCGGCTTATTTGTTGATTTCCAAATTAGTTTGTTTTTTAGTTTTTCCATTTTGTTATTCTAATATTTTATACTAGTGTTTATTTTTGATTCCGTTAATTGAAAATAAGGTGTTGGGTATTCGCATACTGCATTCGGCAACCATATATTAAGTAATATTTTTTTTTTCTCCTCTTATAATAATTTGAAATTGAAATTAAATAATTGGTGATCATTTTTGTCATATTTCTCACTATTTTCATTATTATTTTTTGGTATTTTAATTAAAATTTATTATAATGAACGTATTTCATTTAAATCAAGACGAATTCGCCATAGAATGCGAATTGCGCGATGTGTCAGTGGGTGACCAGATTGCTGCTCAAATCTTGCAAAATCTGGTGACTGCTGAAGATACTGGAACTAGTGAGGGGCCGAAGAAAATGCATACCAACGCGGCGAAACGTCCCGACCTTGAAATTGATTCGTGTCGTGCCAAGATCCAGGAATTAAAAATTGACATTGGTTTGCTCTCAAATTTAGCAGGTGAAGAGCAACTAGAATCCGCTCAAAAAATAGAATCCCGTCTCTTACACGTTGCCTCTAGACTTGAACGAGCCACTGCTTCTAAAACATATGGTGCTACAGCCAGAAGCCCACTCGAGTCGTGTGAATTGCTTCTGACTAGTATTCAGATGTATTTACAAGACAGTGGTAAATTAAACGAGTCGTTAGAATCTGCAAGGGCAGTACATATCGAGAACGCTAAAGAACCGCAATCGTGCAGTTCGCAGGAGGTAACGAATACAGACCAAATGTACGTCATGTCAAATATGATGGAACAGGTTAGACTGTTATCGCAACAAGTTACAGAATTAACTAGGCGATGTAATGAGAAGCAGCTAAACATAAAACCAGATCAAATTGAGGTTCAACCTGCTGCAAACAAGTCTGCCAGTTTACCGCAAAATCAATTGTACACCGTGAATCAGTCGCATGCCGTGTTACCACCCTCTAATTATCGGTCACAACCACAATTGATTACCGCAAACATAAACGTGCCCCAGCCGGTAGCATCACACATGGAAATTCCGCAAAATATACAGCACCCACTGTCAGCACCCAAGTTTTTATCAACATCAATGGGTACTCACGTACAAAATCCGCAATCGGTTCCAACAAAGAGCCAAATACCAGGTATGCCGTTTTCAAATCTCACAACCGCTCCGTTTACAGCTTCTGGTCAATATGTTCCGAATTACGGTCACCCTATACCGCCTCCAGTTAAATATATGCCTGAGCACCGCGGTTTATCGCGAAGTGGTCTTTCGTTTGATGGTTCCCCAACTGGAATACCAATTAATTTATTTTTATTTCAGTTGGAAACTTTAGCGGATTCTATGAATCTCGGTACTGACCAGCTATTAACAGAGATCAGTTTTGTTTTGAAAGGTATAGCATCCCACTGGTACTGGACGTATCGACAACAGAATCCCACGACCAATTGGTACGAACTACGCAGTCAGATGATTGAAAGATTTAAAAATCGACGTCCAGATTCAGATATCGAGAACAAAATTGAATCTCGAAAACAACTTCCAAATGAACCATTTTTGGATTTTTACCAACAAATCTGGAGTCTGACGGTTCAGTTAAGTACACCGTATTCCGATCAACAACTCATTAAAATTTTAATGAAAAATATGAGACCAGGTCTGCGATATCAGTTAACCGACAGGCATTTCGGAAATATCGGTGACCTGATCAGTAGTTGCACCAGTTGGGAAAACACTTGGGCTGATTTAAAAATTGATCCGGATACCTTTGTGCCCCACAGGCGAGAAACACATGCACACGACTATGGTAAATTCACGACACCTGGGCGTGTAGTAAATGCTTTAGATCAGGGTATGAATTATCAGAATATAACATACGCGGAACCAATTCCATACAATATTCCACACTATTCAGTACCCCAAGTCGCGGCAATACAACGTCCAAACAATACGCCCAATAGGCCTTATTATTCAGAAGGTACACCGATGACAGCAACATACGCGGATCTAATTCCATATAATGTTCCACACTATCCAGTACCCCAAGTCGCAGCAATACAGCGTCCAAATAATACGGTCAATAGGTCATATTATTCGGAAGGAACCCCGTTGAACCGAAATACCACATCTAATGTCAATCACACATATGTGATTTGTTATAATTGTGACGATATTGGTCATACCTTTAAGGAATGTTTGTTACAACCAACCGGTTGTTTTTGTTATAAATGTGGGTTGAAAGGCACTATAACTCCGAAATGCCCCAGATGTACGGAAAACGGTTCGAGGGGTCAGTGGAAATTGGGGAACCACAGCACCTCGAAAACTTCCCAGCCCAATGCTCAACAAAATGTTGCGACCCATCCGCAACATATTCTGCCCAAGAATGGAACGACTTTAAGTTCCTCTCTACAAGTGCTAACACCATCGTTAAAAGAAACCCAGTCGGTGCTAACAAACCATAAACGACGTTACAACTTGAAACATCGCTTGAGAACTCGTTCATATTGGAAGTCAAGGCGAAACCTGAAATATGACATATTATCGTCAATAATTGAAACTAGTGCTACAGACAAACGACCCTATGCACAAATCACCATTAATGGAACCAATTACAATGGCCTCTTGGATAGTGGAGCCACTATAAGTGTATTGGGTGCTGGATCAGACAAATATTTGTGCGATCCATTAACAAAATTTCATAGTTTTTCTACGTACCTAAACACAGCTAGTGGTCAACCTCAAAGAGTATTTGGTTACATTGATGCACTCGTTGATTTTAATGGACAAGCACATAGAATGAAACTATATATAGTCCCATCACTAGAACAGCCCCTTTATTTGGGAATAGATTTTTGGAATTTATTCGGAATTACTCCAAAATTATCGGCATTGAATCTCATTCCCACCGCTAGTTCCAACAGTGATGGTTCAAATGTTCACGATCTGTCACCTGAAGACCAGGTCAAGTTACAAAATATCGTCGAAATGTTTCCATCCTATACACGACTAGGCCTGGGAAAAACTAATCTTGTGACACACGTAATCGATGTTGGCTCAGCGAAACCAGTTAAACAGCGTTTTTACGCAGTATCACCCGTGAAACAGAAACTCATGTACGAGGAGTTAGACCGAATGCTTTCCTTGGGTGTTTTAGAAGAAAGCCAGAGTTCTTGGTGTTCCCCGGTTACTTTGGTGCAGAAGGCAAATGGTAAGGTTCGTCTGTGTTTGGATGCTCGTGAGCTGAATAAAGTAACCGTCAAGGATGTTTATCCGTTACCGCTTATCGATGGATTGCTGGGTCGATTGGATCAAACACGTTTCATATCGACAATTGATCTCAAAGATGCCTTTTGGCAGATCCCGCTCGATCCACAATCCAGAGATAAGACGGCTTTCACAGTACCTGGACGGCCTTTATATCAGTTCACGGTCATGCCGTTCGGATTGTGCAATGCACCACAGACGATGTGCCGCCTCATGCACCGGGTGATCCCACACCAATTTCACGATAGAATATTTGTCTATCTAGATGATCTACTCGTTACTTCTGCCACCCTGGATGAGCATTTCGGTCTACTAAACGAGGTTGCTAGATTACTGGGGAAAGCTGGTTTAACGATTAACGTGGAAAAGAGTCGATTTTTGCTAAAGGAAGTAAAGTATTTGGGTTACTTGGTTGGTGACGGATGTTTGCGAACTGATCCAGAGAAAATCCGGGCAATTAAGGAGTATCCTATACCCAAAACCACGAAACAAGTTAGGAGATTTATGGGATTGTGTGGTTGGTATAGGCGCTTTATTGGTAAGTTCGCAACGATTGCGGCTCCTTTGACAGACCTTACAAAGAAAGGGATAAAAATGAAATGGACTAAGTCTGCAGATGAATCATTTAATGCTCTTAAGGAAGCATTATCCACAGCACCCATCCTGGCAAATCCTGATTTTGAAAAACCCTTCTATATACAGTGTGACGCCAGTACCACTGGAGTAGGAAGCGTATTATTTCAGCTTGATGCTGCCGGAAATGAACGCCCCATAGCGTTCATTTCCCAAAAATTAAACGCAGCTCAGAAGAACTATTCCATTACGGAATTGGAATGTTACGCCGCGGTACTGAGTGTCAAAAAGTTCCGAGCATATATAGAAGGGTACAATTTCACGATATACACTGATCATGCCAGTCTTCGTTGGCTTATGTCGCAAAAGGATTTGTCAGGGCGGCTTGCCAGATGGAGTTTAAAATTGCAGGCCTTTGATTTTGAAATTGGGTATAGGAAAGGGTCCATCAATGTTGTACCAGATGCGTTATCTCGGGTATTTTCTGAGGAGCCAGCTATAGTTTCTGCTCTCGTTGGCGAGGGTGAAAAATCCAACAAGAAGTCCGCGTTAGATAATTCCAATATCATGGAGCCCCTTCATATTAACCTAGATTCAGAGGCTTTTAATGATCCCGAATACCAGGACCAAATGGTAAAAATTCAAGAATTAGGAGCAGATTGTCATAATTTCTGCGTGAAGGATAATAAGATACTTTTTACGACTTCATTTGGTGCACAATATGATGAAACGGATTTGCATATGTGGAGATTGGTCGTACCTAAGAAGCTTACTCGTTCCTTGATTGAACAGGCCCATTTACCACCATCATCAGCACATATGGGTACTGCAAAGACCATCGAGAGACTTCGCAGACAATTCTTTTGGCAGCGAATGGCTCAAGATGTCAAGGAATATGTTGCCAATTGCGTCAGCTGTAAAATAAACAAGCCCGTTAATTACACTACCAAGCCAGAAATGGGACATCAATTTATATCCGAGCGACCATTCCAAAGGTTATATATTGATCTTTTGGGGCCATATCCTCGGTCAAAGCGTGGCAACGCCTACATCTTTATCATTTTAGACCATTATTCGAGATTTGTGATTCTCAAACCTCTGCGAGAAGCGACGGCAACTGTGATATGTAAGTCTCTTGAAAATGACGTATTTCTTCTATTTTCGGTACCGGAATTTATTACTAGTGATAATGGTAAACAATTTATTTCCAAATTGTTTCAAGACCTATTACATAAATACGGGATCAAACACATTCGTACTCCATTATACTCACCACAGAGCAATGCGTCTGAGCGTGTCAACAGAACAGTTTTAGCTGCCATTCGCTCTTATCTCAGTGACAATCAACACAATGAATGGGACTTACATATCCAGAAGATTGCTGCAGCTCTTCGTAATGTTATACATTCATCTACAAAATTCTCGCCCCACTACCTAGTATTTGGCCAGCATATGACGTTGCATGGATCTGATTATGAATTACGGAGATTATTGTGTAATCCGGATGAGAACGAAGTTGGCATCTTATCTAAACCAGACCGATTAAATTTGATCCGCCACCAAATCAAACAACATCTCAAAATCGCTTATGATCGATCGACCCAACGTTATAATTTGCGCAGTCGGAACCGGGAGCTTGCTGTAGGGCAGTCAGTTTTTGTGCGGTCATTTGCTCAAAGCGATGCCGTAAATAAATTTTCTGCGAAGTTATCTTCAAAATTTATCCCAGCCGTTATCGAGGAAAAAGTGGGAAATGTTGCGTTTAAAGTTCGAAATTTGGCTGGAAAAACTATAGGAATATACCACATGAAAGATATTCGCACGTGACATTAATTTAAATACTTTAAGAGCTGGATTTTGGTTGTTGGATAGGCTTAGTATCTTAAGGAGTAATTTATCTAATTCATGAATATAGTGCCTGGCATGAGACATCTTCAGGGTGTGGGACGTCCCCACGATTTGTAACGATGCATTTAAAAAAAATAAAAATATAAGAAAAAAGCAAAAATGCATGTTACAAAGCGTACCCCTAAATGTTGTTTAATGTTGTTTGCGTCGATTTGCAGTGTATAAATAATCAATAACCATCTACCTTATTTTCGATTCTATATTTTTTTTTGTTACCATCTACATTTAATTTTTTTTTATTAGGTAGTCATACAAGTTTTTATTGTTCGGCGGGAATTTTAGCGCGGGAATTGGTTTTTTTTATTGCATTGGAAATCATATAAATAGTCGTAAAGCCATTGAATCGGGGAGTTTAATTTTGGCCATTAAGTGGTACGCATAAAGTAATCGTGAAAATAAGTTTGTGCAAAAAAATAAAAAGAAAATAAGAAGAAAAAGAAAATTTATTATATTGTAAATTAATAACAAAGTTTATATTATTTTGTTAATTTTTTTTTATTGTTCTAAAATTTGAAAAAAAAAAAATTCAAATTGTATACAAGTATATACAGATATACTATTTACATAATCGTAATTATTTTGTAATCATTATTATATTTTGTTTTATTGAGTGATAAAGTGAGAGTGATTTTTTTTTTCTTATCAAAAATCACGGCCAAGTCCACAATAAGAACGTATAAAAACCAGTGGACAAGTGGTAAATGTGCTAACGTAAAGTTTAAGTCTAAGAACATTCACGAACATTCTAAACTGTAAAACAGCGAAACTGTGGAAAACTGTGAATAAATTTAAGAAGTTTGGTTTGTTCAAAAATAGTAAAGAGTGTAAAATATAGATAAACTCGAGTGAAAAATACACTTTGATTGTGAAATTGAACATGAACAAGACTATTTGTTAATTTTTTTGTGTGAGTGATACTTCGGTGGTCTAGGAAAAAAACAAACATTACACCTGAATGACAGACACCGTTAAGTTAGACTGCGTGAAGGTTACGTCAAGAACATTCACGAGCATTCTAGAATTTTAAGAGTGTTTTTTTTATACCAATTATACAACACTAGTTGTGAGGGAAAATCCCTTTCTAAAATTAAAAGGTGCAATTGTTTTTGTTTTTTTTTCAAAATTAAATAAATAAATGATCACTAGTGAGAAATAAAAAAAAAAAAAAAAAAAAAAACAAAAAGTGAATTAAAATAACCACTAAGAACAATTTGATGATTCAACAATCAACATCTGCATCAACAGTTCAACATTTGCATACGGAAATCTCAGCTGAGTGAAAAAATTTTTTTTATCATTTTTTTTTTTATTATTTATTGTCTAATTTTTATATTATTTCATTACTTTTATATAATTTTTGTTACAATTTTCTTTTGTTAGTATTAATTAATTAGTTAAGGTAATTATATTAGGGGTTTAGGGTTAGCTAGTTAGGTGAATTTTGTAAATAATTTCATTTCTTCTTATGTTTTTTTTTTCTCTCTTTTCTCTCATTTTTTTCTTGTAATTTTTTTTTTTTTGAAAATATATATTTGTATTTAAGTTTTTTTTAAATTAAATTTTGGCGTTTTCCGTTTTATAAATAATGAGATAATTTAAGAGAGAGTATTTGAGGATGAGTTAGGGTAAGTCGGATCCTGAATAGGTAAGGTATCGGAGTCAGTCCTTCCCGCGGTTACAATGTGACTCACATAAACTCTAGGAAACCCCACGCCCTTACCCTGATGCTTAGCCAGCAACGACCGCTCTAGAGTCCCTGTGTGGGTCCAAATTCTGATAACACGGAATATGAGTTGGAGGAACTAATTGTTTTCGAATATTCATTTAGATTTTGATAATGTGTTGTCCTCCAGCTCATACCAAGTGTTACAGACGTTTCAATAAATAAATCTTTATTTCAAAAATAAAGGTTTAATTCCATTAAATAATTTAAACAGATACGAATCGAGAAGATTTGGTTAAATTTATAAAAAATTATATCGTAAAAATTATCTAAAATATAATGTAAATAGCTCAAAAGGATCAATTGATCCAAAATATTAATTCGGTACAAAGTATCTATTCGGTATTCGATCAAAAGTATCAATTCGGTATAAGTATCAGCCACCTGTGAAAGCAAAACGTAAACTCACATATGTATGATCTCTATTGGTGCATTGATAAGATTGTTTGTGAGAGTGAGAAGCATTAGGGTATATGTTAGGTTAGAGTGGCTAATATCGCACACTTAGGCCAGCAGTGGCCCATTGTAATACCATAGGATCCCATCTCCCCTACTCCCGTTGAAACCAACCAGAGTCACTTATGTAGCGTAAAATAGCTCGCACTCCACATACCGCGAGTTCCGAAAGGCTGTCCATACCGTACACATCCAAGTACTTATGCCTTCTATATGATAGCGCCGGACATGAGCATAGGAAGTGATCCAAAGTCTCTATGTTCCCCAAAAAGGCAGTAACCTGTCATTATTTCTACGACCCATCCTATTTCTCGTCTTCCCAGGGATACTTATACCTTGTTTTGCTACCCTGCACGTGAGAGTGTTGATCCACCTCAACGCGATTGCCTTTTTACTGAGCGCCAATTTTAGCACTTCCATAGGCCTCCCCAGACCTACCCTTTCCGGCTGCATCTGACCCGGGACCCAGACTATCCAGCGCCATTCGTAACTTCAGGCAAACCGCCTCTAGCGACTTGACCGCCACCTGATTCTCCACATAAATTGCGATATCCCTCACGGATACCACATTATGATTCAACCATGTCATGGCTTCCCCGATCGCCACCACTTCAGCCTGGTACACGCTGCAGTAGTCAGGGAGACGAACAGAAATATTAACATTAAGCTTTTCACAGAAGACTCCGACTCCTACCTTATCGTCTAGCTTCGAGCCGTCAGTGAAAAATTGCACTGCCTCGTTTTCCTGTATTGATCCGTTTCTCCAGGATTCCCTTGAAGGACAGATGGTCTGGAAACCTTTATCGAAGCACAACGTTGAGTTAATATAATCCAGATTCGCCAGTTCTTCGCCAGCGAATCTACCTTTCGTCGAGTGTCCCACCTGAAGACACTTCCACTGAGAGACAGCCGAGAGTCTCATAGCCACGATGGCTGCCATCTATTTACCATGAATGTCGATTGGAATAAGGTGGAACATAACCTCTAAATCGCGTGTAGGTGTTGTCCTAAGCGCCCTGCTTATAAGCATACAGGCTGTTCTTTGCACCCTCGCCATCATACCTCTATATGTTACCTTATTCAGAGCTGGCCACCAAACGCCCACCCCGTACATTAGCACAGGTCTTACCACTGTGGTATAGAGCCAGTGTACCAGCTCCAGTTTCAAACCCCATCTCTTACCTATGGCGTTCCTACACGAGTATAAGGCAACATAAGTCTTATTTACCCTTTCCAGGGTATTAGGCTTCCAGCTGAGCTTACTATCAAAGATTATGCCCAGAAATCTCGCTCTGTCAGCAAAAACCAGTCCACTGCCGTTTACGATAGGAGGACCCAATCCACACTTGCTGCCCCATTTCTTAATGATCAGGAGTGGATTCTACATAATATTTCTAATCGTATCTAGATATTTGCCTGAGACAGCTATCGCTACGTCATCAGCATATGCTACAACCCCTATCCCCTCTCTCTCTAGTTCAAACAGCAATCCATTAATCACTGCACTCCAAAGAATGGGGGACATTACACCTCCTTGTGGGGTTCCTCTAACCACCCGTCTTCTAGTCTTGGACTCTCCCAGCTCCGAGGTAATAATCCTGCTTACCAGCATCTGATTTATTAACCTACTTATAGAGCAGCCACCTTCCAAAATGACAATCCTTCCATGATCGCCTCCGTTTTTACAAAAGCATCCTCAATATCGAGAAATGCTACCATATAAAACTCTTGCGAGTAAATTGATTTCTCAATCGTGCGTACTAGATCGTGCAGAGCTGTGTCCACCGAATTTCCCTTACAGTATGCATGCTGCGACATTGCCTTATTCCTGGGATCAATTCTTAATCGAATAAATACATCTACCAACCTTCCCAAGGTTTTCAACAGAAAGGATGATAGAGTTATAGGCCTCAGGTCCTTTGAATGAGCATGTGAGCTCTTTCCCGATTTCGTGATAAAGACCACTTTCGCCTCTGTCCAATTCCTAGGAATATAGACCAGTTTCAGACATCTCCTGAAGATAACCTCTAGCCAGGGGAGGATGACTGCCGAGTTCTTTTGGATCTCTGCTGCTATGATCCGATCCGGGCCCGCCGATTTATAAGGCTTAAATCCCTGCAGCGCCAACCGGATCCGTTCCCTGTCCAATATGCCCTCCGTATCTATTGAAGGTGTTCTTCGATAAGTTTCAGGCTCCATCTAGTCATCACAGCTCCCCGGAAAATGGGTTTCAATGAGAAGCTCCAACGATTCCACACTTGAAGCTCCATGACCCGTCTGGTCTAATTAAATAACTATGACTAGTATGGGTTTTAGATAGAATCTTCCTAAGGCAAGAAGTTTCGAGACTTCCTCCATTCTACAACAAAAGAGTCTCCAAGATCCCGTTTGTGCCTTCCTCAATTCTATTTTGTACTTTCTTAGGTCCTCCTTATAGGAGTCCCAGTCCCGAACCTGCCTCGTGTTTTTTGCTTTATTAAAGGCTATCCTACACGCCTTCCGATAGGTCTCCAGCCCCCCTTTACCATCATGTCGGTTTCTGCCTGCCCCTTGGCTTTATCAGGGATCAAGCAGCATTAAGGGAAAGATTGCAAGCTTTTGTGACAACATCCACAATGCAATCCAATTTTTCCACTGTCTCCGGAAGTCCCGACACCTCTGACGGCAATAATTCCTCCAACACCACCACATATTTCTCCCAGTTTGTCCTTCTAGGATTCCTGAAGGGCTTCTGGGTAACCGGGTGAATGTTGAGGTTATATGTTATATGCTGGTGATCAGGGAATGAGTACTCCTTCGCCACTATCCATGCCCGAATCAACTGAAGAATAGTATCCGATGCGAAGGTCACATCTAGAACCTCCTGCCGATTACTAACGCTAAATGTTGGTTCTTGCTCAACATTA
Source organism: Tipula helvola (assembly GCA_963556165.1). Lineage (NCBI taxonomy): Eukaryota > Metazoa > Arthropoda > Insecta > Diptera > Tipulidae > Tipula > Tipula helvola. The sequence continues at coordinate 160,445,412 of OY744481.1, read as the reverse complement.
TAGACTGAAAGGTTAGTATTTAATAAATAATCAAAAAATAATTAACACATCTCATTAATATCAGTGCTCCCCCAAATTGTGCGCGTTTGCATCACACCCGAGTACCACACCAATCCTGATTTGCCTTGCTACTCGGATCTGGTCTCCCAGGTTATCTGGCGGGATCTCCTTCTCCCGATCCATATAGGCTGAGACCAGCCAGAACTTATCCGTCTCTACCAACCTCCACAATGATCGCGGTAACGTCACCGCTACTGTATTGAGAAAGTAGAAAAATTTTAAAATATTTTTTACTAAGATGCAAGATCTGATTTTCTCAGAGTTACTTGGGTACACAATTGTATACCCTTTTACCTTAAGGCCACAGATCCCGTTTTTGTTAATCCAAGGTTCCTGGATTAACACTAGGTCCCCTCCTGATCTAGTCAGTCTGAGAATGAGAGCCGCCGAAGCAGCCTTCCTATGGTGAAGATTTATCTACACAACGTTAATCATCGCGCATTATCTCACTTACCTCTTCATGCATTCCCTGTTTCAGGCTAATGTTACCTTCCACCGGGCGGCCGCTGGTATCCGCCGTTTCACCCCCCGTAGTTAATGCTTCGCTGCCTTGAACGTCATCTCTAGCCACCATTCCTTTAAATTCCGACAAGGTGTCCCCAAAGGATCCAAGCGAGAGAAGGCTGCCTTTCTCTAATAGCAACTCTACGTCAGTATCTTAAACCTCATGTGTTTGCTCGACCGTCTCCGCTGGGTCCGTCCCATTCGATGAGTATGAGGTATTCATCCTAGCCAACTTCAATAGAACAATTGGCTTGGTTAGAAATATCCCGACTGAAATTACATATGACAATACATATTCATATTTGTGTGCACATTTCCAGTTTTTTCTTTATTCATCCCAAAACCAACACAAATGTCTTTACACAAGCCGTACTATTGCGAAACAAACATAAAATAAAACCTACTTTTTCTGTAAGTATTATGCCTCAATTCCATGGGAAAAATTGACTGATAGTCAAAAAAATCGAAAAGAGAAAAATAATTTGATACCCCATATAAGAGACAAAGCCAACGTGTTTTTTTATTTTACAGCAAAATTGTTTTGCTATAAAATAAAAAACAAAACAAAAAACGTTGGCTTTGTCTCTTATACGGAGTATCAGATTATTTTTCTCTTTTCGATTCTTTTGACTGTCAGTCAATTTTTTAGTGTTATAATACAGTATAATCTTTACATACTTCGATTTTAAATAGTAGTTTGTATCAAAAACAGTATAAAATATCACTAACACCTTCAGAAACAGTAGGTTTTGGAATTAATAGTATGCGCCACTCACAGAAATAATACGGCTTGTATAAAGAGATTTGCGGGAGATCTGGCGTCTTCAGGAAGGGGGAGCTACTCCTTCCTTTAGGGTGAGCTACAGTAGGCTGTTCTGGTCATATTTTAGGTAGCCCTGTTTGTGGGCTCAAGATCTGCGCGAGGGGTAACCTGAGCGTGATTCGCAAGTGTACGTACTACCTCCTCGTGGTGACCTCCGGTAACTGTTGGCTCGTTTACCGAACAACAGGCTAAAGTACGACACTAAAGGATGGTATAAAGTTTGAAAAAAAAAAACAATCTAAGGTGAGACACGTGCGCCGAAGGATGAATGATCATGGGTTAGTTGGTCGCTAGCACGGAACTCCGGATACCAGGCGGTGGACCTTTCATTCCTCAAACAAATCAAAACTTTATGGATTCATTAATTAACAAAATAAATAAGGGCGATGCTGCTTCAAACGCACCAATCTCAGAAGATGCCAAGGACCATTCAGGCCCTACTTCTGAGATCAAAAACCTAACTGATAACTCCAGCACGAACGTAGTGGAGGGCTCTCCTATACATGGCATTCTATTGCCTGAAACGGATACCCTATCCACGTCGACAACGGCCGAAATTAACAATGACCTTGAGGAATTGGAGCTCAAGGAGACAGTAAAGAGGAGAACAAGCCTCAGTGGGGTCGCGAGGAGACGTCTGTCCCATCTAATTCGGTCAAGGGTCCCAGGGACAGAATTATCCCAGCAAATAAAAGAAGCAGGTTGGATAACAACTCTACCCCCACAAGGGATTGCAGCAAAGAAAGGAAAAATTTCCAGTCCTTCACCAAAGGCACTGGAAGCCGCCCCAAAAGATATCACAGAGGGCAACAATAAGGAGAGTTGCCTCGAGAACAGGGCCGACATGGCCACTACTTATAGTAATGCGGTGAAAGCCATCAGGCTGGAGATTACCGACCAAGGCTTCGCGGAGTTCAAACTGGGCATTGCCCAGATTCTGGAGATACAGGATGCGATAATGGACACAGTGGCGGAGCTGCCGTTAGATGGTATTAGCCCAAACTTCCTGGGATGTCGCACCAGAAATGGTTGGCCCACGGTCAAGTGTGCCGATGAAGACACGGCAGTGTGGCTTAGGGTCACAGTGCCCTCACTTAAACCATGGGTCGGGGCACCCCTGCAGGCAGTTGGGGAGGAGGAGTTGCCTCGCCCAAAAAATTAGGTTTATCTACCTGCCACGAGGTGGTAAGGAAAGAAATGAAAAGATACTACGGTGTCTGTTTCACATAAAACGGCGGAGATACTCAAGGACTCCAACTACAGAGTCAACTGAATGTTTGGCTCTGTACATTTCCGCCCAAAGAAGGAGGGGGCGGTGAATGCAGCCAGGGGGAGAGTGGCAGAGCCAAATCGGCCCGGCACGTCGAGGGCAGCTTTGGCTGAGAACTCTGGCCGCGGTGGCGGGGTCACTGGGCCGAAGGAGGCCAGGAGACCTGGTACCTCCAGAACAGGGAGACTGGCCAAACCGGGCCAAGGAAGGAGGGGGTAAAGCCATGGGCTGACTCCTGGAGGAAGGGTGGCACTACAGCAACCTGCAGAAATACCAGGCTCTGCGGAGCCTAAGAAGGATGGCGTGAAGATGTGATACATACATCATGGTGATACACAACAAAAAAACAACAACAACAACAAAACTAAGATTCGTGCACTGCATCGATCGAAGACGGCGACAGACAACCTAAATCGTCTTTTTATGATTAATGACTGGGATATAGCGCTCATACAGGAGCCTTGGATCCACAATGGGAAGATTAAAGGTTTTGCGGCCAATACAGGTAAGCTAGTCTACAACACGGCTGCTGATAGGCCGAGGACAGCAATTCTCTGTCGCTCAAGGCATAATATCTTCTCTATTAACCAATTTATTTCTAGGGATATCACGGCTGTTTCATTAGAAATGCCCTTACCCAAAGGAGGCAGGAGGGTGATTAACATCGCTTCTGCATATTTCCAGGGGATGAGAATGATCCCCCTCCAGAATTGATACAGAGCTTCGTGAATTATTGCATGATTCATCACGAAAAATTCATCATTGGTTGTGACGCGTTATGCACACCACGTAGTCTGGGGAAGCAGCAACACCAATTTAAGAGGTGAGCAACTTTTTGAATTCTGTCTTAGTAACAACTGAGCAGTAAATAATAAAGGGAGTGATGCGACCTTTGTGAATGCGGTTAGGAGAGAGGTACAGGATCTTACAATGTCTGCACCAACTGGCCAGTCTATAACGATAGACTTTTGGATAACTTAGCTGAAGTTACAGAGGCAATAATTAATACCTACCACTCAAGCTAATCACTGGTGCATATCAGAGGCACAAGGGATGTTCCTTGGTGGAATCAAAACTTGGAAAACATGAGACGAAATGTCCGTAAACTTTTTGATAGGACTACGAGGACGAACGATTGGACTACCTATCAGTATTCCCTTACCCAATATAACATAGCCCTCAAGCAGAGCAAAAGACTAAGCTGGAGAAACTTCTGTAAGAAAATAGACAAATTACCTATGGCGTGTCGACTCCAGAAGGCACTCTCCTTGGAGCACAGAAATCCCTTGGGGTCTGTAAGGAAACCAAGTGGAGAGACAACCACAACCAGGGAGGAGACTCTGGAATATATAGTGAGAGGTCTCTTCCCAGAGTGTATTATACTGTGAGATCAGGAAGAATCCAACACAAGTAGTGTACATCCGTATCTGGTTCCAAAGGGGGCTCAGAAGTTCTCGAGGCAGTTTTTTACGCCGGAACGGATAAGCTGGGCAGTCAAATCTTTTGGACCTTTCAAATCACCGGGAGGGGACTGCATATATCCCGCCTTTCTACAACAAGGCATGCAGACTTTGCTGCCTTATCTTACTATACTCTTCAGAGCCAGTTACAGCTTGGAATATGTTCCAAAACGCTGGAGAGAAGTTCGGGTGATTTTTATCCCAAAAGTGGGAAAAAGATCCTCAGAGAAAAAGTTCTGGGACTTTGTATTAGATCCAACACCCTCCAAAGGCACCCTCTGGACGCTAGGCAGCACGTCTACCAAGCAGGGAAAACAACAGAAACAGCTCTACACGAACTGACATTGGAAATCGAAGATACGTTCCGGAATAAAGAGTATAGAGTTATATTCCTATAAGTAGCTGAATAGACATTTCCCACACAACATCATGCGACATTCCATTAGACACAAGCAAGGTGTCAAATAATAATGCTGACAAAATAAGATTAGTTTTTAAGTAGACTCTGTTATGAAAAGTAATAAAAATTAATAAAACTTAAAATAAATAATTTTTTTTTTATGTTTTTATTATTGTGAAACCTATAACTGGCGCAGCCGTGCGGCAAGTGAATGTGAAATGTTAGTGTAACTAATTAAAAAGTGAATCCGTCAGGAAATTAGAAAACATGTGATTTTTTTCCAATTACGACATCTCTGGCTGAAGGTTAATTAAACCGCTAAGACTATGCGAGATTCCGCCGCGACACAACCACGAGCTACACTTGGGACCAGCAAACTCGACAGCAGTAATACGATTCATGAACTATTTTGAATTCGTATTATCAGGTAACCAGAAATTTTTTTTTTTTTTTTTAACATTTTCAATTAAATTTATTTTCATTGCGTGTTGCAATAAATTAGTTCCACAATTTTTTTACGATTTTTGCAAAAGTGTGCACTACAAGCTAGACACACATCTGCCTTTACGCGAAATTCCAAAATAAATTTTAAAATATAAAAAAAAAGTGTTACCAAGGCAAACTTGCGCACTACAAGATAGACGCAGACCTGTCATACTGTCCACTAGTAGATAGAGACAGTAATTTTTTTTTTTTTTGTGTACTACAAGATAGGCATAAAAAGTCTAATAAATTAGAAGATTGACTTTTATTAAGGCATATGAGCAAGACGCTAGAAGATACTTCTCTCAAAATAGAAATGTTGGGCCCGATTCAGTTGCTGTGTTTTTTTATAAGTCTCGATAGATCTCAATAGATGCATCCAGATGTTCTCTATTTTTGTGGTTAAACTGCAATTGATTCAGCTTATTTTAATCAAGAATAACTTTTTATTCAACATTTTATCGTTTTTAACTCATTTCCTTAAATTACACAACCTATTAATTGTATATGAAAATCTTGCTTTTTATCCAGATATGCTATCGAAACTACAGATTTTCCCTTTTATGAGTAAAGACACACATTAAAAATTTGTATTTTATCATGGAAGCAAACCAAAGTCAATTTTTAGTACATCTATGATACAATAGGAAACTAGTAGCTGATTTACATTTAATCTTTTGCTCTATTTTAAAAGACAGAAGATGTCCGATAAAAGTACTAATTTTATTATTATTTCCTTCCATTATGAAGAAGCATATTCAAAATGTGTTATTTAATACCATTTACCGCAATCCACAAGTTTTTTTAGCTAAAAAGAATCGAAAAATCGAAAAATGAACCTGTTTATTATTTTTCTTAAAAGTTGCTCAAAATTTAAAAGATCATAGTAACATTTTGAAAGAAAAAAAAAATTCAGTATGTCCGTCTCATTTCTCATATATGGATAAAATGTATTCGCACTTTTCCTCATATATTTATGCTTTTGGAATAACAAAATTAATGAAAACAACATGACGTGGTGTTGTCGAAATAAACACAATTCTTAGTGCTTGGAATGACGGTATTTTTAAGTGGATGATAGAAGTAGCTACAATTTCCCATTTTTTTTTTTTTTGCAAATATCTGAACAGATCTATCGAGACTTATAAAAAAACACAGCAAGTGTAAATCTTCTATTTGTTTTTTCTTCTATTCTACTGTTATTTCTATGAAAACTAGATACATATGTATGGTTTTCAAACAATTCATAAACTTGTGTGGAAATTTTTTAAATTAAATCGAGTTTTCATAGAAATAATAGCAGAATAGAAGATAAAAACTTAAAAAGTGGCTGAAAGTGATAAGACACAAATTTGTCTCTGAATTTTATTTTAATTTTTTTAATTTAATCTTCTCGTGTATTTAAATTTTGTGCATAATTAATTATTACTATTTATTATTAGACTTTTAATGAATAGTTTCCCATATGTTTTGTGCATAGTGAAATAATTTTAAAGTTTTTTTTACCATAACTTGTTTTAAATCTTTTTGGCGAGTAATTTTTTTTTAAGTACAATATGGTTGACCAAAATAATAATATACAAAAAATATTGGATGATTTAGCTGAAATAAAACTAACTCAGAAAACAAATAGTGATTTACTTAAAGAAAACAATGAACTAAAATTATTAACCCAACTGAAAGCAATATGTGCGTGACAGATTAAGAAAGGCTTGAGTAACGCTTCCTCCTCCTCTATCTCCTCTCATTCTTCTGTTTCTTCTTCTAATAATAACCTTAAAGGGATTGGTACGATTAAGAAAAAGTTACGTGATCATGACCTGATAGCCTGTAAAGCGGATAAAGGCAATACGATCACTGTTCTCACAAGAATCGATTATTACAATAAAATTTCTGATTTCATTACAGAAAGCAACGCATTAGAGCTCAATAGAGATTCTACTAGGTCATTTAAGACTTTGGTCAGTAAGTGTATCAACAACTGCCCAAAGGTCTTTGATGGCACTGGTTGGAGGTACACGGTTATGAATCCATCTGCCCCAATTCTTTATGGTTTATATCAATTAACATTTTGTCTCAAATAGTTTATACTTACTTAGATAGAGATGTTGCAGATGGAAGCCTTCGGAATGAACTGAAGCTGATATTTGAAACTTGTATTAAACAAAATTATTTTTGCTTTGATAATAAGTATTTCAGATTCACTGATGGTCTACCGATGGGCTCCCCTCTGTTACCTTTGTTAGCAGAAATTGTCATGAATTTCTTCGAACAAACGATTGTATCAAGCAATAATCCTTATTTTCGTCATATGATCTTTTGGTACAGATATGTTGATGACTTACTATGTCTATGGAATGGAACTGATAGGCTATTAACCTCTTTTCTCACTTGGTTAAATTCTCAATATCCCACCATTAATTTTACGGTAGAAAAAGAAGAAAACAAATCTATTAACTTTCTAGATATAACAATAACCAGAATTAATTCTTCATTAGAGTTCAAAATTTATCGAAAACCCACGTATACAGACGCCATTATACCTAACTCGTCAAACCATCTCCATAATATTAAAATGTCAGCTTTCCACTCATTCTTAGATAGATTAATAAACATTCCTTTGACCGTATCCAATTATAACAAAGAGCTTAATATAATTTTAGAAATAGCAGCGAATAACGATTATGCAGCTAAGACTATATTAAAGCTATTAAACAGAAAACTGAAACATAAAGCTTTAGCTAACATTTATTCACCTGATAGCTCAATGCCGAAAAATTGGCGCCGCTTAGAGTATATAGGAAAAACTAGCCAACGGATTAGTAACATCGTGACACAATATACAGATATTAGTTTTGCTTTTTATAACAATAATACAATTAAGAAAATGATTTTTAACAACAAACCAAGAATTGATCGCCTTTCCAAGTCTGGCGTTTATAAGATCAATTGCTATGATTGTAGTTCCTCTTATATCGGACAGACTGGGCGCAATTTTGAAGTTAGAGTTAACGAACATTTATCTGGTAGCCATGAATCATCCCTTTATAATCATTTAACGTTAGAAAATCACAAATCCAGTTTAAACAATTTAGAAATATTGCATGTACAACCACCAAGCAGACATTTAGACAACTTAGAATCTTACGAAATCCGAAAAGCTATATTTCTTAACCAAAATATCCTCAACGAACAGAGAGAAATCCGTTTCTCACCAATTACCGACCCCGCATTGTTTTATTCACATACTCATTCCATACCATAAAATTACTAATTCGTCGGGTTATAAAAAAAAAATAAAAAATAAAAAAATCAACATCTGGAATTTTGTTATTCGACCGTTGACTAATCAATAATCATATACCTGTGTTTAACTCACCCCCTTTTAATTTTTATTTTTTAATGTTTATTGCTCTCACCAATTTTACCTGTGGTTAACTCACCCCTTTTTTAATTTTTAATTTTTAATCTTTATTGCTGTCACCAATTTTATTGTTTACCACTCCCACATTTTTTTATTGGTGTATTTTGGTTTCACTTTTTGCTTTTTCCAACTATATATATATATATATATATATATATACATATACAGTCAAACCTGTTTTTGTGCGGTCTGTTTTTATGCGATTTTTTTTTACCCGATTATTTTCTATGCGAGTTTTTTTGTGCGATTTCTTTTATGCGGCATAATTCATATACCGCTTAAAACAATCGCACAAAAAATATCGCATAAACAAAAATCGCATAAGAAACGATCGCACAAAAACAGGTTTCACTGTAACTACATTTTTATTTTTACAGTTTAGTAGATACTCCTGATGATGGCCTAATAAGCCGAAATCGATCGAGTGATTTTTTAAACCTTTTGTAATTTTGCGAAATATTTAACAAGTGTTTTTAAAAAAATTTTAAAAATGTGTGTATTAAGTGTGTTTCGCCAAGTGCCTACGGCAGAAAGTGTAAAAAGAACTAAAATTAATTGTAAACGATTTATTAAATAAAACAAAAGTCCTAGAACTCAAAGTGCATAATTTAGAGTGTGAAAATAATTTTATTAAACAAAAGAAAATAGAAAATCACTTAATAATAAAAAACATTCCACGTAGTGATAAAACCCCATCAGCCATAGTTAAAGACATTTTAATCAAACTAAGATTGGATATTGCGGACTCGGTGTACTCTGCGTCGAATCTGTATAATGCTGGAAGGAAAACTTCAAATCTTTTAATTAAATTTAATGAATTAAATCATAAAAATGAACTGATGAAATCTTCTAAACAGAACAGATTGTTTGCCGGTGATCTTGGAATATCCGAAAAATCTACCACACAACTCTATATCCATCATCATTTAACTTCAGCTAACTACAATTTAATGAAAAAAATCAGAAAATTGAAACAAGACAAACAATTAAGTTTACAAAACGTCTGGTTTCAAAATTGCCATATTATCGGACGTGCCAATGCTACATCAAAAACATTTAAAATCCAAGGAATACACGACATTGAAAATTTTATAATTAGCGGTGGTGGTAATTATAGAGCACCGGTTATTAATCCTGTATCGAGTAATAATACTGCAACGTTAGATGAATGCAAGAATCTAAATATTGACAGTCTAACTGTACCAATTGGAATCAAAACAGTAACTTCGAAAAATTCATCCGCTAGCGTAAACCACACTCATCAATCAGAAAACAATAGCAACATACAAGAAGCCAGGAATTTACGTAAAAAGAAAACATAAACACTGGTGTGTTAAATTTGGGAATTACATTCAACAAACATTAAGTATTCACAATTATTTATTAAATAGCGTAATTAAGTGTTAACTTTTTAATTCATTTATTTTTCATTCAAAAAAATTTTTTTTTATGTTCTATTATAATATTTTGTACAAATTTGGTTCCATACACAAACCATTTACATATATTTCAAACCTTTCGTGTGTGTTATTATACCAAATTATTATACCAATTTTTTATTTTTATTTGGAACTAGCTGAGTTACCCGGCGTTGCACGGGAGGTATATAATTCAAATACCTTGATTGTTATGCAAGAATTCTCTCTTTACATCGCTGTAGTTCCAATCACATTTGAAAAGAAAATTATAAGTACCTGTATTCAGTAACGGGTGCCTCCGTCAATGCATCCAGGCGAAATTTTGTAATGATATTATTGGACATAATGTTTGTGAGGATAGTTAATTAATTTTGGTTTGGTATTTGTTACCAATTGACAAATAATTATACTCCATTTTTACAAACCTTCAACCAGATCGAAGTGAATAATAAATATAAAGATATTTTAGTTAATAATTTTTATTATAAAGCCTTTTGATAAACAATATTTTTGGTTTTTCCATTTGGTGTGTAAATAAATAAATTTTTTGGCGTTCCCACTCTGGAGCAAGCAGCATACAGTTGGCCATGTGAAAAGCATGAATTTTCCAAAATAATACCAGCTATTTTCAATGATTGACCCTGGACTCTGTTGATTGTCATTGCAAAAGCAAGGCGTGATGGGAATTGTAGTCGCTTGAATTCAAACGGCAAATCGGTGGGAATCATAGGAATGCGCGGAATTAGCACATCTTCTCCTTTACTTTTACCGGTCCAAAAGATGTCATTTGAAAGCATGAGTTGTACTTTCGAATATTTTGTAGAAAATGTCTGTATAACTCAGTAATTCCGGAGACGTAAGCTAGAGGAGGTTCAGGTGGATCATCCAGAGGAGGCAAATTCACTTTTCCATTTGAACAATACATTCCAGGCGATTCATTGTGAATCTTTAAAGCATGACAATACAAACAAATGTTTCCCATTTGCCCAATTGAAACATTGTAATCATAGTCTTTCTCGTATTTGAATGCTGCTAACTTTAAATCACCTCTAAAAGTTTCTATTAATCGTCCATATCGTAACCGATCGACTTCCAGCCGGGCCTCACGATGTTCAAGGGTTTCAGTAGCTCTAGAAGAAGACATCCTGCTTCGAACATTTTCAAGTCGTGATTCACGCTGTTCAGTTGTTTCATCACCTCTTGAAGAGGCATCCTGCTTTGAACGTTGGCAAGTCGTATTTCGCGCTGTTTAGTTGTTTCATTAGCTCTAGAAGAAGATGTACTGCTTCGAACGTTTGCAAGTCGTGTTTCACACTGTTCAGTGGTTTCATTAGCTCTAGAAGAAGACGTACTGCTTCGATCATTTTCAAGTCGTGCTTCACGCTGTTCGCTTGATTCAGCCCCCCTTGCGGCTCTAATCTTCTTCGACTTTGCAGTTACCTGCCCAATTGATCTTTTTCTCGGTGGCATTTTTAAGCAAAAATGAAACGTGTAGCTAATTAATCAGGAATGACGGGCATTCAAAACAGAAATTAGTATTAATTTATCAAAACAATTTTAATGTTCCCTTCGATACGTTTCACCGCGAACTGTGTTTGAAAATGTCTTTACGGAATTTTTTTTTAAGCAAAATCAAATGTTATCTACAATCAAAAGTAATCATAGATTAACGCGTTTATAAACTGAAAACGTAAATCTAATAAAAATGTATATTCACTTGAAATAATAAATTATACCTGGAAAATAATCACCAACAATTATTTTATTGCAATATAGCTAACTAATCGAGAACAACGGCATCCGAAACACAAATTAATATTAATTTATTCAAAACGATTAAAACTACGTCCACTTCGATACGTTTAACCGCGAACTGTGGTTGAAAATGACATTTCGAAAAACAAAAGAAGTTTTTTCAAACTAAGGCAATTTTACACGTACAATAATTTGAATCCAAGGATGTTTCTTGTAGAAGATGCTATTTTCAAATATAAAACGCTAGTACTTTTCAAAGTAAATCAGTTTATACGTACAATATTTTTTAGGACCTTTCCTAGAATTGATTTTATGAAACAATCATTGATTATTTAAGTAATAAACTAAATAAAGTAATAAACTATTGGCGTTTAGTATGAAACTACTATTTTCATTAAAAGCTGCTGGTTGCAATAGTGGATTAAAATAGAACGTTAATTATTTCTGAAGTTATGTGGAAATTAGAACTCGCTGACTATGGTACATTACAAAACAGGATATGATAAATAGGATATCACTAAACAGTACATGTCAAACCAGTAAAAATGGATTATTAGTATGGATAATATAAGTGTTCAGAGATTTGTCTTCAGTTAAAGTGATGAAAGATTGTCTTAAATTTAAATTAATAAAATTAATTTGAATAATTAAATCAATTATAGTAGAGGTATGATTTGTGTATAACAATCGCACGCTAGATATATATCTCGCTAGATATATATCGCTAGATATATCCTTTTTGGTGTATAAATTTGCGGCTAAGGCGCTATTTCGGAACATTTAAATAATTGTATCTATGTGTAAAAATGAATTCTTGATCCAGGGCAGAATTCCGGATTGGAGCATGGCACTAATTCATATAACCCCTTTCTTAAAGTCATTCCCGTCAAAAAATCTTAAAAAATTGAAATTTAAGAAAAAATTTGTGCCACAGCCCCTAGACCCCGTGGTCCAGCTCCTTCAAAATTATCGTGGGCTTGGTCCTGAACCCCTTTCCAAAACTCATTCTCGTAAAAAAATTTAAATTTGTGAAAAAATTTGTACCATGGCCCCTAGACCCCGGGGTCCAACCCCTTTCACAATATCGTAAGATTGGTCCTGAACATGCAACATTTGCATGGTAAACATTTCAAGGCGATCGGTTGAGCGACTGAGAAGTAATTTTGAAATAATCAACTATTAAAATTAATTTTTGATCCAGGGCTGGGCCCCTCGGATTCGAACATGTCAGTAATTTCATATAACCAGCCCCATAAACTCATTATCGTGGAAAAATTTAAAGAAAATTAAAATTTTCGAAAAAATTTGTACCGCAGCCCCTAGACCCCGGGGTCCAGCCCCTTCCAAAATATCGTAAGGTTGGTTCTGGATATGCAACTTGTACATGGTAAAAATTTCATGGCGATCGGTGGTTGAGCGGCTGAGACGCCCATTCGGAACAAACAAACAAACAAACAGGAATTCATTTATATATATATACTAGCTGAGTTACCCGGCGTTGCACGGGAGGTATATAATTCAAATACCTTGATTGTTATGCAAGAATTCTCTCTTTAAGAATTCATTTTTATATTATATAGATATAGTTTATTCTACTTTGTTAGTACTTTACTTGTATTTAAATGTATAATTTTTAATAATTATGTATTACTAAAATTCGAAATTCTTTCGAATATGGAGACTACACGATGGTAACCTTTTTGGACATTGAGGTAAAGGCTCCGAGCTTACTTAACGAGCTTACAGGGGCTATAACTCGGGCACTTTCGAATCTAGGAGTAGATGATAATCTTAAGGACTGGATAGATGAGATGCAGAGAAGCAGAATCATAAATGCCACTCTGGGGAAATCCTCCGCCAGAAGATTTGCAAGCAGAGGCACGCCGCAGGGTGGCGTACTGTCCCCCCTTCTCTGGAACTGGGTCATAAATGATCTGTTGCTGAGACTGGAGGATAGTGGCTTCAAGGAAACCGAATATTATGGAAAAGGTAAAGAAAGCTACGATAGCGCTATACTTTTGCAAAAGTGCAAGTGGGAAAGTTTGGGGGCTGGAACCCCACATGGTCCTTTGGCTATACACAGCAGTAGTTAGACCTATTCTTCTGTATGGGGTAAGAGTCTGGTGGCCTGCTCTGGACAAAACTGTCAACCTAAAGTTGTTGACAAAAGTTCAGAGAACAATCTCTCTGTGGATCAGTGGTGCAATGAGGAGCACACCCACTCAGGCACTGGAGACACTGCTATTTCTGACTCCTCCAGATATCTTGGGTAAACAGTGGGCAGCTTGCATTGCCATACGACTGAAGTCCACCTTAATGTGGACCTGCAATAATACAGGGCACTCATCTATACTTTGTAACAAAGGGCTTCCCAAGACCACCGACTATACTGTCCCGTCACTATCTATTGATAGAAAGTTCCGGACTATTATCCCATCCAGAGAGGAATGGCTGATGGATGCAGTTTTGGAACCAGGAGTTTTAAACTTCTTCACTGATGGTTCAAAACGGGATAGAAGAGTAGGGGCTGGGGTGTTCTGCGAGGAACTCATGTTAAACCTCTCCTTCTGTCTCCCCCGACTACTGTAGCATTTTTCAAGCTGAAGTAACTGCGATAAAGGAAGTCGTGGACTGGTTGAGGTATAATGTAATATCGACTTGTGATATTCGCATATATACGGACAGTCAGGGTGCCATTAAAGCGCTTCAATCACACCTTCTCACGTCGAAAGTAGTCCAGAACTGTCTCTCATCTCTTAACGAGATGACAGATCAGTTCAACATCCATAACATATGGGTGCCAGGACATTTCATTAGTACGGGAAATATAAAAGCCGATGTACTGGCTCGACGTGGTGCAACGGACCACATTTCAAAAAGCAGAAAGCTTATTTAATCATATTCGTCTGTATAGCAACTAAAGCGACAACATTAGACTTAATATCCGAAATAAGCACAACACCTTCTTAGCCGCCCTCAAAAGATTCTGTGCCGTTCGGGGGGTTCCTTCAGACATATATTGCGACAATGGGACCAACCTGGTTGGAGCAAAGAAGGAACCTCTTGAATTTTTCTCCCAATATTTGACCCAAGCAACACGAGCCAACATATTAAACTGGTGCACGGACCAAGCAACACAATGGAACTTCATCCCTCCTGCAGCCCCTACGTTCGGTAGATTGTGGGAAGCAACAGTAAAATCCACAAAATATCACCTGCGTCGCGTGATTGGAGATTTCATTCTCATTACGAAGAATTCCTTACCCTAATTAAACAAATAGAGGCTCTGCTCAATTCACGGCCTCTTGGAGACTTCCATGATGATAATTGCAACCCTTTGACACCCGGTCATTTTTTAATTGGCCAACCAATTACAATGTCACCGGAACCAAATGTTGACCATATTAAGATTAACCTTTCAAGCAGATGGCAGTTGATCTATTCGTTACTACAAGGATTCTGGAAACGTTGGTCTATAGAATATGTTACCTCATTAAACCAATTTTATAAATGGCATACTCCGAATCGTCAAATCAACATTGGAAGATTAGTATTTCTTCGAGATCAAATCCTACCACCATCAAAATGGTCAATGACCCGATTTTATGACGTCCATCCTGGAAAGGACAATTTAATTAGAGTCATGACAATGAAGCTTCTAAATGGCAACCTGCTGAAACGTCCAATATCAAAAATTTGTCTGCTTCCAATTATTGTTTCTAATGAGTCAACGGCGGCATTATGTTCAAACCAGCATTAAATTCAACAACAACCAACAATAATTCATTATTTTGCATTCATTAATTTTTATTCAATTGATTTTATTGAAGTCATAAAATTTGTATTTTCAAACGAACAACTTATATTCAAGTAAATGTCAAAATGTAAATGGTTTTCGGTATTCGAAATTTAAAGTAGAATGAATATACCATCTACCTAATTATATGTACTATTATAATGTACAATCCCCTTTATCTATATCTATACCTATATATATATATATATTTATGAGTTATAGACTTATACGAACATAAAAAAAAAAAAATATTTATTTTTATCAACTTTATTATTTTTATACTTTTAGTTGTTACATTCTTGAATTTTAAATCTTAACTAATGTCGGGGTAATGCCGCTCGTCGATATGCCAACAATTGTAATTGGTTCAACCTGCAGCTCCTTACTTCTTTCCCGAGTTTGTTGTATTTGGTATGTGGACTGTATAACTGATTACCGCTGGTAAAGTTAGCTCCAATTTCCCAAAGAGATATATTTTTTCAAAAAAATAAGAAACACTTTTTAATTTACTTGATTTTATAATATTTTATTTTTCGCCTTGATGCGCTCAATTGAAGTTTTCGATTTGTAATGATAATGACCATTGTCAATTCATCAATTTTATTTTTCTAGTGTTAAAAAACTGTACGAATAAAATTAGTTTTATCAAATCATGATAGATAGCGCGACAATCGCAAATTTCAATAATATGTACATCTGGTAACATTAATTATATAATACATAATATAGAAATAATAAAGTACTAGAATACATGAATAATTTGACGTTTCTAATTTGTAAACATAATTTACAAAAATAATATTATGTAATTTTAAATTTAATAAAAAATACAAAAATTAATGGTAAGAAAGCTGAATATATGATAATAATCAGTAACTATGTTTTGTAAATATAAATTACTACATTTGAAAATGAAGAGCTATTCGATTATTTGTATTATTTTCAGCTTTCCAACCCGCACTGATGGATCAACAAATTAGCTAAGTGACAATATTTTTTATACATTGTAGCAATCATTAATTATAAATTTTCTTTTATTTTCAGCTACTAAACAACTAACTAAAATGTAATTCTGAATTATAATTTATAATCTAAAAGAAAAATGCTTATCTAAGCTTTACAATTATTTCCCACTAAAACTAAGAATTGCATAAAGAATGGTTTTCAATTATTGCGCGTTGTTGAAATAGAACTCCGTTGTATCGCGATGTTGTTATGTCTGCAACTTAATATCTTTCACATTCTTCACCTTTGTGTGTTGTACTTTATGTTATTTGCGGTTGCAGCACTTATGATAATATAACTCCTCCCGGGGGTAGAGAAAGAACGTCCTCGTTCTTTGATCCTATTTCAAGGTTTGATTTTGTAGATGAACACTCCATAGTTTCATGCTCTTTAGATGTCGTTGACTTGGATTTGTTTGAATTGCCTATTATTATTCGTGTGGCACGTAGATGTATGATAATATAGGCGAATAGCATTAATACACCTATTGTTGATAGGGATACACCTCCTGATAACGTCCATATCCAATATTGGTGGCCCGTTTGTCTGAGATACACCTGTGATAGCTTCTTGCGATTTTGGATATTTTGTTGTTTGACTCGATGTTGGTTTCGTTTATTAGCTGTCGGCTTATTTGTAGGTTGTGTAGAGCTCCTTGTATTTCCTGGGTCTCACTTTTAATTTCGAACGATTGGAATTTTTTATTGCTGATTGTTAATGTAAAATTCCAAAAAGTTATTAAGAAATTGCCTGTCAGCGTGCGGTTGTTTGGTCCACAGTCCGATGATAGCGTTTCGTTTTTTGCGTTGTCTATTAATAATTTATCCTCGGCAATGAGATGCAGCGTCGTTTCTTTGTTTGATGAGACGTTGCAATGACTTCTGGTCCCCATGATTAACGGTTTAATACAGTCGTCCTCGAATTCCTGGATTTCTGCATGTCTTTGAACAAAGTTTTTATAGTTTAATGTTAAAAATAACTGTTGTTCTGATTTGATGAGATGCTGTGGATAGTTTTTGATAATTGTATCTTTGATTGTTAGTGGAGCGATCATTAATGCTGCCGATTTTGCCCCTTGTAGTTTCGGCACCTCTAGTATGTACAGTAGTATGTCACTTTTTACAGCTATCTTCGGTCTTACGTATTGTAGGGCCTCATCTGAGAGCGTAATGTTGATTCCTTGGTTGATAAGTAGATCTTTTATCATAATAATTTCTTTTAATGATAGAATCTTACTGCTAGGTAGTTCGATCTTGGTTTTGATGATCGCTTCTTGAATGTCCTCCAGTATGGTGGTCACAGTTTCTATGTTTATTATTAGCGTTATCGTTTCCAACTCGCTGAGTATTACCTTGTTGGCCATTGCGTTACTTGTTACGGCCTTATTTACGGTGTCTGTAATTAATCGGATCCTCTCATTAATTTGTTGATTCACCCGGAATTGTTGGTTGTTTTCTTCAATCAACTCATTCATTGTACTGTTGATCACTCGTAAATCCATTGCATCTACATAGATTACCTGCCAGCCATTTCCAAGCTGAGCCTAATTCGTCCCAGCGCTTGTGTCTGTTATGTTGTATTGGTTTTATTTGCGCGAAGTTATTATGCAATTTTTTACATTTCTGTGTTATTACTCTATACAATTCTGACTTATCATTTATTTTTTTACTAACAAATTTATTAATTGATTCTACTGTAATTTCCAAGTTTGTTAAATTTATTGGATGAATTAATTTTATATTGCCCGTTTGTATTTTACAATCATTTGTTTTTATAACAAGAATTGGGTCTTCACTTAAGCTTTTAATTTCTAATTTTTTTGCATACAGAAATTGTGAAAAAATAGTTAATACAATAAATTTTAATATTAAATACATAATTTTCTTAATTCTTCTTCTAAATTTATTTATTTTCTGAAATGATACTTAATAGAAATTTGATTAGATAATTTTTAATCTTTTAACCTATCGGTTATATTCTTTACATTAGTCTGAATCCCTCTAGGTTGGGCTTTTGTTCTTATGTTTGGTTTTACAAATACGACCTGCCCGTCTGATAGATTAGGTGGATTCTCTTTTTTATCGTTTTGTTTAATCATTCGATTTACTGATAATTGTAAGTTATTTCCTACACTTTGGAATATGTTTCTTGCCTGAGCTTGAATTTCCTCTGGGTTTATGAGGTTATTTTGATTGAAGATCACCTCGTTTGGCGTGAAGCCGGTAGAAGAGTGTACAGTATTGTTGTACAATGCAACAGACAATTCTATGGTCGTTACTGTGTTAGCGCTTGAGATTTTGTGTTTGTTCGTGTTAAAAATCTCTATCAAAGTTGCGTGTGCTCTTTCTATTTGTCCGTTGGATTCGGATGAGGATGCATATTCCAATTTGATATTTAGTGTATTTAAAAAGTTTTTGAACTGAGCGGATTGAAAAGTGGTCTCGTGATCTGAGACAATAGAATGTGGTATACCAAAGAGGGTAAAGTATTTTGTTAAGGCTGATGTTACGTCTGTGAGATTTTTTGTGTTTATCAAAACCATCTGTAGGTGTTTTAAAAACGAATCAATTATAGATAGAAAATTTGTTTTGTTGATACTGAATATATCAATATGTACTCTTTCTAAAGGTTTTGATGTAATTGGCCTAGGCGAAATTTTGATGTTGTACGGCTTTCTGTCGTACTTGTGTACATTACAAATAGTACAGGAGTTAATGTGAATTTTTATTTTGCTGGCCATTCTAGGGAAGAAATTCTTTTGATCTGATTTTCTACTTCTTTTGTACCCCTATAAGCTCTTTCGTGCTCTTTTACTATAATTGAATTTTGGCGGTCTTCGTTAGTCACATCTTCGACCATTCTGGTGACGAATACAAAGTGACCTTTTTGTGAAAAATTCTCTCTGCATGCTTCCTGGATAATTCCGTATAGGATTTCCGGAGCTAGGATTGCTGATTGCTTTCCGTTATGGAATCGTTTTAAATAACTTGTGATGTCTGCCTTTCTGAACTCGTTTTTTATGATTATTGCTCTATTTACTTTTGGAAATACTTCCTCAGTAATTATAGTGTCTAATTCAGATACTCTGAAAATTATTTGGTTATTATAGAAATTAACGGGGCGTTCTGCAAAATGAATATAGTAGTCATTCGATGTGTTGGCTGAATGTACGGTGTCTGAGTCACTGTTTGATGCATTATTCTGCATTGAAGCATTCTCTGAGTTTGATGCTTGCGTATCTAGATTATGAAGATTGATTTCCTGTTCTTGATTTAGTTCAGCTTCATCTATTGGAAGTCTACTAAGGGCGTCAGCTACAACGTTAGCTTTACCTTCCTTATAAACTACATCATAATCAAAATTTTCCAACTCCAGACGCCATCTAAGAATTTTCGAGTTTTTTTCAGAAGTCTTAATGAATGTAAGGGGCTTATGATCAGTCACCAAGGTAAACTTGTTACCGTAAAGGTAAGGCTGATATTTTTTTACCGCCCAGATTATAGCGAGCGCCTCCTTTTCGTTTGTCGCATATCTTATTTCAGTGTCATTTAGCGTTCTAGATGCAAAAGCTATTGGTCTCTCCAATTTATCGTGAATTTGTGAAAGAACAGCACCTAAAGCGTATTCGGATGCATCCGTTGTCAGGATGAATGGTTTATTGAAATCCGGATAAGCTAATATTTGATCTGTTGCTATTATGTTTTTTAATGTTTCAAAGGATTTTACGTATTCCGGGTCTAAAATATTAACAATGGCTCCTTTTTTTAGAAATTTGGTCAAATTTTTTGAAATTTTGGAATAATTATGAATAAATCTTCGATAATATCCTGACAATCCGAGGAATTGTTTGATCTGTTTTTGAGTGATTGGTATTGGCCATTCAAGAATTTTTTTTTATTTTGTCAGGGTTCGGTTTAACCCCATCTTGTGTGATTATATGTCCTAAGAATTCTCTTTCTCTTTTGAGAAATTCACACTTATCAAGCTGTATTTGTAGGTTGAATTGTGATAAGCGCTTAAGGACTTCTTGAAGATTTTTGATGTGGTTATCTAGATTAAAACCTACGACGATGATATCGTCCAGATATACGTAACAAATGTTTCCTATTAGTCCGTGAAGGACATTGTTCATGGCCCTTTGGAAGGTTGCGGGCCCATTTTTCAATCCGAATGGCATTCGAGTAAACTCGAAGTGCCCCTGATTGGTAGAGAAGGCAGTTTTTTCTTGTGAATCCTTATCCATTGGAATCTGGTGGAAACCGGACTTTAAATTCAATGTTGAAAAGTAAGTGGATTTCCCAAGGTTATCCAGTATTTCCTCAATTTGAGGGATGGGAAATTTGTCATTAATGGTCTTCTCATTTAATTTTCTGTAATCAATCACTACTCTGACTTTCCGTAAACCTGATGCGTCAGGTTTTTTTGGGACTACCCATATAGGGGAAGAGTACAGGCTGCTGGAATTTCGAACAATTCCACTGTCTAGCAACTATTTTATGTGATCTTCTACGTCTTTTTTAAAATGATGAGGATATCTGTATGTTTTGTGTATACAGGATCCTCATCTTTAGTACTTATCTTATGCTTGATGATTGTTGTAGCAGAGAGTTTTTCATTCTGCTTTAACAGGACTTTTTGATTCTCATATATAGTTTTTATAAGAATCCTTTTCTCATGTTCGCTTAAATGTTCTGTTCGGATCATTTCAGCTATTATTTCTTGACTTATTAAGTTATTTCCATAAATTTTTATGGGTTGGATTGTCTCGAAATTGTTTATGTTTAAGTTTAATTTCGGAAGGCGTTTTGGTGTTTCTAGTGTGTTAGTTAGAATATTTACAGTTGTTTCAAAGTTTTCGGATTTGTACAATCCGGGCTCTAAAATGATGTTTTCATTTAATTCTTTGTATTCGGACACTATCCAGTCACCATTTGTTTTAGTTTTAAAAGTTACAATATGATTATAGAATTTGTTTGGATAATATTTCTGGAATTTAAAATTTTTGCCATTTAGTGCTACGGTATTTGTTTTATAATCAATTTTGGCATTCATGTAGGCCATTGATTGTGAACCTAATATTCCATCGAAGTATTCATGGAAATTTAGCTCGTAGTACTGTAGTTTTGGCAGGTTGTGACCGAAAAAGTTTATTTTGCCTGTTTTTGTCACTTCTTGGGTCCCTAAAATATTTTTGATTTTTGATTTTTCTAAAGATAACAGATAATTAGGTATTATATTGGGCTTGATTATGTTCTTATTAGCCCCCGTATCTATTAAAATGTTTATGTTTTGTTTTGTTATTTTATTTCTACATTTGATAAATGGAAGGAAGTTTAATCTTCTGCGTCCGAAGTGTGATCCTCCCAAAAATGTTCGCTGTCTGGGTTCTGATCTGAAGTATCTTCAGAATTTGCCTGTTTTGGCTCAGGATCTGGAACCGTTTCATAATTATTAAAGACTTTCTTATTAAAAGATCGTCTTGATCGTAAGGAAGGGTCAACTTCCATTGGTAAAGGTTCATTTTTCTCTTGTGCTGGCCAACTTTGTTTTTTAAATTGTAAATTTACAGAATTAGGGTTAATGTCCCTTTTCTGTTGAAAATTGTTCGGTTTATTTTGGGTATTGAACTTTCTCGAATTGGTCATTATGATTTCATTCGAACTGAATTTACATAGGAAAGCATACGCTTCCTCTATGTTCTTGGGCTTTGCCGCTTGGGCATAGCCAAAATAGGGTTTTCTTAAACCGGAGATAAAAGCCGCCAATGCATCTTCCTCAATGAAGTTGCATATTGCATGCCATGAACCGTTGTAAACCGGGTTCTGTCTGCCTAGCGCTTTAATATTTGAATTATTTCTTTGGTTTTGTTGAAAAAAGTATGCACAGACATACTTTCTCCTTGTTTATTACTCCAAAGCTGTGATTTATAGTAGGGGAGTTCCTGTTTGTCCCCCAAGGCTTCGAGTAATATTTGTGATATTTCTGTGAAATTTTCTGGATCCCCGGCAAGACATAGTATGTCTTTTGCCTTTCCTTCAATCTTATTTTTGACCGCTTGAAGGTACATTTTAAATTGTTGTGGTGGGACTATTCCCACAAACATGTTAAGTGTTTCTTCGGCCGTTTTTAGCCAAGAGGTCACTTGTTTTTTGTTTCCATCAAAAGATGGAATGGATTTAATTGGATCTGGGATCCTAAATAAATCTAGTTGCATCTGCGGAATATCTTGAAGCGGAGCCGCAGGCATCTCCGTTTTTTGATTTAAATTTGCGAGTGCTTGGTCATATTGGACCTGTTTCTCTATCTGTCATGGTTGGAGAGATTTCGTTTTCTTTGAGATCTAACTTCCTGTTTTTATTGAAGATCTCGATAGATTTCTCTCTTCTCCGATCAATTTCACTATTTCGAGAAATTGTGGACAGTATTTTTATTTCGTCTTTTCGCGTTAAGCAACGGTTAACGAGTTTCTTTATTATTTTTTTTTCGCCTATCTTGTAGTACAAAAAAAAAAGGGTCGATTTACTGTGTCTATCTTGTAGTTTACAGTATCGAACTTATCTTATCTATCTTGTAGTGTAAGATAATTAAGGTAAAAGAAGGGGTTTTCTTTTTATATAAAAATAAAAATAAAAATTCTTACCTTTTTTTTGTTGTCGTGCTGCTGGTTCGAAGATGTAATAAATGAGGTGAATCGGCGGAATCTCTACTCTTCACGGCGGCAAAAACCTTCAGCCTGAGATGTCACTTTTTATCACAATAAAAAAAAGTTGAAATAATTTAAATAAATTATTTCCGACGGATTCACTGTTATAATTAGCTTTTATTCACTAACTTTATGCACTGTTACACTTCACTTAACTACTCTTCACCGTTCGGCTGCGCCATTTATGAGTTATAGACTTATACAAACATAAAAAAAATATTTATTTTTATCAACTTTATTATTTTTATACTTTTAGTTGTTACATTCTTGAATTTTAAATCTTAACTAACTAAAATGTAATTCTGAATTATAATTTATAATCTAAAAGAAAAATGCTTATCTAAGCTTTACAATTATTTCCCACTAAAACTAAGAATTGCATAAAGAATGGTTTTCAATTATTGCGCGTTGTTGAAATAGAACTCCGTTGTATCGCGATGTTGTTATGTCTGCAACTTAATATCTTTCACATTCTTCACCTTTGTGTGTTGTACTTTATGTTATTTGCGGTTGCAGCACTTATGATAATATCTATATATCACGAATTCCATATAACGTACTGTGACAGTGTGCGAATGTTTTTACCAAAATTTAATAACAAATTACGTTTTCTAAAACAATTCTTTATGATTTATAATGAGTTAATGACCAATTTATCTCTTCATTTAGAATATATTAAATATTTAAAAATCGCATTACTAATTACCAAAATATTTAACAAAATACGTATAACGTACATGTGACAAATTTTTTCCTCTGATTTTGAGTTGGGTACGTTATATAAAATTACTTGCGAATTGGTTTGGACCTGAAAATCATTTTTTTTATCTAAATAGAGGGAGCTATGCTAAAACATTTTAGTGCTGTTTTCATTTAGAATAAACTAATGCTAACTGACTTTTCAATTTTTTACTAAATAACGTACATGTCACATGGATAACGTACATGTGACACCATACAAACTTTTCTATGGCGAAAATTTTTTAATTCTTTATTCAAGTGCAATTCGTTGTGCAAGTGCAAAAACATGGAAAATTATGTCATATTTTAATGTCGAAATATTTCTTTTCTAAACAATATAGCTGTTATTATCATCTATCGATTCCATTTTTCAAGTTTGAGGGTTATCTTTTTGTGGAATTCATGATATATAAAAATGAATTCCTGTTTGTTTGTTTGTTTGTCTGTTCCGAATGGGCATCTCAGCCGCTCAACCGATCGCCATGAAATTTTTACCATGTACAAGTTGCATATCCAGAACCAACCTTACGATATTTTGGAAGGGGCTGGACCCCGGGGTCTAGGGGCTGCGGTACAAATTTTTTCGAAAATTTTAATTTTCTTTAAATTTTTCCACGAAAATGAGTTTATAGGGCTGGTTATATGAAATTACTGTCATGTTCGAATCCGAGGGGCCCAGCCCTGGATCAAAAATTAATTTTAATATTTGATTATTTCAAAATTACTTCTCAGTCGCTCAACCGATCGCCATGAAATGTTTACCATGCAAATGTTGCATGTTCAGGACCAATCTTACGATTTTGTGAAAGGGCTGGACCCCGGGGTCTAGGGGCCATGGTACAATTTTTTTCGAAAATTTAAATTTTTTTACGAGAATGAGTTTTGGAAAGGGGTTATATGAAATAAGAGACATGTTCGAATTCGGGGGGTCCGCCCCTGGATCAAAAATTAATTTTTACATGTAAAGATACAATTATTTAATTGTTCTGAAATAACGCCTTAGCCGCTTTACCGATCGCCATGAAATTTTTACCATGTATGTTCAGGACCAAGCCCACGATACTTTTAAAGGGGCTGGACCCCGGGGCCTAGGGGCTGTGGTACAAATTTGTTCTCAAATTTCAATTTGTTTAAGATTTTTTGACAGGAATGACTTTAGAGAAGGGCTTATATGAAATTAGTGACATGCTCCAATCCGGAAGTCTGCCCTGGATCAAGAATTCATTTTTACATGTATAAATACAATTATTTAAATGTTCCGAAATAGCGCCTTAGCCGCAAATTTATACACCAAAAAGGATATCTAGCGTGCGATTGTTATACACAAATCATACCTCTACTATAATTGATTTAATTATTCAAATTAATTTTATTAATTTAAATTTAAGACAATCTTCCATCACTTTAACTGAAGACAAATCTCTGAACACTTATGTATATTATCCATACTAATAATTCGTTTTTACTGGTTTGACATGTACTGTTTAGTGATATCCTATTTATCATATCCTGTTTTGAAATGTACCATAGTCAGCGAGTTCTAATTTCCACATAACTGCAGAAATAATTAACATTCTATTTTAATCCACTATTGCAACCGGCGGCTTTTAATGAAAATAGTAGTTTCATACTAAACGCCAATAGTTTATTACTTTATTTAGTTTATTACTTAAATAAATTAATGATTGTTTCATAAAATCAATTCTAGGAAAGGTACTAAAAAATATTGTACGTATAAACTGATTTACTTTGAAAAGTACTAGCGTTTTATATTTGAAATAGCATCTTATACAAGAAACATCCTTGGATTCAAATTATTGTACGTGTAAAATTGCCTTAGTTTGGAAAAACTTCTTTTGTTTTCGAAATGTCATTTTCAACCACAGTTCGCGGTAAAACGTATCGAAGTGGACGTAGTTTTATCGTTTTGAATAAATTAATATTAATTTGTGTTGCGGATGCCGTTGTTCTCGATTAGTTAGCTATATTGCAATAAAATAGTTGTTGGTGATTATTTTCCAGGTATTAAATATTATTTCAAGTGAATATACATTCTTATTAGATTTAAGTTTTCAGTTTATTCAGTTTAAAATTCCGTAAAGACATTTTCAAACACAGTTCGCGGTGAAACGTATCGAAGGGAACATTAAAATTGTTTTGATAAATTAATACTAATTTCTGTTTTGAATGCCCGTCATTCCTGATTAATTAGCTACATGTTTCATTTTTGCTTAAAAATGCCACCGAAAAAAAGATCAATTGGGCAGGTAACTGCAAAGTCGAAGAAGATTAGAGCCGCAAGGGTGGCTGAATCAAGCGAACAGCGTGAAGCACCACTTGAAAATGATCGAAGCAGTACGTCAAACAACTAAACAGCGCGAAACACGACTTGAAACAACTGAACAGCGTGAAACACGACTTGAAAATGTTCGAAGCAGAATGTATTCTTCCAGAGCTACTGAAACCATTGAACATCGTCAGGCCCGGCTGGAAGTCGATCGGTTACGATATGGACGCAACGAGGAGGCGGAGACTTATCAACGTTGTGCTATTAGTCCCAGAACAAAACGTGAAATAATATCAAGTTTACAGATTTTATTCCATGAACGCAATCATCTGGTAAATTTATTCAAAACTGCATTGGAGCAAATGCCATCAGATGACCACAGAGTAGTTATTCGAGCAGGCAAAACACCGTCTGGTCAACATGAAAAACGATTCAATGCTCCAACAATCAACGAAGTTGCTATTGTTATGGTCGGAACGGATTTCAACCGACGTGATATTATTATCCATAGACAAAATGAAAGCCTACAGCGTGTTACTGAAACACACAGATCGTATGATGCTCTTCAGTATCCAATATTGTTTTGGCAAGGAGAAGATGGGTTTCATTTCAACGTGATGCAAAATAACCCAACAACAAGTGCTGCGATGACGAAAAGGGTTTCCTGCATGAATTTTTATGCGTATCGTATTATGATTAGAGCACAACAATCAAACCACATCCTGAAGTGCCGTCAACTTTTTCACCAATTCATTGTTGATATGTATGCTAAAATCGAAAGTGAACGACTACTTTTCATTCGTTCAAATCAGAAAAAACTTCGTTCCGAGGAATATATTCACTTGCGCGATGCAATTGCAAATGATGGAAACGTTGCTGACATTGGGAAATTGGTCATAAGTATTACCAGCTACGTATACGGGAAATCCAAGGCACATGCACGAATACGCTCAGGATGCCATGACGTATGTCCAAAGATTTGGACGTCCTGATCTATTTATAACGTTTACGTGTAATCCAACATGGACTGAGATTATAGATTTACTTCTAATTGGGCAATCATCGACCCATCGGCATGATCTGACAGCTAGAGTTTTCAAACAGAAACTCATAAACCTCATAACTAAAAATCATATTTATGGAGAAACTCGCTGCTGGATGTATTCTGTAGAATGGCAGAAAAGGGGCCTACCACATGCTCACATTTTGATTTGGTTAAAGGACAAGATTACTCCGACTCAAATTGATAGTGTTATATCAGCTGAATTACCCAATCCCCAAGAAGATCCGATACTTTTTGAAATCGTTAGTAAAAACATGATACATGGGCCATGTGGAGCCGTGAATCCCAATTCACCTTGCATGAAAGACGGAAAGTGTTCGAAAAAATATCCCCGAAAGATGTATCAGGAAACACAAACTGGTGACGATGGATATCCACAATACCGGAGACGAAAACCCGATGACGGAGGACACACAGCCACTATCAAAGTAAACAATGTACATCATGAGGTAGATAATAGCTGGATTGTTCCTTACACTCCGTTACTGTCGAAAATATTTAAAGCCCATATTAACGTTGAGTACTGCAACTCGGTTAAGTCAATTAAATATATAAGTAAATACGTCAACAAAGGCAGTGATATGGCAATTTTTGGACTTTCGAATACAAATTCACCATTCGATGAAGTCACGCAATTTCAAATAGGACGTTACATCAGCAGTAATGAAGCTGTCTGGCGAATTCTGAGTTTTAATATTCACGCGCGTTATCCAACAGTTGTACATCTTAGTATACACTTAGAAAATGGACAACGAGTTTACTTTACGGAAGAAAATCTGTTACAGAGAGCTGCGCAACCAACGAATACGACATTAACAGCCTTTTTTCAATTGTGGGCGGAACAGATTCATTCGTAAAAACGTTGCTGTATCATGAAGTTCCAAAATATTATACATGGAACACGTCGAAGAAGCAGTTTTTCAGAAGAAAGCAAGGCACAATTATTCGGGAGTACCATGGAATACGTGGTTCTGATGCCTTGGGTCGAGTTTATAATGTTCATCCTTCATCCTGACAATACGGAGTGTTATTTTCTGAGAATGCTGCTTCATGAAGTAAGAGGACCAACGTCTTTTCAAGCACTGAGAACTGTAAATGGCGAAGTATGTCAAACCTACAGAGAGGCATGTCTTAAACTGGGCTTACTTGAAAATGATGAACACTTTGATAGAACACAAACCGAAGCATCTCTTATGTGTCGTGCAGAATTCCATTGGAAATTAAGAGATTAGGATCGGCCAAATTATTTAAGTCAAAATTTTTGGAGTGGCGTGATTGATGGGCAATACGTAGTTTTTAAATTTATTTTTAATATTATTGTTATTATTGTTAATTTTTAATATTATTTCACCTCTTGCTGTACATTTTATTGTAAATGAGCTATTGCTCAAAATAGAATGTGTATGCATGAGGTGGAAATTGTTTGAAAAAATTTAAAAGGTTTTTCTGCCTAATGGAAGCAGCTTCATTATTTTTTTTTTTTTTTGTTCTTTTGTTCCGTGTACCCTGTTTCCATCTGTGCTTTTCCTTTTAATACTAAATTATTGTTAAAGTACAATAAATAAATAAATATATAAAACATGTATTTGATAGCAACTATATATGCAAAGCCAACGCCACCGGTATGATAGGGTCTCAGCTTCACAGTTGTGGTAACTAAAAATTTCGAGGCGAGGCGTCTGGTATGAAAAGTACTTAAAAATTTCAAAACACAATAAAATTGTTTAGTAGAGAGTATAAATTGGAATTTTTAAAATCTAAATATCTCGTGAACCAATCACGTCCTGAAAAAAAAATTATACCAAACTTGTCACGATTAAATCTAGTTTCATTGTGCCAATTTTCATAAAAATCCGAAGTTGTGTATGAAAGTGGACTTGTTCCCGAATAATTATACGAAGTTAAAAATTTGTCTGATTTAATATGAAAAAATATTTTCGACATTTATTATTTTATAAATGCATTTGGTATGAAAAGTACTTAAAACGACCACTAAACATATTACAAAATACAACATCCAGACATATTACCAATAACGACCACCAGACATTTCTGTGAAGACTCTTCGTCCCAAATACATGGAGTTGTCTTTTGACTGTCTTGGGTTTGTTACCAAACACCAAGTCTTGAGTTTGTCTTGCATGTGTTACTTAAGACACGTTTGTTGGGTTGTTAGCATTCCTTCTATTTCCCACCGATAGGAGCGCTTTAAATTACATAACGTCTGTGTCTCTACTCTAGTAATATACTGAAGACAACCTTAAGACATGAGTGTGAAGTTTATGCTAAAAAAAAATAACAAAAAATTACACTGTTAAATTTAGAATTTTGAATAATTTTGATGGTTTTATAAATTATTGTATATCCGATCACAGAGATGCCATGTGCCAATATACGTGGCCAACCTGATCCAATTGTGACGAGCTTTACTATACTTCACAGAATTTAGAACTATTCAGAACTATGAAATTACTTTGGTCTATTTCCGAAAATGCGTATTGTAGCAACTTTTATTGTGATGGATTTTGATCACTATAACCATTGTTACATTCATTCCAAATAAATCTTATAGTGAGGTTTATAAATACGAAAACTGTTACTGTAACAGTAGTTATAGTTGTAGCAACGACTATAAATGCGGGCCTTAGAGATCGTATGTTTTGCTCATGTCATAATTTATTGTGTGTTTCAACCGAACATTTAGCCGAGACCTATTTTTGGCACTTATAACTACTTGCGGTGGTCGATTGCAAAGCCATTAATGAAAAATTGCCAACACGGCTTCGAATAAAATAATAAGATTTTTGTTATGGTTTACGAACGAGATCAGAGTAGCCTTGATTATACAAGCCATAATGATAATCTATAAACCAACCTTTTATAAGGGAATTAGAAACGAGGAAAAAACCAAAATTTCCATAGTAAAACCAGTCTTCTAGATTATAGACTATTACAAAATTTTATAAAACCTTCAAAATTATAAAAAATTCTAAATTCTGTGAAGTATAGTAAAGCTCGTCACAATTGGTTTAGGTTGGCCACGTATATTGGCACATGGATAACTTATTCGAAAATATAGGTGAGACATTGTGGACATCTCTGTGATCGGAGGGAGATACAATAATTTATAAAACCATCAAAATTATAAAAAATTCTAAATTCTGTGAAGTATAGTAAAGCTCGTCACAATTGGATCAGGTTGGCCACGTATATTGGCACATGGATAACTTATTCGAAAATATAGGTGAGACATTGTGGACATCTCTGTGATCGGAGATACAATAATTTATAAAACCATCAAAATTATAAAAAATTATAAATTCTGTGAAGTATAGTAAAGCTCGTCACAATTGGTTCAGGTTGGCCACGTATATTGGCACATGGATAACTTATTCGAAAATATAGGTGAGACATTGTGGACATCTCTGTGATCGGAGGGAGATACAATAATTTATAAAACTATCAAAATTATAAAAAATTCTAAATTCTGTGAAGTATAGTAAAGCTCGTCACAATTGGATCAGGTTGGCCACGTATATTGGCACATGGATAACTTATTCGAAAATATAGGTCAGACATTGTGGACATCCCTGTGATCGGAGATACAATAATTTATAAAATCCATCAAAATTATTCAAAATTCTAAATTCTGTGACTAAATATAGTAAAGCTCGTCACAATTGGTTTAGGTTGGCCACGTATATTGGCACATGGATAACTTATTCGAAAATATAGGTGAGACATTGTGGACATCTCTGTGATCGGAGGGAGATACAATAATTTATAAAACCTTCAAAATTATAAAAAATTCTAAATTCTGTGAAGTATAGTAAAGCTCGTCACAATTGGATCAGGTTGGCCACGTATATTGGCACATGGATAACTTATCCGAAAATATAGGTGAGACATTGTGGACATCTCTGTGATCGGAGATACAATAATTTATAAAACCATCAAAATTATAAAAAATTATAAATTCTGTGAAGTATAGTAAAGCTCGTCACAATTGGATCAGGTTGGCCACGTATATTGGCACATGGATAACTTATTCGAAAATATAGGTGAGACATTGTGGACATCTCTGTGATCGGAGATACAATAATTTATAAAACCATCAAAATTATAAAAAATTCTAAATTCTGTGAAGTATAGTAAAGCTCGTCACAATTGGATCAGGTTGGCCACGTATATTGGCACATGGATAACTTATCCGAAAATATAGGTGAGACATTGTGGACATCTCTGTGATCGGAGATACAATAATTTATAAAACCATCAAAATTATAAAAAATTATAAATTCTGTGAAGTATAGTAAAGCTCGTCACAATTGGTTCAGGTTGGCCACGTATATTGGCACATGGATAACTTATTCGAAAATATAGGTGAGACATTGTGGACATCTCTGTGATCGGAGGGAGATACAATAATTTATAAAACCATCAAAATTATAAAAAATTCTAAATTCTGTGAAGTATAGTAAAGCTCGTCACAATTGGATCAGGTTGGCCACGTATATTGGCACATGGATAACTTATTCGAAAATATAGGTGAGACATTGTGGACATCCCTGTGATCGGAGATACAATAATTTATAAAATCCATCAAAATTATTCAAAATTCTAAATTCTGTGACTAAATATAGTAAAGCTCGTCACAATTGGTTCAGGTTGGCCACGTATATTGGCACATGGATAACTTATTCGAAAATATAGGTGAGACATTGTGGACATCTCTGTGATCGGAGATACAATAATTTATAAAACCATCAAAATTATTCAAAATTCTAAATTTAACAGTGTAATTTTTTGTTATTTTTTTTAGCATAAACTTCACACTCATCCTTAAGACATGTTGCCTAAGAAAGTTGTGTCTTTTTAAGCAGTGTAATTTCATATTATTTTCGCTATCCCAGTCAAGCAAAATACTTGTTACCAAAGACAAAAAATTTGCTGGGTAGTGTTCGATTTTTGTGATCCAAACTATTTTCGCTAGATGTCAAATGAAACATGTTACGCAAAAGAGATATCTTGTGCGTCAACCCTATGTATATGTGGTGGTGAACGAATTGCAATTTATATAATTGAAATGCGTGAACAATACTAACCAGCACTGTACAACATATAGTACATCACAGTAAAGAAATTAGTAGATTCTTGGGCTTGCTTGAGCGTCTGATAGCATTGTAACAAATAAAGATGATGCAGCTGATGTCTGATTTTTTTTCGCTGGAGCCACAACATTCCATAGAAGGATTTGGCGGAGGGATTGATGGAGCGATTAATTCATTGATCCAACATTAACCAGCCGTGATTTTTTCATCATCCGCCGTGAATCGAACTCGAGACCTCCGGAGCTTAAAGCAAGCAAGCTAACCAATGTGCGACCGGGGCAGCGGATGTCTGATTAGATGCTTAAATTAGTTTCAATTCAAGCCCCTTTCACATTTGTGTAATGATATTTTTGCAAGGTTACAAGAAGCATTTGTGTATATACTCATACAATTAATCTAATCACATAATAATTGATGTGTTATATAGATATGCAAAAACAATCTAAAATACCCCAATGTCGCAGTTTGCTCATTTTTGCGTGTCTGATGTCTCCACGTTGACAATAACGCAAGTTCAACGCAAAACTAGTAAACAAAATAAATTACAAAACACTTTATTTTCCATAAATCACATACATATTTCAATTACTTAACAATTTGGTGTTTTTACACAGTGCGCCATTGGTGGGATAACACATTTACATACGTCACATTCATTATCACTTTTGATTTCATCACCAACGTGAAGCGTTAATTTTCCAAATTTACATTGGGCTTTTGGATTATCTGAATGGGGCGAACGGCTTTGCGATGGAATCATTTCATCGGTGTCTTTGGCTAAAAACAAATAAAATAGTTTAAGAAAGAGAATTATTGTATTGTTACAAAATGTATGGTACTTACGACATTTCCATCCAATTGGGCAACAACGAGATGTTCCATAAAAGGTTGGTATACATCCATTACGAATATTAGCGAAATATCTTAATTCGACTCCACAATTGATTTCTTTACAAGCCGGATTACCGATGATCGTTGAATTATCAAAGTTTTCAGCGCAAATACAGCTATAACAACTTTCTGATTTTGGATAGATACTTTCACCGACACGATAAGATTTTCCATCTACTTCACACGTTGCAGGTCCCAAAGCATTTTTCTCCTCTTCTTTGCACAAATATTTTGGGCAACAGCTTCCTAATGTATATTGTTTAAGGCAGTTATTTAATTCTGAAACGAAAAAGTGGGCGCATTCAATTTGTGCACAGCGAAATTGAGCCGGTTGACCTTCGGGAAAACCCCTAATAAATAATAATTGTAGTTAATATAAACAGAAACAATTTAATAAAATTAAAATCTTTTACTCTGCACAAGAACATCCAGCTGAACATAATGAATTTGTTTCTTCGGTTGGTACTTGTTGGCCTATATTGAAAGCTTTGCCTTGCCAGTAACATTTATCTAATGCATAATTCGATTTATCTGGACACTCGTACCTTTATTTAACAAAACACAACATTATTTACAAACATTTTGGTTAATTTATATTTTATTTTTCGTTTATCACCTCGATGGGCAACACTCATTATTTTCTTTCACTGGAGTACATCCAAGTTCTTTATAGTGTTTTGGCGCATCATCACATTTTACATTATCACAGTCACTATCACTAGAAACTGCCGCAATTAAGCATAACAACACAATAAATTTACTAAACATATTTCATTTATTTGGTATAAACTATTCAATAGTCAATTTTGAACTGATCAACTCAAATAAAAGCACCAAAGTATTTAAATAGTTTCTAGAGGCGAGAGAACGATCGTGATATGAATTATGTAATCGTAAACAATATTATATAAACACAAAAATAAAAAATGTGTACATATCGATTTTTTTTTTGTATCTGTGAAATTAACCTTCGGAACTCACTGTACTCTTCAATCTGAATAATGTAGGCGGTTAGTGTATTCCAAACACTAATTTATGAACCAAATTTAGGTTTTTTATGTTGTCGACTATTATAATTTATAGTGTTCTTGTTCATGTAGACGTTATGGTACATACAATCAGGGCGCGATGACCTTCTGTACCGCATGCTTTAACTTCAGATACTTCTTATTTCACATTTTATACAAAATATTATTGTGGTCGTAGATAACCTGAAAGATTATTAAAGTGCGTGATTTATTTCTTATGTAACTACATCAACTAAAAACATATCTGACTAAAGTGAATTTTCAAACAATTTGTAAAATTAAGCAATTTGTTAAGTTAGAGCAATCTACATTATATAATTTATAGGATAGTCCCGTGAAGTTTTGTTGTAGAATGTGAATAAAGTTAACTAAAGAGTGTTAAATGAGCAATAAAGCTAGCATACGAGGAGCCCGAAGCTTGCATTTTGATAAAACGTAAGATGACGATATGTTTAAGGGGTTTTCGATATGTTTAAGCGATTTTATATTAAAATCGCGTAAAATATATTATGAAATGGCAATAAACCTGTTAGTAGTCAAGAATTCAGGTAGCTCGGAGGAGGATGGAAGAAGAGAGGAAGAATAATATAAATACATACATAGAAAGTAAGAAGCAGATGTTTTGGTTACACTGTTTCTGTTGTATCTTCACTTGTAATGATATCATTAACAGGGGAACCGTTCATAATGTCGCGTTTCAAAATGCCGCGAGGTACAAAATGTCGCGTGATACGAAATGTCGCATTTTAAAATGTCGCGTTTCAAAATGCCGCGTGGTACATAATGTTGCGTGGTACAAAATGTCGCGTTTCATAAAACCGCGTGGTTCAAAAAACCGCGTGGTACAAAATGACGCGTTTTAAAATGATGCGTTTTAAAATGACGCGTTTTGAAAAATCCCTTATAAATCAACACAATATGATGTGAAATAATAAATAATTTAATAAAAATTATTTGAAACAACCAAATTGTGTTTAAACATATAGTAAAATTTTCCTTCACTGAATGGAAATTATTTATAAATGTAATTTTATGTAATTATAAAGTGGGTCTAAGAAAAAGAACGCAAATGTTAAAATTTATTAGAATATTCCTTCACTAAAATGTTAAAGTTAAGTCCTTATATATAGGAAGTTGATATCAGATACACAATTTAATCCAAATTTGAACATTTTGTACGTCGCGGCATTGTGAAACGCGACATTTTAAAACGCGTCTTTTTGTACCACGCGAAATTTTGTACCTCGCGGCATTTTGAAACGCGACATTTTAAGACGCGACATTTTGTACCACGCGAAATTTTGTACCTCGTGGCATTTTGAAACGCGACATTTTAAGGCGCGACATTTTGTACCACGCGACATTTTGTACCTCGCGGCATTTTGAAACGCGACATTTTAAGACGCGATATTTTAAAACGCGACATTTTAAAACGCGGCATTTTGACCCGGACCCCATTAACAGACATATTAACCCAAATATTGCCGAATTATTATTTTTTCTCCAAATTTCGTTTTAAGCTTTTAAGGGCTTTAAAATCATAAGAGAAATCGAATGTCACTTGAAAATAAGTTGTAAGCTTCCTAGGTAAGGGAGAAGGGGTTGTCCTTTTAAAAGGATAATGGCAATTTATACTATGTAAAACGTTTATTTTAGAAATCAAAATAAATTAATTCATTTTTTTATTTATAACAAAAAATGCTTAAAAACAATAAAAAAATTTCATTATTTTGTACGAATATGGTAGTTATAAAAGCAGTTTTTGGGTGTAATGCTATTGAACATTTTGCACAGATAAAATTGCATTTTTTATGGCACAGTCTACATCGTGTTTGGGTTTCCTTGTACAATATTATATGATTTTTACCATCGTATCTGGAATAACTGTGAAGGCTTTCAGCTCGCCTAAATCCTCTGGTTGTGGATTTCTCAAATGACTCTCGCCTAAAATTGAGTTGATCTAATTTGCCACCATTTAATCGATAAAGTTGCCAAGCATTTTCTTCAGCTATGTCAACACAGTGGGCTATTAACGAAAAATACCATTTTTTCCACGTATACCTACTTATAGAGGCTGATGTTTTCGTCGGCCCGGTCTACCCCACCCATATTGTCGTTTGTTACGGCTATCAATTGTGCGGTTAGTAAAAAAATAAAATAACACAATACTTATTCTCCAACCTAATAATAATAATTAATATTTATTTAGTACATATCTTGTATTGGTTAACTTTGTATGCTGAAAAATAAAAAAAACCATAAATCTATTAATGAATTCGATGGAATCTTCTAGTAAAGATCACACAAACAAAGATAAATTTTGGATTCCCCTTCATGGGACAGTACAAAAACCAAAACAATTGTACATACATACCAGGGTTGCCACCCGTCCTCGTTTGGCGAGGATTGTCCTCGTTTGACTATTTTGTCCTCGCGTCCTCGCCGATGCTGAAAAATCCTCGCTATTTAATAAAATGGTTCTCATCGTTTACAAAAACCAAAATTACTTTAAACAGCGCCAATTATCAATGCAATTTTCTATAAATTACTCTTAACTATTTTTGTTTGCCTATCCGTGCAAAAAAATGTTCGAAATAAAATTTGCTGATTAATTATTGAATTTGACAAAAATGTTCTAATGGTAACGATTGTAAATTCACAGAATATATGAAATTTGTCTTTGATTGGACTAAGGAAGCAATAATAACCTTATTTAAACGTGAAAGTAACTTCTTTTTTATATAACAAGGGGCATAACTTCTTATTTTATTATGTTGTGTTTTAAAAGAGATCAGTTTAAAGATTCTAATTTTTATTGAAGTTCAAAGCTGTTCATAAGTAATATTAAGAATACTTATTTGATTTTTAGAAAAGTTTTATAAATTCATTATTTTTTAGTAACTTTCATCAAATGATGATGTTCATCAAATTCAAATGAACCTGGAAAAAATAAAATAAAGCAAGCAATGAACTTTAGTGAATTTTGGTTGCAATTGAAAAGTTGGTTTAAAAAATTTTCAAGTGATACAAGGTGCTGTAATTTATATAGTGTGGAAATATTAGTTTCTAATAAGGGTTTTCGGGCCCTAGAAGACCACGAATGAACAAAAAATCACCAGACAAAATTAACAGATGCCTGTTGCAGTGCTGTAATCACTTGAATGCCGATTCACTTAGTTGCATCGTTTACCACGCCAAGCGTCAAATTCCAATACCACTTCTATCAGTTTCCAATACCACTTCTATCAGTCAAATTCCAATACCACTTCTATAAACACTAAACGGCTTCTATGCAAAACATAGCATTTCACTGATTTTTCACGACAATAGTCATTTCAGGTGACTACCAGCACATCTCCTACTCCTGATCACTTGAAAATATATCATGACAAAAAAGTCTTTAGAAATGACAATTGTAGTAAAAAAAACTATAGTTTTTATAGAAGTAATATTAAATTTTGACTGTTACTTGGCTTGATAAACGATACGACTAAGGAAATAGGTCCTACATTCTTTAATATGAAAGATACAATTGATGAAGAACTACAGTTGAAGAACTTGTCCATGCATTGTATCAAACATTGCTGCCTAAAATTAATTAAAGCAAAACATTTCGACACCAAAATTGGAAATAAAGTGAATTGTGGCCGAACCAAAGCTGAGGCGATTGTGACAGGCGTATTCGCTCCTCAAGAAATGGTAGACGTTATAAATAAAATAATTTCTAACAAAATTGTTATTGAAAGGACGGATCCGATTTCTGTAATAATTTTGATTTTTGAAATAATTTTTACGTAAGTGAAATAATTTGCTCTTCCATATTTTGTAATAAGTTCATTTGCGTCCGAATACTGATATAATTTTGACATGTAATAATTTTGAGAGATAATGGTTGTAGAATAATATAATAATACTAAAATAGCGTCTAGATCTATTTTTCTTTTAAATAAAACCCCAATAAAGAAATCTACGGATCACCGGTATAGTATTTATCATAAAAATTAATGAAATTTTAGGCGCTCTAAACGAAATTTTAGCATTTTTAAACAAACAAAATTGCTAGTTGATCAACAATATTTGCTGTATATTAATAATCTAAAAAACCATAATTTAACAATGTAATGGCAATGAATTTCGGAATTATGCACTTATAAGATAAAATTAGGGCTTGCTGATAATATTATTACAAGGGCTCGCTAATACAATATTACACAATTTTTGGTGCAGCACAAAAACGAATAAATTGCTCACAAAATGATTACAAAGAACAGAATAAAGACTCGCATGATCACTTTTACGAACGATTATAAATTTATTGGTCGTAAATTTAGTTTCATTAATGCAAAAATCGTTTTACTAAAATCAACAAAAATTATTACAGAAATGTCAAAATTATTACACGCAGTTGCTGTAATAATTTGGTTGCATACAAAATAATGTCAAAATTATTACAGCAGAAATATTTATTACAGAAATCGGATCCGTCCTAAGTAGGTGCTTCGATTCACAAAAATAGAAAATGTTTTGCGGCAGTATTACAATATTAGTCGTCCGGGAACGGAATTGAAAATTAACTTTTAACTTTCGTTCAATTCCTTAAATTTTTCTCTAGAGAAAATTTCAGCTTTTAGCGCGAGCAATACAAATTCTAATTTCGGAAAAATAATTATCTATCACAACTTGAAATCGATGAATCCGTATGACCGTATGTCTTAAAACCGAATTGTTATAGCAATGTCATCCATAATTCTTTGAAACGTTGTTTAAATATGCTGTCCTTTGTTTTCGATAATTTTATTCAAAAATGTTTTAATTTGTTTTACTAAATCAGCAAAAGGACGGGAAAAGCTAATTTTTCCAGAATTATTGTAATCTCGAGTTTAGGGAGCTAATCAAACACTGCCCGACTTAATGGGTTTCTTTACTTCCAGCTTTAAAAATATATTTCACTTGAAATTTATGTGTATTTTGTACAGTACATAACCAATATTTAAGTAGTGTCCTCGCGAGGCATTTTGAAAAGGTGGCAACCCTGATACATACATACATAAGTATATAAATCCATTAAATGTTTTGAGGTAATTTATATAGGAATTCCCTTATATTTCTATAGTAGCGAAGAGTTTATGACGTCATACTATCGTATGATGTTAATTAGTCCAAAGTATTTGTGAAAAAAGGGGGTAAATATGATGAATACAAATTAGCTGAACCAAACCAGAAAAAAAAAAAAATAAATAATTTGTATTTCATTTCTGTATGTGAGGCCATCGCGGCTACTTAAATAAAAATTAAAAATTAAACACAAAAAAAAATCTTAATTGAAGATTAACTTCAGTGATAACTCACAGGTTTAACTAAAAAAATTAATAAGAGTTAGTGAAGAAAAAATATATATATAAATTAGTTAAACACGGAGGAACGTTTTGGGCATACTATTAACGATTTGGTGATTTAAATAAATAAATAATAAAATCCGTGATAACGAGTGTAAAAAAATACGTGAAAACTTCCTTTGCCATATCATAAATAGTGCTAACCCCGAGTAGCGGGTAAGTTTTTTTATTGCTCAGTGTAGAATTATAACGAGCTAAATGCGTTATTTTTCTTTTCATAAATAGCGAGCCTCGCGTAAAGCGTTTGGAGAGATTCAACTAAAACCATATGCCCGAAGTTGTATTTTTAGCTGATCCATAAAGGAAAAACTACACCGAACCGAAAAAAATCCAATGTAGTGGATCTGAAGAAAGATCAAAACGGAATCAAGAAAACCGTTAGTGCGGTGTTGAAAAAAGTTGGGTTGTTCCACTCAGCTAGAAAACAATTTTCTATGTTTTTTCATCACAACAAATGTTCGAATAGTGTTTTTTTTTTTAAATAGTTTTTTTGTTATTTAAGTTTAATTTAGTGTTAGTGCATGAGTAGAGGTTAATTATACATATACGTATACAAAAAGAGTAGATTTTGTGAAACTTCTATATTATTTAGTGAACGAAAAAAAAAAAATCGAGGTTACAGATAGGGTTAACCATATTTGTTTCAGCCACGCATAGAGCAACCGGAGAGTACTCGACGGCAGGTTTATGGGTGAGTTTTTTTTTTTTATATTTTTATTTTTTTTTGCGCGAAGTTCTACCAATTTCTAGGGAGGATTACAAATTTTTTTGTTCTGTTCACTCAATAGAAAAGAGATTTCTTGATCGCTGGAAAAGCAAACAATTTTCTCAATATTCGTATGTGAATCAGACCTATCCTCATTGTTTAAAATTAAATGAATTTATTAAGTTTTACTAATTCTTGTCGTGTTATTACATTTTTTTTGATTTTTGCATAATTATTGTTATTATTTGAGTTCATATCTAAAAATTATGTTTTCTTCAAATAAAATTTGGTTTATTGTGTTATAAAATGAAATGATTTAGCGTTTTTTTATTTAATAATGGTGGTGTGGCGATGGGAGTGATCATAGTGCTATAAATTTCAGTTTTTTTTGTTTGATGGGTTATTTTTGTTTTTTTTTCTCTCAACACGAAAAGTTTGTTGTACCTAAAACTAACAGCGACAAGAACCTTCCCATAGCCTGACTGTAGTCTATCCAATAAATCGTGTTGGTCGGTGTTAGAGGTACGTAACACGTTATACATTTTAAATATTTTTGGTTGCCCAACATTTATAATTTTTTTTGTTTCTGTGAATATCTTGTCACATTGTGTGTAGGTAGAATCTGGCAACTAATCGATGCAATCGTGACGACATTATTATCAGTCCATTTACAAACGATGATTTCGTGGTTACGTAGTCGTGTTGTGTAGCAATGTACTAAAATTACATTTTATAAACTGCTGTGTAGCAATGCACTAAAATTGCATTATGTAAGCGCTTGCTACACACATACTATCTTGTTGCTGATGTATAAAATAAAGAAGAGAGTAGTAGAACGGCGTCAGTCAGAAAAAGATAATTAATGGTAGCCATCGCACCTCAACATAAAAACTAAAAATTAATAAATTAATATTAACATTATTATCATTTATA
The DNA here is from genome assembly GCA_963556165.1 of Tipula helvola. Lineage (NCBI taxonomy): Eukaryota > Metazoa > Arthropoda > Insecta > Diptera > Tipulidae > Tipula > Tipula helvola. The sequence goes on along the minus strand of OY744481.1, from coordinate 160,404,155 downwards.
TATAATAAGATTAGTGTATTTTATAATTCACTTAACTATATTAAATTAATAAATAAATTTAACATAATAAATTAATCCAATAATTAGTGTTGAGTTTTATTCAAAAGAACTGCGACACATATAACAATTGGTGACAGCGGATAACCACGCATTTTTTTTCGTCTTGTTCAAAAGAAAAGGTTTCTAAAGTAAAACCATAGACAATCATAATAGATCTCTCATTTGACTAAAAACAGAAAATAAAAACAAAAATTTTCCATTCAAATATTATCGGTGTATTGCATATACGTATTATATTTGCAACGCATTCTAAAATCATTGCCTTATAAAATATACAACACAACGATACATTGGAATTATCAGAAGTTTTTGTTTTTTTCCTTTAGTTACTATGAAATGAGAAATCTAGTATCAATGTCTGTGGTAAAACGAAGCAAAAAGTTACAGTGATTTTATTTTAAAATTAAACAAAAAAGTAACAAACAGTGCGTGTTCCAGAAAGTGTGAAAAAATCATTAAACAATTTTTTTCTAGAAAGTGGCAAAAATAAAACAATAAAAATTTGTTCTAGAAGGAAAAAACACGTTACAAATTTTGTTCTCGAAGAAGCAAAAAAAAAAAAAAAAACAAAAGAAAACAATTACCGTTATACATACACATGCGCGGTTGAATTGTTTTATAATAAAAATAAGTGAATCAGCGGTACAAATATTAATTAAATGTACATCAATTAGTACAACACATACTTATACAATATACGGTCAGTTCACTGAGGACAACTAATAACAGTTGGAAATAATTGAGCCAACGTAAATATCAAATAAATTGCACGAAAATCATACATAGAAGTACAGTCGGACCAAGCTGTGGTTAAGAAACGTTTATAATTCCTTGAAAAAGGTTGAGTAAACGCAACGTGGGATTACAAGGGTTATAGCGTAAACGGATAGTCATTCCAATCAAATAAACGTTTAAAAAACCTTGGAAAAGGCCGAATAAACGCTACGTGGGAATTCAAATCATTTACAGAAAGGGTCAACCACTGTGATTATTATTATAATCAATCGGAACAACAGGTGAATTTTTATGAATCATTGTTTATATTAAAATTATTATAAGTATAGTTCATTAGTTTTAAAAATTGTGAAAATTTTTTGATATGTTTTGTTTTTCGATGCCAATTAAGACTATTGAAAATTGCTAAAGGAATATATTTGATTTGGTATGTTTTATTAACGGTAATATTGCGTTGGAAAATTTCGTATAACATATCGTAAAAAAAAAAAAATTGTTTTGAAATAATAATACAGGGTCACACAAGAATTTCTGTATATTTCATATTCATTTGAGACAAGTTCGTACTAATTTTTGTTGTTGTTCGTAATTTATAAATTTATATCGTAATGACAACCAATTTCAATTTCAAAATTCGAATAGTGAAGTGATTAAAGTGAATGTAGAACCTGGATGGCTGACGAAACTAATAGGCTATTGACTAGGCAAAAACTTGAACAAAATCCAGAATTAGCAACATTATTGGATTTTTCAAATAAAATTGATTTTTCAATAGAAAGGAAAAAGAAAACTGTGGCGAAAACTTCTGATAAGAACAGTAAAATAAACACAGCAAACATAGTCGGCGATTATAAAATACAAGCAACGTGTTCAAGTGAGTCAAAACCGGTTAAGCAAGTGGATGACGTGTTAAAAACAGAGACAGAACCAGAAGAAAAAATATTTAGTGAATGTCAAACAGGGTCAACGGTAATAATTAGAGACTGTGAATCGAAAACAGAAACAAACGAGACAGAGTTAGGAAGTCAAAGTGGTACAAATACACCTGAAAGGAAGAAAAATAGTGTTATCATGTCGGTTAGTGTAGAAAAACTTATGAAAATAATTCCATCATATTCCGGAAAATCTATCGATTACGAAAAATTTAGTTTAGCAGGCGATCTAGTTTGGAACTCTTTGAACGAAAAAGATGACGATATAAACAAAAAAGATTCATGCAATTAATAAAACTAAAATTAGATGGTGTAGCTTTTGAAGTAGTTCGCTATAAAGATTTTAAGGAGTGGGGTGATTTAAAAACCGAATTGGAAATTAATTTTTGTAAAAAGAAATCGGCTGGAACTGTTTCGAACGAATTAGTCAGGTGTAGTCAAGGTAAATTCGAAAACGTTCAGATATTTGCAAGTAAAATCGAAAAATTAATGTATGAGTTAAACGGGATTTTTATATCAAAACAAGGAAAAGAATCAGCAGCCGTAATTCAAAAATTAAACGAAGATATCGCTTTGAACTCTTTTATTAATGGACTAAAAGAACCAATTCGCACAATAATAAAAGCTCACAGGTTTTCAAAATTATCAGATGCAATTGCTCAAGCCAATGAAGAAGACACCATCCACAAACCAGAACAGAACGTCCAATTTAATACACAAACCAAATTTTGTAGTTTTTGTAATAAAAATAATCATAATGTTCATGAATGTTTTAAACGTAAGGCGGGTATGTCAACTAGTAATTATTCATTTCAACCTTCTGCAAATTCAACACGAAGAAGTCAGCAGCAAAACACATTTCAGAATAGTAAATTTCAATCAAGTAGTAGAGAAAATATACCGCATTTGTATTGTAGATATTGTCGAACGTCAGGTCATGTCATTGATAATTGTAGAAAACGGGAATTCAATAATAACAAGTTTAGAAATCAACCTCAATTACTAAAGTCAACCACAATTAATGAATGTGAGCCTCAATCAATTACTTTGGGTGAATCAGAAAATACCAAAGAAGATCAGACAAATAGTACTACTCAGTTCGCAAAAAATTTAACGATATTTTCCAAGAAAAATAATTTCAGCAAATCGCAAACAACGTTAACAATGTATCAGACATTAATAGTTCGGAATGATTTTAAATATGTGCAATTTAAGTTGGATGTAATGGATAATAATGCTCATTATTTTTTGATTGATACAGGCGCTGATTTGAGTTTAATAAAGAAAGATGTTCTTAAGCAAGATTCAGTGGTGCATCCCAATATAAAAATTAAGATTCAAGGCATTACAAATGAAAACATTGAAACACTAGCTCAAGTAAATACCAATATTCAATTAAATGACAACATTAATATCAAGCAACCATTCCAAGTAGTTTCTAGCAGTTTCCCTATTGATTGCGCAGGTATTATTGGGAAGGATTTCTTAGATTCGAATAAATGTATTATTGATTTTAATAGTAAACAATTGAAACTAAAATACAAAAATTTAGAATTTATTTTTCCAATAGAATCATTTCAACGTCAAATCATAAAACCGTTAGAGATACCTCCTCGTTCCAAAATTTTTGTTCGTTTACCAACCAATTCGATGACAAACGAAGTCAGTTATTTTTGCAAATCGCAAGAGATAAATTCAGGTGTGTTTTTAGCTAGTTGCATAATTCAACCAAAAAACGGTAGTGCAATATTCAGTTTATTAAACAATACTGAAGAAAACGTCGAGTTAAACGATTTAGAAATTCTAGGCGAACCTCTAGATAGTTATAAAGTTTTCCAATTAAAATCTTTTTCAGATGATATTACAAATAGGCTAGATATTCTTCAATCACAAATTAAAACTGACCATTTAAATCAAGAAGAACGGGTATCGATAATTGATATATGCAAAAAATTCAATGACGTTTTTTATTTGCCGGGTGATCATTTAGAAGCAAATTCTGAAGTGAGTCATACAATTGTGTTAGAAACAGACACTAATCCGATCTATAAAAAGCCATATCGGTTACCAGAAGTAGCGAAAAAGGAAGTTGATTTACAGGTTAAGCAGATGTTAAATGATGGCATAATAGAGCAAAGTGTATCTCCTTGGAATTTTCCGTTGCTACTGGTTCCCAAAAAATCAGATTCAGGTACGAAATGGCGATTGGTAGTAGATTTTCGTCGGTTAAATGAAAAAACTATTAGTAGTGCTTTTCCTTTACCAAATATTGCAGAAATATTGGATCAATTAGGTCAAGCTAGTTATTTTACGACGCTCGATTTAGCCAATGGATACCACCAGGTAGCAATGAATACCAGTGATAAAGAAAAAACAGCCTTTTCCACAACTTTTGGTCACTATCAATATTTAAGAATGCCGTTTGGACTTAAGGGAGCGCCAAGTACATTCCAACGATTAATGAACCACGTATTATCAGGATTAAATGGGATAAAATGTTTTGTTTACCTCGATGACGTTGTAGTGTATGGAGTATTATTATTATTACTTGAGGGCCATGTGGGGGCTCAAGCCACCCCGCACTGCGACCTAAAAGATCTTTTGTGCATTAAGCCCTACTTAATTATCCGTCCAGTCAATATTCAAGCTCTTAATAAACCTGATAATACTGCCTAACGGTACGTGATACATACTATCTGGGCTCATTGCTCTCCCTCCTAGATGTTTTAATTATCCGTCCAGCCAATATTCAGGCTCTTAAAGAACCTGATAATACTGCCGACCGGTGTGTGATACATACTATCTGGGCTCATTGCTCTCCCTCCTAGATGTAATAACATTTACTTCTGCTAGAAGAGCGGTAGCATTGGGACTCAAGGACATCGAGAGGGCAGACCCACTCCCGTATATTCCTATCCATGCCTCGTCTACCGTTTTGATTTTACTCTTGCGAGTTGCTGGGATATACTATCTGGGCTCATTGCTCTCCCTCCTAGATGTTTACTGTTGGAAGTACTTCTACACGCGATACATATTATCTGGGCTCATTGCTCTCCCTCCTAAATGTTTACTGTAGGAAGTACTTCTACACGCGTTACATACTATCTGGGCTGATTGCTCTTCCTCCTAGATGTAATAACATTTACTTCTGCTAGAAAAGCGGTAGCATTGGGACTCAAGGACTTTGAGAGGGCAGACCCACTCCCGTGTATTCCTTCCCGTGCCTCGTCTACCGTTTTGATTTAACTCTTGCGAGTTGCTGGGAATAAAAAAGTCGCCTGTAGGTCACCCAGGTTTACTACAGGAAGGCTAAATAAAACTGGAGGCTGCCTGGTATCCAGAGTCCGCATATATAGACTGATTAACCTATCAGCCATTCATCCATCGGCATATGCTGTTCCACCTTAGATTAGGGATTTTTTGTCAAGGTTTTCTCCTTTAGCGTCGTACTTTAGCCTGTCACCAAAGGCCACATTCAGCCTAATGGTTACAGTTACCGGTGGTTGCCACGAGGAGGCAGTACGTACACCTGCGCCTACTGGAAGTTTACGGAGCCCCTTCGAATAGACGCCAAACCACCAAAGTGTATTGGAGTAGTGTATGGAGTAAATCTTCTAGATCATAATGAACGTTTAGTTGAAGTCTTGAAATGTTTCAGAAAATTCAATTTAAAATTGCAACCTCTTAAATGTAATTTTTTACGCACGGAAGTAAGATATCTTGGACATATAATAAGTCGAGAAGGAACTAAGCCTGATCCAAAATTAATTGAAGCAATAGACAATTACCCACAACCAAATGATGTTAAGGTAGTTATTCGTTTTTTAGGATTGTCCGGATATTACAGACAATTTATTAAAAATTACGCACATATAGCTGAGCCATTATCGTCATTAAAACGGAAGGGGGCAAAATTTAACTGGGATGCAATAAGAGAAGATGCATTTGTAAAATTAAAAAAATGTTTAGCAAGTCCTCCTATACTTCAATATCCGAATTTTGCGAAACAATTTATTATAACAACTGATGCAAGTGATTTAGCACTAGGTGCAATACTCTCACAATTAAACGATACAGATGATCTGCCTATAGCGTATGCTAGTAGAATTCTGAATCAAACCGAGAGATCCTATAACACTACAAAAAAAGAGCTTTTAGCAATCATGTGGGCTGTTCGTAAGTTTCGCCCATATATCTATGGTACTAAATTTATTTTAAAATGTGACCACAAACCATTAACCTATTTGTATTCCGAGTCACATGAATCTTCTATTCTATTACGTTGGCGTTTAGAACTGGAGGAATATGATTTCTCAATTCATTATAAACCGGGGGTGACAAATGTTGGAGCAGATGCGTTGTCCAGGATAGAACTCGTTCAATCTGATGATGAAAATTGCCATCCTGCATATGTCGTTACACGTTCAATGAATCGAAACTCTAATTCCACTCCAAGCAGTTTGAGCCAAATTTATGATTTAAATTCTTTAATAAAATCAAATGCAATTAATTCAAGTGTAGCATATAATCCAAATTCAGTTAATCAAAAAATTAAAGAAATTACAAACCCAGAGGAAATCGAGCAATTATTACGAGAATTTCATATTACGCCATTAGGAGCTCATCAAGGTGTGTGTCGCACACTTAACCGTTTAAAATGTTACTATAGTTTCCCTCAAATGATATCAAAAGTTAAAAAATTTATTAAAACGTGCGATTTTGCCAGAAAAATAAGTATGGAAAATCAATTAAAATTCCAATGAAAATTACAGATACAGCTTCCATACCATTCGAGCGTATATTTTTGGATATAGTCGGTCCAATCAATCCACCATCACATTCGCAAAACAAATTTATTCTAACACTTCAAGATGATTTATCAAAATTTTCTCAAGCTTACGCAATTCCGAATCAAGAAGCTTCTACAATTTCCAAAGTTTTCGCGGAAAATTTTGTTTGTTCGTACGGTCTACCTGATATTATCGTTACTGATCAAGGATCCAATTTCATGGGTCAAGTATTTAAAAATTTAACGAAATTGTTTAAAGTGAAACATATAAATTGTACAGCTTATCATCCTCAATCGAATGGATCATTAGAAAGATCGCATCGTACCCTTTCGGAATATCTGCGTTCATTTACTTGCAATGATAGAGCGAATTGGGACAGTTGGTTGAGTTATGCCATGTTTGCATATAATAGTACACCACACACATCTACAGGCTTCATGCCATTCGAGCTTTTGTTCGGTAGAAAACCATCAATTCCGAATTCCATAACAACACCACCGGATCCACTGTATAATTATGACGATTTTGTGAAAGAATTAAAATACCGATTTCAATCATCTTGGGTAGTAGCTAGAGACAAACTACTTAAGAATAAATTAAAATCTAAGAACCATTACGATTCAAACCTAAACGAAATTAAATTTATTGAGAATGAAATGGTTTTATTACGCGACGAAACAGGAGACTCTAAAACTAAAAGTTTATGGTTAGGTCCATTTAAAATAACAAAAATTATTTCCGATGAAAATTCTGAAATTGAAATGAGGAAGTCACGCAGAATAGTTCATAATAATCGATTGAAACATTTTTATTCGATCAATACTGACCAATCAAATTAAAGAAAAGGAACTGGTTTCAAGAAAGTATGAATATATAACAATTAATAATATCAATTTTGAATAAATAATAAAACGTCAATTCTCCAAAATTAAATATAATTCAAATAATTTAAACTAAATAAAATAAAAAAAAATTTTTCAATGAAAAGGAAAACATATCAAATAATTTTTTTTTTTTTTTGAAAATTATACTAATTATTTTTATTTATATTGAGCCAAATCTTTTAATTTAAACAATTATTTTATTGGTATAGGGCTCTTTATTTTTATTTTTTTTTTTATTAGTACTTGAGCTTTCAATCCCACTTCGGGATCATTTTCAAAAGCATAATGAAAAATTATTTCCAAAATAGGTTCCTTTTATACCGGGTGTTTCTTTTAAACTGAGATGATCAAATATCTCGAAAAATAGCCACTCTACGGAAAAAATGTCCATAATCAAAATTTAATCATACCGCGGGGGAAATACATTAGTGCAAAAAAATAGTCCCCCACCCCCCGCTTTGTAGGTAAGAGAAAACCGAGTATGGAAATACATTAGTGTTAAAATTAGTACCCCCACCTACAAGGAGGGGGTGAGGGTACTAATTTTAACACTAATGTATTTCCCCCGCGGAATAATTCAATTTTGATCTCTATCATTTTTTTCGTAGAGTGCTTATTTTCCGAGATATTTAATCCGAGATAAAAATTGAATATCGTCAATTACAGCGCCATCTAACATGAATCGAAAAAAATGTTTCAGTCAAATCCTACGTATTTTTAGCCGTAGAATCCGAATCTGCAATAAAAAATAGGGGTTCCTATCTTAGTTTCAAAGTTACCCCGCGCCCCACCTACAAAGCGGGGTATGATTAAATTTTGATTATGGACATTTTTTCCGTAGAGTGGCTATTTTTCGAGATATTTGATCGTCTCAGTTTAAAAGAAACACCCGGTATAAAAATTTTACATAAAACAATCAAACATTTGTTACAAAAACCAATTTTTCATGGAAACGCACAGCCTAGACAATTTAAGCTTAAGTACTAATAAATAAAAATAAAAATAAAGAGCCCTATACCAATAAAATAATTGTTTAAAATTATACTAGTTATAAGTAACTAATATTAAAAATAAAATAATAAATTCAAATTTTGTAAATTGTTTTACAGAAAAATTATTGTAAGTTTATAATATTAAAAGATTACAAATATTCATTAAATAAAGATATAAGTTAAATTGCTTAATTGAAAATAATATTGATATTAAAATAAGAAAAAAATAAAAAAAAAAAATAAAAAATGTCATTTTTCTAATTGTTAAATTTAAAAATTAATTATTTTGTAAATGAAAAAAAAAAAAATAAATTTCATTTATTTTTTTTTTTCTCTCATAAGGGGTGAGGTGTTGTGTAGCAATGTACTAAAATTACATTTTATAAACTGCTGTGTAGCAATGCACTAAAATTGCATTATGTAAGCGCTTGCTACACACATACTATCTTGTTACTGAGCTGATGTATAAAATAAAGAAGAGAGTAGTAGAACGGCGTCAGTCAGAAAAAGATAATTAATGGTAGCCATCGCACCTCAACATAAAAACTAAAAATTAATAAATTAATATTAACATTATTATCATTTATATATAATAAGATTAGTGTATTTTATAATTCACTTAATTATATTAAATTAATAAATAAATTTAACATAATAAATTAATCCAATAATTAGTGTTGAGTTTTATTCAAAAGAACTGCGACACATATAACAGTCGTAAAATCCTCTTTCCTTCTTTTTCATGCGGCCTTAGAATCTAAAATGTTGCAATTTTTTCCCACTCGGTTTTCTCTTACCGTTCCCGTTCCTTTTATTCGTTTCTGACGCAGTTCTTCTAATAATCCCAATGAATTAAAAAAATTATCAAAATATAGATTTTTATACTTTTGGGGTAATATAGTAGTAGACCCTTGATACGGTTCAAACCACTCTATATATCCTAATCTTGCTGTTGCCGTCCATAATTTGTAGCCCCAACAAATAGGCTTACCACGAATGAAACTGTTTCGTTCCATGATGACCGTAATATGGAACCATTGACTCATCGGTTTTCTTCTTTTGGTGCCATCTCGATAAAAAGTTTGTTCATTATATCCAAAAGTGGCCGTATTTTCGAAAACTTGTCATTCGGATTAATTTTTTTATTATCGTTGCAATGAATATTTTGGACGCATTGGACACTAATTCTCTACCCGTGTCCTTTAAGTTTTCCCAATACAACTCACGTCTAGGTAAAGGAACCACTTAGCAATAAAATTTCAATGAAACAGCGAATTTCGTCGGGCTGGATATCTGCTTTTCGATTATGTGATGCATATAGAGGAATCACGCCAATTATACTGTTACCTCAATAGATAGCTCTACTTGTATGATTTACAATTTTTTCCTAATTTTTTGTGCATAATATATTTTGGGGTGCTTGTTGACAGCCTCCTCGTGGCGCATCCTGGGAAATGTGCTGTAGATCGAACGGTTGTGGTATCCAATCCCTACGTAGTAGAGAAACAGTATAGCAGATAGTCAACAAAAAGATGAAATGTCGGGTGTAAACAATAACGTACTCCAGGTGGGTCAGAACTTTGATTCTAAATCCCGCCCCGGTTTACCGGGCTGCTCCGCGGATTCTGGAGGGAGCAACACGACATTGCAAAGGAAATTGTCGGTAGGCAACCAGGCTGACTCTTTTCCTAGTACTACTGAAAGCACGGAACAAGACATACATTTATGGCCCTTTGGTGGAAGAAGTACGGCACTTCATAGAACACCACCGTCAACTCCATCGTCAGGGAGCACCACACTATTCAGTGAACTTAACAATGAAAAGCAAAATACCACTCCTATGAAGCATTCATTAGTCAATCAAACTTCTGAAGTCGTGCAAAGTGCACAAACATATACAATAAACAACGCGGATTTAATAAATAAATTTGAGCAAATGGAGAAGTTAATCGCGCAGCTAAACAATGAAGTTGTCGTGCTAAAGAAAGAAAACATTATGCTAAAGGAAACAGTAAATAGAAATAACAATGCAGGAAACTCAGCATTAATGAATAACCAATTTCAAGTACTCAGAGAACAAAAAGAATATCACACTGATGAAGATGAGCTTGAAAGAGAAATAAATTGGATACTACAGAGAGCCAGGAGAGCAAATAAGAAACCAAGAAAAGAAGCCAACCCAATTAAGAGGAAAGCTGAATCATCACCAGAAGTTGAACCAATTCAAACTCACTCTAAAACTATAAATGCAATTACTGCACTAAAAGTGCATGAGCCAGAAGAAAAAAAAACATGTTCCACCCCCGATCAATATTCTAGGAATATCAAATCACGGTAGTATTCAGAAATTGATGAAAGAAGTAGTACGAAATGACTACAAAGTAATATCGCTCAATAATAATATCTGGAAAATAAATACAACAGAGCCTGAAGACTATAAAGCTCTAGCTAACAAATTAAATGCTGATGGCCTCCAGTGGTACACCTACGAGGATAAAAATGATCGATCAATTAAAGTAATGGCAAGAGGTCTACACCCAACTTGCTCAAAAGATGAAATCATTAAGGACCTGCAAAGCAAAGGCCTGAAAATAGTTGATGCAGTCAACATCATTAGAAAAGACAGAAGGGTTAACAGGGAGGGAAATGTTGAAATCAATAGAAGAGGTCTCCCACTTTTTATGCTAACCTTCGACAACCAAGAAAAAATAGAAAGTATTTATAATATTAAGGCTATCCTTAACCTCAGAGTTAAAATAGAAACACCGAGAAAGGTCACTCGTGTATCAACTGTAATGACCAGCATCCGGCCAATTACAGAGGATGTGAAGTTGCAGTAGAACTACAAAAAATGAGAGATAAATCACGCAAACCAGTTACATCAAGAAACGTGCAATCTATTATAAAAAACACGGAGCCAAAATGGTTGACTCCTAATCCTAACACACGAAGAGAGCGAGTAAATGAAAATGTTACTTATGCACAAGTAGTTCAGCAAACAGAGCAGAAACAGCTCAAAGTGGATCTCGTTTTACAGGACATACTGAGAAATCTAGAGAACCTCAACAAAAGGTTTTCTTCACAGGAAATGAGTCTGCAGAACGCGCTAGAAGAAATGAAATCACAAACTAGTTTCAATAAAAGAATAGAAGAAAATTTTGATCTAGTGTATCAGAATATAAATTATATAAAATCGAATTATAAAATAAAGAAATGAATAAAACATTACGATTTGTAACCTGGAATGCAAATGGGCTATTGCATCATATTCAAGAACTAGATATATTTTTAAACATGCATAATATATGTCTTATATCAGAAACCCATTTCATCAAAACTTCATTCTGTAAAATAAAAGGATATAATTGCTACCATGCACATCCAGAGAACAAAGCTAGAGGTGGATCAACTATCCTGATAAAAGATCATATAAAGCATAACGAAGAACTTAAAGTTGAGAAGCTTTCCATGCAAGTCACAACAATCAAAATACAATTGAACAATAATAAAACCTGAAGTATCTCAGCAGTCTATTGTCCTCCAAGATACAATCTCAAACAAGGAGATTATACTAATCTTCTCAAAATACTAGGAAGTGTCTTTTTAATTGGAGGTGACTTTAATGCAAAAAATATCTATTGGGGATCACGGTTAACGACCACTAAAGGAAAAGAACTTTTCGCAGCAGGCAAACAACTAAAATGTGAATTTCACTCAGGCGGTACACCAACGTATTGGCCCTCGGATATCAGTAAGACTCCAGATCTAATAGGCTTCTTTATTACAAGTGGAATTTCAGATAGAGAACAGTGAAAGTCTATCATCAGATCATTCACCAGTTATTATGATACTTAGCCAAACAATTATTATGAAACAGAGCAACCCGAAATTAACGAACTTCAAAACCAATTGGGATCTCTTCCAAACACGGTTAACAGAAAGAATAAATCTGCAGAACGCAATTCAGGGGTCAGTCCAATTAGAAGAAGAACTAGATAATCTCATCTATAATATCCAAAGTGCTGCGTGGGAAAGCACTTCTAATAACAGTCAGGAAATGAAGTGAGGGAACTACTTAAAATCAAAAGAAAAGCACGGAAAAATTGGCAAAAACATCGAAACCCGGAAAATAAGAGAGTATTTAATCACTTGAGTAACAAATTAAAATATCTAATAAAAGACATTAAAAATCAGTCAGTTAATAAATACCTCAGCACTCTAACTGGGCAAAAAGATACTGATTACTCATTATGGAAAGCAACTAAGAATCTTAAAAGATCCAAACTTCAGGTTCCTCCAATTAAAGATAAAGACAATTGGGCTCGAAATGCTAAACAAAAAGCTGATTTGTTTGCAAATCATCTCAAAGAAATATTCCAACCTTACCCAAAACAAACGGAAGAGGAAAATATTACCCTGCTAAATAAACAGGATGAAATAAAAATTACACCTATAACATTAAAAGAACTAAAATGGGAAATCAAGAATAATCTGAATGCGTATAAGGCTCCAGGATATGATCTTATAACGGGTCAGATAATAAAAGTGTTACTGGATATGTATTTACCAAGACAATGGAAAGTTGCAAAAGTAATTATGATACTTAAGCCGAACAAACCTCCGAACGATAAAGCTTCATACAGGCCGATGTTTTCCTAATGTAACTAGAGTTTAAATAAAAATTTACAAATTATGCAGTTTAACCGAAAAAAATTTTAAATCCGAGAGGTGTAGTTACCAGAGGAATTAGAAAGGCTATCGACAAATATAGTAATTCGGGAAATATTTTGGAAAATACGATGAAAATAATCGCAAACTTTACATTTCGATCCCATATGTTAAAATTCTTTTTGGAAAAAATAAAATTTCTTTTACAAAATTATGATATACAACTGGTTGGTAGAGCATTTCACAGTTTGGACATGGCTTTATTCACTAAATTAAAAGACAAAATTCCTATAGAGTTACAATCAAATCTAATCTATATATGTATATAAAGAAGAAAAGTATGTATGTATGTATGTTCCACAAAAGCTCTTGGTCCACTCGAGCGATTGTTTCCAAATTTTGCACGAATACTTTTTAACAGTCGAGAAAAAATATAGGGGGGTTAGTTTTCAAATATTGGTACCCCTTCCTCATGCTCCCCTGTGAGGTGCCATTTACAAGGGGATTTTTAAAACTTCACCGATTGAGCTAATTTTTGGATATTTTGTGCAGAATTAAAAATAAATCGACACGTGTATCATTATTTTTTAACGGTGATGGAGATGGTGGTGTTGATGGTAATGTTGATGATGATAATGATGAGTTTGATAAGGTTGATGATTTTGATGATGATGGTGATTTTGATTGTGTTTGTAATGGTAATGATGATGGTGATGGTAAAATGGTCTGATGGTATGCATAGGTAGGATGATATGAAGGTGTGATATCAACATGATACAATTGTGTGATGGTATAACGGAACAATGGTTTGATAGTATGATGGCTTGATAATATAATGTCATAATGATATAAAGGTATGATAGTGAGATGGCTTGATGGTATGATGGTTTAATCTATCTTCTATACTATATACATATATGTGTATAAAGAAGAAAAGTATGTTACTTGATCAACTCGGGCGATTGCTTCATTTGCGTCTTTTTGCACGAATACTTTGTAGCAGTCAAGAAGAATTATACGGTTGTTATAGTGATCGAAAATATTACCCCTTACCAATGCCCCTTACCTCTTACCAGTGAGACGCCATTTACAAGAGGTATTTTTAAAACTTTACCGATTGAGTTGATTTTTGCATGTTCACTGCAAAGTAAAAAAAAAAATCACCACGTGTTCCCTTATTTTTTAACGGTGATGGTAATGTTGATGCTGATGTTGTTCGTAATGTGGGATGATGATGCTGATGGTGATTTTGATTTTGATTGTGATTGTGATGGTATATTGGTAAGATGGTATAAAGACAGGATGGTATGATTGTATGATATGGTAAAATGATACAATGGCTGATGGTCTGATGGAAGGATGGTGTGGTGGTATGATGGTTTGATAGTACCATGATGGTGAGATGGCTTCATAGTATATTTGTATGATGGCGTTTTGGTTTTGATGGTTTAAAGGTATGATGGTTTCAAGGTACGATTATAACATGGTGCAATTGTGTGATGGTATATGATGGTAAGCTGGTATGATATTATTATGTTATGGTGATGTGATGATATGGTGATGTAACGCTATAATGGTATGTCGGTAAGACGGGCTAATGGTTTGATGTAACGATCATCTAATTGTATTATGATATGGTGTTGGAGTATAATGGTATGATGATAATAGGGTGTGGTTGTATGATAGTACGATAGTATGATGTTAATATATGATTATTAATGGTAACGGTACCATTCGCAAAATCTGTCTTTGGAGGCATGTCAAGCATATTTCAATGACAACACGCGAGTTCATCTGTAAATCTACGCCTCATCGAGGGATACGCCAACTTCTTCGATTAAGTAAAGCAAGAATGTAAGCACAATGAAGAACTTTAGGATTTTTTTTTAAGCATAGAACTCAGTTACCTGAATCATGAGATCTTATGGTATGGGAGTTGTGTCTCACATGCTCACATTCAATATTTACTTCCCAGAGACGCAACCTCCTACAAATAATTAGAAATTAACAATGACAACATGGCATCGTAGGCAGATCTATAGCCAACAGATTGACAGAACTCGATCCTTCTTATTGGGTACATAGAACGCACCTTCATTTCGAGAGTGGGAACTTCAAAAAATTTGTGTTTAACTCCGAGAGCAAAATCAAACAATGTGGGTTACAGCAAGCATTGCGGTGAACCCGACAAATAATTTTTGTCTTGATTTTATTCAATTCACTTGAGAAATTGTATTCAAATGCGTCTTGCTGTATTTTCAATTATATTTAAAATAAAAACCCCTGTTGAAGTACACCAATTGAATTTTAACCCTGCTTTTAATCTGCTGAATCTAAGCATCTCGCATTTCTTATAAGAAAAAGTTGTCTATCTTATGGGTGCCGGATATCAATGCACGATGAGTTGTAAATTGGTTGTGACTTTAAAATCATCACAAATCTTAAGCGCTCCATTTTACTTCGTTGCTGTTATGATTGGTGCAGCTTTAAATTCCAACTTTTACGGCAATGTATTTGTGAAAAATTAATGATTCAAGACTTTAACAAATGTTAAACTGGTGGACTTTTGTTCTTAAATCGAAATATCAATTTCGAAAATTAATCGAAATTCTAATTTTTAACTGTTAATTTGAAACTTTGAATTTTTTTCATTTTCAAAGTTTACACCAATGCAATTGATAGAATTAAGTATTTTAACCGCGTTATACTAGGGCACGTAAACTGTGCATCTTTATTCTTTATATCGAATCATGTAAAGCAAATTTTGTTAATAGTACAGTACATACATTATTGCAATAGGGGAGGGATATACAAATTATTTGTCTGTCTATACTAATAAAAATGAAAATGCTCTTCACACGTTTCCATGCTATTCATCACACCAGATTTAAATTTTGCGTAATGGTTTCACAGGAAAATTAGTAGCTTTCGTAGTATTTTCGAAAGGGTCTAGCACCTTAGTCTAGGTGCCTCCAATAATTTTTCTAAAATTTCAATTAAACAAAAAATACAGGACTAAGTTTAGATAAATAGTTAAATGAAATTAATCGTATACTCTTATCCGAAGGGGCGCTTTCCTTTATTGAGGAGGTTAAAATATGTTTTAAATACCACCTTTTGAAGAGTACATTGAAGAAACGATATTTAATTTAAAAGAAAGAAATTTTGGTGCTCTCTGGTAAAATAAAAATATTTTATTTCTATATAAATTAAAATGTTCGTGTGGAAAAGAGTATATCGGTCAAACTAAACAAAATTTAAAAAAACGAATTCGTCAACATATTTATGATTCTATACGTATGAGTTTAAACTGTCACACAGTGCTTTATCGAATCATCTACGTGGAAGTAACCACTACTTATCTATAGATGACGCTGAGATACTTGATAAGGAGCAGAATCTCAATAAAAGGTTAATTTTGGAAAGCATTTACATCAAAAAACAACAAAATTTATCTCAAAATTTATTAAATATCCAGGAAGTTTCAAAATATTTGTTAAATTATTACGACAACATTTTATAGATTTTCACAGATGTGGATCTTGTATGGGCCATATTTACATTCTAAATTTCAATACCAAATTCCAATCCAATTCTTTTAGAGCAGGGCGTACATTTCTGTCTCTTTTTATCTTTTTTTACGTATAGCTATTTTGATTATATCAAAGCAAACATAAACCAACTTCAAACAACATTTTATTTTATAATATATACGTCCTACTCTAAATGAATTGGATTGGAATTTGGTATTGAAATTTAGAATGTAAATATGGCCCATACAAGATCCACATCTGTCTATTCTTATCTGTGGTTAAACTGCGTAATTTGTAAATTTTTATTTAAACTCTAGTTACATTAGGGAAACATTCGTTATTAAAAAATAAAATTTTTTTTTTCAAATTGTAGTAAAAATGTTGCCCCTGAGAATGACGGAATGTACCGTCTAAAAGTCGGGTTTTTATTAAATAATTAATAAAAATAAATAAAACATTAAGCTAAAAACCAAACAAAATTATTTTATTAATTCATATTATGTTTAGGGTTTAAAATATTGTACACCCAACTTCAGTTTTGGTATTATACCCAAAATTATTATCGGAGATTCCCATTTGGCAAAAAACATTTGCGAATTAATTTTAGTACATTAAGAAAAGTCCTAGAATTCGTACCAGATAAACGTTCTGGACATCAAAGAGAAATAGACGTCATAATGTTTTTGTTTTGGCTAGCTTGCGGGACAAGTTACACGGTATTGTCTGTCGTCATGAACGTACCAAAAACGACATCAATCAAGATATACTATAAATATTTAAAGAATTTTCAAACCCTTTTAAATAAATTTATTAATTTACCATCTCACGAAGAGCTAGAAGGGATAGGTAAAGCGTTTGCAATTGTTATAATCTCACACAACTACGAATGTTATTTTTATTTTGAAAGGAAATAAAAATGCCATAAAAAATTTATGAAATATCATTTTTGTAGAAACAATTAAGTCAAGAAAGTCTACAATAAGTCTCCTCGCGAGGTGACTTTTTGTAGACTTTCAAATAAGTCAGTCTCCACAAAATAAGTCGAAAATTGGACTCCCGCCTTAGAAGCAAAAGTCACTTAAGTGACTTTAAGTGGTTTTTATAAATGTTGAGTAAATAATTAAATTTGTGCACTATTTAGATTCGGCTGGCAATAAACCGGCGCACAAAAAATTAATATTTGAGATACAAAAAATTCATAAAACGGCACAAATTAATGAGTAACAAACAAAAATTTCTGGGCATCATAAAATTAATTTTTTGGAACAAAATATAATAATTTGGCAACATTTATAATTTTTTGGCACTATAGATTATGTTTAGCACTTGTACTAAATATCAACTTCGCGTTCATTTACGCTAGGTGCGCTAGTGTAAATTATCTCATATCTTATGGAAAAGATAATTCACACTAGCGACAATTGCGGCACTAAAATGAACAAATATCACGATCTATAGATCGTGATATTTGTTCATTTTAGTACCGCAATTGTCGCTAGTGTGAATTATCTTTTCCATAACAAATAAGATAATTTACACTAGCGCACCTAGCGTAAATGACAGCGAAGTTGATGTTTAATACAAGTGCTAAACATGATCTATAGATTGTGTGATTAGTATGTCTACTTACCACCAGATTATATGAACGTGGGGTCAATTAGTTTTGTTTACAATTTTTTTATATAGAGTTTGGCCCAAAACAGCTCTATTAAAATTGTAAAAAAATCAATGAAAATTATTATGATACGAAATGCAAATTAAAATAATTGATTAACGAAAGAATAATTATTATATTTTTAACATAAAATAAATAGAAAAGCCTTTGGTTTACAAGAATTTGATGTTTAAACACCGAACATTATTTGAGTTTTGTGAGGTTATGTCAGATGCTTTATGTTTGTTTTTGTTCAAGAATTTAAATTTTTCTTCAACATTTCTATTAGGAGCTCGTTGCTGATCATTGTTTTTGTGAAATTTGTTATTCCAGGCAGCTCATATGGTTCTTTTAACATTAAATTTACCATACAAAACTTAAATAATTGATGATTTTATATTTCGTTTTACTAACAATTGTAACGGCGATCCGTCTATTTTATGTTAAAAATAAACAAATCCTTCTTTTGTTAACAAATATCATTTGATTATTATTCGCGTCGAGGTAAATTTCATTCATTTTTTTAATTTTTTGTTAGAGCTGTTTGGGGCCAAACTACATATAAAAAAAATGTAAACAAAAATTTTGACCCCGTAACGTCGCGACGCCGAGTGGAATAAAGGTTGAACTAATGTACTAAAACACAATCTATAGATCATGTTTAGCACTTGTACTAAACATCAACTTCGCCATCATTTACGCTAGGTTCGCTAGTGTAAATTACCTCATTTGTTATGGAAAAGATAATTCAGACTAGCGACAATTGCGGTACTAAAATGAACAAATATCACGATCTATAGATTGTGAAATTAGTTCAAACAACTTTCGCTAGTTTCGCTAGTCAGTGTACAAATTTGTTTGTTTACATTTTTTTTATATGAAGTTTTGCTCAAAACAATTATAATAAAATTGAAATAAAATGAATAAAAAATGCCACGATATGAAGTTTAATGTAATAATAATAATTAACAATAGATTAATACATGTATTTTGAAAAATTAATCATCCATAACCCTTTAATATCCAGGAAAACGATAAGTTAAAACAGCTAATTTTGGCATATTAAAAGCTGATTTAACAACTAAACTTATTATTGAATTTATATTTTTCGATGGAATTAACCAACATTCTGTTTATTTTATATTTTTAAATACAAAATGTTGTTCAAATCCCATATTTTGTTAGCTAATAAATTTCCAAAACAATGGACATAACCTCATTAAATACCAAAAATTGCCTCATTTTTATTTGTAATTTTCTTGAATGTTAAAGGGTCAACGGATTATTAAATTTAAATAAAACATGTTAAATAGTATTTCAAAGTTTAATTATAACCATCAACGTTTCGTCAAGATAGTTTTAATTAACAATTTTACGATTTAATTGGACATATTTTTACCGAAACTCCATATAAAAAAAATGTAAACAAACAATTTTGTACACGGGCCTCTTGCGAAAATGTATGCGAAGCAGTTGTACTAACAGTAAAACACAATCTATTGGAATATGGAATATGGAACACAAAAAATTATTTTTGGGCATCGAAATAAACATTTTGAGCGACAAAAATAATAAACTGACAATAAATTTTCATAAATAAATTAATTAAAAATTAAAAAATTTTTTTTTTTTTTTTTTTTTTTTAATCAATTTTTTTAATTGGGTGCAGAGCGGACTTATTAACGGTCCTAGCTCCTTGTAACTGTCAGAGCTTCTGCACCCAATGCGCGATCCTGCAAGTAAAGATTAATAGCTACCTTAAATTTATTCATTTTATATTCCTTCGGAAATTTGAAATGTATTAGCGAATTCCACTTTTTTGATGTTCGGTATATAAATTCGCGCTTGATTTCTTCAGTTCGAGGTTTCGGGAGCTTCACTGTAAACCTATGTGCATTGGTTGTTCCTCTTGTTACTCTTGTTGTTGTAACGAATGGTGGTATTTTCTCCGATAGTTCTGCAGAACATTTACCATGTAAGCATCTGTAGAAGACGTAGAGTTCTGCAACATCTCTGCGATGCTGTAAGCTGTCTAGTTCTTGAGTAAGTCTGGGATTCCGTATTATTCTGATAGCGCGGCGTTGAACCCTGTCCAATAAGTGGAGGGTGGTACCAGACGCACCTCCCCAAACTTGACAGCAATACTCTATACATGGTCGGATGAAGGTTTTATATATCTGAAGAACTTCATGCGATTTGAAAAACCTTCTGCATCGATTCAGGAACCCGAGTTTTTTTGAAGCTAATTTAGCCAATGCAACAATGTGTTCATTCCATTTGAGTTTGTTACTTATTTGAACACCAAGCAGTCGAATTGAGTCGCAACCCATAAGGATATGGTTTTTTACCACAAATGGGTAGTCGTTGCGACTTTTTTTACGTGAGAATGTGCATATTTGTGTCTTTTTCTCGTTAAATTGTACTAAGTTATTGTTACCCCACTCAAATATTGTACTTAAATCGGAATTAAGAGAAGTTACGACTTCTGACCGTTTATTATTTAGATCTGTAATGCTAGGCTCCGCCTCGAATGAAATAGAAGAATGCAATGTGGCATCATCCGCAAAGCTATGGATAGGGTTTACAGTGCTATCCAGCAAATCGTTGATGTATAGCAAAAACAGGGTCGGTGACAAAGGTGACCCCTGAGGGACTCCGGCATTTGGGGAGTGCGTCGATGATGATCTCCCATTAAGCACGACGCTGATTTTTCGGTCATTGAGATAGCTTTTAATCCACCTGGTGGTTATCGAGTCCAGCCCGTATGCCACAAGTTTACAAATAAGATTCTCATGCCACACCTTATCAAAAGCCTTGGATATATCCAAGGCGATTGCAAAGGCCTCTCCGTGGTGTTCTAGGGCGAGATTCCATTTGTTCGTGACATACGTCAGGAGATCGGTCGTGGATCGGCTTTCACGAAAGCCGTATTGTCTATCCGAAATTAATTTGCTAATTTCAAGATATTTAACTATATGTTGATTGACGCATTTCTCAAAGACCTTAGCGACGGCTGACACAATTGATATTGGCCGGTAGCTTGAAGGGTCAGTTTTGTCACAACCCCGTTTCAGCACGGGTTGCACCATTGCATTCTTCCAGGCGTTCGGGTAGTGACCTTGCTTATATGAAAGTAGGAAAATTTTAGATAATATTGGAGCCAAGTCACTGGCAAACTCCTTCAATATTCGAACTGGAATTTCATCAGGTCCGGTGGCCTTGTTTGCATTCATTGACTTCAGATTAGTAAAGACAATTTCCTCCGAGATGACGACGGGGCTCATTTTAGAACCACAATATGGAATTAATGGAGGTCTAATTCCATCTTGGACAACTAATAACAATTGAAATTAGTTTTAAAATATTCTGGAAAATGCAGATTTATTTTTAAAATTGATTCGGTAACCTTACAGGCACAGATGAAATCTATATATTAATACGTGAAGAGAAAACTTTGTACCCCTTTTACACCGAAACTACCCAACCGATTTTCATAAAAATTGCACCATTCGAAATGTATTCTTTTGTAGGTGTGTGCAATCTTTGTTAAACGAAAATCAGTTGGATAGTTCAGAAAAAATCGACTGCGGTAGTTTCCTTTACAATACATACACGTAAAGGTCAAAAACGGTCAAAGTAGTACAATAATACTTTACGATGTTAAAATTGTCTGATTTAATATAAATTGTTTTCGGCTTTTTATAGACAACATACTATTTGTAATGACATACTCATTATTTTCGATTTGGCAAATCAGGAATTTTGAGTTCGAGTTAGTGAATATAATTCGCTAACTCAATACCCTCTAGTTAAATACTTAATGTATTTTTCGAGAGTTGAATTTTTGTAGTTCGGTCGTAGCTACCTGATGAGTAGACCTTACTTTTCTGTACGAAACCGAATTACCAACACAAAATCTCAAAGAGATTTCTCATTTTTGAGAGTTGATACACTTTGTATTGACTCTGCGGGAAAGAAAAGGGGGAGGGGATGAATATTTTCTACTTTTGCTGGTAGATATATTAGGAGTATGACTCCATTATTTTTCTGATTTGCCAAATCGAAAATAATGAGTATGTCATTACAAATAGTATGTTGTCTATAAAAAGCCGAAAACAATTTATAATAATACTTTAATTTTATTCTGTGAATGAATGAATGAAATGATTTTGTTTGTACGTATGTAAATAAAATAGATTTTTTTTAATTACACTCATCAACGAAAATGTTATACATGTAACTCCAATTATTACGTAATATAAAAGTTTTCTTTATAAAGACAAACCTCACTACAAAGGACATCGACGGGACCAAAAATGGTGTCCGTTGTAGTGAGGTTCCTTGAACTGAGGATTTATGATTTTTTTTTATAAGAATTTTATTGGGATTCTATTTCTTATCTGATTTTGATGAAATTCAGCATGTACGATGGAAATACGATTCTAAAACGATTTTTAGATAAAGTTCTGGAATAGGAAGGTTTCTGGCTAATTCTTATCCGATTCTAATTAAATTCAGGAACTTGGCCATTTATAATCTGATTTTGATAACTTTTAGAATATACTATGGAAATGGTATTCTAAAATGAATTTTAGATAAAGTTCTGAAATATGGCCATTTAGGAAAAAACTTGGCCAATTTTAATCCGATTTAGATGAAATTGAAAATGATTTTTAGATAAAGTTCTGGAATATGACCAATTAGGAAGAAAATTGACCATTTCTTATCTGATTTTGATGAAATTCCGCAATGGCCAATTAGGTACTCTTTTGGCCATTTCTTATCAGATGTTGATGAAATTCAGCATGTACGATGGAAATGGGATTCTAAAACGATTTTTAGATAAAGTTCTTTAATATGGCCAATTAGGAACGCTTTTGGACATTTCTAATCCGGTTTTGATTAAATTCACGAGCTTGGCCATTTCTTATTCGATTTGAATGAAATTTAGAATTTACGATGGACCGAGGATTCTAAAATGAATTCTAGATAAATTTCTGGATATGGTCAATTAGGAGGAACTTGGCCATTTCTTATACGATTTTGATGAAATTCAGGTACTTGGCAATTTCTTATCCGACTTTGATGAAATTTAGAATGTACGATGGAAATGGGATTCTCAAATGATTTTTATATAAAGTTCTGAAATATGGTTAATAAGGAAGGAAGAACTTGGCAATTCGGAGATGTTGATGAAAGTTCTGGAATAGGACCAATAAAGGAGAAACTTGGCCATTTCTTATCTGATTTTGATAAAATTCCGCATGTACGATGGAAATGGGATTAAAATGATTTTCAGATGGAGTTCTGGAATACGAACAATTAGGAAGGAACTTGGCCATTTCATATCCGATTTTGATGAAATTCAGCATGTACGATGGAAATGGGATTCTAAAACGATTTTTAGATAATGTTCTGGAAAATGGCCAGTTAGGAACGCTTTTGGCCATTTCTAATCCGATTTTGATTAAATTCATTAACTTGGCCATTTCTTATCCGATTTTCCTGAAATTTAGAATATACGATGGAAATGGGATTCTAAATTGTTTTTTAAATAGAGTTCTGGAATTTGGCCAATTAGGAAGAAATTTCAAACTGTTCCAAATTCCTTCCTAATAATTCGCCAAATTCCAGAACATTATCTAAAAATCATTTTAGAATCTCATTTCCATCGTACATTCTAAATTTTATCAAAATCGGATAAGAAATGGCCAAGCACCTAAATTTCATCAAAATCGGATAAGAAATGGCCAAATTCCTTCCTAATTGGCCAAATTCCAAAAAATTTATTTAAAAATCATTTTAGAATCCCTTTCCATCGTACATGCTGAATTTTATCAAAATCGGATAAGAAATGGTCAAGTTCCTTCCTACTTGGCTATATTCCCAAAATTTATCTAAATTTATCATTTTGGTATCCATTTCCCATCGTATATTCTAAATTTCATGAAAAACGGATAAGAAATTGCCAAGTTCCTGAATTTAATCAAAATCGGATTAAAAATGTCCAAAAGCGTTCCTAATTAGCTAAATTCCAGAACTTATCTTAAAATCATTTTAGAATCCCATTTCTATCGTACAAGCTGAATTTCATCAAAATCGTATATGAAATGGCCATGGTCATTCCTAATTGGCCATATTCCAGAACTTAAGCAACAGTTGCCAGTTAAGGGTATTCGATTTATAACCTATTTATTCAATGCTATACTTAGGACAGGATATTTCCCAATACAATGGAAGGTTTCACAGGTAATATTGATACCAAAACCAGGCAAGCCTCCAGAAGAAGTTAAGTCGTACAGACGTATAAGCTTGCTACCAATTATGTCTAAATTATTTGAAAAATTACTACTTAAACGTTTAAAGCCTATATTGTTGTTGAAGAAGATGATTCCGGATCATCAGTTTGGATTTAGGCCAGAACACTCAACAATAGAACAAGTGCACAGAATAGTTGAAGTAATTGAAGAAGCCCTCGAGGAAAAAAGATATTGTTCTGCTTTATTCATGGACGTAGAACAAGCTTTTGACAAGGTGTGGCATGTGGGATTACAATACAAAATTAAGCTATGGTTGCCACATGATTTCTACAGAATATTAACATCATAGTAGATATATAATAAAACATCATGATGCGTATAATCTGGTGTACCACAGGGCAGCGTGCTTGGGCCGATATTGTATCTGCTATATACCGCAGATATACATACCTACAAGTAATCAAGTAACTGTCGCAACATTTGCAGACGACACCGCAGTACTCTCGTCACATGAAGACCCCAGTAAAGCTACAGAATTTTTGCAGGAAAATATCATTATTCAAGCATGGATGAAAAATGGCGAATTAAAGTTAATGATGCTAAGTCTAATCATGTAACCTTTACTATGCGAAGAGATACATGTCCACCAATATAAATGAATAACCAGAATATACCTCAAACTGATGAAGTGAAATATTTAGGCATTCACCTCGACAAACGGCTAACATAGCGTAAACATATATGGACAAAAAGAAAACAATTGGGAATGAAACTGACAAAAATGTATTGGCTGATAGACAGAAAATCAAGTTTGTCGAATGAAAACAAGCTACTGCTCTATAAAATGGTTATAAAACCTATCTGGGCATATGGTATACAGCTGTGGGGAACGGCCAACAACTCGAATTTGGACATTATTCAGCGGTTCCAGTCTAAATTTCTAAGGATCATAGTAGATGCTCCATGGTTCGTATCAAACGATATAATTCACAGAGATCTACAGCCAACAATACGGGAAGAAATTAAGGATTCCAGTACCAGGTATCACTCAAGATTGAAGATTCATCCAAACGATTTGGCCAGCAAGCTTCTCACTACCACAACGATGGAAAGATTAAAACGCCACAAAATTTTTAATTTGCCAAATAGGTTTTAGATATTCCTTTAGACATTAATTTTTAAAAATCCCTAATGAATTGAATCAATAATAGTTAAATTTATGGGTTATTTTATACTAATCGTAATGTAAGTGATATTTTATCAATGGATAAAAATACTCCGATTGTGACAATGTAAAAAAAATTTACTGAATGTCTCACAATGAGATAGATTATGACGAAATTTAACCAATTGTCTGAATATTATGAAAATGTTTTCGGCTTTTTATAGACAACATACTATTTGTAATGACATACTCATTATTTTCGATTTGGTAAATCAGAAAAATAATGGAGTCATACTCCTAATATATCTACCCAGTAAAAGTAGAAAATATCAATCCCCTCCCCCTTTTCTTTCCCGCAGAGTTAACACAAAGTGTATCGACTCTTAAAAAATTAGAAATCTCTTTGAGCTTTCGTGTTGGTAAATTGTTTGATTTTTTGAATATAATTCACTAAGTCGATACACTCTAGTTTTACATATAATGTAAAATTTAGAGTTGAATTTTTGTAGTTCGGTCGTCAGTGTTGCCAATGTAGCCCTTTCAGGGCTAGATTTAGCCCTTTTAAATTTTGTTTAGCCCCATAAAATCTAGTTTTGCACGCAAGGGCAATTTAGCACTATTTAGATTGTTTTAGCCCTAAATTTGCCCTTAAAAATCTTAATTTCGAAACAAATTTGAAGAAGTCAGTACTATATTATTTATCATTCTATTACTTAATTTTTCTTCCGGCGAAATCGAGAAAAAACATACTCATTCATTTTTTTCGTAGTTGTGGTACCACTTTGAAAACTTGGAACTTTTCTAAGATTAATGAACTTGGCTGATGCAATAGGTATGAAAATGGCTGAACAGAATCTCGATATTCATATACCGCATAAAAAAAAATCGCACAAAACAAATCGCATACAAAAAAAAGTCGCACAAAAAAGACCGCACAAAAACAGGTTTGACTGTAATAGAGAAGAGGAGGAATTGCCAATTTCTCAACTATTGCATCAAATTGACTAGTAAAACTTGTAATTTGTCGAAAATTAGTTCCTTAAGTAAAAATTTAATGAAGAGACGAGACTTTTGGGAACTGTGTTTAAAAATAAAATTCGAATTATTTTAAATTTTATATATCTTATGTATATATATATATATATTTATATATATGTGGTTTGGCGTCTATTGGAAGGGACTCCGTAACCTTCCAGTAGGCGCAAGTGTACGTACTGCCTCCTCGTGGCAACCACCGGTAACTGTAACCATTAGGCTGAATGTGGCTTTTTGTGACAGGCTAAAGTACGGCGCTAAAGGAGAAAACCTTGACAAAAAATCCCTAATCTAAGGTGGAACAGCATATGCCGATGGATGAATGGCTGATAGGTTAATCAGTCTATATATGCGGACTCTGGATACCAGGCACCCTCCAGTTTTATTTAGCCTTCCTGTAGTAAACCTGGGTGACCTACAGGCGACTTTTTTTTTTATTCCCAGCAACTCGCAAGAGTCATATCCAAACGGTAGACGAGGCACGGGAAGGAATACGCGGGAGTGGGTCTGCCCTCTCAAAGTCCTTGAGTCCCAATGCTACCGCTTTTCTAGTAGAAGTAAATGTTATTACATCTAGGAGGGAGAGCAATGAGCCCAGATAGTATGTAATGCGTGTGGAAGTACTTCCTACAGTAAACATCTAGGAGGGAGAGCAATGAGCCCAGATAGTATGTATCGCGTGTAGAAGTACTTCCAACAGTAAACATCTAGGAGGGAGAGCAATGAGCCCAGATAGTATGTCCCAGCAACTCGCAAGAGTAAAATCAAAACGGTAGACGAGGCACGGATAGGAATATACGGGAGTGGGTCTGCCCTCTCGAAGTCCTTGAGTCCCAATGCTACCGCTCTTCTAGCAGAAGTAAATGTTATTACATCTAGGAGGGAGAGCAATGAGCCCAGATAGTATGTATCACGTACCGGTCGGCAGTATTATCAGGTTCATTAAGAGCCTGAATATTGGCTGGACGGATAATTAAAACATCTAGGAGGGAGAGCAATGAGCCCAGATAGTATGTATCACGTACCGTTAGGCAGTATTATCAGGTTCATTAAGAGCCTGAATATTGATTAGACGGATAATTAAGTAGGGCTTCATGCACAAAAGATCTTTTAGGTCGCAGTGCGGGGTGGCTTGAGCCCCCACATGGCCCTCAAGTAATAATAATAATAATATATATATTTATTTACAATGTTACGTTTTACTTTATTTTATGTTTTTTTTTGTTATTTTTTAATTAACTTATTATTTTTTTTAAATAATTCGAACAAATATTAAAAGCATTAATAAGGGTACCTAAATAAAAACTAAATTTATAAGAAGTATGGGTATCAAATAACTTGATACGTTGAATTTTTGTATTTGTCTTATATTGATTTAAATAGTCTTTGATTCAATAATTAAAAAAATTTATTATAAATCCAATTTTCATTTTGATTTATATCATAAGCAACTGAAATAAAAAAAATCAACTGCGTTTTGTTAAATTTATTGCTTTTATTTCTATTTAAAGTTAAAACAAAATCTAGCCCTATGTACTAGCAATCTAGCCCTATTTCTATTTAAATCTGGCACCCACCAAAAATAATAGTTGGCAACACTGTCGGTCGTAGCTACCTGAAGAGTAGACCTTACTTTTTCTGTACGAAACCGAATTACCAACACGAAAGCTCAAAGAGATTTCTAATTTTTTAAGAGTCGATACACTTTGTGTTAACTCTGCGGGAAAGAAAAGGGGGAGGGGATTGATATTTTCTACTTTTACTGGGTAGATATATTAGGAGTATGACTCCATTATTTTTCTGATTTACCAAATCGAAAATAATGAGTATGTCATTACAAATAGTATGTTGTCTATAAAAAGCCGAAAACATTTTCATAATATTCAGAAAATTGGTTAAATTTCGTCATAATTATTCGTGTGGGCATGATACACACACAAATTAGATTTCTGCTTGGGTTTTTGAGTTTGATTTTTTGAATATAATTCACTAAGTCGATACACTCTAGTTTTACATATAATGTAAAATTTAGAGTTGAATTTTTGTAGTTCGGTCGTAGCTACCTGAAGAGTAGACCTTACTTTTTCTGTACGAAACCGAATTACCAACACGAAAGCTCAAAGAGATTTCTAATTTTTTAAGAGTCGATACACTTTATGTTAACTCTGCGGGAAAGAAAAGGGGGAGGGGATTGATATTTTCTACTTTTACTGGGTAGATATATTAGGAGTATGACTCCATTATTTTTCTGATTTACCAAATCGAAAATAATGAGTATGTCATTACAAATAGTATGTTGTCTATAAAAAGCCGAAAACATTTTCATAATGAGATAGATTGTAAAATAAAGGAAAACAAAAAAAAAAAAAAAAAAAAAGATAATGTTCTGGAATATGGCCAATTAAGGAGAAACTTGGCCATTTCCTATCCGTTTTTGATGGAATTCAGCTTTTACGAAGGAAATGGGAATATGGGATTCCAACATGATTTTTAGGTAAAGTTCTGGAATATGGCCTGTTAGGAAAGAACTTGGCCATTTTTTATCCTATTTTTATGAAATTCCGCATGTACCATGGAAATAGGATTCTAAAACGATTTTCAGATAAAGTTCTTGAATAAGGGATTTGGCCATTTCTTATCCGATTTTAATGAAATTCTGCATATACGATGAAAATGGAATTCTAAAATTATTTTTAGATAAAGTTCTGGAGTTTGACCAACAAGAAAGGCTTTTGGCCATTTTCGTATCTGATTTTGATTAAATTCATGTCGAATTTTATCTAATCAAATATGGTCAATTGTGCATCGCAGTAGGTACATTTCGACCATTCGATGGTTTGAGATTTTATATTTCGGAATATAATCGCCAAGGGCATTTAGCAAATGATGAAAGGGTTTTTACAAAAAACATCGTTTACACAGAAGTTTTGAATCATTAAATTCACTTTCAAACTATTTTAAGTTCAATAGGCAATATTTAATTTTTTAACTTCTCAGTTTTTTTTGATGTAATGAAAAATATATGAAAGAATATAAGGCACGTATTTTTGATTTTGTATTAATTTTTTATTTAAATTTTGTATCATTCGAATAAGATAAGCAAAATAAATGTGAAGCCTTGGGGAAACCTGGTCAGTATGGCAATAAAAAACCCAAGGATATTTGCGTTTATTTGATTAAATAATAACATGAAAAACTGACAAAGAAATATATCAAAAACAAATACGAATACAAACTGTAATTGTGTTTTTTCAATTGTTAATAACTTTTAATTTTAAATTTCATACATACAGTCAGAAACATTCAGATGTATATGGCAAATTAAAATCAACGAAACACTTTTTTTTTTTTCTTACTTTTTTATTTTAAAAATACATAAATATGAAGTAAATATGTATATGTGATAACATTATTGATAAAAAATAAAATCTTAAATATGATATCTTCTGTTTGGTTTTTAACTTTATCTTTAAATTTCCCTCTAAATATGAGCCGTATTCCGTATACATCTGAATGTTTCTGACTGTATGTAGGTATTGCAGGGAATTAAGGCAAAGAATACACGCTAATGACGTATTTGTAACACAAAATTCAAAACAATTACATGCAATGATTATAGAGGTATACTCTTTGACAAAAGAACCGCAATAACTCTCAAACTTAAAAATTTTATGAATTATGGCAAAGCAACCTTGATTATACAAGCCATAATCTAAAAACGAAGCTTTTATAAGGGAATTAGAAACGACGAAAAAATCAAAATTTCCATAGTAAAACACACAAAACATATGGGAAATCACTTCTTTTCCTAAGACAAATTTGTAAATGAAAACGTTGCAAATTCTTAATTATGATTTCTGAAATATTTTCATAAATGTTTGAATTTCAACATATATGAATATCGTTTAAGTAAATCGTTTTCATTTTCTTGTAATAATTGATTTATTTAAACCAAAATATAAAAAAAAGTTCATAACAACAGTTTTCTGGTCAAATTAAAAAGAAAAGCTTACTACAAATCGTGTGCATTATTAAGCCAATATACATAGATGGCAGTGGGCAGTAAACATTTTGAAAAACCGTACAAAAAATCGCCACGTGGGGAAATTTGAGTTCAAAAATTGTAGGAAAAGCAAAACAAATTCGCAAAATATTTAAGAACGTGTCATAATTTTGTGATTAAACAATCTTATTCGTATTTTTCTGTATAAATCTGAGACATCTAACGTACACTAGTAAAACTAAAGATAAATTTAGTAAGTATTATTTTACTTTGTCAGAGCCAACTTAGATGTATTTTTCAAAATGAAAGTTCGAAAAATATATTTTTAGAAATAATTTAATTTTAATATTTCTGCAATTAATATTTACTTAATACCAATATACCCTTCTTGTATATTGCTGCTAAATATACATATGTAGAACACTTTTGTATACAAATTTTGTAACATTTTTGCTTTTTTCATTGATAAACTTGAAGCTAAAAAACACCATTTTTAGTATGGATTCCTATGGAAATTAGTGAAAAGTTATACCACTAAAAAAGCTTCGAAAAAATACGTCATAATGATTATGGCTCTATACTCTAGAAGGCTCTGATTATGGTCGAATTTCGACCCACTGGGCGACCACTAGTATTAATTAATTTGTATCGATTAAATTTAATTTTTGGTCTCGATTTTTTTTTTATTTTTGTATTACTAAAAATTATTTATTTCTGTTCCAAAATATTATATTTGTTGCCAATTTATTAATTTTGATGCACAGCATTTAATTATGTCCTTCAAAAATATTGGTTTGTATTCTCGTATGTTGTTCCAAAATATTATTTGTGATGCCAATTTATTATTTTTGATGCTAATGTTTGTTTGGGTACCTTTTTTGTTTGGGTTAGATGCTTAGACGTTTTTGATCATTTTTTTAAGAAATACTGTTAGGTGGCAACTCGATGGGCGTGATTACTTGTTGGCGGCGTTGTTGGTTGCATTTTAGATGGTGGTAATGTTTGAACTGTGAGCGTAGGGGTGAGTGGTGAGAGGAGAGACCGATAGTGTAGGTATGTGGCGTTATATGTGTGAAGATATACAGAAATGTGTTGTGCTAAACATTAGCTATACTACTAACTAGGGTCGATCTCAGTCAAATTTAACCATCCTGTCCAATCCTTCCAAGTTTATGTAAAAACGGGCATATGGTTGGCCCGGAGTGAAAATTCCATAATTACCGGAAGATTCTGCTTAATGCTTGGTTGTACACTTAAAATCAATTAATCAATCATTACAATTCGTTTTGCTTAATTGTGAAAAATTATGTGCGGCCAGTAGCGTAACTAGGTACCCGCAGCACCCGCAGCACCCGCAGCCGCGGGAGAGCCCACGGTTAATGAGGTCACGGGAGTTATCAAGCATTTAAATATTAGTTCAAACTCAACTACTACTAACTAGGGTCGATCTCAATCAAATTTAACCATCCTGTCCAATCCTTCCAAGTTTATGTAAAAACGGGCATATGGTTGGCCCGGAGTGAAAATTCCATAATTACCGGGAGATTCTGCTTAATGCTTGGTTGTACACTTAAAATCAATTAATTAATCATTATAATTCGTTTTGCTTAATTGTGAAAAATTATGTGCGGCCAGTAGCGTAACTAGGTACCCGCAGCTGCGGGAGAGCCCACGGTTAATGAGGCCACGAGAGTTATCAAGCATTTAAATATTAGTTCAAACTCAACATCAAATATATGGTAGCAAGATCAGATTAAGCTTAAAGTAGACCACTCTTTCAAATTTGCAATACGAGACATTACTAGGAAATGTTTAAGAAGGTGGTGTAATTTTTAGAGAAAGGAAAAATCGTTCCTATGTTGCTATCAAATATTTTCTAAGACAGGCCCAACAATTTTTTGTCGGTTGCATAAGGTAAATGTCAGAGTAATTACGCGTCATCTGACTCCATATAGAAATACAAATAGCTTTAGGTTCTGACAGATATTTAGATTTAGAAGAAAATTTGCCAAACTCGTTTGAAATCAAAGCTTTTCACGTCAAACTACAACTAACGATTTTAGTATTTGATGAGTTGATTTATTTGTAATATACGTTTCGCACTCCAAATTTACATCAAATGTTGATTAGAAAAGGTTGAATTTGATTTGCAAAAGTTTGAATGTGATTGAAATAGTTTCTCGTTTACCAAATCTTTTTTTGTTAGGGCAATCCACTTGCCTGAATTTGCTGTGTAAATAGCAAAGGAAAAGTGGCCTTGCGAGTCGTTCCCAAGATAATAATAATAGTAGGTCGTTGGATCCAATTTTGCTTATACAAACTAATTGGGCATGCAAAAAGAGTTTGTTTTTGTTTCCGCACATCAGATGTCATTACCGTCGTGGTAAAGGTTACAATAATGTTTGACGTTTAGTTTCGTAGCTACGAAGTTCGAACGCGCCGATAAACGACTTATAAACATTTTAAAATATAAAAATTCTTTTGTGTTATTAAATTTACCATATAGTTTCGACACAAAACACTAATGACATTTAGCATTGTAACCTGTACCGAGGGTGCTGCATTTAAAAACAGCGGCGAATATTGTTACTATAAGCATGCCCCATTGTTAATAGTTATAAGATTTATTTAACAATTTATTTATTTTTTATTAGTTATATGTAAGAAATTTATGTTGTTTAATGTGGCCAGAGTTGAAAACAAATTTTAAATTGCATCATGAATACCATTATACTCTATTGGTCAAATATGGCAACTCAAGTTAAAGACGCATTAAGGCTGATTTGCATTCAATCTTTTCGTTCTTTTTAAAAGATAAAAGACGTACAATAAAAAATGCGTTTTAGTATGATTTCCTTGTATTAAAATTAGAAGGAATAGTCAAAAAGTATTATTCAATACTATTTACTGCAACACTCAACTTTTTTTGGTCGAAAAGAACGGAAAACCCTGAAAAAGATGAACTGGTTTATCTTTTTTCGTAAAAGTTGCTCAAAAGATATAAAATCCAAGTAACATTTTGAAA
This sequence comes from Tipula helvola, assembly GCA_963556165.1. Classification (NCBI taxonomy): domain Eukaryota; kingdom Metazoa; phylum Arthropoda; class Insecta; order Diptera; family Tipulidae; genus Tipula; species Tipula helvola. The sequence continues at coordinate 160,370,419 of OY744481.1, read as the reverse complement.
GGAAAAAATGAAATTTTGCGTATGCCCGTCCCATTTTGTTATATGGGTAAAATGTATTTGCACTTTTCTTCGTGATTCTATTCTTTTGCAAAAGAACGAAAAGATTGAATGTAAAAGGGCTTTAAAGGCTGAATTATATTCAATCTTTTCGTTCTTTTTCAAAAGAATAGAATCACGAAGAAAAGTGCAAATACATTTTACCCATATAACAAAATGGGACGGGCATACGCAAAATTTCATTTTTTCCTTTCAAAATGTTACTTGGATTTTATATCTTTTGAGCAACTTTTACGAAAAAAGATAAACCAATTCATCTTTTTTAGGTTTTTCAGTTCTTTTTCACCAAAAAAAGTTGAGTGTTGCAGTAAATAGTATTGAATAATACTTTTTAAGTATTCCTTCTGATTTTAGTACAAGGAAATCATACTAAAACGCATTTTTTATCGTTTATTGGAAAAGAACGAATAGATTGAATGTAAATCAGCTATAAAGGCCTATTTTATTTGCCAAATTCAAAATTGGTATTCATTTCGGAATTGCGTCCCTGCTAAAAAATACTATTGGATTTTGAAAACAATCCCAGCACCCTGATTCTCTAAAAAATAAGATAATGGGTAAACGTGTAAACCTTTAAAAAGCAACGCTTTCTTTTAGTAGTTTGAATTTTATGAGTTTATTTGAAGTAGTAGCCAAATCGAAAAATTGCAAACTCATTAAAATAAGCTTCGCTTTTTGCAAGTTTACACGTTTACCCATTATCTTATTTTTAGAGAATCAGGGCCCAGTATGCAAATTTTCCACACTGTGGAAAAATTATTCGAATTCCATACGAAATTCCATACAACAAAATATCAAAGACACATCAAATTCGTTTGAAGTGCATCGGGTTTTGTCTTTCTCTTTCTCTCATAAAAAAAATACTTACATTTCACATATAAATATCGACGCACACGCCATTTTCTACACTCAGCTGAGTTTGTCATTTTGTTGTGATTTGTCATTTGTGTTTTGATTGATCCAGACGTGTGTGTGAATTAAAGTGTTTTTTCAACTTATTATCTATCAGTTTATTATTTAAATTTATTTTAAACTTTGTTGTAATCTTAAAATCTTAATTATAGTTAAAATAATATCTCATTGAAAATTTCTATTCCTTCATTCTCGAGTAAAACAACAACAAAAAATGAATTTGTTGTTGTATTTACTCGGGAATGAAAAAATAGGAATTTTCAGCGAGATATTATTTTGACTATACCTAATTATGTTTTACACATTAAACGCAATTATTGTAATATAAGTTTATTTATGTATAACATTTATTGTTTAAGTACAATACAAAATTATTGAATTTGTAATTGAAATAAATAAAACACTATTTTGAAATGAACATTTTATTTTGAGTTATTATTCGTATGGAAATATTGGTTGATTCTATCAGGAAAAGACCAAAAATCGACTATGGAATTAATATTTTGTTTCCGACGGAAAACCTTTTTATAATTGCCAGAAATTAGTACGGAAAAGGATATGAAAAAATGCAAATTTCCAACAAAATTCCATCTACTTTCCAAATCTGATTTTGTCTCGTTTTAGTTAGGGCACACACCCACACCGGAATTTTTGAGACACTTTTCTTTGGCGAGTAGTACACTATTCTGTGTACTTTTGATGTTTCTTTCCATAGAAACAGTATGCTTTTCACACGAAAATTCACACGGATTTCCGTGTAAAGCAAGTATGCTAACCACTGTGCCACCAGGGTGGCAAACAAACATTGGGTTTGAAGAGTTGTAGCTTATAGAACACTTAGCCAAACAGAATATGATTTACTGTGAGGAAATAAAATGTGAACTTCATTATATTGGATTGCCAATTGAACTGATAATCCTGTTATGCCCAAATTAGTGATATTACATTAGCAGAGAATATCAAATAGGGTGCTTACTTCTTCCCGTAGTATTCTTTCGGAATATATAAAATTGTATACGGTTGTATAAATCACAACACTTCAAGGTCAATGTTAAATTTCAATTTATTGAATGAGGTAGTTTTCCCAGTTGTTCAAAAATGAGTCGGCCCTTAATTTGCTGTTTAGCGCAATAACGCTCCAATACAAAAGAAGTAACATTGCCTCAAAATTATATAAACATATTGAACATAATTAGTTGCTTAGGCAAAGGCAGAGTTTTATTTGCCCTTGTTGGGGTTTAAATGAACCCGGAAGTTATTCGCAATCTAGAAAGACTAAAAATGTATTATGGGGTGTTTATAAAACCGTGTGGGATAAGATTCCCTGCCGATTTTACATAATTTTTGGGCCACTTCCGAGACGTGTTGGAAGCATAATAAAAATGTTCCAATGGTTCACAAATTATAAATGACTTAATTATTAATTAATTAGCCAAAAATAATTTTAAATTTAATTAATTTACTAATTATTTTTAAATTTTTCTGCATATCACAAATACTTATGCATCAAAAATATGAATCACAAATGCTTTTCAATCAAGTTTAATTGAATTTATTTGCATTACATTATGAATTTATTTATGAAATTTATATCAAATAAAACGTTATTTATAATTAAATTAAATAAGACAAAAAGAAAATTCAAAAAAATAATTTTCCTTGGTTTTATATTCCAACAAACATAATCGTTACCTAAAATTTGCATCAGATAGTAGTTTTTGTCAATTAAATAATATTAAATCATAATGTTTATTCTTCTGTAATGTTAAATAAATTTATATTAAATAAATAAAATTATAAGATTGTTTCATTTTTTTTAATATTCTGAAGTTTTCTAATGTTTTTTTTTTAAATAAAGAAAAGCCCTATTTTAAAAACGGCTAAGCGGATTATGTTAATTTTGATCTTAAATTATTCTTGAAAGGTCCCCAAACAATACCAATTTGAAATTTTCGAGTATGTTAAAGTTCATTCAGGAACACCGTGTAATGCTATTAATTTATTGGAACAAACCTCATCTACACCACTTTCAGAAACTGATGCAAACGAACACATTGATGAAGAGCTTGAAAATTTAACTTGCACAATTCAACTTGCACAATTCAACTTGCACAATTTATCTTTTTGATAATCAAAAAGTTAAACTGTGCAAGTTAAATTCGTTTAATTACACAATAAGTCAAACTTAAAAAGTTATTTAAAGAAAGAACTACAAATGTTAAAGTAGTGGAATTGTGCCAGTGAAATTGTATGCAGTGGAATCGTGTCTAGTGGAATTGTGCTAATGGAATATCCCTAGAATCATAATAACCGAAGCAACGGAAATATTTTTTACCATTGTTACCTTTTTTTGGACAGGTATACCCTCCTTTTATTAAACATTAGCTTATTTGCCCATTTCAGTTTTTATTAATTTAAAATCCATAGTTATAATTAAAGTACATACACATATATGTGTTTGCGTTTCCGTTTAACTGTACAAGTTACAACGCAAGTAAAATTGTGCAAGTTAAATTGTTCCCCAGTCGAATTGAGTCAAGTGGAATTGTCCCAGTGGAATTACGTCCAGTGTAATTGTGTTCAGTGGAATTGTGCTAGTGGAATCGCCCGGTTACCGAAAATACAATAATAAAATGTATTTAATTAAAAAATTGTACAAATGCATACGTAGCTGGTTTTTTGGCACACAAATTTATTCCTAAAAATAGAGACACAAAATTTCAAGAAAAAAACAGCAAAACTAATAAAACGTGCTTACCATTCAAATTATACGGAACAATAACTACCTTGCAGAAGTTTGACTACACCATCAATGTTTGTAAAAGATTTAAAGGAAATTGTCTCAATATTTGATAAATTTTTCAAAAATTTTAAAAGGAAACTGATTGTATTGACAAAAATGGCTTCCGTAATATTTTAAAAGCAAAATTTCTTCTTCCATTGTGAATCTCACAAAGATGAAATAATGAAATAAATCAATAAATAATCATGTGAATTAATCAAGTTTTAAATAAATTTATTTGAAATATTTTGAAAAACAATAATTTTTTTAAAATTACCTATAATATACACAAAACATTTCTTTAATAGGTGCTAAAGTTTACTTGTTAGCTGTCTTCTAAAATGTCATTCTAGCCATTAAAATTTGCGCCGTCAGCACGAATTAAATCTAGATCCAGCAACAACTCTGTGGTTTATTTATTCTCATTACAACACCTAACAAGTGATTTTGATTAATCTTCAACTCGAGCTGGGATTCAAGTATACCCTGTATTTTTTTGTTACTAAACCAACTTTAGTCTGATATGTTAAGCACTGATTGTATTCATTATTATTTCTATATTTCACAGAAATATAATAAGCAATTATTAAGGCTCTACGCACAAATCCCAAGATTAAAATACAGTGGACTCCCGTATAACGCGAATAATATGTTACGCGTTGTATGAAATCGCGTTATAGGAAATCGCATTGAACGAAATGAATTAACAAAAAGGAATGGATAAAAATGAAATGAATGGAATATTTCGGATTTTTAATCTATAGCGCGTTATACGGGAATCGTGTTGTACGAATAAAGTGGTTGCACTTTTTTTAACGCGTTGTATGAAATCGCGTTGTATGAACTCGTGTTATACGGGAGTCTACTGTATACCACAATAAACTACAGACACTTTGTTTTATTCGTGTCATGACTAATGAAACATTTTATTGTAACGGAAAACCAAAAAGTTTATTTAAAAAATGAGAAACGACAATAATATTGCTTATGTTTGGATGAGTATGTATAGGTATAAATATTAAACAAATTACACTAAAAAACAAGGTATACATATGTATAATGTATTGTGAAAATGAAAAAAAAAATTTAAAAAACAAACGAAAAAATGGATTTGTGTACCATTCAAGGTTATTTCTTCGTTTCATTATTATTATTCATTCTATGTATAGTGAAAATAATATCTCAGCGAAACTCATTTTTACATCGTTGTGCGCAGCCAACAGTGAAGTAGTTAAAATAAATTAAAAATTCAAAGAAGGGTCGGCTGAGTAATAGTTTTAAAAACAAAAAAAAATTATAAATAAAGATATGTGAAATTTGATTCCATTAAATAATGTAATTTATATTGGAAAATATTAAAAATTCTCATTATTTTATAGGTAAATTCTAAAATAACATGCGATATTAAAAAAATATAAAAAATATTAACAACACCACTGGATATGTAACGTTATACCCATTTAAGGTACGAACTAGGCATATTTACAAAGAAATGTCATTTTTCGTGTTAAAGCAAAACAACAAAAAAACTCGATTTTAAATTTCAATTTGTTCGAGGCAAGCTAATGACATTAAAATTATCTTAAATGTTATCAAAAGTTCTAGTGCTAGTGTGTTATCTAAATTAAAATTACATTAATTATTATGAATTAATTTGAGGAAAAACATAATTCAAAATAGACAACTAACCTCAAAATGTAAACAAATTAGCCTAAATACATCGCTGTGTTTACGCCATTTGTTTTGATGCTATACATACTTGTATAATTTATAAAAACATGCCGATTGTCGCGCTCTCATCTTGCAGCGAAGTAGTATTACAACTTTTTTTCGGTTTGGTGATTGCTCTATATATATATACTCAAAGGTACCACGTAGCGGAGGAATATCAAACTGAACGAGCTATCCCATTTTGACGTTTAAGATATTATGAAATGTCATTTATGTTGATATTTTGTTATTATGAAATGTCATTTAAGGATAGCTTGCTTAATTTTTAAATATTCTGGTAGGTCGGCGTTTTTGACCATTTACAATCGTCAATTGGATACAAGCAATTTTTTGCAAATGGTCAAATAAAATGTGCCTTATATAGAGTGTTCGATCATGCATTTCGGCAAAAGCGCTTGTCGATGTTATTTATAATGATTAGTTTCTATCTTGACATTTGTTTAAATTCAAAGGGAAATGTCAAAAAGTGGCAAAGTTTATACAAATATTTGGGAATAATTAAGATAAGTAAACTTTATTTCATTTTGCATTTACGTTAAATAACCTATCTACATATTATACTTTTCAGGGATGGTAATAGCAAGGGGTAAGTTTTAAATAAATGATAATTTACAATGTTATTTTGATTTTAGGTTAAGTCAATTGATGTATTATTATATTTACAGGATGAGATTTGCAATTATAATTGTAAACCTATAGGTGAGTATTAATTTGGGCCAATTGCTCCAACATTTTTACTACCGGTAAACAGTAAATAAAAACTTAATTTACCGGTTTTATTTTGAGAAACTATTTTAATAAGGAAAATCAAATTCTCCTGCTTCATATCCTCTTGTCTCGGATTTCATCTTTTCATCACTTTTTAAAATTTTTCGAGATTATTGGATTATAGCATGGAAATGGCATGCGTTTCGAAACGAGAATCTTAGAGCGATGTTCCTCGAAAATCTTAGAGCCTTTTCGAAGAATATGACTCTTCTTTTTGATTTTACTTGACTTAAGGCTAAACAAAACTGGAGGATGCCTGGTACCCAGAGTCCGCATACTTTGTACTGATGAACATATCAGCCATTTATCCATCGGCATATGCTGTTCCATCTTAGATTAGGGTTTTTTGTCAAAGTTGTCTCCTTTAGCACCGTACTTTAGCCTATGCCAAATGGCAGAAAATGTATCAAATGGCTCAGTTACCAGTGGTTGCCACGAGGAGGCAGCACATACCCTTGCGAATAGTGACCGTTACCTAACACAATTGTACCCATCACTCTTCTGCGTGATACATGCCCAGAAAAGCTCACGTGATGCACACCCTACTGGAAGCTTACGGAGCTGGTTGATTAATCTACTCAACTTTAGTCCCCCCTTCCAATAAACGCCAAACCACTATTTCTATATATACATTATATAGAAATCGTCATAGCATTGAGTTGATTGCAAGAAATTTCGTTTTGTTCGAAACTTCGTACTCTAGAAATCGGGCAATTTTAATTAATGCGAGGCTGGACAATAGGAAATTCTTAACTAAAAGCTTTGCTAATTTGCTTGTTCATAGATAAAAGAAGCATTTTTAAGGGCCCAAGGAAAAGTTTGCGGGGGGCCGAAATTTGTAGTTATGCCACTGTGTGCGGCAAATGGCCACTTTGCAGATCGATTAAACTTCGCCTCATTTTAGAGCACTTTCCTTGACGTGGCGCAATGTTTCGGTTGAAATGTTGGCAATTTCTTGTTGAATATTGCCTTTTAGATTCGTAAAAGACTATGGACCATTGATGTATACCTTGGTTTTCAGAAAGCCCCACAACAAAAAGTCTGGTGTGATTAAATAAAGTGATCTGGGTGAGCCTTTGATATACCGAATATCGATATAACACGTCCATGAAACATTTGTTGCAAAATGGGCATTGTATGACCGACTTGGTGATATGTGGCACCAGCCTTTTAAAAGGAAAGGCCTTCTACCTCAAGTAGGTGTCAAAAAGTCATGTGCGTGCGAAATGCTGTTTGAGTATAAACAACCGAAGATTTATTTTCACAAAACAAATTAAGAATTTCTGCTCACTACTTTGACGTATGTCATTTCATAACAAATTGTACGCATCTCCACTCCACGAAAATGGTACCAACAGTAGCTTTAACAGAAGTAATTGATTTAAAAACGCTTAGTTTATTTATAATTCAGATGAAAATGAAATATTTTTGATGTTTATGTGAAATGAAATAATTAGGCAATTAATTCAGCTATCTGAAGTTTACTCTTCACTTGAATGAATATGCCCATAATAATTAATGGCATTTCATTGTAGGTTGCTTTTAATTTAGTTTCTATAGTTTCAATACGATTTGAATCGACATATCAAAATTCGCGAGCATTTGCAACTGTCAACAAATAATTGTTTTGTCACACAAAATTTTTAATATAATATTACAAACAAAACACACAATATGGAACTATATATTATACGAATTTCAGTTAAGCAGTACATAGATGTACTATGCCATTTACACCGATTACGATTCCCGTTACCATACGATAACTTATTTATACGGCCAGAATCAGTTGAAGAATTTGCCATTCCTTCACCATCGTACCTGTGTCCAAGTTTTGGTGAATACATCCACAACGCGTTATTTCCTAATGGACCACGTAATTATGCTGCTGAAAAGATTGCAAGCGAAACTATTCATCAACTAATCTACGAGGATCTATTTTATAAAGGATTTCCGACACGCGAAGATTATGATTTACATGAACGCTTGATTAATGATGAAACATTTAGTCCGTCGTACGATGAATTGAAACAATTAGAAAAAATGTGTGCATCAATTCGGATATATCCCAATGGCTATGAATTCTATCAAGATATGGTGGGAATACACAAAAAATTGTTACGGGAAAAAGGTTTTGTAACCTATATACACTATTTGCAAAATGAAGCAATTAAAAATCATGAATTACAAAAAATTGAAGATAAACGCATTGAAAAGAATAACGCGAAATATTTTAAGACACCAATTGAACAAGAGTTTCAAGAACGTTTGAATGTGATTCGATTGAGAAATCACATAAAAATTTTGTGTAGTGAAATTATATCGGTTTTGTTTGACAAAGTTGTTGCTTATAATAAATATGAACGGGAGAAGTTGTGTACGTCTTGCATGACCAAATAATTTGAAAAAAAAAAAAAACGTTACCCATGATTAATGAAACTCTTTTATTTTTTTTAATACATATGGGTATATTCCAATAACTTAACAGTTTGGTTTCTTTACACAATGTGCCATCGGCTGCATTTACATACTTCACATTCGTTTTGATCATTCACATTCACTTTTGATTTCATCACGAACATGAAGCGTTAATGTTCCAAATTGAAATTGAGCTTTTATTAGCTGGTTCAGTGAAACGGGTTTCCGATGGGACCAATACGTCGAAATCATTGGCTGCAAATAAACGGCATATTAGTATAATATGTGGAATAAACATAAAACTATAAATGCTTACGACATTTCCATTGGAATGGGCAACAGCGGTTTGTGCTAAAATAGGTTGGAATGCAACCATCTCGAAATTTAGTGAAATATCTTAATTCCATGCCATACTTCCTGGCACGCCGAATTTCCGATGATAGTTGGATTATCGAAATTTTCAGTAAAATACATTTATAGCATGATTCCGATTTGGGATAGATACTTTCTCCGACATTGAACATCTTTCGATTCACTTCACATATTTCGGTTCCCAAAGATTCCTTTTCCTCTTCGGTGCCCAAATATTTTGGGCAACAACTGTCAATTTATAATGTTTAGTGCACGCGCACGCAAGTTGAAAAATGGGGACAATCAATTTAGGCACAATTGAATTCAGCTGATCGACCTTCTGGATATCCGCTAATCCGCCAATCCACACTGGGTCTCATTTGATACTGGTTTCTGGTATCAAAATACCAGACGCATCCACACACAGTCTCACATGAATCCGGATTCTTCAATAAATGTGTATGTATGTGTATGTTGAAAACCAATGCCTACTAGATATACCAATGCCTACTAGATATATTCAAGACGGCATTGGTCGAAACACAATATGAAACAAAAAAATACAAGTCAAAAATGTCCTTGAAAAGTTTTTTTATTTCATTTTTGTTTGTGTGAGTGTGGTGAGACTATAAAAACCAAAAAAATTTTGGTTGAAAAATGAATCCGAAACAAAACCGGTTTTATAGGCAAAGGGGAAAAAACGAGGAATGATACCGGACTCATGAGACCTAGTGTGGATTAGGTCAATAAGTAATAATTTTAGGTAGTAAACTTACACAATTCAATAGAAAGAAAAATAATTTGTTTGTTTGTTATTATCGTTTACTCAGGCCGACTAGCAATAATAGCTGTATATGTCCCAATCCATAACTTATAAACGGTTAAATCCAAAACTTCTAGAAGTAATGGACGCCCCTATTCTTTTTATAACTTTCACCGAGTCGCACTTTGTGACACCTCCGATTTGCACGGATATTATGGGCCTTATAGATATAAAAATGCAGTACCCGGAACCACTATCTATTTTATTAAGCTGTATATTGTGATACCCTCGCTCATTTGCACGATATAACGAGCCTTATACGATAATGCGCAGTACCCGGGACCACCAGCTTAATAAAGATGTTCACTCTACAAGATCAATATTGCGACTGAAAAAAAAAGAAAAATAATTTTCTTTGCACAATAACAAGAGGGCGCACATAATGGTCTAGTTTCTTCGATTGCTATTAACGATTGGAGCATCACGGATTCCACCTAGTGGAACATTTTTAAACTGAGCTACCTGATAATTTGACGTTCGAAATTATTGTAAACAATTTCAATTTTGAACTGTAAACACAATTTTTACTTACCGGATTGCTAATATTGTAAATAATTCCAATTTTGGACTATAAAAACAATTTTTAATTACCGCATTGCTAAATTTTCTTTCGTCGCATTTGTATCAAATGTCATTTTATCAGGTGTATCATTTTAACTTTTCTCCTGGAGAGGCGCTTTCTCTACTTTTACAATCGTCAATTGACGATTGGAGCATCCCGGATTCCACGTAGCGGCATTTTTCTATACTAAAGCTATCTATCCACTGACGTTTAAATTTTATTTCATAGCTGAAACAACCGAAATTTCTTCTTTCAATTTTTCTTATATTGTTTATCTATGCAACACAAACTTCAAATGGATGATTCTTTTATAACGATTTCGATTCGGCTTCTACCTCATCTTTGAAAAAGCACTTTCTACTACTGTGTAAATCGAACAAAATTGCTCCGTATATATATGTATGTGTGTTTTTGACGTTTTAATATAAACATAACCTATAATTTTTACAAAAAATTTAGTCGATACTCGATAACAAAACAACAAAAAAATGAACGTATCAATTAATTTATATAAAAATAAACAGAAACACAAAAAAAAAACACAAAACACAAATGACTCTTTCAATAAACTCAAATCGAATGAGAAATGTTATTCAAAATGACAGTTCTATTTGTGTTTGTGTTAGTAAATCTACCAAAAAATCCAGATTCGCAAACCAACAACAATTTTGCTCGACGGAGTGACTTTTATTGACAAATCGAACAATTTGACAGCAGAAAGTGCATCTTTCATCGAGCCGGATTGCTTTTTCTTGGTGAATCGAAATCGTCATTAAATAAACAATTTTTCCATGAGAGGCGTTCAGCCTACTTTTACAATCGTCAATACCTTCGCTATTCGCGATTTCCATCAAAGTAGCTGACATCTGGTGAAAATAATATGAACAAAATTTAACCATAGAACATGGGGGGATCAGAACTGTCAAACAGTTGAATTTGACCATACTCGTCCCCTTTACTTACATAGAAATCAACGCCAACTACATTTGATGGAAATCGCCAAAATTAAAAGCTTTTTCTTTCCAGTAGCACTTATCTAAAGCAAAATTCAATTTAGCCGGACACTCAAATCTGAATTTAATGAAACCGAAAAATATTTACAAAAATATTTTGATTAATCCCAATTTTATGTTATCACCTTGATGTGCGAGAAACAGATGTGCAGAATTCTGCAAGCATCGAAATTAGAAAACATTAGTTTATATGGAATGAAATACATGCATTCTGCATAACATGCATAATTATGCAAGTTGTCTCTATTCCTAATTTTGCTGCGCATCAGTAGGCTACATTACGTAAAAGAAAACAAATCTAGTACAATTTATATACTTTTTATTTTTTTCAATCAATTTTTTTAATTTGTTGACAGAAAATAAACTTTTTGTGACAAGAGCCATAATGGAGGATAAAAATTAATTAATTTGTGACAAAATAAGGCATCATTCACATAAAAAAAGACTAAACTAAAATTAAATGTGTAACAATGTAAATTTCAAAAAGTATAGAACTGCATGCAGCACATGTGTTTTGAGTGCATATTGCTGGAAACAGATGTGCAGAATTTCTGCATGCAGTGATGCACGCAGATATGCATTTAAAACACATGTGCTGCATGCAGTTCTTTATTTTTCGACGTTTATTTAATACATATTTAATTTTTATATACAATTTTTTTCGATGAATGATGTCTTATTTTGTCACAAATTAATTAATTTGTATCCTCCATTTTGGCACTTTTCACACAAAACATATTTTCTGTCAACAAATTAAAAAAATTGATTGGAAAACATAAAAAATATACAAATTGTACTAGATTTGTTTTCTTTTACGTAATGTAGCCTACTTATTCGCAGCAAAATTAGAAATAGAGGCAACTAGCAGAATTCTGCGAGGCAAGCAGAATGCATGTATTTCATTCCATATAAACTAGTGTTTTCTAATTTCGATGCTTGCAGAATTCTGCACATCTGTTTCCACCATATATCTGCGTGCATCACTGCATACAGAAATTATGCACATCTGTTTCCCGCAATGGACAACAATCATTATATTCTTTCACTGAAGTACAGCTGAGTTCAATATAATGTTTTGGTACATCAGCACCCCTATTCTATAACAAATAAGTAATTAAGCATAACGCCATTAAGCATAACGATACAATTAACTTACTAAACATATTTGATTTCTTGGCGTTTGGCATACCATATTTAAATTGTATTCAATGATAAATTTAGAACTGACCGCAACACAAATAAAAATATTACCGTATTTAAACAGTTTAGAGATAAATGAAATAATCGTAAATAATAATATTTATTGAAAATAAAAACTCTAGATCAATCTAAAAAATTATATCGTTAACCTTTCGAAACTAGGAAGTCCAATTGCTCTCAACTTGAACTTTAAACTCTTGTGCCTTGCTGATGGCGAGGTTAGTTAAATCACCGATCGATTCACATCGAAACATGCATTGGCGGTCTAAACTGTTGGGGTTCTTTCAGCTATTTCATCAGAAAGAAATGGAATATTGTTTGTAGCGTCTTGGAAGGACAGAAGCAATAGCTATCTAGAGACAATTCGCAGCGGCTTTTCTGCTCTTCTTGTGAACAAAATGAACATTAGCTATTTTCCGGATCGCAGTCGAACAGAATAAATAAAAGTTTAGTCAAAGATTTGTAGTAGTTTTTTGGGTTAATACTATCGGAGCGCAGGGCTGTCTTAGCAAATTTGAGCTACTTGGGCTAATAAAAAAATAGCTCTCCTTCATGATCAATATTTTTCAAAAAATCGAATGACGACCTCAGGTAATTCTCTTAAGAGTGAAAAATGAAATGCCCCCACTGCAATTCATGCACGCAATACTTAAGCAAATCCATAAAGCCGCAGTTGTACTGCGAAAAGCCATAAGCCGGATTGATTTGTCAGATAATACCAACCTTCCGCTGTACTCTCTGAATTCAGATACGTTGAAATTTTAAAAATCTTCCAGCTAATTTTCTTATGTGAACAAAAATCTTATAGTAACTTGATAATTTTGTAATTTAATAATTTAAAATAACTAATTACAATGTTGACAAGTTTACAATTATGTTTTTGGTTCCTGGAAGAAAATTAGCCGGATAATTTATTAAATCTCTACGAATTTAAATTCAGAAAGCAAAGCGGAAGGCGGCTATGAGCCGCTTGTTCATAGGTTGTGAGACACACTGTATATGAACAAGTTTAAAATACAAACATTATTCAATTAAACCTTATTCTAGATCATCTGGGTGTTCAGAATATAAGATTGTCGCTTGAAGACATTTAGAAGTTTTCAATTGAAAATCGGCGCTTCCAAAAGGGCGACGCCTTAAGGCTTAGTTCTTTTAGCTCAACCATTAAGAAGGTCCTGTCAGGACTATTTGATTTGTTGGTATCAATGTCTGGCAATAACTTAGCAACTGCTCTAGGATTGAATCTTATGCGACGCGTCGATGAGCTAGTGGTGTAAGAGAAGGGTAAGTAAGAGGTAAGATCACGGCAAATTAATCACAGGAATTATTTAATTTTGATTTTTATTAGAAATTTTACTGAAAAAGTTAATCACTCAATTTTTCGCCCTATACCTCCAAAAATGTTTCGATGTGGTTTTGTCGACACATTTTATACGTTGAATACTTTGTTACCTACGTTACGCAAAACTGTGTTTCTATAGGGAATAAGGTAAATGGATTTTAAAGGTCAGTGACAGGTAATCGTTTTAGTGTCTAGGACATTCTGATTTTGGGGTTATTCAAAAGATTATTTACGAATTATCTTCATATTTTGGAATTTTTTCGGTATTTTGATTTTTTTTTTAGAATCTCATATTTTAGTTAAGTTGCTTAACTTTGGTTTACTATAATGTTAAAATTGTTGTAACAGGACTAACTAGTGAGGGTTTTAGTTGTATATGTTACTTGGCTTCTCCATGGTTCAATATGTTCCAGTTGTAGAGTGGAGGTGCTTGCTTAACGTTGCATATATTATACAGCTTTCGAGATTATTAGAGAACTTATTTTGTGCTGCATAGTGTTCCGTGGTGATTAGTGCTTGACGTTGAGATGCATATTGTTAAGTTTTACTCAGGCTTACCGAGAAGAGTATAGTTATAAATATATGCCAAAGATGTTTGCAAGGCCTTTGATTTTAGGAAATTCCTCTAATAAAAAAAAAACATTTGTTGAGATTTTGATGGACAATCAAAAGTAAAACTTGAAAACTTTATGTGAGGATTCAGATGCGATACAACATTTTCGCATTCAAGGAATGAATTCTTGATTTATAAATCTGCACACGCTAAAAATTCACCTTTAGTATTGTTATTTATAGATAATCACAGAGGTATTTAGAACTAGAACATATCATCATGTTGTACGAGTGGTGATTTTTAAGCAAAATGAAATATTCAGGTAGCATTCTGCAACAACAAAATAATTTAGGATTGACTTTGTTTGAAATCCATTATTGTAATCTGTAATAAAAAATACATTTTGTAGAACAGCATTAAAATTTACTGATATAGAAACATGAGATGTACATGAAAAACACGATTCACATGAAAAATTGTGGAAAAATTAGATTCAAGAATATTTTTAAAAATCGAATTGTCTTAGGCCGAATTTATAGTCGTAACTATTGATATTGTTACAGCAACGATTTTCGAAAATCTGTTCAAAATTATATTAAAAATTCGGTACGAATTTCGAATTTATTTTCTTGTTTTGGATATTTTATAGCAATGTTTATAGCAAATAAATTTTAATAATCTATTACTTCGTTTCCATGATGGAGTTAACCGGCATTAACGTGGATTATCTCATCATGGAAACATGTCGAGTTTAGGATTTTCGTTAAGTTTCTTAATCCAACTTAACTCAACGAAACTAGTAGGGTAAGAAGGGATTCTATCTGTCAAAACGAAAAAAACAATTACTACCTTTCCATGACAGAGTTAACCCGAATTAAAAGTTTCGTTGAGTTAATAACATGGCGGCGCTAATACATTTCGTTTCCATGAAATTATAATTTATAGTGTAATTTGACATTTCCAAAAATTGAAAGTCCCTCCTGAAAATTTTATGTGTTTGGTGGAAATATTTAAATGTAATATTAATTGTGATTTTTATGATTTATGAAGTATTACGGAGAGAAAAAATACTCACGAAACCATTTTTTATTGGTATTATTGTATTTTACGTTTTGACAGATGGAATCCCTTTTTACCCTACTACTTTCGTTGAGTTAAGTTGGATTAAGAAACTTAACGAAAATCCTAAACTCGACATGTTTCCATGATGAGATAATCCAGGTTAATCCCGGTTAACTCCATCATGGAAACGTAGTAAATTATACCAATACAAAATGGTGTCGCGAGTACTCTTTGTCTCCGTAATACTTCATAAATCATAAAAATCGCAATAAATATTAAATTTAAAAATTTCCACCCAACAAATAAAATTTTCAGAAGTGACTTTTACCAACTAACAAAGCGATTCATTTACGAATACGATACGCAAACGATCCCACTTGTTCAGAGAAAACATCGTAAACGAATCGAAAACGATACGTTTACGAATCGGCCGTCTTATGATAATTAGAATTGTTTACGATGTTTTGCCTATGCATTAGTTCATATCGAAAAGGGTTCGAATGTTGCGATACGATTACGTAACGTTTTTTTGAAACGGAAACAGTACGAGATTTGCGATACTATACGAATCGTTTTTTCGTAAACAATAAAAAGTTTGTTTATTAAATTGTTTGATTGTTTTATTAGTTGAGTAATATTCTTAATTAAGTGTATGTAATTAAATAAAAATAAAATTAAAAAAATATATTTTACAGAAATTTAAATTCAAGTTGAGTTCATAACATCGGGAGCGACTTAGCAAAAAATACCATAGTATTTATTTACGAACTCTCAATCAATCAAATCACTTTAAATAGCTAAGCCCCTCCTACTACTTGTTCGTTTCTCTTTGTTCATTTTCCTAATTGTTCCTTACTCGAGTTGAAAAAATTCTTACTGCAATACTATGGTATTTTTTGCTAAGTCGCTCCCGATGTTATTATGTGTACCGAATGAAATTTGTGATTTGTAAATGAAGAATTAAAACTAAACGGCAATATATAACCAATATTTTTCTTTAATTGTTCTATTGCACATATTGTACAGTTTTTAAATAATAGTATTCATTCAAACTTTTTGTTCATTTTACGGCGAACATTTACTTTTTCATAAACCCATTTATTATGTATGGACTTGATCTTAAGCCGCATTGGCAAATTGCTTGCCAAACCATACGTTTCTTTGCCAAATTTTTCAACAGCTTTGGTAGTAATTGCTTCGTCCAGTTCTTCACCTTTCTTTTTGATGTAATATTGGGGACCTGGAAGTGTCGAGAAATCCATTTTGACGTAGGTTTCTTCGTCCATTACTATACAAGAATCTTTTCTTTCATTCAACCATTTGTTAAGATTCTTTGCTCGATCGATCCCTCTATTAAATGGTTCAACACCTCTTTTCGGGATTTTTGACTTCTTGTATGTCCGTAGATTATTTCTGGTTTTAGCTCGTTCCACCATCGATTTGGTTGTTTTGATTTTCCTGGCCAAATCCCGCACAGACATCGAGGGATGTTTGGTAATGACTCTTACAATTTTCTGATCCAACATTTTATTTCGAGCACCTTTTTTAGCTCCGGATCCGGGTTTGCGTGATAGAGAAACATTGATTTGAAATTTATTTTTACATTTGTTACCGTATTATTGGAAACACCGGCCACTTTAGCAATTTTTTTATTGGTATACTTCGGATGATCATTGCACAATCTAATTATTAAATCACGTTTTTCTCGTTCTGATGCGTCCATTTCGAAATAAATAAAACAAATGCCCAATTTGACGTTTATTCGTTTTTTTAAATTGTTTTTCTACAAAATAACGGTATCAGTTTTTTTCTTTTGCGTAGTAACCTATGAGATAATATAAATTGGGGAATCACAAATTTCATTCGGTACACATAATATGAACTCAACTTCAATGTTTGTATTACATACATATACGCCTTATTCTAAAATGTAATTAGGTTAAACTTAACTAATTTTTCAGTTTTTGAGATTTTTTTTTTTTTCATCTAGCAATTTTTCTTTCAAATTCTGCATAAGTCGAACAGTGTTGCTTGCTTGATGACAGCGAGTCCGTATGGTGAATGGCCTACTAAGCCCAGCGGTTAAATAAGTCCCTAGGTATCGCATCATTTTGATGACGGAAAATGTAATTCCGGCCAAAACCAGAGTAGCAGGGGGTTCGTAGGATGGATCGGGGTCTCGAATAAGGCTGGTACATTTCTGAGGGTTTACGTTGAATCCGGCGTATTTTAGGTTGGTTAGTAGTTCGATCAAGATAGGTTCAAAGGTAGTAATATTTCGGGTGATTAGGATAAGGTCATCAGCATAGGCAAGAATAAGGGGTAGTTGGGGATTGTCGCGCTGCTCTAGTTTGAGCTCGGGGAACTGGTCAACTACGGTAAGGAGTACTTCATTTAAGATGAAAGTGAACAGCCGGGGAGATATAGGACAACCTTGCTTAACACCCTTGTTCTTCTTGATCTTTTCAGTAGTTAGGTTGAACCATTTGATACATGTGGTTTCCCAAAAACAGGCCGTGATTATCCGGTTAACCAAATAATGGGGTATATATTGCTGTAGACAATCGGATAATGTGTTTAAATCCACTGTATCGAAGGCTTTTGCTAGGTCAAGGGATAGTATGAATATTCGGTTGCCAGCTCGCCATTCTTCATCAAGGACACGACGTATAGTGTACATATGATCATCTGTAGATCGGTGGGTTAGGAAGGCGGCCTGATATGATTGGGGTAGATATAGATGCTGATCTAGACGATCTAGCAGAAGCTTGGCGTAAATTGTATAGCCAACATTGCACAAGGTGATACGGCGGTAGTCTGCAACTGTTTTTGGATTTTTTATTTTAGGGATAGGGACTTGCATTATATCGATCCATTCCTGTGGAATTTGATTGGTGATCCAGATTTGTTTTATCAAGGTATGAAGGGAGTGTATTAGGTTATCCGGAGCGTATTTGAAGAGTTCAATGGGAACTTCGTCTTTTCCGGGAGCAGTTCCTGATCGTAAGTATTTAATCGTCAATTGGATTTCTTCTTGGGTCGGGGGAGGTCCTAGAGGGTGGTGATCGGTCTCCTCGATGAGCGTAGGCCACTCACCTTCGGATTTTCACAACTCAAGATGCCAGGCGGAAATTGGGATATAATGTGACTGGGTTTTTTGGGTGTTTCTTCTGTACTGTTTGAAAAAGTTATATGTCTTATGTAATCTGGTTGAGGGTGAAAAGCTGGCCAGTCTAGTGAAAAATGCTTGACATTCAAGAGATCTATGTTCGGAATAAGCTTTGGTTAAATTCTGTCTGGCTTCTCTTAAACGGATAATGGCAGCTGTATCTTTTGGATGAGTATTTTGAAAATATTTTGCACTTTTAAAGTGAGCTAGGGCCTTTCTTCGTTTAGGTGTCAAGGGTGTCTGGGATGTGAGGACGTGACTTGATGCAGTCTTTAAACTACTGAGTATTATCTTCCATAACGAGGTATGTCCATATTCTGAGAGATGTTTGTCATGGACTTCTTGAAGAGTGGATTGATATTGAGCCGCAATATTTTTATCTTTTAGTAAGGAAAGATTTAGGCTTCGGAGGGTATAACCGGTTGAGGATGGGATGGTTTTTTTGGAAGTAATTGAAGTGGCTAATGGGGTATTGTGTGTTCATTTTCGATGGGTACAATTTATCCATATAAGGCGGTGATCGCTTATTGTAGGGCGGAAAATATCGGATTTGGTGGACTTGACGTAGATATAATGATTCTTCTCTCTGGTTAATATATGATCTACTTGTGAGTGGCTCCGTCCATCAGCGCGTGTGATGATTATTCGACGGCCTTTGGTGGTATGTACTACGAGATGAGCTAGACTGACGAGTTGGCCTAATGATGATCCATTTACATTGGTTTCACGGTGAAATAAATTGCGTCCGATGTATCTTCTGTCCCAGTTATCTTGGCTGCCAATATGGGCATTAAAATCGCCGAGAATGACTACATCACGTGATTTAGGACAGCGGTCAAGTAAGGAGGAAAGTGTCGTGAAAATTCTGGAGGATAATCGTCGATTGTATTGTGAGGTGTGTGGTGGGACATACACAGTGAGGAAGAGGATCCTCCCTCTATTAGGGAATTGGACTTGCAATACGATGATGGCTCCAAAATAATATTTTATTCCTATTGGTACTATGGTTGAGTTTTGCCGCACGAGAATTCCCACGCCTCTACGAGGTCTCTTTGGATCTTTGGTGAGATACCACGTATAGTTTGTGGTGGAACATACACCCGAGCTCATGTTAGTCTCTTGGAGACCACAGATATTAATATTGTGGGTGTGCATGAGATCATCGATTGTGCGGCGTTTTTGATCGCTGTTGATCCCGCGTACATTCCAGGTGCCAAAGCAGTATGAAGAAGGCGTTATGGGAAAGGTGGTGGTGTTGGTGTGGCATCAATAATGGTGTAAGGGTTATATGATGAACGAAAAACGCGTGTAACGTGGTCAGCTAAACTAGGAAGGTAGGAATTTGGTAAGGTGGAATTGAATTGCGGTAAGGAGTTTGCCTGGGACAATAGACTACTAGGGGAGGCTTGAGGGGATGTAGAGTGTGGTAAAGAGTCTGGTATAGGTATTAGACTGTCGTAGTGGGTTCCGTTGTATAATAGGTTGATTTCATTTACATAGGTACCGCCATCCGGAATGAAAGTTGTTTGTCGCTGGGTAGCAGCATGATGAACGACTATTCTGATACTTTTCAATCTGCACATAGCTGATAAACATTCGGAGCCGCCCCAGGTGCCGTTCATCTGAAGGAATAGGTTTTGTTGATTTATTAATATAATGAGGCTTATTTTTGTTTATATCGGGGTTGTAGCAGAAAAGCGAAAGGATAGTTACCTATTTATATATTGGTTTTTGGACTGCTCCGTAATCTGGTTAGTGTGGCATAGGTTGAAAGAGTCTAATATAGTGGGAATATAATCTTGCAGGTGCTCTCTAATGAATTGGACTACCGTAGATCGGAGTTCAAGATGTGTATAGATAGGGTGTTGTGGTGCTATGGTTCCCAATTGATGGATAACTGCATTAAAAAGACAGTTTCCATCTGGTGGAATGGCGTGCACTTCCATTATATTCTGTTTTGACTTGGTAACTAGCGTTAATTTTTGTAAAATTATGATTAGAGCGCTTTTCGTCTGTAGTTTGTGAATGTAACAAAATTTTGACGAAAATGTCAAACTGTTTATTCTTTAGGGGTGAATAAATTTTGAAGACAGGGTGTATATAGGTATGATGGTAGGGGGCTTCTATTGAAACGATGTTGAGTAAATGGGTAGGTAATTACCAAAAATATTTTTGAAGATGTTAGAAGTGAAAGTTGGGTTAATTTGCTTACATATATTATTTTGTTGAAATTGGGTGTAATTGTTGATATTAATAAAGTTTTTATAATTTAGATAATTAATTAATTTCTATGATAAATACTTTGGTAGTGATAATTTAATTAATGTTAGTTACTTTTTTTTAATTTTGTGCATTTATCTTATTTTACTTACGCATTTATATGTATGATCAATATTATTAAATAACACTAATGAAATCTTTTGATTATTAAGTGATTATCGAGTTAGTACGCGGTATTTTTTTTTTTTTTTTTTAATTATAGGTTTACAGCGGGGTACGAGTCTGGAATGGGATGGACAGTTATTTCTGTATAAACAAATTAATATAATATATGTATATGGCGTTTGTTTGCTTGATACATTCCCAGAGTTGTATACCGTAGGTCCATATCGGCTTCGAAATTTGCCGATATAGCAGCAGCTTATTGTGAATTGTAAGCTCAGAGCCTCTACCTATGAGCCAATACATTTTTCTGAACTTTATGTTAAGTTCTTCTTTTTTCTTTTTGACATGCTCTCTCCACTTAAGCTTGGCATCGAGGGTCATGCCAAGGTATTTAGCTGTATTTGCATATGGCACGAGTCGCGAGTTAATTTCTATAGGTAGGTGGTAAGCCTTTTGATAAGTAAAGTTAATATGCGTGGATTTTGTCTCATTAAGTTTGATTCGCCAACGCTTTGTCCAGTTACAAACCGCATTGGTCATCCTCTGGAGTTTGCTCGTTGCATCAGCGACATTATTTCCAACTGCCATAATTGCTGTGTCATCTGCAAAGGTGGCTATGGTTTCTTCATTTGTGGTTGGTATGTCCCTTGTATGTATATAGCAAATACAGGATTGGTCCTAAGACACACCCCTGCGGGACACCGGCAGAGATTTTCTTTAGCTCAGAGAATTCATCCTCATATTTCACTCGAAAGTGTCTATTGGATAAATAAGATCTTAGTATGGCATAGAATTGTCTCGGTAGATCTCTATGCAGCTTGTATTCCAGACCACTGTGCCAGACTTTATCGAATGCTTGCGCGACGTCCAGGAATATGCTTGAGCATACTTTTTTACGTTCTAACGTTCTTTCAATTATGTTGGTGATTCTATGGACCTGTTCAATTGTAGAATGCTTTTCTCTGAATCCAAATTGATGTGGAGGAATTAGTTGTCGGTCCTCAATTATTGGTTTAAGTCTCTTTAGTAATAATTTTTCAAAGAGTTTTGACATAATTGGCAGCAGAGAAATTGGCCTGTATGATTTTTTATCGTTAGGTGGTTTATCAGGTTTTGGTATCATGACTACTTCTGCTACTTTCCATTGATTCAGAACATATTTTAACCGAAAGGTCGCATTGATTATGTGTAGTGGGATTAGCCCAATTAGACGAAAAAAAAAATATCGATTTATAAAAACGACGAACTTTTATTTTGCATCGAAACTAAAATTATCGAAAATAAAATAATCGAAAATTTTTTCATCGAGAAAGAATTTATACAAAAAAAAAATGTTGAATAGATATTTCATCGATTTTTTGAACTGAAAATCCACATCAAAATATGAAAACTTGTCAATTGTAAAAGGCATATGAGAAGAAACGATTAGACCATTTCACGTTAACTGATCGATTTCTCGAATGAACATATGGATATAATTTTATATTTATTTAATTTTCAATTCAATTTAAATTTTATAATTTCATATTTATTTAATCATAAACTACTAATAATAAATTATAATATTTATCATTAGGGAATTGTGTAATTCTTAAACAATATCCATATTGACTGCAACTCCCTTTAAAAATTCAACATGGTTCATATTCAACCTTGAGGACATTATTTCTCTTAATCTATCTTCCTTATTAACGAGACATCTTTTTCTTTTCCTAGCAGGTCCAGACATAATCTTTTCGACACTTGCCATACTCATGATATACTCTTTTTTTATTTCGCCTATCAAACTATACAGACCAATATGACTTTTCCAATTAGTACTTGTAAACGTCTATGCCAAGCTTCAACATGATTTGTCGTTCGAGGTAAGTTTTCGTTGAATAAATCATGGATCGTCCATAGAGCTGGGGGAAATTTAGGTTTGGAGTCCTTGTCATTATTTTTTTTAATTTTATTTCCATATAAATAATTTTTTTCGAACCAGATGACAAATTTCTTGCTCTTGCTACATAATTGTCTTTTTAAAGATTTATAATATTCTACCACTTCATTTTCTGAAACAAAAGCAAGACATTTAAGCATTATCATATTCAGAGAGAATTGTTCATCCGTTCCATAGTCTTTCTTCATTTCCTCCAACTGTATTCTTCGCCAAATTATTTGGGAGAAATGAAAAAAACAACCCTTATTTAAAGACGATGGAAATATGCTTTTGGCAGCCGATAGTATATGTATATGTAGGATTTAAATGAATATCATGGCGACAACTAATATTTAATAACTGAAGAAATATCTCAGTATATATTTTCTTAGATTTTGCAGTCGTTATGCAAAAAATTAATGGCATTACTTGACCTTTTATTAATGCGTGTATCGTAAACAGTTGCGTCATTATGGATGGAACAACATTAAATGTACCATCCATTAGCCAAAGTTGGGATTTTCCTAACAGCTTAAGACTTTGAAGTGTACCCAATATAATAATTTTATGTTCCTCAACAATGGATTCGGCTAATATAAATGGTTCACCTATGGTAAAAAAGAAGCGGATTCATTTTAAATATAAACCTATAAAGAAAATTAAATATATTTATTACCTTCAATATAGCGCAGATGCTCAGGAATTGAAATTTCTTCTAAATTTGTTGGTTCTTTTATCATGGCTTTACGAGCATTTTTAATTTTTTTTATTTGCGCATCCTTGTTTGGCAAATAAACACGACAATTCGGCGAACATTCAACGACGCTTTGTCTAATAATTTGAGACGGTTTATTTGTTGTTTGCCTTGCAGCCTCTTTTACTTGCAGGTTTGCCTTTGAAACGTTTATCCGGTGAGCTGATGGTTCATGGTTGTGGATGCTGGGCAATTTAAAATTCGAATGGTTATCACCAGATTTAATTATTGTAGACAAACGACCTCTACAGGAGAGTTTTAATTTAGACTCGCAAACCCAAAGAAATACATCCTTTGTTTTTTTCTCCAGATTATATGAGTACCCATCACTCACAATTTTCATTTTTCCTTTATTAGTTTTTGTGATCAGTAGTTTTATTTTCTACAATAGGTTAAAAATTAAATATTGTACCTTTTACATATATTTTTAACTGCAAACAGATGGTATCACGGATCTTATTTTACATACTTGCATAGGTGCCTCTTCTTGAGTGCCTATTTCCATCATCATGTATTTATATTTAATAAATATATTGTTTTGTTATTTTTCTGGAATTTATTTTAAATCACCAATATTTCTTTTTCGTATCACAAATAACAATGATAATTATTGATAGAATTGACTGTTTATTTGTTTTATTCGATACGAAAATTTAGGCTTCTCAGTCATTTACAAAATATAGAAGAAAACTACTGTACACACTATAGAACACTGTACAAAATATAGGAGAAAACTACTGTATACAGTAGTTTTCTTCTATATTTTGTAAATGACTGAGAAGCCTAAATTTTCGTATCGAATAAAACAATGATAGTCGTATTTCCATGAGAATACAACTTTCACAAAATATGCCATGGGAAATTTTACGAAAAAGCGATTATTACAGCAATAGTATTTAGATTGCCATGCAAAATAGAAACAACAACACGTTATTATAGCGGTAGTTTTACAATTTTCACCATGGCAACGCGATAGTTTTACAATTTTCACCATAGCAACGCGATAGTTTTACAATTTTCACCATAGCAACAAGAAAATTATAAACAATTATCTCTAATTTGTAATTGTATTTCAATTTTTCTTATTATGATTGAATTTTTTATACACACATCAAAGGAAAAGCCATGCAAACAAAAGCTTGTCAAATAATTTGCATACAACATAACATAAATGGATGAATTGTGATTCAATCACTGACGGGAAAGTTGTATTCTCTTACTAAATACAACACGTGCTGTAATTAATGATCGATAATTTTTTACTCGTTAAAACCGACGCAGATAATTCAACTCGTGCTGCGCACTCGTTGAATTTTCAGCGCGGTTTTAACTCGTAAAAAATTATCGATAATAATTGAGCACTAGTTGTATTACGAATGAGAATTTTACAACAACAATTGCTCGCGATACGAATTAAATAATTCAAACCTAAAGTTTGAATTATTTAATTCATTCCTAATTTTATTTATACCACCCGATACCAGAGGCCAACTTGGTCTTTTTACTTGTTGTTTTATTTCAATTCGAAAAAATAATTCGCGACTTGTTTCCATTAGAAAAAATAATTCAAAAATAATTTGAATTCATTTTTCTCATGGAAATACGACAGAAATGATTTAATTGAGAATTCAATATAACATCATTCTCTAGAAATAATTCATGTACCGCTATAAAATATGTACCGCTATCCATATTTCACAATTGCATATTATTATTATTATCCGCTAAATATTAAGAACAGAGCTGTATTTATAAATACATACAATTAAATAGGGTTATGCAACTCTATTTAACATATGTAAATATATTATGTTAGGAACTCATTCATAACTACATATTTCGAAATCTATATTTTGAGTTAGGGATGATTTTGAATTTATGGTCGAATTTCGACTAAGAAGTGATCTTTTCAAATCGGGCGCCCGATTTGAAAAGATCACATCTTAGTCGAAATGACCATAAATTCGATTAAAAAAAGTCGATGTTTTTTCTTTTGGCTATATTTTTTTCGACATTTTTATTTTCGACATTTTTATTTTCGTTATTTTTTTTTTTCGATATTTTATCATTCGATAATTTTGTTTCGATGTCTTCGGAAACGGTCAAATGACCCTAACCCATGTGTAGTAGCTTACGAAATCCTTTGTCTGGTAGAGCTTTGATAATTTGGCAAGTAATCAAGTCATACCCTGGGGCTTTTTTAACATTCATGTTACTTTTCACTTCTTCTTTTAATTATTTGAGAGTTACTGGCCGTATTTCAAACTCATCCAACTAGTGAATAGATATTATATTTTCATTGGCAGTTTGTCTTGGTAGTGGTTGGAAGGTTTCCTGGAGATACTCCGCAAATAGATCAGCCTTCTCTTTGTGGCCTCTTTCCCAGGTTCCATCATCCTTTTTAAGTGGAGGCACTTGCATTTTGGGCCTTTTGAGTCCCTTCGTCGCCTTCCACAGTGAGTAATCAGAATTTTTTTCATCAGTTAGGCTAACTAGATATCTGTTGATTGATTCATTTTTAACTTCTTTAAGAAGGGATTTGAGGCTGTTACATAAATTGTTAAGAATTGTTTTGTTCTCCGGTGTTCGATTAATTTGCCAGGTTTTACGAGCTGGTCGTTTTTCTCTTACCAACTCTCTAACTTCCATTGGGTAGGATATGTTAAGCGTCTTCTTATTTTCAAAATGAGAGGGCTTGCCAATGTATTACAAAGAAAATAAAATATCTTCTATTTTATAATTATTTTTATTAACTAGGTTTTTCTTTCTATTTTCCAGTGATAATATTGTTAGATTTTGGTTGATATACCGGTTTCGAAAACTTCTTTCTTCTTCAGTATCTGTCTTGTCAAATTTTTTTTTTTTTTTTTTTTTTTGCTTGCCAATGCAGCATAGTGAATTATTTCATTGAGTTGCTCCAATTCGTCTTCCAACTGTCGAGAATTTCTTATCGGTACCTGGAGATTGATTTTGTCCTCCATTATTTCACGAAAGAGATACCAGTTTGTTTTTGAATTTGTTAATCTGGGTGCACTTTCCCTTTGAATTACAGTTTCACTGACTGTCATGATAACCGGTGAGTGATCCGATACTAGAGAATTGCTGTTTTCAATGTGAATATAGTTCTGAGATATACCTCTTGCTACATAAAAGTCGATTAGGTCCGGTATCTTACCTTCGTCACTGGGCCAGTATGTTGGGGAACCACCAGAGTAAAATTCACATTTTGATGTCTGCGCTGCTTGAAACAATTCTTTACCCTTTGACGTCGTTGTGGGGGATCCATCCTCTTCGAAGGCTGGCCCTTTGGATTTTGAGGAGGGCCAAACACTGCATGAAAGAAGTGATGCCAGCGGAAATTTTACAATGCGAGCAGTAGGATTCGGTGAAAGAACTGTTGACCTAGAAAAGGAAAATATGGATCTCTTTGAGAGGCTACAGAAGATGGAGCAATCATTTGCCAAGCTAAGCGAAGAAATTGAGTATCTAAAGCGAGAAAATGAACTTCTAAAAATGAATCGGGATGCTAAAGAACAAAGCGAATTAGAGAGTATTGAACCAGAGAAAGTCAACTATCTCACTGATGAGGATGAATTAGAAAGGGAGACGAACTGGATCCTAAAGAAGAAAAAACATTCCAGGAAGGGTAAGAAAAGAAAAGCTGAATCATCACCTGAGGTTGAACAACTAAAGGTTAGTGGAACTACAAATTGAAACCGGAAGTTGTCCAACTTGAGGCCAATCAACCGAAAGGTAGTAAATCTACCAAGAACATTGCACCAAAATTGCTGCAACCGAAAGAAAACCACCCCCACCAATAAGTATCGTGGGAGTAACCAGTTACCCAAAAATTCAGTCACTGATGAAATCGGTTACTGACAAAGAATATACGGTAACAGCGCTAAACAATGACGTTTGGAAAATTAATACTCTGGACTCAGAAACCTATAGAACATTATCTATGAAGCTGAATGCTGAAAAGTATCAGTGGTTTACCTATGAGGACAAACGAACTACAAACGACAAAGAAATAATGGAAGACTTAAAAAATAAAGGTCTTAAAATACTAGATGCTGTGAATATGATTAAAAAAGAGAGAATAGAAAACCAAGAAGGAAACCCAACTTTCAATAAAAGGGGACTCCCTCTTTTTATGCTAGTATTTGATAACTCAGAAAATGTTCAAAATATTTATCGTATAAAAGCAATTCTTCACATGAAGGTAAAAATTGAACCAATGAGGAGAACCACTACACGCATACCCCAATGCAAGAAATGTCAGGGATTTAATCACACCCAAAAATATTGCAGCCGGGATCCGAGATGTGTAAAATGCTCAGGTAAACATTTTACCCAGGCATGTACAATAGGGAGAGATGTACCAGCTAAGTGTATAAATTGTAAAGGCCAACATCCGGCCAATTATCGGGGCTGTGAGGTTCAATCGCAAAATCATGAAATTCGAAGGATTCAACCATCAAATCAGATGGATCAAAATCCACAACCAAGCAACGCAGGGCAAAGAAGAACATTTGCTCACGTAGTGAAAGGCTCGGGTTCAACCAAATATATGGGCTCTGAAAATAATCGAATTATGGAAAACATTATGAACAGCATCGAAGCTATTACAAAGCGGCTAGATGACCAAAGTAACCTGAACAACATGATATTTGATCAACTGAAGAAAATGCAACTCCCACAACGCAATCCGATAAAAAATGTTAAGTAAGAACTCAACTTTCAGAATAGCAATCTGGAATGCGAATGGACTTATGCAACATATTCCAGAAATAGAAATATTTTTAAATACAGAAAAAATCGACATTTTTCTAATATCCGAAAGCCATTTTGTTAAATCTTCGTTTGTTAAAATCCGGGGTTATAACTTATATCATTCCATTCATCCAGCGGAAAGAGCAAGAGGTAGTTCAGCATTACTAATAAAAGAAAATATAAAACACCATGTAGAAACAGAAATCGAAGAAGAAACAATGCAAGTCACCACTGTTAGGATTCACATTAAACACAGACAGCTTACTGTCTCCGCAATATACTGTCCTCCCCCCCGGCATAACTTGAAAAGGGAGGACTACATTAAGCTATTTAAATCGTTAGGACGTGATTTTATTATTGGAGGAGACTTTAATGTAAAAAACACCTATTGAAGATTTTTTTTAAATGTTTTTTGAATAAAGAAACCATTTTTTTTATGGAATGGATTATTCCTAATTTCTTGGAGGTGGGAAATTTCTTTGTTGCACATTCTGCAATTGGATTTCAAAATAACATTAATATACTACATATAATAAAACATGTGTATGCAAAACGTTTATTACGAGTTCGATAATTCACTTGTTACTTGTAAAATATAATTGTTTCTGTTAACTGAATAACTGTTTCACTTGCTTGTAAAATGTTTTTTGTCTTTTCGATACAAAGAAAATTGGTTTTATTTTCGCAAATTATCACAAAATTATCGTTAATTATTATATTTTAATCAAATTCACCTGTTAACGCTTTCACTTGCTTGTAAAATAACAAAACATAAAATCAAAATGAAGCGCATGGTGATTTTTTATTTCTATCCTAGTGTTCGATTATGACCACGGGGTAAAACAGATCGGAGTATTTTTGAGCAAAAAAAACGAACACATAAAAAGAGTCGGTGTATTTTTAACTCTACTTTTACTTGGGGTTTTTTTGGAGTTTTTTTGACAACCGAAAATTATTTCTTTTATCGGCGTAAAAAATTCAAAATTTCTGTGAATTGGAAAATTTTAATTAAAATAATATGAAATGCTTCGATTTGAATAATGATATTAATAAAAAATATTAAAAATATTAAAATATTAAAATAATATAACTAATAACAGAAAATATAATGTTGACGTTTAAAACACCAAAATTTTTTGTCAAAGTAAAGAAGTTGTTCGCTGATGCCATCAAAAAAAACCAGAGTTTTTTATTGAAGTGAAGTTTGCGGGGGTAAAATCTGTCAAAAAAACTCGGGTATTTTCTGTCAAAAAGCCATCAGCGAACACACGGTATATAATATATATTTATGTGTAAGTGTAGGTGAATTGTGAGGTACACCCTTTGTGTATTATAGTATCGTTTACGTATCTATAACGTATCGCTTTTTGCGATTCGGATCTTTTGTTTAGCGGATATACCCTCTAAACATGGCGAAACGCAAACGTAACGCAAACGAAGTCAGTTTTATATGAAGGACTCCGCAAGTGAATCGCCTTGACGAGGCAATATCGGTTCGTTAGTATTTCGTCTGGCATATGGAAATTAAAATGAAAGCGAACTCTTGTAAATGTATTGGTGTAATTCATTTTATCTTCACATTAGAGTCATTTACGAAATGCCGGCGAAATAAAAAAGAATTACAGGTGAAACAAATTCGAAATTTGGACGATGTTAAAGTGTATCACTAGAGATCAGCTTCCGTTTATTTATCTCTTTTTAAATACGTTTATTTAAAGTTACATTAAATTTAGAAAGCATTTCATTTATATTTAATTAAATTAAAACAGCACAATAATTTACAGATAAATACTTACTTATTGAGGATTTCAATTTCTACATCATAAAAATTTCATATTTCATATAATTATTTAAAGATTTCATTATTACGTTTATTTATTTGAATGCATATCTGCCTTACTTACTCGATCCTTCGCATAGTGAAACCATTTTTTTATAATATTCACTATTTCATAAGTACGCACTGATGGGAAACGCCGTATTGTGGTTTCTAAAATGAATTAAGGATCGTAAATATGAATAAAAATTAAAAATCCTTAAATCTTTCATGAAAATCATCATTGTATTAACCATTGATTAGTAAAGAGAACGATTTCACCGGAATATTATTGTTCTTACCAAACCACGAAAAATTTGTTGATGCGGTATCAGTAATCACCGAAACTGTTATAACGTCATTTTCAATTTTCTCAACGAAAATGTTTATATATTCTAATAAATTATTATAATTATTGTATTTTATTAAAAACAGGAACGGTATTTTTCACAAGTATTTACAAGTATATATTATCAAATTTAATGATCCAATGAATGGCGTCAATTTAATGAAAAAACAAAAAACAAATTGGCTACACATCAAAGAAACCAAAAAAAACTATATACATATGCGCTAATATATATTATGTACACTATGTATACTAATATGTAGTAGTGTCTTATGAAAATCTAATTCGCCGGCGTTTCGCTTTTGTGTCATATTGGCGAGTAATAAAATAGAGGGTAATTGTTATGAAATGTCAAATTACACTAGAAATTATAATAGATTGAATGCTAGACAACTTCATTGTGATTTGTGATGTTAAGGAAAACAAATTAAACGTCAAAATATTGTTCATATCTTTTGTATGAAGTGGTACAGATGCAATTTTATTTCTATTATTATAGACATATATTAAATATTTTTTAATAAAAATTTAATTGAAATGTATCCATTTTATGCCATTTTAAGCTAATCAAGTAAATTTGTTTGTGAAAAGCGTTTGAAAAATTAAAACATAAGAAGGCAAATTCGTATTCTTTAGGATTAATCTTGTGCCGTTTGAGTTTTTCTGTGGCTAATTTTATTAAAATTAAGTTATTTTCAAACATTTTAAGATAGCTTCATATAAACTGCTGTTTGTTTTCCTTGACACTCAAAAAAAATTGACATATTTTAGCTGTCAAATTATCGATCTATTTCATGGAAACGATTTGGATTAGCGGCGCCATAACGTTATTAACTCAACTAAACTCTTAATTCGCGTTAACTCTGTCATGAAAACGTAGTATATAAGGGCCATCGCTGTCAAAAAATGGCGATAGATGGATTAAATCTAAAGATGGCGCTGCTAGTTTTTTTAAATTTGTTTTTTATGTATCGAAACAAAAATGTAAGCATAAAACACGAATAAAACTGACAACTAGATGACAATTATATGAGATAATTTTTACAACAAAATGTCAGCTCCAAAATAATTAGCGTATTCCATTGGCGTTAGTAAACTACTCATAAGTACTTGTATCTACTCGCAACTACTCATGCTCAAATGATGGTGTAGTTGAGAAGTAGTTACACATAAAATTATCGGTAGAGCAATTTTAGTTCAAAAAATTCCAATAGATGGCTCTATACCAGTTTTGGTTGTGTGGAATGTAATTTATTAACCCTAATCCAACCAACGTGTGCCTTTTGGCTCATTTGGTAAATGCAACGATTTTCAAAATAATGTTAATTTAGTTATAAATTTGTGTGTATTTTATTTTAGAACATTTCCATACATTCCATACAACGTAATTGCCATTCTTTGAAAAAAATTAGTAAATTATTTGATTAGAATTTGAATGTACTGACATAACAAAAATATGTTGGTTGTATTAAGGTTAAAAAAAATTTTTTGTTTGTGATATGACACGGCAATTTTTAAATCGTAAAAATATTTTAATTATTTTGTTGTTTATTGTGTTATTACTTACTATTGTTAATTATTATTAATGGAACAACGTATTTTTTGTCAAAATCTAGTAATTTTATTTAAATTGAGGTTATGTTTTACTACTGTAACGAAAATTTGCGTTCCATTGAACATCTACTCATACAAGTTAAGAGTTTTGCTCGAAGATTTATTAAAAAAATGAATTTATATTATCAATTTATATTTATCTTTTACATTTCAAACTAAAACTAAACTAAAACTCAAAATATGTTAACATTTTATACATAAAAAATTGCTTAATAAGTAAATTATAATATTCTCAAATAACTAGAACATGTTTGCGCGTGTTCTTACATGTGTTTTCCTTTTAAGCTGATTTAGCGTCTTTAGGTGATGCGCGTGTTTGCAATTTATGTTGAGTTGCAATTCTAGTTGTGTTAACTCTTCCCCCCTACAAGATCCGCGTCCCGTGGGTCAAAAATTTAGGCTAATTGGTTGGACTCCGGATTGACTGGTGATGGCTTCTTCTTGACATGGTTTTGGATTTGACCATTTTTTGCGTTTTGTTCTTAATAATAGGATGAGTATTATGATGAAAATTATGGATATTATACTGAAGTCTACAAAGGCTGCTTCCTTATGTTTTGTGAATAGTTTTTGTAGTTGATCTACATTATTTAGGTGCAGGTTGTGAAGGTATCCTGGGTCGACTTTTACTCCTTTATCTGTTATATTAGGTTGTTGTACTGTTGGTAGTACTTGCGATTTCCTAATATCTCTGCTGGTGAAGGTTGTATTCTTAATTGTTTCATTGTCGTATTGTATTAGAAAGCTTCCTTCTAGGTGTTTATCCGTGTTGTTGTAAATTATGTCTCCTTTAAAGTTGCTCAGAAAAATCGTATTGTCGTTTAGTGTGTCGATTATCTGATTCTTGTTGAATTGGTAGTTACATTGGGCATCTAATCCCCTTATGAGCTGATTGATGCAGTAGTCTGCTTTTAATTCTTCCAAACTGTTTGTCTCGCAAAGTATGGTTTACTAGAAGTTCGTTGTATTCCAGGTATATCTGTTTGTTGTTCTCAATCGTTGATCTTACCATGACGTGATTATATTCCCGTTTACTTGTTTTTGGTATTGATATAACATATAGTATTGTTGATTCTTTAGCCAGCAACATAGGTTCTGCGTATTCTATTGCTTCTATATCGTTAGAATATGGAAGGGTTTCGATTTCTGCAACCAGGCGACTGATTTCTTCTTTATCCAATAATTTTGTATTGATTATTTTCCCTTTTGCTAATTGCGCAGCTCGGATGATTTCTTTTATCTCCTCTTTGATTATGGTTAATCGGTTGAATAGTATTTGTTGGATTTTCCATCTGAGTTTTCGTGTAAATGATCAACAATTTTGTTGTATTCATTGAGAATGTGCTGTGCTGTGGTCATTAAAGCATTGTTGAATTTATATTGTTGATTATTGTTATCGATGATTTGATTTTGACTTTTGATTATTTGATCCCAGTCTGTGGCGTCTGGTAATCCTGCAATCCACTTCCATGCGGAGCCGATCCAGTTGATTGATCGGCGAGATCGTGATTTTTGACCTTTGAGTTCTGATATTAGCTGCATGGTTTGGTTTATTTGGTGAATCAGTTGAGGTCGAAGGCTGCTTTCTGGGTCAATGTTGTCAAGTGAAGTTCTAATTCTGCTGATTATTTCTTCATAGTCGGTCAAGTTGATGACATGGATTAATTTGAAATTTCCATTGATGATTCGTCCATTGCCTTGTTTGAGAGTTACTATTGGTGTGGTATATTTGTAGATGGTAAGTGAGCTTGTCAAGCCCAATATCCAGAAACTGGAAAGAAGAGATTATTGCGTTAAATTTTTTATTTGAGTCTTGTGGACCCTTTTTCCGGAGGTGGTTGTAATTGTGACTCGATTATCTCTGGCCACAGTTTCTTCTTTAAATTTGGGTTTCTCTTTCTCTTGTATCTGCTTGATTGTAGTGTACACTGTTTCCCCAGGTTTATATTTCCTTGGTTTATTTCTCTTTGCGTTTTCCCTAGAGATGTTTGTTTTTTGGTTTTTCCTAATTTTTTCTGCCACATCCTCGTTGATTTGATCCTTGAAGTTTACAAGATTTTGGTAATTGATTCTCTGTGTTCTCCCAAAAAATATGTCGCAAGGTTTATGTTGGATAACGGAATGTATTGAGTTGTTATAGCGATCTACCGCGATATTAATTAATTCCTTTATGGTTAATTCCTTATATTCCATTTGAAGGCATCTTATTATCTCGATGATAGTTGA
Organism: Tipula helvola; assembly: GCA_963556165.1. Lineage (NCBI taxonomy): Eukaryota > Metazoa > Arthropoda > Insecta > Diptera > Tipulidae > Tipula > Tipula helvola. Next base: position 160,335,838 of record OY744481.1, on the reverse strand, counting down.
ATGCACTCTTTCGATGGCTCCATTTACCTCACTTCGCTGGGGTGGTGTTAAGTATATCTCTATCCCCAAGGTTTTCAGGTAGTCCATTACGATTGGACTTACGAAACTCCCCTCATTATCCATTACTAATAATCTGGGAATTATGAAGTAATGCAATATTTTGATGATTTTGTCTCTGATGTGTAGAACAGATTTGTTGTTGATGTGGAAAAACTTTGTAAATTTGGAGAATTTATCCACGCATGAGATGAATTTTTCATTTTTTATCTCGATTATATCCATATGGAGTATTTCTGTTGGATATGTTGGAATTGGTGTCTCCTGGAGCTCGACTCGATTTGGGTGTCTGTCATATTTATTTGTATTACAGATGCTGTAGGTTTTGGTATATTTTTTTATTAGGCTTGTTATTCGTGGAAAATAGTATCGTGTTTTCATGAATTCCGTTTTGTCGAGGTTGACACGTAGGTTAGCTTTTTCAAATTTCGAGAATATTCTTTTGACATTGATAAGGTGTTCTTCTTCGGTTTTCCCTCCGAATATGATGATGTCGTCGATATAAACATAGCAGATGATTCCGATGAATTCTTTCAATACGTCGTCTATCATTCTTTGGAATATAGCTGGCGCATTTTTTAGTCCGAAAGGTAGTCCTAAAAATTCATATTTTCCATTCATAGTGGAAAAAGATGTTTTCGGAATATCCTTTTCTTTCATACTGATTTGGTGAAATCCTGATGTAAGGTCGATGGTCGTAAAAAATTTTGATTTTCCAAGATTTGCCAACGTGTTTGATATATCCGGTATTGGATATGTATCTGATACTGTGACCGCGTTTATTCTTTTGAAATCGATGACTATCCTATATTTTTTGATGCCTGATGCATCCAGCTTTTTTTCGACTACCCAAATTGGTGAATTGTATGGGCTTTTAGACGGCCTTATGATTCCATCCTTTAGAAATTGGTCTATTTGCTTCTCCACTTCCTGCCTCATACTGACTGGATAAGGATAGGATTTCGTGTAAATTGGTTCATCTGTTGTTGTTTTTATTTCTGCTTTTATGTTAGTATCAATTGTTTCAGTATCGTTGACTGGGTTAAATAATGTTTTGAATTTTGCCACAATTTCTTGGAGTTTTTTTCGGGATTCTGAAGATAAGTGACTATCCCGAATTTCAATGTTGTTTACTTGAACTGAATGTTTTTCCTTGAGTGGAATTTTGATATTTGGGGTTATGGTCAAAATGTTATTTGTCCGGTCGATAATTGCCCCAAATTTTTTTAGAGTGTCGTCCCCGATTATTCCGTCGAATGTTTTTAAACCAGGTAGTACAAAAAACTCTATTAATGTGTCGATTCCAATGCATTTAAAAAATTGTCCGGATATTTTTTTACTGATCCTGATGTCACCTCCCGCTGATTTTATGTTAAAGGGGACATTAGTGAGAATGGATCTTTCGGCTAGTTCAGGTTTTATGAAGTTCTTGTTGGCTCCCGTGTCAATTAAAAATTTGAGGATGTTGTTCTTTGCTGTTTTGTACTCTAGGTATGGTATACTAGTTTCTCAATAAAATTTACCTCTGAATTTATTTCCTCAGGTTCGTCTTCTAATTTCTCGATATCAGTATTTTCGTTAACTAACTGATTATATTCCTCTTCCTCCTGTGTGTCCAAATGATAAATTCTTTGTTGTCTTTGGGATTCGCCGTAGCTATGATGTTCTACCTTCAGTGGATGGTTATTTTGATATGCTGGTCTGTTCATGTAATTTACGCGTTTGGTTTGAATTGACTGGTCAATTTCCATTGGTGTTGCAGGTTTCGGATAAATTGGCCTAGGTGGTATTTGTTGATTTAGATTTTGATTGTTGTACGATGTTTGGTTGGTATAATGTTGATTATTGTATATCATATTTTTCCGTTGTGGTGGTATTAAATTATGGATTACTCGTGGATTTTGTGAATTTGTATACGAAACTTGGTTGACCGAATTATTAATTCGTGGATTTTGTGGGTTGATATACGAAAATTGGTTGATTGGAGCTGTTACTGAATTAGTAATGTTCTTTTTCTGAATCGTTAAATTTCTGAAATTCATGTTTTGAATCTCAAGGCAGGATGCATATGCTTTCGGAAGTGTTGTTAGTTTTTGGATGATTAACATTCGTGACAATTCTACATTTAACCCTCTGACAAAAACGTCCAAAGCTCGATTCCTGTAGTTTTCGACTAGAACGCTGGTGGTTTCTGTCGAATAATCCTCTATTTTTTTTTTATTTACTATAATGAGAATTGATGATTCACATTGGCGTAGAATTCATCGATTGTCATATTTCTTTGTACCAGGTTATTTAATTGATGTTCTAATGTGCGAAGATCCCTTTTATCTGCGTGGTGGAGCGATAGGCATTTTTTTATAGACGCCCACTCATCATCGAAGATATTATATGATATTAATGCCGCATCGGCGTTTCCTCTAATCTTCTGCCGTATGTGTTGCAATATTGCTCTATAGATTGGGTTAGTGCGTACGATATTTATAGTCTCGTAGAATGGTCTCGACATTTATGCACCCAAGAGATATATTGAGTTGGATTTCCGTCGAACTGTTGCAGTTCCTTCACGCAGTCAGATAACTTACTTATGTCCTTAAGATCTTGTTCATTTTGTGGGGCTGCGATTATTGTTGCTACAGGTGAATTTATAGGTTTCTCCAGTATCTCGAGTCTCCGCTCGATTTGTTTTGTGAACTCAATTTGAGCATTTAGGGCTCCGGTTATTTTTGTTAATGAAGCTTGGATTTGATCTAATTTTTGATCTACTGGTGTCGTCATTATGATGTTTCACTTATTATTATATTTAGTATTATTTTTATTATTATATTTTATTATTATTTTAAATTATGTTTTTATTATTATTGTTGGTTATTACGATCACTTTTTTATAATTAACCAAAATGTTTAGTTACTTTTATTACTATTTGTTATTATACTCACTTTTTACTATTAACTTAGTATTTTGTAATTTTTATTAATTAATACTTGTTATAAAAAAATATTTAGTTACTATTATTATTGTTATTATAATCACCTTTTATTATTAAAATTCTCGTTATTATTATAATCACTTTTTATTATTATTTTTACTTTCTTTTACGTAAGTAAAATAAAGTATAGTAATCATGAAAATTTTCGACCTTGAGATTATTGAGGATTTATCTGTTTTGAGGTCCCCTGAGTCCGAAAAAGTGGGTTTCGGAATGATGTCTGTCTGTCCGTCTGTCAGTCTGAGGCCCCAGTGAATTTTACTCCAAATCGGTCAACCGGAAGTGGCCACTCCCTTGGGCCAGAAAATTTGTTTTGCAAATATCTCAAAAAGTATAAGGTTTACAAAAAACTACTAAAAGAAAATGTTTACAAAAAATAAAAGTAAAAAAAAAATAAAAAAAATAAAATTACCGACCAAACGGCGCAGTGGTTAAAGCTACGGCGGTTGGATCGGGAGGTACCGGGTTCGAATCCCTATAGGGGCGGGATGCAAAAGGGATTTTTCATCATCTGATTACGATCGCTGATGACGATGAACACATCTATGACCCCCTGTTGAGAGTGCGGAATCCATGGGCCGACCCACCTTTCATGTCAGTACTATAGGCTGGCATGAAGCAATGCAATGTGCAGGTGGTTTAAACAAAAGCGGGTCTATAGCCGTACGTCCTCGAGTTGGCTGGCAACGGCGTAAGGTAGGACGTTAAAAGGGAACTGCGAAAGAGTTGGGAGTGCCTAGAGCCTCAGAAAAGATTGCAGAGATAGAGACAAAAAAAAATTAAAAAAAATTTTATAAAAAAAATAAAATTGATGTGTGGCCAACACATTTCTTCTACGAACAGGGAATTTTGAGAAACCAATTACGCAAACTTCTTACAAATTTATTATTTTTTATTACTTTCTTTTACATAAGTAAAGCTTAAATCTAAAGTTTTTGTTCGATTGGTTAAGCCACCTGGGCTATAGAGAAGACACAGACTGATAGACGGACGGACAAACGGACAGACTGACAGACAGACATCATTTCGAAACCTACTTTTTCGGACTCAGGGGACCTCAAAACAGATATCTGTGGAATTAAACAAAAACAGGATATCAGCAAAACCACAAATGTTGGGAAATTGGATTTAAAGTTATGGTTATGATTTTTTCAAATATTTTACATTAAGAGCTGAACTTTCTTTTTTTTTTTGTTAAACCAAATAATAATAATTCTTCATAAGTATTACCGATTAATAACATAAAAATATATATATTAAAGCTTAATTTTGATTAATTAGAAGATATCCTGTTTTGTTATTGAAACTATGATTTTGCATAAACTTGCTATGTGCAGTTGTCCAGTTTTAATCAAATACATGCCAGCAAATTACATTTTGTTAACTACACATAACCTATTTTTACCAAACAAATTTTTTTCGGAATTTGATGTTTTTTTTATTATTAAATATACCATTTGAGAAATTTGAATCATAAATTTTTAAAAATAAAACAAATTTTGGTAAAAAAAATTCATTCCAGTCTTTTTCTAATTCAACAATAATCAGCCATTTTCAAAACCCTAATTAAAAAAAAAATTGAAACAAAAAAAAATTTTGAACCATAATCCAAAATAACAAATAATAAGAAATAAACTAACAATAATAAGTTACTATTCATCATTATCTGAATGATTTAAATAAATTGTATCTGCAATATTTTCCTTGACGGGAAGCTCCTTGTAAAAATTGTGAAGGCCTTGGGGAATAAACTGTAATAGATCTAATAAATCCTTATATTTTTCTTTTGATGTTGGATTATATAATCCATTTTGTGGCGAATTTAATTGAAGCACTTTAAACCATCGCGTTGGGGCGATGTTAAAGTTGTATATAGATCCGCGCTCCATTGCGAACAAGGCAAGCGCTTGTCCAAACAAATAAACTACACCAAATTTATATATGGCGGTCGCACAATACAATTTGTATGCGACCGGGTTTTTATTTTCAATCACGTAATTCACAAAATTTATTAGGGACTAAATCCCACCACCACGTATACGATTTTGGAATTTTAATTCCTTTTAATTAAATGCACAATTTATTATTATTATTATATTATATTTTCGCTGAATTATTTTTTCTTCACAAAATTAATTTTAGAAGACGAAGCGTCTTAGTCAAAAACAGAAACTCGAGTGTATTATTTTTTTTGTGTCATGGCGACGGCGTTGTTGATGACGAAAACAAAAGGAGCAGAAAAAGAGCGATGATGCGTCGCGAACAAAACATAACGAGAGTAAAAACATTTTGTGTAATGTCTTTCGTGTGTTTTGTGTATGTCTTTCGTGAGTGTCTATTTGAGACATAGTGAAAACATGGAAACGAAAAACATAGATGTGTCAAGACCAGAATAGATGTCGCTTCGCATGAATTTGGGTAAATAGGTATTTTGTAGTGATGTACGAAATGAAGCGATTGAATGAGTAAATCGCTACAGGACTCCCCTGCAAGTGATTCCCCTCCCTAGAAGAAAACTGCGTGATCGGCTGAGATACGAACAATTTTATGCGGATTCCTAACTGATATTTGATCAGTTGAACATAGTATGCCGTAAGCCGGTTTTAGCCGGTCAATTGAAATGGTTTGATTTTTACCATTAATTGACACGGTGAATTGTTTCCGAAGGCGTCGAATGACTTTAAATGGACCTTGATAGGGAGGAGATAATCCCGTGCGAACCTTGTCCGTTCTAACGAATACAAAATCACAGTTGGCAAGTGCTTTTGGTACAAAAACGTCGTCTTGTGAGGACTGACGTGGTGATTTCGGAACAAGATTCTGCATGGTTTGTCGCAGTTGGTCGATGACTGTGTCGCTTGTTGGTAACGGTGAAAGAGGATTTTCGACGAAGAACTCACCGGGTAGCTTGATGGTTTGTCCATAAACCATTTCAGCTGATGAGCACTTCAGATCTTCTTTCACTGTTGCTCGGATTCCAAGTAATACAATTGGTATTTCGGAGCTCCAATGGATTGTATTGCCTCTGGCCATTAACGCGGCTTTTAGTTGCCGGTGGAAGCGTTCGACCATGCCGTTCGCTTGAGGGTGATAAGCGGTAGTACGTATACGAGTTGAACCAAGGAGTTTTGTTAACTCTGTAAAAAGCTTGGATTCAAATTGCGTCCCTTGATCAGTGGTGATATTAAGGGGTACGCCAAATCGTGAAACGTAGTTGTTAACAAATGTTGTGGCAATGGTTGCAGCTGACATATTGGTCATGCAGTATGCTTCGGGCCATCGAGTGAATCGATCGACACAGGTAAGTAAGTATGTGTATCCACTAGATGGAGGAAGTGGTCCTACGATGTCTAAATGGATGTGCTCAAATCGACCGTGTGGAATTTCGAATTATCCATGAGGTGATTTTGTGTGCCGTTGGACTTTGGCACGTTGGCAAGACAAACAAGGACATTCATCGGGCCAAGAGAAATTATTGGCTGTTTTGGGCTTACGTAAAAGTACTGCCAGATGGCTGTGAACTGGTGCGAGTATTTCAGCAAGTTTTGGTATAAATCGGTGGTAGTAATTTACCATACCGATGAATCGCTGAATGTGCTTTATTGAGGTAGGAGCTGAGAATTCCCTAATAGCATTAATTCGTCCTTCAGACGGCAGAATACCATTAGGGGTGATCCTGTGGCTGAGGAAATCAAGAGTGGTTGCGCCAAAGACGCATTTTGCACTGTTGATGTGAACATCAAACTCAGTTAACTTGTGGAAGAGTTGTTCCAAGTGGAGTTTGTGCTGTTCCTCAGTTTGAGAAGCCACAAGAATATCGTCAGTGTAGACGAAAACGAAATCAAGGTTATGGACGACTTGATTCATGAATCGCTGAAACGTTTGTGCGGCATTGCGAAGACCGAATGGCATTCGGGTGAATTCGAAGAGGCCAAATGGTGTAGTGATCGCCGTTTTATAAACGTCATCAGGAGCGACGGGAATTAAGTGGTAGGCTCTGACAAGATCGATTTTCGAAAAAAATTTGCATCCATGCAAGTGCATGGAGAAATTTTGAATGTGGGGTATCGGATAACGATCAGGTGTCGTGACCGTGTTTAAACGGCGATAATCCCCACATGGTCGCCAATCGTGATCTTTCTTTTTCACCATATGTAATGGACACGAAACGGGAGATGCGGAAGGACTGCAAATCCCTAATTCCACCATGTGTTGGAATTCCGTAAATGCGGCTTTGTGCCGGATTTGGTCTAGCCTGCGTGGTCTCGACACGGGCAGATGGCCTGCTGTGACGATATGATGAACCACGTTGTGCCGGACTGGCAATTTGTAATTCGGCTCTGCTGTAAGTTGTGGAAACTTTTTAAGCAAAGTGCCGTAGCCGTTGTTGATCGTGAAATGGATAGGTGTCGGTGTGTCGACGCGAACCATGACGGCATTGACTGTCAGCTTAGTCGCTGAATCAACCAGCCGTTTGTTCTTCAGATCAACAAGTAGTCCGTATTTGCACAAGAAGTCGGCGCCAATGATCGGGCGATTCACAGCAGCAAGTAAAAATGCGTGCGTGAATGTTCGCTTAAGCCCGAGATCCACCTGAAGCAACTTTGTGCCGTAAGTGTGGATGGTTGAGCCATTGGCGGCCGACAAAACTAGATTTGGATTTCGTTTAACAATACTAAATTCATTTTTAAAATTAAAAACTGGAATAACCGAAAGGTCAGCGCCAGTGTCGACTAAAAAGGTATAACGGTTTATTCGGTCGAATGCGAATAACCGTGACGTGTATTGGGTATTTGTGAGTTGGGTACCGTCCCAGTGATCTACAAGTTTTTTGTAACTTCAATATCCATTTTGTGGATATTTTGCGACGTCGATGATTTCGACGTGTTGAAGTTGCAAGGCGGAACGCATTTTTTCGCAGCCATACCAAATTTTGCGTGGTACCAGCACCTACCATGACGGCGTGAGTAGTTGCTGGAACTGCGTGACTGTGATCGTGATCTTCCCGAAGATCGGTCTCGAATCAAGCCGTTTATCTTGGCCTCGAGCCGATTCATTCTCTGTTCCATGGTTCCAGTGTTTTGGCTAGTTGAAGGAGTACGATCGGTGCTCTCAGGTGGACGTGATTGTCTTGAGTTAACTTGAGAAATATTTGGAAATTGTTGACCGATTGAAATTACTTCAAACATCCGATCGGCGGTTTTGGCCAGTGCGTCAGTCGTGATCGACTCTGGCTGCGCGATTAGGGCGATCTTGATTATCTCGGGCATTTTCCTCACCCAAAGTGATTTTACGATGTGATCAGGAAAATTTGTGCCAGCGAGAGTGCGGATATGTCTTAACGCATCGGAAGGTTTACGGTCGCCGATGTCTTGACCAGTGATGAGGGCCTCTAATTGCCTCTCCGACGATGGCGCTAAGCGGTCTAACAATGTGCTCTTCAATGTCGTGTACTGCTCAGTGATTGGGGGACTAGTTAGAAAATCAGAAATTACATTGCATGTCTCCGGCGACAAGGACGACAGCGTGTGTAGATATTTTTCTTTTTCCGATTTTATCCCTTGAAGGTTAAATTGAATTTCAGTTAGCAAAAACCAATTTCGGGCATTTCCTGGCCAAAATGGTTGGATTTTGACTGTTTTACTAGCCGCGACCTCCAAAGGTGTTTGATCATCAGTAATCATCTCGTTTGTGTCGTCGGTGGTATGCTTAGTTTCTTCACCGTTCGGCATTTTCAGGAATTTAAACTGAGGTCGAGAGTACTGAACTTAACAGACTTATTGAACGATCCCCGATGTCAAATTAGACACCAAACCAAAAAAAATAATATAGTATATATGACAGTAACTATACTTTCACGAAACGCCACAAACTAAGGGACGAGCCTTCACTACGTGCTTGGGGCTGTACTCGTGAAATGTATGTTTCGGAAGATAAAGAAGAGAAATAAGATATGATTGTGATTGTTATGATATTTCGATGAGATGCGAAAATATAATTGTTTGAAATGCCAATGTAAAAACGATAAAATAATCTTTGAGAAAAGCTATGACTGATAAAACAACCGAAGAATGTACGCGCTGTGGTGGTGAAAATTTTACAATAAAATTTTACAATGGGATTTTAGTTATCAATTTGATATGGAGAATTTGAGAAAAAAAAAAAAATATAATTCTATTTTGTTTGTATTTAAATTTACGTTAATTAGCAGTCAATCGAAATGTAGTGATATATGTATAAAATTTTACTATATGACTGGCACTGCTAAGATAATGCAAGCAAAAAAATGTAAAAATAAATATTTAAAACTTGCGGTTTATTATAATTTATGTTGTTGCACCCTGTGTGTAGGTGTTTGTCTTCTCCGTTGATCGTTGCACCACGTGTGTAGGTGTTTTTGATTTACTTCTGTTTAATCGCAATAATTTTGCAATTGTTTTATTATTCCAATTAATTATTTAATGTATTGCTGATAATTGTTGTTGTTGTTTTTCGACCGATGAAAATACGTGCATGTGTATTTAACAGAATGAATTTGACATCGTTTGTATTAGCAAATGAGTAAATTTCCGTATTAAATGTTGTTGATAATTATTGTTGTTAGTTGTGAATACTTCATTAATTGTTGTACTGTACGTACAATTGATTGTTGTATGCCGTATTTGATGAATAAATAATATTACTGTATTAACCGTTGTATACTGTGTTCCTGCTGAATTAAACACAATGACGTCCTTTGCGTAGTTAGTTTCCTTATTTTGTTGTTATTGGAATTGTTTCTAACCAAATAAAAAGAGAAACTCACGGCAGTATGGTTTTTATATGAAAAAATTATTAAATTTACTGACCTTTTGCTTGATGCAATAATTTTGCATCAAGCTTCATTTGTCTATAGACGTGTATGTTTAGGGCGCGGCCTAGTTTTTTTATTCGATTTATGATTAATTTTGTTATATTACCGTAAAAACGGTTGTCGGAGGTCACCAGTTATCGCGTTGGGGCGATGTTAAAGTTGTATATAGATCCGCGCACTATTGCGAACAAGGCAAGCGCTTGCCCAAACAAATAAACTACACCAAATTTATATATGGCGGTCGCACAATACAATTTGTATGCGACCGGGTTTTTATTTTCAATCACGTAATTCACAAAATTTATTAGGGACTAAATCCCACCACCACGTATACGATTTTGGAATTTTAATTCCTTTTAATTAAATGCACAATTTATTATTATTATTATATTATATTTTCGCTGAATTATTTTTTCTTCACAAAATTAATTTTAGAAGACGAAGCGTCTTAGTCAAAAACAGAAACTCGAGTGTATTATTTTTTTTGTGTCATGGCGACGGCGTTGTTGATGACGAAAACAAAAGGAGCAGAAAAAGAGCGATGATGCGTCGCGAACAAAACATAACGAGAGTAAAAACATTTTGTGTAATGTCTTTCGTGTGTTTTGTGTATGTCTTTCGTGAGTGTCTATTTGAGACATAGTGAAAACATGGAAACGAAAAACATAGATGTGTCAAGACCAGAATAGATGTCGCTTCGCATGAATTTGGGTAAATAGGTATTTTGTAGTGATGTACGAAATGAAGCGATTGAATGAGTAAATCGCTACAAAACTGTATATTGGACTTGCGATTTGTAACCATTCGCAAAATCTCTGCGTCACTTTTGTAGCTCGTTTGGTACTCACAGAACCATTTACATTCTTCATGTATTTAAAATGAAAAAATAAATAAATGCGATTATTGTTAAAAGCTAAAGCTTTATTACAAGTACCTTAACAGTCGTATTTCGTTCCATATTATTTTCGTTCCACATTCAGTTTTGTAAGGCTTTTTATATTTTTTTTTTTAAAAGCTGTGCAAAATCGTAGAAATCTGAATTTTTCATTTCAATCACGTGAATTTTTTTTTTTCTGCCGCACATTCGCATCATTTGGGCCCAGTCATGCGGATGAAATATTTCCATGTTTGTGCGTTTCTTTATATCTTCGATTAATTTGTGATCGGAGTCACATTCTAAATGAGTGTGACCTGGATCGAGAAATTTATGTTCCAAAATTTTTAATTTATTTGTATGATCAAGGAAATACTGCATCATACTGCATACAATGTTGTTTCTATTTTGTCCTGAACATGTGTCACTGAAAATTACTACATGGTGCTTTAAGTTTTCTGCAGACATGAGATATTTGTATATACAAGAGCCTATTTGATTGGCTCCTCGACCACTCATTGCCTCATGCCAAACGAACCAATATGTTGAATTATCGTCGCAGTTCCGGATAGTAAGATTGAAAGTCCAAAGGCTTCGTTTGTAAAACGCTATGTTTGATCTCAAATAAGGAGTGGGTAGACATTGTTGAAGATCAATAGCTAGTATTGTTTTAGTTGGGTCGTTTTTATCTGCTCTTTTAACTTCATAAGCTAGTTCAGCACGCTCCTGATGAAGATCTCGTTCTCTCTCAAAAATTAATTTTTCTTCTTCGTTGGCTATCTTCATTTGCAAAGCAAATTTGCCGCATTTTTGGCAGGTATCGAGTTGCGGATGTTTAAATTTTAAATTAAATCTTTTAAAAATTTCACGATATTTCGATAATGAGACTTTTGTTCGTGGATTAACTTCTGAGTACATCTCGTACATTTTTGATAAATTTAATCCTATTGGAAGATACTTTTTTTGTGTATGAGATCTCGAGTAATGCGATTCATACTTAGGGAAACTATTAATATGTGTAGCGGTTCACCCAATGAACCACTACAAACTGGGCAGCGCACATTCCTACTCACATGTGTAGTGGGTTGACTTCCCCTTCGCTTGTTTTGCTGGACCAATCGCAGCACACGCAACACTACACACAAACAAAACAAAATAAAATTTAAAAAAATAAAATTAATCGATTCTCAGTCCGTTCTCAAAATTCAACAAGGCGACATGTCGCCTACCTCGCACGGTGTTATGAAAACACCAAAATGTTGATTAAAATCAAATTAAATTAAATCAAATTAAATAAATTAAATTTAATAAAATAAATTATGTGTTTAAAATAATAAATTAATTCTAAAAATAAATTAAATAAATAACAATTTATTGATTGTTAAATATGATTTATCACTTCCTGTTCCTGGCTGGATGTTATTTTTGATTTGTTCGCCGATGTTCCTCTGTCATCAGCAATACTTCTGCCTTCTTGTAATTTTTTTATAGCTGTTCGTAATATACCCCTTTTTTCGCCAAGAACAGCAAGAAAACAGGTTTGGCACACTTTTATTTCTTCCAAGCATGCTCTGTCCAATAAAAAGTATTTAACGGTGATGCAACGATCTCGCTTAGGACTTTTTAAATTAGTTATCCGATTTTTGTTTTTTCAATTTTCAAATATTTAAGGCTCAAAATTCGTGTTTTTTATAATTATGTATTAGATCAGACATAATATTTTTTATCTGTTTCGAAATAGAAATTTTATTCGGGAAAAAGATGCTATCTTGAGATAATTTAACAAAAAACTGAATATATGCTAAAACAATCAACAGTAAATTTTATTGAAACCGCCTAACTGCAGATAGTCTTTTATTCGAGATTTTATTTATCACATTTTAGGTGTGTAAAATTATATCTTGAGTTAACTAAATTCTTACAAATTTTTACAGTTCTGAATTTTAAAGTTACACTGTCTATCTGAATATAACCTGTTTTTATAAAACGATTTTTTGTTTAACTCAAACATAACCAATTTTGATCAAATTTTTCTCGGAAAATAATGAAAATTTTGGAAAATGGATTAGGTTATCAAACGAAACTTTAAATTTTAGAACGAATGGTGAAAGAAATTGAAAAAGTGGTTATCTGCAGATATTCTGTTTTTGTTTAATTCCACAGAATATATCTTCATTAATGCCTTACATAATATTTGGGGTTACAGCTCCCAGATTCCGTGAAACAGAAAATTTAGTTTGCAAATATTTCAAAAATATACAATTTACAGAAAACATGAAAAAATAAAAACAATCTTAATTAAGTTTGCAAGAAATTTGTATTATAATAGTTTCTTAAAATTCGCTGTTGGTAAAAGAAAGTCGTGTGTTGGCCACACCTCCATTTTTTATATGAAAATTAATTTAATTTCATTAAATTATTTAAAGAAACAGGAATAGAGACGTTTGGTTAAATTTATAAAAAATTACATCATACAAATTATTAAAAGTATCAAGCAAATAACTCAAAAGAATCAATTTATACAAAAATAACAATTCAATCAATTCGGTACAAGTATCAATTCGGTTGGAAGTATCAATTCAGAATTTGGTTAAAAGAGTAAAAGTAAAACCATACATGCAAATATCAATTTAAAAATGAAAATTAATGAACAATCAACAATAATATTTTGCATATTATGTAACGTAAAATCAGTATGTTGATACATTTATTCCTCTCTAATTATTAAAATTTTAAGAACAATTTATTGTTTATAATTTTGATTTGTCACCTTAAAATCGAAAAAATTAGGTAAAGTAAAAAAAATCAATGGATCAGGTTCGAAAGTATCAGGTTCTTGACTTAAAAGTATTAATTGATACTGAGTGCGAGTTCGCGACAATAACCTGCTGAAAATTTTTCAGCAGGCAACCAATCAATGTATAGCGTATTTTGTTGACCAAAATTGAATCCAAACTATTTTGGGTTTATTTGTTTCCCAAGAAAATAGCCAATTTGATTTAATTGGCAAAAGCCAACTTTTCGAAATAAAATAAAAATTTAATATGTAATATGACCTGGTGGCAGGTATCATAACCAAAAATTAGAATTGGGTTTAATTTAACCCAATATTTTTTTGGGTTAATGTTATTCTTGCGCGGGTTTATCCTATGCAATTGTTGTTGTAAATTTTTCAAGGAAATACGCTTGTAGTCTAATTCGTAAACAAATTTCCCCTTCCGAATAAAATATTTTTAAATCGCATGCAATCCTGCTGAAAATTTTTCCGCAGAATATTGTCGCGAACTCGGACTTATACCGAAAAGTATCGATTAAGCCCATCATTACTGGAATCTGGAAGAGACACAATGAGAATGATAAAAATGAATTTATGCATAAATAAAAGGCACAATATTTAATTTTTGACACGAATTTTATTTTTTTATTTATTTTTCATGGGTGCAATTCAAATTTCAAAGGAGAAATGGTAATTAACTTTGATTTTAGTAATATATTATAAAATATTTTTTTAATTCAATTAGAAAATTTTATTTTTTGTACAGCACTTTTTCGGAAATAGGTTTTTAGAGCAAGAGGAATATATAAAAAAGCCAGTAAAACTATATAAAATATTTGCTTCATTTCTTGTTATTGTTTTCAGTGTTATTTTATGCCGATACTGATATTTATGCGTACTGCCACAAATACACATTTAGCTTCGTAAAATGAACATTTGAGGTATGGACAACAATCCTCATGAATATGACACTAAAATAGATATTTTCTTTATAATGAATAATATTCACTAAGCACAACATTAATTTTTTCTTACATGATCTCCAAAGGGAGAACATTCTGTGGTGGCCGCTAGAGCATTCACCGTCCAATATAAAACGTATAGTAATAATAACACAGAAACTACTTTGGAATACATTATTTGATGTACCACTTATTCTTTTAACAATACACGAGTATGAGCACAAACGATTTAACTTCTGAAATAATACTACGCTAAATACTCGTTTGTAAATTGTTTTTATTTCATTTTGCTGTTATGTGAAGAACGTAACAAAATAAATATATAAAAAAAGGCCCGATTGTATGAACGCGGATAGACGATATAACCTCGGATTTATCGTCGTTTGCATTGTATGTATGAATAAGCAAATATGAAAATCAATGGATTTTGTTATATCCTCTGTTTCTATCTTCTCTATACTTAAGAGATAAGATGGAGTCAAAATACACCGATTAAACGTATGAAAAACCAAGAATATGAAAGTTTATTTTCAATTATGGCTGTATGACACTGGCTAGTTTCTCGCATTGTTTAAGTGATTAAAAATAAAACTAGAGCAGGCCAAATAATGCATATATAAAATATTCATAAGAGTGAGTGAATACAATATAGGCAAAAAATTATAATAAATTCATGAAAAATTGATCTAAAATTTCATTGCTCACTTTTGTAGCAATTTAAATGGAGCAATTCTAGCAAAAAATAATTCAATTTTAATTATTTTTTTTGACATAGACAGCTTGTTTTTGACATTTCATCATATTCTTAAAATAAATATTTTAGTGTGGTGTTTCTGTTTATATATTTCGTCAAATTCTAAAAATAAATATTTTAGTGTGGTGTTTATTATGTCGGACGCGGACCTATTACAAATTTTAGTGGCAACTAACGTTCATATGCTACGAACAGCGGCTTATTTAAATATAAGGAAAGCCGAAAAAAAAAAGAAATTGAAAAAATATTCTTCGAAGTGGCTGTTACATCGGGAAAGTGAAGGATTCAGCCATAAATTGCTAAAAGAAATAGAAGACGAGGATGTAACCCTATACAGGAAGGTTCTGAGGATGAAACCAGTACAGTTTCAAGCAATTTTGGAAAAAGTACAGCCATATATTACCAAACTGAATACAAATTTCAGGAATTGCATATCTCCAGCTGAGCGTTTACAAATAACTCTAAGATATTTGGCCACTGGTAAGGTAAAATTAGTTTTTATTATAACATCTTTTATTATTTTTTCGTTTTGTTTCCAGGAGAAACTCAAACATCATTGCAACTTCCATTCAGGGTACAACAATCGACCATTTCCAAAATTTTAAAGGAGACGATCCCGATATTATATTCCGTATTAAACGAAGAGGTATTGAATTTTCCTCAAACTGCATCAGATTGGTTAAATATTTCACAGGATTTTTATCAACTTTGGGGATTTCCCAATTGTATAGGCGCAATAGATGGTAAGAACCTAAAATTGGATAACATACATAGACTCAGTCGTATTTCACATAAATCAATGTTTTATTTGCAGGAAAACATTGTAAAATTAGGCCTATGAAAGAATTTGGTTCCAATTACTGGTGCCACAAAGGGACCAATTCGTTTGTTTTGATGGCCATTGTCGACGCCCATTATAGATTTATTTACGTTGATGTCGGTATCAATGGACGTATTGGTGATGCTGGCATTTGGTTATGATCAGACCTAAGGCGTGAAATGGAGGCGAATAACGTGGGTATACCGGTGGGTATACCCTACCCAACTACTTACCTGGAACCGAGATACTTTTACCATATGTATTGGTAGCCGACGACGCTTTTTCATTATCAGACTACATAATGAAGCCATATTCTCAGAGGGATCTAACCACCAGTCAAATAAGATTTAATTATATGCTATCCAGAAATAGGCGAGTAGTTGAAAATGCATTTGGGATTCTGGCTAACAGATTCCAAGTCTTATTTGCTCCTATTCATCGGGCACCCAAGGAGGCTATCGAAGTTGTTTTGGCTTGCATATGTCTACATAATTATTTAAGGAACGACAATATTAAAGATACAAATAATATAGACGTCATGACGGTTGAAGAAATAGACTCAATTAACACCAACAATTTTGAAATAACCAGTCATGCAATTGTTGGTGCACAAAAAAAAACAGCCACAGAGATCAGGAAGCGATTCGAGGAGTATTTTGAAGTGTTTCATCCAAATATTTTAAATGAATAGAAAAATGAGTTAAACTTAGATTTTTATTAATTCATTTTGATATAAAAATTATTAAAATATAAATTATAAATATATGTATATTGAATTAAAAAATTACATTAATTATTTCTGTTTTGTCTTTCGTCATTTCTTTTATCTTGAATTGTATTTATTTCATATAATATGGCATTTATTTTATTTTTGGCGAGTGTTCGGAGATCGTTGTCGAAATTTGCTATTTCTTGGCCAATATAATCTGAAAAAGCTTGTTGGCTGTTTTTTTGTGAATTTTTTTGTATGCTTGATTCTATTAATTTTGTTAAATTTACTGATGACTCCAAACAAGAATCAGCAATGATTTCCTCTTTGGATTTTGAAGACGTTCTCCGCTTTTTAGAGAGAAACACACATTAAGTAAAATTACAATGGTTTGATTATTTTGGTTTTTAAAATGTCAAAATAAGTACATATAGTGTTGTCTCATTTTATTTGGATTCGTTCTCTTTTTCGCTTTTTTGTTTTTACAGCAATTTATAGCACTTGAAAACTAGCCAGTGTCATACAGCCATTACATATACGTCAAAGAAACAGGTGTTACCACTCATATAAAAAACTGCTCTAAAACTGCAATAAAACAGAGGATAGAAAAATATTTTAAATTGTTCATACAATAGGAAAAAATAAAATCCTCGCTCATACAATCGGGCCATAAATTGAGAACATGAAATATTGTATTAGCATTAGCATGAAAAAAGAAGAGAAGCGAAATGGAAAAGTCCTAAGGAGAAGTCCTTAGGGATGCAAATTTAACATTAAATTTGTTCAAGTGTAGGTTCTTATGTAATAGTATCGAATATTTAGGATTTAGAATAAGGAGGGTATTAATCGATAGAGAAGTTTCCAACGCCCAAAAGCGTTAGGGATTTAAGATCATTCATTGGGTTATCTAGTTATTTTAGGCGTTTTATCGAAGGGTACGCAGTAGTTGCTAGACCATTGACTGACTTAATAAAAAAAATGAAGTTTCTATGTGGGACGAGTTGCAAGAGTCAGCTTTTAATAAAATAAAAGGTTAGCTGACGAACAAACCAGTATTAGGCATGTATGTTGCGGGCGGGTGAGTAGAAGTGCATACTGATGCAAGCTCTTTAGGTTTAGGCGGTGTACTATACCAAGAGCAAACGCCTTTGTTATTCAAATCAATTAGCTACTACTACTGAAATATTCAGCGGTGGAATGAGAAGTTTTTAGCTGTAGTACCATGCCTAGAGAAATGGCGTGTATATTTGCGGGGGGTAGAATTCACGATAAAAATCGATTGCAATAGATGGTTTGTTAAATTGTCCGAATATTCATTTATGATCAAACATGTGAAAGGTGCGAATAATCTGGTAGCGGACGCCTTGAGTCGTTATCCTGTAGGAGATAAAACTGTAGATAAGGTTTACGGTATTACTTTAAACACAGATTGAGTCGCTGCATTGCAGCGTACTGATAAAAGAATCATGACAGTTACGGATCTTATAGAGCTCGGTGATGAAAAAACCTTTAAAAAATTCATAATGTACAAGTCGAGGGTATACCAAACCAGCAAGAATAGATAGCGGTTATATGTCCCTCAGGATTTGGTCTATGATGTGGTTCGAGATGCGCATGAGGCAGTCGCACACCAAGGCATTGATAAAACGATAGAAAATTTGAAAAGATCTTTCTATTTTCCGAATATGCGAGAGATAGTTACCGCGTATTTAAACAGCTGTATCCAATGTCTTTATTATAAACAAACTGCGGGCAAGCAGCCGGGATACCTTCATCCTTTGGAAAATGGTAAAGCACCCTTTGTCACGATTCATTACGATCATGTGGGTCCATATATTATGTAAGAGGATAAAAACCGATATCAGTATGTGAGAGTAATAATTGGCATCGTAAAATAAATGGCTAAGTAGATTGCAGTAGATGAAGTATAACGATTCTGAATTTTAGGTTTTTTTTCGAAGAATTTTCAGTTCCAAATCTCTTCGCGTGAATTAACCGTTCTATTCTCTGCTATTTAAAATAAAGAGGAGGGACCAGAAAAATTAAAATGTCCATACAATTTAAATCATATACAAATGTGTGTGTTCCATTTGGTCCTGGAGGAGGAAAAAACTGATTGGATTGGTGTATGGAAAACGAAAATTGGTAAATCTAGTTTTTGATTTTTGATATCGATGAGTTGTGTTCCAAAATACAATCAAACCGTTGGGCCATGTTTCAATATACAAAATCTGATTGCAGCTCAAACTTAAGGCCGAAGAAATTCTTCAGGCCATGAAATAATAAGTTTTATATAAGTTTTATACAACATATTTCAGATATAAAATTTCACTAAAATCTGTCAACAAATATGCTTGTTAAATTTGATGCTGGAGACTGAGAAGAAAGTCTGAATTGGCCAGTATGTAAAAATAAATTCCGCGAATATAATTTATTATTTAGCATCATTGAAAGTGTTGCGAAATATTTCTTAAATTTCAGCCATGGTTTAATTAAGAAATCCGACCCCAGATGATATGGGCGGAGGAATTCTTCAGAGCCGAAATTTATTATTTTTCTATTAGGAACTACTTAAAGAATCGATTTTACATCTCAAATTTCAGAAGTAAATTATTAAAATCCACCCACAAAAGTGCCTATTACTTACATTTTGAGCTTGAGACGTATTAATTAAACTGATCGGGGTTGGTTGTTAATGTAAAAAAAAAAAAAATCAATTTTTTGATTAATGGTACCAGCCATAATATCATTAGTATAGTGTTCCGCAATATGCCTTAAACTTGGCTCTTATTTTACTTAATAACCTAGATATGAAATTTCACTAAACTCTATTAACAAACGTGCGTGTTCCATTTGGTGCAGGAACTGTAAAAAAGGCCTGGATTGGTTATGTACTTAAAAAAAAAAATTTCTTTTTGACAAATTTTTTTTTTTTTTTTTTGATTTAAATTTAAATAGGTTTATGTACCAAAATATAATTAGCAGTGTCCTGGAATATTTGTTGAATGCTGGCCATGTTTTATTTAAGAAACTTAATCCCTGCTCCAAACGGAACTTCTGAAATTAAGCACCAATTCTATTGAAATTTATTATCTGACTTGACCAACATATTTGATGATAAATGAATTAGTTGCGGCATACTCAAATGATGAATCGAGGTGGCGAGTTTTGAAACTTTTCTATAAGAAATATCACCACAAATCTGTTTTCTAACCAATGGATGGTCGTCAACGCCAAACAAATTTTATAAAGTTTTTTTTTATATAGGTACACAACAAATTTCGAAATGAATAAAATATCGCTAAACTCGTAAAATTTGCGATGGTTTATCAAGAGATTTTTGCGAGAGGTTTGAATGTTTGATCAAAACACGCGGAATTTTTAGCTGTCGATAAATTATATGTGATTTGGTGTGCTCGGCGATATATTACTTGTGAAAAATCTGGAATAAAGAATCTAAAAGAAGTGTATAACGGTTTGTTAAATTTCGACCAAAAGCAGTACCGAAAGGATATTGCTCGGAAGTCGTGGAATGAAGTGAACGACGATCCAGAACTGCTCGAACAGGTCTTAACTGGTGATTAAACAGCAGTGTATGAATATGACGTCAAAACTAAGGCCTAATGGCCCTAATAGAAGCTTCCTGAAGAGGCAATACCGATAAAAGCTTGTCATATTCGAAAAAATATGAAGGTTATGCTCAACGCAGTGAGCTTCGATTTCAATGGTATAGTATGCTAAGAGTTTATCCAACCAGGCAGTAATAATAAGGAGTACTACCTGAAAGTTACACTTTGCTGCCTGTTCGTAAATTTTTGGCCTAAAACGATTACGATTTGATGTCTCAGCCTCCGAATTTGCCGGCCATGGCATGCGATTTCTTATCTCTTCTTTCTTCAAACCTAGCAGTTTTCTTTCAAGCTTTTCGTATTTCTCGAAAATATTTGGTATTGATAAAGGGTATATTATGTTCAAATTGAATTCATGCTTTCCCATTTCCCCCAGCATTTCGATATTTGAACTTTAGCAACCAACTTATTTGGCAAAACCATAATTTTAACTTTAAAGGACATGTTACCCGAAGAATTGTTAGTACAGAATTGGGACTCATACAAATGCAATTCTATTGAAGAAGAGCGCGTTAGAACTGTTAAAGCAGCAGCAGCAATTATCAAAGAAGACATCCAGTCCCAAATTTATGATACAACAGTATATCCAACATTCGATCTTCGATGATAATATGATATCAAAAATGGTGGTGAAGAGTTTGTACCAGCGACTTTAAAGATATTTACGGAAACTCTTTATAAAAAACGAAACGCATGCTCTTCAACAAAAACAAATAAAAAGATGCAGTTTCTCAATCAATGTATGTATGTATGATATACGGCGGATGCAGATCAAAATCGTTTATATTACCAGTGCTGCTTGGACTATCAGTTTACCTTCATCGTAAAGTTGGTTCGAGGCATATAATCGACCTATTGAATTCAATAGGGATAACTGCATCATACAATTAGGCTGCCAATTACATCAAATGGGCAACAGAGTTTGCAGACATACACGTGGAAAAAATGGATTTATGCAATTTGTATTATGTACTTTAGACTGCTTAGACACATTTCATGATCTAGATGGGATTAAATACATTGCACCTGCTACAGCGGTTATATTGTGTGAAAAGATACAACGAAAATCGATTACATAAAATAACAAACAAAAGCATAACAACCTGACTGATCAGGATTAAGAAAAATTGTGCACGGTTTACTAAGGTTAGGTTAGGTTTAGGTGGCGGTCCACTAGAACCAGGCATAGATACAGAAAGATCCGTAGCCATACCACGATTTAATTATTTATCTTCCAACTCATTGAAACCATTTTGAGCTATTAATGAAACGCTGGATACTCCTGACGTCCATCCTGCTAAGATCCGTCAGATCATTAAAGAGGGGTGCCCCTAGAAACTTCAGTCTGTTTCGTGCCAGACGGGGACAGGTGCAAAGAAGATGAAGTACTGTCTCTTCCTCCTCTTCGTCCTCGCAACTACGACAGTAGTCATTTGAAAGGAAACCGAGTCTACTCGCATGCCTTCCTATGAAACAGTGTCCCGTAATCACTCCAATAACCACACTTATCTGACTCCGCTGAAGTGAGATCAGCTGTTTGGATCTCGCCAGGTCCAACTATGTAGTCCAACGCAAGAGTTGCTACTACCATCTGTCGTTCGTCAACTTCTTCCTGAAGCAGCAGTTTGCATGACGCAAGAGGAATTTCAATATCATTTCTGCTTTTTGAAATGTGGTCCGTTGTACCACGTCGAGCCAGTTTATCGGCTTTTATATTCCCCGTACTAATGAAATGTCCTGGCGCCCATATGATATGGATGTTGAACTGATCTGTCATCTCGTTAAGAGATGAGAGACAGTTCTGGACTACTTTCGACGTGAGAAGGTGTGATTGAAGCGCTTTAATGGCAGTCTGACTGTCCGTATATATGCGAATATCACAAGTCGATATTACATTGTACCTCAACCAGTCCACGACTTCCTTTATCGCAGTTACTTCAGCTTGAAAAATGCCACAGTAGTTGGGGAGACAGAAGGAGAGGTTTAACATGAGTTCCTCGCAGAACTCTTGGGAATCTTGGGAAACTGGGAACTTCCCTCTTGGGAATCTCTTTGTTGCAAAGTATAGATGAGTGCCCTGTATTGTTGCAGGTCCACATTAAGGTGGATTACAGTCGTATGGCAGTATAAGCTGCCAACTGTTTACCCAAGATATCTAGAGGAGTCAAAAATAGCAGAGTCTCCAGTGCCTGAGTGGATGTGCTCCTCAGTGCACCAGTGATCCACAGAGAGATTGTTCTCTGAACCTTCGTTAACAGTTTTTGGTTGACAGTTTTGTCTAGAGCATGGCCACCAGACTGTTACCCCATACAAAAGAATAGGTCTGACTACTGCAGTATAAAGCTAATGTACCATGTGGGGCTCCAGCCCCCAACATTTTCCAATAGCATTTTTGCAAGAGTACAGCGCTACCGTAGCTATCTTTACCCTTTCCATAATGTTAGCTTTCCAATTTAATTTGCTATCCAAAACGAGATCCAGAAACTTCGCTTCACCTATAAAAGTCAAGCTCAACCCATTTAAAATGGGAGGATCGATATGAGGAAGTTTATATTTCCTAGAGAATAGAACCAATTCGGTTTTGTGTGGGTTCACATTCAACCCACAACCATTAGCCCTTAATAAAAGAATGCCCAGGACATTTTGCATGAGCTCACTAAGAGTACCGGGGTGTTTGCCACGAACACCAATAGCAACATCATCTGCATAGGCAACCACCTTGAAGCCACTATCCTCCAGTCTCAGCAACAGATCATTTATGGCCAAGTTCCAGAGAAGGGGATACATTACGCCACCTTGCGGCGCGCCTCTGCTTGCAAATCTTCTGGCGGATGATACCCCCAGACTGGCATTTATGATTCTGCCTCTTAGCATTTGATCTATCCAGTCTTTGAGATATTCCTCCACTCCTAGATTCGAAAGTGCCCAAGTTATAGCCCCTGGAAGCACCTTGTTAAAGGCTCCCTCAATGTCCTGAAGGTTACCATTGCATAGTCTCTATACTCGAAAGATTTTTCAATAAAGTATACGAGAGAACGAAGAGCGGTCTCTACAGATCTCCCTTTGCAATAAGCATGTTGAGATTTAGATAGTTTTTCCGACACAATCGTACCACTAATGTGAGCTTCTATTTGTCTTTCCAGTGTTTTAAAAAGAAAGGAAGACAAGCTAATCGGTCTAAGGTCTTTGAGATTGCAGTGTGAGCGTTTTCCCGCCTTAGGTATGAATACAATCTTCACTTCCGTCCATTTACTAGGAATGTAACATAGTTCTAGGCTGCCTCCGAAAATTATCTCTAATCATGAAATGGTTAGATCAGTAGTTTGTTGAATATCCGCAGGGATAATACCATCAGGTCCTGGCGACTTATATGGTTTAAAGCTGCTTTTCGCCCACAAAATCTTTCTTCTGCTAATAATTTGGCCTAAGTGCAGATTCGGAACAACCAGGAAAGTGAGTCTCCAATAGTAGTTCCAGCGATTCCGCACTAATTGTGGTCCATGCTCCTTCCGGCCTATGAAGAAAGCTTGGGAAGGAAGGGCTAGTTGTTCTTTGCACTTCTTAGTTGATATTTGTAAATTTTGAGGTCTTCCGACACTTTCCAGTTTAATAGACTAGTCGTCGAAAAGTTTGAGACAAGTGTAATACTGTTGAGGTTTTAAATGTCCAGTTCAACCACAGCTAAACTATGAGAATTCCCGGAACAAACGTTTATTGGTAATAAACGTCGGAACACAAAATAATAAAACAGAAGCTGTTTAATTATATATTTATAATGGCGGCCCTTTCCCTAGAGCTATTTATGTTTTGAATAAAACTGCGCTATACATTCTTTTTGTAGATACAAAAAAAAACAAAAACTAACTAGTTAACTACGTTGTGAATAGAATACAATACGCCAACTTTGTTTAATTTGTTGCATCACTTTAATACAAACAGTGATGCTAACATTGAAGTATACAAAATTAACAATGCATATTCAACACTCCCACTCATTGTTACATTTAAAATTCCAAAAAAAACTTAAATAACAAACTGAACAATATGGATGTGGGTTTAAACTAAAATTCTACTTTAATTTAAAATTTACGTTAATTTTAAATTTAATTTAATAATCAAAACAGTAAATCTATTCACTTATATTCATTAAATTGGACAGATAATTATGACGTGTTTTTATTAATGCTTTGGTAAATATATCGGCAATTTGCTCATTTGTATCGACGTATTCAAATTGACCCTCTTGAAACTTTTCTCGGATGAAATGGTACTGTACATCGATGTGCTTTGTCCTTTTGTGGAATACTGGGTTCTTGATCAACCTGATTGCGCTTTGATTATCCATGTAGAACTTTGCCTCGATTAATTGATTTGGATTTAATTCGGCTGCTAAAATCTTTAACCAAACCAATTCTTTGATCGCCTGACACGCTGCAACATACTCTGATTCTGTTGTTGACGTTGAAACTGACTGTTGTCGTGACGATGCCCAACTAACGACGCCTGAACCCAAATGAAACATATAACCACTTGTTGATCTTCTTGTTTCATTATCACCAGTGTAATCGGCGTCGCTGTAACCAATAAGATCAAAATTATCATTACTTTTGTAAACAGTACCTTTATTGGCTGTTCCTTTGATGTATTTTAAAATTCTTTTCACGGCTGCAACATGACTTTTATTTGGCTTGTCCAAATAACGACTGACTACACCAACGGCATAACTTATATCTGGTCTGGTACCAACGGATAAATACATCAAACTCCCAACTGCTTCACGATAAGGAAAATTTGTATATATTTCTTCATTTACAATGTGACCCAAATTTTGATTCGGATCAGCTGGTGTTGATACGGGTTTGCTTTCACACATATTGAAACGATTCAATACCTTCTTAACGTACGCTTCTTGATGAACTTTAATTGAACCATTCGACGACCATTCAATTTGCAACCCCAGAAAGCACTTTACTTCGAGCTCTTTTACTTCGAAGTGTTCTTTTAAATAAGAAATCACTGATTTTATTTCTTCTTTATCATGCGACGCTATCAAACCATCATCAACATATATGGCTACGATTGTTATTTTATTGTTCTTCTGTCGAACGAACACACACGAATCTGAATTACACATTTTGAAATCAAATTGACGGATGAATGCACTAAATTTTTGATTCCAGCATCTTGAAGCTTGTTTAAGGCCATATAGACCTTTAACCAATTTACATACATGTCCACTATTATCATCGTAACCAATAGGCTGTTGCATATACACAGTTTCTTTAAGATCACCATATAAAAAGGCCGTTTTCACATCGAACTGTTTTATTTGCATATTATTCATTGCTGCTAATGATAAAATTGCACGAACCGAAGTAAACTTAACTACTGGACTGAATGTCTCTTCATAATCAATACCATATCGTTGTGCGAAACCACGGATCACTAACCGA
Source organism: Tipula helvola (assembly GCA_963556165.1). NCBI lineage: Eukaryota > Metazoa > Arthropoda > Insecta > Diptera > Tipulidae > Tipula > Tipula helvola. Next base: position 160,309,961 of record OY744481.1, on the reverse strand, counting down.
GCTTTAAATCGATCAACTGTTTCGTCTGTGTTGTATTTTACTTTAAATACCCATCGATTATCGATCACTTTTTGATTATCCGGCTTATTCACTAACATCCACGTATTGTTTTGCAATAATGAGTTATATTATTCGTCCATTGCACACTTCCACTTCTCTGCTTCTTCTGATTGAATTGCTTCATCATATGTTCTTGGTTCTCTAATGATTGCTGAAAGACCTGATTCAATTAAACGAACTGGTGCCTTAATTTCTTTACGTAAATCGTAGCGATGATTTTCACGGTGGCTTACATGATTGTCTTCATCTGAACCTGTAATGATGATTGTCTCATCTCCGTTTTCTGTATCTTCAAACACTGATGATGTCGAACTTCTAGCTGATGAAACTTCTTTTTCATGGCTTATATCGGCTTTATCATCTGCTTCTACGACGTATTCATCATTTCTTATAACAAATGACATCATTTTTAATTCGTTAAAATGAACATCGCAACCAGTGATGATTTTCCTGTTTTCCGCATCATATAAACGAAAATTTTTAATTGTGGGCCACTAGATATACATCCAACTAGATATACCTTTTTTACTTTTGGATCCCACTTCTTTCGCCCCGTTTGTTTTGGAATATTAAGAAAACATTCCGTACCAAAAATTTTCACATGATCTAATTCTGGTTTTCTTTGAAACCATTTTTCATATGGCGTGCTGCCGACACATGTGTTGTTTGTTGAACGATTTAATAAGTACGCTGATGTACGAACTGCTTCTGACCACAGATTTTTCGGTAAATTACTTGAAATTAACATTGTTCGAGCACATTCTTGAATTGTACGGTTATCACGTTCAATTCGACCATTCTGTTCCGGCGTATATGCGACTATATTTTCGATTTGAATTCCGTGCTTTGACAACAGCTGTTTGACCTTTTTATTTACAAACTCCGTTCCATTGTCGAATCGGAAATGCTTTATACTGGAACCATTCATATTGTTAACCATTGGAATGAATGACGTAAGACAATCAAAAACTTCATCTTTCGATTTTAACAGGTACACAAATCGAAAACTTGTTGCCTCGTCTTTGATCAACATGAAGAAACGATAACCACCAATGCCTATTTCTTCCATTGGACCACATAAGTCTACATGCATATATTCGCCTATAGTTGCTTCTCGTTTCGCTGAAACTTTATGACTTGCTCGTGTCATTTTACCCAGTTGACAATCCTCACAAAAAAAATTGTCGCTGTCTGATAAATCGATGCCTTTGACCAAACAATCTTTGCACATTTTCTTAATTGAATCGACATTTATATGACCCAATCGATGATGCCAATGTTGAAGTGACACTGCTGCTACATTTGCATATTCTTTAACACGCAATCTTATGTTCATTTTCAGTTGATTATTGCTGTCCCGGTCACCTATGGCTACAACACTGTTTGTCTGGTCCATTATTCTACATCCAGTTTTATTAATTAAAACATTTAGGCCTTTATCTGTTAAAACTGCTATTGACAACAAATTCTTACAAATATTTGGAACATACAATACATTTATTAATCGACGTGGCTCCCACTGATTGTTTACTCGGGCTTCAACTAATATTGTACCAACTCCTTGTATTTCTAAATGATGGTTGTTGGCTATTTCAACGACGCGTTTTTCTTTGAATCTGTGTAATTCATGGAACCAATCACGATGATAAGTCATATGGCTGGGCGCACCTGAATCAGCATACCAATAATTAGTATCATAACCTCTGGTTGTTTGGACGACGCCACACCAGGCTGATTCTCCTTTCTTATCATCATTTTTGCTTATCGATGATAAATTATTCTTCGTTGGACATTCTTTGGCCCAATGTCCAATTTTGTTACACGAATGACAATTCGTTTTCTTCTTTAATTCATCAATGTTTGACGTTGACTTCTTTTTACCTTTATCAAATTTTGATTTTGCAATAAAGGCTACATCGGACGACGACGACATTTCTTGTTCACTGCTGATACGTTTCAAATTATCCTCTTCTAACATCAACGACGACATCAATGTATCAATTGATCTCGTTTCTTTTGTGTTATACCAAATTGTTTTGTAGTTGTTAAACCTTGATGGTAAGCTGCTAATGATCCGAATCATTTTCAATTTATCAGATAATTTCTCACCTAGTTGCTCAATCTCTGAAGCCAATTGATTAACTCTGGAAATGTGTCCAGCGACATTTTCTTCATCTTTCATACTTATAGCAAAATACTCTTCATACAGTGTCATCACACGTATTTCGGAATTCTTTTTGTAGATGCTGCTTAATTTATCTAGTATTTGCTTTACGGCTGTTTCTTCTGTAGAACATCCTAATACCAGATTGGCACGTTCTGTATCTAACGAATTCATTAATGCTATTAATGCTCTTCCTTAATTTTGCTTATACTTTGCCAAAGTATCTGGTGATGCATCGATCGCTGGTACTGTTCCTGCTGCATTGTCTGTCAATCCTCTTGACATGAAATATGCGTTCAAATTAAATTTCCACAATCTGTAGTTGGAACCATTTAACTTTACACCAATAAAATGACTGTCTTCACGAGCATTTAAATCGAATTTAGATTCCATTGTTAAAACAATTTCTCGATTTTTGTTAAACACAATTTAAACATTCGCACGCGTATCGAATTCACACTAACTGCTTATGTGACGTAATTCGAATGTTCTAGAATGTTCGACGGTATATTTTAATCAAGAACACTTTTCTATATTAAATATATTCGATACGACGATCGGGCAATTAAACAGCTATTCTTTTTAAAGCTGCTGGGATTCCTCTGGGCTGCGACCTGGGCCCATAACCTGTTGAGTTGAGGTTTTAAATGTCCAGTTCAACCACAGCTAAACTATGAGAATTCCCGGAACAAACGTTTATTGGTAATAAACGTCGGAACACAAAATAATAAAACAGAAGCTGTTTAATTATATATTTATAATGGCGGCCCTTTTCCTAGAGCTATTTATGTTTTGAATAAAACTGCGCTATACATTCTTTTTGTAGATACAAAAAAAAAAAAAAAAAAACTAACTAGTTAACTACGTTGTGAATAGAATACAATACGCCGACTTTGTTTAATTTGTTGCATCACTTTAATACAAACAGTGATGCTAACATTGAAGTATACAAAATTAACAATGCATATTCAACAAATACATATCTACCTCCTGTCTATTTCAAGTTATAAAAGTCGGCTTATTGCCTATGTTACATATAATATGTATATGAAGGTTAGTACTTAGAATGTAATCAAGGAGTAACTCACCTCGTTCATTTGTGTCCGTACTTCCCCAGATTGTGTGATGAGAATTTGCATCACTCCCCAGGATGACTCCAACCTTGCGCTTTTGAGCCTCCAAAATTGCCTTACCTAGAATGACTGGTGGAATATTCACTTCATCGTAAGTTAGGTAGGCTGATATTAGCCAGAGGTTTCGTTTATTGACCTCAATGCTGACCGCTGCCACATCCCCATTGCTGAAATTTGATAGCAGAAAACAACTTATAATATTTTTAACGAGAATGCACGATCGAACTCTACCTTCTTTTTTCGTGTGCATTAATGTATAACAGAGTGTCTTGAGTCCAAGTACCCGGTCATCAGTGACCCAAGGTTTTTGGATCAAGAAATATCTGTCCCTTCCTTTTCAATTTTTAAAAGGAGAGCAGCTGATGCTGCCTTTGAGTGGTGTAGGTTGATCTGCAGAAATGTCAATGTCATCTCTACAGCCTCTTATCCACCACAGTAACATCAGAGTCCTCCCCTGATAAGAAGTCATCTGATAGCCTCTTTAAAGACTCCATGCACGTTGACATTTTCGTGTCCGTGGAGAGAGTTTCCGCTTGGCTGTTTGCTGCTTCCGCGCGCACAGAGCTATCAAGCACAGTGGTAGTATCTAAATCTGACTTCGGAGCCTTCGGCTTGTCCGTGTCCTTCTTGTACAACTTGAGTGTGACTGCCCTGAAACCATAGTTAATTAAACCGTTGGTTTTTTTCAGTGCAGTCAGTGACTCCCTGTTTAAAATAATAACAGCTGACCTAAAGTCAGCCTTTGCCTCTTCAAGCTTGGCAACTTTCCAGTTGTGCGTTGGCAAATCCGACCTGCAACAACTGGAGTATCATCTTCGGATCACTAGGTTCCCAAGGAATGTATACCCTAGCTGCGGGATAATTGATCGCAGCTATTTTTCTTAATTTGCAATTGGTATAGACGTTAATAAAAACAATAATTTAATTCAAATTTTAATTATACAAATTGAATAATTTCTATTTTTATTAACAATAAATTTATATATCATATTTTCACGATATGTATACAGCTCTCTAGTCGAAATAAAAGTGAAACATTTTTTATGAATTTGTTAATAGCCGCGTAAAGGCCATAAAATAAAACAGCGGCAAAATCACTCCATACTTAAACTGATAAAATTACAAAACTAAAATAATATTAAATCGAGATGGTAGTATTTGTTAAACACTGTATCGATAACAACAAAGATGGTAGTGCGATCAACGAATACGTTTACAATAAATATCGATAACTTTATGGTTAACCGGTTTATCGATTGAATGTAAAATTTTCATGAACATACTGACTGTCAATGGAGTGATAATACCAGGTAAACAAAAATATTTTATAAATTTACTTCAAAATACTAATTATATATAATTCAATTTCAGATAAATAAACAATATAATAATCTATATAGTAGAAAAAAAAACTATATAGTGGTAAAAATTCAATTATATAAGATAAGTTCAACGTAATAATATTAATTAAATTTCAATCAAATTACAATTTTTATATTTTATATTTTTAGATCAAAATGATCCTGAACAGTAGCCCTTGGTCTGCAGGGGATCTCCTCCCTATCAATAACGACAAGGCTGGCTCCGGGCCATACCTCACCAAGTCCCTCCACTGCCTTTTAGTACAGCAGCACGGACCTCTGATCTGCATAGGCAGTCAGTTTTACCTGATTCCTGTGCCAGCCCCATCTTGACAAGTCGGAGCAGGTCCTGGATCTTCCGACAGGGCTTTCAGGTAGGTGGTGGCTAAGGCCCCTTCCACCTTCCTCCAATTGGCGGGCGTGATAATGCCATCCTATTGGATTGGTCAAAGACCGCCACAACCAGCTGATCCTTGAGTACCTCACTAAAAGGCCTCATATCGGTAGCTTGGAGCTGCGCCCTCTTGGCGATCTTAGGACTTTCATCCTGCGATCTTACTCTTTTTGGCTGTTGGCTAGCTGAAGGGCCTTCCGACTTTTGTTCGGTGACTTTCTCTGCCCATGCAAGCGTGGCTTTGTCTTTCTCCGACCTGCCTCCCGGCGAAATGCTATTTAGTTTTACTAGAGCCCTCCAGGCCTTTCTCCTAGTATTATACGTTAGTCTTGAGGAACCAGCTTCCTTTGTGCTTTGGTTCCGCTTAGTTAGCTCAGGTTTGGTGATCCGAGTTGAGGGACCAGCCTTACTTGAGCGTCTGTCCCGCGGTTTTGTTGCAGACTTAGAGGCAGGCCTACAGACCCAAATCCCGTTGTCTACATTCCTCGGATTTGTTAGAGAGCCGGACTCTTTTGTTTGTTGTTGTTGTGTTGAATCTTCCATATTATAGGTCCCACGAGTAGCGGAGAAAGAAAGTGTCCATCTGTGCAGGGACCCGCAACACACAGATATGGGTACTTAATCCGGAGGGCGCCAGGTATCCGGATTCACTGTTAGCGACTGATTACACACATTTTTAAAATTTTTTTAAAAACACTTGTTAAATATTTCGCAAAATTACAAAAGGTTTAAAAAATCACTCGATCGATTTCGGCTTATTAGGCCATCATCAGGAGTATCTACTAAACTGTAAAAATAAAAATGTAGTTATATATATACATATATATAGTTGGAAAAAGCAAAAAGTGAAACCAAAATATACAAATAAAAAAATGTGGGAGTGGTAAACAATAAAATTGGTGACAGCAATGAACATTAAAAATTAAAAATTAAAAGAGGGTGAGTTAAACACAGGTATATGATTATTGATTAGTCAACGGTCGAATAACAAAATTCCAGATGTTGATTTTTTTTTTTTCTCCCTTTCTTTATTTTATTATAACCCGACGTATTAGTAATTTTATGGTATGGAATGAGTATGTGAATAAAACAATTCGGGGTCGGTAATTGGTGGGAAACGGATTTCTCCCTGTTCGTTGAGGATATTTTGGTTAAGAAATATAGCTTTTCGAATTTCGTAAAATTCTAAGTTGTCTAAACGTCTTCTAAATTGTTTAAACCGGATGTGTGATTTTCTAACGTTAAATGATTATAAAGGGATGATTCATGGCTACCAGATAAATGTTCTTTAACTCTAACTTCAAAATTGCGCCCAGTCTGTCCGATATAAGAGGAACTACAATCATTGCAATTGATCTTATAACCGCCAGACTTGGAAAGGCGATCAATTCTTGGTTTGTTGTTAAAAATCATTTTCTTAATTGTATTATTGTTATAAAAAGCAAAGCTAATATCTGTATATTGTGTCACGATGTTACTAATCCGTTGACTAGTTTTTCCTATATACTCTAAGCGGCGCCAATTTTTCGGCATTGGACTATCAGGTGGATAAATGTTAGCTAAAGCTTTATGTTTCAGTTTTCTGTTTAATAGCTTTAATATAGTCTTAGCTGCATAACCGTTATTCGCTGCTATTTCTAAAATTATATTAAGCTCTTTGTTATAATTGGATATGGTCAAAGGAATGTTTATTAATCTATCTAAGAATAAGTGGAAAGCTGACATTTTAATATTATGGGGATGGTTTGACGAGTTAGGAAAGCTAAACTGGATGTGTTGCGAGATAAGGCGTATCCACGTAACCTTAGAGGTAATATTGGTATGTCTGGTTTCCAATTCCATTCACGTTTTAAGAACTTGTCTTCCGTTGGCTTCAGTGGCGTAGAGGTTCAAATGCTGAGCAATGGAGTAAATTTTGCTCCTGTGCCAAATACAATCGGCGTTCAGTCATTTGAGAGTCTCGCTATAGATGCCGAAACTGCCTTATCCGGCCAGTCAACCCAACTGAAAGCAATATGTGCGTTACAGATTAAGAAAGGCTTGAGTAACGCTTCCTCCTCTATCTCCTCTCATTCTTCTGTTTCTTCTTCTAATAATAACCTTAAAGTGATTGGTACGATTAAGAAAATGTTACGTGATCATGACCTGATAGCCTGTAAAGCGGATAAAGGAAATACGATCACTGTTCTCACAAGAATCGATTATTACAATAAAATTTCTGATTTCATTACAGAAAGCAACGCATTAGAGCTCAATAGAGATCCTACTAAGTCATTTAAGACTTTGGTCAGTAAGTGTATCAACCAGTGCCCAAAGGTCTTTGATGGCACTGATTGGAGGTACACGGTTATAAATCCATCTGCCCCAATTCTTTATGGTTTACCTAAAATCCATAAAGAAGGCATTCCAATTATACCAATAGTAGCGTATTGCAATGCACCTGCCTACAAGCTATGTAAGGGTTTCATAAACTTTTTCAACAGTCATACCAATTTCGTTTCGGCTTTCTCGGTTAAGAACTCGGTAGAATTGATTAGCAAAATTCAAGATGTTGATATTCCACTACACTCAAAATTAGTTTCGTTTGACGTTGCTAGTCTTTTCACTTCTATTCCAATTAACATTTTGTCTCAAATAGTTTATACTTACTTAGATAGGGATGTTGCAGATGGAAGCCTTTGGAATGAACTGAAGTTGATATTTGAAACTTGTATTAAACAAAATTATTTTTGCTTTGATAATAAGTATTTCAGATTCACTGATGGTCTACCGATGGGCTCCCCTCTGTCACCTTTGTTAGCAGAAATTTTCATGAATTTCTTCGAACAAACGATTGTATCAAGCAATAATCCTTATTTCCGTCATATGATCTTTTGGTACAGATATGTTGATGACATACTATGTCTATGGAATGGAACTGATAGGCTATTAATCTCTTTTCTCACTTGGTTAAATTCTCAATATCCCACCATTAATTTTACGGTAGAAAAAGAAGAAAACAAATCTATTAACTTTCTAGATATAACAATAACCAGAATTAATTCTTCATTAGAATTCAAAATTTATAGAAAACCCACGTATACAGACGCCATTATACCTAACTCGTCAAACCATCTCCATAATATTAAAATGTCAGCTTTCCACTTATTCTTAGATAGATTAATAAACATTCCTTTGACCATATCCAATTATAACAAAGAGCTTAATATAATTTTAGAAATAGCAGCGAATAACGGTTATGCAGCTAAGACTATATTAAAGCTATTAAACAGAAAACTGAAACATAAAGCTTTAGCTAACATTTATCCACCTGATAGTCCAATGCCGAAAAATTGGCGCCGCTTAGAGTATATAGGAAAAACTAGTTAACGGATTAGTAACATCGTGACACAATATACAGATATTAGCTTTGCTTTTTATAAAAATAATACAATTAAGAAAATGATTTTTAACAACAAACTAAGAATTGATCGCCTTTCCAAGTCTGGCGTTTATAAGATCAATTGCAATGATTGTAGTTCCTCTTATATCGGACAGACTTCTTAACCAAAATATCCTCAACGAACAGGGAGAAATCCGTTTCTCACCAATTACCGACCCCGAATTGTTTTATTCACATACTCATTCCATACCATAAAATTACTAATACGTCGGGTTATAATAAAATAAAGAAAGAGGGAAAAAAAAAAAAAAAAAATCAACATCTGGAATTTTGTTATTCGACCGTTGACTAATCAATAATCATATACCTGTGTTTAACTCACCCCCTTTTAATTTTTATTTTTTAATCTTTATTGCTGTCACCAATTTTATTGTTTACCACTCCCACATTTTGTTATTGGTGTATTTTGGTTTCACTTTTTGCTTTTTCCAACTATATATATATATATATATATATATATATATATATATATATATATATATATATATATATATATATATATATATATATATATATATATATATATATATACAGTCAAACCTGTTTTTGTGCGGTCTGTTTTTATGCGATTTTTTTTTACCCGATTATTTTCTATGCGATTTTTTTTGTGCGATTTCTTTTATGCGGCATAATTCATATACCGCTTAAAAAAATCGCACAAAAAATATCGCATAAACAAAAATCGCATAAAAAACGATCGCACAAAAACAGGTTTGACTGTAACTATCATACATTTTTATTTTTACAGTTTAGTAGATACTCCTGATGATGGCCTAATAAGCCGAAATCGATCGAGTGATTTTTTAAACCTTTTGTAATTTTGCGAAATATTTAACAAGTGTTTTTAAAAAAATTTTAAAAATGTGTGTATTAAGTGTGTTTCGCCAAGTGCCTACGGCAGAAAGTGTAAGAAGTGTTAGCGACTGAGCTAGTTTTTAAACTGGGCCCCCAGTCTGGTCGGTTATCGGCACGGTACGAATAACACCTTAACCCAGCCCAGTGATTTCTTTAAGGTTAACTCGTTTAGCGCCGTGTTTTAGCCTGGAAGCCGAAAAATCAGCAATCTAGTTACCAGCAGTCACCACGTAGAGATAAAACGAGCATTTGCGGAAGCTGCAAGTTACGTAGCTGACAGAAAGTGTCAACTTGAATCCCCCGAGCAACTTCACGCCTGACTGCCTCTGTTTACTTACAAACATGTCTTTAGATTTAATTTGGTTGGAACTTGGAAGAATTATGGGAAACAGTTTATGGCAATGCAACAGTCAAACATATGCTTTTTCGCGTGCTTTGCGAGCACATATACTGACGGTATCAGCATTAAATTATTTGATTATGGACAATTCAAAAGATTTAAAATCTGTAATGAAACATGCTGAAGTCATGGAAACGTATCCGAAATGATATGTATGTATCATGATTCGGAAGTAGTACGCGAACTGAAGAGCGGCCTTAAAAGTAACATCAACAGACTAAGAACAACAAACAGAACATGCAAACTTTGGCTCCAATATTTTGAGCAAGTTATGATTGTGCTGCAGTATATCCGAGCTGAGAGGAGTGGCAACTGGCAGATGCATATGGAATCTGTTCGAAAAATGTTGCCATATTTCCATTCTGATGGTCATCATTACTTATATTCAAAATCTGCTCATTTATATTTACAGGAAGTGAAGGAGTTGCGAGCCAAGCTGACCGATGAAGAGTACAAAAATTTCCAGAGAAATACTTTTCGATAAGAAGAAAAGTGTGCAATGGAGCGATATTTGGACGGACCGCAAAGCGCAGCAATAACCGTATTTCCTGGACACAACTACAACAACAACTCGCTCTGGTCGACCAATCACTAAAAAAGTCGATGAAATCTTACAAAAAATCGAAGAAGACCGACATCATAAGCAGCGATGACATTGCTAAGTAATTAAATATCGAGCAGAAAACAGTTTTAAACCATTTGCGTAAGGTTGGATACAAAAAAAAGCTCAATGTTTGGGTGCCGCATGAATTGTCGATGCAAATTTGATTGACCGAAGCAAAAACGGGTAAAATACAAGAATTTTGTTTGAAAAAGATCATGGTAAAAAAAACGAGAACCACCACAAACGACTTCAAAGCCATGATTGATGCCGCATAAGGTTACGCTGTGTTTATAGTGGGATTAGAAGCGAATCGTACATTATTAGCTTCTAGAACCTGGGGTCAAACGATTGATTCTAATTTCTACTGTCAGCAATTAACCAGATTGCAGTAAGTAAACGCCAGACCACACACATTTTTGATGTCCCGGCAAAAATAGAGAGAGCTTGGCTGGGAAGTTTTGATGCATCCACTAGGTTATAAAGCGTATTTATCAAAGTAAATATTTATCATCAGAAAAAACAATAAAGAATAAAATTGTCGTCAATATTTTATAAAAAGTAACATAACAACCACACTAGATATTTGCAAAACAAATTTTCTGGCCCAAGGGAGTGGCCACTTCCGGTTGCCCGATTTGGACTAAAATTCACTGGGGCCTTCCAATTTATCAAAAAAGCTTAAGTCTGAAGTTTCAGTTCGATTGGTTAAGCCATCTGAGCTGCAGAGCGGACACAGACGGACACACAGACAGACGGACAGACTGACAGACAGACATCATTTCGAAACCCACTTTTTCGGACTCAGGGGACCTCAAAACAGATAAATCTTCAATAATCTCAAGGTCGAAAATTTTCATGATTACTATACATACTTTATTTTACTTCGTAAAAGAAAGTAATACCAAACTTCATACTTTGGTGAAAATTAAAACGTTGTAATGTTGATGAATGAACATATTCCGGGCTGTAGAGTTTTAAGTAGCCTCCTGTTTACACTTCACTATTTCCATCCGGTCGAGAAAGAGCTGCCGGTATTAGAACCTGACCTTTCGCTTTTATCACAAATAATTACTTAACCAGATGAACAAGTTGCCTTGGAAAAAAATGTAGCTGAAGTAAAATACACAAATTACTTTCTTTTACGTAAGTAAAATAAAGTATAGTAATCATGAAAATTTTCGACCTTGAGATTATTGAAGATTTATCTGTTTTGAGGTCCCCTGAGTCCGAAAAAGTGGGTTTCGAAATGATGTCTGTCTGTCAGTCCGTCTGTCTGTCCGTCTGTCTGTCCGTCTGTCTGTCAGTCTGTGTCCTCTCTACAGCCCAGATGGCTTAACCAATCGAACTGAAACTTCAGATTTAAGCTTTTTGGATAAATTGGGAGGTCCCAATGAATTTTACTTCAAATCGGTCCACCGGAAGTGGCCACTCCCTTGGGCCAGAAAATTTGTTTTGTAAATATCTTAAAAAGTATAAGGTTTACAAAAAATTACTAATACAAAATGTTTCCAAAAATCAAAAAAAAATAAAAATAAACAAATTAAAAATTAAAAAAATTAAAATTAAAAATTAAAAAAAAAAATTTAAAAAAAATTTAAAAATTTTATAAAAAAAAAATTAAATAATGTTTTGCCAACACATAAATATATGTGTATATATAGCCTAATTATGCTAATTATAATTAATTTGCACACTACAGTGACATACTTCCGGTTTTTAATGCAAATATTACATAATTGAATGTGGATCATTTTTTCATGTTTCTTAACTTTTTTAACGACTTATTAGGGTTTGTAATACTTAAGTATATATATCGTTTTATAATTGCAAAAATATTTCGCAACTCCTGCCCCCCCCCCACACACTTTTTTACAGGGAGTTACAGCAGTTCTTGCATTTGTCATTTTAATTATTGTGTGTATTAGCCCAATTATGCTAATTATAATTAATTGGCACACTTCAGTGACGTACTGTATGTTATAAAAATATTTAGCCTACATGTATGTTAAATTGCCAAATCGGTCAACCGGAAGTGGCCACTCTCGGCCCGAAAATGTGTTTTGCACATATTTTAAAAAGTATAAGATTTACAAAAAATCACTAATACAAATTCCAAAAAATTAAAAGAAAAAATTTAAATTCATAAATATCACCTTTTATTTCTTTTACGTGTGTACTAATGAGTTCAAAAAATTGAGTTTTGAAGTGGTGTCTGTTGGTATATACATATGACTGTCAATTTGTAGTCCAAATGGTTTAAGCAATCAAACTGCAACTTCATATTTAAACTTTTTACATAAATTTTGGGGTCCCAGTTCCCAGCTCCCAGATTCCGTAAAACAGAAAATTTATTTTGCAAATATTTCAAAAATTTACAATTTACAGAAAACATGAAATAATAAAAACAATCTTAATTAAGTTTGCGGGAAATTTGAATTATAAAAGTTTTTCAAAATTCGCTGTTCGTAAAAGAAAGTCGTGTGTTGGCCACACCTCCACTTTTTATAGGGGAAATGTTTGTATCTCGAACGAAAGGCTATATACAATCGAACGAAAATTAATTATCTCTTTTCTTCCTTCGGCATTTAAATTACGAAAAAAATATTTCATGAATCTATAGAAATGAATCCAACCAATCAAACAAATACAAAGTAATTTACTTTGTCTGTATGCTAAATTTTTATATTCGTATTTATCAAGCTTTGCTATTGGCTTTGCTGATGCATGAAAAAAATCAAAAACCTAAACAATTTACAAGGAAAAATAAAAATAAAATCTATTTGTGCCTTCTGCGTTAGTATTTGTAATCTTTATGAATGAAAAAGGCGTAAGCTATTGGCGAATTGTTGTTGTTTATTATAGATTTATGCCAATGTATAATAAAATCACTGAAAGAATACGTTGTTCATTTTCTTCTTTTACAAGAATTTAATTGAAATTTTTAGAACGGCCTGCCTAAATGGAATAAAATCTTACACAATTGCAATATACATAAGTAAAATTATGTGTATGTGAAAATACATTAGCGAATTTAATAAAAATTCGGTTTTAAAAATTTTGGTTCTACAAAATTTCGTTTTTTCAAAAAATCATAAATTTACAAATCTCGGTTTACAAAATCTCGGTTTTCAAAATCTCGGTTCTAATCGCGGTTTCTGTTTAATTTTTCAAATTAAATTCTCCATTTTCCAGAATTTATAAAAACCGAGATTTTGTGACCTGAGGTATTATAGCCAACTGCAACAAGATACATAATCGCAAACCTGATCTCAAAAGCTCGGTTTTGAATAATTCATTTTTATTAATTCGGGCGGCTCAAATTAATAAAAATTTATTTTTCAAAACCGAGCTTTTGACAACGGAGATTTTCAAAATCGAGATTTTGAAAACTGAAATTTCGAAAACCGGGGTTTTGAAAACTGAGATTTAAAAACCTAGATTATGTAGTCGTGTGCTAGATAAACAAAATAATAAACAAAGATAATTATTTTATTGCTCATAAGGAAATGATAACGAAATTGAACGAATATGATTGAATAGATTAAATTTAGAGAGGATGTAAATGAATTTTGGAAAATTACCTAAGTAAATAGCAAAGAAAATAATAAGATATCGTATGTACATATTGTAAACATCTATTTTGTACATAAAGCAAAATCGAGAGCGTCTCGAAATCTTAGTTGACAAAATCTTGACGTAGCCAAAATCTTGGTTTTTTGAAAACTATAATATTAAAATATCCATTTTCTCGAATTTATAAAAAACAAGATTTTGAAAACCAAGATTTTGTGAACCAAGATTTCATACCCAACCCAGCAAAAATAGTAAAATATTCTAAATAAATTTAGAAGTAAAGAGTGTAAATAGGATAAAGCTATGTACTTATATCATAGTTCGAATATCTCATTTGAACATACGGATGCTAATTTATTTTACTATTTCTGAAATAATGGGACCTATCTTTTTCTATATTTTGCCACATTCCCATTTGTAAATGGAACAGATATAAGAGTAGGTCTAAGCCTACTATGATCCTTTTCGATGATGATAATTCATTTCGAGGGAACCAAAAACGCGGTAAAACTTACAAACACTATAATAAAATGATTTATAAAAAAAGGACCTACATCAGCTGACTTTCTTTACAAAATATCATTGTGTTGAGAATGTTTTTATTAGAGATTTTCAGTTATTACACACATGAACAGAATTACACATACTACGATCCTTCGTGAAAATAAATAACTAGTTTCAAGAGAAAAAAAACTCAAAATGTACTTTTGAATTTTTATATCAATGACGCGATATTTTTCCTATTGTAGTCATTGTATAATTCTATGGAATTAAACACAATGACAGGATATCTGCAAATAACAGCCAGATAAGCAATATTTTGAAATTAATGATAGGAAAATTGTTGCTCAATATGATGAATACTTTCTATAGTGAGTCTTACTATTATTTCAATCGCTGGATTAATTTGTACCTGCACCTATATTAACCGCAACAACTGGTTTATTAAATTCATCCACAAACTGGTGATCCACATTCAGGATTAATAAAATTTAATATTTTCGATTTTATTCCAAAAAAAGTGTAACGCTTAATTCATTCAATATCAAACAATTTTTTTCTTCAGTATAGATAGATAGATACAGAAATTTTATTTAAGCAAATATGAATTAACATTTTCCAAACAGACAATTTTACTTTCTGATGTCCGATATTTAAACAATCTGTTATTAACAACAACAATTAATTACACAAAATTGCGCATTTATAATTAATGAAGCCAAAATAGGATAATAGTATACTCCAAACATAGGTTTGCCATTTCATTTGCCAAGCCGCTGAAGGTGAAGCCCCTATGCAAACACCTCTATGATTATCTGTTAATGGGTAACACAAAAACACAATTAAATGTACAGTATTATTTAGGTATTTTAGGTATGTAAATCGGCAGCTCATTGCCAGAGGATTGCGTGACAAATTTGTTTTGCTTAAGAAATAAGAGTAGACTATGCTTCTGAATTAGTTGTTTCATTTTCGTGTTGAGAAATATTAAATAATGATAATGAAAAAATTTACAATCCGAGAACATACAGTAAAAATCTAAGGTGTTAACTCGGTTATTTCTTAACCGATTATGATGAAATATGTTCCTTGAAATTGGCCATATTCCAGAACTTCTTCTAAATATAATTTTAGAATCTAATTTCTACAATTTTAATTTCACCATAATCAGATAAGGAACTCTAAATTGGTCATATTTGGCCATTGCTCATATATGATCAACGATGTAACCAGCACCAAAACGCCAGTGGAAAGATATATATAAAAACAAAATACAAAACTTTCCCGTGAGCATACTATGCACACTATAAGAAAATAGATACATTAAGAACCGCATTCTATAATATCATCCTCAATTACTACTTAGCAGTTTATTTAAATGAATTCTTTAAACATCAAAATCGAAAACGTCAACAAATTGAAATAGGGTTACGACGAAATTACGTAACATTACGGCAAGTGTGATTTGGAAATCCATTGAATTATTTTCCTAATTTGAAAATGTATTTATTATAGGTAGGTCAATAACCCACATAAATAAATGAAACAACAACAATAAGAAAATCCTGTGGTTGATCAATGATTATGATTTTCCCTTAAGGGCCCAATACACGAAAAATGCAAAAAATGCTTGAAGAAAGTGTACCTTTTCTAGAGAATTACTGATCGTATCAGCGTAAACCATATATTAAAATATTCTTTGAGGTTTTATTTAGTTAATCACGGTGGCTTTTCCGAATTTTCCGCTTAGTTTTCCTGCTATTTGATTTTAATTATGACCAGTTTTGGCCAAATTTGGCATCGAAAATGTACCTTTTCTCAAACACCAGCCGATGAAACTAAGATTTTTTTATATCAAAATGCGCAGGAGATAAAACTGAATTTATTCACGGTGGCTTTTTTCGAGTTTTTAATTATTAATCGAGAAAATTGCAAAAAATTAATAAAATCGTTTATTTTGATTATTAATGTCAATTGCGTCTAAGATAAAATTTTACCTCATCTCTTTTTGTTTAGTTCTGTAAACTGTTATTAGATGGCAGTTTATTTTGTATATGTAGTAAAAACGAAGTTTGCTAAACCATTTTTTCGTCTATCCAATATAATTTTTGTTTTACTCTTCTTGCGCACTTCAATTACATACTATTATTTTACTCTTCTAACTCACAGTTTTTATATTTATTAATTTTATTGTATTTACAACAAACACAAATGTACATATATATTTTTTTTTTTTTGTTTTGAAACAAAAATAAATAAATCATTATTCATACATAGCTATCTACATTTTTCGTAAAACATTCGAGCCATACAAAAAAAATTAGATCGTTTATGAAAAATTTTTGGAAAGGAAAAATTATATGTATTGTGTTTCGATTTTTTATTGTGTTTTATAATTTTTGTGCAATTTGAGATCGTTCGATCAAGAGATCGGTTGACTGGACTTCGGTTGTTCTGCTATAGGGCATTGAAGGTGGAACTGATTTTCCATTTTAATTTTTTTAGTTTTAGTGGTCACGCGCTATGGATCTGGTTTCTGTTCTATATTTATATATTATTCTGTTCGATATTTTTTCAGCTAACACTCTTTTAGAAGGGCCTTAAAAATACTAAATTAATCAATTAGGAGTTTTATCTAAGTAAATGGAATCACTCGATTTCATATATTTCTTAAATATATGTAGGTACCACCATTTGGAAGGGGCTTCAAACTTGCCAGTGAATATACCTTTGTGGATGTTTACGGCCTAGTTCGGCCAGCATGTTTGGTTGAATCAAAAAACTGTAATTGTTGTCGAGAAAATATATGACAGAAATGTCGAAAGGAAATTAAATTTGAAATTAAAATTTTCTTGGTAAAACCGGTCTAGTTATTATATTTTTCGACTTGCGAATTGCGATTTGCTAAATTCATTCTAGATTATTATAAGTAAAATTAGCAATGCAAATTTCTAATACCCTGAATTAAACTAAGTGAAATTATGTTATGTTCTGTATTTCATACATACATAATGTATTATATTGAAATAGTTTGCAACATCGTTTTTAATAAATTTTGTGCATTTAACCTACTATACCGATCTCTAAGAATTATGTTGCAAACTATTTTACTATATACGCAAGATTTTATATTGGAAGATTTTGTCTTGCGAGATTTTGTAAATGCGACATTTTATAATGCGAGACATTGCTTGCGATTTTTTTTTTTAAACAAGATTATGTAATGCAATATTTTGTAATGCGAGATTTAGTAGGGATTTTCATTTGTTGTCCGTGACTACTAGAACTAAAAAAAATTGAAATGCAAAACCTTCAATGCCGCATAATAAGACAACTGAAGCTTAAAACGCTTAAAATATATGTGTCCGATTTCGTTGCATAAGGAACACGATAAAAATTAAAAATGAATACGCCAATTATATTTTCTGAAAATTCCAAAAACACATAAACCATCATACTTTTGACTTATTACAGTGGGTGTTTTGCTAACAAACTAATTGAATTTAAAACGCAACATATCAGGGAACTGGACGAAAATCAGAGTATGCTTGTTTTATCTGATCAAAATAAAAAGGAATGCCATGATTTATCAGATGCAAATTCAACATTTGCCCTTTTTCCTGAACAAAAACCTGATTTGAATGGTAGAAATTTCATTATTGAATTTGAAACAGCTGAAAAAAATGCTCAAGAGGAAAACGTACATATGTATATTAAATGGCAAACGCATATTAGGTATGCAATATTTTTGCAACGAACTAATAAAAGTTAGCAATCACAATATGGCTTTCGGATGCTTCCTACTGAATTTAAAGTTTATAAGCGAGCGCAGAATCGGATTAAATTCAAAATATTTCGTCTGAAGATCCCAACGAAAAGATACTACATCAAAACTCAATAAATTATCAAAGTGTTTTAGCTGGCATTTCAATCGGTATTATAGAAGAATTTTTTGGTGTCATTGACATACTATATTTGGCACCAAATACATTCAATAAATTACAAAAACAAGTTCAACGTGACATTCAAAAAGGTTGCGACCGAGAAATGTTTAAAGCTGCGATGGAAAAGCAAAACAAATAGCAATTGAAGAAAAAAGCGTAGATTTCGATGGTACACGGACACAATAGTAATTATACCTCACTTAGTGTCGGAACAATTATTGCTCAATCTACAAAGAAGGTCGGTCATAAGGAGTTGTCTTCGTAATAAATATTGCATTCTTTGTCGCAGAGCAGAATTGTAAAAAGCTAAACCTGAACATCATGAATGCAATTCGAACTATGCTGGCCCATCAACTGGAACGGAACGGAATGCTTTAGTAGAAGGTTTTAGAAAAAGAGAAGAACTGTATCTGTATGGTATGCGCTACAACAAAATAATTGCAGATGGCGATGCCAGCGTATACGTAAAAATTTTAGAGGCTAAACCAAACGCAAATACACACATAGAGACAATTTAATGCCGCAATCATTTACTTCGTAATTTTCGGAAACACGCAAAGGAACTATGTACTAATCGCACTAATCTATAATTCAACGAAAACTATTACGAAATCAAATTAATCGATGTTCCAAAGACATAATCTGCGCAATTAAAAAAAGGAAACTTTCTAAAAATTCTCTTCCATAGAAAAAATTGAGGAACTTGCGCTTGACATTGGAAATATCCCATTCCACGTTTTTCAAGACCACAGGAAATGTGCCTCATATTTCTGAAACCGTCAGCGTTACGAAATACCTGAAATATATCAAAGATTTATGGAAAATGAATTATTCAAAGCATTTAGTGGATTATTTAAGCGATTAAAATACCACGCTAAAAGCCTTGTATACGATGTCGACTCAAATGCCGTAGAATTTTTGAATGCAATTGTCGCAAAATCTGTTGGTGGCAAAAGAATTAATTTTTCCCGTGGGCAATCATACACATCACGAGCCAAGTTCGCTGTATTACAACACAACAGTCAAAGGGGACACTATAATCTAGCAGAGTATTTACAGCTGAAAATCAACTATAAACCAGTTCAATGAAGCGAAATGGTTTCAAGTGCGTATGAGTCGTTTAACTGCTACAAAATTTGGAGAAATAAGCCGCAATAAAAGCATAAAATTTCTGAAAAGTAAGGTTTCAAATATCTTATATACTTACTACTGTTATTTATTCTAAGTCAACAATATACGGGATGGAAAATGAAAAAAATGCGATAGAGCAATTTTCGAACGAAAATAATACAGAAGTATCGAAATGCGGTGTATTCATTTATCAAAAATATCCATGTCTTGCCGCGACTCCTGATGGATTGATCCAGAAACGGATTTTAGCAACGTCTTTAATTAAATATTATGCATTCATACATTTAATTATTGTTATTATTAATTTTAAATTATTTGTTTAGTATATAGAATTTATATAAATTTTATTTCTGTGAGCATAAATGAATAACTGAATTTTTATTTGAACAAAAATAAAATGAATATATCGTTGCTTTTAGAGCTGTGGGGAAATTTATCAAATTTGAATTTTGTACAAAATGGGATAAGAAATGGCCAGGTTCCTTCCTAATAGGCTATATTCCAGAACTTTATCTAAAAATCATTTTAGAATCCCATGTCCATCGAGCATGCTGAATTTCATCAAAATCGGATAAGAAATGGCCAAAGGAGTGAAACCGGCTTTATTCGACCCTTTCTTTATTCATCTGACATCGGGACTCAACGGATTTTTTCTTTTTCTACGTCAAAAATACGATTAAAAAATCCTTTTGAAATATTTATTTCCTTTATAAACCCTAATTCAACTGGAATATAAAATAAAAAACGAAATCTAAGGGCTAGAAAAAGGGCCTAATATTTAATTTAAATAATTTTTGAATCGCGGTGGTAAATCATTTACTAGTCATCAAATAAAAATAATATTCAAGATTTTTCATTTCCGTATAGTCAATTCCTTTTCTAATTTTCCAAAAACTTCACTAAATACAGTATTAGATGAATGGCTTCATGAATATAAAAATTATAGACATAACCAAAATAGCCCGTAAAAAAACTTAAAATTTATCAGACTTATTTGTATGTATTTATTATTTTTTATACAGTGGTAGACATTCGTATAAACGCACTATGTTTTTTGAATATAGTTCTAAGAGTAAAGTGTTTTGATGTTTTTCAAGTAGTCTAAATTATGTCTATCATCTTAAATCTGTTGATAAGATAAACCATTAGTAAAAATTTGAATGTTTCACTTTAACAAATCGAAAAATCTAAATTTCAGGTGGACATTCGTATAAACGCACTTCTGATAATGTACTAAAATAAAAACCAAAATTAGCAATTTTTCATATATTATTTTATTTAACATTTGGTATGGCCCCGACCTTTCTGAATAATTTCGAAAATTCGAGTAGGCATTGAATTTGTTAAATTTTTGAGGGTTTTCGGGTCAATTGTGGCCCAACATTCACGGATGGCACTTTTCAAATCTTTAAATGAATTATATTGCTGTTCATTTCCATAAACTTTTCGAGGAAGGCCCTCTAAAGGTTTTCGATAGGATTGCAATCAGGACTGCAAGCTGGCCATTCAAGAAGGGAAATGTTTTTCTCGAGAAACCACGGTGTGGTCTCCTTCGAAGCATGGATCGAGGCATTGTCTTGTTGAAAATTATAATTTTTGTTGATGTTATTATCCAGATAATTTATCAAAACGTCTTCCAAAAGTTTCACGTACATACGGAAGTTCATTCGTGTCGTTATAAAGCAGATGGGAAGCTCCTCGTTATAAGAAAATGCTCCGCATACCATAACACACCGCCACAAAATTACGCTTCGACCTAACAACGCCATGTTCTTTCAAATTATGCCAGTAGCAACTGTAGCAGTAGGGAAAATCCAGATTAATTTTTTTCCGTAAGAAAAAATCACACTCTGCCAATCCGTTATCGACGACATGTATTTACGAGCAAATTTGAACGGATTATTCGTATGCATGGCTGTTAAAAGTGGTTTGATCCAAAATTTTGTCCATTTTATGTTTGGTGAACTATTAAAAATACGGGCAATGTGTCGGGTCGTCACAGGAAGATCCAATGGCCTGCATGATAGACGGTTTCGTGTATAGCTTCTTTGCGGATTAGACCTTTCTGGCGAGCTGCGATTTTGGATAGGCAATAGTCCTGATTCCAATCCTATCGAAAATCTTTAGAGGGCCTTCCTCGAAATGTTTATGGAAATGAACAGCAATATAATTCAATTAAAGATTTGAAAAGTGCCATCCATGAATGTTGGGCCACAATTGACCCGAAAACCCTCAAAAATTTAACAAATTCAATGCCTACTCGAATTTTCGAAATTATTCAGAAAGGTCGGGGCCAGACCAAATATTAAATAAAATAATATATGAAAAGTTGCTAATTTTGTTTTTTATTTTAGTACATTATCAGAAGTGCGTTTATACGAATGTCCACCTGAAATTTAGATTTTTCGATTTGTTAAAGTGAAACATTCAAATTTTTACTAATGGTTTATCTTATCAACTGATTTAAGATGATAGACATAATTTAGACTCCTTGAAAAAAATCAAAACACTTTACTCTTAGAACTACATTCAAAAAACATAGTGCGTTTATACGAATGTCTACCACTGTACATGCACATTGCACATGTTCGGTAAAATTTTTATTGTCATTGAATATTTCATTCATATTTTCTTCTCTTACATTAATGAAAGTCAAACGAAATAAGCAAATGTGAATTCGACAAAAACACGAAGCATTTACAACTTTGTTTGGGTTTTTTGTTATACATGCATATATACAGTATTCTAAAATAACTAGCCGTAAAAGAGAAAATCGTTTTGCATATTTTTCATAATTTAGTGTATATAACTCCATCTATCGTTAGTAAAAATATTTAATATATGTGTCTTAGGTAAAAATGCTATGACGTGTTTTCGTGTATTTGGCCCTTAAATCAAAAAATTAAAGTCATTCAAGCAAAGATGATAATGAAAAACAAATATAATTATTATCAAAAATAAAATGAAACTAAACTTTTGTACTTAGTCCCTCGATTTACGGACGCTCGATTTACAGATATTCGAAGTTGCGGACATGACAAATGTATGATCAACGTTCCGGTATACAGATGAAATATTCGCAATTACGGACTGAATATTTTTTTCTCATTTTCTTTGTGCATGACTTTCAGGGACTCTCAAAAATAGATTATACGGGGGATAAATTAAACTTGTACTGAACTTATATGAAAATGTCTGAAAAGCGAACAGCGAGTTGTGATGGAAAGTGCGTGAAAAATGCACGCAAAGCAATAACTTTAGAATTAAAACTTGGTATTTTAAAGCGGTTTGATGCGGGCGATAGAGGTACAATTTGTCAATTGTACAAAGAGATACCTTTAACCGCAATAATATTTCAAAGTAAAGAACTAAGGTTATGGAAGAGATGGAGCAGTTACTTAGTGCGTGGATATACTATGAAATTACTGGAGCATACCATTAAGCACCATGATAATTCTGGAAAAAGCAAAGCGCTATCAAGAGGAGTTTATAGAAATTGTACAAGCCGGTGGATGGATACATATTACAGCAGGTGTATAATGTCGATGAGACGGGTAACGCTATAGACGAAAAAACAGCTCAGGATTCAAGGCAGCTAAAGATCGAATTGCAATTTTGATTGGAGGAAATGATGCCGATCATGAGAATTTAAAACCGGTTCTAATCTGTCATTCAGAAACTCGTCAGGATTTTAAAAATATTATAAGTCACAACTTGGAATTATTTGGCACTCAAATAAAAAAGGCTGGATGACTACATGAATTTTTGAGGAATGGTTAAATAATGATTTTACCAATTCAGTTACAAAATCCAACACTGATCAAAATATTTCAAACAAGGCTCTGTTAATCGTTGACAATGCCCGCAAATACCGTAGATATTTTTGAACTCTTGGAATATGATAATGAGGATATTTCCACTGAAGAGCTCCTCACGCTAAGTAGTTACCAATGCACTACAGACGGTAAACTCGACTTCAACATGATTTGTGCAAGTAAAATGTCAAAAGCTCTTCCATTTTTTTCTAAAACTACTGAAGCAAATGCTATTGAACAATGTGTTGGTGCAAATTTTAGTGGCAGTTCCGATGAACAGTTCAGCAGTTCAGACAATTAATTGTAAACTTCGTTAAATTTATAATTTAGATTGAATAAAAGTAAAAATAAATTATGATTTGTATGAATTTATTTGATTATTTTAAATGAAAAAATGGTTTGTATTTCGTTGCAATTTACTATTACTTTTGTATTTTTTACGGTTCCCTTTATAAAAGTAAGTTCAGTGTAACGCAGATGAAAAACACGTATTTTTTTCATTATTTATGCTAATTTATGGTAAAATTGGTTTCGTTTTTAGATTTTATTCACTAGTTAGAATACATCTATAAGTTTTCAACAAGATCCCATAGTAATAAACGTTTCCTTTTATGGATTTTTGGTTTACGGACAGTTTTTGGGGAAAGCATCCTGCCCGTAAACCGGGGAATTTGTATATGCATTTCCTTAAAATCAAAATAAAAGTCTACGTGACATTCTTTGAAAAAATCTTAATTGTTTTTATTAATTAAAAATTTATTTGTTAAATCCTCGAAATTCAAAATCGAAAAATTTAGCAAAATAATAAATTTTATGTCGAAGGACACTGGGAAAGTGATAAAAAATGCATACATCTAGCTAGTTATTTTCTATACCAAACATTAGCATGGATAAATTCTGTGGAATTAACCAAATCTGGATATCTGCAAAAAACATTTTTTTTTTATGCAATTCGTTTTAAAATTTGAAGCTGTAATCAATAACCTAAGTCATTTTACATAATTTTTTATATTTCCCGAGAAAATTTTCATCAAAACTAGTTATCTGAAATCTAAAAAAAAAAAAAAAATAATCAGAAAACACTACGTTTATAAATCAGAACTCACATCGTTGAATCAGAACGATGTGAGTTTGAAAAACTAGTTTTTTAACTTATTCAGTTTTATGCAATTATTAGTTGCGAATAAAATATCAAAAATGCGGTATCTAGATAGGTCCCATTATTTCAGAAATAGTAAAATAAATTAGCATCTATATGTTCAAATGAGATATCCGAACTATGATACTCGTATTACATACATAGCTTTATCATATCACACTTTACTTCTAAATTTATTTAGAATATTTTACTATTTTTGCTTTATGTACAAAAGAGATGATTACAATATGTACATATGTATATCTTATGATTTCGTTCAATTTCGATATCATTTCCTTAATTATCTTTTTCTATTATTTTATTTATACATGAGTTGTATTAAAAGGTTTGGCTACATAATCTCGGTGTTTAAATCTCCGTTCTCAAAAGCTCGGGTTTGAAAAATAAATTTTTAATAATTCGAGCAGCCCGAATTAATAAAAAAATTTCAAAACCGAGCTTTTGATGAAATTTGCGAATATGTATCTTGTTGCGGGTTGCTAGTTTGAGTGTGTATGAGTGTTTATGTATGTTTGTATATGTGTCTTTGTGTATATGGGGTTGGGTACTAAATCTTGGTTGTCAAAATCTTGGTTTTCAAAATCATCTCCATTTCTTTCAAAATTCTGGAAAATGGGGATTTTCCATTTTAAAACGAAAATAACTGAAAATTATAAATTCTGGAAAATGGGAAGTTCAATTTTAAAATTAAAATATCAACAAATAATAAATTCTGAAAAATGGGGAATTTAATTTTGAAATTTTCAAAAAATCAAGATTTTGAGAATAAAGTGGCTAAAATATCTCGGTTTTCAAAATCTCGGTGCTTTAAAATCTCGGTTTTTACAAATTCTGGAAAATGGGGTTTTTAATTTCAAAACGAAAATAACAAAAAATTATAAATTCTGGAAAATGGAGAATTTAATTTGAAAAATTAAACAGAAACCGCGATTAGAACCGAGATTTTGAAAACCGAGATTTTGAAAACCGAGATTTTGTAAACCGAGATTTGTAAATTTATGATTTTTTGAAAAAACGAAATTTTGTAGAACCAAAATTTTTAAAACCGAATTTTTATTAAATTCGCTAATGTATTTTCACATACACATAATTTTACTTATGTATATTGCAATTGTGTAAGATTTTATTCCATTTAGGCAGGCCGTTCTAAAAATTTCAATTAAATTCTTGTAAAAGAAGAAAATGAACAACGTATTCTTTCAGTGATTTTATTATACATTGGCATAAATCTATAATAAACAACAACAATTCGCCAATAGCTTACGCCTTTTTCATTCATAAAGATTACAAATACTAACGCAGAAGGCACAAATAGATTTTATTTTTATTTTTCCTTGTAAATTGTTTAGGTTTTTGATTTTTTTCATGCATCAGCAAAGCCAATAGCAAAGCTTGATAAATACGAATATAAAAATTTAGCATACAGACAAAGTAAATTACTTTGTATTTGTTTGATTGGTTGGATTCATTTCTATAGATTCATGAAATATTTTTTTCGTAATTTAAATGCCGAAGGAAGAAAAGAGATAATTAATTTTCGTTCGATTGTATATAGCCTTTCGTTCGAGATACAAACATTTCCCCTATAAAATTTGTGTATTTTACTTCAGCTACATTTTTTTCCAAGGCAACTTGTTCATCTGGTTAAGTAATTATTTGTGCTTTTATCATTGAGTAAAGTCCTTCCTCAATGCTTTTATTTTAAATTCCGCAGCCATTGTTCCGCCTGGAATTAGAACCAGATAATAAAAAGGTCAAAGGCAAACATGCAATATATGACCTAAAATATCTACTGCACAGAAGGGTTACCATCGAAGAACCCAGGAAAAGAAATGGGCCGGTACAGTGTGTTAAGTGCCAAGAATATGGACACACTAGAGCATATTGCACTTTGAACGATGTTTGTGTTATATGTGGTGAACTCCATAACGCAAAGGTTTGCAATAAAGCCAAAACGGAAGCATCAGTGAGAAAATGCAGCAACTGCAATGGAAATCATACAGCTAATTATAGAGGGTGCCCAATTTATCTTGAATTGAAAAGAAGAATCAATCCAAAGCAGCGAGCTGAACAACGAATGCTTAATCTCCATTCTTCAGCTAAAAAACAAGCACGCCCAGAAATCGTAAACCCAAATGCTCAAACTGGAAATCAGTACGCAACTGTCAACGGTAGTGTGCACCAAGGGGTTTCATACGCAAGTGTTCTTAAAGGTACGGCTCCTAAAGTGCAAGCAAGTGAAGAGGGAAACATCTCAAAAGCCTTAAACAAATTGACTAATATGATGCAAAGCCTCATGGCGATGATGGAGAGAACCATGGATCTAATGATGCAGAATATGAACACGCTGATGCAGATAGTCGTAAAAAGTCAAAAATGACCATCATCAAAATAGCTATATGGAATGCAAACGGCCTAGCACAACATAAAGCGGAGGTTCAAGCATTCCTCACTGAGCACAATATTGACATAATGTTAATATCCGAAACACGCTTCACCAAAAATAGCTATTTCAAAATTAATGGGTACTCTATTTATGACACCAAGCACCCAGATGGGAAAGCACATGGAGGCACTGCTGTATTGATTAAAAGAAGATTAAAGCACTATGAGCTGACGAAATATGAGAAAGAACATATACAATCAACGAGCATCTGTCTTCAGGAGTGGTCTGGAAACTGTGTCATATCGGCAGTGTACTGTCCTCCAAAACATGCTATAAAAAACTCCAGTTCTTGGATTATTTCAGCCAGCTGGGTAATAAATTTCTTGCGGGAGGTGATTACAACGCCAAACATACTCATTGGGGCTCCAGATTAACATCGCCGAAAGGCAAACAACTTTATCAAGCAATAGAGGAACAGTCCCTGGATTATTTATCTGCCGGTAATCCAACTTACTGGCCGACGGATAAAAAGAAAATTCCTGATTTAATCGACTTTTGTGTAACTAAGGGCATTCCACGTACATATGCTAAGGCCACCGATTGTTATGATCTGTCTTCTGATCACTCACCGGTAATAGTAACAGTGAGTACCGATGTCTTAAGGAACGAAACACCCAACCGTCTTACAAACAAGCAAACTAATTGGGATCAATATAGGAGGCTAGTCGAACAAAATTGCCTACTTAATATTCCTCTGACCACACCAGCTGATATTGATGCGGCGGCCGAAAATTTAAAAGACATCATGGCATTATCAGCTGAAAGGGCTACACCTGTCATAAGTAGTTCCGAAAAAGTTAATAAGCTGTCTCATAATATACAGGAACTAATCCAGGAAAAACGGAAAATTCGCCGGCTATGGCAGCAAACAAAATCACCGTTATTGAAATGGAAATTAAATCGAGCTATCAAGGCCTTAAGATTTGCTTTGCGGGAAGAAGAAAACCAGAGCGTCCAGAACTATTTAAGTGATCTCTCGGCAACCGAGAGGACAGATTACTCTTTGTGGAAGGCAACAAAACATTTAAAAAGGCCAACAAATTCGAATCCACCGATTAGACTACCAACTGGAAATTGGGCGAGAAGTGATGAAGAAAAAGCCAATGCTTTTGCTGATCATCTAACAACAGTATTCACACCACACGAAGAAGATAATACTTTCGTGCTACCCCAGCAAATGGATGGTGGTTTATCCTACAAACCTATAAAGTATAATTGGAAGAAAGTTAAGAATACAATTAAAAATTGCATAAGCCCGAAAAAGGCACCAGGACATGATCTCATTACTGGAAAAATGATAAGGGAATTGCCAGACAAATGCATAAAACTAATAACATTCATATTCAACGCGATCATGCGAATCAGTTATATTCCTCAAAAATGGAAAATATCTTTGATCACAATGATACGTAATAAGCATGCTGCCCACAATATCAAAGCTATTTGAAAAAATGTTACTAACAAAATTGAAACCAATATTAGAAGAACGGCGGTTCCGAAACCAACATGGTACCACAGAGCAAATTCACAGAATTGTAAACGCAATCAAAATCACCTTCGAGGAAAAGAAATATTGTTCTGCTGCTTTCTTGGATATAGCACAAGCATTTGATAAAGTTTGGCACGCTGGGCTAATATACAAAATTAAAGAGCTTCTACCGAAGAAATTTCACTCAATTTTGGGAAACTACCTTATTCAAAGGCAATACATGGTCAAACAAAATGGCGCAACTACTTGCTTAAATGATATTAATGCAGGTGTCCCGCAAGGCAGCGTTCTAGGGCCAATATATTAGACTTGTTGTACACAGCCGATTTACCTGTAACCAGCAAAGTAACAATATCAACATTTGCCGATGATACGGCCATCCTGGTGTCACACAATAATCCCGAAATTGCCTCAAAGGAGTTACAGAATCATTTAAACTAAATCGCGGGCTGGCTAAAGACATGGCGAATAAAATTGAACGAAAACAAATCAACTCACATCACATTCACGCTGAACAAACGCACCTGTCCACCAGTGAAATTAAACAATAAAAATATTCCTCAACAAACGAAGGTCAAATACTTAGGTTTGCACCTGGATAGAAGGTTAACGTGGAAAAACCATATTGAAACTAAGCGCAACCAAATAAAAATGACATTTTCCAAAATGTATTGGCTGATGGGAAGGAAATCTCAGTTGTCATTAGCCAATAAAGTTTTACTGTATAAAGCGATAATCAAACCCAAATGGACATATGGTATTCAGTTATGAGGATCCACCAGCGCTTCAAACAGAGAGCTCCTGCAACGAACTCAAGCGAAAATACTTCGAAGTATTACTAATGCTCCATGGTACATTCGAAATAGTAATATACATGATGACCTTGGGATTAAAACCATTAAAGAAACAATTAAAGAATTCAGTTCTAAATATTATTCAAAACTAGAAGCGCATCCCAACGAATTGGCCATATTAAAACAGCCACGATTTAGGCGACTGAATAGAACAGATCCACTCGGACTGATGAACCTGTGAACCTGCAAATTTATTAAATGTCGATGTTATACATATGTATGTATAAGTATAATCTAAATTAATTAAATTGTGAGCACCAACAATAAGTATTAACATTGGTTAAGATTCAAAATATGTAATAATTTTAGCTTAAGATTTGATTACTTCTTGTTAGTTTCTTATGTAGAAAGATTCAAGAATAAAGCCATTGGCAGCATTTAAAAAAAATAAAAAATAAAATTTTAAAATACAAAATGATGAAAAGTACTATTAAGAATCCTATAGTTGAGTAGGATATCGTGTAATGATGAACATCATGATGATTCATTTCTGTTGGCAGTTGTTCCTTTTCCTTTATCACTTCTAGCTCCCTTTCCAAATCGGTTGTCTCAATTGCTGGCATCAGGTTAAGATTATCGAGTTTTGTTGTTTTGAGTTTTATTTGCGAATTGAATTCCTTTAGATTGATCGCTCCGTTTAACATATTAGATGATTTTTCAAATGTCTTGCTAATATTATTATGTGCTGTGCCGATAGCGATGATAAAGAGATTGTCGTCCCTTAGCGTACAACCAGCATCTATCGTCACTAATCCGGACCCCTGAAGGCTGTATGAGTCGATGTTGGATCCACATATTATGTCAACTGTCGTTTTATTTGTAATTACGTAATCCATTGATTTGGAGCATGCAGTTTTATCCAATGGTTAGTTGAATTTATTTCTTTAACATTGCATAATGTGTCAAGCGTTGGTTTTCGCTGTAAGATTGCTATACTTCACACTGGGTTTTGTTAGTCAATGCATTGAAAATTGGTGATATTTCGCATAAAAATTGTGTAGGTTGGAATATTTGACAACGTTTCACTTCTTCTGTTGTCAAAGTGGCAAAATGTTCTCGATGATTGTCTATTGCTAGATATTTTGTTGATGTAACGATGTGTGATTAAGTGCTGTTATGATTGATATCCGGAACTGGGAAGACAGCTAGCAGGTTATAATCCGTTGCAAAGGACAACAGTATGATAATCTCAATTTTCACATTTCGTTGTGTTACCCTACTACGTACATCCATACTTTGATATATATGCATGAGGTCATGAATGTTATGGCCAGGAATGATTATTGATGCTGGTGTATATTGACGAATAAATTGCGGTTGGTCTTCTAATGGTGACGGCGTGAGTATCGATGATGCAAAATACTATGATGCGCATAGTAATTACATAATATCAAGCAGACCTTGTTGCTTATCCTCTAAGGTTTTTAGTATTAAGGTCAACTCGAATGCGCTCATTAATATCAGGTGCACCCTCTCTTCGTATATGCTCGATATTCGTTTAGTTGTATCATCTCCAACCTTAACCTCTGTTGATCCTTTATTAAATTGTTCAATGATGTTGTTGTAAGATTAGAATTCTATTTCATCAACTTGATTGTGTTATCGATTATTGATGTCTGGTTTCTCATTAATGCCATTAGATGCTTTTCGTTGTTGTTGATATTCTCGAATTGGCTTTCATACTGGTTGGCTTCGCGCTGCGTTAGAATTCCAAACATGTCTCCTAAGATAATGCCTGTTGTGTCTCCTAAACCGCGCTTCACTCGTCCACGTTCCTTATTGCTTATTAATAGGAGAACATTGTCTGCAATCAAGTTGTTGAGCTGCCATTGAAGTTGCTGCAGGATTACGTGCAGTTAAAACCAGACAATCCTTTACAAGCTGCTCCCAGTTCGCCTTGGGCTTGTAAAAGCTTCGATCTCGTTCCAATAGTTCGTCAGTTTGTAATAGATCACTAATGTCCACTTCATGGCTACCAATTCAAGTTTGCCTAAATTCTCCAAATATATTCCTGTTGAGTCGTTAAATGGGGTAACCTTAATCTGAGCTTGCACCTGTCCTAGTATATACAGCAAATTGAGAGTAATGCTAGTGCAAGATGATTTACTTTACTTAAATTCTTTGCTTGTCTGTGAGGCTGCACTCTTTGGTTTTGGTTGTCTTTTCCGGGCAGCGGTAGTCTGCTTCCTATAGACTGCGGACTGTTCATCTGTGTGGTTGTTCTTCCTGGTACTGTTTTATCCAGGCTTTGTGGGGTTGGTAATTATTGAGTTGTGCTTGTATCTTTAGTTACTACCGCATGCACTGGATCATTCTCATTGTTCCTGTATTTGAGCGTGACTACTCTAACAGGTCCATCTTGTCCTGGATGAAGTTTAATTACTCTTGCTAGTGGCCAGTGCGTAGGAGGTAGTTGTTCGTCTTTGAGGATTACTAGTTCTCCCAATTGGATGTTAGGTTGTTCTGCAACCATTTTGGACTTCGTTGTAGTCGTGAGAGATATTCCATAGGCCATTTTTTCCAAAATCCTTGACTGAGCTTGGTGAGTAAATTCTATCTTGTAACGGTTTCTATACCTTCCATATCAGGTTGTGGCATTGATATGATGGCCCTGCCTATCAGGAAATGTGCCGGACTTAAAAAGCCGTTATTATCTGAGTCGTTTGAGAGTGGAGCTAGTGACCTAGAGTTCAAGCATGCCTCTATTTGAGCTAGAAGTGTTGAGAGCTCCTCAAAAGTTAATGTATGAGTTCCAATTACTTTCCGGAGGTGTTGTTTTGTTAACTTGACTCCGACTTCCCATACTCCTCCAAAGTGAGGACTTCCCGGGGGTACAAAGTGCCACTCAGTTCCCATCTGAGCTATATTACCTATAATTTCTGCTTCCTGTTGCTTTGCCTGCCTTTGTATTGTAGTTGTCTGCTCCAACAAAATTTGTACCACAATCACTGAATATGTTCAGCTAAATTCCTCTTCTTGACATGAATCGTTGGTATGCGAATTGCCTTCGTGGGTAGGCATAAGAAAATGGCAATGTATCCCTTTGTTGTTTTGTTATAGCGGCCTTTCCACAATTTTATATTAATCGGACCAGCGTAGACTATAACTCCGCTGTTAGTGAACGGTGGTGCTGCTGTTACTCGTTCTTTTGGTAACATGCCCATTAGTTGGTGTGACGCCAATTTATTCGCTCTCGTACAGACTATACATTCATGTATAGTGTGACGAATCATCATTACCCAATACTGCGTTCTTAGGTGTGCTAAAGTTGCTTGATTGCCACCATGTAATGTTTTTATATGAGCTTCTTTGATAAGCAAACTTGACAACTTGTGACCTTTGGGCATTATTATCGGATGTTTTTCTTCAAATGGGAGATTAGAATTTGTTATTCTACCTCCGACTCTGAGTAGGTCATTTCCGTCCAGAAATGGAGTTATAGCGTTATGATTGTACTATTCTTTGGTAGATTTTGATTCGCTTTAAACTTTTTTAATTCTGGTTCAAAACCTTCCTGCTGTGCAACTCTGATTATTGCCCTTAGCGATACGTTCAGTTCCTCTGGTGTAAAATGGGAGTTGTTTTTAGATTTTGATTTTGCATATGATGGAAATCGTAAACAGTATATGCAATGCTATGAACAAGCCGTTGTAACGAAGAGAATCTATCGAATTCAATCACAGGTTTTTTTACTGTTGTTGTAAATAATGTTCTTATTGATTTTCGTTCCATGCTACCCGCTTGTTCCATTTCTTCATTATTGATTTTTGTTATTGGATAGCTCAAATTCTTTAGCCATGTTGGCCCTTCCCACCAAATTATGTGGGTTAATAATTGAACTGGGTTTAATCCTCGAGATGCACAGTCAGCAGGATTCTCATTAGAGACCACGTGATGCCATTGGCTAGGATCGGTGATGACTTTATCTTTGTTAAGGTGGATTTAGATATCCGACGATTTTTCGGCGCGACTGCCTGCCGCAGGAAATTCGGCGAACGCTGTATTATCGATGATTTACATATTCGACGAATTTTCGGCGCAGTTTTTTCACACAAACAATATTTTGACACATAATTTATGAATAAAAACACAAGCTACTTGTATGAATAGTACAAATCGAAAAACGAAAAAAAACAGAGGATGCTAAAAAAAATGTATGTACACTGTGCTATGCCGTCGCGCCGAAAAGATAAATTTTATTCATGTCTTCGCCGTGCCGAAAATTCGGCGAAGCAGTTGTTTCTAATTGGTTGAATGTGTCACATGATGTTCGGCGCAGAAAAATCGTCGGATATGTAAATCCATCATTATTCTGTTCGCCACAAAAGTTTTATGGTATTATGGGTTTCCTTTTATCCAGCCCAAAACTGCTGTGGAATCGCTCCAGCAAAATGTTGAGCAATTTTGGTAGTGATATTGTTTGGTTTAACGGTGCAACCTTTGTTTTAGCATCAATTATTGTGATTTAGTTGTTTATTTTGCTGTATACCACTGCAGCATATGCTTGACTCGAGGCATCACAGAAACCATGTAGTTCAATTTTGGCGTTACTGTTGTAATTTATCCAACGGCGAATTCTGATTTCCTCTAAACGTAGTAATTCCATTTTGTAGTTTAAACATCTGTTTTTAAGATTTAAGTGGAGTTTTTCGTCCCATCCTACACCGGAAGCCCATAAATCTTGAAGTAGAATTTTTGCCTGGATCACCACTGGTGCTAACCATCCTAGCAGATCGAAAAGCCTTGATGCCTCTGATAAGATTGTTCGTTTGGATATTGTTGTTTTGGATCCTGGCAACAAACTTTGAATTGAAATGTGTCTGTTGAAGAGTTCCACAGGAGTCCAAGTGTTTTCACTGTATCACTAAATTCTATAGTATGGAGTCCTGTTTTTTTCAGATTTTCTGGAAGCTCTTCTAATAACGCCTTTTCATTGCTGGACCATTTTCTGAGGTTGAAACCTCCATCGGAAAGGAGATTTAGTAGTTCCCTCTTTGCAGCGATTACTTCTGCGATTGTGTTAGCTCCAGATAGAAGATCATCTACATAGAAATCGCTTTGGACAATCTTTGAACCAATTGGATATCTTCACCAATTGGATTCGTTGAAAATCTTGATCTTCGCGGGCTATTCTGATCTGTCTGAACATTTTTTCAATGTCCGCTGTAATCACGTAACGATGTTTTTTCCATCTGATCAATATTGCCGTTAAGTTGTCTTGTAATGTTGGTGATGTACCTGTTGTTGTTTTGCAGGAAGCGTCAAAGACTACCCTCAATCTCGAAGTTGTGCTATCTTCTTTTATGGCAGAATGATGTGGCATGTAGTAAACCCGAGAAGCATCTTTTTCCGTATCATCTTTAATTAGTTCCATGTGGTTCAACTGGATGTACTCGTTCATGAATTTGTGATATTGATTCTTAAACTCTTCATCCTTCTTGAATCTTTTTTCAATTTGAAGCAATCTAGCTGCTGCTTTACTTTTAGATTCTCCTATTCCCACTTCTATGAGTTTGTTGTTGTGAAGCGGCATCCGAACTTCGTATCGTCCATTTGTTAATCGCTTGTGAGTCTCTTCATAGTACTGCTCACATTCGATCTCTTCAGCAGTTAGGCTTCGTTTAGGATGCAGTTCTTCGGATTCCCAAAAGCATTTTAATTTCTTGTCTATATCTGCCAATGTGACGTGGCTATTTAACCGGGTGACTGAAATGTTGCTGATTTGAGTTAGACGACCAGATATGATCCATCCTAGCTCTGATCTTTGCGCTATGCACTTATGATGCGGATACTTTTTTATGCCTTCTAACATGATTTATCTGTATATGTCTGCACCTATTAAAAGATCAATAGGTCGGCTAGGATTATTTCTTTTTGTAGTTCGCTATCTAAACCCAATGAGTTTTGTCTGGAAGCGTTTTAGTGATAGTCCCCAGAACTAAAGCATTAGCTTCGATCTTGAAAATCGACGGAAATCTTGAACTTATGTATATTGCTATCTGCTGATGGGCTCGTCCTTTTGTTGCTGAAATTCCGGAAACTTCAGTTAGAACCCTTGTCTTTGGCAGGCCTAGTTGTTGTGCTGCTTGCTCTCGATAGATATTACGCTAGATGATGATACTAGCGAAGATGAATAAGACGATTTTTATGACAAAAGACTTTCCATCGATAAGGAAGATGAAACTGCAGAATATGGAATATTTAATCTGATTAAAAGGTAGGAAAGGTCGTAATGATGCTCGTCGTTCACTGACTAAAAATTAAATACGACAGTCATATGTCAAACTTGAGATGGGTAAAGATCTTTCTTTGCAGCTGGACTCCAAGGCGCGCTGAAACAGTCTGTTGACGATGTTGGAACATTTCTATATCTTAAAAGAAACAATATTATAAAAGCACTCGACATTGAAATCAATTCCGAAATTACGTTTGCAAACAGCGAAAGGTGTTCGATTCATGGCTTCATAATCATTTTTCTTCCGATCAAATTGGCAGTGAATACAATCTGTCAAAAGGCGCAAATTTACTGATTACCGACACCACAATCTCATTTATGTTAGCATGTAATCGCAAAGACAATAGCCACGCTATCACAAAGACTGAATAATGGTTCAGAAGAAGATATTGTTTGGTGGATGTTTAAATCGATATTTAAAATACTACAAAAAAAAGTCGATGCAGATTTACGTCGGAACATCGAAGCATGATTTAGGTCGTCAAATCAGTAATTTTTTGAGGAAGACCATTCCCGAGGAACTATTTTGCAAGCTGCTTGCCGACATTTACTAACCACACCACCTCACTATGGATTCGGAACAGGCGTTTTCCGTTTCTGCAAATTTCTAGGCGGCCTATTCTTTTTAATAGTATATTTTGCCGGATTACAAATTTACATATGAATATTCAACGTAATAAATTTATTTCTGCTCTAATCTATCCAGTTAAGACAGGGACAATATAATACAAAATTATATATTTCGCTTCTCTTCTTTTTTGTTTTTACACATTCATAAAAAATTTAAAAATTGTTTGAAAAAAGACCATGGAAAAACGGATTAAAGCTCAGTATGCAGGTCGAGCTAAGATAAATTTTAGCGCGGTCTCCACAAGTCTCCATTTAATTACAGATAAATCGTCAAGACGATTCATAATGTTGATCGGCCATCGTCTTCTGCCTTCTTTATATAAAATTTAATTAATTTTACTTCGTGGCTACTACGATTGTAAATGAATCAAAATTCAAAACCGTAAAAATTTATCTTCAAATTATTGTCCTTGTGAGATAAATTGCGGCTAAAATGATTGGACAATTTATAGTGGCACAATCTAGATTTGAATGAAACAACTAATATTTTTTCAAATTTTCCACGCAAAAATGAATACCGCTCAGCGAAATTGTCAGCTAAAAAAAAATTATTTTATTTAGCTAGCTAAATTCTACGTCAAATTTGTATGGAAAATTTTTCTTAGCGCGAGCTGCGTGCATGAGCAAGCGTGCTGAGCTTTAGGTGTATTTCTCAATTTCATTTCATTTATAATTTGAATTTTTGTTTTTATTGATTCCTAAAACCGGTTTAACTTTAGTAGTGTTGTGTGATAAAACATACAATATACAATTGGTTTTAATTTTTTTTAAGAAGAGAAGCGAAATATTTAATATTGTATTATATTGTCCCTGTCTTAACTGGCTAGATTAGAACAGGAATAAATTTATTACATTGAATATTCATATGCAAATACTTGACATGGAACTTCCATATCTGTTAATTCTTTTCTGTGGTAATGCTACAATTATATTAAAAAAGTGCTTATATGCATTTATTTCATATATTTTGATAATGTTAATTTTTTTTACTGAATTCTTAAATAAACATTTCTTCTTCACATTTTAAGTCTTTTTCTCAATACCGGAATATTCCGAAATCCGGAATTGGAAATTTTATAATTTCGAAATTCCGGAACCCGGAATCGTAAATTCAATGAAAATTTACAATCCCTGTGACCCAATACATAGGTACACAAATTATTTCGTTTCAATGTTAGATTACAAAGATTTTTCAAAAGAATCAATTCTTTTTCGAGGCTAAACCAATTATAAAATTGGATCCATACTTGCCGTGGTTTTTATAAGTCTCGATATATCTCTATAAATTACCTCCAGACTTTCTCTATTTTTGTGGTTGAATTGCAAATAATTCAGTTTAATTTTATCCAATAGGACTTTTTACGCTACATTTTTTTCGTTTTTAAGTAATTTCCTTAAATTACACAACTTATTAATTGTACATGATAATCTTGCTTTTTATCCATATTTTTGCTGTGTTTTTTTATAAGTCTCGATAGATCTCAATCGCATCCAGGTGTTATCTATTTTTGTGGTTAAACTGAAATTGATTCAGTTTATTTTAATCAAGAATAATTTTGTATTCAACATTTTATCGTTTTTAATTCATTTCCTTGAATTACACAACTTACTAATTTTACATGAAAATCTTGCTTTTTATCCAGACCCAGTATGCAAATATTCCACACTGTGGAAAAATTATTCGAATTCCATACGAAATTCCATACAACAAAATATTATTATTATTATTATTATTATTATTATTATTATTATTATTATTATTATTACTTTCTTTATTTCAATAAAATAAATACAAAATTAAAAGTTAGTTGAAACAACATAATAAAATATGAAATAAAGTATAGCTCCTATAGACATTATGTCTGTAGTGGAGCAATTTGAAACAAATTTTAATTAAAATTTATATAATATTCTTTGGTTACATAATTAACAATAATCTTCAACAAAATACAAGCTCAGTTTTATTAAAATAGATATATTTAACTACACGACGGCACATTAGAACATAATGTAATTTAATATTTATACTAAAAATATTGCTCGATATCATCGATGTCAAGTAACCAAGTCCGAATTTCCCTGTCAAATTTATGTTTCTGCGCAGATGGAATCATTTTCACATGTTTAGGTAAAAGATGGAACCAATAAGGTGCCATATATAAATAAAATCTTCTAAACCTTTCACTATTACAACGAAGACCGACAAAATTGTTTGGATTTCTCATATTATACACGTGGTATATTCGACTATGATAACTGTTGCTACGAACAAAAAACATTTTCAATACTTTAAAAACATACAAATACCTTAGAGGTAACAAGTTTAACTCGCGAAAAAGCGGAATAGTGGGTGTATTTCTTGGACAAGCATAAATTAATTTGATAATTCTTTTTTGCGCTATAAAAAGATCTGCAATATTAGCAAAGTAAATGCCACCCCAACTAGTTATACCATACATTAAGATAGATTCAACAAGAGCATGATATAACCTTCTTAAAATAAAAGAAGGGCACAAAGGTCGAAGATTATAAAATTTATGCACTGCAGTAATAACAATTTTCCTGATATTAGTTAGGTGGGAGGTCCAATTTAGCTGTGAGTCAATTGTTACACCTAAGTATTTAAACTCATTTATGCAGGGCAAATCAAAACATTGCCTAAAACATGGATTCTTATCGCACGGGTATACGTGATACTTGAAAAAGTTTTGATCAACTGTTATGTCGGACCGTCTAAAATGCATAATTCTAGATTTTTCACTAGCAACAAGTCAGTGATAAAAGAACCATTTACTTAGAGTGTATAAATCAATATTGATAAACCGTTGAATATCAACGTAATCATTAGACGCATATGTCAAAGCCAAATCATCTGCAAACGCTGTAGCACACCCTCTAAGATTAATTTCAAAGATAGAATTGAAATAAATTAAAAACAATAAGGGCCCAAAAACTGAGCCCTGAGGAACACCACATTTTAGAAGACCTGGAGGACTATTCACGTTATTAATTTTTACAATTTGACTACGCTTACGAAGGTAACTTATAAACCAATCTAATAATTTGCCTCTAACACCAATACTTGACAATTTCATTATTAGTATGTCATGGTTAACAGTATCAAATGCTTTTGAAATATCCAAAAATACTGCTGAGCATTTCTGAGAGTTGTTAATTGCTAAATAAATATTGCTCAGAAAATTTAAGAGAGCTTCTTCCGTAGATTTTCCTTCTATAAATCCAAATTGGTGATCACTAAAAAATTTTATTTTACCAAGGTAAGAGACTAATCGTCGTTTAATTAATTTCTCAAATAATTTAGAAAAAGTACTCAATAGTGAGATAGGTCGGTAATTGTTTAATTGCAGAGCATCACCCTTTTTAAAAACTGGAATAACAACAGCTATTTTTAAGGCGTCTGGAAAAATTCCGCTCTTTAGGCTTTAATTAAATAAAAATTTTAATACATGAAACAAATACCAGGCACAATTTTTAACAATGATATTATCTACTCCATCAAATCCTTTAGAATGTTTGTTTTTTAACTTCTGAATTTCAGAAATAATCTCCAAAGAATTAATTTCATCGAAATAACAAGAAGTACAGTAATTATCTCGGTTTCCAAAAATAAATTGTTTTTGCTCTCCACTGTTAGTACTATTAGGAAAAGTATTGGAAGTTATATCGGATGAAACAGTTATAAAAAATTTATTAAATTCATTACATATATTCTGATCATCAGTAAGAAGAACATTTGATTAATATTCATAAATTTGTGTTATTTGGTTTTTGTTTTGGGACGTATTTCTACCCAAAATATCATCAATTTCCTTCCACATAAGCTTAGGATGTAACTTTTGTAATATAGTCTTTTAACCCGTTTAACATTCATATTTACATGCTTTGAGAGTTTTCTTACATAATTTTCTAACCGAGTGTTATTTGGATACTTTCTTAATTTATTAGAAATTTTTTTAAGTTTATTAATTTTACACAAAAGATAATAGTTCATCCAGGGCTTTAACTTCTTGCTACTGCGATAAGTAATTGTTTCTTTAGAAAGTTCAATATGGGAAATTAATTTATTTAAGAATATATCGAATGCTGTATTACAATTTTTTTCATGGTAAACAAGATCCCAGTTTTCAGCTAGGAGACGATCTCTAAGTTTGTCATAATTAACTTTAGAACTCTTTCCACTATAACATATCACAGGTCTATTCGATTCTGCCCAAATATTGAGAGTAATTAAATTATGATCGGAAAAATGTATTGGTAAATTATCAATACTGAAAGTATATGTACTACTGGATTTAACAAAAACATGGTCTAAACATGATAGATTCCTAGTTGGATTGTTAGATACACTGAGGAATCCGTATGATGCAAGTATTGCTTGGTAATTAAAACAGCTTACGTTATTCAATAGATTTATATTAATATCACCTAAGATCACTATGTTATTATTGTTAATTTTTCCCAGCAAATTATCTAAATCATTGCAAAAACCATTAAGATCACTATTACAAAAACGGTAAAAACACAGAAAAATCCAAACATTTTTACCTAGTTGAATGTCCAATCTAAGAACATCAGCAGAAATCCAATTACAAGTACAGCATGATATAACTGTTAGATTATTATGTATAAAGACACCAACTCCACCGGCGCGGTAATTATCGTTACAGCAAGCTTTAAAGCTGTAATTAGGCTAATTGAATTCTGTTGTTTCATTTGAATAAATCCAAATTTCAGAAACAAAAATCAAATTAGGTTGAGTATTCAGACTGGCTACAAACGTACTAAACATATCAAAATTTGCTCTTAAACTTCGAATATTTTGATGTAGTATACTATATTTACTACTCATAAAAAATGCAAATCAAAAATAACTTACAAACAATGATAATAATAAATTGAGCAAAAATATAATATAGAGCAATAATCATAAAATATCGTGTTAAATTTAAAATACGCTTAATGATAAGAAAAAATATGTTTACGTAAAAATTAAAAATATTAGAAAAAACAAAACACGAGTAAAACGCCAAAAAATAACTTATATCGTGCTTTACATTCATAGCATTAATATTCAATAGTGCCAACGTAAAAGAAATTAAACACAAAAAAATTTGAATAATTAAATCTGTTAAGGAAATGTAAATAGACAAAACACT
Source organism: Tipula helvola (assembly GCA_963556165.1). Taxonomy (NCBI): domain Eukaryota; kingdom Metazoa; phylum Arthropoda; class Insecta; order Diptera; family Tipulidae; genus Tipula; species Tipula helvola. The sequence continues at coordinate 160,268,594 of OY744481.1, read as the reverse complement.
TGATAGTGGCGATGAAATCGACATAAAATAAAATAAAAACACAAGAAAAAATAAAAACTGAGCTAGTACAGGTAAATAAATCACAATACTTAACAATCTATATATGTCCAGGTTCCCAGATAGATCAATCAGTTGTATTGCCTTCAATATGACCCTTATACCCTTGACAGACTGCGATTTATTAAATCCGATTTAGCTAAACTCGTTTTATATTACGGTTAATACATTTAAACTGTTATTGTTTTCATAATATTTGTCAAACTAATACACTCTGATTACATCGTTTTTGTCACTAAACTCAAAATAAAGCATAAATACCGTAAATCTAGCTAGGGGCTATTCACAAATTACGTAACGCAAATTTTCCCGATTTTTAACCCCCTCCCTCCCCCTCGTAACAGATCGTAACAAATTGCGAGGAACCCCCCTCCCCCAGAAGAATAACGTAACGATTGAGTGTATTTTTATTATTGAATAGTGCGAATACCGGCCATATTAGTATGAAGATACAAAACACATACCCTATTTTCTAGTTGAAAGCAAAAATGTAGGAATTAGACTAAACATTGGCCAAGATTTAAGCCCTAGAGATGCTTTTGATAACTTATTTAGTAATTGAAAATGTTTATTTTTTGCGTACTTAAAGTAGAAGTTATCTCGAGAATAGTAAAGTTTATTTAATCACTAGACCTAGTGTGGTAATTACAGTAATACACACAGTTATAGGTAATATAGTTATAGTGTGGTAATTACAGTTATAATACAGTTATAGGTAATTATTATGATGCTTTATTGAATGGATCTCTTTAGGTTAATGTATCAAATTAATGAAAATTTAATATCCAGAAAAAATATGTAATTTTTTGATAAAAAAGAAGAAATTTGTTGGTTACGTAACATTTTGAAAAACACCCCCACTCCCCATCGTAACAAATCGTAACAAAATTTTTAATCCCCCCCTCCCCTAAGGCCGTTACGTAATTTGTGAACAACCCCCTACGGAAAATTTCGAAAATTCACTAAATCGGATTTATTAAACCATAGTCTGTCTAGGGCTTTAGATTTACTGAATAAAATATATAAGGCTTTAAATCAAAATTAAAAAACAAATAATTATCAAATGTTAAAATATCAAAAATGATTGAAAACAAAACTTGAAATTCATGAACTACAAAATAGTGTAAGTAAAAAAAATAAAAAGTTAAGTATATAAGTACAAAATAATTCACCAAATCGCTGTTGCAGTTAAATTTCATATCTAATTCCATGGATGCCATCAGTTCATTAGATGTCTGTGCGATTTTCAGTTGGGCAACAATTGTTTTGTAGTAGAAAAAAATCATTCCATGAATGTATACGATGAACCTCTGACTCAGCAGATTTACATAAATAAATTTGTCCAGCTTTAACCCATAAATATTTAACCCTCGTCAGGCGGCATAGGTACAATTGTACCTTTTCACGTTTTTTAAATTTCAATAACTTCTATTGTAGAAACCATAGAGGATGGAACTTTCGTAGGATTTTTACATTTTTAGTCTAGATCATAAAGGAATGCATATAGGGAGGAATGCTTATAGAAAGGAATGTTTACAGTGAGGACTATTAATGTTGTAAAATTATACCGTCTGACGAGGGTTAAAGTTGAACTTCGCTTTAAAATTTTTAGCTTCACTGTATAACTGGGATTGAAATCTCGTAAAATGATGCATAATAAAAATGCGCTGTTCCGGATGGTTTTGAGGCAGAATAGTATCTAATTGTGTTGTAGTGATTGTTTTTTTTCTTACGCATTTGTGCAAGAATATTGTGTTTTAATTCCATAGATTTTAATTTGACAATCAAGAAATCATGAAAAATTTTATTTGTTTTTGATTTATTTGTTTGTGCTGTTTTGACGCTCCTGTGCACTTGTTCAATAGAATCTATATCATCTCGTTCAATTTGCTGACCGATTTTACGAATAGTGTCAATCACTAACCCGCGAATGTCTCCATGCTTCATCGGTAACCCACTAATGGCAATGCAAGTGGCGATATTTGATTGATTTGGCCTGTCATTTTCTGCTTCCATAAAATGCAATTTAGAGTTACATTTCGCTAACTGCTCCTCCAATTTGTTAACTCTCGATGTTAACAAGGTATTATTTGTTTCGAGGTCGTTTACACGAATCTTCAATTGCTCAAATTAGGATAATTTCTGTTCCATCCTTTTTAATAGTTGCGTTATATCAGCCAAGCTCACATTGGACTCCGATTCACTAGAATCACTTTCAATAATAGATTGGCTGCAGACATCCCGACATATCTCACAGAGCCAATTTGCAGATCGATCTTTAATCCCTTTGAGTAGATCCTCGGAAATATTTGCGCATCTTATATGAAATAAGTTTTCGCAAGCACCACCACACTTGATACCAGTACAGCGATTTTGGTCGCAAAATGAGGATTCATTTGAGGATTACCGGAAGGCAATAGTATTGGTAAATTGTATTGGTGTTGAATGTGCATTTTTTCTTTCAATTTTTCGTTTAATATGATTCAAATAAAAGAGATAAAATGACTCGAGTAATAGGGATAACATGATACAAATAAGAGGAATAACCGAATAAGCTCAGAAGAGAACGATTGATGTATTAAATACTGAGGAGACTGAGATAGAACAACAAATTTCAAAATAAAATAAAAATTAAAAATATTACGAAGCGAGAGACTCAAAATAAAAAATATTAACCAAAAAAAACAAAAAAATTAGAAAACAAAATGATTTTGCTTATTTGGTTTAGTATTGTGTTGCAACTCATGATGGTCGGTTGCTCCTATACGATGTTATGTCCGAGGATGGAGAAATTTTATTCTAGCATATACACAGCAAATAAAAAAGCGAGATGTAATGTAAATTCAATAAGAAGAATGAATAAATTAAAAATCATTTATTAATATTGTTTTTTGTTTTTGCTTTTCACGGTAAAAATTTCGCGAAATTAATTAATTTTTGTCGTTAGAATTAATTGCTGGTAACTTAATTTAAGGAGCCAATTTAATTAAATTATACCTAAATTGTTATTAGTTATAATTTTTTTTTATGAAAATCAATAAATAATTAATTAAAACAAAAATTATAAATTATATTATATCACAATTAAATAAAAATCAAAAATACGATAATTTACGTTTAACTATAAAACTTACCATTCTGCTTGAACAAAACAACAATAGACACAAAAATATTTATGAATTCCCCATGTCAGAAGAAAGGGAAAAATAACTCAAGGCGAGCGTAAGCACCAAAAATTTGAACCGATTCACCCGATTCGTTTATTTTTGATACTTACCACGAGGAAACGCATGAGAAAATACACTAATACAATAAAAAATATTTTACAGCACACAATAGCAAAATGTATATTATACGTTGTGTACATATACAAAATTCTCAATCCTCAATCCTCATTTTGCGACCAAAATCGCTGCACAGGAAACCTCTCTTTCGTGATATTTGAGGAGCACTTATAACACGTCGCCGACATAATCAAATACAACACAAATATATTACACAGCAAAAAAAAAATCCAAATGGCGCTAATTTTTGTTGTAGCTGACGCCCACAGAATTGCACGAATATTATCTCGCTTTTTCAAACTATGTATTATATCAACTATGTATTATATGATATTAAAACACTTATAACTATATTATATTGTCAAATTAATTTTTATTGATAATTGTCTAATTAAATTTTATTTATTTAAAATTGCTTAGAGATAAAAAATGATTATATGTATGTATGTCTGAGCTGTTCTAACTTTGGCAACCGAACAAGAAGAATGATGAATGAATATCAAAGACACATCAAATTCGCTTGAATTTTATCGGGTTTTGTCTTTCTCTTTCTCTCACAAAAAAAAATACTCACATAAAAATATCGACGCACACACCATTTTCTACACTCAGCTGAGTTTGTCAATTTGTTGTGATTTGTGTTTTGATTGAGCCAGACGTGTGTGTGTGAATTAAAGTGTTTTTTCAATTTATTCACGTCGATTATAGAATTCGCGGTTGCGGATCTATCGCGGATCGTAAACTACATATAAAAAAAATTGGAAACAATAATTTTTTATCATAGTTTCATTGAAATTCCTTAGGATAATTTTACAATTCGTCAAAAAAAAATTGTTTTAGATCCGCAATAAAAATATTTCCAGGATTGTAATTGAAATAAATAAAATACCCACACCGGAATTTTTGAGACACTTTTCTTTGGCGAGTAGTACACTATTCTGTGTACTTTTGATGTTTCTTTCCATAGAAACAGTATGTTTTTCGCACGAAAATTCACACGGATTTCGGTTGGGCGTGCATATTGGGAAGACACACATTAAAAATTTGTATTTTAGCATGGAACCATACCAAAGTCAATTTTTAGTACATCTATCATGCAATAGGAAACTAGTAGCTGATTTACATTTAATCTTTTGCTCTATTTTAAAAGACAGAAGATGTACGTTTAACATATTCAATTAATTATTATTTCCTTCCATTATGAAGAGGCATATTCAAAATATGTTTTTAATACTATTTACCGCAATCCCCAAGTTTTTTTTGGCGAAAAAATGGAAAAATCAAAAAATGAACCTGTTTATCATTTTTTGTAAAAGTTGCTCAAAATTTAAAAGATCAAAGTAACATTTTGAAAGAAAAAAAAAAGTTTTAGTATGTCAGTCTCATTTTTATGGTGCCTTTACACTATGCGATTTGCATGCAATATTTGTTGTACAATATTTTGCTGCGTGGAAATCGTGTAGTGTAAACGTCAGAAAATCAAATTGAATGTAAATTGCGTTGAAATTGCAGCCAACCGCATTTTCATAAAATGTGTGTACAATATTTTTGACAGCTACCTTAAAATTGTGTCTTGTTGATGTTGTATTTATGATTTTACGCTTTTTCATAATATTTTCAAATACGAGGGAGTCATTTTTGCAAAATTTTTAAACATTTTAGGACCATCTAATCTTAAATCTTTAAAAACGAGACCTTGAACCTCCTTTTCTCCAAAATCTCGTCTTTGTAGCCAGTTCCTTCCCAGATCGTCCTATTTTTAATTTTATCCCGCTTTAATTTTTTATTTTTAATAATTGCAATCGTAATTGTGCATAACCCGATTAACATTAAATTTGTTTGGTTTTTCATTCTGAATAAGTAGAAAATTAAACCACTGTTCTAATTTTTTTTGGGAAGATCATACAATTTTTAGTTGTACGGTGTAGACAACGAAAAATGCACATTTCATCAAAATTGCGGAGAAAATTGTATACGATTTATTTCCCCTATTGTACAATAAATATTGCAAGCAAATCGCATAGTGTAAAGGCACCTTTAGATATGGATAAAATGTATTCGCACTTTTCCTCATGTATTTTTACATTTGGATAACAAAATATAATGAAAACAATAATGACGTGGAGTTGTCAAAATAAACACAATTCTTAGTGCTGCGAGTGGCAGTATTTTTAAGTGGATGATAGAAGTATGTAGCTACAATTTTCCATTTTTTTGTGGCTGATATCTGAATAGATCTATCATATCCATATGATAATTGATAGATGCATCTTGAATGATAGACAGAGCTTTACAAGATATCCTTGAAATACAAATAAAACAAAAATTTAATAAATAAAATAATTTATGCTGAATCTCAAGTGACTAAATATTTGTACAATTTTAATGATTTATTTGATATGTACTAGTATGGGCGTGCGTGGAGGTTTTCTAGAATTAATTTTTATGACATACATATTGATAAAGATTATACAGCTGGACCACAATAAATTTGCGCAAGCATATGTTGTTGTTTTAATCTTAATACCAGTTTAACACATGTTCAATTTGGGTGTCCGAGCAAAATGTAAGAAATAGGTACGTCATTAAGCAACTCAAAATCGTAAATAAAGTGGTAATTTATTCAATTTTTATTCAAATGTACATAAGACTCGTGCAAATTTATTTATTTACATTTGTATATCATTGAACTTGAACTATTTTTGGTAGATTTATCGCGAGCAATCGCACGTTTCGCGAATATAAGTATGAGAGAAAATACAAGTTTAATTTGTTTTAAAATTGATTAAGCTAATATTTTGCAATTTGTTTTTAGGTAACCAAAACCCACATTAAATTTCTTAAAAATTAATTTGAACTTTTTAAGTTTGGTAATTAATAACTATAGTTAACCAATGCTGCCCTATTAAACAGGTTTTACATAACTACGGAAAATGCGTTTTGAGAAAATCGATGCTAAAGTATTGAAACTAGTGGTCCAGTGGATGACGATTTTTTTTTTTTTTTTTGGGATTCTAAAATGATTGTTAGATAAAGTTCTGGAATATGGCCAGTTAGGAAGGAACTTGGAGTTCTCAACCGATTATGATGAAATTTGATATGCGCGATGTAAATAAGATTCTAAAATTATGTTTGGATGAAGTTTTGGAATATGGCATTTTGGAAGGAACTTGGTCATTTCTTATCCGATTTTGATGCAATTCAGCATGCACGACGGAAATGGGATTCTAAAATGATTTTTAGGTGAAATTCTGGAAAATGGCCATTTAGGAGAGAACTTGGCAATTTCTTATCCGATTTTGATGAAGTTTTGCATGCACGATGTTCATACTGAATTTCATCAAAATCAGATAAGAATTTTCATCGTGCATGCATTCCATTTTCATCGTGCATGCTGAATTTCATCAAAACCAATGCTGATTAGGGTTAAACTATCGAAAACAATCGATAGTGCAATCTATTGATAGTTCTCCACCTCTAGGTTTGCGTTAGTACCAAAAATTTGAACCGATTTCACCCGCTTCGCTTATTTTTGATAATTATTACCATGACAAAAACGCATGAGAAAATACTCTAATACAATACAAATTTTTAACGGCACACAATAGCAAAATGTATATTATACGCCGTGTATATATACAAAATTCTCAATCCTCAATCCTCATTTTGCGACCAAAATCGACCTACAGGTTTCTGTAGAAAGGGATTTATAAAATTGGACTTGTGGAAAATTAAAATTTTCAACCAAGTCTGAATGTTTGGGTAGCAATAGCAAAATGAAACACAAACTAGTGAACTGTTTAAATTAAAATGTGGAAGATAATGAGGAGATATTGAATGGTAACATTGTTACACGTAATTGTGATTATAATTTGCAACCAACCTGCATGTTGAAATTGCAAAAATATTAGTGTTATTGATGTTGGCCCAACCTTGTACTGTTCAGAAATTTTTAGTATTAAATTCGTTAAGTTCTTCAACAACCTATAGTAAGAGCATGTTTTGGACTAAATTTAAAGGATGGAGTTAACTGTAAGCCCTTTTACGCAGACTTCTGGATGAAAATAAGTTAAATTATTTATGTAAAATTTTGTAAAACGACTGCTAATGCAAATGTATGCAACTTAATTATGGATGTGACCATTTGGTCCAAAGTTGTGAAGATCAAACCTTTAATTAATTATACGAATTCAAAAAACTGGGTTGTTCACCAGCAAGACTTATCGGTTTAAGACCATTGAGGTTAAAATATACCGTTGTGCTCATTAGTAGAACTATGTCTTTTTATTTGATTAGTGTGGGATGCCAATCGCTCAGAAACGATTTCCAATAAAATTATTTTATACATATATTCATTTCTTAATTTTGATTTTTGCACAATTAATAAAGCGAAACCCAATTACCGTAAATACCCACAATAAATCGTCCAGATGGCAAAACATAGCTCGAAAGCAGCATTTTGATGTCAATGATGTGTCAATCTAAATTGAAGTGAAATCTCAAACAGTCAGTAAATCAGTAAATTGCTAGTTTTTGTAAATTGTGGTCTAATTGTAACTACATATTGCCTGTTTTGAGTTTTATAATAATAAACGTGATTGTAAAATAAAATTGCTGTTGTGTAATAAAACTGTTGACATAAAAGTGATAACCGTTTTCTGTGGACCTTGAAGCTGATGTATTAATGTGGCATATCATCAATTGAACATTTATGTATCAATATGTACCTCTCTATCACAACGAAATTTTATTTATTTCATTATTTACATTTTGTGCATCGTTATCTGTGTCGTAGCTCACTACTACATAACAACGAACATTTTAGTTACAAATAAGTTAGTGCTTTATTTTTATAACGTGTAACAGCTGTTCAAAGGCATTTTCCGCTACTTTTATGGACGGTACGCGACAACTCGGCAAAACCAACTCGGCGACGATCAACTCGGAGACGGTCAACTCGGCGACGGTAAACTCGGCGACGACCAACTCGGCGATACCAACTCGGCGACGGTCAACTCGGCGACGACCAACTCAGCGACGGTCAACTCGGTGACGACCAACTCGGCGACGGTCAACTCGGACGACTAACTCGGCGACGGTCAACTCGGCGACGACCAACTCGGCGAATAAAAATCCTGGTTTTCAGAAAATTCCGGTTTTTATTTTTATTTTACTTTAAATTAAAATTCTCCTTCACCAGAAAGGGCGGCTCGAATTAAAAAAAATACGTCTTTCAAAACCAAGATTATGAAAAGTGGGATTTTGAAAAGCGTGATTTTATAAAATATCATTTTTATATCATTTTTATTGCTTACTGCTGAGCTGAAGGAGAATTTTAATTTAAAGTAAAATAAAAATAGAAACCGAGATTTTCTGAAAACCGGGATTTTTATTCGCCGAGTTGGTCGTCGCCGAGTTGATCGTCGCCGAGTTGACCGACGCCGAGTTGGTTTCGCCGAGTTGGTCGTCGCCGAGTTGACCGTCGCCGAGTTGACCGTCGCCGAGTTGGTCGTCGCCGAGTTGACCGTCGCCGAGTTGACCGACGCCGAGTTGGTTTCACCGAGTTGGTCGTCGCCGAATTTACCGTCGTCGAGTTGACCCTGGCCGAGTTGGTCGTCGCCGAGTTGACCGACGCCAAGTTGGTTTCGCCGAGTTGGTCGTCGCCCAGTTGACCGTGTTCGTTTATGGATATAGTATGCTGTAATTTTTGTAGCAATCAATAGCAATTACGATTGTAGTGGAATAGATCGTGCGGCCATCAACTCAATTAAAAAATTCGCAAACGTTTCCTATTACTGTAACAGCTGTAAGCAGAGGTTCGCGGATAACAAGTTAACAAAGCTGTTTAAAAAAATTGATGCTCTTGATATAAAAAAATTAAAATTAGAAGTGGCCGAGAACAAAAAGTTAATTGGTGCATTAATGGATAAAGTTACCGGTGTATCGGAATTGTATGATCGCTCATCCTATGTGAATGATGCGAACCGTACTAATAGCTCTTCAGGATTGCTGTTACCTTCCTCTAATCAGGGCATTACGGAACGGGGCAGCCTGTGAATACATTAATTCCAGCTGTTGTACAAGAAAAGATGTATCTGTATGTTAGTAGGATCCATCCCTCGGTGAAACCGGAAGCAATACTACCTTACATTTGCTCAAAACTACCGGACTGCATGGTGGCTTGTAAATCATTGCTGGCAAAGGATCGTGCTGCGGATAGCCCTCTGACTTTCGTTTCTTTTAAAATCAGTTTGACTCAGGAGCAGTACAATAAATTAAATAATTCAGACATGTGGCCTTCAGGTATTCTAATTTGACCTTTTATGAATCATCCGTGTAGATCAAAAAACGAGATTCGTGTCTGGTTCGATCAGCACCACCGTTAGATTCTACTATAATCTTATCATTATCACATCCAGTTAATACATTCCCTCGAAGCTCAGCTCTAAATATTTATTATCATAACGCGAGCAGTATACGCTCTAAATCGAGGAATCTATATTTATCTTTACTTGAGGAAGAATATGAAGTTGTCTGTATATCGGAGACGTGGCTGACATCTAATTTTAAGGCAGAAGAATATTTTCCGACATCATACATTGTCCATCGTCGAGACAAGCATCTTCTGAAAGATACATATGAGAAAGGTGGAGGTGTGCTAATTGCTGTTGCGGATAAAGTGTCATCTGTACCTACATCATTGACGGATTGCCATTTGGACATAATCGCAGTACGAATATCAGTCGTTTTCACTAATTGTTTGTGTCACTTATATTCCATGCGATTCTAACTTTGGAGTGTATGATAAATTCATTGATATTATCTGTACTGACCAATTTTATTTCAACTGCTTTCGAATTGGGAAAGGATGTACAGGTTGTTTATTCAGATTTTAGCAAGGCCTTTGACAAACTTGATCGCAAACTGCTATTGGATAAATTAGAGTCTTTGGATTGTAATAGTTTACCTATTAGGTGGATTCATGTAACGTCAGGGGTTCCTCATGGAAGCCATTTGAGCCCGCTTTAATTCATTTAATTTATTAATGATGTGATTGACTGTATTAAGTATTCTGAAATTCTCATATATGCTGACGATATTAAAATTTTTAAAACTATTTCGAATATTCGGGATGCAGAGGAGATTTATTGGATTTTACAAATTGGTTTACTTGTCATAATTTATTATTGATTAATTACTAAGAAGTGTAAAACAATGCGATTTTCCCGTCGAAGGAATGATTTGAACCTACGAATTTCTTCGTAAAGACCATAGAATTGAGAAAGCGGACACTTTCAAAGATATAGGTACTACATTCGCTTCTAATTTATACTTCCACATTCATATCAAATAAATTATAATAACCTATAAGGGAAATCGCTATCAAATTTTGAAGACAACATGAATCTTAAGTAAAGATGGCATTACTACTAATTGAACGAATCCCAATAAACAACTCAATTAAATATTAAAACGAATATAATATTAATATTAAACGAAATAAAAATAAAAGATCTCGGTTGAAAGGTAGGAAACAATTTTATGTACACATAAATCTTTTTTGACTTTTTTTCCATTTTTTTCGTTCAACGGTTAGTGGTGCCATCTCTACCCAAGAACCAGGTACTTATCATTTAACCCACCCCAACAAGCAGATGTTTGCTTCAAGCTTTACCATGAGAATTATGACCAATTTCCCTTATAGATATTATAAGTTATTTGGTTAGGGTTTGTTAAAAGATTCTCTAAATATTTCTGGGATCCTTATGCGATTAGAATCTTGTATATTACGTTAGTGCGCTCGCAATTAGTTTATTGCGTAGTTATTTGGGACCCATTTTATCAAGAATCTTCGGATCTTATCGAAAGGGTACAAAAACAGTTTTTAAAATATGCCTTGCGTAAATTACCGATGGACAATAATTTTCCCAATTATATTCTTCCTCCTTATTCGCGATTTCCAACAAAGTAGCTGACATCTGGTGAAAACAATATGAACAAAATTTAACCATAGAACAAGGGTGATCAGAACTGTCAAACAGTTGAATTTGACAATACTCGTCCTCTTTACTTACATAGAAACCAACGCTAACTACATTTGATGAAAATCGCCAATAGGGGAAGATGTAAACTATTGAAATTGGAACCTCTCTCTCTATTCGTAGAATTGTGACGCGTGTCACTTTTGTTCGTGATCTCCACGTTTGTAGGCTTGATTGTAGTGAGATTCTAGATTTTTTTTCTATTTATGTTCCAACACGTATGTTACGATCGAGCGGGGATTTTGTTCTTAAATTACCAATACAGAGGAGTAATTTAGCTAGGAATGAACCTGTTTATACCGGGTGTTTCTTTTAAACTGAGACGATCAAATATCTCGAAAAATAGCCACTCTACGGAAAAAATGTCCATAATCAAAATTTAATCATACCGCGGGGGAAATACATTAGTGCAAAAAAATAGTCCCCCACCCCCCGCTTTGTAGGTGGGGCGGGGGTAACTTTTAAACTAAGATAGTAAGCCATATTTTTTATTGCAGATACGGATTCTACGACTAAAAGTACGTATGATTTGAATGAAATATTTTGTTCGGTTCATGATAGATGGCGTTGTAATCGACGAAATTCAATTTTTTCAATTTCTTCTTCTTAGAACACACGCATTCGATTCTGCAATACGTTTGAAATAAAAAACATCACGTTTTCATTGGAAATACTCGAAATTCGTCATCAAAACAATTTATTAATGTAAATGGCAGGTGAATAAAATAATTTTAGCTTAAAATAAGTGTTCAAAATGATGGCCTGCGACTTCAATGCACTTATTAATACGCATTTCCAATGATTATACACAACTGAGAAGTGTGTTTGGTTGAATTTTAGCACACGCATTTCTGATTCGCTAAATCATGTTCTCACGTGTTGTTGGTTCTTGTTTGTAAACTTTGTCTTTGAGATAGCCCCACAAAAAGAAATCTGGCGAAGTAAGATCTGGTGATCTGGCGGGCCAATTTATCGGACCAGCTCTACCGATCCAGCGACCATTGAAATCACGATCAAGTACCTCACGTGCTACTAACGAATAGTGTGCAGGACAACCATCATGTTGAAACCACATGTTCCGTCTCAATTCTAAGTTCAAATTTTCAAGTAATATTTGCAGTTCATTTTCCAAAATGTTTCGGTACATTTGACCATTCAAGTTGCCTTCAATAATGTGGGGGCCGATGAGTTGGTTGCCAATTATTTCACACCACACGTTGACAGTCCAAGGGCGCTGATGTTCAACTTGGCGAAGCCAGTGTGGATTTTCAACACTCCAATAATGCACGTTGTGTCGATTAACCGTTCCATGGTTTGTAGAAGACGATTCGTCAGAGAACATTACGCAACGAAAAAAATTGGGGTTTTATTGTATTTGTTCACGTGCCCATTGACAAAAAGTTACCCGATTTTGGAAATCAGCGCCATGAAGATCTTGGTGTAAAGACACATGATATGGATGATACTTGTGCCGTTTTAAAATTCTCCAAACACTGGTGAGGAACAATCCGGAATCGCGAACTATTTCTCGTCTACTAACATGAGGATTATGAGTCGCTGCAGCCAATACAGCAATTTCATTATTTTCTCCAGTGACTGTTGCTCTACGGGTCCTCTTTTTCGGTTGAACATTTCCATCAGCAATAAATTGTTTGATAGTACGGCCAAATGAAGCACGTGAACGAATCCTATCCGGAAAACGTTGAGCGTAAATAGCAACAGCATTTTCAAGATTTCTGCCAGCTTCTCCATAAACCAGAACCATTTCAATTTTCTCTGGCACAGTTAAACGGTCCATTCTAAAGTATTTTATCGTTTATTTTGCAATTACGAAAAACATGAAGATAAGAAATAACACAAACGTTAAATGTGATTTACAAAACTGAATAAATTGTTTTGATGACGAATTTCGAGTATTTCCAATGAAAACGTGATGTTTTTTATTTCAAACGTATTGCAGAATCGAATGCGTGTGTTCTAAGAAGAAGAAATTGAAAAAATTGAATTTCGTCGACTACAACGCCATCTATCATGAACCGAACAAAATATTTCATTCAAATCATACGTACTTTTAGTCGTAGAATCCGTATCTGCAATAAAAAATATGGCTTACTATCTTAGTTTCAAAGTTACCCCCGCCCCACCTACAAAGCGGAGGGTGGGGGACTATTTGTTTGCACTAATGTATTTCCCCCGCGGTATGATTAAATTTTGATTATGGACATTTTTTCCGTAGAGTGGCTATTTTTCGAGATATTTGATCGTCTCAGTTTAAAAGAAACACCCGGTATTGTCTCGGTTGATTTTAATAAAGTACGATCGACTTTTGATTTTAATTTGTCAAGAGAATCGTTTAAGGTTTTGATGTCTAATTTTCTTACTGATTTTTGGTACATAAACTGTTTATTTTTTGTATTTTTAACTTGTAATGTAATTCAGTAATACATATTTTAAATTGTAATCAGATTTTTTTTTAAAGTTGGTAAATAAATAAATAAATATGATCGCAAATTTGTGATATCATCCACTAAATAAATGTAAACAACAAATGATCCATCCTAAATTGAACCCTCCTCTCTTCAAATAGACGTAAACATTTTCAAATTTCCAAGCTTTTTAATCTCCTTCAAATTCAAACGTTTAGGGAATACAAAAATGAAGTGACGGGCACAGTAGAAGAAAAGGGTGTCTCAAGACGAAGCAAACAAGCCCAAGACGACATGCCCTGAGTGGATTTTCTTCATTCAGGTGATCAATCCACGTAAGAAATATGAGGCTTATGTTGGATTCACGAGGTCGATTTTTCAGCCTAGGTATTTATTTCCGTCCTGCCCGTTAACCAATGAATGATTTAGGAGCTCGGAAAAAATACCCTAGGGTAAAATCCAACCTCATGAATCCATCATTATCAGAATGAACTGTGAAATCTGCTAGAAAGATAGCAACTTGTTTAAGTAATTTATCACAAATATACTCGTATCCATCAGATTTAAAGTTCATCACATTCCACCGACATGAAATGATTAACTTTCCGGGAATTTTCATTTAGTACATTAATTTTTACAAATAGGATACGTTATTTTATTAAAGGAAAGCGGAATGATCAGTCCGACTGACGAATGTTCCGCAAATCCGCACTGAGGGTTAATTATGGCGTCTAAACATTGCATCCAAATATGTTTAAACTCTCGGAAATCTTGGGGTTACAATATCAAAACCTGTTTAGATTTAGAATAAAATAATTCTGTTCTTCACAATAGAAGCCACACTGGAACTTTTTTATGCCTATACATACGTTAAACATTGACAAATCTTAACACAGTAAACAATATAAAATAAACGCAATTTTTTTTTTTTTTTTGTTTGTTAATTTTTGGATTCATTTCCATTTATTTTAAATACTTAGTAAACATATCTTCAACCAATTGCCTTTTATTAATTTTCCCCATGGAATCGTGTACGGCGCCATAAAAGTTGTACACCAATCCTTCAGCTCTTTTACATAAATATTGGTAACTTCCTACTTTGGAACAATCACAGCCGCAATCTTTTGCCCCCATGTTAAATCGGGTAGTTCAAATACAGCAACATCTTGAATATAAGGATAGTCGAGTAGCTTATTTTCGATTTCGACAGCTGATATTTTGTAACCTCCCGACTTTATAATATCAATACTTGTTCGGCCCATAATTTTGAAAATGCCATTGTCAACGCTGGCGGTATCACCAGTCTTAAACCAACCTTCATCCGTAAATTCTTGTTTTGTTGCATCGGGTTTCTCAAAATAATGGGTGAACCATAAAGTTAAAAGGTATAGAGCAGAAATAACAAACGTCAAGCGTAAGCAAAGCGGTGGGAAAAAGGGATACAGATAAAATAGAACAGCGCCATATTTAAAATTTTATTCAATGGAATGGGTTGCTTAAAATAAAACAATTAGGTAAAGTTTAAAAAATGTTTTTATTTTAGTTGCTAATACACGGATAGTTATTATTTAGTTCAATTTTTTAATAAAATTAATTTGATTATTAAAAATAACTTTTCTAATAACGCGTAATTATTTTACACTTTTAGCACAGAATATATATAAACAGAACAATATCTTCTATAGCGCTTTAGTCCTAAGCTGGTGAACAAATATTTTCATTCGTAATACAACTAGTGCTCAATTATTATCGATAATTTTTTACGAGTTAAAACCGCGCTGAAAATTCAACGAGTGCGCAGCACGAGTTGAATTATCTGCGTCGGTTTTAACGAGTAAAAAATTATAGATCATTAATTGCAGCACGTGTTGTATTTAGTAAGAGAATACAACTTTCCCGTCAGCGATTGAATCACAATTCATCCAGTTGTGTCATGTTGTATGCAAATTATTTGACAAGCTTTTGTTTGCATGGCTTTTCCTTTGATGTGTGTATAAAAAATTCAATCATAATAAAAAAAATTGAAATACAATTACAAATTTAGAGATAATTGTTTAGGATTTTCTTGTTGCTATGGTAAAATTTGTAAAATTATCGCGTTGCTATGGTGAAAATTGTAAAACTATCGCGTTGCTATGGTGAAAATCGTAAAACTACCGCTATAATAACGTGTTGTGGTACGTATTTTGCATGGCAATCTAAATACTATTGCTGTAATAATCGCTTTTTCGTAAAATTTCCCATGGCATATTTTGTGAAAGTTGTATTCTCGTTATTGTTTTTTTCGACTGATTTTGATTTAGAAAAGATAGAAAAATCATTTTATATGCAATCAATGAAACAAAAAAAAATTACAAAAATGTTTGTACCCACCTCTTTTTATTGATAAATAAAAACCAGTACAATTTTAAAACGAAAGAGAAATCTTTACACTTTATAATGTGCTTAAAAGAGATATGCATTCGTGAATAATTTTTGATTTTGGTCTAGTTAGCTTTGCGAAACTTTAAAATCATATCAAAGAAATAACAAAAAGAAAACTTGCAACTCCCATACGGTTGTGTATGAGTTTGTGTAGCATTTCTAATTTATTTGTATTGGTCTTTTGTTTATTTGTTGATTTGATTTTAAAGTTTCGCAAAGCTAACTAGACCAAAATCAAAAATTATTCACGAATGTATATCTCTTTTAAGCACATTATAAAGTGTAAAGATTTCTCTTTCGTTTTACAATTGTACTGATTTTTATTTATCAATAGAAAAAGGTGGGTACAAATATTTTTGTAATTTTTTTTTGTTTCATTGATTGCATATAAAATAATTTTTCTATCTTTTCTAAATCAAAATCAGTCGAAAAAAACAATAACGAAAATATTTGTTCACCAGCTTAGGACTAAAGCGCTATAGAAGATATTGTTCTGTTTATATATATTCTGTGCTTTTAGTGCGGACCTAATAAAAAAAAAAATGGTAGATTTGTTTACAAATCGTACCTTTCCAAACAATCCAACAACAACAAAATTTGTTTTGTTTTTATAATTATGTAATAAATTTAAATTAAAAGTGCACTTTTTTTATCGCAAATTACAATGTTTATATCACAATTTTAATTTCGTTTTGTGTAACCAGAATAAAACTTCTCGATGAAATGAAATTCCCGGTAATTTGTTGCGAGTATTGTTACGACATTTTCTGATTAATCACTTCATTTTTCATAAATTTTTTTTAATAGTTTTCCACAAATAATAATTAATTATATTATGTATTATGTATACAATTTTTGTAATTGTTTTGTTCTTTTTGATAATTTTAATTGTCGCGAAACTATGCAAACCACAATAAAAACTAAATGGTTTGTTTACAAAAAAGAAAGAGCATAAAAGATAATAGATATATAATCCTCTCTCTCCAACTGCTTACACGAAAAGGACAGAATTTTATATGGGAATAAACATGGGAAACTATTTTGTTTCAGGTCTCTCTTTTTATGTCTATGGGGTGAACACACTAGATCCACGAATATATAAATCCCCATTTATTGGTCGCTGTTTTGGGGGCCGCTAAACTTCGGTGCTTCTGATCTATAATTTATGCTTCAACACCTGGCAGAGGATATCCCACAGTACCAGGAACGTGGTAAGAACCCGTGATTTATCCTGAACATAGGTATTGCTGAGAGCCATTCTTATTTCGGTCATACCATACCGTTCCAGAAGACGATGTCCCGTGATCGATTCCCATTCGGAAAATATAGTTTTCGGTAGAGGGGCCGAACCCGATATCATCAAACGAATTTTACTTGTACAATGAACCTTCACAAATTCACACAGACGAATATTTTTGCTGAATTCTTTCCGATATTCCTCGATTAAAAACGTGTAAATTGTAGGCACTGCCATGAAAAGATTAATATCACTTTTCGCGGTTTTATGTAAAATGTAGTCCCAAACCTGTTTACTGTTAAACTTTTGTAGCATTGTGATTTTAGCACCGTTACTAAGAGGTAGCATTAGACCATTAACAACCCCGTGAACATCATTTAATGGTAACACATGAAGTAATGAGTCGTTTTGATTGATGTGCCAAGCATTTGTTAATGAATTAACCTGAGAATCTAGATTTGTATGAGTTAGTAAAACACCTTTTGGATTCCCAGTGGTACCCGAAGTGTATAATATTAATGCTGGTTTATTGTTACTATAAAAATCGTGCTCAAGTAGACTGGTGTTATCAGCATTTTCTTCTTGACTGATTGCGTTGCTAAACATTTTCTTATCAATAATCAATAACTTTCGATCTAAATCATTGGCGATTGGTGCAAGCACACTTTCATACTCTTGTGTTGCAACTAAAACTTTTGATTTGGAATCCTTGATATAGTATTCTAATAAGTTGCGAGGATGCAGTAAACTTAAAGGGACCGCTACTTGGCCCGACATCCAAATGGCCCATTTTGTTGTTATGTATGAAATGTCATTTGGGCATAGGAATGATATTCTTTCGTTTGATCCAACTCCTTAAAATTGAATGAATGTAAATAAAATAAGTAAAATATTTTATGAATTAATAATAAGGGGTCGTCCATAAACTACGTCACGCTGTTTAGGGGGGGGGGGGGGGGGCTATCGAACGACGTGACGATTTGTGATGATGGGGCAGGGAGGGGTTTAAAAATGTGACGTCACGCAGTTAAACATTTTTTTTAAAAGAATAGTTTTACATTCAAAAATTATTTAAATTTTTAGTTGTTTGATTTCGATAAAATACCTTTTCCGTTTGTATGCTTATGTTACTGTTTACGTATTTGTGCTGGTGTTAATTAAAGGACTGTTAACACCAGCTGCGGCGTTACGTTAATTTTCTTATGTATTAACAAACAGGAAATCGCAGTTTGAGAAGAAATATAAATAATTTTTAATTCAAATATTCCATAATTTTAATACAAAAAATGTCATTATTATGAAAATGAATGAGAAGTGTATTGTGTGAAACATGATGCACCGCACTTGGTGTGTACAGTCCTTTAAATTCACGATTTCTTTTCGAAGTATCGAAAATGATATGAAAAATTCACATTTTTTTATTTCGTAAATTCAATTGCTTCGATAATAAGATCTGGGTCATATTTTGTAATGCAGCAAATTGAATTAGTTAGGCGATAGTATCCACTTCAAAATGACATAATTTTATTCAATTTTTAATTAATAAATAAACAAAAATGGAATTTAATTTCTTTCTGCACTATAAAAAATTAAAATAAAACTATAATGTAAATTAGAAATTATTTTTGGCTAGGTGATACATTCCCACCGACCAACAAACAGAGTATGTAAAATTCTCGATCAGGGGAGAGCTTTCATCTAAACTAAAGTGGTTTTAATTGAAAATGAAAGGTGGACGAGACCTATTAAGGCCAAGAATTTAAAATTTGGTTCTAATAAAACTATTTGTGATAAGACATTGACAATTTTTTAGGCCACTTCACTACTGAGAAGTCTCAGAGAGTTGATAAAAACTAACGATTGACAAACAAAATACTATGAGTGATTAAATCATTATTTAATTAGCCAAAACATAATTTTAAATTTAATTAATTTTTTCTAACACAACTTACAGAGCATTCATAATCAGTGTTTAAATTCAAATTTCGTTCCTTGCTTTACTCTCTTTTTGCGAAAGGAGAGAAAAAATATTTTGTTTTGTTTCTTTCCTCTGGAACGAAATTCAACAATAGTATATTGTGTAACGTGTAGGAAAAACGATATATTCCCGGACGAGTATGGAAGTTGCTGGGACGAGGCGTCAGCCGAGTTCCAGCAACCATAAGAGTCCGGGAATTATAGTTTTTCCACGAGTTGCACATACGATTTTTTCTCTAATCGGCAGTATATCAGATTATCCATTTTATTCATTATATTCTTTAAAATACGCAAAATTTTCCAATTTATATTTTCAATAGATTTCACTATCAAAGTTACCTTAGAATTATAACAATCGCGTGCGATTATACATTATATCATGTATTTCTTAAAAACAGATGATAATCAGTACTAGAAAGTATTCTCTGCCTAGGCAAGGAATACTTTCCAGTACTGTTTTTAGTAAGTTGCCTAGCAACGATGTAGTGTCGTGGAATACTTCATTTTGCTGACAGATAACAAACCAGAAAACTGACGTATTTTATCCGATTTGAGAAAAAATACTTTTCTCCTATCCTTTGTGTTTTATATGAGGGAGGACCGGAGGAGAGATATTTTACGTTTTTCGATTTGGTTTTCGGGGAAAGAAACAACAAAAATATTTTTTTGTTTTCTTTCACAAAGAGAGAAATAAAAGATAAAAGAAGGGAACGAAAAAATGAATTTAAACACTGTTCACAATGAAAAAAACTTTTTACTTTTTACTTACAGATTTGTATGAATTTCCAACTTGACGAACAAAAATGTTTGCTCGTTATGTTGGAAATTCACACAAACCTGTATATTTGATTTTTGATGTGAAAACATCTTTAGCGGCAGGAGTAAGTAAAAAATTGTAAAGAAATCGGGTTACGGAAACAAAAGTGCCGAACAAAAAATATTGCAGGTATGTGTGAATATCGACAAGAACAAAAAATAAATAAAACGTAAAATCAATGCAAAATCTACGCATACACATGCAATGTACAACATCATCCGGCATTTCAAAAATATCGTGAGCCGAATACAAAAAAAAAATCTAAAAAAGACCGCCTACTTTAATTTATTTTGTTGTGAAAATATCTGCTATAAATGGCCGCAGCAGCAAGTGTTTTTGAAAACGAAAATTTCATACGAGCAAAAGGATCACAAATTATGCTTGTGTAGTAAAAAAATTAAATATGGAAATAGCGAGCTGGAAAATTGCACATATACATTGATACATAATAGAATAATAATTTACCGATTAAAGTATGCTTTTTTATTAGTATTGCTCAAATGCTCATGCTGTTGGTGAGTTTGGTTATGGGGGGTTTCGCGCTGCTGTCTTTCCAATTGCAATGATTTTACGGCCAACATTGCGCCCAAATAGAACCGCTCTATTTAATTTATTTTAAACTGATCAGTGAAGATTGCTGTGTATGAGTAATGTGGTATATTTTAACGCGTACATGGCATATTTAGGTGATTATCTTAACTGTACTGTGATTTGTTCTTCTGAGCCTTATTGAAATAGCATGAAATAATTCAATAGATATTTATACAAAAAAGTTTTCACATAAATGTTTTGCGAGTTGAGGGTGAACTCGCTCGTTGTTTTTTTTTTTTGAGGATAGTAGGGGGTACTGAATTTGTGACGTAGTTTATTAGGGGGATATAAAGCTTTGTGACGATTTGTGGTGACATGGGGGAGGTGAGGGTTAAAAATGATCAAAAATAGCGTGACGTAGTTTATGGACGACCCCTAATCATAAAATTATAATCTTACCTGCTAATTGTGCAATATTCTTTGAAATATTACGAGAATGGTGATAGATCGATCTGTAAGTAAACACTCCATTTTGATCTTCGATTCCAATGCGATCACTGTAAATTAACGATTTTTCAAATATTGGTATAAAATCACTTTTATCCCTAGTTGTAATTGTGCTTAACGATAAATTATATTTAGATAAATGTTTAAATATAAAAATATATCTCCGATTTACAATGGAAGACATTCTGTATAAAAAAATATAAAATTTTAACTTTTCTACGTATGTATTATAAAAACTATGTATGTATAATAAACTCAATATGCCCGCTAACAAAATAAAATACCGAAATCAAGGGTACATTATAAAAATGTTTACATTAATTATCGTGATTTAATTTAAATAAAATTAACGTTTTAAATATTTTCAATTTTTCTCACTGTATTTGAATACATTTCAATGGAAATTGGAAGGAAAATGACCACTGTTCAAATGTTTGACGTTCTGTCAAAATGCGATGGTGGATTCTGTAATAAATAATCGTTTGTAGGTATTTTGTTGCATATTATGTATTAAGGCTGGTTTCCAATTGCTAATATTTTTCTTCAAATTTTATTTTGTTAACCGTTAAATGTTTGTATGAGGCGCTACACAAAATTCAAATAATGATTTTAACTCCTTATTTTTAATATTTCTAAAGCTCTTTGTGATGTAACATTGTTATACAATGCTTTGTTGTTAAATTCAATGACGCTTTTATACCACACAAAAATAAAATTACGCCTGGTGAAAGCGCTGGTGGGTAACAAAATTCATATACATACATATTCGGTTAAAGGTTAATAAGAATACCGAAATTCTCCATCAAAAAGCAATTTTTGTGACACTGGGGCTGGTGTAATACATACCACATTGACCAGGTATTCGTATTAGTGGTATTTTAGCTCTTAATGATTTAAGAAATCAAAAACTTAGCTTACAAACAGGAACACGATACTGGATGAAAGCGGTTTCTTCAAAAGCTTTCAGCTCCCTCGAGGGCCGACTCTCTAAATATTTTTTTTTCGACACCGTATAGCCGACCAGAATAATGAGGTAATATTGAGTAATATTGGCGATACGAAAAAATGAAAAATTTTAAGAAAACTCCCCCTTTTCTTCAAATTTTCGAATAGAAATGTCCTGTTTTGCAAATTTATGGAGAAGAAACAATATATTAAGGTGCTTGTCTATTAGATATATTCTTAGAAACAAAGGCCCAACACTTTCTTCTCGGTTGCTGAAGATGAATGTCCTATTAGGTAATTACTAGTTTTCGACATCTTGTTCTCCACTGCGTGACCTCTATCAAGAAGAATTTAAACATTAATGCCCTAGAAAATACCTAATTAAATTAGAAGTGTCTTTAGAAAAGTTATCAATGCAAAAAGCCAAGATATTCTATTTAATGATTGAGCCAGTGATCGTTCGACGGAATTTGTTGACTTTGCTTCTTCGTCGTTACAAGAATTTTAAGAGGCCGGCCCAAGAAAATTTTTGCAGAAGTCCGTAATTTGTAGTTACTCCCGATGCGGAATCAAATGAGAATAATGAATTAGTGACGGATTACCAAAGAAATGCCTCAAGTTCACAAATTCCATCTCGAAAAATCCATTTTTGTCATAACTTATCAAAAGGACATCGACTCCAGTGTTTCTGTTATTTTTGCAAATAATCCGCCTTGCAAAAATAATAAAAACGATCGATGCGGGACCTTTTGTTGAAATCAAATGTTAAAGATTGTAAAATAACAAGAGAAGAGAATTGCCAGAAGTCACAAAAATAAAAAATGATAAGTTGGTTTGGTTCGCTCGATTATTGGTTATATTCTTAAGTTAAATTAGTCCAGGCTTTCCTAAAAATTCAAGACGACGGAACCTTTAGATTATTTATTTATTTGATACCTACAGTGGTTACAATCGGTACAAACAATTACGGCTAACTACAATTAGTTAGAATTATACAAAAAAAAAGTTAAATAAAACATTCTTGAATGAATCTCTCGACAAATGGAAATCGAACATTTCAAATACTGAATTGAACATTCGTGATGTTCTCAGGATAGGTTCCGAAAACCATAGTTAGTTGGCACCGGGTCAATGAATAAAAGCGAGAATATTTTTAGACGTGCAAGTAACTCGGTACAATCGATGCGGGAATTGATGATATCGCACACGAACAGCGCGAAAGCTACATCCCGGCGACAGTCTATACACGTTGCAGTTTCAGAAGATTACATCGATCCTGATAAGGTGGGAGGACATATTCCACAGCATGCATGGACGGCAAACAACGGAGCGCGAAAAGAACAAATTGTTTCTGAATACTCTCAATCCTCCCGGAATGCCAGTGGTAGGATGGCGCCCAAACTGGAGATGCGTACTCCAAAATAGAACGAACAAACGAGACGTAGAGTTATGTCAAAGTTATCGGGTCTCTAAAAACGCTGCAGTTTCGTTTAATAAAGCCCAATATAATATACGACTTTGAAATAATGGTGTTAACATGTCTAGTAAATGTAGCGTCGGATGCAAAAATCACACCAAGATCGGAAATGAACTCAACTCGGTTAACGTCTACATTGTACAGCTGATATTGATGAAAAATGGGTGAGCGGATACGATTAAAGGAAAAAGTTTTAGATTTGCTCACGTTCAGAGCCAATCTATTGTTAATTGACCAACCGCAAAATCTATTTAAGTCCTCCTGCAACTTTACACAATCAGATATACTAGCAACACGGGCGAAAATTTGCATATCGTCTGCGGAGAGGAGACAGTTAGCAAACTCAAAGCATTGAACAATATCGTTGATAAACAATGAAAACAACAATTAATGGGCCAATGTGACTACCTTGAGGCATAGAGTGGTCAATCATATCAAAAGCCTTGGCAAAATCTGTATAAACAACGTCGAGCTGCTGTCTGGAAATTAAACTATCAAATAAATCACCGCAAAATGAGATCAAGTTGGTTACTGTAGACCTACCGGGATAAAATCCATGCTGTAGGTACCGGAGAAATGAAATTCTTAGTATGGAATTGCAAGATTTTGTGAACCATAGACTCAAACAGCTTGCGTAAGACGGAGAGAATGGCGATCCCACGGTAATTACTCACATCACTTCTTCTACCCGCCTTGAAGATTAGATGAATACAAGAAATCTTTCATTAAATATGAAGGTAATCGGGAGGACCAAACTCTCAGTACAACAACTAAACTAAATCAGAGGAAAACCATCATAACCCGATCCCTTTCCAACCTCGAGCTGGAGCAAACAATCCAGAACTTCTTTCTCGGTAAATTTGAAGTCATTAAATTGACCGAAGCTGGGGAAAGCTGGAATCACGATAATGGGCGAAGGAACTGGTTTGTAAATCGACGAAAAAAAATTAGCAAACAGATTGCAGATGTCCAAGGGCTGACTAGCGACGGAGCTCTTCTACGACATGGTAGACAGAAAGCCAGCCACTTTTTTCTTACTATTAATGAACTCCAGAACTCCTTAGGGCTAGATCTTAACTCTTCCTCAATTCGCACTATACAGTTGTTATAAAGAAACCAGTTTAGGTTTCTAAATTCCTTGCGAGCTCTATAAAAATCAGAATAATATTTGACACAATGTAGTATCTACAAGGAATGAAGCATATTGCGTCGTTTCTCAAGCAACAACAACTTATTATTATACCATGGCTCCCGACGGCCGTTTTTATTTGTTTTCACCCGCGTAACATACTTTTCGATACCACACCTAAGAAGATCGTTGAACCTCAACACCGTACAGTTCAAATTTCCACCGCGTTGTAAAAAGTCTTTCCACCTTTTAAATTTGATGGGAACAGAATTCTCATCTCTATACCAGTATGTACACATAAAAGAAAGAGATCTGTACAATAAACCTAATCAAAAAAACTCTAAAACAATAATTCTCGAAGGAATTTATAAAGCAGAAAACTATGAAATCCTGAGGCAAGTTGTAAACTTATCTAACAAAGAACAAACTGTTATTTATAAAAAAAAAAAAAGGGGGTTCAGGTTGTGGATATTATTATGCAAGGACTTCAAGGAAAATCTTGCTTTTGTTAGCTGAATGGCATAATCATCCAGCAACCAGTAGTTCATCAGATTTCGAAAAGGAATTCATAGTCCTTAAAAGATCTTCGCCTTTGGTATTCTGCGAGAATGTTAAACACTTTTGAAACAAACTATAACGCAAAAGAGAAAGAACTTCCAGCAATATTTGGGCCGTTAAACAATTCAGACCTTACATTTATGGTAAACTACGCTTCTAAATCGTAATACAACACAAACCAGTTCATTGTTTAATCCATCTAAAGGAACCTAACTCTAAATTAGTCAGATGATGACTAAAGTTAGAAGAATATCTTGAAGTAATCAACAAAAAAATACATGTTGAATAGTAATGCAGATGCACTATCCAGAATAAATCCAGACATCATTGTAACTACCACAATATCAAACCAAAATGATTTTTAGGAATCTCAGAACACATTTCTGATGCGGAATCAACAATAAAAGCAAGTGAATTTAGGATTGCCGGACGACGTACCTGACACGGAATTAATAAAAAAAAAACTTGTGAGCTGCTTATAACTGAATCATTAAAGAAATAAGAAGGGCACGAATTCAAAAAACACGGAGGGCTAGAAACACCAAAACGATAAAAACGAATTTAAGAGCCAATCAATCATTAAGATTAAACTCGTAACAACGTCTAAGGAATAGGTACCGAAAACAAAAACAAAAATTAAACAAAGAACGTCAATAACTTCATATATCAAAAAGCAATAGCTATATGAGACCTATTCTGCAGTCCTAAGGAAAAAAGTTACATCTGCCTTTTTGTAGTTTTGAGTAATTTCAATTTTTTCTATTTTTGTTTGCCTTGCCAGTAATATAGGCACCGGCAATACATCATCTGAAATAATCAAAAGATACATCATTTTCACGATTCGATAAAATTTGATAATAATCGGAACTTTCCGGTGAATAAACAATTTGGTGTTGCCTAATTGTGATGTATGTAACTATAAGAATAAAGTATTATAGAACGCACCCTTGCTATAAAATAAATGTATTGAAATGTAACGAACTTCAAGTGAGAGAGTTGAAATAAAGGCGTGTAAAAAGAAAGATGTGTAAAACAACTAATGGTGTTTTAATTTAAGAAAATCGATTAACATCGTAGTTAAAAACACAACAATTGGCGACGAGAATAAAAAAAAATAGTTAGTGATTGTGGATTAGAAAATAAATAAGTCAATATTTAAAGATTTTCTCACCGCAAATACATAAGAATTTAATTTAATAAAAATGGCGACGTCGGGCGTAGAAATAATACAAGCGCAATTTAATGTGTTTAATCCTTCAAATGAAGAATGGAGCATTTTTCAAGAAAAATTGGACTTTTTCTTCGAAACAAATCTCATTAAAGATGAAGATAGGAAAAGAAACGCATTAATAAATTATTTGGATACATGTGTCTACAAGTTGTTGAGAGATTTGTGCTCACCAAAACTTCCTAAAGAAAAATCATATAAGGAGCTTTGCGTGATGTTAGATAAACACTATACACCAGCGATAGTGGTGTTTAAAGAGAGAATGGAATTTTTCACGGCAAAACAAAAAGATGGGGAAAGTGTGAATGATTTTTATGCGAGACTAAAAGGTTTAGCATCGAATTGTTTGTTTAAAGAACATTTGGAACACAATTTATTAAACAAATTAATCACAAGTGTTGAGGGTAAAATTTTTGAGCGGTTGGTCGAGGAAGATGAAACTTTAACGTTGACGAAAGCACTGGAAATTGCCATGCGGATGGAGAAGAAAAATAATATTTCCAATGTCAACCTGATAAAAAAAAGTGAATATGTTACAGCAAAACCAGGTCATCAGAGAAACAAAAGCCCAAATAGGAATGGATTCAACAAAAGGTCATCAACACCAGGTAGAAATTCTAGCATCAAATGTTATCGCTGTGGTAGAACGAATCACACACACGATAAATGTATATTTATTTCACTTTGTTGTAATTCGTGTAACAAAAAAGGACATAGTTCCAGAATGTGTAGAAATTCGAAAGATAAGATATTTTTGATCGATCAAGACAGCACAAGTGAAATAAGTAAACATATGCCTAGTTTAAGAAAATCGGAAAACAATGTATTATATAATTTAGATAATAAGAATAAGATAGCTAAAGATAGACCTTTAACTATTACAGTCTATATAAATGGAATAGAATTAGAAATGCAAATTGACACAGGAGCTAGTTTATCAGTCATGTCAAAAAGTTTATACGATGAGTTATTTTCAAAATTGGTAATGTTTCAGGAGAGTGTAATATTGCAAGGTTATTCAGGTGAAACTCTTAAAGTAGTTGGTTGTATCGAAACGAATGTAGGATTTAAAAATCAAAAGAGTATTATGAAATTTGTAATTGTTGAAAATGGTGGTCCACCCATATTAGGCCGGGATTTTTTAAGAATATTTAATATCGGGTTGTCTAACATAAACAGTTTAGAACAACCAGTAGAATTGAAAAAGCTCTTAAATGCATATGAGGATTTGTTCAAAGATGGTTTGGGAAAGTTTAAGTTGAATAAGATTCATTTAGAAGTACAGGATGACGTTTGTCCAATTTTTTGCAAGCCTAGGCCAGTTCCATATGCTTTGAAGCAAAAGGTTGAGGAGGAAATTGATAGACTAGTTAAAGAAGATATTTTGACACCGATAGAAACCTCAGATTATGGTACTCCATTAGTACCGATATTAAAAGCTGATGGTAGGGTCAGGATATGCGGGGACTATAAGGTAACCGTAAACAAGTTTATTAAGGATTTCAATCATCCACTCCCAAGGATTGAGGAAGTTGTCAATTCGTTACGTGGAGGAAAAAAATTTTCCAAATTAGATCTTGCATGTGCTTATAATCAGATGGAGCTCGATGATGAGAGTAAAAAGTATGTAACATGGAGCACGCATAAAGGTGTGTTTCGAATGAATCGTTTACCATATGGAATCAAACCTGCTAGTGGAATTTTTCAATTTAATATGGAAAAGTTGTTATTAGGACTGGTAGGGGTTACTGTTTTTATAGATGATATCGTTGTGACAGGTGTTAATGACAAAGAGCATTTGTACAATTTACAGCAAGTGTTTGATCGTCTGAATAAGGCAGGTCTAAGATTAAATAAAAACAAATGTGAATTTTTTAAAAATAATATTGAATATCTTGGATATATAGTGAATGAGCAGGGTCTGTGTAAGACTAATGAGCGAATCAATGCGATTTTGAATGCAAAGGACCCAAGTGACATAACGGAAGTGAGAGCATATTGTGGATTGGTCAACTATTATGGTAAATTTATAAATAATTTGGCTGCGATAATGAATCCCTTGTATAATCTATTGCGTAAGTCGGAAAAATTTGAATGGACGACAGAATGCAGAAAAGCAGTAGAAACAATCAAACGAGAAATAGTTTCGGATGTAATATTGGTGCATTTTAATCCAAGCATACCAATTATTCTAACGTGTGACGCATCACAAAAAGGAATAGGAGCGGTACTTTCGCATAGATATCAAGACGGTACAGAAAGACCAATTGCATTCATTTCCAGAACTTTCACTAGTGCTGAGCAAAATTATGGTATTATAGACAAGGAAGCATTAGCAATCTATTATTCAGTTAAAAAACTTTTTCAGTATTTAATAGGGAACCAATTTGTATTAAGGACTGACCATAAGCCTCTAGTGGCACTCTTTGGGGAAAAGAAGGGATTGCCTCAGATTGCAGCTAGTAGAATGCAAAGATGGGCACATTTTTTGACTGGGTTTAATTATAGAATCGAATATATAAAGGGTAGAGAAAATAACGCAGATGTCTTATCTAGGTTACCGTTGGCAAATTCTGAGAATGAAGATGAGGATAATTGTGAGGGCGAAGCAAATTACTTGCATTTTATAGATAAAGGTAAAGATATTGTTTTGGATTACAAAAATGTTAAGCTCGCAACTCAAAAAGATAAAATCTTATCGAAAGTTATGGCAGGAGTAAAATTTAGAGGCTTAAAAGATTTATGTGGAACGGAATTCAAGCCATATGTGAGAGTCTGGAATGAATTAACGGTGGAGCAGGATGTTCTGTTAAGAGGATGCAGAGTTGTGATACCGGAAGGCCTAAGGAAGGGTGTTTTAAACGAATTACATGCTCCACATTTTGGCATTGTTAAGACTAAGTCAGTGGCAAGATCTTACATATGGTGGCCGAAAATAGATGCTGATATTGAACGAGTGGTAAAAAACTGTAGATCGTGTCTATTCGTGCAGCCTGATCCTCAAAAGGCAGCATTGATACCCTGGGAAAATCCTGGGAAACCATGGAGTAGAATACACGTGGACTTTGCCGGTCCGTTCTATAAAAATAATTTCTTAATAATAGTCAATGCATACACCAAATGGGTAGAAATTTTTAAGATAGGTGCAGTTACTGCAGATAGTACAAAAATTAAATTCAGAGAAGTATTTAGTCGTTTTGGTATACCAGATGTATTAGTGACAGACAACGGTAGTCAATTTTGTGCTCTGGAAATGAAAGAATTTTTAAGGCTAAATGGAATTAAACATATTTTGACGGCACCTGGGCATCCGGCAACGAACGGTGAAGCCGAGAATATGGTTAAAACTTTTAAGAAAACCATTAAGTCTATTGTTGATGAAAATGTACGCAAGTTTGACAGTAATTATAGTTTAGATTTGTCTGTGAATAGATTCTTGTTTAGCTACAGAACAACAAAGCATTGTACGACAAAGGAAACCCCAGCAAAGTTAATGTTCAATAGAGAAATAAAAACGGTATTAAATTTGTTGCGACCTCCAAACCAAGAACAAGTAGTCGAGAATGCACAGCGTGATCAGATTCTTAATTACAAAGGTAAAAGAACAAAGCAGTATCTTGTGGGAGAGAATGTCATAGTTAAAAATTATTCAGATCCTAATCAAAGCAAATGGGTGGATGCAACCATAGTTAAAGTATTTGGTAGGCGTAATTATTTGTGTAGATTAAGTGATAATAGAAATATAAAAAGACATTTAAATCAAATAAGAGATTCCGTTATTGATAATTCAGTAATTGAAAAAGAACACATTGAGGAGAATGATAAAAAAATTAGCAATAAAAATTCAATTTTAAAAAGGGTAACATTTGATACGAATCCTAGTATTATTAAAAGATATTCAAGTAAAATTGTGAATGATAGTAACTTGAATAAGAATGTAGATATTAACGTAAATCAGGACTTATCAGCTAGTGCTACTGACAATGCATTGCCCATTATAAATAATAATATAAGACCAAAAAGGAATTCAATAAAACCAGCTCGTTATCGGGACTGAAACAAATTACCAATGAATGAAATTAAACAATATTGATAATTGATTATTATTTTAGTATGTAGTTGAATATGGATAATAAATATTTTGTTTTATTTTTATTGTTAGAGTAAGTAATCTAAGAGTGTAAAAATAACTTGGCAGGGGGATGTGATGTATGTAACTATAAGAATAAAGTATTATAGAACGCACCCTTGCTATAAAATAAATGTATTGAAATGTAACGAACTTCAAGTGAGAGAGTTGAAATAAAGGCGTGTAAAAAGAAAGATGTGTAAAACAACTAATGGTGTTTTAATTTAAGAAAATCGATTAACATCGTAGTTAAAAACACAACACTAATCCACGATAGTTTGAGTAAATTTGCTTTGGGCTACACAAATCATCCGGGACAAAGTGGCGGTATGCAACACAGAAACAGCAACACTATTATCCCGAAGTCCCCTGATCACAAAATCAATCAAGTCAAGTGTTTTCAATTTTCGGGCGTCTAGCAACAGATAAATTTCTTGATGAGTGTGAACACAATCGAATTCTTTTAACAACTCCATCCAAGATTTAACTTTCACTGTTTGTAAAAACATTTTTGCAGTCCCATCCAGTAACCGGCATGCACCAAGAAATTGAAATTTCTCAGCGCAGTTCAATGATGCCACAACGCACTCGTAATTATCAATCCACTTTTTAATACAATAAGTGTCATCGCCTGTAAACTTAGCGATGGCATGATCAATATCTGAAAATTCATACAGTTGTAACATCATTATTTCATGCCGCTTCTCCACTCGCGCGTACTCTTTATCCAGTTCAGCGCCCTCATCAACTGCCACAGGTATTTGTTCACTTGATAATGGCAAATGCCCACTGTTTTGTCCAGAATAGACAGAAATGTCATCCTCAATCTCCTGACCACCTTTTCCATCAACGCGATATCACCGTCTGAATATTCTGTTGACACCATGTGCTCGACTCAGCCAACAAATTTCGCAGTTGCGTCACAGTAGCCGGCGATGAACAGGCAATAGTACGCTCACTCAGAGCTCAATCAACTTTTGTCGCGTAAATTTTTTAAAATCACTCATTTTATTCCTCCAATAAAACAGCTCCATCTAAAACTGCATCACAAAAAGAATATTCAATAAAACAATGTCCACTAAAATTTATTGGTTATTACCCCACAATCCACATCTGAAGTTGTAATACACTTTCAAGAATTTATTTTAAAAAATTGGTTTTCTTTATACACGAAATGTCTATATTCCTTTTTACTGATTACGTTCCTTTCGTCTTCGCTGCTGTTCTTCTAATGGTTCTTTATCTTTACCCATTTTTCTCTTCACGTTATTCTTATAATACCAACCATCGACAAAGTGGTGGCAGCACAAATCAAGAGTGAAGATAGAAATGATTATACATATAAAAAACAACGGGCGAATTTACGCTCAACTCGCAAAAGAATTATGTGAAAACCTTTATGTGTAAGTATCTATTGAATCATTTTAAGCCTCTTTGCTGGGCCTGAGAAACCAATGCAAATAGACGGCCGCTGTATTTAAATTACGTTACATTTTTGGTTTAAAAAGTCAACAAGTTATTCTATTCTATATTTCAGTTTAGCCATGTCTTGGAGAGCTCGAGTAAAGTACTGTGCTGTTAGGTTAGGTTAGGTTTGGGCGGCGGTCTACCAGGACCGACAGTAGTCATGTGAGAAGAAACCAAGTCACTACACGTAATCACTCCAACAACCACACTGATCTGACTCCGCTGAAGTGAGATCAGCTGTTTGGCCGAGTTCAACTTTGGCTAGATCTGCCGAGTTATTACGCATGAGGTACTATTTAACCATCTGTCATTCGTCAACTTACTGGCTTCCTCCTGAAGCAGCAGTTTACATACCGCAAGAGGCATTTCAATATCCTTTTTGCTGTTTCAAATGTGGTCCGTTGTACCACGGCGAGTCAGTTCATCGGTTTTAATGTTTCCCCTACTAACGAAATGTCCTGGCACCCATATGATATGGATGATGAACTGATCTGTCATCTCGTTAAGAGATGAGAGACAGTTGAGGACTACTTTCGATGTGAGAAGATGTGATTGAAGCGCTTTCATTGCAGCCTGACTGTCCGTATATGTGCGAATATCACAAGTCGATATTACATTATACCTCAACCAGTCCACGACTTCCTTTATCGCAGTTACCTCAGCTTGAAAAATGCTACAGTAGTCAGGGAGACAAAAGGAGAGGTTTAACATGAGTTCCTCGCAGAACACTCCAGCCCCTACTTTTCTATCCTGTTTTGAACCATCAGTGAAGAAGTTTAAAACTCCTGGTTCCAAAACTGCATCCATCATCCAGTCCTCTCTGGATGGGATAATAGTCCGGAACTTTCTATCAAAAGATAGTGACGGGACAGTATAGTCGGTGGTCTTGGGAAGCCCTTTGTAACAAAGTATAGATGAGTGTCCTGTATTATTGCAGGTCCACATTAACGTGGATTTCAGTCGTATGGCAGTGCAAGCTGCCCACTGTTTTCCCAAGATATCTAGAGGAGTCAGAAATAGCAGAGTCTCCAGTGCCTGAGTGGATGTGCTCCTCATTGCACCACTGATTCACAGAGAGATTGTTCTCTGAACTTTTCTCAACAACTTTAGGTTGACAGTTTTGTCCAGAGCAGGCCACCACAGTACTGTTAAGTTAATCATCAAAACCTATCCTGTACGCTTTCAAATTCACTATTATTCATTCACGACAATCTTGTTGAATATTTCATATTTAGACTTTTGTGAATGATCACGGCAAATCCGTTGAACAAAACAAAATTTCATCGCTGATTTAATCATTTGAACTAAATGAAATAGGGCGGGAAGATAGTAGCATCTCTCTCTGCGGGTTTTTCCTTGCGCGCATTTTTAGAAAATATCATTCGAATCTACCCCACTTTTATAATTTTTGTTTCCTATAAACCCAGCATAACCAAACTCAGTAACAGCACGAGCAACATACTGATTAAACAATTTCAAATTAATTATTTTATTATGTATCAACGCACAAATCACAGCAGAGAACAAAAACCAACATAAACAATCAGACATAACCTCACAAAACTTAAATAATGGTCGCTGTTTAAACTTCAAATTATAATTATACGCGTTTAAACTTTTAATTATTTTTCACTTCGTATCATAGTAATTTTCTTTGATTATTTTTAAATTTTAATAGAGCTGTTTTTGATCAAACTCAATATAAAAAAAATGTAAACAAAAATCATTGATCCAACGTTCATATACTCTGGTGGTAAGTAGACATACTAATCACAGCATCTATAGGTTGGCTTTGTGAAATCTATTATTATTTCACTTTCACTTTCTTTTACGTAAGTAAAATAAAGTATAGTAATCATGAAAATTTTGGACCTTGAGATTATTGAAGATTTATCTGTTTTGAGGTCCCCTGAGTCCGAAAAAGTGGGTTCTGAAATGATGT
Organism: Tipula helvola; assembly: GCA_963556165.1. Classification (NCBI taxonomy): domain Eukaryota; kingdom Metazoa; phylum Arthropoda; class Insecta; order Diptera; family Tipulidae; genus Tipula; species Tipula helvola. Next base: position 160,234,417 of record OY744481.1, on the reverse strand, counting down.
CTGTCTGTCAATCTGTCTGTCAGTCTGTGTCCTCTCTACAACCCAAATGGCTTAACCAATCGAACTGAAACTTCAGATTTAAGCTTTTTTGATGAATTGGGAGGTCCCAGTGAATTTTACTCCAAATTTTTATTATTTTATTTATTTTATTTTATATACAAACTATTCTACGGTAAAACAACCTAATGAATAGTAACACAAAAACTCACAAAATCACGAAATATTTTAGAAAATAAAATCCTATCTTAAACACTAATTACAAATGTATAATACAGACAAAATTGGTTGTTAAAAATCACACTTACGAATTGAAACACGGAAAATCTCTCTTGACCTCGAAAAATCGAAAAAAAGATAATATTCATTAAATATTCTAGACATAGAAGCCGTCGGTTCATTACTTCCATATTCAGTCCTGTGGCATGGGACATATAAGAATTCCCTTTGGCGTAGATTTCGTTTGGGAACATAAATGCACCAGGTAGAAGTGAGGTCTAAACAATTAACCCGTCCACATAAAGAATCTCCCACAAACATAGCCGCGGCAATTTTACGACATTTTTCTAAAGTATCAATACGAAGATCATGACATCTATCAACATAAGACGGCAGGTCACATATCTGTTTCCACCTAGGCTGACTACGATCAGAAAGGAATCCGAGTTTCCTTAGAATATAAATGGTAAATCGCCTCTGAATTGACTCCAATCTATCGATGTGTACTGCATGATGGGGATACCATACAACCACAGCATACTCAAGGTGTGATCTAACCAAAGAGACATACAGAGTTACACATGAAAATATATCATGAAACTCCTTTGTCATTCGAATAATGAACCCTAACATAGAATTAGCTTTACGTATTATGTTATCAATATGTAAACAGAAAGTTACTTTAGTATAAAATATAACTCCCAAATCCGTTATTGAAGTTACCCTGCTAAGCTGATTACCGTCAAAATAATAGTTAGAAATTATAGGGTTAAAAGTCCTATAGAACGACATGACACTGCATTTACTTATATTAACAAACAATCTATTAGCAGAGCACCATCTAGATAAATTATTTATTTCAGACTGTAGTATATCAACACCAACTAAAGACCGAGTTCGCATAAAAATCTTCAAATCGTCAGCAAACAATAGAACATTACAAAATTTAAATATATCGGTGACATCATTCACAAATAAAAGAAAAATAATTGGGCCCAAATGGGAGCCTTGAGGAACACCCGAATGGCAATAAATAAAATTTGATTTGATGTGATTCAATAGAACAAACTGCTTCCTGTCTTCTAAGTAAGATGCAATCCACTTTAGAAACCTTGGATCAACCCCAATCGCAGCAAGTTTTTTTATAATAATTCTGTGGTCAATTGAGTCAAAAGCCTTAGCAAAATCAAAATAGATTGCATCAACCTGTGCCTTAGACTCTATTGATTCAATAACAAATTTTGTAAACTGTAAAAGGTTGGTAGATGTTGATCTACCACTAGTGAAACCATGCTGGAAAGATGAGATGATTTGTTTTGTATAAAATGTCAAATGATTAGTTACTATTAATTCAAAAAGTTTTGGTATGGTAGACAAAATTGAAATACCCCGATAGTTTGATATATCCGAGCGATCGCCTTTTTTATAAATTGGAACAATGTGTGCGATTTTCCAAGCAGCTGGGAAATATCCACTCGCTAAAGATTGATTGAACAGATAACATAAAGGTGTAGTTATGTAGGATGCTACCGATTTAAGAATAGATGAGGGTATTCCATCTGGTCCGCATCCATCCTTAAAATCAATAAGAGCCTTGGTAATCTCATCTTCCGTTATTATTAAATGAGGGATGTTATGTTGGGAAGCACCGATGAAGCGATTATTATCAACTTGAATATCATACGTTTTATACACTGATTGAAAGAATTCTGCAAACCCTGCGCAAATGTCAGAAACTGTGTTCAACTGTATGTTGTTATACTTCATTGTAGATGGAAATCCAGTTGTGCTGCGCTTATCGTTCACAAATTTCCAAAACTGTTTAGGGTCACTTTTAATTTTAGCTTCAATCGATTTAATGTACTGGCAGTATTTAGCCTCAAATTCAGACTTAAATTGGTCCCGAAGAATTATAAAAATTGACTTGTTATGTGCGCAATCATTTTCCCTAAGTCTGTAGTAAGCCTTATTCTTACGATTGCGCAAATTTATCAGGCTGTCATCAAACCAAGGTGGGTAACTATAATTACGACTCTTTTTCAAAGGTACGAAACGATGAAAAGCTGCAAATAATAAGTTGTTAAATTTATCCACATTTACGTCTAAAATATTATTATTAAATAAAACACCCCAATTAATACCTTTAAGATAATCGGAGATACCATATAGATGTCACAGGACTTAAAATTGTAATAATAGGCATCATTCGAAAAAACCGGCATTTATCTTTGAGACCGATAGTACAAATTTCGACTTCAATAGAAACATGATGAATATCATTCTCACTATTTGAAAAAGGTCCAAAAGATTGACGGACAGAGAGATGTTCCGTGTTATTTGCAAATACTAAATCTAAAAATGAATCATTACTATTTGAGTAGCGGTTAATTTGTTTTAGGTTAAAACTGAATAATGAATCCAACACAAGAGAATCATTGGCAGATCGAGCGTCTGACGGAAACAAATCCAGAGATTCAGGATCGAACGACCAATGAACATCGCTTAAGTTAAAATCGCCAAGTACCATTACATTATCAACACAGCCACTCAAATTACAAACTTCGTTTATACAATCAATGTGATTTAGATAAATATCAATAGAAGATCGAGGAGATATATATAATATTATAAAAAAAAAAAAAAATATTCTTACAAACTAGAACCTTAACACATAAAAATTCAATAGATTCACATCCAGACACAGTAATTTGCTCACTTGTAAAAGAAGAGTGGGCTGCAAAAAGCACACCACCGCCCGTCTGTTTTATACTATTATGGATGGATCTATCACATCTATAGACGATATAGTCATTTGGAAAATATTCGTTAATAAATATGCCGTTGTGAAATCCAGTCTCGGTGATAAAACTGGAAGTTTGTTGAGTAGACGAACTTGAGAAATTCGATTGATTTCGACGACATTCGCCCAACATTTCGGTAAAATAATCTAGGAGACATCGCATTGTAACAAATAGTTTGTCTTGTCATTAAGTCAGGCCTGTTGTTGGTTACACTGTTGAATGATTTTGTTGAAGAACAGGAAAATTTGTTTTATTCTGACTACCCCTGCTGTAATTTATAAAATATGATAACAAATAGGTCAACCGGAAGTGGCTACTCCCTTGCTGTACAAACAACTACTTAATAATTTAGAAAAAACAAAAAAAATTTGCAAGAAATTTGCATAGTAAGTTTCTCAAAATTCACTGTTCGTAAAAGAAAGTCGTGTGTTGGCCGCACCTCAATTTTTTATTTGGCAATTAAAGCTCAGTATGCAGCTCGAGCTAAGATAAATTTTTCATACAAATTTGACGTAAAATTTAGCTAGCTAAATAAAATAATATTTTCTTAGCTGACAATTTCGCTGAGCGGTATGCACCTTTGCGTGAAAATTTTTGGAAAATATCAGTTGTTTCATTCAAATCTAGATTGCGCCACTGTCAATTTTCCTTTTAGCCGCAATTTATCTCACAAGGACAATAATTTGAAGATAAATTTTGACCAATTTGAATTTTGATTCATTTTATAATCGAAGTAAAAGTTATTTATTTTTATATAAAGAAGACAGAAGTCAAAATGGCCGACCAACATTACGAAGTCGAGTATTTAGAGGATTATTTGGAGAGAAACTTCATTCAAAAACAAAGGAATAAAATTCAAACAAAATCAATAAAATTTATCTCTACATAAATTTTTAGCTTGACGATTTATTTGTAAATAAATGGAGACTTGTGGAGATCGCGGTAAAATTTATCTTAGCTCGAGCTGCATACTGAGCTTAAAAGTAAAAAAAAATTTTATTATTCAAGTCAAATAATTAAATAGTCAAATAATAATAGATTTAACAAAGCCAACCTAAAGAACTAAAAAAAATATGGTCTAGCGCAGTGGTTCCCAACCCAAACATGACCGCGGACCGGTGAATTTCGTGGGCGTGTATATTTTAAATAAATATATATTTTAATTACACGTTTATGTAAAACTTCATACTTTTTTATTTCAATTCCATATAGGTACATACGTACAAAAAAATATAACGTAGCAGGAATGCCGATTCACATAAACATGTCGTTGCAAATGGTAATACTGTCGATTCCGCTTAATCGCAACACATCGGGACTACATATTAATTTTGCAGCCTTTTGGAATAATACTGGGTATACTTCCTGTTCCTTTGTTTGTATCAAAATCTGAGCTAACCTCATTTTTGCGAATAACGATTTTAAAACTAAATCTGAACTGAGTTCAATGAGCTGTAATTCTTCTTCGTATCAGTTTATTTGCTTGGTGTTCCACGAAAGGATTAGGAAAAAGTTTTGCGGACCGTTGTAATATTTTCGCGGACCGGCAGCGGTCCGCGGGCCGGCGTTTGGGAACCACTGCTAGCGTACACAGTGTAAAGTAGGCAAACTAAACGATGAATTCGATTTTAAATTCCGTTATTATTTATCAGGAATTCGACGAATTCCTACTGAGAAATTTTTATTTAATTAAATCACTAAATGTAAACAAACCCACATTTTTTTTTTTTTTTCGCTGGCGCTACATCCCATAGAGGGATTTGGCCGCTTAATCATTTTTTAAACGGATAATGAGTGATTAATTCATTGATCCTAGATAACCAGCCGTGATTTTTTCATCACCCTCCGGGGCTTAAAGCAAGCATGCTAACAACTGTGCCACCACCGGGGCGGCAAACAAACCCACATAGCAATATTTTATTCGCAAAAAATGTATTTTGCTACAACAAAATTCAAAATGCAACCAACATTGGAAAACCAATCGAATTTTAAACATTGAATTCCATGGCTATTTTATTTGACAAAAATTGAATTCGGTTTCCTTGAACAGGTCGATGGTTCAATGCTCGTCGTGGCTAATGTTTTTATTATTGCAGTTGTTTATTGTAGATATCGAAACATACATATTTATACTGACGTACAAATTCATAATGACCGAGTAAAAACAAGAACGTCTGAGATATAGCGTATAAAAGAAGGCGTGGTTTAGTGATTGCAGAATGAAATGAGTAACAACCAAAACCAACACCAATGCACAACAAGCCTGACTCCGTGATGAGGTACACAGATACCTTCTTAAACCTTTGACAGACTAGGGAATAGCTAAAAGCGATTAGTGATTTTTTCGAGATTAGCTGTAGTGTGTCAAGTTGAAGATTAGCTAATCTCGTTTTATTTGAGGATTAGTCACTAATCGAGATTAGTGCACTAATCCTTGAAAATTTTCAAGCTTATCTCGTTGTACTGAGTTTAGTGATGGTACAAGTGGCACTACAATGTGAAATAATTATTTAAACATTGCTGAAAAAGCAAGTGGCGTGAATTTACGATAGAAGTTATAAAATCAATGACAAAAAATTTGTGCTGAATAAATTTTGAGGAAATAGAAAATCTAGTGTGTTTTACTTTTAATGTATAAATCTTAGAAATATTGAATTAAAAAATGAGTCCAGCTGATTTACCAGCTATATTTCAGCAAATCACCATAATAATATTTTATTTATCTGCAAGAAACTAATCCCTAGTGTGTCAGCTCATATGGATTTGTGGTGGATTAGCTAATCTCGTTTCACTAATCGCGCTTAGCCAATCCCTAGTCTGTCAGTGATATTACATTAAATCGCTTATACTTGGAGGTATTGGTGCGAAAATTCATATGTTTTGTTTTGTCTACAATTTATATAGTGTATCCGATCACCAATACTTTCATGTACAAGCGACAAAAAAGTATTGACAGTCAGGCTTGTGTTACATTAATGTTGGTTTGGGTAACAACACAAATCCATAGACACCGCCATAAATGATATTTCCAGATGAATATGGGGCGTCATAAACAGAATGAAGGCGATTTATGAAATGCAATAAAGGAAATTTCGAGAGCAGTATCAAACTGGTATATAAACACGACCGATGGCAAGTAGAGAACAGTTTTTGGTTTACTTTAAATCGTCAAACAAGATAAATCTGTTGTCATTGTCATAGCCCCCACCAGTGGCAAGCGGACCGATTTAAATAATGAAGTCAAAGTAAATATCGACGTGTATAAAAGTAGAGTGAAATAAAGTTAAGTCTAGTGACATAAAAAGTACACAGTGTTTTAATTGCCAAATCCGGACAAACTCAGAAAGCTCAGTTCGTAACAATACATACAGGGGTGGCATGTTCTAGCATCGATTTTTCAAGAATAAAATTGTACTCTATTTCGTTTTTCAATTATGATGTTTTTGCTGCTATCTCAGCTTGCTAGAATAAACCAACTTTCTATTTCTACTTCTACTCAAGATTTTTGTTTGTAATACTTTATCGATGTGAAGAAAAGAAAAAGCACAAAACCAACAGAGATAGCAATAGAAAAAGCGTTACAATTTGATTCTTAAAAAAAACAGAATGTTTTACAAGCATTTTTCAAACAATACCTACTAACCCGGCCTCTCCACCTGCAATTGACCTTTTTCCTCCAAAATTTTTGACAGATAAAATTTGGTGTTTTGTGAACGTGTAGGACAAAGTATAATTTTGAGCTGTGGAATTTTTTGTGTTTTTTAATTAATAAGTGTGATTTTTAATTTATTTTAAACTGTGATTTATTTCTAAACTTTATTAGAATTAAAAATTAATAGAAATTTATAAAAATTTCTTGAAAAGTAAGTGAAAAAGAGTGTTTTTTTAAAAATGTTAGGTTATGTTTTTATAACAAATTTATATGTTTTGAATAACTTTTTGTAAATTTCTAGAAATGGATGATAACAAGAGGATCTCGGTATTATCTAAATATGCCATGAGCTTTTCGGGACCTGAGAGACAGAGGTACGAGGAGAAAATTTCAGGATTCAAGAGTGACCCTTATTGATGAAGTTGGATGAGCAAAGTCTGCCAACAAATGTGACGTTTTTCAAAATATTCCAGTATCTGTTAAATAAGAAGTCATATTACACGTCCAACGAATTAAAAGCGTTCAAGTCGTTAGAGGCCTACAAACTATTATATATAAAAGCGGTTGAGTCCAATATTTAACCGGTAAAAAACACCGAAATGCACACATTGTGTTTGGCAAAGTAAGTTCTTTAAAAAAATTACATATTAAAATTAATAATGTTAAAACTTTTTTGAGCAGGTACTTCATTCTCAGTCACTAAATTTACCACCATTAAAAGTATGGACCCATCATGAGACGTCACGGGCTTCATTCACAACGGACACTGTACTTGTGTGGCAGGATTATGAGAGTGTTGTTCCCATATTGGGGCCGTATTATTTGCTTTGCATTAAGTATACAAGCGCATTTTATTGATTCATGTGATAAAATGAGAATTAACTATATACATATGTGATTTTATACAAATTTATTTCTGATTATGAATTAACTGATTAAATGAATTTATTATGTGATTTTATACAATTTTAGTTTTATATTAAATAATCTTATTTATAATGTATTGACTTTTATTCATTATCTCCTAAAATTGGTGAGTTCAAATTGAAAACTGCGCAAGATATTTTCACCATATAATCGAAATACATGTTTTCATTAATTTTTTTGGAAATAGCTATAATCGGTTCTTCATTCGCTCATAACTTCTTCATTTGCTCATATCTGGATGTAGAGGTTGTTGATTTTTTCTTTTAACCCAAATGTTGAGTTGGAATCCAGTCAGGGTTTAAAATATCATATATTTTAGGCTTTTAGCAGATTTTCCGGATATGAAATGTCTGGAGCAAACAGTAGAGTATCTTAAGGCTGTTTTTTTTTAATTTTTCCGATTAATTGCCTTCACCCAAGCTCGCTGGCGTTCCTCAGCCAGAGTTTTGCATTTTGTGCACTGTAGATTCACTCTCTATTGTACTTTATTTTATATTTTATTCGCAAAATAAAACACGTCTTTATACTTTTATCATCTGCACACGTCTAACTTTATTTCCCTCTTTCTACATCCATGTGGTATTACCACATTCAACTGTCAATGCGTTCATCGCATTATGGGTGCGTTCATTGAATTCACTACATTTACTTTTTTTTTTTTTTTTTTTTTTTTTTTTTTTTTTTTTTTACTAACTAATATAACACGTAATCTTCCAAATGAGATGGTTTTTTCCTTACCCTATCTGATGATCGTCTTCTATGGTTCTCTTCCACTTCATTATTCGTACCGTTCTCATTTGTACCCGTATTGATTGACTGATTGTTTACCAAATCCCCAATACTATTATCTAATTCTATTATGTTATCTGGTCTCTGTATACTACTGCTTGGTGTTTCTCGTTCCCTGAACTGTTTTACTTGATCTGATCTTTTTGTAAACTGCTGCCCATCGTCGTTTTCGATTTTGACCATTTTCCCTTGCCGTTCCACTACTCTGTATTTGTTATTATCAAAATTCGTCGAGAGTTTGTTTTCTAGCCGTTCGTTTTGTCTCAATACTACGTCACCTTTCTCTACGTTGGATCTAACAGCCTTTCTTTTCTCGTCAATGTAATATTTCCTCTTGAGCTTATCCTCTCGGTTCTGATACCTTATATCCTCATCGTATATGTCTATTACCTTTTCGATTGCAGGAATTTTTTCTCGAAAATCTCTTCGGAACATTCCCTGGGCTGGACTTATACCCGTTGAAGGGTGAATTGAATTGGTGTATAGAAATAACCAATCATTCAATTCTTCTTTCCAGTCTCCCTTCTCAAGCTGCGCTATTTTGAGTCGCTTTACTAAAGACCGGTTTTGTCTTTCTACTACTCCATTCGAGGAAGGTGAGTAAGGTATCGTATGTTTTAACTTAATGCCACGTTGCTCACAGAAATCGTTAAATTCTATGCTCCGAAATTGTGGTCCATTATCCGTGATGAGTATCTTAGGTAGCCCGTATCTTGTGAATAGAGTTTTGAACTTGGCAATTGTCATGGCACTTGTTATTGACCTCATGTGCTCAACAACAACATATTTGCTATATTCATCGATTATCACTAGTAAGTTGTCTCCTGATGGTAATGGTCCAAGATAATCCGCTCTTAATTGATTCCAGCATTCCCTTGGTAATTCAGTTATATACAAAGGTTCAGGATTATTTGGTTTGCCGACTATCTGGCAGCTTTCACAGCTCCTAACGAATTGTGTTGCATCTCTGTCCATGTTGTACCACCATACTTTTTTTCGTAGCCTTCTTTTCATCATTCCCTCACCTGGGTGCCCTTCATGAGCCAGTTTGAGTATTTGATTCTGCAGACTTTCCGGCATTACGATTCGTTCTTGTCGTAATATGAGATTATCAATTTCACTTAATTCATCTGAGAACCTTTTGTAATGCATAAGGCTTTCAGTCCACTTACCGCTTCTCATTGCTTCACTCAATGCTACAAGCTCGTTATCTGATTGAGTTCGCGTTCTAATGTCCTCAATTGTAATTGCTTTTGGCTTGGCGATTTGTGCGATGGAATTAATGTACATTTCGCCCTTATTATCAAAAGTAGTGTCCTGATTTGTACAAAGCCTTGATAGTGAATCCGCTATGTTTGTCTTCCCTGGTTTGTAGATGACTCTGAAATCGAATGATTGCAGCCGCAGTACCCAACGTTCAATTCGAGCGCATGGTTTGGAACTAGGTCTAAACAAAACTTCCAATGCTTTGTGATCTGTTATGAGATCAAAACGTTTTCCCAACACATACATCCTGAATTTCTCCACAGCCCAAACTATCGCCAGTGCTTCCTTCTCTCCTTGGTAATATTTCCTTTCAGTTTCGGTTAATCCTTTTGAGGCATATGCGATAACTCTGGTTTGTTCTCCGTTTTGTTGGATCAAGACGGCTCCTAGTCCTACTGGACTTGCATCAGTGATTATTGTTGTTTTATCATTAGGATCATAGAATCCCAATTTTGATTCTTTTATGATTAATTCTTTTAGCCTCTCGAAGTTTTGTTGTTGCTCTTCGTTCCAACTAAAATCGTGATTTTTCCGTGTCAATTTCTTTAATGGCTCCGATAATGATGCTAAGTTGGGGATGAATTTACCGACGTAATTGAGAAGTCCCAAAAAACTTCTGACTTCCTCTTTACTTTCTGGAGCCCTAAAAGATTTAATGGCTACCACTCTATCTTCAGTTGGTTTTATGCCTTCTTTTGATATGAGATGCCCCATAAACTTAATCTCCGATTTTCCGAGTTGACACTTCTTTTTGTTTAAAATGATTCCATTTTCATCCAGCACGTTTAATACTATCTTTAGTCTTTCCTCGTGTTCTTTTTCGTTTTCTCCCGCAATTAGTATATCGTCGATGTATACCCAGACTCCTTTGAGGTTGACTAATAAGTTTTCCATTAACTTTTGGTAAATCTCGCTAGCACAATTTAAACCAAACATCAATCGTTTGAAACGATAAATGCCTTCGTGTGTGATGAATGTAGTTATTTCGCGCGATGCTGGCGTAATTTCGATTTGGTGAAAAGCATTTTTCACATCCAATTTCGAAAAAATAGTGCTTTTGCACAGATTGGGCATTATGTCTTCAAACGTTGGGAGTGGATGCGTCTCCTTTTTAACTGCCTGATTGGCTCTACGCATATCAATGCATAAGCGTACGTCTTTGCCTTGATCCTTAGGGGTAACTACAAGTGGTGACAACCATCTTGAAGTTCCGTCTGCTCTTTCAATTATGTCATCATTCAAGAGTTCTTTTAGCCTTTCTGAAACTTTATCTTTTAATGGTATGGGAATCCGTCGGTAAGGTTGACGTACTGGCGTTACGTTTTCATCTATTTGTATTTCGACTTGGATACCTTTTAGTTTTCCTGTTCTATTTGAGTTTGATGTATTCTTGTTATTTATAACCAAATTTATGTCAAACAATATGACATTGAGAGCTAATGCGGTTTCGCAACTCATCAGTGAGGCCCCTTGTCCTTCTACAATGTAGAGATCGATCTCTTCTACTTTGTCCCTATATTGGATAGTAGTGCGGACAACATCGATCACCTTGATTAGGCTATTATATCCTTTTAATTCCTGATCGGAATTAGCTGGTTTGTTTAACGTTTTTATGCCCCTATCTTTCGCTCTGTTCCAGGTATGTTCGCTTATCAGATTCACCCGCGCTCCTGTATCTATCATCAACCTTATTTTAATTCCACCCACTATGCAAATAACTTCTACTTCCTTTCTGATTTCAGTTGTTCTGCCTATGGAAAGAACATCGCTATTACTACCCGAATCCGAATTTGCATTTTTAACTTCTCCTTTCTCCACGAAACGGATTTTTCTTTTTGACATATCGGTTCGACACATCTTCTTAAAATGTCCGCTTATGTGGCATTTATCACACTTCTTGTCTCTGGCTGGGCACTTCAAGCTTTTGGCAAAATGACCTGTACGACCACAACGATAACAACTTGCTTCACGATTTTCATTCGATTGCCCTCTGGTGTTGCATCTTGACGAAGAACGTCTGCGAGATTGGGAGTTACGATTCTCATCATGTGAATCTGCAACTTCTTTTTTGTAATCGTTTTTCTTGAAATTCACTTTATTTACTCCCTGTGGTATGTCAGTTTCGTTTAGTTCAATCGACTGGATCAATGTAATTAGCTCATTTAGCTCAATACTTCCTTTCTCTATTACCTTTTTCTCTATTTCGACATGCCGTGTCCCTACAATAACCTGTTCTCTAATGTGTTCATCCACGTCCTTGAACTCGCACTTCGCTCCTTGACCCCTTAATTTCAATATAAATTGGTTTATTGTTTCAGTCTGTCCCTGTTTTATACTTCTAAATATTTTCCTTTCAAGAGCTGCGCTTGATTTTGGAATGAAATAATTATCCAAAATCTCGATCGCGTTTTCGTACGCTTTCTCTTTCTCTTCTTCCTTTATTTTGGTCTCGTCTATCAGGTTGTAATATATATCCTGCAATCTAATGCTGCCATAGTGCAATAATAACAGTTTTTTCTTGCTACTATCTGTTTCTCCCTTAGCCTGAAACATAATCTCTAATGCCCGTTTCCATTGTTTCCAATTGACAGCTACATTGCCCGACGTATCTAGTTTCGGCATATTTTCTAAACTCATTTTGATTGTTTCGTCTATCTCGTCAAACTGTGTTGTATCCCGTCTATTTTTGGTTGAATTATATAACCTTATATCCACTAATTGGATGCCATATACCGTGTCTTTTCCACGTGCAAATTGAATTGTGTTGTCTACGAAATACAATCACTGTCCTTTTGATTCGGTGTCTGATTTCTTTTATAATTATTATTCTGCTAATTTTTTTAAATCTTTTTCTATTATTTTTATTCGTATTCCTATACTTTTATTGTGCACTTTTTAGATTTTTTTTTTTTTTTTTAAATCCTCGTCGCCATTGTAGATTCACTCTCTATTGTACTTTATTTTATATTTTATTCGCAAAATAAAACACGTCTTTATACTTTTATCATCTGCACACGTCTAACTTTATTTCCCTCTTTCTACATCCATGTGGTATTACCACATTCAACTGTCAATGCGTTCATCGCATTATGGGTGCGTTCATTGAATTCACTACATGCACCTTTTTGGAATCCTTTCAGGAAACCTATAAAAGTATATTCCATCGTGTTTATCTCCTCTCATTTGGCACTTAAATACACTACACGTTAGTGGCATTTTCACAAAATATAACACTTATCTATTAAAATATTTTATTTATTATGATATAAAATGTTATAATTATAATTGTTTTGTTTAATTAATAAATTAAAATCCTTCAAAATTACTAATACTCGCTAATTTAATACTTTTTTACTTCAAATTGATACACTTTCACTTTATCTTGTCCTACGCGCTCGTTTGACGTTTCAAATAATCTGTATTTGACAGATGAGGAAAAAGGTACCATTGAGTTATACCATTAATATTTACTCTTTTGCTAGTGGAGACACCAAATGTTATAAAATACCAATAAATTATACCAGCAATTTGGCGAAACTCGATGTTCATATACGACATTACACAATTCAAAGTAACGGCAAGTGTAGTCCCGCGTGTGTTGAAGCTTAATGCTAATAAATTAAGTTTTATTAATAAATATTTTCAATATGAAGGAAAAGGAAAAAATTATGATATTAATTCAATTAATGAATGCTTATGGAATATAAATTCCAGTTTATTCGCACCGAATAACGTATCGCACGTTTACCTCACATGACGATGACGCCATTTTTAATATTTTTGTTTATAGAAATGCTAATGGTAGTGGTATAGTATATGTCAGGTGGAGAGGTAGGGTAAAGGAGACTACCTTGTGGTGGATTAAACTTGACTTTGAACTGAGTAATTTACACATCATTTGAGTTGATGAAGGGAACATGGGTAAAATTGGGTCCAAATTTCAATGAAAATATATAGTTACTCAAAAAAGTCTCCTTACGAAGTAGTTTCTGCTCTATTATCAACGATACCTACAATGTTTTAATAATTTTTTTTATTTGAAAAATGCATTTATTTACATAGCTTTTTATTTATCAATAATATAAAAAAAAAAAATATATTTACGTATTTTAATGAGGTAATTAATTAAAGTAAATCCATCCATATTTCACATCAAAAAAGTCTCCGTACGCCGAAGTAAAATTTGTTGCGCAACTTGAAATTTTCCTTGCGGTCACGTATGCCAGTGTCGTAAATCTTTTTGATTATGGTTAAATACGCATTAAATCAGTTTCGCTGTAGTTGTGAGAGTAGTAACACGTAAAAATAATTATGTATATACAAAATGAATAAGGAACTTTCCATCGACACGCGTAAAATTATAATAAAGTTGTATTGTGAGGGGAAATCAATGAGAGAAATTGGAGAAGTTATTGGGAGATCCAAATCCACTGTGCAATATGTAATAGAACACCATGCAAATACCGGAACACTAAAAAGTAATCCGCGAACTGGACGCCCGAAAAAATTAAATGAAACTACAAAACGATTTATAGTGCAAAAAGTGAAGGAAAATCCAAGAATTAGTGCTCCCAAAATTGGGGATGAAGTGAGAAATAATTTACAAATTAATGTGTGTGATGAAACGATACGAAATGTTTTACGGGAATCTAAATACAACGGAAGAGTACCAAGGAAGAAACCGTTTATCTCTAAGGTGAATCGTAAAAAGAGATTTTTATTTGCTAAAGAACATCAAAATAAAGGCATAGACTATTGGAATAAAGTCATATTTAGCGACGAAAGTAAATATAATATTTTTGGTTCAGACGGAAGGCATTTAATATGGCGTAAGGCCAACGAAGAGTTAAATATGAAAAATGTTGTTCCCACCGTCAAGCATAGCGGTGGTAATGTATTAGTGTGGGGGTGTATGGCTGCATCAGGAGTAGGAAATTTAGTGTTTATAGACTCTGTTATGGCTAAATGGATATATATTTAAATATTTTAAAAAACAATTTAAAACAAAGCGCGTCTCAATTGGGTCTAGAAAATATATTTATTTTTCAACAAGATCAAGATCCAAAACACACATCGATGATAGTACGCATGGTTATTGTATAACGTCCCGAAACAGCTCCATTCACCACCACAATCACCAGACCTTAATCCCATAGAGCATCTATGGGATGAATTGGAACGGAGGGTACGAAAATACCCAATATCAGAACGTAATCAATTAAAGCAGAGGCTACAACAGGAATGGAAAAAGATTGGGTCGGATATCACTCAGAAATTGGTGGAGTCTATGCCTAGACGAATAAATGCTGTAATAAAAGCTAAGGGACAATCAATAAAATATTAAAACTACAAGTAGGCGTACGGAGACTTTTTTGATGTGAAATATGGATGGATTTACCTTAATTAATTACCTGATTAAAATACGTACATATATTTTTTTTTTTTTTTATATTATTGATAATTAAGGAGCTATGTAAATAAATACATTTTTCAAATAAAAAAAAAATATTAAAACATTGTAGTTGTCATTGTTAATAGAGCAGAAACTACTTCGTACGGAGACTTTTTTGAGTAACTGTATGTACTGACGACTTTTTTAATTGAAACATATGTACTGACGACTTTTTTAATTGAAACAAGATAAGCTACAATGTTAAAACCACTGATAGTTTTAGATAGATCGTCCCTTGAGCTTTCAAGAGGCATAAAGCAATCTGCGGAGAAGCAGTTAGTTGCGACGCAAATAGAATATAAAACATATGTAGGTAAGTCACGCCTACCCACACATATGCTACCACTTCATAGTAGTCTCACATGTGTTCTACTTTTAGTATTTGCAGGACAGTAAGTCATTCCTACCCGCTAAACAATTTAAGCGAATTCGCAAAATACGTCGCATAAGCGTACTATTAACGTATCACTTTTTTGCTTTGCACTAATACATTCTCACACTTAAATAAAATATAGCAAAATTCTTCGCTGATGTTTCGTAAACGTAACACCAAATTTCTTTATGAAAATTAATGGAATAATATAAAGAAACGACAACCATTTTTGAGGTCTTGATCGCCATTACGTATTTTTTGTGTTCATCAATTTTTTTTTAATAAATAAATAACTAAGCAAATAATTAATGTCCCAATTTGATTTAGAAAAATATAATTTGTGACCTAATATTTTTTTTAGAATAAATACCAAAATTCTTAAGAAACTATAAGTTTTTTAGAAAAGAAAAATTGCAAATCAATAATTGAAAATGCATAAATATCGATAAAAATGTTACGTTATTATTTCACTAATTACGTGGCGTAAATGCACCACCTCAAGCAAACTGTTTACGAGCTACTAACACATTGACAACTCCTCGCAAAAAGTCTAATTATCATAGGACGGGAACGACACAACGAAGCGAAGACCAAATACATGGTGACCGCGAGAAGGCAGACTCGTGGGGACTTCATTTCAGGAGACACTCAATATGAAAAGGTGAATGAGTTCAAATATCTAGGATCGCTGATCACTGAGCATAACTCCGTTTCTGTGGACATTTCATCGAGGATCGCAGCAGGCTACCGAGCATTTTACGCCAATATAAAAATTTTCAAGTCTCCTCATATATCGCGCAAAATAAAATTGGACATCTACAAGGCGCTGATAAGACCAGTTATCACCTTTGGTTGTGAGTCTTGGACGCTGACAGCACAAAACATCCAGAAAATCGCTGTAACTGAGCGTCAGATCATAAGAAGAATTCTCGGTCCTATTAAAGAAGGAGCCACGTACAGAATGCGAATGAATCACGAGATCAGAAATGATCTCGATAAAGTTGACATCATTGGATTCATAAAATCATCAAGGCTAAGATGGCTTGGGCACGTACTTCGTTCACAAAATCGGACCACCAAACAGGCCTTGGAGTCGGCACCAACGAAAGTAGGACCTCGTGGGAGACCACCTACCCGATGGATGGACGACGTTGAAAGGGACCTAAACACACTCGGTCACCGTGTCTGGCGTTCTCTTGTGGCGGATCGAATTATTTGGAGGAGCATCGTTGAGGCGGCCAAATCCCTTCATGGGATGTAGCGCCAGCGGAAGAAGAAGAAGGAACGACATAACTGCTTCGTTATTGCAACACCAAAGTGTTACGTTTACGAAGAGTTGTATGAACAAAATTCTTCGCTAGTGTTACGTAAACGTAACACCTTGTTTGACGGGTAATCTGCATCATTGTCATCATCCCACTTGCCAAGCGGCAGGCCATCCGGAAGATGGCACTGGTTTGTGACCCAGTGCTCGACAATATTCAAGGTACCATATCACTGAAGACACAAGACATCGACTAACTGTTCGCGCACTCTGAATACACTGAATTCGTGAACTTTCTCCCTCATTTTCATTTTATAGGCCAATCTTGGTAATCTCCTTTCGTTTATTAGTTTTTAATTTGGGTTGTTTCATAATCCTATTATTGCACGTTAACAAATCTTTATTGAACAAAACAATCTTATGATTTTTATAACATTTAATTTTATGCAATTTACGCAGGGCCGCTACATCACCCTCCTTATGTGACTACGATACCGTGTAGCAAGCGTAGAAAAACAAGAACCAGGTACTTATACTAATCATTTAACGCACCCCAACAAGCAAATGTTTGCTTCAAGCTTTACTATGAGAATTATGACCAATTTCCCTTATAGATATTAAAAGTTATTTGGTTAGGATTTGTTAAAAGATTCTCCAAAGACTTCTGCGATCCTCATATGCGATTAGAATCTTGTATATTACGTTAGTGCGCTCGCAATTAGATTATGGCGTAGTTATTTGGGACCCATTTTATCAAGAACCTTCGGATCTTATCGAAAGGGTACAAAAACAGTTTTTAAAATATGCCTTGCGTAAATTACCGAGGGACAATAATCTTCCCATCGAACCTCTCTCTCTATTCGTAGAATTGCGACGCGTGCCACTTTTGTTCGTGATCTCCTCGTTTATAGGATTGATTGTAGTGAGATTCTAGATTTTTTTTTTCCTATTTATGTTCCAACACGTATGTTACGATCGAGCGGGGATTTTGTTCTTAAATTACCAATACGGAGGAGTAATTTATCTAGGAATGAACCTGTTTATATTGTCTCGGTTGCTTTTAATAAAGTACGATCGACTTTTGCTTTTAATTTGTCAAGAGAATCGTTTAAGGTTTTGATGTCTGATTTTCTTTCTGATTTTTGGTACATAAACTGTTTATTTTTTGTATTTTTAACTTGTAATGTAATTCAGTAATACATATTTTAAATTGTAACCAGATGTTTTTTTAAAGTTGGTAAATAAATAAATAAATATCATCCGGCCTAAATTGAACTCTCCTTTCTTAAAATAGACGTAAACATTTCCAAATTTCCAAGCTTTTTAAACTCCTTCAAATTCAAACGTTTAGGGAATACAAAAATGAAGAGACGGGCATAGTAGAAGAAAAGGGCGTCTCAAGATGAAGCAAACAAGCCCAAGACGACATGCCCTGAGTGGGTTTTCTTCATTCAGGTGATCAATCCACGTAAGAAATATGTGGCTTAATATGTTGGATTCATGAGGTCGCTTTTTCAGCCTAGGGTATTTATTTCCGTCCTGCCCGTTAACCAATGAACGATTTAGGAGCTCGGAAAAAATACCCTAGGGTAAAATCCAACCTCATGAATCCATCATTTTCAGAATGAACTGTGAAATCTTCTAGAAAGATAGCAACTTGTTTAAGTAATTTATCACAAATATACTCGTATCCATCAGATTTAAAGTTCATCACATTCCACCGACATGAAATGATATCTGGAAATTTTCATTTTGTAAATTAATTTTTACAAATAGGATACGTTATTGTATTAAAGGAAAACGTAATGACCCGTCTGACTGACGGATGTTCCGCAAATCCGCACTGATGGTTAATTATGGCGTCTAAACATTGCATTAGAATCCAAATATGTTTAAACTCTCGGAAATCTTGGGGTTACAATATCAAAACCTGTTTAGATTTAGAATAAAATAATTAGGTTGTTCTTCACAATAGAAGCCACAGAAAGCCCATTGACAAATCTTAACACAGTAAACAATATAAACACAAATTTTTTTTTTTTTTTTGTTAATTTCTGGATTCGTTTCCATTTATTTTAAGTACTTAGAAAACATATCTTCAACCAATTGCCTTTTATTAATTTTCCCCATGGCATTACGAGGTATCCTTTCCACCAATCTTATTATCGATGGAACCGTGTACGGCGCCATAAAAGTTTTACACCAATCCTTCAGCTCTTTTACATCAATATTGGTAACTTCCGACTTTGGAACAATCACAGCCGCAATCTTTTGTCCCCATGTTAAATCGGGTAGGCCAACTACAGCAACATCTTGAATATAAGGATAGTCGAGTAGCTTATTTTCGATTTCGAGAGCTGATATTTTGTAACCTCCCGACTTTATAATATCAATACTTGTTCGGCCCATAATTTTGAAAATGCCATTGTCAACGCTGGCAGTATCGCCAGTCTTAAACCAACCATCATCCGTAAATTCTTGTTTAGTTGCATCGGGTTTCTCAAAATAATGGGTGAACACACTAGATCCACGAATATATAAATCCCCACTTATTGGTCGCTGTTTTGGGGAGCCGCTAAATTTCGGTGCTTCTGATTTCGACCATACATTTTTATCGTATTGACCCCTTCCTTCATACAAAATTTTCGATGATCCTGTATCTATAATTCTTGCTTCAACACCTGGCAAAGGGTATCCCACAGTACCAGGAACTCGTTCCCGTGATTTATCCTGAACATAGGTATTGCTGAGAGCCATTCCTATTTCGGTCATACCATACCGTTCCAGAAGACGATGTCCCGTGATCGATTCCCATTCGGAAAATATAGTTTGCGGTAGAGGGGCCGAACCCGATATCATCAAACGAATTTTACTTTTACAATGAACTTTTACAAATTCACACAGACGAATATTTTTGCTGAATTCTTTCCGATATTCCTCGATTAAAAACGTGTAAATTGTAGGCACTGCCATGAAAAGATTAATATCACTTTTCGCGTTTTTATGTAAAATGTAGTCCCAAACCTGTTTACTGTTAAACTTTTGTAGCATTGTGATTTTAGCACCGTTACTAAGAGGTAGCATTAGACCATTAACAACCCCGTGAACATGATTTAATGGCAGCACATGAAGTAATGAGTCGTTTTGATTGATGTGCCAAGCATTCGTTAATGAATTAACCTGAGAATCTAGATTTGTATGAGTTAGTACAACACCTTTTGGATTCCCGGTGGTACCCGAAGTGTATAATATTAATGCTGGTTTATTGTTACTATAAAAATCGTGCTCAAGTAGACTGGTGTTATCAGCATTTTCTTCTTGACTGATTGCGTTGCTAAACATTTTCTTATCAATAATCAATAACTTTCGATCTAAATCATTGGCGATTGGTGCAAGCACACTTTCATACTCTTGTGTTGCAACTAAAACTTTTGATTTGGAATCCTTGATATAGTATTCTAATAAGTTGCGAGGGTGCAGTAAACTTAAAGGGACCGCTACATGACCCGACATCCAAATGGCCCATTTTGTTGTTATGTATGAAATGTCATTTGGGCATAGGAATGATATTCTTTCGTTTGATCCAACTCCTTAAAATTGAATTTAAACAAAATAAATAAAATATTTTATTAATTAATAATAATCATAAAATTATAATCTTACCTGCTAATTGTGCAATATTCTTTGAAATATTACGAGAATGGTGATAGATCGATTTGTAAGTAAACACTCCATTTTGATCTTCGATTCCAATGCGATCACTGTAAATTAATGATTTTTCAAATATTGGTATAAAATCACTTTTATCCCTAGTTGTAATTGTGCTTAACGATAAATTATATTTAGATAAATGTTTAAATATAAAAATATATCTCCGATTTACAATGGAAGACATTCTGTATAAAAAAATATAAAATTTTAACTTTTCTACGTATTAAAATCTATGTATAATAAACTCAATATGCCCACACTAACAAAATAAAATACCGAAATCAAGGGTACATTATAAAAATGTTTACATTAATTATCGTGATTTAATTTAAATAAAATTAACGTTTTAAATATTTTCAATTTTTCCCATTGTATTTTGAACACATTTCAATGGAAATTGGAAGGAAAATGACCACTGTTCAAAAATGTTTGACGTCTATTATATCATGTCAAAATGCGATGGTGGATTCTATAATAAATATTTTAAAAAAATATTCGTTTGTACGTATTATTTTTGTTGCATATTATGAATTAAGGCTGGTTTCCAATTGCCAATATTTTTCTTCAAATTTTATTTTGTTAACCGTTAAATGGTTGTATGAGGCACTACAGAAAATCAAATAATGATTTTAACTCCTTATTTTTTAATATTTCTAAAGTTCCTTGTGATGTAACATTGTTATACAATGCTTTGTTGTTAAATGAATGCAATATTGGCGATACGAAAAAATAGAAAATTTTAAGAAAAGTCCCGCTTTTCTTCAAATTTTCCAATAGAAATGCCCTGTTTTGCAAATTTATGGGGAAGAAACAATCTATTAAGGTGCCTATTTATTAGGTATATTCTTAGAAACAAAGGCCCAACATTTTCTTTTCGGTTGCTGAAGGTGAATGTCTCGACATCTTATTCTCCATTGCGTGACCTCTATAAAAATCAAAAAGAAATTGAACATTTGCCCTATAGAAAATACCTAACAGAATTAGAAGTGTCTTTAGAAAAGTTATCAATGAAAAAAGCCAAGATATTCTATTTAACGATTAAATTAGTGTTCGTTCGACGGAATTTGTTGACTTTGCTTCTTCGTCGTTACAAGAATTTTAAGGGACCCAAGAAAAATTTTGCAGAATTCCGTAATTTGTAGTTACTCCCGATGCGGAATCAAATGTGACGGATTACCAAAGAAATGCTTCAAGTTCACCAAATTCCATCTTAGCATTTTGTGATAATCACATCACTTCAATTTTGGTATTCTCTTAGTCGATTGAAGCGAGATTTATCGTTTGTTGTGAAAAGTATCACATGCACATCCGACGGAAATTGTAATTCGTATTAGTATGCAAGTTCGGTGAATTTTGGTTCGTTTTTCTTGTATATACATAATTTACAATTTCGTACGTATAGGATTTTTCGTTCCTTTATTTACATGAAACTTGACTTACGCCCGCTAAAGATGTTTTCACATCAATAATTAAGCGATAAAGTTAGTAATCTTCCAAATAACTTAAAAAGTGAAACAAGTTTAAAAGTATTTAAAAGAAGTATGATTAATTAATGTAAAGAAAAATTTTGAATGTAATAATTTACGAATTTGTTTTAAAAAATGTAAATTTAATAGTATTTTATACTAAATAAAGTTAAAATAAATAAATAAACTATTATCGTGAGTGACAAGACCCAAGTACTCGATTCTTGTCACTACCTCAAATGTGTAGTCACCACTGCTAAGCCAAAGTTAATTGCATCATGGTCTCTAAAACCAGAGATCAGATATTTTGTTTTGGACTCAAGGATCAAGTACATAGCTCCTTCACTCCGTTGCCATGCAGTCCAATTACGAAGAAGTCGTCTACACAGGCGAGAGCCTGATTGAACTGCATAAGATGAAATCCAGAGGGTTTCACTTTTACGAAAGACGTATCGTATTAAATAAAACTACAATTATATTTACAATGCAAAAAACAAATATTTTTAAGTATATCTTTATTTTTTTGTTTAATTTAATTTAATTTTTTATCTTTTATTTTTTATTTTTTTTCAATTTAAGTACATTTTTAAAAGTTGCAATAAATATATTTCTAAAAAAAAAAAACTAAAAAGTATTTAGTAAATTATAATAATATGTAAATATAATAAAAAATAAAATATTTTTGTTTTGTAAGTAGAAAAAAAAAATAAAATTATTTATCCTTAATAGTACAGAAAAGAAGAAGAAAAATAAACTTTAAATAAAATTTAATAATATACTATATTTTAATTACTTTTTGTTCTTATTAATTGGCTTGATCTATATTTTTTTTTTTTTTTGTTATGTTAAATTAAATATAATTTTAATTACATTTAAATTTATGTTTTGAGAAAATAAAATAAATTGTTGTAATTTTTTTTCTTTTTATAATCCGTTTTAATTTCTACAAATAAAAAAAATTGACTTTTCTTTTTTGTTAATTACTAAATTTTTCTTGTATTAAAAATCTACATTGAACATTTTATTTTGCTTTAATTTATTTTTTTCGGTTTCTTTTTGTTTATATGTAATAATCATAATAATAATTAATAATTGTTTATTAAATGCTAAATAATTTTTTTTGTTGTTTTGTATATTAATTAAAATAAATAAAATAATAAAATTTAGTTTTAAATTTATATAAATTTTTTTTATAATTATTAATACATTTATTAAAAAAACAGTTATAATTAAATATTATATTAATCGGTAAATTGTTTTTTTATTTTATTTTTTGTTTCTTGAATAAGAATTTTTTTTGTATATATACAATAAATATTAACAAATTATTTTGTTCACTTATTTATTGTTAATTAATTTTATTATTAATTGTTTACTTTGTTTTAATAAATTTTTAAATTATATTTCTATTATTGTATGCGTCTTATCAATTAATTAATATATATATTATATAATATTTAAACAACTTTTTTTTAATATTATAATTTTTTTTATATAAAATTAATTATTAATTAACATGTTTTTTTTTGTATTATTAGTACTTAGTATTTTTTTTTTAAATTAATTGAATGCAAAATTTATGAATTTGGAAATGGATTAAATAATTAATTAAAAATTTATTATTAATGGAAAATTTATTAGTGAAAATAGTTTTCTTTACAGAGCTTGTGATTACCGCAATAATTAATTTTGTCAGTCGAATTTTTCATAAGAATAATGTTTTTATTAATGTGAGATTGCATAACTAACAGAATAAGAATAGTTTGTGTTTTTGAAGCTGGAGTGTGAAATTTACGATGAGATTAATAGCATAAAAGCGTTTTATACCTAAACAAAAATTTAAATTAAATTAATTTAATTAAAAATATTCCAATTTTGCTATCTAATTTTTTGTTTTTAACGTAACAAAATCGGTATCGAAAAAAACTATTTCCACCGAAAAACACAGCAATTTTCCTTTTCCTTTTTTTTCTTTTTTGTCGTATCCTAAATTTTAATTTTCTTTCTCTAAACAAATAATAATCTCATTTAATACAAAAAAGAATAACTTTTTCATTTTATTTATAAAATATCTAAATATTGTCATTCAATTTTTTCTTTAATTTATTATTAATAATTAATTTTTGTTCTGTTTATTTATAATATAAATACTTTCAAAATTAAAATAAATTATAAATATAATATGACTCTACTGAACTAAAACAAAAACAAAAAAAAATATTCGGTTATTATGACTGTATGTTGTTGTTAATAAAAAAAAAAAAAAAAAAACAAATAAATATAATTTACTTTTATTATTATAATATTTTGGTAAAATAAATACTGCACCAATTTTTATAAAATAATATTATTAATTAAAATAAAAAACCAGCTGGATTTAATAATCAACGAAATAATTTAGTTTTTTATCACAATTATAGGCAGACTGCTGAATTTGAGAGGCTTTAATTGACGTTTTAGTTTTTTAGATGAACAATATCTATATTCGTTGTGAGAAATTGATATAGTGAAACATGAAACAAAACATAAACATCTAAATAGAAAATAGTTCCAGCACAAAGTTTTTTGTTTTAATATATAAAAAAAAAATTATGATTGCAATAAATACTACTATTATTTTTATATAATAAAACTTAGGAATCGTAACTAGAACTTAAACGATCCCCAACTGGAGATGGTGGACTCGATATAGTACTAGAATTATTGCTAGCAACACTATGTCGGGAACCGCTTTGCATATCAACAACCTTGATGGTAATGATAAATTAAATAAATTATTGTAAAATACATAAATGGCAAATTACGCAAATTAATACCTTTAAAACATCATGCAGCGATGACATACTGCCTAGTGGACTTGGTGAACGTGGTAATGATGGTGGTTGCTCTCGTGGACGTGTTGGTGCTATCCGTTTTGCGCCTAATTATCGGGTTAGTAAAGGGTTAAATATTTTTTTGTTTCTAGGTTAATGAAAGTTAGTTTAAATTATCGTCATTACCATTAAACGGTGGTAGCACTGGACGTGGTGGTGCTCGTGGCGGTGGTGGTGCGTGCCTTATGGCGGATAACTGAAGATGAAATACAAAAATATTGTTTAATACGAGTACTTAAGAAAAAAGATTTTTTTTTTCTAATTTCTTTACTTCACTTACCCGTTGCTGATTAGCTTGATCAGCAGTTTCGATTGTTGTTGGTAAATCTAATAACCTTTGCTTTTGGATTCCATCTCCTGGGCCCATATGTGATATATGGTTAAAGTTGGTTGGCGCTGAAATCATTTTTGATCTTCTATCAGGTCTGGAAAAAATTCAAAATAAGGATTACCCTGTTTTCCTCACTCCTCTAATAAGCCGAGGCTTCTTAGAAATTATTTTGTCTTAATTTTTTGTTAATCTCGTATTTCATTTACATATTTTAATAAGTCGCACGCATTTTAGTAACGTATGAGGAATAAAATATGGACAAACAAAAAAAAGTAAAAAAAAAATTATTTACTAATCAAACGATTTTAATCCATAATTTATTTAAAACTTTAATTCTTAGATAAAATTTACAGAAAAATTTGCGCTCCATATCGATTCGCTTTCCTGATCCTTTCTGGCACTCTTTTCATTGCCGCCTGCGTTCCTGATGTATCAATCTTCTTTAAATCTCTTTTTATCTTTCTAATCAGACATTCAACATTTTTGGCACGATATCCATTGCTGTATACCATTCTCTTCAGATTTGCCCAAAAAGTTTCAATGGGCCTTAATTGTGGAACATTTGGTGGGTTATAGTCTTTAGGGATAAATTCGATTCTGCGTTGACGTAAATCAGATAACGTTGCGTTGGCATAATGTGAGGATGCCAAATCAGGCCAAAAAATCGTTTTATCAGTTTTATGATATTTATTTATAAATTTCTGAAGCACAGGTAAACATTTGTTTGTGTATGTTTGCGCATTAACCGTCAAACCACTTTTGAAAAATACTGAGTCACTGACACCTCGTTCGCTAATAGCCAACCACAACATAACTTTACCTGGAAACTTGGTCTTATGAATAAACTGCTCCTTTTCTGGTGCTTTGTGATCGGGAGACTCGTAGTAGTACTTTGGCTGCCATTCATTACCTTCAACAGTGAAATAACTTTCATCATCCATCACACATTTATAAGCTGAAGAAGCAGCGAAATATGTTTGGGAAAGCACTCTTAATCTAGATTTGATTGTAGCTAATTGTTTGTCTGTAGTTGCTGGTGCCGATTTTTTGGGTTTGCGTTGAATATTCATACTTTGTAAATATTTCTTGATAGTTTTTGGGGCAACTTGATATTTTTTACCCAGTTTTCTGTACGATTTTGCAGTTCGACCCACTGTTTCACCTTTCAATTTCATTCGAACTTTGCTACCTTGTAGTTGACATTTTTTACCAGAGTAGGGTTTTCTTTCCACAGGTTCATTATTCTCAAACAGTTTAATTGTTTTGTAGATAAAGGATTTTTTGAATCCAAGATCCTTGAAGTAGTGAAAAATCTCGTTCTTTTTTTTGTCTGGATTTTCCTGACAAAATTTATAAATTAATTTACGACGATCTACTTGTAACAACGACATTTTTGTAACTAATCGTAAAATGACGCAGTTGTAATGTATTTTTTATAAAATATACGGGAACCACCTTATTTAAAAACAAGGAAATTTTTATTTTTGGTTGTACAATACAAATACAAATACATTTTACATTTGTCCATATTTCATTCCTCATACGTTATTCCCGATTCCCCCACTAACTGTAAATGACATTAGTTTCTATGTCTGATGCAAGCTATACCAGGGATTCGTCTAATAAACCACAGATTCTAATGGAAAAACTTAAAAGTTCCAGTTGCTTCCAATTCGATAAAGTATCGGGTTTTACTTATCTAAGAAGTCGGATTTAGTCCAATTTAGCTCATAGTTCTTCGAAGATGACAAGTTCTCCACAAAAAAACTGATAACTAGTATATCAAAAGGATTAGCTTAAAGGGATCTTCGACTTTTTCTATATCTACGATCCCTTGCTGTGCTTATTCCGGCATCAACGCAGCCACTAAAAAAATTCTCCATGAGGATCGGCAAGAAATTGGTGGAATTTACGATAGTGGTTTTTGTATAAGTAAGAAGACAGGATCGAAGTGCATAATTTGTTTTTCAAACGGATATTTCAAAACTTACCAACATTAGAGAAAATAATTTATCTACAGCTAAAATTTGTCAACAGAAAATTTAGATTTAAATTAACATATATTCGATAACCTAGTAAATCAGAATTCGCAAGTCGATAATGAAATTTTTATTTCGAATTACTACATTTTTTTTCTAAGTTTTCTTTAATTAGTGACTTTCCCAAATATAATTGCAACGCTTGCTGACTGGCGGCTAAAATATTTCATATGGAATTTTATATGGTCAAAATGTGTCTTGAATGT
This sequence comes from Tipula helvola, assembly GCA_963556165.1. Lineage (NCBI taxonomy): Eukaryota > Metazoa > Arthropoda > Insecta > Diptera > Tipulidae > Tipula > Tipula helvola. The sequence continues at coordinate 160,207,051 of OY744481.1, read as the reverse complement.
TTCATTATATTATTAATTTCGACTAAATTAATTTTAAAATTTGTTATTTATTATTAATCACAACATATTGAATTTTATTATTCATAAAAAAAAAGTAGGGGGACATCCACTAATTTAGACAAGAAACTTGTATTTGTAAACATGATTTTACTTGTTTTTGCATGTAAAAAAAAAAAAAAGTAGTCAGCGCTGCCCAAGCGGGGGGACAAATGAACTAAAATCGATATTGGGCAAATGGCTAATTGCAAACATTTTCTTGAGTTCACAAATAAAATAATTAAGCCAAGACAATGAATACTAAAGAAGAAAATTGGTTTGCAAATATTTTTTTTTTTTTTTTGCTTCATACAAGATTAGTAAATTCCTACGAAGGAGACACAGAAGAGAGTCATAATTAATATTATTTTAGGCGCCTATTCGAGGGGAGGATGGGGGGGGCCAAAATTGGTATTAATATACCAGCTGCGTAACCTTCCAATAGGCGCAAGTGTACGTACTGCCTCCTCGCGGCAACCACCGGTAACTGTAACCATTAGGCAGAATGTGGCCTTTTGTGACAGGCTAAAGGACGGCGCTAAAGGAGAAAACCTTGACAAAAAATCCCTAATCTAAGGTGGAACAGCATATGCCGATGGATGAATGGCTGATAGGTTAATCAGTCTATATATGCGGACTCTGGATACCAGGCACCCTCCAGTTGTATTTAGCCTTCCTGCAGTAAACCTGGGTGACCTACAGGTGACTTTTTTTATTCCCAGCAACTCGCAAGAGTGAAATCAAAACGGTTAACGAGGCACGGGAAGGAATACACGGGGGTGGGTCTGCCCTCTCGAAGTCCTTGAGTCCCAATGCTACCGCTTTTCTAGCAGAAGTAAATGTTATTACATCTAGGAGGGAGAGCAATGAGCCCAGATAGTATGTAACGCGTGTAGAAGTATTTCCTACAGTAGACATCTAGGAGGGAGAGCAATGAGCCCAGATAGTATGTATCACGTACCGGTCGGCAGTATTATCAGGTTCATTAAGAGCCTGAATATTGGCTGGACGGATAATTAAGTAGGGCTTGATGCACAAAAGATCTTTTAGGTCGCAGTGCGAGGTGGCTTAACGCCCACATGGCTCTCAAGTAATAATAATAATAATTATATTATTAAAAATAAAGAATTTTGGGGATTCAATAAACCGGTCTAAATGATTTTAAATTGGAATTGAGCCAGGAGGTCGATTACGGTCGGCTCAAGTTGAGTGAGCAAGTTGCATCGTTTATCATCTGTAATTTGAAATAATTTTAAAGTATTTTTGAACTTTCATTTATACTTTCATCCAACTTTGATTTTTTAGTTTTTTTTAAAAGGCTGGCAATAAATCGGCATCAAAACAATTAATATTTGAGTTACATAAAACAGCGCATTTTAATGAACTTCAAACGAACATTTCATGTTATTATACAAAATGATTTTTTGAAACAAAACATAATAAATTGGCATCATTTATAATTTGTTGGAACTATTGGAAAGGACTACAACAAATTATTATTTAGATCGCAAAATAAAGGTTTTTGGAGACAACCATTAGAAACAAAAATAATAAATAGCCGTAAATAGATCATTTTTAGCTATGAATTACATATATTCTCGTTAAAGTATAACAATTTTTTCAATATATTCTGTTTTTCCCTTATAAGGAAGCCGCCTGAATGAAAATTGCTTAAAAACTTTACGAACATCATTAATTATTGGCAGTCCAATAATAAGCCGCACCTAATTAGAACCCACACCCCATTAAAAAGCCTTTTAACTTATACCGTTTTCACCAAAAAACGGGTGCAACGTTTTACACTAAAGACACAACTCCTGGTCACTGAGGCGAAAATTTCGTCAGATGAAGAGTCAGAAGATATTGAACAGTTTCTTGAAAAATTAATGATCTGCGACTGTGATATACTAGTCGACGGTTTTAGACAGATAGAGGGAGAAAATCAGAAAGAAGACGATCAGCGCCCGAATTCCGGTTCGATGACAAATGATAACGAGAGCCCATTGTATTTTTATTTAGACTCTATTCACACCAAACGCGAATCGCGAGTTAATTACAAATGCGAATTCGCAAATTCGAATTTATTGTCAAATTCAATACCATCCATATGATCAAATATTATACCGTAATTTTTTCAAAGGCCAACCTGGGATGATATGTTATACCATCACTTTCGATTTGTTTTCGATTGTGTTTTGTCTCTTGTACCAAGAACAAAATTGTACGCTATTTTCTTCTTTCATTACAATTTTCTAATGCGATCTCAGCCTTCGGTATACTTTTCCTTTCCTTCACATCGATAATATATCCCAAAAAAAAATGTTGTGATGAAGAGTGATGCATGAAAGTAGAAATAGAATGTTGTTTTATTTGAGCAAGCTGAGATAGCTTTAGAAAAAGCATAATTGGAAAAGCGAAATAGAGTGCAATTTTGTTCTTGTTACAAGAGACAAAACACTATCGAAAACGAATCGAAAGTGATGGTACAACATGTCACCCCTGTTTTTTTTACGTTAATCGTTTTAACGAAGTTTATAATAGCTGTATTTTATTTGTTAATTTACAACAACAATTGCACTATTGAATTCCTCAGTAGGACTAAGAACTCGTCGAATTCCTGATAAATTGATGGAATTCAACATCGAATTCACCGTTTAGTTTGCCTACTTTACGCTGGGTTCGCTAGACTACTTTTTTTTAGTTTAATGTTCTATCTATTGACGATTGGAGCATCACGGATTCCACCTAGTGGAACATTTTTAAACTGAGCTACCTGATAATTTGACGTTCGAAATTGTTGTAAATAATTCCAATTTTGAACTATAAAAACAATTTTTAATTACCGCATTGCTAAAGTTTCTTTCTTCGCATTTGTGATAAATGTCATTTTATCAGGTGCATCATTTTAACTATTGTCCTCGAGAGGCGCTTTCTTTACTTTTACAATCGTCAATAGATGGTGTGATTAGTATATCTACTTACCACCAGATTATATGAACGTGGAGTCAATAAGTTTTGTTTACATTTTTTTTACATGGAGTTTGATCAAAAACAACTCTATTAAAATTTTAAAAAAAATCAATGAAAATTATCATGATACGAAATACAAAATAAAAAAATTGAATAACAAAAGAATAATTATTATATTTTTAACATAAAACAAATAGAAAAGCCTTTGGTTTATTAGAATTTGATGTTTAAACACCGAACATTATTTGAGTTTTGTGAGGTTAAGTCAGATGCTTTATGTTTGTTTTTGTTTAAGAATTTTAAATTTGTTTGCCCATTTCTATTAGGAGCTCCTTGCTGATCATTGTGTTTGCAAAATTTGTTATTCCAGGCAGCTCAAATGGTTCCTTTAACATAAAATTTACCATACAAAACTTAAATAATTGATAATTTTATATTTTGTTTTTCTAACAGTTGTAACGGCGATCCGTTTATTTTATGTTAAAAATAAACAAATCCTTCTTTTGTTAACAAATATCATTTGATTATTGTTCAAACAGAGCTGTCATTGTAGAGCTGTTTTGGGTCAAACTCCATATAAAACACATGTTGACCCCGTAACGTCGAGACGTCTCGTAAATTAAAGGTTGAACTGATGTACTAAATCTAAAATACAATCTAGTGTTTTAGTACATCAGTTCAACATTTTTTCCATGAGACGTCTCGTCGTTACGGGGTCAACATTTTTGTTTACATTTTTTTTATATGGAGTTTGGCCCAAAATAGCTCTAACAAAAATTAAAATAAATGAATTAAATTTACTTCGCCAGGAAGTTTAATTAAATGATATTTGTGAACAAAAGAATCATTTGTTTTTTTTTTAATATAAAATAAATGGATCGCCCTTACATTGCTAGAAAAACAAAATATAAAAACTAGCAATTATTTAAGTTTTGTTTACTAAATTATACGTTAAATGTACCATTCTAGCTGTCTGGAATAACAAATTTCACGATAACAATGATCCACAGGAAGCTCCTAATAGAAATGGGTAAAAAAAATTGAAATTCTTGAACAAAAACCAACATAAACAATCAGACATAACCTCACAAAACTTAAATAATGGTCGCTGTTTAAACATCAAATTTTATTTTTCACTTCGTATCATAGTAATTTTCTTTGATTATTTTTAAATTTTAATAGAGCTGTTTTTGAGCAAACTCCATATAAAAAAAATGTAAACAAAACTCATTCTACGTTCATAAACTCTGGTAATAAGTAGACATACTAATCACACCATCTATAGGTTGCCTTTGTGAAATCTATTATTATTTGACTTTTTATTTGGCAATTAAAAGTAAAAAAAAAGTTTATTATAAAAATCAAATAATTAAATAGTCAAATAATAATAGATTTCACAAAGCCAACCTAAAGAACTAAAAAAAATGTGGTCTAGCGCACTCAGCGTAAAGTAGGTAAACTAAACGGTTGACGAATGGAACAGTGTCCCCAGCGGACAATAGGGAAGTATGTGATAGGCTGTAACAAAAATTTGCCATATGAAGTTATACGGAAATATTGTCTACTTAAATTACATTTTTATTTATGAAAATTGTAATGATTGGAAAATTAATAAATTTTATCCCATATGTAGTTTAAATTGTGATTTTAGTATATCTGATTCATTTGGGACATTTTATTCATTTTAAATATTAGAAAGTTGTACTTAAAAATTGCAGAAATTTAATGTTAAACTCAATATAAATATATATTTCGGCCCTAAACAGTTTTGGAGGTTTAATAGACCACAGTTGCTACGCTTTGACTTATTAATACAATCTAAAATTTAATATTTTTAAAACATTTATGTTTTTGGTAACACTAGTTTATTTTGGAATTTCTGCAATATTTAAGTACAAGTTTCTCATATTTAGAATGATAAGAATGTCACAAATAAATCAGATATACAAAAATCACACTTTAAACTACAGAGGGGATTAATTCAATTTTCCAATCATTATAATTTTCATAAATAAAAATGTAATTTAAATAGACAATATTTCCATATAGCTAACTTCATATAGCAAATTTTTGTTACAGCCTATCACATATTTTACTTTTGTCCGCTTATGACGATTGTAAAAATAAGAAACGCGCCTCTTACGGAAGATAGAAAAAGTGGACCGGATACATACAAATTGCTACGCAGCCATAGTAAATATGTTATCAGCACTTCGGCGGAAAATAGAAAAAATGAAGCGGATACAAAAAAATCGAGACCCTCCAATCGTCATAAGGCGCTTTTTAAAATTTTGCATTCGTCAATTTATCAGGAATTCGACGAATTGCTACAGAGGAATTTTTATTTAATTAAATACACTAAATGTAAACAAACCCACATAGCGATATTTTATTCGCGAAAAATGTATTTCACTACAACAAAATTCAAAATGCTACCAACATTTGAAAACTAATCGAATTTTAAACATTGAATTCCATGGGTATTTTATTTGACCAACATTGAATTCCAATGCCTTGGTCAAATAAAATACGACTAATGTATAATACGATATCTATAATATTATTTAACTCTTCAAAAATCATTTTGATTGTACATATTTGAAAAGTTTTATGAAAAATACTCGTACGAATGTCAATTCTCGTACGCATGATTTTATGAAAAATATTCGTGCGACTTTTTAATTGAAACAGGTTGAAGATAAGCTACAATGTTAAAACCACTGATGGTTTTAGATAGATCGTCCAGTTAGCTTTCAAGAGGCATAAATCAATCTGCGGAGAAACGCTTAGTTGCGACGCAAATAGAATATGAAACATAGGTAAGTCACGCCTACCCACACATATGCTACTACTTCATAATAGTCTCACATTTGTTCCACTTTTAGTATTTGCAGGCCAGTAAGTCATTCGTACTCTTCATCATTGTCATCATCCGACTTGCCAGCAGACCATCTGGAAAGTGATGGTTCACGAACTCAGATGGTACTGGTATGTGGTCCAGTTTCGAGAATATTCAAGGTACCATATCACTGAAGGCACAAGCACATGGACTAACTGTTGGCGCACCCTGGATACACTGAATTTCGTGTACTTTCTCCCTCATTTTTATTTTATAGGCCAATCTTGGTAGTCTCTTTTTGTTTATTAGTTTTTGATTTGGCTTGTTTCATATTGGTGGATTAAAAATCATCCGATTATTTCACATTCACAAATCTTTATTGAACAAAACAATCGTGAGATTTTTATAACATTTAATTTTATGTAATTTGCGCAGGGCCGCTACGTCATCGTCCTCGCAGTAACCAGTAAGTGATTGAACTTGAAGGGAACCTTAAATGTGATGGGTTTCTTTTTTAAAGATTTATCCAGATAATATACCATATACGCTGGTTTAAAGCGATCAGTAGACACGGAACGCTTTTTTCCACTAACATAAATTACGAAAATTTATGGCGTTGTAAGGCCCTTAGTAAGGTGAAGTGAAGCTTGTTCGTGTTCGGTCGACACATACAAATACAAGCTCGTAATTATCTTAACTTTATTGAATAAAAACTTTGGAATCTGCCGATTTGCGACAATCTGGGACGAAACTTTGCGTTTTTGTGTGAAGTTGTTATATAAAGTCATCATGGAACGGATTGAGAATTAGGGCCTAGAAATATTTCGCCAGAAAGTCTGAGACTCTGGCCATATACTACGCCTAATTTGCTCTATGTAATTAATGTTTCCTTTAACACATGTTCTTTACCCAACAAGATTATAAGTAACTCTGAGGTCCAATGCTTAGGCAATACCTCTAGCTCTGAGTAAAATTTTAAGTGTCCTGTGAAAGCGCTCTACCATTCCGTTTGATAACGGATGATAGGCGGTATTACAAATTCTGTGTAATCTTTAAAATTTCGTTAACTCAGAGAAGAGCTCTTTTTTGTTATTATATCAAGTGGAACGCCAAAAATAACTCGTATAATGCGCAACCAGCGAATGTATAAGTTCAAGCTTATAACTGACATCTTGTCTATGTTTGGAATTTAATTTATGGAGTCAGCTTGTGGATCATATATTCGTGACAAGGTGTCTGGGACCACATTTTGCTTACCTGAAATGCGTCTGATGTCAGTCGGGAATTGGGATATAAAATCCAAATGGCGAGCTTGCCGCGGACTGCGTTCAGTCTTTGAGATTATTCCATTAATCAGGAGTTTATGGTCGATGTCTACACCAGCTAGCGAGTCTATTGACCAGTATATCACCAGTTGGCAGTTCTCTGTCGAAGGTGACATACTTGATTTCGCTTTGAGACTGTTTCTTTGAAAAGAATGCTACGTTTTCTCAAATACCTTTATTTAATTGTTGTAATACCGCTGCCATCACAGTATGCGTTCCACGTGATATTGAATAAAGTATCTTAAAGTGGATGTGCCAATAATATTGCATCAGCCAGCAAGCGCTTCACTGTGACAAATGCGTTATTGCATTCTGCAGGATAGAATTTTTTTGGCATGAACAGGGTGTAGAAATTCGGCTAAACGTGAAATGAAGCGGTGATAATAATTCAACATAGAGGCAGGTTTTGGGAACTTTGATATGGCTACTACACGCTCCGGCGAAGGTTTTACGGCATATGTTAATACATGTATGGTGGCTGAGGAATCAAAGTTCTGGAACGCCAAAAATACATTTGGATATCTTTATTTTGACACCGTACATTGTAAATCTTTAAAAAGCTTGCCGTAAATCAGACGACTGCTTCCTCTTCAGACGTACTTACCAGCAATATGTCGTCAAAGTAGACAAATATGACACTAAGATCTTTTAACACTTCATTCATAAAGCGTTAAAAGGTTTGTGCAGCATTCTGGAGACCAAAAGGTATTCGATTGTATTCGAATAACCCGATTAGTTTAGTGATTGCCATTTTATGTACGTCTTTGAAAGCTGCAGGTATGCCCTGATTAAGACAATTTTTCTAAAAACGGTATATTTGAAAGGATGCACCGAAAATGTATCTCTTTAGAACCAAATAGAGCGGCGAAGAAAACGACAAGTGGACGTATGCCTAATTAGACCGTATGGACGGACTCACTATGTGTTGCCTTATATTTAGTATCCAATCGACGAGGTTTTGAATACGGAAGCCAACCATTCGTAAGAAACGTTATGTCTAACTGGAGTTTTATAATTTGGTTCTTCGGTAAGGAAAATTCTTATTTACCATAGCCGTTCTCAACTCTAAATGCTTTGTTGTGTGAGTATTAACGGAAACTGTTATTGTGCTGACAACCAATTTCGGAGAAATTCGCTGTCGAAAGACACAACACTAGATCGAAAGATCGATTTCCTTTGAAATAATTGACTGGAATTATTGAAAGGTCAGCCTCAGTGTGAATTCGATTATCTGCCGCATGGGTAGTCCATTTAGTCGTTTAAAATTGGTTTTGTGGATACTTTATTTTGGGATCTAAATTCTCAAAGCTTGATACATTTTTGTGCTCGGTCACCGTACTTGTAATGATACCAGTAGAACCTGTATTTACGCTGTGATCTGTTGCGGCTCCTTGGTCTTTTAAAATATAGCGATATGTAAGATTGCGGGCTGTTAGAGTGACTACGATACCGTTAGCAAGCGCAGAAAATGATTTTTGGAACTGTGAAGTTTATTCTTTAAAATCTGCAATCTCAGATTTATCTGTTAGATTGCGGGAAGTTGATGGAGCAGGATCCATTCGCGAAATATTAAGTGAAAAATGCGAACGAGTAATCAATTAGGAGTATTTTTGCATCGATTATTAACAGTGGATTAAATATGGATTTATTACTATATACTACACTATCTAGAAAAAGACAAAACAGTCACTGGCGAGTATTATGGTGCGTTATTGGACAAATTGAATGATGCGCACAGGGAACACATTTGGTGAGGAAAAAAATTATTTTTCTTCAAGTCAAGAATAGTTATGACAAAATTGCAACAATTACACTTCGAATTGCTTCTCCATCCACCAAATTCTCTAGATTTGCCACTTAGCAATTATTTCCTGTTTCCAAAATTAAAAGATGGCTGCAGTGAAAGGGATTTGCTTGCGTCGAATAATGAAGATTTAATTGACGATTGTAAAAGTAAGAAAAGCGCCTCTTACGGAAGATAGAAAAAGAGGACCGGATACATACAAATTGCGACGCAAGACGCAACCATAGTAAATATGTTATCAGCGCTTCGGCGGAAAATAGAAAAAATGAAGCGGTTACATAAAAATCGAGACCCTCAGTCAATAGCCGAAACAAAAGCATATTTTGGTGTTTGACAAATCGCCTTACAAGATAGGTATTGAAATGCTGGAAAATCATTGAATGAAGTGAATTGAATTAAAAGGAGATTATGCCTGAAGAGTAGCGTTTTATTATCAATACAGGAAATTTTTCAGCCCATGTAGTATCATTTCTGAACCTTCATAGGGTGTGAAAAATGTATGCGATGCTCTTGAAATGGCCGGCGTGTTAAAGAACCCCATAAAAAATATATGGGAATTTATCGCTTAGAAAAGTTTACGGGGATAACCGACAATTCCAGGTTGTTAATAGCTCGAACGAGCCTTCAGTGATTTACCACCCAAAATTATTAAATTATTAATTAGGATCATGTACAAACTGGATTTTAGTGTTGGCAGAAAACGAAGGAGCACCCCAGAATCTAAATTTATTTGTTTATATTATTTTAATTGGTCGAAATTTGTACATTTTCCAAAAAGGTGATATAGTTATGACACAGAGCGAATTTTTAAAAACTCGATTTTTGTAACAGTACCAATCCATCCAAGTGAATGTTTCTGTTGTTATGTAAGTGTACTTCGTAATCATTGTTCGTTCTGCATTTTTTCTTAATTGTTAATTTAAAAAAACCAAAAAATCATGTACCTAGTGATATAGTTGTGAAATAAACTGTACTTAGCGATTGCGATTTAAAATGTCATACAAAGGAATATATTTTTAGAACTTAAGCGGTAAATTATACGTAATAAGATATTTCATATAAGTATAGCTAGAACAAAGCTAATAACTGGAACCACCAGGAAGATAATAAACCCTCAAAATTTGAAAGCAAAACAAAAAATAAAAATGAGGTACACTTCATAGAATCTAGTGATAGTATCACGATAGTAAAAGTAACTGTTGTAAGGTTTCTCGGATTGTATGAAAAATTTGTACGTATTTCGTTAACTTAAAAATTTTTGATAGAAGGGGACACTGCTTTAGAAATTAGATAGAAGGGGACACTGCTTTAATTGATTACGCAAAAGGTATAAAATTGTATAACCAATAATAATGAAATGTTTTTCTCACCCTCTCGTATTTCTATTCCCTTCTCGTATTGAAAATCTCCGCTTTGGCTTAGTTCGACCATCTCGGTCCAATGAACCAGTATTTAGTAATTCCCCTGCAAAAAAAAAGGAAAAAATTAACAAACAATTACCATATCAACCCTGTTCACCCCACTTACTTGTATGCATATTAGCTAAATAAACAACCAACGGCGAATCATTTAAATACGTTAATGCTAGATTTCCCTGATTACTTAGCGCCCTTGAACGTTTTAGCCCAATGGACTGAACCCATTCCGCAGTCTGCGTATTAAATATATCTAAATGAGTCTCAGAGAATACTAATAAATGTCCATCACAGTAAGCTGTAATAAAACATTAGAAAATTAGTAACTACAAATTAAAATTTTAAAAGTTGTACTGTATCTTTACTTATATGTGTTGGAACGGCAGGATACATAATTTCACGATCACGTGATTTTCTACCTTGTAAATCTACATAAATTGCTAATGTTTGGAATACTAATAGTAATTCACCATGGCCACCACTTTGACTCGGTTGAATTTCTATGACCCGCCAGGCATCCACACCCGAATAATTTAAAAATGTACATAATTGATTTTCGGGATGAACTAGTGCTAAAATATTGAAAATAAAACAAATACAAATAATACAAAATGTAATTTAGATTAGATCTAATTGTACGTACACATTGCTTGAGCTTCGCCCTGTAAATAATAGGCAGTGAAACCACTCTGGTGTCCGACCGCTAATCGTAAATCGGATAAAATTTGTAAACTTTGTACGGGATAGGCTACAGTAAACTCGCACATTTTATGATGTCGACTACGATTCCGATTAATTTCGTACACAACTATTTGTGATGTACTCTGACGCTTAAGTGCAATCACTATGCAATAAACGTTTTGAGGTATTCGCCTAATAATACCAGTACACGCGGTAATACAATTTTTCGACTCGGCCACCTTTATCCATTCCACATCAGCAGCTTCAAGCGCACGAATTGGTAATAGGCGCATGTGTCGTTGTTTTCCACATAATACTACTAGTATTTGTTCTTCGGCAATATGCCACAATTGAATGATTTTTTTTGATTCACCAATTCGGGCAATTTCACTACGATCAAGATCTAAACAGAATAGGCCATCCTCAGTGCCCAATAATATTCGCTCGGGGTCTATAATTAAAGAGCTTAGTGCGTTTCGTATTACAGTAAGTGAACTATCGAGCACTTCTCTGACACGGAATATTGCTGTATTGGGTAGATTATTTCGTTTTAATATCCTATGCAGTTCACTTAATGCGACTATCCATTTCGTTTTCTCCGACTCTGTATCGGCTAACATTAGGGTGTTTGAACTGGCACCATCATCTATTAGGGATGTTGTTATCTGTGCAAAATAATATAAAAAAAAAAATTGGTAATTTCTTGATTAATTGATATAAGTATTTTAAATGTTTACCCTAAAAATACATGGGACATCTTTTTTGGTGGCATGAATTACATCACTTTCTCGAACTCCGGTTACAGCAAACTCTGGATCTCTCATATCGAGTACCTGTGATACATGGACGCTTGGCAATGCACTACGATCAGCTGGTATATCGTATAGGAATAATTTAAAATCACAAACGACTACAAATTGTCGGATCCATCCACGTTTAACAGCACCCATTTTTGGTACTTTCACGTAACCCTCATATGCGGTACCAATCCCACGTGTTGGATCAATACCTAATGGACGTTTTGTTTGATCTGCAGGTACTGGACATTGAGTCGGAACTTTTTGGCAGCATATCATGTGGCATGCAAAACCGCATAATTCGCAAACGACACCTTGCCGTGTCAAACCAACCATTAACGATGTACAGTGATTACATTTGGTTGGGCTACTAAAGGTACGCACTAAAAATTGGTGAACCTTTTGTTTTGGTATAATTGAACTGTGCATACTATGTTGATCCTGAAAATGAGTATAGAGAATAATATTAAGATTTTTATTGTTTATTATTAAAACTTTCGCCATTCCGAATACTCACCATAGAATTATCACTTAAATTACTTTTTGAACTAGACAAACTATGAGCTCGATTATCTTCAATATCACCCTCCTCGCTCTCCATCGAATAACCTGATAGATGTAAATGCTGCATTTGTTGCGTTGAATATGAATGCTGTGATATTGTATCGCGTGCTTGTTGCTGCTGCTGTTGCTGTTGCGTAGTTGGTGGTAATGATGCTGCTTGCATATTATTCGATGATGAACTAGTTGATGAAACATTTTGAGCGTTTTGTGGAATTGATTGTGTTAACGAATTCGACGATGGATGCTGTAAATTAAAAATAATCGGACAAAAAAATTTTAAATTTAATTTTTAAAGGATCTCGCACGTCACTACTACTCACTGTATTGGCCGCTAATGTTGAATTTGTGTGCGTTGTTGAATTTGATCCACCTCCAGTTTCTTTTAGGAAATGATCCAAATACGACATTTGAGATGAAGGACGGTCTAAAACTATTTTTTTTAGTTTTGATTAAATTTTAATTTGCAAATAATATACAAAATTGAATGAATTGTTTTGTTTTTATGATAATAATCCAGCAGTAATGGTAGTAGTAATGGTAGTAGAGTAGTAATGAGCATATTTTATTAAGCCGCATTTAGAAATATATGAAAAAAGAAATAGGCGTTTGTTAATAATTATTACTTTTAAAAAACTGTATATAATTGTATATAAAACAAAACGACTAGTAATTATATTGTAATTCACAACTTTTTTCACAGCAGCGAGCATATAATTATCAATCGTCAACACAAAAAAAACTTATGTATTAATAAAAATCAAAAATAATTAGAGCAAACAGTAGTTATGTATATCCTAGCTTAACGAGAAACTATAAAGGATTGAAAAAAATTTTGGTTTGGAAATTTTTTGAATTCACAGATTTATAATTTTTATTGTTTTGAATTTGAGTCTTTAAAATTTAGTTTTGTTTCATTATTTATTAACTTAAATTGTATTAAACAAAATTATAGGAAATAATAATATTATTAATTAATAATAAAAATAATAAAGCCAATACTTAAAAATATAAATTTATATAAAATAATAAGGTTTTTTGTTTTTTCTTTTTATATACATTTAAAAATCAACAGAAATTTATTTTATGATCACTGGATGAAAAGAACTTTTATTATCGAATGGTTTAATGAATTAGACTAAATTTTAGATGGCTATCTTTTCATAAAATGAACATATTAACGACTCTCTCTTGGCACATAGACAGTGTTGAGAGGCGTTATTTTAACATAGAAAAATATTGTATAATTATTTGTTTTAAAAACTAAAAATTTGAAATAGTTATGTTATTACAAAATTAACAGAAAAAAACTAAAAAAATAAAACAAACAAAAGAAAAATTTCAAACTAATAGAAATTAAAAAATTTTAAAATTACCTGAATAATTTTCTTTTACAAAATTATAAATACGAGTAACAATAGTGAAATAAATGTGGTACATAGGTAATAAGCTTTTAAAGTCGATTTTTTTTTTTGTAAAATAAAATTAAAAAGATTTACAAAAAACAAAAGAAACATTTTTTTTTTTTAGAAAAAAACAAACCATTTATGGCTTTAGAGAGCCAAACGTTGATAGATTTTCCTGAATTGCGTGCTTTTTTATGATAAATAAATGAAAAAAATTGTATAGGAGAGAAATAAAAACGAAAACATTTTAACGAAAAATATTTTATTTGTAAATAATAATAGTAAATAAAACTGAAAACACTAATTTTTTACTTAAATTTATAACATATTGTAAAATTGCGAAGTGCATTTCGAAGGAAAAACAAAATAATATGATTACATTTGAAGCACCTTCTGGATTTATCACTTTTCTTGACGAAATAGAAAAACAAACATACTACCTAAACATACTTGCAAATTATTCGTAAACACATGAAAAATTAAAATATTCGGGTTTATTCGATAAAATTGATTCGTCTCTGTTTAGAGTAATTTTACCCAACAGACGCGCAACGTTTATGCAATCAAATTTTTATGTCGATGTTTAGTTCATTCAAATCGCCTTTAGTCATTTTCTCTGTGGCCAAGTTTCAACATGGGTATTTATTTCGGTTATTATTTTACTGGAAGTTTTCTACAATTATACAAAAGTATTTCAGCATCAGTCCTAAAATCAGCACGATGTTATCCGCGCGATAATTTTCCATCAGTTTCAGAAGATTTTTTCAGGAGAAAATAACTGAAGCGTAAGAAGTTAAAATTACTTTCCGATTTTGAGGCAAATAAAGAGGAAAGGAAGAAAAATCTTTTTGAGAAAAGGGAATATAGCTTCATTGGAACTGAATTTACCGAGAAGTTTTGCCTCTGGGTACTAGAGAATAGATTAGTGAATGTATTAGAAAATAGATCAGATGCCGAGTTGTTGAATTAACTAAGATATTTCCTAATGTTCCAACCGTCAGAAATCACCTCCCCGTTCAAAAACAAAACTGTTCGAAATATTTTTTTCTAAAAGAATCAGACTGGGTAGTATTATTAGTAGTTATCTTATCAGTAGTTACAAAAAGTAATTGCATGACTCAAAAATATCATATTCAAAAATGTCTCATTGAAAATGAATTTTTGATGTACTCTTATGTTTCTTCAGAATTTTTACCCCCAATTATGACGTATATAAGTCTCCTAATAGCGTTACCACACTTCGGTTAAATAAATCCGATTTAGCTAAACTTTATCTGGTAGTCTTTGAAATAAAACGCAATTAGCAAAAATTAGAGTTGACAAATTGCGACTAAGGCTGTTTTCCAATCACCGACTTATTGACTTATTCGAACTTATTCAAATAAGTCTGCTGAAAATGTGACTTATTCTTTAGTAATTTTTCCTATAGAAAATTTATTTATTTTTGGTGTCATGGAAACATTCTGTCTAATTATTGTGTATTTTCAAAAATTTTCAAAATAAGTCTATAAAAGCAATTGGAATGACTTCATTGACTTATTCAAGATGGCGTCAAATAAGTCAATAAGTTTGAAATAAGTCGGTAATTGGAAAAGGGCCTAAACTCGAAAAATTTACTAAATCTGTTTTATTAAATCGCAATGTGTCAATGGTATAATACTGTTTTAGCTAAAATTGCGCCCAGCGAAAAATTATAAACTTAAAAATTAAGAATTAATAGAACTTAAAATGGGCTAGACATCATTTCTGTATTCTGGCCCAGCGAAAAATTAACGTCGCTTAACAAAATTAACGAACCCTGTATGCGCTTGCGTCCAAACTTAAGAAATAAATTTCAAATTCAAGCCGCATACTTCAAAAAAAATTCAGTAACTTTAAATACAAAACGTTTTGATACAAAACATTTTTATATAAGCATGCTCATTTTTTTAATCTCTATTTATCGCTAACTTTACGAGAAAAAGAGCAAACACATTTTTTTTTGAAAATAATCCCGTTATATTTTTGTGTTTGTTTCTGTTTACAAACCTACATAATATGTTGTTAAGACCAGTGTTTAAATTCAAATTTCGTTCCTTTATTTATTCTCTTTTTGCGAAAGAAGAGAAAAAATATTTTGTTTTGTTTCTTTCCTCCGGAACGAAATCCAACAAAATAAAATATCTCTCCTCTCCTATCTTTTGTGTTTTATATGAGGAGAGATATGAGCCGTTAATTTTGAAAGTGGTGCAAGTCCATTTTTCAACAAATTTAAGTTAATGATAACAATAGACAAATAAAAGTAGAATCTTTCTAACGGTGAACAATTTATAGTCAAAAAAAAAAAAAATAATAATCCTTAATACTTGCTCAAAAAATAAGAAAATCCAAAATCCCGTATATTTTTGCATTTATTGTTTCTCTATTCCTTCATTTTCTCGTTTCAACAAAATGTGGACTTCCCTCACTTTCAAAATAAACGGCTCATATTTTACTTTTTCGGTTTCGTTCCCGGGGAAAGAAACAAACAAAACTATTTTTGGGTTTCTTTCACAAAGAGAGAAAAAAAAAGATAAAAGAAGGGAACGAAAAAATAAATTTAAACACTGGTTAAGACGTTTAGGGTTAATAGTGATAAACTAATAAATAAAAATATCTTCTGCGCATGCACGCATAAGTTTTTATGATAAACAATAAAAATAACCGAATTTTACGTCGTATGAAAATACGGTCGTGTTCGTGTACCGAAGCGTCGTATACCGAACAAAATTTCCTCAGCCAAAAAAGGTCGAATACCGAATTGGTTGTGTATCGGGGTGGTCGTATACCGGGTACCACTGCATTTTTAATTTGTTATTTAATCCTTTCAAACGCCATTTAAAATTAACTTTCTTCCAAAAATAAAATACGTAGCACAATTATGCACTGCTATGATATGGCATTGCTCATAAAACTGTAGTATGAACATAAATAAATAAGAGAACGATCGCACAAGAGAAATGAGACAAAAATTAAAAATTACGATTGGTCGAAGCGATGAAACTTGATGTACAATATATCATCCCTCTAGTAATGAAACAGCTTATAAGAAAAATGGTAGTTTTAAAATAATTCGCATTTAAATGTTTATTGAAAAAACTTTTTGAAATAAAATCTTTTATTTTATAGAAAATTTAATTTTCTATGAAATAAAAGATTTTATTTTAACCCTCAGGGTACTGACTGGGTTACCGTAACCCAGACAGATTTTGAAAGTCGCGCCATTTGAAAGGAAGTGAAAGGTGGGGGTCCGGAGTGGGGGGTAAAAAATCTTTGTGGTAGTGTCTGTGTAAGCCGTAAGTGGCAGCCTCAGTCTGCGCTTGGTGCTCGAGTGGTACGAGTTAGAAAGTTGACCTCGGGTATTTCTCACCCAGTCAGTACTAAACGTTACAAAATCCGTATTTTCGGGAGACAGAATTTTTTTTTTTTTTTGGAGTTTTGGCTGGAGTAAAGTGTTTTGGTTTGTACAATTTACTATTTTTTATATTTTTATTATTAATTAAATATTTATTATTAATTAAAAATTTATTATTGTGTATCCTACTCTCAAAATTATGCTCTATGCTTATGTACAGTAGAATTCGCTTATAATGAACGGTCATAGGACAAATAATTTTGTTCATTATAAACGTGTGTTCATTTTAACCAAAAATTTGGTTATAATGAACGGCGTTCATTATAATCAAATGTTTGGTTTTAAGAAACGGTTGTTCATTATAACCAAATGTTTGTTAAATTCTTTTATCCTTTACAATTTAAATCAAAATAACACTCAAATGAAAAGAATTGATTATGGAATGGAACTTGCGATGCAACTTGTTAAACCTGCGCTAGCTGCTAGACTAGCGCTCCGAGTTCTCTCGACCGCAAAACATTTTACAAGTGCCTCAAATGTAATAAGGCTATGTGCAGAGACCATGTAGCCAAAATATGCTGCGAATGTGGAAATACAGTCTGATTTTGTTTTTTTTATATTTTGAACAATACAAATTTCATTCAACAATCAATTTTGTTATTTATTTATATTACACTTGTGCCTTGTTACGATAAATCAATCATGGAACGTTTTATCGCTATCCTAGAAAACGGGTTATTTCAAAGTTTAAAAAAAATATAGTTTTTGGAATGGATCAAAAAACTGATTCGACCATTTTAAAGAACAACTTTTTAGCTTTAAAATGCAACAAGAAAAATTTCGATATCTTTTTTTTCACAAAGTTATGGAATTTAAAAAAAAAAGTGATTTTTCACAAAAAAAATTTTCAAAATGTTTAAACTTTTGAATGTATCTTTGTTTAAACAAATTATTCGATAAATCTATTAGCACCCTCGTATTTGTGACAAAATGGACTATCGACTTAAAAAAAAAACGTTTCAATTCGCCAACTACAGCCCAAGATACAGCCAATCAAAGTTGCCGGGTTAGGCTAACCCATGTCAGTACTGAACGTGACTTTTTTATAGTCGGTACCCTGAGGGTTAAAAAGTTTTTTCAAAAAACATTTAAATGCGAATTATTTTAAAACTACCATTTTTCTTATACGCTGTTTCATTACTAGAGGGACGATATTGTACAAGGCGTTTGAGAGGGTTAAAAAAAATCAATTTAAAAGTTAATAGAAATTTGAAAATTTTAGTTTAAAACTTTGATGACCATTTCATCAAGTGTTGCAACATCATTTGATCTTCCAGGGTATCCGTCTCTTTATGTCTCATTCTGCGAACTTAAAATTTTTCTCTCGTAAGTTATAAATATTATAACCAAAACTCATTGTACAATATTCACGAATTCGAATGATTTTGATATAAACAATATTAAACTGTAACGAAAACCAAATTCCATCCCCAGTTTAAGATTTTGTTTAAGATCCTATTCTCAATTCTATTTAAACTAAAGTAACCTATTTAAATCAGAGTTTTAATCGAATTTTAGAACTAAACTTTAAGCAATAATTAAAAACCATTATTAACTACAACGTTTACAATGTAAGTATTCGTTCGATCTGACAGAACTAAGTAGATTTGAATAAATTTGTTTGCATAAATATTAATTAACTTTTAATTTTCCGCATAAAATCCATAAATTTTTCATTCTCAACAACGTAAATAAAATAATAATAGAAATACTAACAATTATTTTCTTTTTAATTTAACCATAAATTTTCATTTTTAATATACATAATTTTATATAAATTTCTAATAATCTAATAGTAATAGTTTAAATAAAAAATAAAAACAAATTTAACAATTAAATTTAAATATTTAAAAATTGGTTTCTAAACAATATATAATAATCATAATAATAAATGGCGATTTTTTTGTGTTGTATATATAATTTTTTCTCAACATAACATGCATTATTATAAAATATGTATAAATAGGTATTGTCGTATAACTCCTTTTTTGGTAATAGTTTATAAGAAAAATAATACATGCCATTATAATAATAAGTAATAAATAATTATTAAACAACATAAAATATATTAAAAACAATGTATCACATAATAAATAAAAAATAAGTTTTCTAAATAGGTAAACTAATAGTTACGTGTATCTGTAAACATATTCTATACTTATTTAATTTAAATTAAAAACGATCAAAAGGAAGACACATTTATTTTGTTTTTGTTTTTTTTTTTTTTTAATTTAATTTAATTAAACACTACTACTGTACTGTAAACATCTTACAAACTACTATTCGAATAATTATTTGAATTATTTTTAAATGATAAAAATATAGCCACATTTAATTTAACTACTAATGGATTTTTTTTTTGACTAGAAAATTTCACACAATTTACATTAAAAAATTGTTAGTTTAATTATTATTATTAAATAGCGAACGCACTCTAGCTACTTCAGGATACGTAATTATAAAATGTGATACAATTGTTTATACAAAATAAAAAATATGGAATTACTTTAAATAAATAAAATTATGTAAAATTACTTATTGTAGCCGTGTATGTATGAATTGTTTTATGCTACAAAGCCAATTTTTACAATAAAAACGGAATTTCCTACTTGGAAAATAGTAATCGATCGTATCAATTCAATTGGAGTCTAAATAGTTTGGTTCTAGTCTAGTTAAAAGTTTTGGTGTATCAAAACTGGGTGACTAAATGTCAAAATATGCGTTTAACGTTCTTTAAACTAATTGTTTAGGCAACATCGTGCTCAAAAATGTAATAATTAATTTTGAAAATACAACATTTTCATTTTGTTTGGAGCACAGTGAAACAATTTAGAATTGAAATGATTCTATTTATTTTATATATAAGAATTAAAATTCACGAAACTTTTATTACCAACACCAACTTTCGTTTTTATAAATATGTAAGAAACTAGTCCTTGAA
Organism: Tipula helvola; assembly: GCA_963556165.1. Classification (NCBI taxonomy): domain Eukaryota; kingdom Metazoa; phylum Arthropoda; class Insecta; order Diptera; family Tipulidae; genus Tipula; species Tipula helvola. The sequence continues at coordinate 160,186,843 of OY744481.1, read as the reverse complement.
GTCAAGATAAAAAATACCAACACCAAACCAAATTCAAATTTTAAAAATATATATAATCTTAAAGTGTAGTAAAATCAATTTTTAAAACATAAAACAAATTCATGCACAACAACACCAAGAAATAATTTTACATTTTTGTGAAATTTTGTAATTAATTCCAATAATATTATTATACAAAAAAATTATAAAGAAATAAACAAAAGTACAGAAAAACAGAATTCAACTTCAAAAGACAAAAAAGGCTAATATAAATTTTATTTGTTTAACATCATTCGGCGCACATTGCAAAATATAAACGCATAGAATTATAATTTAAAGTGCATTTGGTGGTAGAGTTAAAATAGATTTTCTAGAAGTTAGATTACATCCAGTTAATATTAAGTTATTTTCATTACATTTAAAATAGCCATTTTAAAACTGAAGTATAAACAAAAAGGGCCATGTTTAAATAAAATGTCCGTACAAATACGTACACTTAAACAATTTATGCATTTATTTTTCACAACGTACATAGAAGCTCATTAATGTATTTTTGTTATAAACAATTACAATTTTATACAACAAACAAAAAAAAAATGTATATCACATCATCACACATTTTCCCCATTTTTAATTTTCCGTTTACGTTTTCTTCGTTTTTTCTTAGTTTTCTTATTATTATTACTATTATTATGATTACTAATATCATCACAATCATTTTGATCAGTAACGTTGTTGTTATCGTTGCTTGAGTTTAGTACAGCCATTTCTAAATAGCTCGGTGCTACCGGTGATTCTGATGATGATGATGTTGAAGTCGTTGCCTTAGTAGTAGTAGTAGTAGTAGTAGTACTCGACGTAATAACTTCATGTCCAAGTTCTTTGCGAGGATCATAACAAATCCATGGCACATTATTTAAATTGTTCATAATTTTGTTGTTGTTATTATTAATATTATTATAATATTCACGATTATTTGTTTGTGTATAAATAAAATTTAATTTGTTCTTTCTAGTGTTTTTAAATTTTACTCTATTTCTTTTACTTAGTGTACTATTATCATTATTATCTGGAATAAAAATTTACTGATAGTATAAAAAAATAAAATTTAACAAAAAAAAAAAAAAAATATAAAATCTTAAAAAATTATAAAACAGCATTTTTAAGGCAGAAAAATAATTATACAATTAATAAATAGAATGGCAATCACTCTAATATATATTGAAAAATTAAACGAAAACAATATTCGTATGCGCATAAAAATATTAAGCATTATTTTTTAATATATCATTAATAATAAATAATAAACTGTTTTAAAATTTTCACATAAAATAAAAAATAATTGACAAAAAAAAAAAAATTCAAAAATGATGTAAAAACACATAACAAAAACTTATAAATCGGTTTTATATACACAATACACAATAAATTATAAACACACCACTATTTTCCTGTCTCTAACAACTTTGTATAAAGACCAATCACCGTTTTTTTTTTTTTTTTTTTTTTTGCAGAGACCAATGACCCAACTAATCTACTAAACCACATCATTTCTCGATAACAAAACTGTTCTTTTGAATTTCGTCTGTTAAAAACAGGAAAATATTTTAGAAATTTAATGGAAAAATTGATTAAGACATTTATTTGCAGAAAAATACGCTCAATTGATGATGATATATTTCAATGTTGATCATTTAAATCTCGCGATGTAGTACCTTCGCAAATTATAAAAAATGTCTCCTTCCGGTTTAGATTTACAAATCACCTATTTTAAATAGGTTAATTTAAAAACAGGATAAATATGCCTCAACTGTACCGAATTGTTAAAAGTAAAATTTTTCAAAAAGTCACTTCTAGCATAATTTATGAAAACCATTTAATTCAAGCAAAACCATTACAATCAGCTTTAAAAGATAACAATATTGAATTAAACGTTCAGTTCAAATCAATCAAAAAGTTTAAAAAGGTTTTAATTTTTGCTTTTTGTTCATTTAATTCGCTTAGTTTCTGGAATTTTCATTGAAACTTGGTGTCTTGGGGTCTCTGAATAAGAAGTTCAAAATTCAAAATGGCGAGCCCAATATGATCACCAAAAATTGCGAAAAATAGTTTGATTTAAATTAATTATTCTCAAAACAGATTGGAAATTTCTTTGAGTAACCCATGTTATCTCTGCACTTTCTTAAGCCGCCAAATAATTTCAACATAGTTCCACCACCACCAAAATAACCGATCTGAATTTTGCAGCGATATTCGAACAATCACGATTCTCGGTTCACTGATACCAAACCAATACAAATTGTACTTATAGAGGTTTGTACTTATCTAATGGTCTCTGTGGTCAGATCAAGTAAATGGTGCTATTAAGAGTTCCACAAGTTGTCTCGGCCCCTTCTAGCCGTACCCAAACTGATCACGGTCCTTGTGAATCCAACATTCCAACCTTCAACAAATATATGGGTGCATTAGTAAATATCGATCAACTTTAATCCCAAAACCATGAAGAAATAAACTGCGTGAGCCATACTTCGTGGGGCCTTTTCATTTATCATTTATTGACAATTTCTTTACCAATTTATGTCCTTATTTCTCGATCTTATCCTACACCTACAGTTGTGTTATTATAATTAAGCCATTTTTGCTTTATTAAAAAGGAAATCTCAATTAAGTAATCGGAACGTAGCCAATAGAATTGCTTTTGTAATTTAATAATTTGGAGGGATGAGAGTAAATTCAACGTGGTTGGAGGTGATGAGAGACCATACGTAAGACGACTCCCAAACCAGGAGATGATTAGCCATCGGTATGCAAAAAAAAACATTGAATCATAGCAATGCATCAGTAATTGGTTGGGGATGCTTCACTTCTCGGTGATTTGGCCTGTCAACAAAATCGAGCGAATTATGGATGTTCTTAAATATATCGAAATTATCGATCAGAATTTAGATGAGTAGTACATATATACGGTCTTCCGCTATGGTGGCGCAGGGCGCTATCAGCACCCCAAAGATAATCTAAAAGTAATCGAAAATCGTACGCAGAAACAAACCTGACTACTCTCTGACCACTTCGATAATAAAACAAACGACGAACTCTAAAAACATATAGGTGTTGGAGAGGAAAAATTGTATACGCAACATAAATTGGCCAACAGGAATCAGTACGGCTCATAAAAAACATGGAACGAATAATATGGTTTTGTAACGTGATTAAAGGTTTTAACGTAATACAATTAAAAGCACCACTCCAACAGGGAATTCCATAACTCAAGCGTGAGCCAACACAAGCATGATACAAATTTAATAAAATAGATTGAGGGCAATGAGAGCGCAACATATAGATTGCACGCAAAACAGAACCCAATTGTGTTTTTAGGTTTTGACTATGCAACTTCCAATTAAAGCTAACATCCAGGTGGAGACCAAGGTACCTGAAGGACTTGACAATTTCAATTATAAAACAATCATTATTACAATTCAGTAAATCACAATCAGAATTGTGGTAGATAAATTCAGGAATAAATTCAACAAGGGCTCCCCGGATAACTTGAAAAACATAATTTTAGTTTTCATCATACAATGCCGATCAAACCAAACGCGTAACAATTTCAAATCATGATTGATCTCGGTAGAGACATTATCCAAACAAGATCCCGAATAACTTAAAGCCATACCGTCTACAAAGGCTATAATTTTTCCACGCCGACACAGGCTAAAAATATCATTGATATAAATTAAAAAAAAGTAACGGGCCCAAGACGGAACCTTGAGGAACACCACAATTCAATGTAAAAGGAACACTAAAGGAACTTTGTATTTTAACCTTGTAAGACCTATTACTCAGGTATGAGCCAAACCATTTTTGTGAAATACCTCTAAAACAGATGAATCAAGCTTATTACGAAGCAATTTATGGTCAACCATATCAAACGCTCGTTTAATGTCAATGAAAACAGCTCCAGCCTCAAGCTTATCATTCAATTGAAGATGCACATCATTTAGAAATTCGACCAGGGCAGACTCAGTACTCCTACCAGATCTAAAGTCGTATTGATTGTCACTCAAAAAATTATATTTAGCTAGGTATTTATATATTCTCGGCTTCATGGCTTTTTCAATTATTTTTAAGATAATTAGTTGAAGAGCAATAGGACGAAAGTTTTCTTTAAGCAAACGATTCCTTTTTATACAATGGAAATCAATTGAAGTTTTCAAAATATCCGGGACAAGAAACAATGTTTCATTAACAAGAACAGAAAGAATCGGAGAAACAAATTCGCCAACAGACTTCTTTTCCGGTTATAGTAATCATGTTTCTCAGCTTTATCGCAGGAACTAACTTTATCCGACAACTTCAAAAAATAATCTTTGAGTCTAATATTATTAGGACGTTTGCTACATTTTAAACTAATTCTTTTATTTCTATTGATTAAATTAACCAAATAGCAAGAAATCCAAGATTTAAGCTTGGTATTTGATTTTCGAACATCAGAAATGTAACAGGACGCACTAATATTGTTAAAACAACTTACGAAATTAATAAATGTGATAAACCAGATGACCCTTCCGTCTATCGTGCAATAGGTGTTTGTATGAATTAACCAATATTTATTGCTACCAATAAACATATTCCAATATACTCCTAATATATTGCAAACCGTAAGTTGCCGAAATACGAATTAATTTTTCTGTGAGTTTCAGGTTCACATTTTAATAATTTTCAGATTTTGTTCAAGCATGCTACTCCGATTGATGGCCGATGGTTGCCAATATATGTATAATAATAATAAACGGTTTTTGCAGGCCAATGCTGGCCCATGTCAAGGAAGATGCTAAATCGTTCTCTACGCCGAGAAGCCATCGTCGCAGACAATATCCTCTCAGAGATTGCTTCACTATTCATTCAGGATCAGCAAGTGGAACCTGACCGAACCAGCATACTCGATGTCCTTTAACATTATTATGCACAAGAACAGGAATTCGTATTAAATCCCTTAATCCGCGATTTTACAAAACTCGGTATGTGCCCATCATCGTCATGTTTGGGGTAACGCTTTGTACAACTTCAATAATTTTCTTTTCTACTTTAACTTGAATTAATTATTTAATTCGTGTAATCATTTTTGTACAACTTCAGTTTGTCAATATTTGCAAGATGCATCAACTGTAGCAGTAATCGCAGAAGAAACAAAGCGCGGTTGTCAACGACAAGAGGCTCCTTGATATCTTCCCACACTATTATTAAGACTGAAAAGAGACTCATACTTGAATTTTGGTACTCCCTCAAATGTGTAGTTAACTAAAATCAGAGATCAGACTTTTTTTTGGACTCATTGATTTTAAGACCAATGGAAACTGAAAGTTTTACTAGCGGATCAAGTAACTCCTTCACTTCATTGCCAAGCAGTTCAATCACGCAAATATCATCTGCCTAGGTAGGCGAGAACGTGTTTGGACTGCTGATCTAAGATGTTGCCCTGAGGTGTTTCACTTTAACGAAAGATGTATTCCAACATGAGATTAAAGATTATCGGCGACA